>OX438810.1:16876482-19276482 GCA_949316475.1 Hypomecis punctinalis
AATACACAGTAGGTAAATACATATCTTCTTTGGATGAAAATGTTATTTTTATTAAGCATAACGACTAACGAGAACCAATAGATAGGCCTGACCGTAGGTTTGATGGTACCCGTACCTATCAACTATTTTATGGACTAGACTTGTTTTACTCTAAATTTATACCAAACTACATAATAAGGTAGGTACATACTTGCGTTTGTCCACATCTCACCTTCCGGTAGAAATGCCGATGTAGCACGCTTTGTACAATATCATACCTACCTCCAACCGGTCTTATTGGAGATCACTAGGGGAGGCCTATGTCCAGCAGCGGACGTCTTTTGGCTGATGGATGATACCTACTTACCTAGGCACAGCAGGGGCAAGACAACTCTGCACACAGATAAAATCGGGAACCAGCCAGACGATATACATAACGTTTGTAGTGCTACTACTTACCATTTACCAATTGCGCGCAATCATATTTTGCGCACTCAGATAAAATGTAGGTAGGAATCTACATGGTATCTACGTTTCTGCAAAATATAGAGACGGCGCTACTACCAATGGCGCGCAATCATATTTTGCGCACTCAGATAAAATGTAGGTAGGAATCTACATGGTATCTACGTTTCTGCAAAATATAGAGACGGCGCTACTACCAATGGCGCGCAATCATATTTTGCGCACTCAGATAAATTGTAGGTAGGAATCTACATGGTATCTACGTTTCTGCAAAATATAGAGACGGCGCTACTACCAATGGCGCGCAATCATATTTCGCGCACTCAGAATGTGCGTTTCTGCAAAATATAGAAACGTCTACTTTCTTTTAACCTTAGGTACCTACTGCCAAACAATTCAGTGGGCTTTGCAATCAAGGTCTATAATCTCGGGATGATCTGAGATTAGGTAGGTATACCTACCTACCTAATCTCAGACCTACCTACGTAGGCAGAGAGATTATAGATTAGTCCAGGTTTACACGTAAGTTGAAACTACAGCTGTTTCCTTATGGCTCTATATACATTTTTGTACAGCGCCCCTGGCGGAAACGAGGAAGAACTAACCGAAATGTATGGAGCCACACACGAATGCGAAACTACGCAAAACCTGGACTAAGGGCTCTCTCTGTACTGTACAGCCGTAGGTACAGACAAAAATTACCTACGTCTATTGAATGGACTGTGCATTTTTAGGAAAGCTATAGAATCAGAATCAGAATCAGAATATTTATTTGCACCAACAAGAGAGTATTATAACATATATAACTTAATATTATATGTTTACTTCTACTTGAGGACCCTGTTTTATAGGGTGAAGCAAAACAAAGTAAATCTTACTTGCTAAATTTAAATCTAAATTACATTGTGACAAAAGGTTGTAAATATATGACAGTTTACCTAAATAATATATATTGTTTTATTTTTATTCTTTGCAAAATATATGTGGATAGGTAATATCGTGATATCAAGACGCTTCATCATCAAGATAGTCCTGTACACTATAGTAGCATTTTGTTATAAGCAGATTTGTCAGTTTTGTTTTGAAGGTAGTTATATTTAGTTCATCTCTTATTGATTGGGGTAGTTTATTAAATATTTTATTATATTGAACATACCTACGAGTACCTATTAGATTGTCCCTGCATCAAAAATAGTTGGGGGCCCAAATGAATGATATATAGGTATACTTATCTAATTTCTCACAAAAGAAACGAAAATGCTAACATTACATTATGATAAATATTTATCTATACTATAGTATACTATACATAATATTATAAAGAGGAAAGATTTGTATGTAAGTATGTTTGTAACGAATAGGCTCAAAAAGTATTGGACCGATTTTAAAAATTCTTTCACCATTTGAATGCTACATTATCACTGATTAATATAAGCTATTTTAATTGTAAGAAAAAATAAGTATCCCTAGTAAAACTCCAATAATGTTACCCAAGGTGTAAACAAATGCATACAATATTCTTTACACCGCGTGCGCTGCGAAAACTATTGATGATAGAATAAAATAATGTACCACGACTTTACAGAACACACCATTATTTACAAAAAGTGTCATATCTAACTATTGTAGTTAAGACTTTTAAGCCACATTAACTGTTCTTTTATTCTTAAAAATTAATTGAAACGCCGTCGCAAGAAAAGGATCTTAATTTGTATCTTGGTATTAATCCTTATCAATAAATTATTTCATATTCAAGACTGTTTCAGGGTACTTCTTCGAAATTTCATTCTTTGACTGATTCATCTGGTCAAAATTTTATTTCACTTTCAGCTCTGTCGCACATGTTCATATGTAAAAAAAGTAACTAAAGAACATATATTTCAATGAGGGACTTGTTTTTATTAAGTAGTTTTTAAGATATCTACGTTCAAATATTTTGTGCCCAGATGAATCAGAATTGATTACAGATGAATCAGAACAGAACTGAAAATGAAAAACTATGTAATTTGGCTGTGTAATAGGGAAATCTAATCATATTTTACATACGTATATAAAATTTTAACACTATAGCACGAAAAAAAGTTGACGAATGAACAATATTTCTTGTATTACATTTTAGAAATCTAAAAATTGTAATACTTAATTATAATTCTTATATTACCTGAGTAAACGAAAACATTTTAAATTACATAAATCAACTATTACTAATATTTGTTACTGATAAATAGGTACATGAAAGTTAATGATTAAGAAAAATGAAACAATGTTTGAAAATATTATCAAAGATTTTCTTATACAAAAAGCATACTATAGTGTAAAAGATTTTATGTGTGACAAAAATTCATTGCGTAACCTGACATGTGACAGTATTTGTAAATGAAAATGTATACATTCTGTTAGTTTTATTGTTTTATGTTAATTTATATTTATTATTTACTTTTGACATTCATAAGTGTGCATTATTGTACCTATGTGAGAATAAATGAACTGAACTGAACTAATAGTAAGTATAGTAATTGGTACATTATATTATTCTCTCTGTTTATTTTTTTCCATGTACAATTCACGAATCCTGTTTTTATTATATAATGAAAAAAAAACACAAAATTAAAGTAAGAAACATGAGATCAACTTCAATTAAATGGAATTTTTGACAGTAATCTTCCTTGGTAACTATCACAGAAACATAATTTTTCTTAGTATCGTTAACTATAAATAATGAAGTCACATTTAAGTACTACAAGAAATAAATCTTTAGCTTATTGCAAGGGCCCGAGCTACTTTCAATGTCATCTTTAAAACCTTTTTCTTGTTGACGGGATCTTGATTTTTTAATGAAAGATTGAGTAATCATACCTTCACCAGCAGTGTGAGACTCTTTTGTAAGTTTATTTTACTGAAGCTTTTTAAACACAAAAATGCCCTCATCGTTTGAATCTGAACAATCATCCACGTTTTTCTGAAGAAGGGTCGATAAGACATCTCTGGTGAATTTTGGAGTAATAATTTTTTTCATCGATTGATGAAGTTTCTATCCATAAACTGTCGTCATCGAGGTCTTGTTGGGCTATATAAGCTATTTTCAAAGCTTTTCCAGTATGAATTTTATGATTTATATGGCGTTTTGACCATATGAATCAGGCCAGATGAATCAGGATTTTGCCGTAATACATGCATAACTCATCATACATACTGAATTCAGTATTGTCATTTTTCTACTTGAATCTATAACCCAAAAGCATTACACGAAATACAGATTGAAGTTGTAAAACCATAAAATAAATTTTACAAAACAGGCATTGTAATCATAATGCCACCTGAACTAAGCACAGATGAATCAGACATTTATCTTTGTAACTCCGGGATCCAAGCGAACCAGCCGTATATCCACCTTCTGGCTCGTCTGTTGCACGACTGGCTTCCCCCTGCGCGAGAAGTCAGGCTCTCATCATCATCACCCGACCAAGCACGGTCAAGCGCAGCATACGCCACATTAATCAGTATTATATGCCGGACACTTCTTATTAGCCTATTTATAAATATACTAAGGTAGTTATAACTAATACACATTTTTTTTGTAAAAGTGCAATTCATTTCCTTTTGATATAATTATAATTTATAATGATTTACCAAAGGGAAAATGCGATATCGACCATTTACTTTCGAAAAATGGCAAGCGGACGCGGTATATGAATCAGGAGAACAAACTTCAAATATTTTTAATTTATACTTGGACTGCAATGATTTGAAAAATATCACTTGTCCCAGGTAGAGTTAAAGGTAAACTGTATAGAAAAAAAAATACACACTGTTTTGTTGGTTGGTTTCAGAAAAAAACCCATAGACGTCCAAAATTTTGTCTTCGAAGAAGTACCCTTCAATAGCTTTATGCAACTTTTTAAATTACTTAATTCAGACGTTTTATTACAAAGATATCACGAGTTTAAAAATGTAAGTATGTAAGTATTATCCGTGGTGTCTCCGTTCCGGTAACTGACAGCTTGGAACTATTAGGCGTTTCACTCTCATCTTCTCTTAACTTTGGCTCTTACATAGAGTCCAAAGCCCAATTAGCCTCCAAAAAACTTGGTGTTCTCTCTAAGGTGAGACGGTATTTCACACCTGAGCAACTGCTTAGTCTTTATAAATAAATAAAGCACAAGTCAGGTCTTGCATGGAATACTGCTCTCACCTTTGGGATGGTTCTGCCAAATATCAACTGGAGGCTCTGGAGTCGATTGAGAGGCGAGCCAGGAGGCTGATTGACAACGACATCTTGACTAAAACGCAGCTGCAAAGTCTTGAGCATCGTCGCAAGGTAGCGTGTTTGTCGGTCTTTTACCGGATACACTTCGGAGAGTGCGCCCAGGAGTTGCACAATCTGGTCCCCCCTGCCCCTTTCTTCTATCGTACGGCTAGACGGACGCGACCAAAGCGTCACCCTTTTATGGTGAACATTCCGCGCGTTAGAACCAAGCGTTTCGAATCGTCATTCCTCATACGAACAGCCGGAATGTGCAATGCTTTGCCTGGGTCTGTCTTCCCGTTAAAGTACAACGTGAGTGTCTTCAAATCCCGAGTAAATAGGTATCTTCTAGGTAAGCGTGCTACACCCTAGACCGCACATCTGCTTAACATCAGGCAGTGTGTAGTCAAACGCAAACCTATTCGAAATAAAAAAAATAAAAAATTATAAAAGGTTCCGTGGTCGCCGCTCACCCCCCTTGGTTATTCCTGTACTTTGTAGTTTGTACAATGATTGTAATAGATTAGATATCCTCTATAAAGGTCCAGCAGTGGACGTCGTGATGATGGATACCTTGATGACTATGCCAATACCTTCGATCAAATATCTACAGAGACACAGTCCCTAGGTGAAAGTAGTAAAAAAATGTCCGAGCGCCGTTATACATACCGACTTAGATATTTAGGTACTTTAAATAATTCACTATGAAACTGAAACTGAAACGTGGTCTCTAACTATGGGTCTTATTAATAAACTCCAAGTAGCACAACGATCTATGGAGAGGGCTATGTTCGGAGTCTCTCTGCGAGATCGAATCAGGAATGAGGAGATACGTAGAAGAATCAAAGTTACCGACATAGCCCAGCGGATTGGCAAGTTGAAGTGGCAATGGGCAGGGCACATAGCGCGGAGGACTGATGACCGATGAAGTTGAAAAGTTCTCGAGTAGAGACCACGCACCGGCAAGCGCAGCGTAGGACGTTCACCCACAAGGTGGACGGATCACCTCATTAAGTCCGCAGGATCGCGCGCTGGATGCGAGCCGCTACCAACCGGTTTTATTGGAGATCTATAGGGGAGGCCTATGTCCAGTTGTGGACGTCTTATGGCTGATGGATGGAATTCACAATAACCCATTTTCTCGAATCTCGACGTTATGTCACCTAATTAGTGCATGTAACCGAGCACTTTGGCATCGCGCGGCGTTGTAGTCGGTTTGCAATCGCCTTACGATTAACTAAAAAGCCTGCCCACTACGTAGCTTGGGCAGGGTTTTGGCTCGGACACTTTTTTGCACGATTGTGACTCTATAGCTATTTGCTCAAAGGCCAATTCCAATAAAATAGCAACAGCTATAAAATAATTACTGCGTGACACAATGTGCGTGTGATGGGATTGGCCCAGGACGTGATCGGCTTTACCTGCCCACGGCGGGCAAATTCCTATTTTCTACCCTCTTATCTTAACAAATATTGGATTATTTGCTTTGAACGCCTAATTTTACCGGAACGTGACTCGGACATTTCTATTTGTGGTGATTTTTCTATTGACGAAATTGTGACAAGCGGGGTTATGATGGAAGTTAGAATCGAATCGAATCAAAATAATGTATTTATTTCGATTTTAGTCTCTGTTTTTGTATCTATATAATTTAGATAGGTAGGTATATTATTTTGTATAGTATTTTATTTTAGGTAGTATAGAATAACCCAATGTTTCATAAGTTATGTAAATAAAACTATTATTGTAATTTTATTGTACTCAAAAATAACGTAGAAAATAACGCCCTATTACACAGGGGTCGCATATCGGCATAGCATACGGGGTGACGTAGGTAATTCATTAACAATACTTTAGGATGTAGTTCTGCTCTTCGATATAACTAATAGTTTATTCTGGAGCCAAACCAAAATAAATAAAAAACACATGTTTCATACATTTTATCAAAGTTTGATGAAGTTCTTGAATGTACCTACTTATAAGCTGCGATTGCGATTTCAGGTATTCGCAATGTATCATTCTCTAGAACTAGATCTCATATATCTACTCATCAGTTCTAGATTATTGATAAATGAATTCGTTGTCACCCCGTATTTTATTACGGAGCCTAGGGCTCCTCTTCTACTACATTTTGTTATTTTAAACTGTTGCGATTTGAACACATTATTATCTAGTCATTATTATTAGAGTCTACCCGTGACCACGGTCGATGCAACTTGGCCGAAACGTCGGAATGAGGAGGTATTGATTTATCTCGTAATTTTAGTGCGCGATTAGTCCCGTAGTATATAATAATAATAATACATTTTGTTAAAATTTTAATAACCAACATAAAATAAGGAAGAAAACTGATTTTAAGGTTCATAGTAAAAGTAGCTCGTAATTGTGAATACAGTAATATTTGAGTTGGAGTATTATCATAAATATTTACCAGTCAGTCTGTACTAGTAATAAGTTCATCTAGAAAATAGACTGAAAACAGCAAATTTGACATAAATAAACACAAAAAATCACACAACACATTAAACATTAAAACCCATTTAATTTTTTTTTTAAATTAAGCACGATTTTTAAGGACCTTTTAACCTTTTAATTTGATTGAGTAGATCCAAAAAAACACTATGGGACCCGGGGTTAAGTTAGCGAGAGTGAGACGGAATTTGATCTCTATCACGATCAAGTATCTACGATAAAGCCGCTGCTGCCTCCCTTCCGGTTTCGCACGTGTTTCAAATTAAGCAACTTCCTCTCTAAGATAGTCTTTGAGATATATTGAGGTCAATTTTGAAGAATTTCTGAGATAGATCTAAATTAACAAAAATGAACTGTTTTTTATGCGGTATTCTAGAAAATTTGAACTGCCGTGACCCGTTTTTGACAACATTTATGAGAATAAAATTTTTTTATGGGTCCTAATGTGGCAAAATATTTATAGTGATACTAAAAATGTACTTTTCTCTTAAGTATATTTACTAAGCCAACTTTCTTATTTTTCGACCGACGAACCACCGGAGGAGGTATACAATTCGACGCGTATATTTTTTTATTTTTTTACGCATAACTTTTTACATAGTAGTCCGATTTAAATAATTATTTTTTTATTGGAAAGAGTATACTTGGAAATTGGTCATATTTTTTTTTTGATAAATCAACAAAAATGTGAAAAATGTTATACATCGATCCGTGAATGATATTTGCGTTCTAGCGATCCGCCCCAGCTTCGCACAGGTGTATTATACATATAAACATTTCTCTTGAATTACTCTATTCATTAAAACAAATTGCATCAAAATTCGTTGCGTAGTTTTAAAGATATAAGCATACATGGGGACAGACAGCGGAAAGCGACTTTGTTTTATACTCGGTAATGATTCTGTACACGGGTGAAGTCGGTCATGCTATTTTTTGCAAAAAATAATAATTTATTTCTTTTTTAACTTCGTTATTAATTTGATGTCGACAACACACATATATAGAAATACAGTATTAAGTTATAAGTACTTTTATCATTTTTATTACATGTACAATATAAAATATAACGCTTCACATTCATAACCTACTAAGATTCACTGTGGCGGGGTCGCCACAGAACACATACACGCACACACTCGTACACACAAATAAGGATACTCAGAACAGATATTTAAATGTATCGCCTAAATATCTGTCCGGCTGGGAATCGAACTTGGGATCCTATTTACCAAAGATAGAGGTATTACCACTCTGCCAGAAGGGCCATCAATCAGCAAATATCAAATTTGGCTAATCAAATATCTGTCAAAATTCAGCGCAATATGCTGTAAGATTAAGCTTGAGATTAAATATTGTAAGATTTTATCTTGAATAGAATTAAAAATGTACTAACATAAACTTAAACCACAAGTTTGTTTTGGTGACTGGGATACCCAACAGATGAAATATCAAGCAAAACACACCACTCAAGCCACATTGAAAGCTATATATCGCCCTCAACACAAAACAGCTCAACTTTTCAGCCCTTTTTACTGAAAAGTAAACCTAAAGCTGGATATATCAAGGAAGAAAATTGCTTGCAGAATGTAGATGCCAAAAATAGACGCATTTGAAGAACTTTTATTACCCATCTGGTTTCAAGGCATGCTGCTGATAGTATAGGTAGAAAACAATGAAAAAGGAAACTGATTTACGTATGCTAGTCTAGAGTTCTCAATAATGTTGGAGTATGGAAGCGGGGAAGAAAAATGCTTTTATTGGTTTGAGCGAACTGTACCTACTTCAATTCAATCCAAACATTTATTTCGCAAGCTGTACTTATTACAAGCTTTTGTTTAACTTGCAACGGATGTACCTATGCATGTATCTAAGTTGTTGAGTTGAGCTGAAATTTAGCACTCATATGTATATCGCGTGACAATGTAGTAATTGGCGCCATGGAGCTGATCTGATGAAGATGTCGGAAGGTGCCCATAGGAACTCCTGTACTAAACAACCCGTCGTGTTTGGGCTCGTTTTACTTGTCTTGGCTAGCACTCTGCTGCTACATGATATCCAGGATCTCAAAAGCTTGTATTTTTAATAAATTAGATTTTTATAATAATTTAATTATTAAAATGTAAATGTTACCTCTCAAGAGAAAACATGAATCTCTTATAGGATCACTTTGTTGCCTGTCTGTCAGTCCGTCTGTTGTGACTTTCTGTTTCGGGAACTCCTAGAGCTATCGAGCTGGAATTAATACCATATATATAAATCTACAGCACCTTGCAGCTGTTTAAATATCAAATTTCTAAGTTATCGTGAAAAAACCTTTCAACCGTTTATGTCGTAAAAACCACATATTTCGGCACTCTCAAGGGGCGAGTCTGACTCGCACTTGTCTGGTTTTATTTTTCTTTCATTCGGGCCACACCGCCTGAAATAAATCATTTTGTAGTTATAGTAAAATAAAACACCACACTAGAAACTGTGTCATTGTACCCGGATTTTAAATAAAAAGTCTCATTTTGTCTTACCAAACGCTTCAATTAAACGTCGATTTAGTACCCGTAAATCTAAGACTTCCCACGTCTCCCTAGCTTAATTACTAGACTTAAAGTCAACTCAGAATTAGTTGGCAATCATTGTCGTTATGTTAATTATAGAAAAGAGTAATGTATCTACATTCTACTACTTACTATCTACTTAGTATGAAATAGGCAATTTGGAAAAATGCCTTGATTAACTACATTAAGATACAATACTCCTTTATATGCTAAAACTACACTACACTACTACTACATAGAAAGCAATTGGATCATCCACAGACCCTTGAAGGTCTAAAGACAATCCAACTGCTCAAGCCCACTGCCAGTCAGCAGCGTGTCCAGCATGCTGGCAGCATTACCACGCTGAATGGCAATGCTTATAAGTTGAGCCAAATAAACACCAGTTAAAATAAATTTTGGTCACGCGTCGCGTCCAGCAGATGCTCAGAAAGACTATAATAGGTAGTAAAAATTGTATTAACTTACTATTTCGTGCTATTCTCATGACGAGGTGTTTTTTTTTTTTGCTAAATTTACTTACATGACGAGGTTTTACGATAGACTGTTCTAAGATATCATAAACAATATTTTGCATTACGACCGAATTTTCACTAGAAGACTTACCTCAAAAAATAGCTGCTCTGTATAAAACGTTTATTAACTGGAACTTTTTCGTACATTAACTATTAACGACAAAATGTGCGGAATAGCTGATTTATTTCGCATTACGGGATTGGTCCCATATTAAAAGTTTTTATAATAATGAGTACTTATCATAAATAACGTAAAATATATCTAGGAATTTTTGTTGTAGCGATTAGAAAATTTGAATAAGTGTAGAGTTAAATGTTTTTGCCTCGTAGACCTAGCTACGACTGGCGTAGTATTTTGCTACGAAATGCTACGATTGACATAAAATAAGTTTGAATGAGGGAAAAAGTGTGTTTTTTTATATTAAAAGTACGTATTCAGTATTATTATATAGTAAATGAAATACTTTATTAATATGTTACAAAAATTGATAAAATCCAATTAATTGCTAGAAAAATATGATCAATTGTAATGAATTGGTTGAGTTGTATGAGCCCAGTTAACTTAATAGTTAACCGGGTTAACTTTATAGTTAACTAATTTCAAACTGAGTCAGTATTTTGGCTTATTACATCTGTTTCAGTGATTTTCAGAGGTTTTTAAGCCCGTTGTCATTATTGGTCAACTTTTACAAAAATACCAACTGTAAATCGCATAAAAAAAACAGCTTTTGCATTGAAAAAGTTCGCCCACAAGGCAGACGGATGACCACAGGATCGCTCTGGATGTGAGCTGCTTCCAACTGGTCTTATTGGAGATCTTTATGGGAGGCCTATGTTCAGAAGTAGATAACGGACGTCCTATTTCTATATCGACGATGTCGATAATTTTGATTCTTCTACGGATCTACGGTCATTCCTAAAAGAATATATCAAGCCAATCAATCAAAACCAAGTTCGCAACAACACCAGCAGAGGAATAGGTAACAAGCTAACATGTAAGTAATCAAGGAAAAATCTTGTTCCACTCTCGGCATAATTATATCGAACCCAATCGGTTAGCAATGTGTGATCGATCAAGTTGACAGTGGGGGAATTAAAACAGCTGCTAGATTGAGAGCGGCCTCTAATCAAGTAATGAAAATCACAGTGACCCATCAGGAATAGATACGTAAGTATTTTACAAGCTTTCATTTAACTTGCGATGGATGTACCTATGTAAGTTCGGGTGGAATCTTGCAAGTTAAATTTGACCAACTCTCCGGTTTCAAATTAAGCTGAAATTCTGCACGCATATGTATTTCGCGTGATAATGCAATAATATGGTAATATGGAGCTGATCTGATGATGGAGTCGGAAACCATAGGAACTCCTGTATTTAACAAGATAGAGCCGCCGTGTTTGGGCTCGTTTTAGTTGTCTTGGCTAGCTCTGCTGCCACATGATATCCAAGATCTCATTGTATTTAAAAGTTAATTTTATAATAAAATATTTTATTTATTTCATTTAGTGTAAAAGATATAAAAGCAGGTTGAATAGAACTCTTTTTTGTATACACCAAAAGTCAACGTCTCTAAGATATAACAACACCACACTATATAAATACAGGTTAAAACCTACCTAAAGTAAAACCTAAAATTCTCTTGCAGCGCAGTTTTGGTAGTATTAACCTTGATGACCTACGTCATGATGCGCAGAAGCTCAATTGGTCTGGTGTCTTAAATGCTACGAGTATGGACGATAAAACCAGTGAGTTCAATCGGATACTGACTAGTTTATATGATATTCATGCACCTCTGCGCAAAGTCAAAATGAAGCATGCACCGTCTCCTTGGCTAACTGACGAAATACGAACACTTATGCACAAAAAGCTAGTAGCCAAGAGTAAGTTCAAATACCATCTAACTGACGTCAGCAAAGAAAAATATACAAATCTACGCAACATCTGCAATAGGGCGTGTAGGGACGCACAACGTCGACACATTCATAGCTCCGTTGAAAATGGTGATCCAGCAAAAGTCTGGAAGTTTCTCAGATCTTTAGGAGTTGGTAAATCTCGCGATGATAGTATTCCTAAAAAGTTAGATATTAACTTGTTGAACCAGCATTTCTCGGCATCCTCCAATTTTGAGGGAGCAGTAAAAGCTGCTACTATAAAAAATCTTTCATCTCACCAACCTCCTGATCATGAATCCTTTACGTTTAATCAATTTTCCGCTTGTGACGTTAAGAAGAGCATACAGTCAATTTCTTCTAACGCTGTAGGTACCGATTGTATAAGTCGGAAGATGATCATGCCCATTCTCGATGAAGTCATCCCAGTCATCCAGCACCTCCTTAATTTTTCCATATCCTCGGGCACTTTTCCAGCTATATGGAAAGAAGCCCAAATCACACCACTTCCCAAAAAGTCTAATCCTGATTCTTTCTCAGATTTCCGTCCAATCTCCATCCTTTCCTTTTTGTCCAAAGTATTGGAACGGCTTGTCCACCAACAACTTTCATCCTTCCTTATCAAAAACAATCTCCTGAACCCTCTTCAATCCGGTTTCCGTGCTGGACATAGCACTACGACTGCTCTTACGAAAATAACTGACGACATAAGGGATGGCATTGGTCATTGTAATTTGACAGTATTGTCGCTACTCGATTTTAGTAACGCGTTCAATAATGTGGATTTTGATATTTTGCTGGTAATCCTTCGCTCTCTTAACGTATCTCCAACGGCAATTGACTGGTTTCGTAGTTACCTGTTTGGGCGCCGGCAGCGCATACGTATAGATGACTCCTATTCTTCTTGGTGTAATATATCTGCCGGTGTACCACAGGGCGGCGTTTTATCTCCACTTCTCTTTGCAATTTTCATTAATTCAATCTCAAAACAGCTTACATCTTCCTATCACCTCTATGCAGATGACTTGCAAATCTATACACAGGCTCCTTTAGGGCAGCTGCATCAGGCGATTGCAGTCACCAACAGTGATCTTGCGCGCATAAGGGACTGGAGCAAGTCATACGGCCTTACAGTTAATCCGGCAAAAACCCAGACTATAATCATCGGAAGCTCCCGTATGATTTCCAAAATCGACTGGTTCCATCTCCCGCAAGTAATGTTCGACGGAGTTGTTATACCTATAAGCCAAACTGTAAAAAATTTAGGCATACTTATTGACAGACAGTTATCTTGGCATCCTCAACTGGCAGAAGTAAGTCGCAAAATTTTTGGCTCTGCAGCGTCACTTAGACGTCTGCGAAACTTCCTCCCGATTACTACTAAAACTGCGCTTGTGAAATCGCTCCTGTTCCCAATATTGGATTACGCTGACGTCTGCTATCTTGATTTAACCGAAGAGCAACTCGACAAGCTCGAGCGTTTACAGAACTTTTGCATACGGTTCATATTTGGCCTGCGCAAATATGACCACATCTCCGAATTTCGCCAAAAGCTCAAATGGTTACCCATTCGATTTCGCCGTAATAGTCATATCCTTTTTCTTCTATATAAAATCCTATTCATTCCTTCTACTCCTATGTACCTCAAAGAACGCTTTGAATTCATTCAGGGTCACTCCAATTCTTTGAGGTCCGCCCGTGCGCTGAAACTAAAATTCCAATCCTCCCACTCCAACCTATCCTACACCAAATCCTTTACTTTGCGAGCTGTCCTGCTGTGGAACGAACTGCCTGTTGCTATCAGACAGGCTAAATCCCTCCCTATTTTTAAAAATCTAGTTTATCAATATTATCTCTCCTTGTGCTAGTTATAATTGGTATAAATTATGTATTTATATATATGTATGTATTTATGTATTTTATATGTATTTTTACACGTTATTAGTATATTTATAAGATATATAAGTATAATATTTGTCACAGTATGTATACACCGCCGACCGTATTCCTATTATTTAATTTTTCTCCAGTCCATCCAAAGGTTGCCTGGTAGAAATCGCCAAAGGCGATAAGGCCGCCATTGTACAACATCTGAAAAAATCTAAATTAATGTATCTGTTATATGGTGTACAATAAAGATATTGTTTGTTTGTTTGTTTGTTTGTTTGTTTGTTTGTTAATATTATGTGGCTGTTGTGTAACTGGAACTTTTAGAGATGCATATACTATTATAAATAAATAAATATTTGGGGACATCTTACACACGGTCTCTGACCCCAAAATAAGCAAAGCTTGTGATATGGCTGCCAGAGACTGATATACTACATATACATATTTTTAAATACATACTTAGATAGATAGAACCTAAATAACATCCAGACACAGAGCAAACACCAATGTTCGTCGCATAAATGGTTGCCCTGGGTGGGGATCGAACCCACGCCTCTTCGACCAAGAAGTCAGGGCTACTAATCACTGAGCCACCAAGGCAACTATCAATCGAGGCAATACTATCATCATTATGAACAACCTTTAACATGGAGTCAAGCCCGAAATCACAAACATATATCAGCTCTTTTGTGCGTGTCAATCGTTGATGAAGTTTTTATAGGGAGCAGCTGATATTTATTTCGCGATTTTATATCGTCGTGGCCATACTGATATGACAAACTAGTATGACCACGAGGAAACACTCGATTTTTGGTGTGGTTCTACAGCAAAAGCTGTTTAGGAGAAACTAGTTGACGACGCAAACTCAGATTTGACGTAGCTGAAATAAATCATATCGCAGCTGTATTGTCTAAAAAAAAAGACAGATTCGATGATAAGCAGTAGATATAGTGCATGTGCACACATGGCAATATAATTTTGTTTATATTTGTATTAAAATACCTATAATTATTACCTAACACGGCTGCGTACTAAATGCGCATAAGGTTTACTCCGTAGTAAATAGTAGAAAAAAAACTGTTGAATGGATTCATTTAAATAATAGTTAAGTAAACTAACGAATAGTATATAAACTAGGCCGCTATTGTCTTAAAAAATGACTCAGTTTAGTTCTTCTGTATTTGTTTTGCATCCAAAGTATCCTAAAATTTTGAGTCAAAATTCAAATGTTCCAAGGCTTATATCATTCGAGTGGACTTTTTTCCAGAGTTTTATTAGCAAGAAGCATAGATTTTGTAAAGAAAAATTGATATAAATCTTAGTTATAGATATTCAACAGCAAACAATGGTGTCGATGCGTTACCTTCCGATGTTTGTATGAAATGATGAGCTACTTGTTTACAGTAGTTATACAGTATGGTTATAAGAACTCCGCGGGAGCCTAATAGGTAGTAGTAACGAACGCCTTACAATAATCCTGAGGTCAAATTTAGGTCCCGTCCGAGTCAGTTCCGCACAATTAATTCTTTGGCACCTATATATTTTAACACACCATTGGTTTTTCGATGAAGGAAAACATAGCGAGGAAAATAACTTTCTTTGCTATGTTTTACAACTGTTGTATGCAACTATTGCATACTTCCTTATACATGTAGATTGTAGGTATCACCCTTCGTGGGTAGGCCTACGTCCTGCAGTGGACTTTAAAAAAGGCTGGTACAGTAGGTATATAAATGATGGCGTATGTGAATTCACCAACTTCTACCGAGCTAGCATAGTGTATAAGGCCAAAATCTTTCGTGCATAAACCTATGTTCTGCAGTGGAATATCAAATGGGTATTATGTGTCATGTATAAGATGCGATGATAAATCCATCAGATAGTGCTAATCAAAGTACTCTAGCATTATTTATGTCCGATTTTACAGTCTTGTGACGACCGAGCGAGGTCGGTGTTGGCTATAAAGCTGCTTTAATGATGATGAATGGGTAATAGCTGTTAATAGCATAGAAACTGTTATTTTTTCTTTTTTTACTAGGTTCCTCTTTTTCATTTGCTAATTCTTAAAAAGACATTTCTTATTTAGTTATAATTAATCAACAGTTCATTTAATTCTAATTAATTGATTAGATAGATTTTATCATCGTTCTACCTTGTTGGTGGACGTTCTACGCTGCGCTTGTCGGTGCAAGAGTTTAAGAGGTAGTACACAAGGTTCAATTTGGCTTTACAGTCTCATCGGAAATCCGTTTTAAGAACTATTCGTCCTTCTTACTACTACTTCAACTTGTTAATCTGCTGGCCTATATTGGTCTTTAGGTTATCGGTTATGATCCATAAAGGTAACTTTGGTTCCTACGAAACTCCTCATTCCTGATTCGACCTTGTAGAGAGACTGCGAGCATAGCCCTCTCCATAGCAAGTTGGGCTCCTTTGAGCTGACTCATAAGGCAAAAAAACACAGTAAAAGACCGTGACAGACATTTTGGTATACTAAGCGCCACACAAATCGGCGGATGAGAAGTTAACTGCAGATGACGCTTCGCCGTGATTCACTAATTATTGCGCATGTGTGCACAATTCCGACGCCGCGTGTCGTAGTGGTGAGCACGGGCGTAGGGAGCGCGCGGGAGGCATGAGGTTGGCGGGCGGGTGAATTTCATTACTTCTGGCTCCCGCGCATACCTGCTTGGCTTTGCGCAGTGTTTTGCGCATTACTTCCCATCCGGCGATTTGTGTGGCGTTTAGTATGTACGTTACTTAAGTCGTCATCACTGTCACACCATCCATCCGTCCATTCATCAGCCGTAGGACGCTGCTGGACATAGGTCTACCCTTTGGATTTCAAATAAGGCCGGTTGGAAGCAGCTTGCTTCCAGCGTGTCACACACACTCATAGAAAACTCTCAACTTGATGCATTGACGTATGTCATACGAAAATACATCACTCAGTTTTCTGAAAACTGACGATCAAAATTGGCTACGCTTGTGATAAAGTAGCTACCTCGTGTTAACGAACGACTTCGTCTTAATACCAACCATCCTTTAAGATTTACGAATCCGTACAGTGAGAAAATTAAAGTAAACACATAATGCTCTTAACATAAGGTTTATACAAATGTCTTCAATTAAATGTTAGATTTATTACGTAAAGACTTGAGTTTATGTTACGCTGTGTACTCAAGGCACCCCTTGAGGAATCAAAGTTAACAATGGGAAATACAGTGTGATCCAAATAATATGTTTAGGTGGACCTACTGTTTTTTGATTTTTGACTTTTAAATCATATGTTGTGAATTGGGAGACAACACACTGACATATATATATCGTGATGATAAGTTATTACCACTACTACTAAGAGACAAATGTCTGCGGATGGTACCACTGGGAGCTGGTTAACAGCTGGGAGAATTATGGTCTTGCTGTCCTGTTCAAATTCAGATACTGCCTATACTATTGGTAAACGGTACTTAAACACGGTTTTATTCGAAAACAAGATTTTGCTCGCCGCTTTGCCTGTGTGATATTTTGGTTTTTGCGCTATCCCATAGCAACCTTTTATGTTTTTGGGATAAAAAGTAGTCTACGACACGCTTCGTTCTTAAATTTATTCTAAAATTCAATTCTTTCGCTTCACCTTTAAATTACCTACACACATCTAGCAAACTTATAATCAGGCTGATCTGTCCATTTGCTGCTGTGTCAAAGGGTAACAAACAAACCAAGAAACACATTTTCGGATCAATAATAATTAAAGTAAGGATTATTTAAAAATAAAGTTCATCATTTTTAGGACCTACGTTTGTAAACTGTGTACGTACTATGCAACACTTTTTTTTTTTAATGTCGGTTTACATGTGATCGATTTTTACATAAGCAGTATTTATAATTATAGGTTAAGTACCTGAAAAATATACAACTAACAGTCTAATATTTTATCATACGAGTATTATACTCTAGTAGAAACGTGCTGCTTGAATGTATTATTCTAAAATAAATCATTCAACGTGGTCCTACTAGAAATGTAGTCAATTTAAAGGTGCCCTAGGGGTGTAAGACAGAGGTGCACGTAAATTGTACAGTGACTATTCTACAGACCTTTTAGTTCAACTATCTATGGTACGGACAATAGTAATAACGAGTTTTTCAAGTTTTATAAAGTTTAACACTATTTTAAATATTTATTGTTTTATTTCATCTTCATAATTAGTTCATTGTAGCACTCATAGCGTACTTTGATTTAGTGTTTGTCTGCGATTGACAAAATTAAGCAACGGGCAGACTTTGGATGGGTGACCGCAGGTCGCACTTCCATCTGAGCACTACCGTGGCTCAGTTGACACGTTACATTAAATAAATAAATCATTAAAACGTTTGTTGTTCTTAAAAATTAACACATACCAAGTTGTACACTAGATCCCACACTAGGGCGACCTGTGTCGTGAGATCTAGGCTCTTCCTTTAGGTACCAAAAACAAAATTACCCTTATAGTATACAAACTTAAATTAACATTCATAGTGCGCTGAATCTCACACTAGAGTGACCTGTGTCGTAGGATCCAGGCTCCTTGCCAGAAGGCAAGGTAATACTTGTTTAATACTACATTTCAAATTTGGAAAACTTACTAACATGATATATCTAGTTATTTTTTTTCTTACATTGTAGGTCCAGGTTGTTTTAACCGTTTAGCCGTGTCAGAGGCCTTTAGGCGGCTTTAAAATTCTGACACCAAAGCTAGTAGTATAGGATCCCGCTATACAACGACCTTCACCGAGATGCTTATTTAATGAGACGTATTTTTTATGTTATTAAGTATGCCAATAAATATATGCTATATGGGTTGCCTAACAAATTTCAGTCCAGAGTATTTTTAATTAATAATTTAAAAAAAAAAAATTTAAACATTGCACCGGTGTGATTATTAAATTAATTTGATACCAATCGAAAGTTTGAAGCCCATAGAATATGCAAACGTTAGGTTGCCTATTTTTTTCCGGTCACAACCACGGGTTGCCAGGTGTAAACAGGTAAATCTATACTAGCATTTTGCAACGGTCTGATTATTGAATCAAACTTAGATAAAATGAAAGATTATTTCATAAAGAACACGGTGGTATAGGGTTGCCTGCGAAAAATCAGTCCCGAATTACGGTTGTCGAATTTTAAATAATAAAATATCGCTGCGAGTGAATGTGTGTGAGAGAGAGGTCCCAGACCAACCATCCCATGCGGTAAAAAAGGACGCAGCGTAGCAGCTGTTTAAAGTCCGCCTTTTTAAAGAAGGAGAGTGCGCATGCTATGTGTGCTTGGAAACCCGTGGTTGTGACCGGAAAAAAATAGGCAACCTAAGGTTTGCATATTCTATGGGCTTCAAACTTTCGATTGGTATCAAATTAATTTAATAATCACACCGGTGCAATGTTTAAATTTTTTTTTTTAAATTATTAATTAAAAATACTCTGGACTGAAATTTGTTAGGCAACCCATATAGCATATATTTATTGGCATATTTAATAACATAAAAAATACGTCTCATTAAATAAGCATCTCGGTGAAGGTCGTTGTATAGCGGGATCTTAGACTATAGCTGACGCGGCCTATAAGAACTTACTTATACTTCATCCATAGGAAGTCATATGCTGGATATACATATGCTTTTCATAGAAAGTGACATTAATAAATAACATGCTTTGCTATCTCATTCACGTTAATATAGATTTTCAATGCTTGATCCTGTTTTACTCGCTCTGGTGAACTCGTGATCAAGTAGGTATATGCTATTTTTGTTTTATTATTATAACTTATTCTGCGTATGTATCTACACAAGCTTTTGCTTAGTGTAGGTTCTGTGTACTAACTTGATTTGTAACCGTAAAAGGTAATTATATCAATTTTTGACCGACGAACCACCGGAGGAGGTATACAATTCGACTCGTAAATATATATATTTTTTTATGTATAACGCATAACTTTTTTTAAAATAGTCCAATTTCAATAATTATTTTTTTATTGGAAATAGTATACTTTGAAATTGGTCTCATTTAAATTTTATCGAAATCGGCTGAGCCATTTTTGATAAATCGACAATAATGTGAAAAATGCTACATCGATCCGTGCATAATATTTGCGTCCTAGCTTTGCACAGGTGTATTATACTTACACATTTCTCTTGAATTACTCTATCTATTAAAATAAACTGCATCAAAATCCGTTGCGTAGTTTTAAAGACATACTCGTACATGGGGACAGACAGCGGTAAGCGACTTTGTTTTATACTATTAAATGATTCTGTACACGGGTGAAGTCGGTCATGCTATTTTTTGCAAAAAAAAAAATATATTAATAAGTGGCTTATGTATCATGCAATTAAGAATTTATTTATTTATCATTAATTACGTATACGTTTTAGCGGGTCATTATGTCTATGTTAAAGAAGAATGTTTTACGATGGACTTGCCAATTGTGTTTTGTTTTTTTTGTCTTATGCAAGACTGCTGTACACATTTCATTCTTTTCAATAATCATGTAATCAATGTGGGTTGACCAAAGATTTACAAGTTATATCCCTTTGTATGTGGGCGGCGACCTACGGGTGTTTTCGGTTTTCTTATGACATCGGTAAAATATATTACCTATTCTATGCATAATGTGTTTCCGTGTAGAATGAGTGGAATCGAATTACGCAGGAAAACAAATTAAACAATCCGTTGTCGTCGTTGGACGTCCACTACTGGACATAAACTTTCTCTACAGATAATTTAAAACCAAGCTTTTATTTTATCATATTTATGTATTTTGTGAACATTTTTGAGTCTACCCGTGACCACGGTCGATGCAACTCGGCCGAAACGTCGGGATGATGAGGTTTTATTTATCTCGTAATTTTAGTGCGCGATTAGTCCCGTAGTATATAATAATTAAACATTTTTAGGATCTTGTAGAATTTTAACTATTTATAGAGTTTGGTATTCACATTCAGCTTTTTTTGTAATTTTGTCTGTACAGGCGATATATTCTAATAAACAGAAATTTCGTCTCTTCTTCAATTTTTTTACTAGCAAAGCTCGGTCGCTCTTTAGTGAATTCGAAGTGCTCAATTGTGATATAAATAAGTACACGTATTTACATAGGAATATGTTGTTTTAGGCTATTTGACTAGTTTTTGGAAATCGTTTTAAATTTTTTGTTAGTACATAATAAGCTCACTACATTTATATTTCCGAGAGATCTACTGTATTAACAATGAAAATCAAGTGTTAAAGAATAGATATTTAAGATCCCGCCAAAACGACATTCTGTAATGGCGCTGGTCTGTGACGTCACACACTAGTAAATAACGTTAGTTAATACTAGTGAATACGCTAGTTTACATCTGAAAATTGACAAAGAATACTTTAATATAACTTACAGATCCAATAATATTGCTCCGAAAACACAAAACACAAATTACACAAACAACAGTCAATCGAGAAATTCTCGTTTACTAGCATGTGACGCTACCAGAGTTGTCACCCGACTTTGTGCGTTTTCGTCACAGATAAAATATCAAAAAACTATCGTATTTAATTTCGTGTAATTTGCGAAAAGTATATATAGTTTAGTTTAAATTAGGTGAAATATGTCTTTTTCAGGCTATTATCTGTAAGGATTACCACAATCAATAGTATATTTTCAATGTTGTCAAATAGCCTATTTGCTACCAAGCCAACCTTTGAGTTCTATCATCAGGACAGCTTTATAATATGATATGATTTAGCGTTATCCTTGAAGTTAAATGGGCATAGCAAATTTCCTTTCAGTTTCACAAAGAAAGGAAGGAAGTGGATTAAATTAATCCTTTTTACTATTATCATTCAGCAGAGGCCAAGAATGAAAACGATTTCAAAGTATCTATGGATTTACATCTTGTGCTGTCATTCAAACAAAATTGTTCATTACTTATTTGAAATTGTGACGTTGCTGCAGATTTGCTTTTTGCGTGGGTTTTACAATCCCGGAAAGGATTTCCAGATTGATATTTTTCTTCGTGGTAAAATTAGAAAGCAGCTGATGAAAATTTTGAGGCAAAGCCGCGGGCTTCATCGAATTTCTCTTTTGAACCCATATTAATATTACATTCAATTTTAGAAGAAAAAACATAAATGGGTCATTGGACAAGTACCTAAATCAACTCTATATCGTTAAAACTAGCATAATTCTTCGTTCAACACAGGTTCAACGCATGCAATTTAGGTTATGGGCAAGCCTATTTAGACCATAACGTTGGGCTAAATAGTTGGGCCCATGTTGTTCTAGATTTAAAGACACCTGCATTGTATCTACTGTTTTTCCAACATTAATGCAATTTTTACGTTGTAAGATAGCATTTAAACACAAGTGGCTCAGTTAGTAGCTTCTAACTACCTATATAGAATATAGTTATATGACACGCGGTCACGTCCATCGATTGTCGGTTAACGAAGTTACCTCGGGAACGGAGCGGCTAATGTACGGGGAAACACGCTGTACGACTCGAGCCTTACGGTCCTGATAATGTACCCTTAAGCTCGGGTCACACAGAAGCGAGAAAGCAATCCGATAGCGGTCTAGTACAAAGCGCGTGCGCCCGCTTGTGATGTGTCAGGTTGCATACAAATTTGAATATAACAAAATTCCCGTCCCGGATCTCGATCGTTTTCCCGCACTTCCCGCTTCTGTGTGACTAGAGCTTTATTTGAAAACCTATTGGCAATATTCTGTACCTTTGAACATGCGATTTTGTAAAGCTTGTTTATTTATCTTGTTCTTCTTTTATGTTTTGGCGTCGCATTTTTGTGCATTTGCTAGTGTCAAGTACCTATTTAGTTTCAATATTTTTTGAAATGTTATCAAAATAGTCACGTCATAGTCTGATAAAGCCGCGATTAAGTCCAAACATGGTCCATGTGGTACCTCAGTAAAGCAGTGGCGACTTTATTAGATGCGTCAATGGAGTTTTGGTAATAACACGAAACAACATGATACGTCACATAATACAAAACGTTAAATTTTAGGTCCCGGTTCTTTTAACCGTTTAGCCGAGTCTGAGGCCTTCAGGCAGCCTAAAAACTCTGACACTATATCGGGACTACATGAACTTACTTATTATATCACTTGCCTACACTCATACACGTAAATCAGTTCATAATCAACGAAATACCACAATTTTTCACTAATTGTCACTGATAAAAATACAAGTTTAACAAAATAATACAATGAAACGACATGGTTTTTCCGCGTTTCCGCCAAAGCTCCCTTGTTTATTTATATGTACAAAATTTGGAGTTTGGAATCGGAATCGTCCCTTACTCTGAAGAAATTTGATATTGGGAAAACTTTTTTCTCCTTTTGTTCTATAATAGAGACTACGTATCAGGTAGCGCAGCGTAAGTCCACCGAAAAGAAGGAGTAATGATCCAATCAAGACCGCTGGATAGAAGCCGTTTTCAACCAGTCTTGTCGGAAAACAATAGAAAAGGCCTAGCTTGTCTAGCAGCGGACTACTACTGCTGACTTCATAGTGATGATGAGCTTTTTATGTATTTATTTGCTAAAATTTAACTTGATCTCTGCGACAGTAGAAAATTGAAATTTTTAGAGTTGGGATAGTGGTGGAAAAAATCGATTTTCAAACAATGTTGTAATGAAATCGAATGAGTAGTTGAAGGTGAGAAATTGGATTTCATTTACTTACTATTATTTAAGATCAAGTATGTACACATGTAAATAATGTTATGATATTAATTATATACTCATAATAATGTAACGATAGTATTTATCGACGTTTTTCACTATTATCGATGCTAATGTAACATATAATTGGGTTTAATTTAATTACACATGTAAAAAATGTTGATATTAAAATATACAATAAAATTAATGATAAATCAAGTTTTATTTAAAATATCGTCAGTATAAACTATCGATATATTAATTAAAACTCTATCTAAAACTTTGTGGTCACGATCATTCGTCGCCCATCACTAATCGGCATGTCCATAAAGTATGACATTGACAGGTACTGTCTGTACTATAAAGAAATTCAGGACTTCATAGGCGTAATTTTTCTGACAGCTGTCGCAGAGATCAAGTTAAATTTTATAGAGTGTAACGGAGTTTTGGCGGGAATGCGGAAAAATCATGTCGCCTCATTGTATTATTTTGTTAAACTTGTGTTTTTATCAGTGATAATTAGTGAAAAATTGTGGTATTTCGTTGATTATGAGCTGATTTATGTGCATGAGTGTAGGCAAGTGATATAATGTGACGTATCATGTTGCTCCGTTTTGTTACCAAAACTCCATAGACGCCTCTAGTAAAGTCTCCACTGCTTTACTGAGGTATGACTTGGACTATGTTTGGACTTGACCGCGACTTTATTGGACTAAGACGAGACTACGACTATTTAGATAAAATATTATTAAAACTTATTACTTGACACTGGCAAATGCACGAAAATGCGACGCCAAAACTAAGAAGAAGAAGAAGTAGAGTGTAACAGATAGATCAAACACGTCAAACATAAAACACCTCATTTTAGGCTAGAGGTTTTGTTAGAATACAAAGAGGATTACTTACTGGAAAATGTAGTACCCACAGT
This sequence comes from Hypomecis punctinalis, assembly GCA_949316475.1. Lineage (NCBI taxonomy): Eukaryota > Metazoa > Arthropoda > Insecta > Lepidoptera > Geometridae > Hypomecis > Hypomecis punctinalis. The sequence goes on from OX438810.1 coordinate 16,901,108, forward strand.
CCTACGCTTTCCATCAGTAATTCTGTTCGAAATCAGCCTAAGTTAAGCTCTAGTACTCAATAAAATCGCGAAAGTAAATAGTATATTTTATCACAAAATAGTTTTAATTTTAAATTTCAGCGCCATTTTTGGTATAAAACAATCCAAATAATAATCGCAAAAATAATAAATACTTAGAAAGTCTTTTACCTCAATGCTTATAGACGTTACGTTATGTGCCGATAGAGAATGACGGCTGGTGTTTTTGGGGTCTAAAGCTGGAAACATTGATATTGGACGCAGCTTACGGACGTGACTGACAGCCGCGACTGATAGGTATCTAAATTTTTTTTTTTTTTTGAGAAGTATAGTTATCGATGTTGAAACTTGTAAGTATCTTGAAATCAGGGTATAAATGAATTGTGTTTAGTTTTAAGTAGGTATTTACAATTTTTAAGCTATTACTTTTTCGTTTACTTTTTACCATTTTTTAAGCTTATTGCTTTTTCGGCATTATTTACAATTAATGGAAATATTTATGAATTATATTTAATACGATACGAATGCCTACGTATTATTATGTACATTTATTGAAGTATTTATTAACATGGAAATTTTTATGTAAGCATCATAGGAGCTCATTAGTTTTTTTCAAGTCACAATAATATTGTATTGTAGTAGTTTTTTTAGTTTTACATTTGTTTTCAGTAAAATTTTAAATATTGTTAAATTATGTTGGCGCGGAAGTGAGTGCCGAAGCACCTAGGCAAACTTACTGTGGTTTTTAGGTGCTCAGTTTATTTAAATCTGATTGTATTATGTGTTGATCATCAATAAAAAAAAAATGAATGTACACTGAGCCGTGCAAACTATCGGACATCAGTCGCGGACGTCACCTTGGCCTGACTTTGAGTGTTCGGACGTCCGAGAGTGGTCTGGCGCGCCGGATGTTTTAAGACGTGCACACTGCTAAGTTGCGACCGTCAGCAGCGTCCGTAAGCCGCATTCGATAGTATGTTTCCAGCTTAAATCAGATTATTTTTCCAGTTAAAACAGCAATGTTTCTTTTTAAAGTTCAACCAAACATTCCATCACAAGATAAACGTTTCTGTGGCCTTTGATTTGAATCTCAACAACACCTATCTGTCTAATCTATCTTGAGTTGAGCCTGGCTCTTCCAACCCTTTTCAAATGTCTTCTCGGCGGTACTTGTCTAAAAATCAGCTAAATGTATATTCCTACTTGTAACTAAAGAAATAAAAAGTTCAAATTCTCTGCTATTTGACGTATTTATCTTTTGTGGACCGTGAAGTATTTTAGCAATAAATAGGTCTCCTCTTTTAGTTCAGTTTTTGTGTTATCAATAATTTGGAATCTATTTGTGCTAATGTTAGATCTTGTATACGCTTTACAAGCTAGTTTTCGGTGTTAAGATCTCGTTTTTTTTTAGTTTATCCTTTAGATAATGTTTTCCTCTAAAATATATTCAAAAGCGTGTCTCAACACGTGCCTGATAGGGTTCCGTTGATGATGAAATAAGTTAATTTAAAGATTTTGCGCCAAAACAGGCGTGACAGGTTTTGACAAACGTGAGTGATTGTGAAAAAATCCTATTAGTATTCAAGGAATCCTAAAGCCATCTACATATATGCATTTTTTCTTTTCCACTTGTTTTTATATTGTAGTCAATGGGTACATAATTTTGAATCATATAAAAAATGTTTTCTCAGCGACGACGAACTGTTATTTATAATTACTTATATTTAGTTGTGTTCTCATGGAAGTGATCTTAAATTGAGAATAAATATCTTTATACCTAAAGCCTCTGATCGACGTACAAAAAACTTCGAATTTAAAACTCGAATTTAAAGATTTGTTTTTAAAAACCAGGGATTTGTAGCTCAGTTTTAAAATAGATTGATATTTTGACGTTCCGTTTGACGCTTTCCTTTATTGCAGTTTATCTTTGCATTTAAAATAGCCGAGTCCAGTACTAAACAACTCTTTCAAATAATATATTTTTCGCAATCACGCAATGCAGAACATGGCTATTCTAAACGAAACGGTAAACTGCAAAAGAGAAAAGCGTCAAATGGAACGTCATAAATTCATCGATTTTAAAACCGAGTTTTAAAACCTGATTTTAAAAAACTAATCCTTAAGATCGAGTTTTAAAGTCGAAGTTTTTGTACGTCGATTAGGGGCTTAAATCTCGGAATTTGCTTAACATCCTTCTAAACCATTGCTATAATTATTTTCCTCTGTATAAGTTGTGTCTTAAGTGTTATTGTTACGTGGAAGAAACTTTCAACTCTTCAAACTTTATTTCAATTCTTTTTTTGCAAGAAATGGAGCTCGAACAGATTTCTGATAAAGAGAACAATTTTTAATAAAGACTTCCGGAAATATCAACAAACACTCAAATAAGAATATTAATATTCCTCGCAAGCAATTCCACGGAACTCATGAAAGTGAGATCAAATCATAAATATTGCTATTATTGCACTAGTTTCCGGAATAACATATTGTGTATAAATAGATGTCGTTTTTATTTCCTTTTTGACCAACGAACCACCGGAGGAGGTATACAATTCGACGCGTATATTTTTTTTTATTTATACCACGCATAACATTTTTTCATAGGATTATCGAAATCGGACTACGATACCGAAAGAGTAGACTTTGAAATTGGTTTTATTTAAATTTCATGGAAATCGGCAGAGCCATTTTTGACAAATCAACAATAATATGAAAAATGCTACATCGATCCGTGCGAAATATTCGCGAATTCTGTACACGGGGTGAAGTCGGTCATGCTATTTTTGAAAAAAATAATTATGAAAATACAATGTACTCAAATATAATATAGCATTCATCATGACCAACATGCATTATTTTAAAACGGCCATAATACATTTTTTTTGTTATCTTTTTCTACCAAATCACTCCTGATCAGAAATATTGAATTATATTTAAATTTTTACTAAGTTGTTTTCCATCGTAGATTTTTCGCGTAGATATGAAAATTACTAATATGCAATAAAATAATCACAATGAGCAAGCATTTTAAGGAAAAAAGTAATTGAAATAACTTATAATTTGTTGCCGCTCACTCGTCGTTCATTGTAGTTGTTTTAACCATAGGATGCCCTCTGCTGGACATAGGCCTCCTCTATAGATTTCCGATAAGACCGATCGGAAGCGGCTTGGATCCAGCGCGATCATGGGGTCTTAATATCCGCCCACCTTGTGCGTGGTTCTAAAATGCGCTTCCAATATGCTTAGTCAAAAGACGTTTGTTACGTTGAATCAAAAAATCAATATTTTCTATCTTATCGGATTTTATTATTATACTACGAAATCCTGAATAATTAACACTATTTTACCTACGCGTAACCTGCTGTTAATTGAAAATTAAAATTTTAGCAAAAGTCCTTTCCCGTAGACTCAAAAAAAACTTCTGTTACGCACAAACCAACCCCATTGTTGGCGTAGGCCTACGCACGCCTACGCGGGGCGCGGCGTAGCACCGTAGAGCCAACCGTGCGCTGACTACGAAACCCCGCAGGTATATAACGTGGTGGACCGGTCCCAGAGGCCATTTGTGTCCTGACCGTAACCCGCGAAGCACGTGGTAGTAACCCCGCGAGTGACGTGACGTACCGGTGAAAGTAACAGGTGAGTTTAGAATAGAAATTTTGCTATAGAATATTTTTGCATCTATTTTTTTCTATTATGATTCATTGTCGTAATTTTTAATATTTAAGATGTCAAAATGGTGCATCATTTTTTTTCCAAATCATTACCAAGTCAATCAAAATGTAAAGTGCTTAGATTGATTGTTATTTTAACTTGTCTTCGCGGCTTCAAAGTGATATAAACTTTTCAAAGTTAGTTAACAAGTTTTCAAAATATTTGTAACGAATTTTTGTTAAAATCCCTCATTTTAACAAAAATTCATTACAAAGTATTTAATTATTATATTGTGGTAAAATGGATAAAAAAAGTGAATAAGTACTCATTTTCAATGTTTCGTAAAAAAAAGAAGAGTGTGCAATTTTCTCCTTTCCCTTTTCCTCCCTTTGAATTCCTTTCTATGCACGGAATGGTTTCTTTAAACTTACAAACGGCGCAAGTGAATCATTGGAAGTCTAGTAGCAGTATCAAAGTATCTTTATTTTATATCTGCGATGTATTTCAGGGAAAATTATTGTTATTTCAGTTCGAGCCCTTCCGATTCTTTAAGTCACCAATTTATTTTTTACATTTTACAAAAAAATCGAATAATCCAAATTAGTGATAAAATCATGGAATATTTTACACGAAACTTGATAAATAATGATTTAAAAAATCATTATTTATTTCTTATTGTTAAGTAATGCTGCATTAATAATTAAATAAATGCCTAGATTAGGGAAAATTAAATATAGGGAGATTATGTACAGATAACAATATGAAAAAATATTTGCTTTTACTTATAACACTTAAAAACTTCAAAATATAGAGACGCCATAAAAATTCTGAAAATATATTTTTGAGCAAGTATTTTAAGTAATACGGGACTTATCGCGCAATAAAAATATAGTAGTATAATGTGCTCAAATCGAGAAAGTTTGAAAATAACTATATTTCAAGTAAGTTGAATATAGGTTGAGGAATAATCTATTAATTTGTCTAGTACCCACTAGTATTTGCCTAAATAAGCTAGTTATTAAAATGTAATTGAATAAACTCATGGTTATGTCGTTTTTTGAAAAATAACTGACGATATTAAGTCACTGACAAAGTTATTTACATCTTTTCTTAATTACAAAATACATAGAATGTAAAGAAACGTGTATTGAGAGTAACCTTAGATCGCCACAAGTAACTTTAGACAACAGCACCTTCGAATAAGGTATTTACAAAACTTATTATAACCTCCACAGTTAAAGAAATTACAAATTAAACATTAGCCCATATCTTAGATAGATTTTTTACCCGACTGCCAAGGAAGAGTATTTACGATTAACGTCCCATTAGACATTGCACTTCGGAGCGCTTCAGATTGTTTTTCAGTACGAGGTGGAATGAATAAATGATCTCACCAAGACCGCAGGATCACACTGGAGACAAGCTGCTTCAAACGGGTTTTATTGGAGATCCATAGGGGAAGCTTATGTCCAACTCTGGACGTCATTATTATGGCTGATGGATGCCACCTCGTTATAAACTACATGACTTCAAGCCGAGTATACCTAGGTATTTTGTTTTTTTCCTCAAATTAAACGATGACTTATACAATTTTAATGAAGTTAAGCTCATTTGCCTATAGTTGATAGGACGTACATTTTGTTGGTGTTTAATAAATAGAATATTTGAAAAACTTATTGGACAAGTTTTTACTATCTGAACACACTATAGTTATGTACATTTACATAACTTTGGCAAATACTTAACTAAAATTACATTGTTGGCTACTTCATATTTCAGTGTTTAAATAATAATTGTACAACAAAAATCTGAGATAGAAAGTATAGAAAAAGTAAGTAGGGAAAGAGAACTCACATTCTAGTTCATTCTATGAAGCTATTTATAAAATCAGGCTATCGTGTTGCAAATGCAAGGGTAACTACTGACCTAATAAAGGTATTAATAAAGAGAAAAACAGGACAAAGACTGTAAATCTGTACTTATGGCGTATTGTATCATATTATTTATTTTTTAAGTAGACAATAGATATTTAGTTTTATTTGTCAGGAAAACCAATCGTATTATTATAGTTAAAATTGTTATTAACTGAATATTTGAAAAAAAAATTGTTTTGAAGTAATTTTATGATTTATATGATTATTGTTATTTGCATTACGTTTTAAACGATGACTTCTGATATTTTAAAATATTTTTAGGACATTATGTTAATAGTAAATTAGGTAATTTGCTTTTTTCACAATTTGACGTAAATCGATTATAATAATGTAAAGCCAACTTTATAAAGGGGGCACGGATTTCTGAGACACAAGCTTAAAACTTAGTTCGGCAATCCATAGCTCACGAATATAGTAGCTAATAAATAAGTTCATTTAAGTTATTAATTATGTTAAATTCTATATATTTTATGTTGATTAGCGAAATTGTAATAAATACAAAAAAAACACAATAATACAAATAAAATACGTTTCATGTATAGCATGTTAACTTATTAAAAATATTTCATTTTCGCCATAAATTGTTATAAGTACTCAAATTTCATAAAAATTGGTTTAGTAGAAGTAAGCGTAATTTCAAATAAAAATTAAATAAAAACGCTTAAAATTAGTTTAGATAGGAAATACCTAAAAGTGGCGTGAGCCTTTTTCAGTCATATAAAATCCACTGCTGGATATAGGCCTTGCATCTTGATCCCGCGGTCTTTATAAACTTATCTGTCCACCTTGTCAGTGGATGTCCTACGTTGTGCTAACCGGTTCGTGGTTTCCACTTAAAAACTTTTCAACTCCGTCGACCATTCTTCCTATAAGCCGTGCCAATTAAAGTTAAGTGATTTAGTAGACATTAAATGGAAGTATTTTTAAACATATCAAAAGAGGTAATTCGATTATCTATTCATATAGGTAGATTCTCCTCGCATTACTTTTTATCCAAAAACAGCAGATACAAATAAATCAAAAAATAACTAACAAAAACTCACAGACAGATGTATCCAACATCGAGGTTTCGAGTATGTTTTTAAAACTTGTTTGATTTCGTCTCATGGGAGGTAAGTTATCCGTTATTCTAATTCTGAGTAGGTTTTGAAACAAGAGTTTAAATTGACCATGTATAGATTTGACACGCAACATGTGAGTTGAAAGAGAAAACCACAGCACCCGGGGGTTCAAAATGTACCTAAGATACAATCATGGATGATTATATCAAGATGCGCTATGAACAGGCCTTGCTAGCTTGAGTTTTACTAAGATTTTTACACTCATATCAGTAAGTCAGTCGACAGAATAGATATAATAGTTTCAATGAAAAAAACTGTCTGCATATCGAATAGTTTATCAAATTCTTTAATACTAGTAGGATTATTCTCGCGACTTTGAATAGTTGGTAGTTTTACATGCCAGTAGCAATAAGTTTTTCGATAATACCTATATAACTTACGGATATTTTGTGACAATTAATGATTTTCGGAAATGTTGGAGGCCTGCAAAGGTTTGGAGTAGTTTAGTTTAAAGTTAACTGGGCAAGCGTAATAAATAAAAAAATATATTTCAGGCATGTATGGGCCATATTAGCATACATACAAAATTACAAATCGTCATATTGGCTCCATCCATACAGTGTATACTAGTTCGGAGCCAATGGATTCAAAACAATAATTATCAAAAATATTTCTGAAACAATAAATTATTCTTATTCTTAATTTAATATAAGTCGTATGCATATGGTCCAAACGGCGTTTGAGAAAAGTTGACAGTGAACACTGAACTAAGCGAGATAAAAGAAAATTCACATTATATGTATACCTAGTTATATGAATGGAGTTTTCTACATTATTGTTTGTTCATATAGCATATACACAGTCAATTGAAAATTAACCCTTCACTGTCCAAAATTAACTTTTTGAACAGTCTGTTCTTGTTTATACAACGCACAGAATATGTAAATACTACCTCTCTCGGCATTTACTCTACAGTTATAAAGACCTACACCACATAAATACGTAATAAAGACCGCGTACATAAAGGCGATTATTCTGTAAGCGCATTTGTAAGTAGCTTAATTTTTCCAATTTGGTTTGTTTATTTATAGAACAATAAGGAAAATAAAACGTGAACAAATGAACAAAAAGCAATGAATGAAATATATATTACTAGCGACCCACTCCGGCTTCGCACAGGTGTATTATACATATAAACTTTTCTTTTGATTCACTCTATCTCTTAAAAAAAACCGCATCAAAATCTGTTGCGTAGTTTTAAAGATTTAAGCAGACGTAGAGACAGACAGACAGGGGAGTAACTCTGTTTTGTACTATGTAGTGATTTAGGTATTCTCGTGGATGTTACTCTAGACGACGAGTGTGAGCTTCTTGTACGGAACAGCAGATTTTCTTGCTTTCTTAGGGGTTTTCCTTTAGTAAAATTTAGTCATGTTGATGACTATATATCATATTATATCTAATCCAAGAATATGTCAGTCATCCATAGATACACAACTCATATTTTATAGTCGTGGTCATCATAATTTCGTGGCAATGGCTAATAAGTTTTTGTAATAGCACTTATTCAGCGCATTCGCACTGCTATTCACCCGAAATGCCCCATCTCACCATATTTTCGTTGCAGCGGCCAACCCCGAAACGTAGGCGATTAAGGGTCTTCCAGATTGGCCACGACATCTCGTGTCTTGGCGGGAGACTCTCTGAAGGCGATATAAAGTCAGGAGAGGGTGGGTGTCTAGCTTGCCATAATTCACATCGTTGGTCACATGGTTCACATGGTGGATTTATTTATCTCGTAATTTTAGTGCGCGATTAGTCCCGTAGTATATAATAATAATGTGTTCAAATCGCGAAAGTTTAAAATCAACATTTGAGGCATCCAGTTATAATCCAGGTTTCATTCAAGGCAACATTCCCTGGATTGAGCGGAGCGACACCAAACTGGGAATTCGTAGTCGTGGTGATCTAGAGGCAATAAGGCTCGCCTCAAGCTTGGCGCAGACGGGCCATCAACCACAGCAACCGGCATAAGCGAAAAGCAGTTTACATGATCTTTCATACATTTTCTTAAAACGTGGCGCACACGTGTGGTCCGTGGCAGCCACTCGTTACAGTTTTCTCCGCGATACATACAGATGTAGCGGTAACGCGCGACCGCCCCAGGTGGCTTTGGTCAGTGACCCGTCTTCGCCGAGTCTTAAAATCTTACCGTCTTACCACTAAAGATTTAGACACACTTTAAACCCTGTTTAAACGTGCAATTTGTACTGTTAAACATTGTCTAAAGCATGCTTAAAACTTTTGTGGTAAGACGGTTAGCGTTGTGAGTTGCGATCCGGCCCCAAATATATGACTTTCATCCCACTAAAATTCGGGGAAAGAACAATTCATGTGCATATGTGGATCCATCTGTCAACCCTATCGATTTTCGTGGCTAGATCTGTTATTCTATGGCTGCAGATGATCTATGTTTTGCAGTGGACTAATAGGTGGCTTAAAAACTCTGACTCCAGGGCTAGCTATTCGGCCTACACGAACTTATTTATTTACTTAGTGGACTATCAAAAGACAGAAACACTGTGTAGATATGTGTAATGCACCTTGAAATCACGCACTCATAACAAACGTTTAAATTATATTTATTTACCCCATCGTATTATTTGAGTTCCTTTTAACAAAATACAGGTATTGTCATGTAGACAGTTATTGGCATTTCTAGAATAATTCGAAACCCTTTTACTTCTCATAACTTTACATAAAATACCTTACGAGGTATTATTCAAATCAGCCGCAGTCCGCAGTTTAATCCCAACAATAATAATTGCTACCATTAATTTTATCAGGTTTCTGTAATTTAAAGGAAAGGAAATGTAACCAATTAGTTGAATAAACGGGATTTATTAATTAACCGTTTGTTGAAACACTGATAAGCTATAAGCTAAGTCTGTGAATTGTTTAAATGTATAATAAAGAGTAGTTTCCACACAAATTTTACTTTTTTATATTTTTGATAGTAAATATCGTAAAATAATCTATAATTTATTTATCTTCTTCTGCTCAATCATGCATTTTTCTGCTGGACATAGGGTTCCTCTATAGATTTCCAATAAGACCAATCCTAATAATATTATAAATGCGAAAGTTTGTGAGTTTGTGAGGATAGATGGATGGATAGATGTTTGTTACTCTTTCACGCAAAAACTACTGAACGGATTGAGATGAAACTTTGCAATAATATAGCTTATATATCAGAATAACACATAATCTATAAATTATAATGATATTGCGTAAATGTTCCATAATATAACGATAAGTGTTAAGTAAGTAGGAAAAATTCTGCTATCAGCGAGCTATTCTAGAGTGCGCTTCAAGAAATGTCAAAAAAATCAACTGTCGAATCGAACAACCGTCATATCGTTTTTGTTTTATTTTTTTGATTTTCCACCTCCTTTATTAAGGTTGGTAAGGTAGGGCCTCGGGTTTGAAAGACGGAACGTGACATAGTCTACTTTTTATCCCGGATAAATAAAGGGTTCCCATGGGATAGCATAAAAATCAAAATATCATGCGGGCGAAGCCGCGGGTAAAAACTAGTCGTCTATACTTTTCAATTTCTTTGTGTACTATTTCTTTACTTATGGTAACTTTTTTATGTTTTGTACAAACAAAATTTAAAGATGTTGTTAACTAAAAACTATTTTAACTTTCAGTAGTCAGCTACTATCATTACTTTAGAGAGACTTCCATCAGCTAGATATAATATTATATCTACTTAAAAACGTAACAAACAGTAAAAGCAAGGCCAAAAAAGAATTTCGATTAGAAAATTAAACTCACAAAATATCAGTTCAACGTATCCTTCGAATTAACATGTTTATTTATGAGAATAGCTTAGGGACACAGCCAATCGATTTATTGATCCGTAAAAAACCTTTTAAGCGAGCTACATTGTAATTGGTAAAAAGTGGATGAGAATTAGTAGGTACTGGTAAACGCAGACGGAGCAGTTTTTATCCGCATTTTTGTCCGACGTACCGGAGGAGGTAGTCAATTCGACGCGTATAATTATATATTTTTTGATGTATAACCACGAGTAACTTTTTTGTAGTAGTCCGATTTCAATAATTACTTTATTTATTGGTCCCACTTAAATTATATCGAAATCGATTGAGCCATTTTTGATAAATCAATAATCATAATGTGAAAAATGCTACATCGATCCGTGCGAAATATTTGCGAATTCTGTAAACGGGTGAAGTCGGTCATGTCATATTTATCATTTACTAGGTTTTACTCGCGGCTTCGCCCGCATACGCAATATATCATTATAATTTATAGCCTATGTATTATTCTGATATATAAGCTATATTATTGCAAAGTTTCATCTCAATCCGTTCAATAGTTTTTGCGTGAAAGAGTAACAAACATCCATACATCTATCCATCCATCCATCCATTCTCACAAACTTTCACGTTTATAATATTAGTAGGATAGTAGGAAGTAGGATGTATTATTCTGGTATATAAGCTATATTATTGCAAAGTTTCATCTCAATCCGTTCAGTAGTTTTTGCGTGAAAGAGTAACAAACATCCATACATCCATCCATCCATCCATCCATCCATCCGTCCATCCTCACAAACTATCACGTTTATAATAATAGTAGGATGTGTAAAATAATAGGATATTACAATATTTATTATTTTACACATTTGGAATATTATTGTGACAAACTTTTAATCAATACTTTTTTAGTCTCTGTATGGGAGTCCGGTCTTTGGTTGCAAGCATTGCCCTCTTTCAATACTGGTAACCTTTTAGACCCAACTGCATTTCGTCTAGCTGTCAGCTTACGCTTGGGTGCAAGGTGTTGTGAAGCCCATCGCTGTCAGTGTGGTACTGCAGTTGACTAGCTCGGTCACCACGGTCTCTCTTGCTCAAGAAGCGCTGGTCGGATTGGACGCCACGCCAGCCTTAACGATGTCATACGCAGGGCTTTTGTCACCGCCAATATCGCAGCCGTACTCGAACCGAGTGGGTTGGCGCGTGGTGATGGCAAAAGGCCTGACGGCATGACGCTGGTCCCATGGAAGTGTGGACGGCCCTTAGTATGGGACGCAACTTGCGTCGATACTTTGGCACCGTCACATCTTCCTGAGACTCAGAGTAGGGCTGGAACGGCGGCCAATTCGGCTGAGCAGCACAAGCGGCGCAAATATGCTAACCTCGGCAGTGGTTACATATTTGAGCCATTTGGAGTTGAGACTTTGGGTCCGTGGGGGCCGGGAGCTCATCTCGTTTTCAAAAGTCTTTCTGAGCGTCTGGTGGACGCGACGCGTGACCAAAATGATGGTGTTTATTTGGCTCAACGTATAAGCATTGCCATTCAGCGTGGCAATGCTGCCAGCATGCTGGGCACGCTGCCAACTGGCAGTGGGCTTGAGCACTTGGATTATCTTTAGACCTTCAAGGGTCTGTGGATGATCCAATTGCTTTCTATGTAGTAGTAATGTAGTATTGTCATTACATCAATACTTAATCTTAGCATGTTCCGTATATTTAGTTAAAGAGGGTTACCCAGCACTGGCGTACTAATTAAAAAGTAAGTAATTGAGACGAATTTAGTAATATTTAATACGCCATTATGACACAAACAACTGTCGCTAAGGGGCCAAACCGAAATGCAGTTTTGTATGGATAGCAGATTTTTTTCTCGAATTATGAGTTTGCTAGTACTGGGTAGGCAGATAACTCTGGAGATATTATCCTATAAGGAAATGAAACAGCTTTTTTGAGGCGGTTGGAAATTAAAGGAAAGAATTAAAAATTAAAAACTGGGTTACTGAAAAGAAAGCTTTACGAAGAAAAATAAAAATAAAATCTGAGCCTTAATAAGAAGATATTTGCCCCTTGTTGCTTTCAATTCTCTAAGGAGGTATGAGAAATTTTAAGTTTGTTTTTAAATAAAATTACAGTAAATAATAGTAGATTGTATCATATGGGAGCAAAATAATATTTTTACGGCGAATAGAATCCTGAACGTAGCGAGGGATTCAAAGTACGAGCCAAAAATATATTTTTCGCCCGAGTGGTACGCTCGACTTTTCATCACCTCTATGAGAAAATAAAAGGTGCCACATATTTTATTGTAATATTATTATTTAATAAAACGTAGAGTAACAACTAAATTGAAATTAAATGGTATCTAATAACAAAACATTATGAAAACTTATTTTTTTATTCTTATCATTCATTTTCTTGGCGCTGACATCACAAATACTTCCAAATTCAAAAAGTGAGCGGCAAAGATCATTCCGGCGCACTTACATAATTGTCCCAAATTCAAAAAGTGCGCGGCAAAGATAATTCAGGCGCACTTATAAAGTTCCTTATAGAAAACACCACCTTTGGGAGCACCTAAAGGCGAACCAAGTACTCATTTTCGAATAGATGTGATGAAAAGATTATTCCGGCGCACTTATAAAGTTTCTTCTAGAAAACACCACCTTTGGGCGCACTTAAAGGCGAACCAAGTAGTCCTTTTCGAATAGATGTGATGAAAAACTTATTTTTACTTAATAATTCGGTGAATTTCGAACACTCAGCATTTTTTTAAGGAACAGCTATTTATAAAAGCACTTGAATTCATTAACTCCGTAATCGCGAAAAAAATAACTGTTCCGTATACTTATATTTTGTCGAAAATCAATGATTTAAGAAATAGCATTTTTGTGACTTCGGGGTTGGTTCTATAATAAATTTTGATTATAAATGATAAAATATATTTATCTGAAAGTCCCTATATTTTGAAAGCAACAGAAATTCAATGATAAGTAAATTTAATTAACGACATATCACGTGAAAACCTTTTGTCGTGAGCAAACATAATAAAAACGGGCGTTCTGATGAAGCCAATGATATATAATAACGGTTTAAAAGCCTTTACAGAGTCTGCAAACATCCGCGATCTTATTTAAAATGTACTAGCTGCCTGTGAAGCGTTTTTCACATTAAAATGCGCAGGAACAACAGGAAAGAAAATTAAATGAACAGTTATGTTACTTGTTTCAATTATTTCGTGCTATTAAATATTTGTTACATTCAAAATGAGGGATGTCGAGCTAAAAAAGGAAAAAAGCTTTGTTAAAAGAATGTTCAGCGCGATTTTGATGTTTCAGTTTTAAACTCAATTATAAATTTCCTGTACTAGACGCATTTGAGGGACCTAAGAGAGTTGAATGAATGCGTACATTATGTGTACGTAATTGAACATGATTAAGTACTTATATTACGCTTCTAAGAGTCATATTCAAATAAATTTTGGTGCGAAGCAGATATTATATAACCCTAATAATATATAATACATAGGTATTTATAGATGGAAGTGGTAATTTTATCAAGTTTTTAAGTTTTAGTATGACGCTATAGTTAATTAATATATAAAAATAAATCAAGGTTAAGAAATGAGAGTTAGTGAAAAATAAATTAAATTAGTGTTAAAATATTATAGATATTTTATACTATATATAACGGGACTGAACTCACGTGTGGGGATAGTCGTAACGACTATAGTTTCGGTCGCATTCGGCGACCTTTCTCAAGGCGAGTGCTAGCACGCGGAGCCGTCTCGCAATGCACTATCCCCACACGTGAGTTCAGTCCCGTTATATATAGTATAAAATGTGTGAAAACCACGTTAATTTCCATAGTAAAATATTATAGATACCTACTTACTCGTAGTAATAACTGCAAAAATATTCGTGATAAAATTGGTTGTTAAGTGACATGCTTAGACATGGATACTGAAGCTAACTTAGTAGCTAATTTTGTAGTTACGGGGTTTCGAGATGATATCTAGATTAGAGCAAATATCTTAGGTATAAGCTCGAAGTTACGGGGTGATTTTTTAGTCTCGAAAAAACGAAATCAACATTAGTATTTTTTGAAATATTGATATCGTGGTTATTGACCAAATATCTCAATCTCTGAATTTATTTGAAATCAATTGAATAATTTATTAGCCATCGACTTGGCATTTTTTTGTTTGATGTTATTATCTCTTCTCCGAAATTCGTCCGAAGATCTTTTTCTCTCCGGAGGCGTCAGGGGATTGAGTGGTTTTCGTTAGTTCTTTCTACTGCTAACCTACAGCGGCCTGATTCCGTTAATATGAGATGGATATGAAGTATAGTTTGTCTGGTATTCCACGTTGTAAAATGTCAAGCATAATGTAATATTATATTGTTTTTTATTTCATATTAAATAAATAATTTATTACACAATTATTTATTGAAAAAATAGCATGACCGACTTCATCCGTGTACAGAATTCGCAAATATTTCGCACGGATCGATGTAGCATTTTTCACATTATTGTTGATTTATCAAAACTGGCCCAGCCGATTTCAACAAAATTTAAATAAGACTAATTTCGAAGTATGTTCTTTCCAATAATTATCGAAATCGGATCACTACGTAAAAAGCTTGCCTTGAAGTCATTTGAAATTTGTCCGTCATGTTGCGGAAACGCTAATGTCACATTTGATCATTACTTCAAATGTACGAATATGTCGTTAATTACATAACTTTAATAGTGATTTAAACGCCTATGCGATAATCATGTCTTAAAATTTTCAACCTTAATTTTCTATAGGCATCAGTGGAGACTCGGACGACACGTGATAATACCTATTGTCCGCACTTTCACAAAGAGATCTAGCAAAGTCGGCCCAGACTGTACAGTAGCCCAAAAAGGCGTGAAAATATGGTAAACAAGTTTGCAGAAAAAATATAGAAACTAACATGCTTCATTATTTTGTAATTTCATATTTTCCAAATAGATTTTTGTTTAAAGCTCCCATCACGCCGCCATAATTTTACAAGTAATATCAAAAGATAATAAGATCCGAAAATATGATATCACTGTAAATTGTTACTAAAGAAAATAATAGGAAAATCGTTTTTCAAATCAAATTAAGCAAAAAATTAATACTGTACAAGGTAATGGCCTAAACTCTGTATATTTTTGCTTTATCTCTTTTTATATTCGTTCCAGTTTCATTTCAAACCAGCTGAATGAGACCGCAGGTCGGCAACCCAGCAACAGTTGGTTGGATTCACGGCGTGAATAACTTAACGAAATTCCTTAAAAGCATTTTCCTGACGCCAGCAAAATATTATATAAATAACCTCCTCAGACAGCATGGCGGAAGCCGACAGGAATCCTGCTTATTGTCTGCTTAAGATTCGATTTACAACGGAACAGGAAAATTATGCCTAAGGTGGTTTCACTAGGTCAGCGCACGACATTATTATTATTATTTTTGCATTTACACATAAAGTATTTATCGTAAGTAAAAAAAAATCATTTAACGGCCACGAATTGATAGTGTAACTGAGCTATTTAATGCTTAAGAGTCCACTAACTAATAACTAAGGTGAAAATCAGTTGCTACTTTTTTGTGATTAAACTGACCACTAATTTGGTCTTTAGGTGTATGTAACTCGTAAACGCTACCTATTCATGGTGGCTAAATGATTTTTTGTAAACTTAAAATGTTGTTTATCTGTAAAAGCCATACAACCCCAAAAAAAAAAAAAATTTCATGCGCTCAGAGCATATAAAAAAATCTTTTTAAAATATGTTTTTATTTGGTCTGAGTTAAAATTAAAAAAAAATATTATGGGACATCTTACACACGGCCTCTGACCCCAAACTTATGGCTGCCAGAGACTGATATACTACATATACTTATTTTTAAATACATACATACTTATATAGATAGTAACTAAATAACACCCAGACACAGAGCAAACACTTATGTTCATTACATAAATATTTGCCCTGGGTGGGGATCAAACCCACGTCTCTTGGACCCAGAAGTTAGGGTCACTAACCACTGAGCCACCGAGGCAGTCAAGTTCATGCGCTGATCGAGACAATCAGCCTTAAAGTGTTGCTTTTAGTTTAGCATTTATTGCAAACTCCATAGTTATTTAAAAATTCGCGAACTGAACTTTGTCAATTTTTGATGAGCAAGAATAAATGGTCTCTTACTATGGGCTTTATTAGTAAGCTCCAAGCAGCTCAACGAGCTATGGAGAGGGCTATGCTCGGAGTCTCTGCGAGATCGAATCAGGAATGAGGAGATCCGTAGAAGAACCAAAGTTACCGACAGCCCAGCGGATTAGAAAGTTGAAATGGCAATGGGCAGGGCACGTAGCTCGGAGAACTGATGACCGATGAGGTCGAAAGTTCTCGAGTGGAGACCCCGGTACGTGGTTAAGCGCAGCGTAGGACGTCCACCTTGTGGACTCACCTCATTGTGACTGCAAGATCGCGCTGGATGCAGGCCGCTACGAACCGGTCTTATTTGAGATCTTTAGGGGAGGCCTATGTCCAACAGTGGACGTCCTATGGCTGAAACGAAGAAGGTAAATTGAAAAAAAAAAATTGTGTCGTGGACGGGGAGCATGGTGCACGTAACACCACCACCCGGTGGTGTTACGCAACCAACGAATAGAAGGCTAACTATAATAATATCATTATTTAAACTATTATATTCCAGTTTCTCAGACAGAAAAGTATTCTTCTCTAGGAGTTTCTAATATCACGGATGTACCTATGTATGTATGTTAGTAACTATGTAAGTTCGGGTGGAATCTTGGAATCAAAATTTGACAAACTTCCCGGTTTCCGATTGAGCTAAAATTTGCACGCATTTATATATCGCGATGGAGTCGTAAGGTGGCTATAGAAACTCCTGTACTCAACAAGATAGACCCATCGTGTTTGGGCTTGTTTTACTTGCCTTGGTTATAACTCTGCTGCTACATGATATCCAGGATCTCAAAAGCTTGTATTGTTAAAAAATTATATTTTTATAATAATTTATTTCCGTCGACATTAAACATTATTTTCCTGCAGGTAAAACCCTATTATGCTATTATATTATATACTTAGTTTACACTTTTTTGTGCTTAGTGAAAATAAGTATGTCTAAGTTTGTAAAAAACTTTGACCTGTAAAGTTACGTGAGAGGTAACCTTAACAACTGAACAGGAAAATGTGTTAACATAACAATGGGTACTAATGGAACCCCATAAAAAGGTTTACCGTCATATTCCTGTTGTACATATTTCCTGTATTTCCGTCAATTCACTATGTAATTTTATTATTCTTCGTAATGTAAGTAACTAAAGAAACATGTCACAGAACACCATCTTCTGTAATATGATACAAATAGTAATACGAATAAACCTTCCTGTTTTTTCTGCTGGAAAAAAATAATAATTATAATCTAATTTAGAACGTAGGAAAGTGCACGATTTGTAGCCCATTTTTGACCTACGAACCACTACCGGAGTAGGTACTCAATTCAACGTGTATATATTTTTTTATAACAACGCATAACTTTTTTCATAATAGTTCGATTTCAACAACTTTTTTTTGTTGAAAAGAATGTACTTTGAAATTGGTCTCCTTTAAATTTTATCGAAATCGGCTAAGCCATTTTTGATAAATCAACAATAATGTGAACAATGCTACATCGATCCGTGCGAAATATTCGCGAATTCTGTACACGGGTGAAGTCGGTCAAGCCATTTTTTTGCAAAAAAAAAAAAAAACAAATCTAAGTCCACTGTTGCATACAGGCCGTCCAATTATTTAATATCTTCCCATATAAGAACAATAAGCTATATAATCTTCTATATCACATGGCTATTGCTAACAATCTCTCTAATAGCAATTAACTTTGTACAATGGTGAAAACAAGAGAAATACCATGCAAAAAATATATGTATTATCTAATTTCAGAACTACAATTGATGAACTGACGATTTTTTGCATACCCTGCCTAGTAAAGTATCACATAACCATTAATAGTTATTCAGTTTAATAACGATGGTGGATAGGTACTATTGTGTTTTTATCTGCACTCTAGAAACACCTCTAGAGAATTCAGCTTTGATCATCAATATGGGTTTAATACGGAAAAAATGCCAGGTCGATGGCTTTGATAGTTTTAGAGTGCTGTAGACATGGAGTTTGTATACAGTAAAATGAATCGGACTAATTATAACAATCAAAAATATTGTTCAGTTTTTTTTACATATCTATCTACTTACACGGAAAATAGGCCCTATTTCCATTTAACATTAAGTAAATTAGAATAGCTATAATTAACGGTTGGAAATAATCAGACTAGGCATAATTTAACAGTTGGAAATTCTGTTATTTACCCATTCCAAGTGGGTTGATGTTAATTTTCGTGGGGTTACTATTTACTTGTGGAGACATTTTGGTAGGCACCTACGCTTCGCGTCGTACTGGCACAGTCGTATAATTTAGTTATAAAACCTGACATTTTCTGAAGCAACACTTGAGTAATGAAAATAATAATCGATGAATATTTTTAGAAGCTTCAAATTAAAAATCCTACTAGAAGCTTGGTATCACCGTCTGTTTAGTAAAAAACTGGTAATAATAGCCTGCCAGAAATATATGGCTACCATTTGTTTGCATAAATAATATGTCAACTTATTCAACAATACCCAAAGCTTTTACATACTTATGTGCCTTGCGCTATTACTTATCTAAATGATAAAGTGACTTTGATGGTGTCTTTATTTCAATTTCGTAAAAAATATACGAATATGGAGCAAGTGTCTTGTTTCAAAGTGAGCTTCTTCGAATACCGACTCTTTAAACATTGTGTAGGTGGCCCAGCAGGCCAATCGCACTAAAAAATTACAGCTGAATCACAATTGAACTTTAACCGAACTTCAACTTCTTTGTCTATTTTCGTATCGCGCTGGTGATTTTGACAAAAGTTGAAACGCAATTCAATCAGAGTTGGAACGTAACCGCTGTCAAACGAACGATTGGTGTATGAAGTTTAGTGCAATACCGAATTCTTTAAAGCTGAATTGAAACTTAACTACAATTGCAACCGAACTTTAACTGAATTGCAGACGGAACGCAACTGTTTAAAATTAGTGCGATTGACCTGCTGGCTTTAAACATTGTGTGGTCAACCGCTATTCAAATAAAATAAAAGTCATTTTATGTATTCCGCAGCACTGTAACGCTCATAGCGTAGTTTGACTAGGTGTGTCTTAGCGATAACCAAAGTTAAGCAACGTTCGGTACGCTTAGTCTTCGGATGGGCACCCGCGAGTGACATTTGCTAATGAGCGCGGCTGTGGCTCGGATGACATGTTACATTGTAGTTTACGATTATTTCTAGCCGTTTTTCACAGAATTCGTTTGTTTTATGTATTTTCCTTTCAAAAAAATCATATCATATCATACTAACATTATAAATCTGAAAAGTTTGTTGGTTTGTTCCTCTTTCACGCAACAACGGAGCAACGGATCGACTTGATTTTTGGCATGGATATAGTTCAAAGGCCGGAAAGTGACATAGGCTACTTTTTATCCCGAAATAAATAAAAGGTTCCTGTGGGATAGCACAAAAGTCAAAATACCACGCGGGCGGAGCCGCGAGCAATAGCTAGTAATTAAATAAAAATGAAATGTATTAAGGGGGACTTCCATACGCTACGGAACCCGGAAGTCCGACTCGCACTTGGCCGATTATTTAAGCCGTTTAACCATATCAAAGGCCATAAGGTTTTTGACACCAGGCCTATACGAATTTAGGTAATAACTTATTTCGTAGCAAAAAAAGACTAAGACTAATAATTACACACGCACTTAACATCACGTTTACTCGCACGTCAAGAAGTCCTACAACTAAATTACATGAAACTTATTTTTTGCAAAAGGAAACAGCGTGACAATATGACTAATGGAGCACCTACCAATAACATCTAGTTTATTTCATATTGAACGCTATTTTGTTACACTTGTTCGCTATAAACGTAAAAGTTTCAGTAAGCTATAAAAATATAATAATGTGTAGGTATATAAAAAAGGTGTTAGGTTTTTGCAATCAAACTAGAATTCAATGAGTCAGACTTATTGAGTGAGTTTTTTTTTCTCGGACCAACAACCTTATCTTGGTATTTATTAAATCTATTTGTTTTTGCCAGCGTTAGACTATGATCTTATTTTTTTGTTTATAATTATTGTTTTGTTCCTTTTATTTGATGAAATATCTATTGATTATCCTTCACAAATTATGTACAATAAATCATAAACAAAATCAAAGTACTACATTTTTTTTTTTTTACGATTAAAGAATAAATAAATATCGTTTACGATATACGATAATAGATATACGATACCTACAAGCCGTGGTGGCCTAGAGGTAGTGACACCCGCCTTGCAATCTTGAAGTCGTGGTTTCAAATCTCGGTCCCATACCAATGAGTTCATTGGAATTTATGTAACGAATTTCACACTACTGGTTTTTCGGTGAAGGGAAACAACCTGTATGCGTCCGTAGAAAAAAATCGATGGCGTATATGAATCCACCAAACCGCACTGGGCCAGCGTGGTGGATATGGCCCAATCGCCCTTCCTGGGTAGGCCTACGTCGTGCAGTGGACTATTAAAAGGCTGGTACAGTATACGATACAACGTTTAGTACCTGAATTAAAGATTTTGTACTTTATGACTGGCTACTGTACTAAAAATGTACTTTAACTTGTGGTGGCTTGAAGTTGCATCTTTTACACGGAAACTTCAATGTTTCTCAATAATATCTTGTTCAGGGGTATCCGTAGCTCAAACAGATTCAAACTTTGTTTATACTTGAAAGAAAACTGAAAACAACTTTCACATTTACTTGCTTTTATTTTCTTCATCAATACGAGTATTTTGCTGATGGCTCTCAGAAAAATTATTTAAAAGCTGCATATTTAAAACTATACTACACTCAAACGCATGAAAAACAAACTCATAGTCTATTTTTTAAAACTAATAAGATCATGGAATTTAATACAAATAGATTCCTTTAACTTAATATACTCAACCAGTATATTAGGCGTAAATATATAAAACACTAGCTGTACTCGTACCATGCGGACGTTGCTTCGCTACCAACTAAAATAATTTTGAAGGAAAGAAATTACACAAACAAACTCAGAAACCTTTGGCTTATGCACAATAACTTTGCGGAATATCATCACATGATCAAATGCATAGTTTACGATTATATAAAGGACATACAAACAAACATTATTTTTTTCGTCTCTGAAACAAATGTTTATTCTGTATACACATACTCGTACATTGCTCTTATAGGATGAACTTTTTTTTTTTTTTTTTTTTTTTAATTTTAATATAATGACAATACTACATTACTACTACATAGAAAGCAATTGGATCATCCACAGACCCTTGAAGGTCTAAAGATAATCCAAGTGCTCAAGCATGAACTTGAGACCTATTTATATACATTGTATGTTTGTACCTATGGCGTGAATAAGACACAATACTTTTTTGGCTGCAAATATATCAAATTGACAAAAATATTAGATGACATCTTGACGTAGACCGATAACATAATAGGTAAAAAACAAGTAGCGCAACATCACTACTGATATTTCGACGTAATGAAATGAAGTCAAAATCGTTATTTTATGAAATTACGAGCCCGGCAAAATATAAGGAAAATAAAGGTTTTCATGAAAAGGTCCAAGAAATAGTCGGTTTGATTGAATTTTTGTAAGGAAATGGGGAAATCGCTTCAGAAATGCTATTTGATTGATATATGCACATGAATTGCTATCGGGAATGTAAGTACCTACATACTTTTTATTGCGTTTTTTATTTAAGTACAGTCGACTCTTGTTAATTCAAACCTGCGATAATTCGAACCTCTCTATAATTCAAAGTTATCACGAGTTCCCTACGAAATGTCTTTATATTTCGAACTTAGTCAACACATCTTTATGCCCTTGGTAATTCGTACGAAAAAATCATTGCTATATAACAAAACGACGCGTTAATTCGAACTCATCGGCGTCCAACAATCGACAATTCAAAGTTGCAGAGAGAAAGAGGCGGAAAGATTGTAATGTACATACATTTTGCGGCAAGTTCAAACTTGTATCAACGTTGGTTTGTTGAGCCTTTGTTTTTGCTATAATTAGTTTGACTTATTTGACACACACTTTCACACGAATTGGTTTGTTTAGTTACCTATGTTTCAGTTACTGTTAGTCTTTTTTTGGTATACAGATTAAAAGTTTGTGTTAGTTATGAGCCCTTGAAAGTATTTTTTCTTTATTTTCTTGTTTTATCTCACAAGTTTCGAACCATTTGATATTTCGAACACTCGATAATTCGTAATATTTTAAGAGTTTTGAATTAACGAGAGTCAACTGTATTATCTTTTCTATACTATATCGTAGTTTGACTGTGTCACGACAACGATCACCAGAGTTAAGCAACGTTCGGTATGGTCCGTCTTCGGATTGGTGACCGCGGGTGGCATTTACAACTGAGCGCTACTGTGGTTCGGATAACACGTTATTGTAGGCACTGGTTGCATTAACCGCTTAGCCATATCAGAAGCTTTCAGGCGGTTTAACAACTCTGACAACAGGGCTATTCAGGCGGCTTAAAAACTCGTCCACTAGCCTATATGAACTTACTCATAAATACCATTTCGTACAGTATTGTAGTCAAAATTGGTCACAATAATCTATAATTTATTTATTGTCCTTCCATACTTGACATATAACTGTGACTTATGGCACAGAAACGTGGTCTCTCTCCATGTGTCTTATTTATACGCTCCAAGTAACACAAGGAGAGGGCTATGTTTGGAGTTTCTCTGCGAAATCGAATCAGAAATGAGGAGATCTGTAGAAGAACCAAGGTTACCGACATAGCCCAGCGGATTGGAAAGTTGAAATGGCAGTGGGTAGGGCACATAGCGCGGAGAACTGATGTCCGATAGGATCGAAAAGTTTTCGAGTGGAGATCACTTACCGGCAAGCGCAGCGTAGGACGTCCACTCACAAGGTGAACGGATGACCTCATCAAGACCGCAGTTTCGCGCTGGATGCGAGCCGCTTCTAATCGCTCTTATTGGAGTTCTATAGGGGAGGCCTATGTCCAACAGTGGACGTCCAATGGCTGAAACGACTAAATAAATGTCGATGGCTTTAAAGCAGAAGGCCAAATATGTGATTTCATTTATTATCGGTTTCAGCACTCTACCCTTTATAAACACTTACCTGAAACATAGAACAACTCTATTTTTCGTAAGGTTAAAATATCAAAGCATCCACGTGGGTGTTACTTTATGGATTTTTTCAATTTATACACGATTTATGTTCTGGTCATTTTTGTTCAATATTTTTGGACAAACACTGTTTCATTACGCCATGTTGTTGTAGGATGGGGTCTCGTGTTATCTATCTCAGAAATAATGTTTTCATGTGATCAAAACCCCTATATTATTATAAACTCTCATAGTAATATTATAAATTCAAACTTGTGTTTTTTTTACCCATACAGTAAAACAAAGAAATAAACACAATAGTTTCGATATTTTTGTATAGAGTAGAAGTCCGTGAAATAAATATGGATGATAAATATCTCATTTAAAGATGACGTTTTCCAATCAGAAGTAAATAATGTTTACAAATTAATATAATTTTAGGTGCATACCTGATATATACTATTATATATTATATTTTTTTTCTATCTAAATTACAATTGCAAATTCAATTAATTGGATTTCAAAAAGGAGGAGGTTCTTGTCTGTATGTTTTTTTTTTGTGTAGGTATATTCATCGATATTTTCGCCAATTGTGAATTGAATCAAAAATAATAATTTTATTCAAACGGTACAGGGCGCACCTTACTCTGTGCCTTGTAACTGTATTTTAGGGTAGGTGGTCCCATTAATATTTTATCGAAATTGCTGGAGCCATTTTTGAAAAATCAACAATACAATTCGAGCGGACTATTCTATTTTTGTACACTATGGAAGTCGGTTTTGCAATTTTTTGCTAAAAATAAGTATTTTTTGTGAATTATCTTGTTGCAATCTAGAGCAATATATTATTAAATTTACCTAATACTGAGTTTGTAGGTTTGGTGGTTTATGATTTTTTAAGCCGCTATCCAATCAAAATAGCTGCAGGCCAATCGCACTAAAATTACAGCTGAACCACAATTGAACTTTAATCGAACTTCGACTTTTTGTCTATATTCGTATCGCGCTAATGATTTTGACAAAAGCTGAAACGAAACTCAGTCAGAGTTGGAACATGGCTGCTATCAACCGAACGGTTGGTGTCTGAAGTTGAAGCGCAATACCAAATTCCTTAAAGCCGAGTCGAAACTTAACTACAATTGCTACCGAACTTTAACTGAATTACAGACGGATCGCAGCTATTTAAAATTAACGCAATTAGCCTGCTGTAGGTATAGAGCCCTAGTTAAACTGACTTCTCTCCATCAAACCTTGAAGATGTCGGATCGAAAAAAATACATAATATTCTCAAATCTAAAAATACTCGAAATACAATTCAAAAATTTCGCTCTATAGAAAATAAATGCGAAGATACCGCTTTTTTAGAACAAATTCATGTTTTCTAAGGTTTTCATTTTTGAGGTCATTGCATTTTTGAGCACTTTTCTACGCGTTTATATTTTTTTTTAATTTTGTAATTTTTGCACATAAATCGAGCTATAGCTTTCATCCATAGAAAGTAGCAAAAAGTGGTGATACCAATATTATATCGATGAATACAAAAAGTCGGCGAAACCGGGGGCGTATTGCTTTTCACCCCCTCAGATGAAAAATTACGCTGATACTATGGCGCCTTAACTTCAGTGATGTGAAATGAAGACCGCAGGCTATGTAGGCTTTAAACGCTTGATAGTACATTTAAGACTACACAAGCACTAGAAAATACATTTATCACTACATTACGGTTCCCTCAATGTATATTTTACTATGCCAGCAAGCCAAGCTTATTGTTGCCATGTATATTGTATTTCTATGGCAGCATCTATACGCCCGACTTGCTAGGAAACTCGGTCGTTTGTTCTAAGAAACTAGTACGAAAATCAAAGCGATAGTTTCAAAGTTAGGTCTTCCTCTACTTCACACTATAAGTTTTCCTTCACCGCGATACTCGATACTTGGTATTAATGAGAACGTAATATAATACTTTCACCTGGTGATCGTTAATAGACCGAGTTTAAAACAATTTTAGAAGGAATCATTTTTAATAAGGAACCAGGAATTTTGTCCATACTTTGAACCCTGTACTCAGAGTTTAGACTTTTATAAGAAACTTTTTTTAGCAACTGGGATGAGGGAGAGATATCTAAAGTAACTTATTCAATGGCTCGATAAAGGCTAAGACTTAAATGGGACCACTGCGAAAGTATACTCTATCGAAATCAAAAATATTTTTTAAACCAGTTACCAATTGGCGAAAATATCAATGAACACACAAAAAAACCACACATACGAACTAGTACCTACTCCTTTAAATAGCTATTGGAGCTATCTTGATTAATGTCAAAATTGCTCCCATCTGTTTAGATACCGGTGGCTCCAAAATTATGTTATGAAAATGTTAATCAACTAAATAAATAGCATTATTTATTAAAATTAAAATACGTCTAAGTTAGGACAGAAGGAAAAAATAAGTGATTTCATTTAATGTCGGCGTTAAGTCTCGAACCTGTATGTGTACCTACCTCTATAAGTCCTTTAACTTTGCAAAAAAAAACCGGACAATTGCGAGTCAGGCTCGCACATCGAGGGTTCCGTACAAACATATTGTTAAAATAATTAAAAACCGGTTATAGCATGTGCTAATGAAGTTATTTTATACACATATGATACCTTACATGATACGATTTTCTCACTTTGGATTTTGAACCCATATTTTGTGATTTTTTTTTCCCTATTTTTATGTGATTTAAATAAAAATGTACAGTTTTTAGATTTATTCCTATATGTGTACTCTGAGACAATGCTCTTCGCCAAATTTCATAGTTCTATGTCAACGGGAAGTACCCTGTAGGTTTTGATTTTTGTGAGCGTTGAAATATGCGTTTTTTACGACATAAACGGCTCTAACTTTTTTATACGGTAACTGAGAAGCTCTTTTACACAACTGTAAGAGTTTATAGGTTTACGTATATAGTTTAAATTTAAATTCGATATCTTTACGCGATCCCGAGATAAAGAGTCTTGACATACACACAGACGGACAGACGGACAACAAAGTGATCCTGTAATGGTTCCGTTTTTTCCTTTTGAGGTACGGAACCATAAAAAAAGACGCCTTGTAGATAGCATAGCTACTTTGGTAATATATATGTATACATTTTCAATTCTCTGCAGCGTCGTACCTTCAAATCAGTTTGAAAAGCGTTTCATAGCAGCTATATTTTAGAACATTGAAAGCAGATACCAATAACGTCATTTTACACGCTCGTTCCTCCCACTTTATGCTACTATTGGGAATATTAGCATGCATAGCACTTTGCTCTTGTCAGCTTTACCTGTGAAAAGTAAAAAAATATGCGGAGCGCCGGTCTTTGTGTTCTGTTGCATATTAATTGGCTTGCTATTTGTAGTTGTTTTCAAAATGTTGCTAGTATTTTCAACTATGAACTTCGATACCTACGTGTTGATCGTAACTTGCAATAGAGACTAACTTTGCAGAACAATCATGAAAATGTGATTAGTATATTTGGAGAGTTTCCCGGTAGTTTTTTTTAGGATGGGTAATCTCATAGGTTATGATGTGCTCTTTTTTGAATTTTAACTTTTCCACTTCATAACTTAGCTGCTCCATCCATCCATCCATCAGCCGCAGGACGTCCACTGCTGGACATAGGCCTCCTCTATGGATCTCCAATAAGACCGGTTGGAAGCGGCTTGCATCCAGCGCGATCCTGCGGTCTTAATGAGGTCATCCGTCCACCTTGTGGGTGGACGTCCTACGCTGCGCTTGCCGGTACGTGGCCTCCACTCGAGAACTTTTCGACCCCATCGGTCATCAGCCCTCCGCGCTATGTGCCCCGCCCATTGCCATTTCAACTTGCCAATCCGTTGGGCTATGTCGGTAACTTTGGTTCGTCTACGGATCTCCTCATTTCTGATTCGATCTCGCAGAGAGACTCCGAGCATAGCCCTCTCCATAACTCGTTGGGCTACTTGGAGCTTACTAATAAGGCCCATAGTGAGAGACCACGTTTCTGTGCCATAAGTCATCACTGGCAACACACATTGGTCGAAAACTTTCGACTTGAGGCACTGAGGTATGTCGGACGAGAAGACACTACGCAATTTTCCGAACGCTGCCCAGACGAGTTGGATTCGGCGATTGGCCTCTTTGTTGAAGTCGGACCTACCTAACTGGACTACTTGTCCTAGGTAGACGTACGAGTCAACGACTTCAAGAACCGAGTTTCCAACAGAAATCGGGGTGGGTAAAACATGGGAATTACACATGACTTTCGTCTTGTCCATGTTCATCTTAAGACCCACCTGTTGAGAAACCCGATTGAGGCCTTCGAGCATCGTGCTGAGCTCTTCCATCGATTTTGCCATGACTACTATATCGTCGGCAAACCGAAGGTGAGTTAGGTATTCGCCATTGATGTTGATGCCGAATCCTTTCCATTCCAGGAGCTTGAAGGCGTTCTCCAAAGTAGTTGTAAACAGTTTCGGAGAAATTACGTCTCCCTGTCTTACGCCTCTTTTTAAAGGGATCGCCTTGGAGCTCTCTTCCTGTACTCGGACCGACATAGTGGCTTTATTATACAAGCACTTCAACACTTCGATGTACCGATAGTCAATACGGCATCGTTGGAGAGACTCGAGCACAGCCCATGTCTCGACCGAATCAAAAGCTTTTTCATAGTCCACAAACGCTAAGCAAAGTGGCAGATTATACTCTTCGGTCTTCTGTAAAACCTGCCGCAGCGTATGAATGTGGTCCATGGTGCTAAAGCCTTTTTGGAAACCGACTTGTTCGCAAGGCTGGAAGTCATCAAGCCTGCGCTCGAGACGGTTCGTAATGACCCTTGAAAACAGTTTATAAACATGGCTCAGAAGTGAGATGGGTCTGTAGTTCTTCAATAAGATGTTGTCGCCTTTCTTGGAAAACAACACCACCACGCTTCTGTTCCATGCTTCTGGCGTGATGCCCTCGAGGACGACGGTGTTGAAAAGCTTCTGGAGGACTTTTAGTACCGGTGTTCCACCCGCTCTCAGCAGCTCTGATGTGATACCGTCATCACCCGGCGCCTTGTTGTTCTTAAGCTGATTCAGGGCCATTCTAATCTCGTACAGGCTGATGTTCGGGATATCTTCGGTGAAGTGTCGGGTCAGCTTGGCTCTTGGATCTTTGGCCGCGCTGCTAACGGGCTTAGCGACCGAAGCATATAGCTGTCCATAGAACCTTTCGATCTCCTCTAATACCTCTGCCTTGGTCGACGCTACACTGCCATCTTCTCTCTTCAGCTTTGTCAATTGGCTTTGTCCAATAGACAAATCTCTTGCGAACACTTTGGAGCCTTTGTTCCGCTCTATTGTCTTTTTAATATGTTTAGTATTAAAAAGACGGATGTCGTGTCGCAAGGATTTTGAAATTTGTCTATTAAGCCGCCTGTATGACTTTGCATCATCGGAAGACTGCAGTCTTAGCGAGCGTCGTTCGGCCATGAGATTTAGAGTATGATCGGAGAATTTCTGAGGTTTATTTGAACGGCGGGGTCTAAAGAACTTAGTACCCACCGTTTGGACAGTTTCTACGAGCCCGTTGTTGATCTCGTCCACCGACGCAAGGTTCTCTAGGCAAGTAAAACGATTTGAGAGCTCGAGCTGAAAGTCCTCGGGGTTTTGGATATGTTCAAGAGTGGGTCGGAGCGTGGACTTCATCAGGCGAGACCTTTCGAGCTTAACATTAATATCTAATATGCCTCGTACAATTCTGTGATCGCTGCCGGTTTTCACCCTGTGGATCACAGAGACATCATTAAATATACGTCTCTCGGTGGTCATGATGAAGTCTATCTCGTTTCTCGTGGAACCATCAGGGCTCATCCAGGTCCATTTCCTGTGAGGCGGCTTCTGGAAGAAAGAGTTCATCATAAAGAGTTCCTCTCTCTCCAGAAAGTCAGCCAGCCTCTGGCCCCTAGGGTTCCGTTGCCCATATCCAAATTGCCCCACCCTCAGCTCATCATCGTTTTTCCTGCCCAACTTTGCGTTAAAATCCCCCATAACAACAGTGAAGTGGGTCTTAGACATATGAATGGCCCGACTTACGTCTTCATACATAGTCTCCACTTCATCATCTGGGTGTGCCGAGGTCGGTGCGTATACCTGAATGACCTTCAACGAATACCTCTTGGATATTCTAAGTATTAGGTATACCACCCTGTTCGACACACTTTCGATGGTAATAATGTTGTTGGTGAGGGACTTGTGAACGAGGAAGCCAACACCACCTTGGGACCGTTGGTCACCTTCCCGGTAGTAAAGTAGGTTGCCGGATTTTAAAGTTATCGTGTCCTCTCCCTCTCTACGGACTTCAGACAACCCCACAATATCCCAACGCAACCTACTTAACTCTTCTTCCAACTCAGCAATCTTCTCGTCAGTCCTCAACGTGCGTACGTTGTGTGTTACCAGGGCCAGTCGTCTTTTGCAGGAGTGGTAGCCGGGCGTCTGCCAGCGATTCTTAGCACTCCCTTCTCCGCCGTTACCGGGGCCGCTACCGTAGCCCCGGGCTAGCGGAGCTGCTGGGGACTGGGGGCCTGGTCTTTTTTGTTGTTCCATATTGGGTATTTGCCCGTAATCGCCGCGTTGGGCAGGCGTGGTGGCGATCGCAGAAACGTAGCTTCGCGACAGAGATACTGCTCCCCATCCCTGCCCTGTGCCATTTTAGCTACGTTTTTATTTGAATGGTTATACCGCCATTAGTCGGTTCCGCTGTACCTCAGTCGGCTCTTACTTAGCTGCTCGCGCCGCCATATTAAAAAAAAAGAAACGGCATTCTACAAATAAATCTAAAAAAATATTTTAAGATATCTCTGTCTCATAAACCGACTTCCAAAAAGGAGGAGGTTCTATGTTCGTCTGTATGTAATTTATTTTAATTAAAATTTGCCTATTGCCGTGGAGACGATGGGATGTTGGGGCAGTGAGGCCAAAAGTTTGATTTCAGAAATAGG
Organism: Hypomecis punctinalis; assembly: GCA_949316475.1. Lineage (NCBI taxonomy): Eukaryota > Metazoa > Arthropoda > Insecta > Lepidoptera > Geometridae > Hypomecis > Hypomecis punctinalis. The sequence continues at coordinate 16,931,915 of OX438810.1, forward strand.
GCGCAGGCTAAGGGAGAAAACCAATGTCTCCCGCTCTGGCTCGTATTTGGTGCAAAGGTTAGCCATCGCCATACAGCGTGGCAATGCGGCCAGCATTTTGGGCTCCTTTGCACCAGGTATGAGCGCATGAGTTTAGTTTTTAATTTTAAGTTTGACTAACTATAGTATGTTTAATTGTTTGGGATTTATGAAATGTTACTTTTAAATAAATAGTCATTAGTTATTAAAATTTCTAATATCAGTCCCAAAACTTTTTTAAAATCCCACACTGACACCTAAAAAGTGAAAATTGTAACGAAAACCGTGCAGTATTATTTAAACCAACTCATTCAACTCGAGTATGATAAAATTAGAAGTGAAAACGACACCGTAAAGAAAACTTATCTTCCGTGAAACTGAATTAGACTCTGAAATCTTTTCTGAAAAACATAATTTGATACGATAATGGACTGCCAACGCCAAGGCGGGTAAATTTTGTTTGCAATACGTATTTCTTAAGTAGGTTAGTTAGCGTTCTTTACGTCGTTGCAATTTATATAACCTTTGACTTTGTGTAACTTTCTTGGCTTCTGTATAGTTTGTACTAAGTTCATATTTTTGACTGACGAAACGAAGGATTACTCAATTCGACGCGGATATTTTTACGCGTCGACGATATACCTATATATCACGACGTATCAATAAAATCAAGAAGACAATTTTAAAAACAATTCACTAGCTGTAGGATGTCCACCAATGAATTTCCTACCGCTGATATAATAAATTAAATCAATTTGCTAAAAACCTAAATAAAATCACTTCACTGATCGAGATCTAAATCTGTTTCTATACTTAACTGTATAAAACAAACGTTAAGGATTTTTTGTCTTCTATAAATTCTCATTGCATACATTAAAACATCTGAAAAGTTCTTTTTATGATTAACAATTAAAAAATATGAGAATGATGTAATCCTAAGTAACAAAAATCTAGCGTGGAAAGCTCAAGCTTTATAAATAAAACAGTTTCCTGTAAAATAAGTATAAATAATATCAAAATATTTTTGAAAAGTTGATTGAATATGAGAAAGTTACCGTCATAGCCTTATTTACTTTTAATGGAATTTATTGCATTGTCCAAAAATGTTATGAAGTATTCATAGTTCCACAACATCGTCTGGGTATTTATTTTTGTTTCCATAAGTTATTGTAAAACTAAAATCAATGATTACACATAACATTACTGTACCTTATTTAAAGATTTGTATCGAACATGTTTATCACACAGTTTCTTTTGTTGGTGCTTATGAAAAGTATTTATTAATTCACAACAATGATCCCTTTTTGGCTCCACACCTTTTCAGAATAACTCTGTATTGTTAAGAAGTAATGCGATGTTGTTACCCTTACGATGAAGTTTCGAACATTGGGTATATGACAATGATAGATCGAGTTGTTTTTCGATATACGTGGTGTTGGTCAAAAATATCCGACCTAATTTGATACCTACATTAATACAAGTAAGTAGTTGTTTTTAAAAGTGTATCGACTTTTAAGAGTAAGTGAATATGCTCACCTTTACAACTTTTACTTTAAGACCATATGCGATATCGCGGACAAAATCAGCTGTTCCTTGCAAACAATTTGGTGACTCTCGACAAATCGTTTGAAACCTATTTCGCCTTTTATCAATGACTTGCTTTGCTCAATAGACTGCCCCATTGGCCCAATGTTTAGTGACCCTAACTCCTGAGTCAAAGAGTCGTGAGTTCGATTCCCACCCAGAGCAAAAATTTTTGTGATGAACATAGATGTTTTCTCTGTGTCTGGATGTTATTATATATAAGTATGTATTTAGATTAATATGTTATTATATTAAGCTTTGCTTAATTTAGAGTCAGAAACCGTGTGTAAGATGCCCTCTGATATTTATTAATTATTATTTATTAATTTTTAAACAACTTAGATCTGGGTTTCGTAAAATTTTTGGGATTTTAGTATAGGTTTGCGTTTGACAACAAACTGCCGTAGATTTGAGTCATACGGTCTTTCCACAAAAAATTTAAACGCGCTTTAGGCATTATTTAACATAGCAAATTTTTCTATTAAACTGTATTTAAAACGTGGTAGTTTTTGTAGTAATACAATTAGTTTCTAGTTCAACAATAATTGAATCTATTTAGCTAATTTTAATTTTGTTTAAAAGAAAATATTAATCACTTTGAAACGGAAGTTTTCATTTAAGTTTTAATCAAACTTAAATCTTGATTACAAAAGTTAGTTGTTCTAAAGGTCTATTTACACTAGCCAACAGAATATAATTCTATTGACTTTATAAACTTGCCCTTTGAAGATGTCACTCGAAATTGAAACTTTGCCGGTTGAATGAACTTGAAATAATAAACACTATTTAAGTGAAATAAGGGCTATAATTGCTTCTTGTTCTGTTATTTGATGAATTACAATTTTGTTACGGAACAATTTGTAAAGTTACTATACTTTACGTTAGTCATGACAGCGGTGTTTACTGAAGCAACAAAAACAATTTCTTTGAAAGCATTATGTCAGATATTTAAGTGCAGTAATCACTGCAGCATGTATGATAAATGCCCACATACGTTTAATAAAAAAAAAACAGGACAAGTGCGAGTCAGGCTCGCACACCGAGAGTTCCGTACAAATCCAGAAAATTTCACAAAATTGAGAAGTAAGTTGTTAAAATCTCTATACTATAACCATTGACAAAAAAGTTTTTTTTTTCACTTTTCTCGTCATACATCGAAAATTACTGAAAATGTTAAAATAATTAAAAACCTGTTTTAGCATGTGCTAATGAAGCTCTTCTAGAGCAAGAGCCAGCGGCCCCCAGGCCTTCGGTAAAGTATAAAAGCTGTAAGTTTCTCAAAGTATGTCCCCAACACAGGTAAGAACGAACCCCGTCTATGAAACTTGGGTCGCGGTGGCTTTCGCAGGTATCAGGTAATAAAGGTGTGTAAAATTGTGTGTTGAATTCGGTAAAGTATAAAACTCAGTTTTTACATATTTTACTTATAATAATCCTAGAAGTCACCATGCTGAATGCCAGACACTTCGTACGGTTGCAACCCTCCGCCAGACACCCTTAAAGTATATTTAATTGTTACTATACTTACGGTATAGTATAAAAGCTGCAATTTATATATGTTAGTAGGAGAACTATCAAATGATGTTTTCTCAATAGCCAGACAGTTTCAGTAGTTCCTTTATGTTGCCAGACACATCAAAAGTCTAATGTAGGTACGAGCGCGAGGGATAAATGTGTTAGCGGGTGCGAGTGAAATACCGCGTTCGGTCCATTGCGACGTTTTACTGAGAATGATCTATCATTTATTGTATACTAGTTTTTACTCGCGGCTTCGCCCGCATACGCAATATATCATTGTAATTTTATACCCTATGTGTTATTCTGATATATAAGCTATATTATTGCAAAGTTTCATCTCAATCTCTAACCACCATCTGTATATTCATTTGGCAAAGTAACGCTGTTATATTTGAGGTTGTGTATATTCTTCGCCTTTAAAATAGTTTGATATTTTTTTAATGTTCCTTTCGAAAACAACATTATATTTCCATCACTTTTCTTACATAGAAAACAAATTAATTGTCCTTCCATGATCACACTGATTTTCACTTACTTTATAAACTGAACAAAAAAATAATAAAATGCTTGCTATTAGTATGACTATTCATGATGTTTGTTACTACGCCTACAAGAGAAACTTCAAAAACGTCCACATGTATAGACTTACTGTTCACAAATTATACACAGAATTTTACTACAAACTTCAAAAACGTCCACATGTATAGACTTCAAAAACGTCCACATGTATAGACTTACTGTTCACAAATTATACACAGAATTTTACTACAAACGTTGTAAACTACGATATCTCTGATCACAAAGCACTTAGCTATAAATTCAAGCCGATTAGTAAAAATAAAACTCATGCCCCAAAAGAATTCATAAACAAAAGATTCTTTAATAAATCAAATGTTAATAATTTTAAAAATGCTCTATCCCAAGTTGACTGGAATAAAACACTGAATGAAAACAACAACATTAACAAAAATTACAGAAAAATTTGATAATATTATAAACAAATTACTAAACGCACACATACCCCAAAAAAAGATTACCATTAAACATGAAAATAAAAATTGTTTAATAACAAAAGGTATTAAAATGTCATGTAGGCATAAAAGAGCCCTCAAAATACTGATCAATGACACAAATAGCATCATACTGAAACAATACCATGATAAGTACCAAAAACTATTAAAGAAATGTGTAAAAAGCTCAAAAAAACTAAACAACATAAAAAGAATGAATAAAGCAACAAACAAAATGAAAACAATGTGGAACATAATAAATGAAACCACAAACAAAAAAACCAACAAGAAAAAGTCGAATATTAAACTAAAAACAAATAATACAACAATAAACTGACCTGAACCTGTGGCGAATCATTTTAATAATTACTTTGCCACAATTGGAAAACCAATATCCCCTATGACTAAAGACTCAAATATCAAAAATACTCCAAATCCAGTAACAAATTCCATTTATATGGCACCGGTTACTGAAAAAGAAGTGTTCAAGACCATTCAAAAACTTCCAAATAAACATAGCGCAGGAGTCGATGATCTACCACCTACTTTAATTAAAGCATGCAAAGCAGAACTAGTTTCTCCTCTAACCACCCTAATAAACCAATCGCTAGAACAAGAATGCTTTCCCGAAAAACTAAAAATTGCTAAAGTGAGACCCATACTGAAAAAATCTGGTAAATCGAATGACGTCAACAGCTATAGACCAATCGCGCTTCTTCCTTCAATATCAAAAGTATTTGAAAGTATAATGTCGAACAGAATTTACAACTTCCTAGAAAAATTTAAACTTTTAGACGAAAACCAATTTGCTTTTCGGAAAAAGTCCTCGACAACCCTAGCTATCTATAAGTACACACAAAAAATTATTAGTTATATAAAAGAGAAATACCATGCCGTCGGTCTACTGCTAGACCTCAAAAAAGCTTACGACAAAGTTTCACACTCCATACTACTATCAAAACTTCATGATATAGGCATACGAGGCAAAGCTCTAAACTGGCTAAGGTCCTACTTATCTAACAGACAACAACTTGTTGAAATAGACCATTTCAATCAAGAAACAAATATAAGACACAAAGTCGAATCACAACTACTCAATTTAAACTGGTCTCTGCCACAAGGTAGCGTATTAGGCTGTGTCCTATTTTTGATTTACATAAATGACCTTCCTAAAGCACTAGACGTCCCGTGCATCTTATTCGCTGATGATATTTCACTACTCTTCAAATGCTCACCCGAAAAAAGTTCATTAGACCAAATACAAAGAACGTTCTTAAATTTCAAAACCTGGATGCAATCAAATAATCTAGAACTAAATACAAAGAAGTCCAAAATTATACAATTCCACCCCTATCAAAAAGACCCTATGAACCTTAAAACCATATCCAAGACCTTAGATATTGACGAAACAAACAACTTTACACTCCTAGGCATCAACATAGATTCAAATTTAAATTTAAAAGAACACATTGCAAAAGTTAAAACGAAACTATCCCAATTTGTATATGCCCTATCAGTACTCAAATCAAACACAGACCTAAAAACTGCAACCAGCGCTTATTACGCTTATGCTTTTGCGTGGTTAAAATACGGCATAATATTGTGGGGTAATAGTACAGACGCCAATGATCTATTCGTCATGCAAAAAAAATGCATTCGCATTCTAGTAAACATCCGACGACGTGAAAGCTGCATACCGCATTTTATTAAACAAAAAATACTTCCACTACCCTGCATTTATATTTTAGAAGCAGCTATGTTCGCCAAAAAACACTCCAATTTATTCACTTTCAACGCAAACGCCAGAAGACACAACCAACTTGTAGCTCCCGAACCAGAACTTGAAATAATTAAAAAAGGTCCAGAATATATGATCATCAAGATATATAATTGCTTACCCAATTATTTAAGAAACGAAACCGGTGAAAAAATATTTTATAATAAACTCAAAAAAATCCTGCTCCACAAATGCTATTACAGTTTGAAAGACTACTTTGACGACAAAAACAAAACGATTAAAACCTAGTAATGATATGTTAGATGAATAATTGTGTAAGGTTATGTGGTATTATTAGTTTAATCTAAGGATACATTTTCGTAGATATAAGTCCTTTAAGTACCTATATTTGCAACGCCCTAACAGGGTATGTACCTAGCCATTAAGATTAGTGTACATAATGCAAGAAATAAATAAATACTCAATACTCTTTCACGCAAAATCTACTGAACAGATTGAGATGAAATTTTGCAATAATATAGCTTATATATCAGAATGACACATAGGCTATAAAATAATATATTGCGTATGCGGGCAAAGCCGCGAGTAAAAACTAGTATACAATAAATGATAGATCATGCGCAGTAAAACGTCGCGATGGACCGAACGCGGTATTTCATTCGCACCCGCTAACACATATAATTATCCCTCGCGCTCGTACCTACATTAGACTTTTGATGTGTCTGGCAACATAAAGGAACTACTGAAACTGTCTGGCTTTTGAGAAAACATCATTTGATAGTTCTCCTAATAACATATATAAATTGCAGCTTTTATACTATACCGTAAGTATGGTAACAATTAAATATACTTTAAGGGTGTCTGGCGGAGGGTTGCAACCGTACGAAGTGTCTGGCATTCATTCTAGGATTATTATAAGTAAAATATGTAAAAACTGAGTTTTATACTTTACCGAATTCAATACACAATTTTACACACCTTTATTACCTGGTACCTGCGAAAGCCACCGCGACCCAAGTTTCATAGACGGGGTTCGTTCTTACCTGTGTTGGGGTCATACTTTGAGAAACTTACAGCTTTTATACTTTAACGAAGGCCTGGGGGCCGCTGGCTCTTAGACCATTTTATATGATACCTTACATGATACGATTTACTCACTTTGAATTTTGACCCCGTATTTTGTGAATTTTGGCCTTATTTTTTGTGATTTAAATAAAAATGTACAGTTTTTAGATTTATTTCTATATGTGTACTCTAAGACAATGCTTCTCGCCAAATTTCATAGTTCTATGTCAACAGGAAGTACCCTGAAGGTTTTGAATTTTATGAGTATCGAAAAAAGCGGTTTTTTACGACATAAACATCTCTAACTTTTTTAAACGATAGCTGAGAAGTTTTTCTTTTGCACAACTGCAAGACACTATAGATATACGTATACAATTTAAATTTAAACTCGATATATTTACGCGTTCCCGAGATAATGAGACGGACAGACGGACAACAAAGTGATCCTACTAGGGCTCCGTTTTTCCTTTTGAGGTACGGAACCCTAAAAATGACTAAAACCCACGTGATGACCAAAACATGACTGGTGTTTGTTGCAGCTCATTGGAATGTTTTAGATGTAGCACGATTAACCAGACGTGAGTTAGATGTTTTACGTGATAGATAGCGCATACCTCATAGATATGATTTAGTATATAAGCTGTTGTTATTCTTTAATAAATGAGACATTACACATTGAGAGAGAGACTCGAGTATCTTATTGACTTCCTAACGTCACCCGGCAAATTGGTGACCCCAAGTGGCCCGAGTGCAGTATCTGTTTGGGGTCCCACTGCCTTAGCGGCAGTGGTGACCCCCGACCCGAGTGAATACGAAATGTAGTGAACACGCAAGAAGATTTGGGGGTTGACGATAAATCCGCTGGATGACGTCAGACCTGCAACCCCCCACCATCAACCATCGACACCTGGCCAACGACAACAAACTTATGGAAGCTTTGATTGACTTCGAGAATTTGAAGAAATTTTGTGGACAGCACAAATTTGCAAGACAGAGAAATGGCAAATACGCATAATTCAGCAAGGAAGATGTACAGACAACATCACAAATCACATGGTTGACGAGAAGCACTTTGTCACACTATTTTTGAAGTTATGAAAGAACGTCAAACCCAGGGTTATGTAGCAGCAATGAAACGCGAATAACCCTTGGTATTTTGTTTACGAGTGAATTGATGGAATTGAATCAGCAGTCGCCAGCAGCCGAATATAGGACCACAGGAACTTGAGATGCCAATGCTGCCGCCGATAATACAGGTTGGATCTGCAAGTATTTTTTCGAAGTTGGCACCACCGCACGAGGACAAATCGAAGGTGGCGGAAAATTGCGTAGTACTGGAGGATTTGCCCAGACTCGTTTCCATTGCCAAACGACTGGTCAGTGATATATGGAGAAAATGTGATAATAGGAAATATGGCTGAAGCTGCGAACGCAAGAAGATATTTGAAATGTTCAGAGATTACGGAAAAAGTGTGTTGTGACAACATTGTTTTAGTCTATTGTGCAAACTCAGGATAAAATCAGTGAAAACGGTAATATAGGAACGTGAAATTAGACAGAAATCAGATGGAAATTGTGAAATGCCAAAATATCGAAGTCCAAGTCCATAGATAAAGTGATAGTATTTATGTGTGAATTGTGTAAAGTATTTGTTTTTTAACTATAGGCATGTAATTTAAATCGTTATATTTAGATTGTTTACAAACTGTATTTTAGTAGATAATTAGATCACTAGTAGGTAGTATGTATTTGCTTAGTTAGCGCTTTGTCATCACATTTCGAGTAGCGTCATACTGCGAATCGATTTACGTGATCAAAGGAATTCAGGCGATTTGAAGAATATTGTGTAACTATGCGGAATTTTTATAATGTTGATCAGTAAATGTAGAGCCTAACGAGCTGACTAAGCCAGTAGGTTCAGTTTTAGCTGATGCAAGCAAACTATAAACTGCAAATGTAATCAAACAGACGTAAGCAAGGTCGCTGCAACATGATTAATAGGATTTTTGTTAATTTTGGTTCGACTATTTTTAGGTAATAATTACTTGTGAGTATATATATATTTTTTTTCCAAGGGGGAAGTACTGTTGCAGCTCATTGGAATGTTTTAGATGTAGCACGATTAACCAGACGTGAGTTAGATGTTTTACGTGATAGATAGCGCATACCTCATAGATATGATTTAGTATATAAGCTGTTGTTATTCTTTAATAAATGAGACATTACACATTGAGAGAGAGACTCGAGTATCTTATTGACTTCCTAACGTCACCCGGCAAAGTGTTTATTTGGCTCAACGTATTATAAGCATTGCCCTTCAGCGTGGCAATACCAATCAAAATCTTTAGACCTTCAAGGGTCTGTATGTGATCCCATTGCTTTTTATGTAGCACTAGTGTATGTAGTTTAGTTTTAGCATATAAAATAGTAGGTACACTTATTGCATTTTATTGTAGTTACTAACGAATGTTCATAACATGCTTGCAACTCCCTTAGAGGGTGTACTTATACTTACTTAACATTTAAAAACGCTCTAAATATCATAATTAATAAATAAACTTTATTTAATTCTATAAATGACTTGTCTTCAAAGGATCGTGAATCGACCAGTGTTTTCGCGTTATCTGTAGAACATTGAGTAAATTTTCAATACATTTTTAATAAAATTTACGTTCCGAGAGAAAACTCTATTCACCCCTTAGATTGTAACTAAATGTTGTTTTTATTTTATATATATTTTTCAGCCAAGATTTTCAATAAAAGGCTTCTTCTACCTTGATGGTCATTTAAAAAACTGTAAAAACTAAGACGTATAATCCCAGCGATTTAAGTTCTGATTACAAAAAAAAATCATTCTAATCGGATTACATTTAGAGGTACCTAGATAACACCGCATTGCGTTTGTATGGTCAAGTTGACACCTCACAATTCTATAAGGTTACCATAAAATATCTTTCAAAGATACCGATCATGTCGAACAATACGCAGTACTCAAACATCGTCATTTTTACACTTATTTCTCCGCATTTTGAGCTGCTGATTTAGAGCCTTATTGAAAAATCTCTAATATCGATTTTCAAAGTTAGCTGGCATTTTATTTCCAATTTTTCATTACAGAACTCGAGTAGCATGGCTCTCGACAGGAAGAATGTAGGCAAACAAAGCAATAGAAAGCTTGTCGTAGTCTCGAAAATGGACACCCAAAGGCCTCTGCTCTACGCTATGTTTTTCGTGTTCAGAACTGCTCAACTTTCTTATTGATGCGTGGAATACAGAGAGAAACTAGAAAAACTGTTTTATCCTGAATACAAGGTGTTTATTTGCTAATTGCACGAACGTACAGATGTAACTGTCGGGTGACTGGTGACGTGAGCCAAACTTTTAAAGTGCGACCTTTGTACATCAAAATGAATATTTTTTACTTACTGAGGGACTAATTCTGAAAATGTAAACAAGTTTGTTCCATACTTTTTGTCGAAATTAAATATTTTTTGACCGACGAACCACCGGAGGAGGTACTCAATTCGACACGTATTTATATATTTTTTTTATGTATAACCACGCACAACTTTTTTCGTAGTAGTCCGATTTTAATAATTATTTTTATTATTGGAAAGAGTATACTTCGAAATTGGTCCCACTTAAATTTTATCGAAACCAGTTGAGCCATTTTTGATAAATCAACAATAATGTAAAAAATGCTACGTCGATCCGTGCGAAATATTCGCAAATTCTGTACACGGGTGAAGTCCGTCATGCTATTTGTTGCAAAAAATAATTTACAATTATTGAATAGAACAATTGTTTATTTTTGCGTTTATGTGGTTGATTCCATAATAAAAGTAGTCCATAAAGGGGAACATATTACACTGCAGCAAAATACTTATATTTGCACAATTCAAAGCAACGTCTTGTAAATAATATTTTTACCCACACATATCTGCGTTATCGGTCTTCTAAGATACAGACAGATACACGTAAACGTAAGATTGATAAATCTACAGTCGACACATGTAACATAGATACAGAAATTCGCACCTAAAATTTATAAAATTCCTTTTTTAACTCAGACCAAATAAAAAAATAAAGACAGAATATTGTGAACAAACAAGTGAGGCCGACCAAAACTACGCCTCGCCGTGTACAGACAATTACACATACTCGTACATCAACGTACAAGGAAACTACGCCTTGGCTTGTCAGTCGAACTATGGCGGCGCAACAGCGACGCACTCACACATGTATTAAAAACCGGCTTCACTTGACTGTTCAACGACGTTCCCTCTTGATTTTTTTATTTGCTCTGAGTCTTTTTATTTAAAAAAAGATTGGTTACAAGTGGCATTCATGAACAAACGTGTCTAATAGTTTTAAACCTTTATAACTTTTACTTCGTTTTACTTACTAACTACTATCTGTCGTAGGATTTCCATTACTGGACATAGAATTCCCTTGAACCCGTGTTTAAGTGCCTATACACACTATAAGTATAGTGTGAGATCAAATTTCCGATCCTTCTAGCCTATTCCCATGAGCTAGGTACTTAATTGTTGATATATTCTTGCAAATAAAATATGTTGTAAAATATGGTGGACTAATTAATATAAAGTTATTATTAGTATTTACTTACGTCACAAGTCTCTATATGAAGTTTGTGGTTGCCCAGTTTCAAAAGTTTCTAAGTAAGTTTAAGTTAAGCAACCGCGAGTATCGTCTAATAGGAAGCCAGCTTTACTTGCGTTGGTAGCCTGGACTTTTAACCGCTTTTTCTTAGCAAATACGGATTTAACAGACTTAGTCGAGTGTTGTGATTTTCATTCATTCTATCTTAAGATCTAGGCTATATTTTAAACGTTTTTTTTTAGCTTGGCCTGTGACTTTTTTCGGTCAAATTTATTTGTTATTTCTTTAGTTCGCATACAACAACTTATTGACAAAAGTACTCTAAGGTAGGTTTTAAAGTATATTGTCTAAAATTTACGACACCCTACAAACGGCGATGTCAAGTCCATAGAATTAAAACGAAAGTAATAGAAAATAGCCGTACCTAGTATGTATAAATCAGTCCATATCTATGTGTAGGTATGTTAATATCTTAAGTGTCCTTTGAGATGTAAATAAATAATACTTTATTAGAATTAGAATCATTTATTGATGCATTAAGCTAAATACTAAAATTAAATATACAACAGTTTGTATACTAATAGTTAGTACCGCAAAAAACATCTCGTCCACAATACACAATCGCAAAAATTAAATAAAAGAATAAATAACTATCTACTTCAGCAACAAGATTAAATGCTGTAGAGAGGTAAACGTATAATATACAAAATTAAATAATGTCGGAACAATACTACTCGTACATGTTAAAAGTACAATGTAAATATCGTAGATTATAGAAATAGGTCAATTAAAATGTCATGGATTTTGGTCAATACATAATTACAAAAATAAATTAAAAAAATGATGAAGTAAAATTAAATACTAAAAATATAAATAACTACCTACTTCAATAATAGGATAAAATTATCTTAGGTAGGTATATAAAAATGAGCACTATCGTTCTTTTTATTTCATTTAAAATTATAGGTCCCGGTTATTTGATCATTTCACTAAATTAGAATCTTTAAGACGGCTTAAATTTTTTAACACCAAGACAACTCGGCCTATACAAACTCACTTCTTGAAAAGAGAATTAAAATTCGCAACCTCAGAGCTTCCATTACGTTCAATACCGTTCAATTAATACAGAATGATACTGCGTTTACTTGAAAATGTAATTAATGAAGGTAACATGAACAATGTACCGAGGAACGGAGTGTTCAATGATTCACAGGTGAGAGGGCCGCCGCGGTTTCGATATCGAAGAATTTTCATCTCAAAGATCTAGCAGATATTGAAATACTTGGTGTTTGATTTCGAGCATTGTTCATGCAGAGTTTAGATGTCTGAAATGGTGAAAGTTTGTAGTGCGATAGGTATAGAAATAGAACAATATAAAAATACTCAGTCTAAAAAAAATACATGTAAAAGTGCGGGACCACTTTTTCACTCTGCTTTTATTCAAGCTATCGCCTAACTTAAAGCTTTAAGTTATTAACCAAAAGGCAATTAGATTAAATACAGAATACAAAGCTTTCAGAGATTTTTAATGCTGAAGTCAAAAAACAGCTGTCTATACAGAGTTATTCCTAATCAATCAGCATCCTTTTAGGGGCTTATTCTGTACATCAAAACTAACAACTTTTGTTCAACGACTTTTATCAAATCTCAAACAAAAAATGCTGTTCCATAGAAAAATATCGTTCACCCTCGACAAAATGTGTGGAACAGCTGTTTTCTTAGTATTGACAAAAGTCGCAGAACAAAAGTTGTTAGTTTTGATGTACAGAATAAGCCCCTAGAAGGATGCTAATTGATTACCGTCGGTATAACGTACGTTTGTTTTGGATAACAGTGTTTTTTATGTTTATCTAGATTTATTATTACTTACAGCATTTTCTCTTCGTTTTGACGTTTTAATAAGCGAGCTATTAAAATAGGCCTTGACAAATACTTTAGATATATCTGTAACTCATTGGAAAGGGCCCAAAGTATCGTGTTAATCCGTTAAGCCTTGCCGGAAGGCAATGAATATTTTGAACATCGGATTAGTTCGTATCGTGGTTACAGCAGCTGTGTTTAAAGTTCAATAGTTTACATAACTTACATAGTATGGTTTACTAAACCTACGCTTATTTACTCGCCCACTTTGATACTTTGGCCCTATTATTTTGTTTATTTTGTAACATTTGTTGCACATAATAAAATTCTTGCACATATTTGAGTTGGTACGTTTCATAGTAAAAACTATATGAGATTATTTTAATTTAGAAAAGTAATTTTATTTGCGTCAAGACTCAATGCTGTAGTACTAAACCTAAACTTATTAAAACAATTAAATAAATGATTAAACTAATAATAAATATACAAGTAAATTCAATTTCAACTAATTTGAATTTGAACAAATTTTATAGGTATATATTTTTCTATGTCGATTAAAGTACATATCTAATTTAATTAATTAATTAATTTAATTTAATATATTATTTTATATTATCTATATTTATATTATTAATATATTTATTAATTAATTTAAATTAATTTAAATTTAAATTAATTTAATTTAAGTACATATCTAAACTATTTAGTGAAATAACAGTAAAAGTTGGTCCAATAATGAAATTTAAAAATGCCCACGTCCAAAAAATATGCTGTAGGTATGCTTAGTAAGCAAATTTAAAAAAAAAATATCGCCTACTTATAATTTGCCCTGTAACCTTTAGGTACTAGAATTAAAGTGCCTAGCGAGCAAATATATTGAACAAAGGTCGATGGCAAAAGTCCTAAGATCAGCTAGGCCGTTAATCTTCCTACTGATTGACATCACGGAGACTGATTGTCCAAAAAAACTTCCAAGGCAAAGCTCATTAGTAATTACTGAGGAAATTTAGAAATAGTAGGTATACCTTCTTCACTGTAAAGATTATTCCATTCTAATGCCCACCTTCCATAGCGAGTGGAACAGAATCTTATTCTTCACGTCTGAATTCAAACGTTTCATCCGAGGCATGGTAGCGTTCAGTTGGAAAATACTACCCGCGGTCACCCATTCAAATACCGACCGTGCGGAACGTTGCCTGATGCCTGAATCACCTAGTCAAACAAATAAATAAATTTGAAGGCACCGGTTGTTTTAACCGTTTAGCCCTGTCATAAGCCTTCAGCCGGCTTTTTCAGGCGACCTAAAAAGTCTGACACCAGGGCTAGCCACTCGGCCTATACGAACTTACTTTACTTAATTCAAACAAGTCTTTCTCTTTTAGTGGAAGCTATTGTATGAATTACGTCATTTCATTGAAAAGAAAAATGGAACAAATGTTTCTATTTTATCTATACGTGAAACAAGTACGCAAAATAAACGTAAAACGTATCTATCTACAGGAATGCAAATAACGCATGAAGCGAATACGCAAAAAACTTACGAAACACATAAAGGAATGCAAACAACTCAAATAAAGTCTCCGTCCAAAAGCTTTTAGAACGTAGGTACCTAGATTTACAACAGGTATACTTAATAAAGCGATCAATATGTGTCAGCTATATGAAAAGATATGCAACAGTATTTTGAATGTTTTGCTTTTGCATCAAAATATAATACCATTTAGTTTAAAGCTTACGAAACTATTTATTAGGCACTAGACTTATTAGTTCATCCAACGTTAGATGAACCGTTACCGACATAACCCAGCTGTATATGTCCGGCAGTAGATGTCTTACGACTGATAATGATGATGATGATATTAGTACATCAATATCCTAGTCAAACATAATTAGTAAAGGAAGCTGCTGTGTACAGAATCATTACAAAGTATAAAACAAAGTTGCTTTCCGCTGTCTGTCCCCATGTATGCTTATATCTTTAAAACTACGCAACGGATTTTGATGCAGTTTGTTTTAATAGATAGAGTAATTCAAGAGAAATGTTTATATGTATAATACACCTGTGCGAAGCCAGGGCGCATCGCTAGAACGCAAATATTATGCACGGTTCGATGTAACATTTTTCACATTATTGTTGATTTATCAAAAATGGCTGAGCCAATTTCGATAAAATTTAAATGAGACCAATTCCGAAGTATATTTTTTCCAATAAAAAAAGAATTGTTGAAATCGGACTACTATGAAAAAAGTTATGCGTGGTTATACATAAAAAAATATACGCGTCGAATTGTATACCTCCTCCGGTGGTTCGTCGGTCAAAAAGTTTGTATAGACCGGATGCCTAGCACTGATGTCAGAGTTTTTAAGCTGCCTAAAGACCTCTGAAATGGCTTAGCGGTTAAAACAATCGGAATCTACAATACGTGTCACCCTTAGCCAAGGCAGCGGTCAGTTTTAAATGCAACCTGCGTATACCCATCCGAAAATGGATCTCGCCAAACTTAATTGCGGTAAAAGCTAAGAAACAATCCAACTACACTAGTAGCGCTACGTCATAACAATCACAGAGCAGCAGAACTAACAATCATAAACACATCTTCACGAGTATAAACACCTTTCTTTTAACACTTTATACCTACTTCCCTACGAGCTACAAACACGACGGTTTAAGCTTTCAAGACAGCTTTTCAGCCTTCAAATGTAGGTGGTTTTGCCATTGTGCCGTTTTGCTACAATGGTATTATGCGGTGGCCCTTGTGATACGCCACTACCTACTGGTTCTATTATTGTTATTGTATTTGTACTACGTAAATAGATTCTACGATGTGTTTACAAACTACAAGAATTATTAAGGCGATCACATATTACCAAAGGTGACGTCCACAAGTGGTATATTATTCAAAGAAAAATCGAACCAAGATGATATATACATCATTTGAAAGCATGTTTTATAGGCTTCCCAAAAATATTTAATTTAGATTTTTTCAGCCCCTCCAATTTTTTTTTAAATGCGTGAAATAAATTTTATGAAAAATAACAATACAGATTACTACTTTTTCTAGTTTAGCAATGATAAAGTGCTTCGCACTTTAACTAACATTTTAGAATGGCGGACAATAAAAACTAAAAAAATGTATGGAAACACACAAAAACGACTAAGTATAGTTTAAATTTATGACTAGACTAAAGCCACATTCATTCATTTCATGTAAAAAAAGGCTTGCATGAAGTTGCATGAGATCAGCATGGCTAGTATGGTTCATTGTTCACGCACCACGAGATAATTTTATCGACATGTCAAAAAGAGACACAGTTATGGAGAGGTATTCATCTGTTCCCACGTATATAAAACTATGTAACGAAGCGCATGCTAGCCGAAAGAAGTGCGAGAAAGAGAGGAAGTCTAGCCTTCCTAGCAGCAGGTGGAAACAGACGTAGTATCTGTAGTAGTCTGTGAAACAGACTGAGTAGATAGAAGACCTCAATAGCTATCAATGTCAAAATGACCACCGTTCGAATTTATTTTCGAATAAATATAATAATTTTACATCATAACAGATATAAACTAGAAAGAAACTCAAGTAGATAAAGAGTACTGTACCAGCCTTTTTTAATAGTCCACTGCAGGACGTAGGTCTACCCACGATGGGTGATTGGGCCATATCCACAACGCTGGCCCAGTGCGGGTTGGTGGATTCACATACGCCATCGAATTTCTTCTAAGGACGTACGCAGGTTGCCTCACGATGTTTTCCTTCACTGAAAAGCCAGTGATGTGGAATTCCGTACATAAATTCAAAATAACTCTTTGGTACCCGTACCAACCGGGGATTCGAACCCACGACCTCACGATTGTAAGGCGGGTGTCACTACCCGCCACCACCATACTTGACCACCACGGATAAAGAGTAAGTAAATAAAATAAAAATACTGAAGGCGGGCAGCCATAGCGCATGAGACGCTCCGCGTGGCCACGTGGCGCTGTAGTATATATTTCAAGGACAGGGTCGCGTCACAATACTGTTAGATATCATTACCGTGCCCTTGTTAAGACCTTAACCAAAATTAGTAGGCGGGAAATCTATCGTAGTAATAGTCACTATTGTTAATAAACAAGACTGAACATTTAACGTAAACCGGATTACTTCAAACAGATTTTACCTAATTACATCACAATCAGCTTATGATTAAGTTAACTCAGGTTCAAAGCTGCTGGTGGAAGGAACGCCTTAATTACTCAAAGGGAGCCCGATTACTTCGGTTAAATATTCAAGACGGATAAGTTTCCTTAACCGCCTCTTGTGTCGGTGAAATCGGAAGACATGAGAATACAGCTTAAATAACTTTAAGTTGTAACTCGGAGTCTATGCAAAATCGAATCATGAATACCACGACAGTTTGCTGCTCTGTATTTTATTGGAGAATCTATAGCACTCAAGAATAAAGTACAAAATTTCCATTCTCTGACACAGATCATCCGTAAATAATTGGAAACCTTACATTTTCAAGTGCCTGAAGTACTGGGCTCTCTAAAATTTTGTAGAACATGTTAGCAGGTCATATTTTTCCCTTTTTATTTCCTGCGTTAACAGAAATATTGTTTTGAGAGATCTATACTTACTACCTTCCTTACTAATGATTAGTACGAATCGAAAGTGCGTTTGTTAGTTTATTGGTTTGTTTCTCTTTCACGTAGCAACGGAGCAACGAATTTACTTGATTTTGGCATGGTCATAGTTTAAAAAATGTAAAGTATCGTGGGCTGCATTTTTATTCCAAAAAAATAAAAGGCTCCTATGGATTTTACTATGGAAATTAACGTGGTTTTCACACATTTTATACTATATATAACGGGACTGAACTCCTATGGATTAGCACAAAAATCAAAATATCACACGGACGATGCCGCGGGCTAAAGCTAGTCTAAAAATTAATCAAAGCTACTGACGCAGTCCAGCGGTTTAGCAAGTTAGAATAGCAGCGGGTAGGTCCCATAGTTTTTCAATGTTCACAATTTTAGGGTCAATTGATCTTATAAAAATCAGAATAAAAAAAATATATGGTAATGATGATTACTTACATACTTACTTGTAATATCCTAGAATAAGCCCAACATTTATAAAAAACTTAACTTCTTGTATGTTTCTACTTAAAAAGCAGGGTCCCATAGTTATTCAATGTTCACAATTTTAGGGTCAATTGATCCTATAAAAATCAAAATAAAAAAAAATATATATTGTAATGATGATTACCTACATACTTACTTGTAATATCCTAGAATAAGCCCAACATTTATAAAAAACTTAACTTCTTGTATGTTTCTACTTAAAAAGCAGGTCCAATAGTTTTTCAATGTTCACAATTTAAGGGTCAATTGATCCTATAAAAATCAGAATAATAAAAAAAATGTAACGATGATTACCTACATACTTACTTGTAATATCCTAGCATAACCCCAATGTTTATAAAAAACTTAACTTCTTGTATGTTTCTACTTGAAAAGCAGGTCCCATAGTTATTCAATGTTCACAATTTTAGGGTCAATTGATCCTATAAAAATCAGAATAAAAAAAAAAAATATATTGTAATGATGATTACCTACTACTTACTTGTAATATCCTAGAATAAGCCCAACATTTATAAAAAACTTAACTTCTTGTATGTTCCTACTTAAAACTGTGTCCAAAGTGTATCCAACGTTGTAAATTCAAGAAGTTGTTACTTATTTACTGGATGCTAGGACACAAAAGTTCGTTAAAAGAACAAGAAAAGAGCTCGCTAACTATAGAGCGAGCTCTTTTAACTTTCCACTTAATGGTGACTTAGCGCGCTTTCAGTGCTAATTGTAGACAAATTAGCTTAGCATAAATGTGCATTTTTAGTACTTCTTTTATACTTCCTTTCTTAGTACAATATTTATTATAAATTAGGTGCGCAAAAATTTTTAAAGATCTTCATATTATCTCGGTAGCTTTTTAGTTGAATTTGTGTGGATTAAATGCGATATAGATCATTTTAGCTGCAAAGATATATTATGAACCTACTTGGAGGTAGAATATAATATTATACACTACTTACTCGTACAAACTTACTAAGGCTTACATTTTTCTCTGCTTGTAACGCTACTTACGGGGTAGGGTGGTTACGTCATGATGTAAACGATGATATAGAATTGTCTATAGAACAGCAGTTTGATTTGCGATTTCAATGTTATCCCGTTTAAAATTGTGTGTTGTAGAATTGCACCTTGTATAAAATAGAGGGAGATTTATTGATGTGCAAAAATTAAAATGTTTACTTACATAATTACATATAATCAAGTCATGTTTTATTTTTGCTTGACTATATAGGTATGTATGATTTTACATAAAGTCTAGTTAAAATAAAACATGACTTCATCTCAAAGAGATCTCTCACAGACAGTGCAGAGGAGCATTTAGTCGTTTAATCAACTAATCGAAGGCCGATGGCCAGTAAATTGCAAATGCAACCAGCCCAGCGCAGTAATTGGAATAGGAGCCGACTAATGCCTCGTGGTGCGTAATTACACTTGGAGTCTAGGAAATATCCAGGGATTATTGCATGATTCGCCTGATTGCGGTCCTAAAACTTTGTCTAATATGGTATCTTCTTGTTCATAAAGTTACTATAGAGTGTTGCTTTGTAAAGTCCAGTGACTTACTCTTTAACACAACTACAATTTTACTAACGCGTAGCGGTCATAGCGTAGTTTGATTAGGTTTTTGTCAGCGATCACCGAAATCAAGCAACGTTCGGTCAATTTACGGATGGGTGACCGCGAGTGAAATTTACAATTGAGCGCCGTGGTTCGGATGACACATTAAATTGTAGGCCCCGGTTGTTTTAACCGTCATGCCATGTCAGAAGCTTTCAGCAGCTTAGAAACGCTGACACTAAGGTTAGCCATCCGACTTATACGAACTCGCATACTTACTAACTATAGTTTTAGTAACTAAAGACTACAGTAAATCAGTTGCTATTATGTACATTAAAAATTTGTACGACGACAATACACGCCTAGATGTTTTTAAAAATGTGTATCTGTACGTATTCGCGGTGCGTGTAGAGCAGGCATGCCAACTATTCACTCAATTCGCGCCTCTTTTTTTTCTCTCTTGTATTCACTGTTTTTGACCGACGAACCACCAGAGGAGGTATACAATTCGACGTGTATATTTTTTTTATGTATAACCACGCATAACTTTTTTCATAGCTGTCCGATTTCAATAATTCTTTTTTATTGGAAAGAGTATACTTCCAAATTGGTCCCATTTAAATTTTATCGAAATCGGCTGAGCCATTTTTGATAAATCATTTTTGATAATTAATAATGTTGAAGAATGCTACATCGATCGGTGCGAAATATTCGCGAATTCTGTACACGGGTAAAGTCGGTCATGCTAATTTTTGCAAAAAATAATCTTGTTACTAAACCAGAAATAAACTTACGTCACGAACATAGATGAGTAGAATTTGCGAGTTACTACTATCTGCAAGCAGTTTGAGTGGTTTACATACGGTTTTTTCTAAAAGCTTTGTGATTCAACGCAATGGCGCGAATAGCGTCTTGACGAGATCAGTTGTTTTTAGAAAAGTTGTGGGTTTCCTTTTTATCGACAGATTGGAAGAAGTCTACATTTCCTTCTATTTCTCAAATTAGATAGCAATTTTATTATCAAAACGAATAAGTTGTGGTAATCTACATAGATGTTTGAGTGCTATAAATATCGAAGAAGATCAAACTGGCCCTGCCTGGCCGGATTCAATTCCTATCAGAGCATGGCTCCGGTATGATTGTTTCAATACAGTTCTGTTTCTGACTATCGAATGATTAAATTGATTTGAATTTCGTTTGCACTGTATACTACGCAAGCAACTGAGTGGGCTGGCGAATAACTACGAAAATGGAAACACATTTTCCGCTACGAATAGTAAACAGTAAACTTCTCACCGGGAGAATTATTATATTCCTACTAAGTTTAAACATAGAACAGTATAATAAACTTTGAAGGGCTATAGATGCTATAATCTTTTCGAACGGTGTAAATTAGGTAGGAATATGGTAGTTATATAAATATGTAAACAGCATTTATGACAAATTGTTTTTGTACTGAGAAATAAGATTCTATAAAATAACCAAATATACAGGGTTATTTCTAATCAATTAGCATCCTTTTAGGGACTTATTTTGTATATTAAAAAAAAACTTTTTTTTTTGCGATTTTTGTCAAAACTAAAAAAAATATCAGGTAACCCAAACATTTTGTCGCAAGTGAAAGATATTTTTCTATGGATTTTTTTTAGTTTTAACAAAAATTGTTAGTATTGATGTACAGAAACAAACCCCTTAAAGGATGCTAATTGATTAGAAATAATCTGTATATACCTACAAAAAAAATGAAATATGCTTCCAGAATATCAGACGAAAGCGGCTTACATTCCGCGTTATAATTTTAAGGTCCTACTAAATTCGATAGTAAACAAATACGACAAAGTCCATTATATACGTACAAAAATTATAACACTAAAATTATAAATCCGAAAGCATGTTTACTGGTTAATGATTTGTTTGTTTCTCACACCAACAAAGTAAGGGATTGACTTGATTTTTTAGCGCGAATAAGTAGGTACAATATTAATTTAAAGTTCGGAGCGCGTCACAGACTACTTTTTATCCCCGAAAAAAATACATAATTCAATAGGGTAGCACTAAAACCAAAATAACACGGACAAAACCGTGGGCAAAAGATAGTAAATAATTTGAGTATACCTGTGCTAGTTCAACTAGATTCAATTTGGTAGGTTTATTAGATAGTATAGATTCAAAGCATCCTCCCACTACACCGGCCTACACAGCTGTAAGTATCGGAATCTCTGTTTTATTGGTAATATTTTAATCGCCTACGCTTTTGTACCACAAAAATACAATTTGAAAAGAGGAAATGTATTATAATAGAATGTTTCCAGAGCAATCACAAAAGAATCAAACTTTGCACGGCTGTGATTTTTACATTTTGCTCGTTACGCTGGGATTTAAATAGGTGATTAAGGTTAAGCATATTACATCTATTGAAATGGAAGTTTAAAAACGAGCCGAGATATTAATAAAGAAGTAATATAGGTCTCAATCTTTGGTGAACCGATTTCTAGCTTATTAGTTTTTTAGGATTGTGTGACGCTGATTGTGTCTTTTCATCAATAGTAGTATTAATGCGTATAAAAAAATACAAAGTTAGTTTTTATTTAAAGTTTAGATAGTTCCTAGTCTTACTAATACCTAGGTTACTATGAATTTTCACTTGTCTATCTAAATATTACCATTAATTTGTAATAGTTAGTTTCAGTTTCACGTATATATCTTTTGAAATACGCAATATATTATTAATTGTATTATCCTACTAATATTATAAACGCGAAAGTTTGTGAGGATGGATGGATGGAGGTATGGATGTTTGTTACTCTTTCACGCAAAAACTACTGAACGGATTGAGATGAAAATTTGCAATATATCAGAATAACACATAGGCTATAAATTATAATGATATACTGCGTATGCGGGCGCAGCCGCGGGTGAAAACTAGTTGATACAATTATCAATAATACAAATAATAAAAACTTAATAAATATTGTTTTAAAACTTATTGAAAACTGGCATTTGCCCGCGGTTTTGCCTACGTTGTTTTGATTTTTGTGCTATTCCATTTAAACTTTTATTTTTCCGGAGTAAAAAGTAGCCTTTATAACTCTACAAACATTTTACTATATTCATGTAATAATATAGTTAAAAAAAACTAAAAAACACGCTTAGGAGCCATCGATTTTTTTTTAAATGCATTGTCATCGGTCTTTGATAGGTGTGCAAAGCTTAAAGAAAATCTGGTCGATTGGTTAATGGGGTTGGTTACAAGCAAGCAAACATAAAGGTGAAACTAATAAAAGCGTGTTAAAAATCAAGGCGATCGTCTTGATTGCTTTAAAGCGTACAAACCAGCAAATATTCCATCTTTTGGATTTAATATATTGATCCCGTAGTACCGTTACGACGTTTTCGTAGCTACACGCTACACTGTCTACGCTACATTCATTACGTACAATAGTTTGTTTAGTGGAACTTATTTCTTTCGTTAACTTTTAACTAGTAACGCTTCACTGAAGTTTCTATTCTCTATGGTATTGAATACAAAAGTTTATTCTCTTTCTTACTTACGAGGATGAAACGGAAATAATGATTTCGTTAGCAAAATATCATCAGTTAGGATATTGATTTTTTATATGGTACTACATTAGTTTTTTAATAGTTCAGTGAAAAAAAGTTAAAACTTGTATGACGGTAGAATTTTATCCAATACGCTGACCCAGTTGCAAGGTGATAGATTCACGTACGCTATAGAATTTCTTGAAAATGTTCAATCTATCTGTTCTACGTGATGTAATGTTTGGATTTTAAAAAAATCAAAACTGCTTTCGTACAATTTTTTGAGTATAGATATTGAGTGGGATATAAAGAGTAGTTTACAGAGCGTGACAGTTTCCCGTACATCAGGTAAGCTATAGCCGGGGAGGTAAGTGCAAAAAATGCGACTGCTTTCTAAAAGCTCAATTTTTAGTATTATGTTTGTCATGGTGGTGTACAACAATACCACGGATCTGGCATGCTTAGCGTTTGGTGGGAATACCCGTTTGAATTAAAAAGACAATAGTACCTTGCCTTCCTTAACTATTTCTAAGAGCTTAAAATTGGTGTACGGATAGAAAAATAACTAAAAAAAGTTTAACCACAGCAAATCACCTGAAACAAGTAACAACGCCTGTCAGTCAGGCTCCGCTTTAAAGT
This sequence comes from Hypomecis punctinalis, assembly GCA_949316475.1. NCBI lineage: Eukaryota > Metazoa > Arthropoda > Insecta > Lepidoptera > Geometridae > Hypomecis > Hypomecis punctinalis. The sequence goes on from OX438810.1 coordinate 16,956,186, forward strand.
CTGACCGACAGGCTCTTTTAACTTTTTTTTAAGTTATATACCTACCCGTACACCTTTTCACCGTACACATTTTCAGCTTTTAAAAGTAGTTTCAAGGTGTTTATTAATTTTTTTAGATATTCAAAAGGGTAACCCCCCCAAACGCAAAGCATCATCAGTCAGCTGACTGACTCTGGGATATTCTTGTAAACCACCATGACAACGTAATACCAAAAATTCAGTTTTTAGAAAATAGTTGCATTTTTTGCGCTTACCTCCCGGGCTACAACGTCTACACGGCCCATTGTGAATTCATCGGACCAAGACATATTTGTATTCGCATGTATAACTAGGCCTTACTTCCTTTGACTGTTGCTGTGTGACAGTCTGTTTGAAGTAGGTAGAGTATTCATGCTCCTATTTCTCAAATACTTGACAAATATGTAGCTTCCAAAACCTTACTTTACAATAAATTATAACATTTCTTATAGCATGCTTCTCCCTAAGCCGTAAATAAGCTTTATAATACAAAGTAATACTGATTTATCATTTCATTTCATTTTCTTCTTATTATGAGCAACTGTTACTACAGGAACAACTCCTAAATCATAATAATACCTAATCAATTTTTCCAAACAATAATTATTTTGTGCAAAAAATAGCATGTCCGACTTCACCCGTGTACAGAATTCGCGAATATTTCGCACGGATCGATGTAGCATTTTTCACATTATTGTTGATTTATTAAAAATGACTCAGCCGATTTCAATAAAATTTAAATGGGACCAATTTCAAAGTACACTCTTTCTAATGAGAAAAGAATTGATGAAATCGACAAAAAAGATTATCATCGTCATTATTTGAAATTCACACTTCGTAACTGTACCTGTACTGTATATTGGGCCATATCCACCACGCTGGCTCAGTGTGGGTTAGTGGATTCACATACGCCATCGAATTTCTTCTAAGGACGTACGCAGGTTGCCTCACGATGTTTTCCTTCACCGAAAAGCCAGTGATGTGAAATTCCGTACATAAATTCCAAAGAATTCGTACGGGACCGGGGATTTGAACCCACGACCTCACGATTGTAAGGCGAGTGTCACTACCTCTTGACCACCATGGCTATACACTTCGTAAAAATAACTAAAATATATGTATTATAGTATTATTTTTTATAGTACTTTTTTGTATCAAAATTGTAAAAAAACTTAAATTTAAGAAAATGAATGAATACTCGTACATGTTTTCTTGTGCAAATTCTTCCTTGCATGTGCTCTTTCGAAAGATAAGACACTTGATACGATTTACTCACTTTGAATTTTGTTTGAATGTTATCCTCTCTCTTTGCATTTTGGCCCTATTTTTAGTGATTAGATTAAAAATGTAAGTACAACTTTCGTACAACCACGTTTTTTGCGTTGAGTGTTTTGATTGTTATTGTATAAAACTCTACATTAGTATTTATGTTTAAAAATGAGAAAATATATTATTTATTAGCATACTAAGTATACACACAACTAGATAACACAAAGATAGAAATAAGTGATAATTCTGTGTCATGCTTTCTGTTGAAGTTATAACATTATTTGTTTTAGGTACCACAAAAATTCAACTCCGCTTTAAAACACTGTTTAATAGAACCTTTTTTATGTTATTTAGTGCCTAAATTGTGTTCAAATTTTTAGTGGAGAGACGGAAAAGGTTAAATTATTTATTAATGTAATTACGGTGGTATTTATAGACTCCTAAATAGCTTTCTAAGTCCATTTAGGTACTTAGTGTTTGTCCGCCTATTTCTAATTTGTCAAAGACACAATTAACTTGTAAGTAATGAAAATATTTACCAAAAATATCTATTCTACTATCAATTCTAAATTCTGGGGTTTGGTGTAATTATAAAACGTTTTTCCACGTAAAACATGATGAAGTATTCATAAACGCCATGCTAGTTTCGTCATGACACGATATTTGAAATAGTACTTAAATTACCATACTCATTATCGATATTTCCTCGGGGAATAATGCCTTTTAGGTACCGAAACAACATATAGGGTTATCTTATATTATATATAGTTTAACAAAATAAAAGGGATCAATAACTCAATACGCAATTATTTATTGCAATATAATATGTAAAATCTATATGTGGTTCTTAATTGACATGCTTAGAATAGTCATAGATACATAATATGTACCTATAACTATTCTTGAATTGAATAGTACGATATATTATATCTTACTTGTACTTGGACCATAGGACTTATTTTTTGTACGAAAATTTATTTTTAAAAATTACTTTCGTATGATTTCAGTTTTGTTTGGGACAAAAAGAAGTCCTATGGTCGGAATTCGTGAAAAAAAAACACCTTTTTAAATGTTTTGTCGATTCTGAGTTGCAATATTGTAAGTTTTTAACTAAATTTCGGCTTGGCTTCTTAGTAAAGGTTGCTCATAACGATTATCTAAATCACTTTATTTCGGTTTTCTCACACCCTTTCTTTTCGGTTTTCGGAATAATTTTGTAGAAAAACAGCTTCTTTGAGATTTTTAAGGTTTTGTAGTACATCTTAAAAACCTACGCTACACGTGTTAATCTTAGTCTTGGTTTTGATTATTACAAAGATCAAGAGAGCACAAGTATAGCGTGGTACGTCTACTACACAGTATTAATGTAACGTTTGATAATTATTACATCTTTTGACTACCCTTCTTCTAACATTACTCCATTTTAGACGCCTCGAGGCTACTAAATTAGTACTAGTATTATTATTCTGCTACTATGTTTTTACAAAATGGATATAATATGCTGTTATAGGCAACATGAATTTACTAAGTGAGATTACATCATTGTAATAAATGTATATCATTTGACGTGTAAATTGACATTTTACCAATAAATGACTTATGACTTTAGTGAAGCTTTCTTTAATACAAAACAATGAAATCATTTGAATTTGGACCACCTTTCTTATTCTGTATGTGTATTAGTACTGTACTGTACTGTACCAGCCTTTTTAATAGTCCACTGCAGGACGTAGGCCTACCCACGAAGGGTGATTGGGCCATATCCACCACGCTGGCCCAGTGCGGGTTGGTGGATTCACATACGCCATCGAATTTCTTTTACGGACGTATGTAGGTTGCCTCACGATGTTTTCCTTCACCGAAAAGCCAATGGTGTGAAATTCCGTACATAAGTTCCAAAGAAACTCATTGGTACAGGATCGGGATTTGAACCCACGACCTCACGATTGCAGGTCGGGTGTTACTACCACTAGACTACCACGGCTTATACCTATTAGTACTGTATTATGTGTATTAGTACTGTATGTTATCATCCTTCGTGGGTAGGCCTACGTCCTGCAGTGGACTATTAAAAAGGCTGGTACGGTATTAGTACGGACAAAGAATATAAACAATTGGTACGGATAAAAAGCCAATTTTATGTTGTGTAAACTAAGTATGTAGATACTAAGTGGTAGCACTTCGAGTAATTAACTTAAAATGATATCTTCCTCGGTTGGAGCGCTTTTTAAATGTTTACTTAGTAACTTTATAAATTATATTACTATCACAGTGTATTTTTGTTTAAAATATTATTTACTTATTTTTCTTGAAAGAAGAACACTAAATCCTTCATATTCTTATGACAGATATTACTTATGTAATCTTTGAATCTTGAAAATCTTGGATACCAAATTTATTGTAACAATTGCAAGAACAGAGTTGCCAGACTATGTTATTTTTACCAATATTATATTTAACATACAATGTGTACTTAGTGTCCGGACAAAGACAGGAAAATTCGTAAAAAATATACTATGTCATGAAATAATATTTTCATCAAAAGATCTATAAAGAGCGACGTGACTTTTTTATTTATAGAACGAGATAAAAAAACAACGGTACGGATGAAATAGCTTAGGCGTACAGATACAATATAACCGTTTGGATTGATTCTTAATACAAATATTTGAGGGAAATATTGGTCGCTCTATCTCAGATGCAAGAGAAATATAGATGGAGAGCAGGAGAGAGAGAGGAACTATTGAAATGAGTACAGATGAATTTTCCTACACGATACGTGAGTCTTTTAAAATACACCGGACGGTACATTCACCGCAAAAAAACTCGTTTACGATATACATCAATTGAAAAACGGTCAGAATTAATACGAATCGTCAGTTAAACAAACGGTCACACATAAAAATTAGATGATAATAATAGCACACAAATATTTACCTAAGACATACTTCATTTTTCACAACTGTTTTATATTTACTTATATACTAAACTTATATTAATTACTAGTTTTAGTCTTATTTTCATGTTGTATGTCACTCTTGTTACTAAAATACTATGATCATGATCAGCATATTATTATTGGATACAAATAAATTATTGTTATTATTATAGTGTTGTAAGCTTTTATAACAAGGGGATTAGACTATTTTCGTAATAATTGATTCACCTTCGTTCTTTTCACCACGTGAAATAAACATGGATAATTTCAATTCAATGCAGTTTACAATTTTTTATTGAACAATTTCTATTTATTTGGATTTGGATAATGCAATATGACTTCATGAAGGCCCTTAGATCATAATAGACATGATGACAGGGTAAAAAAAACATTATTAAAATGAGTCCGTGTGTTAGATGATTAAAAACTATTGGACACGTGTTTTTTCTTTCGGAAATCAAACGACAAATGACAAAGATAAACCTTGCCCAAGTTTGGGAGTGGGGGTCGTGATGTCACTTCTCTTACAGAAGTCATTTGTATGGCACTTGTGACGTCACGCGGAACTTTGACAGGCTATATCTTCATCAATTTTTGTTTAAATGACAAAAGAAAAAATATGTGTCTAATATTTTTTGATAGTCTATCTGACGGACTAATTATATTTTTTTAGTCACCATGCTTATTATAATCTGTGTCATCTGTGTGAGTAATTAATTTAATTGAGGTTTTAAGTTGAAACTGTCTTGGGACATACATCTACGCTAGATGGAGGCTTCACGGCATAACGAAAAAAGTAAGAAATAACGAGTCGTTATTACTTATTTTAAGAAAGTAGGTAGTAGAAATTAGTAGCTAAATTCATATAACTGTGTCTAACCACACCCACTGTTGGATTCTAATTTAGCCCTACGCAAATCAACGTAGTACTCATTCTAGGTATTCCATCTGAATGTCAAAAGAAGTAGTTGCCTTTCAAAACAGTTTTCTTAAGTTAAACATCTTACCTTCTTTCATCAAAGGTCCTTATACTCGTAACTGAAATATAGCCAAAATGGATTCCGGCGGTCATCCCCAATGATTGAATTGGCCGTCTCGTAAAATGTTCGTTTAAATTTTCCACTATGATGGGAATGGTCAGATTCGATAGAACGTAATCTTCTATTACCTCGTTTATGGAATTCTGAATAGGTGATCTCCGGGATTGGATGAGGGGAATTGTAAAAGACTGAAAATGTAAAGCTGACGCTCTTACATAATAATCAGGTATATTATGAGGGTCACAGAATTTCTTAGAAAATTGAATGCTGGTAAAATCTTTCATTTTGAGAAGTTCCTCTCTTTCTTTGCTGCATCTTATACTTTTGAATAAGCATTAATTTTCTATTCCATCACATTTTATTGGTGTGAAATTCCGTACAGAAATTCCAAAGAACTCATTGATTTCACACCACTGGCTTTTCGGTGAAGGAAAACATCGTGAGGCAACCTGCATACGTCCGTAGAAGAAATTCGATGGCGTATGCGAATCCACCAACCCGCACTGGGCCAGCGTGGTGGATATGGCCCAATCACCCTTCGTGGGTGAAAAAAAAGACTGATACAGTACAGTACATTTTATTAGAAAGTCAAAGTAATTTTGTATTGAAATGGCTAATCTACTTTCGCGATTTTAGCGTAAATCCCATAGTAAATGTAGCTTATTAGGGTTCTGTACCCAAAGGGTGCCGTTTAGCCGGATAGCCGTGGTGGTCAAGAGGTAGTAACAACCGCCTTACCATCGTGAGGTCGTGGGTTCAAATCCCCGGTCCCGTACCAATGAGTTTTTTGGAATTTATGTACCGAATTTCACACCACTGGCTTTTCGGTGAAGGAATACATCGTGAAGCAACCTGCATACGTCTGTAGAAGAAATTCGATGGCGCATGTGAATCCACCAACCCGCACTGGGCCAGCGTGGTGGATATGGCCCAATCACCCTTCGTGGGTAGGCTTATGTCCTGCAGTGGACTATTAAAAAGGCTGGTACAGTACCCAAAGGGTAAAAACGGGACCTCATCACTAAGACTCCGAAGTCTGTCTGTTCGTTCGTCTGTCTGTCTCTAGAACCGTGATAGCTAGATAGTTGAAATTTTTACATGCGATGTATTTAATGTTCCCGCTATAACAACAAATACTAAAAACGGAATAAAATAAATATTTAAGGGGGCTCCCACACATCGAACCTAATATTTTTGTCGTTTTTTGCTCGATATTACGGCAACAGGTAGAAGCTTGAAATGGGCTAAGGGTGCTCCAATACGGTACGGAACCCTTCGTGTGCGAGTCCGACTTGCACTTGGCTGATTTTAATGATAAGCGACATATTTTGCTATTCTAGAATATATCCGTCACCTAGCTTATATGACGAGCATTTAAGATAATATTTCAATAAAAAAATACTAATACTTACATATATAAAAATAAAATACATCTTGTGCTGTAAAAATAAACCATTGTGTCTGTGGTTTTTAGACAAATTATGAAGTGTCGAGGGAAGAGTTTCATTTAGCTAAAACATAATTTTCCTAAGCGCCGACTTTTTTGGGATTTGAGAGAATCACCTTTTCAGCTTTATTGTTACCAGACTTTTGTTGTCGGTCTTAAAGGCTTTATGAAGACTTTTTATGTTATCACCAAGAATCTTAGGAATATTATTCCTTAATTTCAGTTTTAAACACATTTTTTCTTTCCTCCCACTGAAGGATTTTGGCGTCGTAATTTTATGCGTTTGCCAATGGCAATGGGGGGTTAAAGTTTTAAGTTATCTCATTGGCGCAATCTTACTTTTTAATTTATTGGGAAAGGTTTCTAAAAGTAAAAGTCATATCAAATTCCAATTAACAATGGTATATTTTTGTAACTAATTTCTTAGAATTTCGTTTCATAATTTGATTCGTCTGATATAAAAAAGTGAAATAATCACAATCGCTACATAATATACTAGATTTTTTGCAAAAAATAGCATGACCGACTTCAACCGTGTACAGAATCATTACATAGTATAAAACAAAGTCGCTTTCCGCTGTCTGTCCCCATGTATACTTATATCCTTAAAACTACGCAACGAATTTTGATGCAGTTTGTTTTAATAGACAGTGTAATTCAAGAGAAAAGTTTATATGTATAATACACCTGCAAAGCCGGGGCGCATCGCTAGAACGCAAATATTATGCACGGATCGATGTAACAATTTTCACATTATTGTTGATTTATCAAAAATGGCTCAGCCAATTTCAATAAAATTTAAATGAGACCAATTTCAAAATATACTCTTTCAAATAAAAAAAGAATTATTGAAATCGGACTACTATGAAAAAAGTTATGCGTGGTTATACTTAAAAAAATATATACGCGTCGAATTGTATACCTCCTCCGGTGGTTCGTCGGTCAAAAACAAAGTCGCTTCCCGCTGTCTATCCCCATGTATGTTTATATCTTTTAAACTACGCAATGGATTTTGATGCGGTTTTTTATTAGATAGAAGGACTCAGGGGGTAGGTTTATATGTATAATACACCTGTGCGAAGCCGGATCTGGTCGCTAGTTATAAATATAAGTAAAATACCGTTCACAGTACATTTTCGTTTGCAGTACAAAAGTGATCAATCGCATCGTTGAGTACTTTATTTACTTTGACACAATTTATAAATTTACCAAAGAGCTATGGAGCACAGCATTCTTGGAGTGAGGTTGGTTGACCGTATCAGAAACTCAGAACTGCGTTCAAAAACCAAAAACCTAGATGTCGGAAAGAAGGCTGGAAGTCTGAAATGGAATTGGGCCGGACATATCTGCCGCATGTACCAAGATCTGTGGGCCATAACCTGTACAATGTGGACACCCACCATGAAGAGAGCTCTCGGTAGGCCCAAAAAAATATGGCGAGACGAGCTTGATTCCCACTGCAGTGGATGGAACACCAAAGCTCTCGACCGAAAAAAATGGAAAGAGGGAAGGGAGGCCTTTGCCCTGCAATGGGACGATAACGGCTAAAGATAATATAAATTTACTGAATCCTACTTATAAATATTATAAACACGAAGTTCTGTATGTATGGATGTTTGTTCCTCTTTCAAAAACTACTGATCGGATTGAGATGAAATTTTGCAACAGTAATGCTCAGAATAACACATACTGCCTTACCACAAATGTTTTAAACACGCTTTAAACACTGTTGAACCGTGCAATTTGTACTGTTAAACATTGTCTAAGCCGTGCGTATAAATTTTGTGGTAAAACGGATAGGCTATCTACACTAATATTATGAAGAGGAAAGATTTGTATATAACGAATAAACTCAAAAAGTACTAGACCGATTTTAATAATTCTTTTTTCATTAGAATAGCTACATCATCACTGAGCAACATAGGCTATATTTAGTACTAGACTACTATAGTACCTATTTATGTCTACCCGTGCGAAGCCGGGACGGGCCGCTAGTATTTTATAAAGATATTGCGTGAAACGAAGTTCGCCGGGTTAGCTAGTGATCTATAATTTATTTTTGTTTTTGATGTCAAATAAAAAGTAACGTTACATTATTATACATAGCACTGAATTGTTCCGACAAAATCGAGAAAAAAATATTTTTAACATCGAACATTGTACTAAAAATATTATTTTGAATATAATATCCTACTTCCTACTAATATTATAAACGCGAAAGTTTGTGAGGATGGATGGATGGATAGATGGATGGATGGATGTATGGATGTTTGTTACTCTTTTACGCAAAAACTACTGAACGGATTGAGATGAAACTTTGCAATAATATAGCTTATATATCAGAATAACACATAGGCTATAAATTATAATGATATTGCGTCAAAAATCAAAATATTATGCGGGCGAAGCCGCGGGTAAAAACTAGTGTTGAAATAATAATGAATCATCCAACTGTATTATCAGCCCTCAATTTATCACTGACACTTTCTATTTCTAATAATGTAATGTATACGGAAATAGATTTGTTTGTCCCTCTTTCGAACAACGAATGACGAATCGAGGAGACCGATATTATAGATTCGTGTATCGTTTGTTTGTAAACTAATAATAACTGATTTAGGCTAATTATTTGCAGGAAAAAATATTGCTGACTTAGTTTGAAAATAAATATAAGAAAATTACGTGAAATAATTATCTATTATTATATTATTTTTCGCCAAAAATGGCACAAGTAAGTAAGTAAGTAAGTATACTTTTCTTTAGACTAGGTATTGTTGATATTTCAAAATCGGCCAAATGTGACTTGGACTCACGAACGAAGAGTTCCGTACCGTATGGAAGCGCCCCTTAAAATATTTAATTCAAATAACTATTATTATTATTATAATAATAATTCACTTAAAATCACAAGCAAAGCTTGGTCCTTTGGTAGGCATCAATGGGGCCGAAACCAACACTGAGAGGCCCTTTTACATCTTTTTTTATTAAATTAATACATATAAAATGTTGAGTACATAAAGTAGAATGAAAAAACTATTGCTAGATGTGACTTACAGTATATCGGGCTATTGTGATGTGCTGTTCGATGACTTAATACGGGCTATGGAATGAGGTACGGCACCCGCCAAATAATGCCTCATTTCAAATATTCAGGCGGGTGGTGACTTGCCATCCACTAAATGGGCCCCCCATAATAGCTACCGTATATTGGCGCCGGAGGGGCAACATTGGTGTGGACGGCTTAGGGTGTCGAGAGGTGTGCTGCGCTTTCACTAGACGCTACTCGCGGCGTTATGCCCTTTAACACTTCCACCCTGGAGCTTAGGTTCTTAGCTCTTGCGGTTTCCACTCCAAGCCGGCCAGTTAAGGCAAGAGAGGAGTCAGGGGTCTCATTTAGCCCCAGGGAATCAGGGTTCGCGGTGTCGCCACTCACCGACGACTCGCCACAAAGTCGCCCCTGCGATTTAATTATAATAATTATTATTATTATAATTATTTTTATTTTAGTAATATAATATTGTATTGTTGTAATATAATATAATGTTTTATAATATAAGTTTTAGTATTTATTATTAGTTTTTATTTTAAGTAGGTTAATTTTAATAGTTATAGTTTTTAGAATTAAGTTTTGATGTTTTATAAGTTTTGTTGTGTTAGTTAAATTTATTACAATAATAATAAAAAAAAATCAAATAATTAAGTCAATTTAATTGACTTAATTATTTATTTTTAAAGAAAAATACAACTTAATATACATTGAATATTTTAAGCATCTTCCTTTTGTCATTATTAATATGGAGCAAAAAATTATGTTGCTTGTATTCCCTTAAATATTAATTTTATTTTAATTTAACTATTTATTTTTAACTAAATATTGTGTGAATATTTCAAGCATCTTCCTGTCACCTTTATTGAAATCGAGCGAAAAACGGCTAAAAATTCAGGTTTGTTGTATGGGAGCACCCTATAAAAATTGTTTTAGTCTGTTTTTAGTATTTTTTGTTACAGCGGCAACAGAAATACGTCATATGTAAAATTTCAACGCTCTAGCTATCACGGTTCATGAGAGACAGCCTGGTGTAAGACAGGCAGACGGACAGTCAGACAGCGGAGTCTTAGTAATAGTCCCTTTTGGGTACGGAACCCTAAAACCCGATTTCGATAAAATTTTAATGGAGCCTCTGATCTACCAAATTAAATAATGATCTACTAAATAAAAAAAAAACATTAAACTCGATTCATACTTAATTACTTTTAAAAAAATCATACAGTCGAGTTGATAGCTTCTTTTTTTGAAGTCGGTTAAGCTATTTACAATTTATGTGCGGATTTTTGTACCACTAGCTCTTTAGTGACGTATGTCATATTATGAACAAACCTGGTTCGTCGAAGAAATTCAATAGCAGACATGAACCCACGAACCCGCAATCGGACCAGCGCATAACGTAGTGAATATAGCCTAAGCAGCTTGCAAGCCTATTTTAATAGTGGACTTCTTCCTAATCATTACTACGTTCGTGGTCATCACGTACTATTTGTGGCAGGGACAGATGTACCACGCTTCACGATGTCTCGCTATCTCTCTCTATTATAGCACACTATAGGACAATATATACAGGACAATCGGGTATACTTATGTACGAGCCCACCCACAGCAGATTTGATTTGGTCGGTCCATCGCATGGGCGACCTTCCACGCGGTCTTGTGCCCTGGATGACTAGACTATAAGTGGACTGTACCAGCCTTTTTAATAGTCCACTGCAGGACGTAGGCCTACCCACGAAGGGTGATTGGGCCATATCCGCAGGTTGCCTCACGATGTTTTCCTTCACCGAAAAGCCAGTGATGTAAAATTCCGTACATAAATTTCAGAGAACTCATTGGTACGGGACCGGGGATATGAACCCACGACCTCACGATTGTAAGGCGGGTGTCACTACCTCTTGACCACCAGGGCTTTTAAATATAGTAAATAGTGGACTATTAAAGTCTAATAGGAGGATGCTAGGTACCAGAATCAGTTACAAAATTTAAGTTTTGTTACCTCCCAAAGGTTTCAGTAGTTTCATCTCTACCCCTACTCTCCAGTGCGTGCAACCGCAGGGCATCGCTAGTACAACAACAAAGTGACTTAATATTACATACGCCCGAACTTGTCACTTGTGTGGCCAACAGGTTTCACATGACGTCGCATGGGGTCCCTACTGATAATTATATTCGAGTGGAACGTTTCCATTAAAATATATTACTAACTAGTTTTTGCCCGCGGCTTGATTTCTTGATTTTTGTGATATCTTATATGAATCTTTTATTTTTTAGGGATAAAAAGTAGCCTCTGTCATTTTCCGTTTTTCAATCTATGTCCGTGTCAAAAATGAAGTCAATCCGTAGCTTCGTTGCTGAGAGAGGAACAAACCAATAAACCAACAAATACAATATCGAATTTATAATATTTCATTTCATTTCATTTATTTCCACAATACACATATCTTTTCAGGTTTAACTTAATGCGATAGTGCAGCTAACAATTAGAAAAAAAAATCTTGAATACGATTTACAACCACAACATGTTATTAGGTACTACTTATAATCTCAACAACATTATTAATCTCTGTTGCCATAACATAATATATACCAAGCTATTTTTGTGAATTCGTTCAGAGAACAACAAAATAGGTCCGCTTCAACCGCGATTAGATTGATAGTGTGCAGTGCGCGCGTCAGCGGCGCCTCCGCGAGTAGGTTGGTGCGCGCGCATATTAATAGACTTAGTAGGATGTAACGACTTTATTGCTAGTGATGATATGAGCTGTACTGTACTGTATCAGCCTTTTTAATAGTCCACTGCAGGACGTAGACCTACCCACTAAGGGTGATTGGGCCATATCCATAACGCTGGCCCAGTGCGGGTTGGTGGATTCACATACGCCATCGAATTTCTTCTACAGACGTATGCAGGTTGCATCACGATGTTTTTCTTCGTCAAACAGCCAGTGGTTTTAAATTACGTTCAAGGAATTCATTGGTACGGGACAGGGATTTGAATACACGAACCCACGATTATGAAGCGGGTGTCATTACCACTAGCTCACCACGGCAATCACTATATTATTCTTTAAACAATAATAAATGAAAATGCGGTGCTAAAACTTGACCATTAAATTAGTATCATTTAATAGATGTCGTCTATTTGGAAGCATCGTCAATAGGAGCCTTTAGCGAGTTCGATGTAGTTTGGACAGGCTGTCCGACGTCAATATTAGTAAGTATCATGTCAAACGCAATACTGTTCGCAAATATAGAAATGAGGGTTGAACGGTTTAGTGTAAACTAATGAAATGATTGGTAAGTGTGAGTACAGTAATTTATCATTTACGTAATATTATATTAGTGCCCAAATGTTTTGTGGCATTAAATAATACTCATAAGAGCGAATAAGTGCGAATATGCTTTTAAAAATATATAATTATTGTTCGCTAAAATCGCAACATTGAATTTCACTGTGAACAGAATTCGAATAATTTGCACGAATCGATGTGACATCTATGTACAGTATTGATTGCACCATTTCGGAAGTAGGTATACTCTTTTGAAATATCCACAATTCTGCACGATATATTATTATTATGTTCCAAAATATTTTTCATCACATATATTCGAAAAGGACTACTTGGTTCGCCTTTAAGTGCGCCCAAAGGAGGTGTTTTCTATAAGTGCGCCGGAATTATTTTTGCCGCGCATTTTTTGAATTTGGAACAAATAAGTGCAACGGAATAGTCTTTGCCGCGCACTTTTTGAATTTGGAAGTATTTGTAATGTTAGTGTTCAGCGCCAAGAAACTGAATGAAAAGAATGTACATATAAGTTTTCATTTGTTTTATTATTAGATTTATTAGATACCATTTAATTTCAATTTAGTTGTTACTCTACGTTTTATTAAATAATAATATTAGGTACAATAAAATATGAGGTGGCTTTTATTTTCTCATAGAGGTGATGAAAAGTAGAGTGTTAGTACCACTCGGGCGCAAAATATATTTATGGCTCGGGCGACGTACTTTGAATCCCTCGCTACGTTCAAGATTCTACTAAAGAATCCCTCACTTCGCTCTGGATTCAAAACAGCGCCCTCGCCGTAAAAATATTATTATCTACTATTTTAAACCGGTTCACAATTGGCAATAATATCGATGAACATACACAAAAAAAAACCATACAGGGGAACGTAGTAGGTACCTCCTCCTTTTTGGAAGTCGGTAAAAAAGTGCAAGGATTTACAAAATTGTAAGTTTAGTATCTACCCATCATTACAATTAACTTTTACTATGGGCCTAACCATGTTCGCCAGTTGTTTTGTTATTTCGTTAGTCAATAAACCGTTTGTACGGGACTGCTCATTTTTTGCAATTTTGGAGTTGGGCCTATAGTAAAAGCTTTGTAGAGCCCTGTCCTTTGTAACACAACCAGTAAACTGACTGACTGAGACTGCCTCGGTGGCTCAGTGGTTAGTGACCCTAACTTCTGGATCAAAGAGGCGTGGGTTCGATCCCCACCCAGGGCAAATATTTGTGTGATGAACATAAATGTTTGCTCTATGTCTGGGTGTTATTTAGTTACTATCTATATAAGTACGTATTTAAAAATAAGTATATGTAATATATCAGTCTCTGGCAGCCATATCACAAGCTTTGCTTAGTATGGGTTCAGAGGTCGAGTGTAAGATGTCCAAAAAAAATTTAAAGCATAATTATGATATGATTGTATGGAGCTTTAAGTTTATAAACACACGAAACTATCTTAGTTTGCTCACAAATACGATGGGACCAAGACAATCTGACCTGTGGTCCCTCAAGTACCTACAGGTTCTATCTAAAAAAATACCTTGTTTTCTCTAGAGCATTTATAAATAATCGAGCACAAAAAGCAATATAATACAATACAAGTACAAATGATGTATTTTTAAATATAATGAAAAAAATAAATTAATTTGCAATTAAGAAGGTAATTTTCAACGGCCAGTCGTCCATAAACTGTAAATTTTCCCGATTCATAATTTCATCTTCTCAAAAGAGTTACAAAAGAAAATTTCGAACAACTCTCTTTTAATTTTCGACAAAACATTGTAAAAAATAAAGCATTCGATTTACAAAATGGTGGCAAAATAAGGCCTTTTAAATTCATCATTCACGAAGACAAGAATCGGGCCTCTTTGAAGATATTTGCGAAACCGCTGAGCGCTCGCGCTTCATTGATCTTTCATTAAATTCGAAAGAACCATTAATTACCTTTAGTATAATTGATGAAACTAAGTTATTTTCGAACATCGAAATCAATTACCCCATTGGCGAGACTCCTTCAGCACAATATGGATGACATCAGCTACTCTGTTTTAACAATGTCAAATTGTATTTTTTTAATACTTGAGTGACTTTTTTGTACCTTTGGATTAAATATTGATAAACTTTTATACAAGGTAGTTCTGTAAACGTCAGCTGCTCTATATACATTTTGTCTAAAGTGGATGAAAACTTAGGTAGGTACCTATTTGACATGTTTTTGCGATTCCGGGGTTGATCCCTTAGTATAATAATTATTTATTGCAAAAAATACCATGACCGACTTCACCCGTGTACAGAATTCGCGAATATTTCGCACGGATCGATGAAACATTTTTCACATTATTAAAAATGGCTTAGGCGATTTCAATAAAATTTAAAAAGGACCAATTTTGAAGTACTAAATAATCTTAATATTCTTTCCAATAAATGAAATAATTATTGAAATCGGACCACTACGAAAAAACTTATGCGTGGTTATATATAAAAAAATATATACCTACGCGTCTAATTGTATACCTCCATCGGTGGTTCGTCGGTCAAAAGTTATGAATAATTAGGGTACAAGATGTCCTAGAAAATGTCCATCATTTATAGATATATTTCATACTTACCTATACCTACTAATTGACACAATTCTTATAGATGTTGAAGTGAACTTAAATTTGATATAGGTTTAAAATTTAGTTTAGGCATTCTAATTACGCTTTGCTTCTTCTTCGTTTCATTACTATTTTAAAAAGTATCTCAGAGCGTTTAGTACAGGTTTTTTAATTTAAACTTGCGCGTTTGCGTGTGGCTTATAAGCCACAATTACATATCTGTTAGTTCTTCCTCGTTTTCACCAGGGGCGCTGCACAAAAATATATATGGACACATGGAGACTACTATAGTTTCAGTTTACGTGTAAACCTGAACTAGCCTCTCTGTATGGATAGTTGGTACCATTTGTTTAATGTCATTGTATAGTTTCACATTCAGCCGAGTATTTACCTACTTGAAGTATGAAATATAAATTAAGCTTTTTACCGAACCGAATTTTGTTGAATTTCTTGGGCGACTATAAGTTACCATTGTACTAAATACTTAGTAACTCGTACACTGCAAACATGGCCACTAAATTAAAAGAAAATCAAAATTGAGATACTGTATCCACAATATATCGTTCATTTGGTCTTAAGAACTTACTCAGAGGCGTCTTAGTTTGAGGAAAACAATCTTGAATGAGCTCGAGTGATTAAATTCCGTTTCGGTCAATGTTACCTCAAATATTGGAATTCGGCAAGTTCTCAATTGGACTTCAAACAAATTGATTTACGGCAACAAGTTAAATAAGACGCTTATCAATTTGGATTTACAAATATTTAGACTACTTTTGTTTTCGTAATTGTTTAATTGGCTAAATAGTAAGGAACTAAGTAGGTACCAAGAACCGTAAGATGCAAGTCCATAGAAAAAGAAAAAGCTCTACAAGCTAAGCAAGTTCTGAAAGCTGGCTTTCATCTGGGCTTATCAAAATGTATCCAGTGACCTGATTCCCTATTAACAATAATTATTTTTCGCCAAAAATGGTATAAGCGACATCAACCGTGTGCAGAATACGAATAGTTCACAGCAATGATGGTGTATGGTACTTCAATGGTTCACAGTAATTCACACTGATAATTCACAGACCACGAGTATGTCAATTGAATTACATAATTGATTAAAACACATATTGTATCGGAAATTATTAGTAATTATAATGTAACTAGTTTTTGTTATGTATAAATTTTTGAAACTTTTAAATTAATCTCTCTGTTCTCTAATTTTAAATTTTATTGGAAATAAATATCTTATCGTATCTATCTTAGTAGTTCATCGATGTGTCATCCATGTAATAATTTTTAAGTTTTGATTTTTCAAAAATGGCTCAGACGATTTCTTTAAAATTTAGGTAAATAAGATCACTTTTGAAGTATGATCTAACAAACATAAAATAATCATTAAAATCGGTTCATAAATGTCGGAGTAATCGCGTAACATACATACAAATAAACACTCATTCGAATCGAGAACCTTCTTTTTTGTAGTCGGTTAAAACGATAGAAAAGTGTTCTCTATTATACAGGAATAGATTGTCTGTCTAGTCTGAAGCCCTAAGCCGCGGCTAATCTGCTCGTTCTATATCCGTGTCCAAATCCCATTACAACTCGCTCGGTTCATGAAATTAACCCTTGGAAACGGACGTGTCGACATTTCAATCGATATTTAATTTTCTTTTATTTTATACTAACTGCTCATCTCAGCTTAACCTAGGTGCAGTTTTGTTATAGCTCAAAACTTTATGATTGAGACGTTCTAAAAGATACATCGCCTTACCACAAAAGAATTAAACACACTTTAAACACTATTTAACCGCGCAATTTGTACTGTTAAACATCGTCGAAAGCGTGCGTAAAGCTTTTGTGATAAGACAGACATAGTTTAAAACCGCATTATAATATGTTGTATAGTTTAGAAGAAATACTTAAAGCGTATACACACGAAAAATTATATTTCGCAAATAAACGCAACCTCAGAATTCGAATAATTTTCACGAATCGACGTGACATCCATGTACGTTTTTGTTGATTTATCAAAAACGGCTCGGTAGTATACTTTTATAACTAAAAAAGGTTTTTTTAAATCGGTTCCCAATTGGCAATCGGTAATAAGGCGATTTGGTATCGGTAATAAGGCGATTTGCTTTATATTGATTATCTGACTAAGCGTTACATAGCGATCACTGAAATTAAGTAACGTTCGGTACGGTCATTTTTTAGAAAATTTAATTGTTATCACGGGAGCCATCGTGGTAACACAGACCACGATAGCTCCCGTGATAACAATTTAACGCTGTCGTGACTCGGTTGACACTTTAAATTGTGGATCCTGGTTGTTTTTATCGTTTAACCATGTCAGAGGGCTTAAGGGGGAATCAAAAACTTTGACCCCAGTGTTACCAGTGTTACCAAGAACTCCACCACAGAGTAAAATACAGTTATCATCAATCAAGTCGATAATCGTCATCATTATACAGATATATATTTTTGCTTAGCGGTAACATAATTGTGCAAAAATGTCTTAAAATATTATATATTGATCTTTGAAATGTTTAAGTACCGAATTTTTTTACACAAAAAGATTAAACGAAGTCCAATCAGCAATCGTCGTGTATTACCTGCTCTCTTTCATTTCATTCAAATTACTTTGAAAGGATGTTAAGTGAATTTTTATCTATTGGATTTCTCAAATTTTCATTTTAATGAAGGAAAATCTGACTTCTTTCTTATATGGTTTAGCAATACTCGTCTAGGATATCTAAAGACTCTTCATTGTGACCAATTTATATTATTATAGGCCAACTTTGAAATCGCTGTGAAAAAATCTGCTGTCCCTTACATTTTGTCAAATATTTGATTAACTTTTTGCTGATTTTACATTTAAAAAAGCTGAGGTACAAATACAAACACATCTTAGACTAGAGTAATGCCAATGTATTTGCAGTCCCTCCATAAAAGAAAAATATTTTCTTGACTATGTGAAATTAAATGAACATACAGCCGCAGTCAAAAACCGCCAGATATAGAATTCTGCCATAGCCGATTATTATCTGCTTGATGGAGGAACTGTACATTAGATCAAGCTCCACGACCCGAAAGTCCTCTCCACGGATCGACATAATTTTTCAAGAATAGGTCGTGAGGCTGTAGAATCACTCTGCACTTCTGTGTGTAGAATAGTGAAGAAATAAAAAAAAAAACATTATTATTTCAACCGAGAGGAAGGTTTAACTATCAGTGTCGTAGAATCCGCAGTTTAAACTTGTAGTCAACAAGAGCAAACTGCGTGGTGTAGGACATAAGACCTTATCAGACACTGTCAGTGTGGTGTGTCGTGGCATTGTGTGATTCCTATTTCAATGAGTCGTGGTGATAATTTCAATTTGAGTGTGGCTTCGCATCTAGTCTCCTCGTGACCACGACCGACAATTTGGTCGAAACGTCGAGACAAAGCTGTGGGAAAAAGAGGTATTTATTTACATATCTCATGCTTTAGTTCGCGATAAGTCCCGTAGTATAAGGATAATATGTAAAGTAAAAAATATAAGAAAACAAAGATTGAGATATTTAAATATATCATTTAAAATACTACATTATGCCGTACCGGCCGCCTTTTAATAGTCAACTACTGAACGTAGGCGATCGGACCATATCCACCACGATAGCCAAAAATAAAATTTGAAATTACAAACAGAAAGAGAAATATTCATATTAATAGCTTACGTCATAAATTATACGCATATGACGTAGCTCCTGACCTATAGCATTTCTTATTCTTAGATATACCCACAAGCTGAATTACAATGATGAATTAAACATTTTGTCAATTTGGGGGCTGTCTTCGTCGTTATGGATGTTTGGAGATGTGAGAGGCATTTTAATGAGACGAATCGCTTTGCCAAGTATAAATGCCCTGCTAAAAGTATAATAACCTGCTAATTTAATGTTATACCAGTGGGTTAACCGTAGCAATCATTTTCATCGCCAGTAAGTCTGCGTTCGATCAAACCGTAATCTGACAGTACTTTGTTAGAACAGAACATTTATTATTCGAGTATTGCGGCGTTTGGCACAATCGCCTTCAATAATTGAAATCTATGTACAAAATTATACTAGTTCACTTGAATCTCTGTTATACGGCATTTTTAGATAAGGTATTATTTATTTTCAAAAACCTTTAAATTACTAATTTCGATAAAATTTGTTTAATTTTTTCGGGGTATACTTTTTTCAATAAAAGAAGAATTATCAAAATCGAAATACTCTGAAAAAGTATGCGTATCATACATGAAAAAAATATGTGTCGACTTGAGAGCCTCCGAAGTTTTTTCGTCGGTTAGTGAAAAAAAGTTGTATAAGATGAAAAGAAATAAAATAATAAATATATTTTTTTAAGGTCATGATCTGAATTTTGCTCTTGAGTAATTTGTGTTCCTTCGTTTGACCAAGCTATGGTAGCTCTTTGAAATAACGGAGTGCGTTGCTAGGCCACTGGTACACGTAGTTACAATTATTTACTGAATTTAAATAAAAACTTAAATATACATAACCATAGGTGCCTTTGTCTTTGCCTGTGCCTTACTTATTTCATTCATTATTTTTTATATTTGTACGCCACACTCGGCAAGGACATGAGCTATAAATAATAAATCATTAGATATAAATAACAAATCCAACTTTTATGCTACTTTGTATGAAGTGTACTTAACATGTTCTGACAAATGAAGAATCTGAATCTGAATTTGTAGTTGTACAAGATGGTACCTATATTTAATATTCACGATTATGATAACAGCTACTATGATTCAGTTTAAAATGTAGATTTGTATTAAACGCAATTGTATTATTATTACACCTTCAATAGCTTCATTTCCGTGTGAGCAATTGAGCATGTCTGTTTAATTACAAAGTGAATGAGGCAATTAAACTTAATCACTTTTAAACCTAATTCAGTAGGTTCTTTGAATTGAAGATTAGGGTTTTCATTTATTTTTCGTTCTTTACAAATATCGTCAAAATGTTTGTTGCTCAGACTAAATAAAAAAAATCAAGACAAATGTGAACAAACAAGTGAAGAGGGCAAAACTACGCCTCGCCGTCTACACTTGTACCGACACGAACAAATAAACTTCGCCTTGGCTTTTCAGTCGAACTATGGCGGCGCAACACCGACGCACTCACCACATGTACTTATAATAATATTTTTTCGCAAAAGATGGTAAAACCGCCTGCCATCGTGTACAAAATTCGAATATTTCGCTCGAATTGTTTACATTATTTCTGTAAAATTTAAATGGGACCACGTCGGGAGTATGCCCTTTCGAATTAAAAAATATTTTTTCCATTCGGTTCACAATTGGCGAAATTATCGATGAACATACACAAAAAAAAATACATACAGATGAACACAGAACCTCCTCCTTTTTGGAAGTCGGTTAAAAAACCGGCCTCACTTGATTGTTCGACGACGTTCTGTCTTGATTTTTTTATTTGATCTGAGGACGTTTGAAGCGCTATTTTAAGCTACATAAAAAGCTTTGTATGTGAGAACTTGTACAAAATTATACTAGAGGTTAGTATGAATTTGTACAAGATTTTTACAGGAATCTCAGAGCAAATAAAAAAATCAAGAGGGAACGTCGTTGAACAGTCAAGTGAAGCTGGTTTTTTATAAATGTGTGAGTGCGTCACTGCTGCGCCGCCATAGTTCGACTGACAAGCCAAGGCGTAGTTTCCTTGTACGTTGATGTGTGTGTGATTGTCTTTACACGGCGAGGCGTAGTTTTGGTCGACCTCACTTGTTTGTTCACAACATTCTCTCTTGATTTTTTTATTTGCTCTGAGACAGGAATACAGAAATTTATTTAATTGCAACAAAAATAAGAGGTCTCAAAAAGTCTTCTTATATTGTTTACTTACGCGGTAAGTCAACAATTTGAGTAGCAATTTGTATCTAAAAATAATCTGCAGTAAAACTGAACTGGATTTAATATCTCCACCGATAACACCCTAGGACGAATTCGTAATTGCACGTTCATGAGATCTAGGAGAGCAGACTGGAGTATTGAAAATCTATATTATATATCAGAACTCTGTACGTACCTATCTAAAAGCTTTTACAATACTACCTTTAAACTTAGCTAGTCGCTGTCCACGCGGCAACCCTGTCACTTCCCACTTAGCTCGCTAAGCAGATAAATGTGTCGTAAAGGGGTGCGACACCTCGCGGTTGTAAAATCTTCTTTGTGTTGTTACGAGGAAGTTATGATACCAAGTAGTTATAGAGAGTAATCGCACATCAGGTCAAGGTAAAACTTACGATAACATTCGCTTAGCTATTTTTAACACAATTTGCATAAAAATAATGCGCGTTATAATTAAATTGAATTTCAAATTCAATGTAGGCCACAATGCGTTAGTCTATTTACTACTGAATTTGTTTTTATACATTAAAATATAAAATTTTGGTAACGACTTGGGGACTTATCTAAAAGCTTTTTCAACAATACTCGTACCTTAGTACCATTCTTTGTCCACGCGGCAACCCTTTCACTTCATACTTAGCTCGCTAAGTAGCTAATGTGTCGTAAAGAGGTGCGACACTTCGCGGGTGTAAAATTTCCTTTACGTTGTTACGGGGAAGTTATGATACCAACTAGTTTTAAAGTTAACCTTTAGGGTGAGATACACTGAGTTATTTTTAATTTAAAACAATTATTACCATAAAAATAATATGCGTCACTGATTTGTATCGATCAATTTAAATCTTAGTAGGTACTTTAATATAATAATATATTTTATACTACCAAACTTTTGTAAATAGAATTTGAATCAGTGCTTCATTTATTATTATTTATTATGACTGCAGTAACACAATTCTAACGTTGGAAAGGCACAAATTTAATTAAGAATAATCTTCGAATTTTACATAATTATCATTTTCTAAGGGAGAAATTTATCGCCAAAACGCTAGTTTTGGTACTAAATATATGTATATGTATTAATTACACACACCACCTTGTTCCTAATATTAGGTAATGTAAACGAATTAATTTTAGAGTTCACGGTTCAGCAGAGCGTAGAACCCAAACAGATGCTGAGCTTTGAATCTACAACTTTTTGAATGCAAGGGTCAGTTTAAGCAACCTTTAGTGATAATGCACATGCTTCACAAGCAGGGCTCGTAAACTTCGTAGTAAGTTAGTAACTTACAAGCTAAGTAGTGCCCTATTTCAACCGCGCACTAACTCATCCTGAACTTATAATGTTATTGTAAGTTTACGACTAAGCAGATGGCTAAGTAACCTGCCTTGTGTGATAATGTGTGTGCTATTAAAGTTGGTATACATTTTATGATGAGTAAAATTGGAATTTTAGCCTAAGGTTAATGTTGCTTAAAAAGTAATACCTGCTCATCCGCTAGTTAACGATATGATAAAGATCGCAGGAACGCGCTGGATGCAGGCTGCTTCCAACCGGCCTTATTGAAAATCTATAGGGGAGGCCTATGTTCAGCAGTGGACGTCCTATGGCTGATGCGATTAAAATGTTGCGTATAAGTATATGAAAACTTCTCATGGTGTTGTTTTAGCTAATTATATCGAGATTTAAAAGAACAATCCGTCTTACCACAAAATTTGTACGTAAGCTTGTGATATTAGAAGCAACAAAACAACTTCAGAAGATCTTTTAAAACTAAAAAATACTGAAATAGCCTCTTTAAACCACATTAATGACTACTTTTCGACTATTGGAAATGATCTTGCTCAAAATATTTTACGTAGATTAGGAAAGACAGAACAGCAACTGGCAAACTCAATTGCTTTTGACCATTCTCCTGCACATTCTCTTTTCTTAACTCCAACTGATGTCACAGAAGTCAAGAAAATTATCTTGGGACTTAAATCCTCATCCTCTGCTGGTCCTGATCAAATAAGCAATGATGTGTCAAAACGTTCGTGTCACATATTAGCTGCACCAATTACTCATGTTTGCAATCTAAGTATGATGCAAGGTATAGTTCCAGACTGTTTCAAGATAGGTAACGTTTGTCCAATTTACAAATCTGGTTCTGCGACATCGATATCAAATTACCGCCCAATCTCACTTCTACCGGCGCTTTCTAAGATATTAGAGAAAGTTATGAACAAACGTTTGCTAGGATTTCTTGAGAAAAACAATGTCTTGCCTAATAACCAATTTGGTTTCAGAAGTCAGAAATCAACCGAAGATGCAGTGGTGGCTTTAGTGGAGCAAGTCACGACTAACCTTGATTCCAAAAAGAAGTGTCTAGGAGTATTCTTGGATTTGGCCAAGGCATTTGATACAGTATCTTGGCCAATCTTATTGAAGAAACTAAGCCTTCTGGGAATACGGGGGGTTGCCTTAAACTGGCTCTGCTCTTACTTGACTAACAGAAACCAAAGAGTCCGTATATCTGATAAGTTCAGCGACTATACGACTGTTTCTTTTGGTGTTCCTCAAGGAAGTGTTTTAGGGCCAACACTGTTTCTCATTTATATAAACGACCTGTGTAATATGACGTTAAACAAAGGAAATATCTTCACGTTCGCAGATGACACTGCAATCGTGTTTCATGGCGAAAGCTGGAGTGAAGTGGCTAATAGCGCACAAGCAGGGCTGGCAAAGGTAGCCTCATGGCTCAACAATAACTTGTTGACTCTAAACGCAAGCAAAACTAAGTTTATGGCCTTCAGAATTACTGAAAAATCGCGACCACCACCCCTTTCACTCAAGCTCCACTCCTGTGATTGTCATGATAACGGAAGATGTAGTTGCCCTGAAAAGAATGTGTCACTCAGATTAAATATTTAGGTGTAGTGGTTGACCACAGACTGACATTCCAAGATTATATCGTTGCACTGCGTAATAGGCTTCGGAAAATGTTGCACATTTTCAAACGATTGGGTAAGGTGGCAGATCCCACAACATTACGAATCGTTTACTTAGCGTTGTGTCAGTCTGTGATCAACTATTGTATTGTTTGTTGGGGATCTGCAGCAATAACTCGTCTTATAAATGCTGAAAGAGCCCAAAGAGCTCTGCTAAAAGTTGCGTATAATAAGCCATTTAGATACCCTACAGATAAACTTTATGAAGATACTAAGTACCTTACTGTCCGACAGCTATACGTTGCTGCAACAGTCCTACGCTTTCATAAAACGGCCCTGGCAAACATAGTTCACTCCAAAAAAAGGTCTGATCGACGTAATACTTGGCTGCTCCCTGTGACGAAAACTGTCTTTGCCCAAAATGCCTACTCCTTCAAGGGTCCATTTCTTTATCAAATCCTCGAAAAAAACCTTGAAATCTTAGAATCATCCCGCTTTGTGTGCAAAAAAAAGATTACATTATGGCTGACTAACCTGGGCTATAGTGGTACAGAAAAATTACTGCAAGTGACAAAGTGACCTGACAAGAAAAAATATTTCAACATTCTATTATAATTATGACAACTATAATTAATGATCATTATATGTGTAACCTAATTTTCACTAATATATATTTAATAATTATTTTTAATATGTGAACTAATAAAATGTATATTATGTTTCATAGCGAGAAAAAAATATATATATACTTATATATTCATATACTTTTTTTACGTTTATATTCTAATACTTATTTATTTTTTAATACATGGTTAATATTATGGTATAACTTTAACAATATTTAAATATCTCACAAACATAAGAACAGTATAATATCACCTACTGTATACATTGCGCTGTACAACGTTTATCACAGCTGCATTCAAGTAGGCTCATGCACACCTACATACCTACTAGGGCATGCAAAAACCGGGTGGTTTTGAAAAACCGGGTTTTTCGGTTTTTGATTTAAAAAACCGGGTAAATCGGGTTTTTCGAGTTTTTCGGGTTTTTTTTGGTAAGTATATGAAAATACTAAAAACAATGGTTTGTGTGTTTGTTTATGACCCTGTACTGTCCCATTGTTGGGCAAAGGCCTCCCCTTGAGATTTCCAGTTGCGTCGGTCTTGTCCTGATGCCTGCCAATTTGGATTAAATGTATTCGCGATATCTAATAGAGAGTGCAGACTCTCTATTAGATAGGCCTCTACGAGGCCGCACCGAGTTGGGACCATATTCGGAGGTGATTTTATCCCAGAGGTCTTCTGGCATGCGACTGACTTACTCGGCCCACTGCGACTTCAGTTTAGCGGCAGTGAAAGCCAAATCTTTGATTTGAGTTCTGGAACGCAGTTCGGTGTTTTGTACTCGGTCTATTAGCCCGTCACCGAGAATACTGCACTTCATCGCTCTTTGGCAAACCTTGAGTTTGGACTTTTAGACTTTAGTTAAAGACACCTGTTTGTCAAAAACAATGTTTGTACATCATAAGTCAAAATGAAAAGATTACATACATCTTGCGCTTTAGTGTGATCGGAAGGCGTCTCTTGATATGCTTTTTCATGGCCCAATAGCTCTTCCAAGCTTTCTCTTTTCTTCTAGGTCTTGTCTCGTCTGGAAGGTGACTATTTGCCCAAGATAGATGTAATCGTGAACGTATATGTCTTCGTCATCGACAGTTACCCGACGTTTGATGCCATTGGTCATCACTTTGGTCTTTAACATGTTCATCCGCAATCCAACTTAGAGGCTTGCAGTGGTTAGATTTTGTAGCATTGATTGCAGCTCTCTGGCTGAGGAAGAGAAGATAACGATATCGTCTACAAAATGAAGATTAATTAACGTTTTTTTACCGATATCAACACCACTTCCATCCCAGCTTGCCGCCAGCTTTCCGAAAACTTCTTCGAGGACGCCCGTGAATATTTTCGGGGACAGTGGGTCTCCCTGTTTAACATATTTCTCTATTGCAAATGCTGGGCCAGAAGATTGTAATTTTGTTGCAGCGGTACTTTGAGAATAGATGAGGCGGAGAAAATTAACGTGTGTGATGATATCAAATGCTTTTCAACCGAAGAAACAGAGGAGGTACTTAATTCGACGCGTATATGTATAAATATGTTGTGTATAACCAAACCAATAACCTATATAACCAATAGCGCGGCCAGAGATCCAAGAGCCAGCTTACCTGACAGTTCACCAAAGATATCCCGGACATCAGCCTGTACGAGATTAGAATGGCCCTGAAACAGTTTAAGAATAACAAGGCGCCGGGTGATAACGGTATCACATCAGAGCTGCTGAGAGCGGGTGGAACACCGGTACTAAAAGTTTCCCTAAGCTTTTCAACACCGTCGTCCTCGAGCGCATCACGCCCAGAAGCATGGAGCAGAAGCGTGGTGGTGTTGTTTTTCAAGAAAGGTGACAACACCTTATTGAAGAACTATAGACCCATCTCACTTCTGAGCCATGTATATAAGCTGTTTTCAAGGGTCATTACGAACCGTCTCGAGCGTAGGCTTTATGAGCCTTCCGAATAAGCCGCATTCATACGCTGCGGCAGGTTATACAGAAGACCGAAGAGTATAATTTGCCACTTTGCTTAGCGTTTGCGGACTATGAGAAAGTCTTTGATTCGGTCGAGGCATGGGCTGTGCTCGAGTCTCTCCAACGATGCCGTATTGACTATCGGTACATCGAAGTGTTGCAGTCTTGTATAATAACGCCACTATGTCGGTCTGAGTACAGGAAGAAAGCTCCAAGGCGATCCCTTTAAAAAGAGGCATAAGTCGTAATTTCTTCGAAACTGTTTACGGCTACTTTTGAGAAGCATTCAAGCTCCTAGAATGGAAAGGATTGCATCAATGTCAATGGCGAATACCTCACTTACATTCGGTTTGCCGACGATATAGTAGTCATGGCAAAATCGATAGAAGAGCTCAGCACGATTCTGGAAGGCCTCAATCGGGTTTCTCAACAGTCTTAAGATGAACATGGTCAAGTCGCAAGTCAAATGTGATTCCCATGTTGTACCCTCTTCGATTTATATTGGGAACTCGGTTCTTGAAGTCGTTGACTCGTACGTCTACTTAGGACAAGTAGTCCAGTTAGGTAGGTCCGACTTCAAGACAGAGGTCAATCGCCGAATCCAACTCGGCTGGGCAGCGTTCGGAAAATTGCGTAGCCTCTTCTCATCCGACATACATCAGTGCCTCAAGTCTAAAGTTTTAGACCAGTGTATGTTGCACGTGATGACTTATGGCACATAAACGTGGTCTCTCACTATGGGCCTTATTAGTAAGCTCCAAGCAGCCCAACGAGCTATGGAGAGGGCTATTTTCGGAGTCTCTCTGCGAGATTGAATCAGAAATGAGGAGATCCGTAGAAGAACCAAAGTTACCGACATAGCCCAACGGATTGGCAAGTTGAAATGGTAATGAGCTGGGCACATAGCGCGGAGGACTGATGACCGATGGGGTCGAAAAGTTCTCGAGTGGAGACCACGTACCGGTAAGCGCAGCGTAGGACGTCCACCCACAAGGTGGACGGATGACCTTATTAAGACCGCAGGATCGCGCTGGATACAAGCCGCTTCCAACCGGTCTTATTGGAGATTCATAGGGGAGGCCTATGTCCAGCAGTGGACTTCTTATGGCTGATGGATGGATGGATGGATGATATTTCTTTTGTTTGTTAATTTCAACAATCGAGCTTTCCTTTATGTAGGTATAATTTACAAATATTGACAAACGTGCAAAATATATCACGCTTTGTTTTTCTACTTAGCTTAGCAGAGACTGTCAGACTAATGTAACAATACAAAAAGGCGGCGGTTGATAGCATTTCGGTCAAGACGAGACAAAACGCGTCCCGTTGCGCTTATAACGCTACAGCGCTCTGCCTATATGACGATACTCACTAATTCACTATGTAAAGCGAGAGAAAGAGAGAATGATGACGTTCGTTATTGAATTTCATCCTTAGCACGTAGTTATATAATAGTCATTGGTCAATGGTACATTATACGTAATTTTATACATGGAAAAAAGTGTTAGGGCAACTAGACGACAATAATGTAATACGAATAATGTATTACGAAGGAGTTAATATGTGAATTTTAAAAAATCGTAGAAAAACCGAAAAACCCGAAAAAACCGGGTTTATAGCTAGAAAAAACCGAGTTTCTAATGCGGTCGGTTACCCGGTTTTTTCGGTTTTCGGTTAACCGGGTTGCATGCCCTAATACCTACCTACTACACGGTCAACTCTAACCTAGTGTTGACACTCACACTATAGTATTTCCACGATAGTCATATTCTCATACATTCTTACATTGTGGAAGTGATAAATTTACACTCACACTTCAATAATGATATACCTTACACATAGATAGGTATACATTTAAAACACGTATGTACGAGTAATATTGCGAGTTTTGTCTTTCTGCTACTGCGATAACCCTCATAATAAATAAGCAAGAAGTATAACCCTCTTTTGACTTTATATGTAAATAATAACTATATTTTCAAAATTAATTAGCTTACTAAGTACTTAAATAGTATTTTATTTTCATTTAGTAACCTAGCTTTTAAATTTAGTCGTTTTTATTGTATATCTATAATTATACCTTCAATAGTTAGCTAATAATAATTACTTTTCTAGTATTGTAGTTTTAGATAACATGTTATACCTAATAATAAGGAAGAGCCTAGGTCCCACGACACAGGTCACCCTAGTGTGGGAACTAGTGCACAACTTGTTTTTGTAAATTTTTATGGAACAATAAACGTTTTATTATTATTTAAGCTTTACACAATGTTTAACAGTACAAATTGTACGGTTAAACTGTGTTTAAAGCGTGTTTCAATATTTTGTGGTAAGGCGGATATTATCTAAATTAGACATCAGGTTAAATCTAATATAGACAAAGTATAATTTTGAAACACGTGTGCTGTTGAGAAAATTGCGAGCCATTTTCAATTTGCTTCAAATGAGAGGAACCGATAAGATTGTCAATGGAGAAATCTCGGAGAAATAGAAAGCACACGTAGTAACGTCTAAACGTGCTGCATTCTCCGTGTCCAATAATACTAGACTATTCCCGTTATTACTTACTGATTTCTAAGCTACGCTATTTTACTGAAGTCTTACATCTATTTCTAACCTGTAAATATCTAATTTATGATAAGGTCGTTATTAGAGTTTTTGCTTATATGATTAGTTACGATTTATTTTTAAATTTTGTTTATATTATAAAAACATTTAGATACTGACTTGGTACTGGATCAATATTGGAGGCGTGGGTTCGATTCCCACCCAGGGCAAATATTCATATGATGAACATAGTCTGCTTGGTGTCTGGTTGTTGTTGGTAATTATCTATCTAAGTACATATTATTATGTATTTAAAAATATGTATATTATCCAGTATATCAGTGTCTGGCAGAAATACGACAAGTTTTGCCTAGTTTGGGGTCAGATACCGTGTCAGATGTCCTCTAATATTTATAATTTGGAAAAATAACGTCAAAGAATTTTAACATTCTGTCGTAGGTATGTATTAAAATCTCATTGTATGGAACATACGGCTTAAAAATTAAATTTTAAAATTTATAATAACAACGAACTGAGAGTTAAGAGCCAGTATTCTTGTAGTTAATTCTTTTAATTTACTGGACACTATAGTTTTGGGCGTCCAGTAATAACCAGCAGTATCATGACATATTGTCTTTTCACCAATTTATCTCTTTGAAGAGGAAACAAAGCCTGATATGGACAACTGACATTAAAAGTGGATAAAACAGTTTCATCCCTCTGCCATGCTAGGGTTGCTGAAGTGATTAAGATATTGGGACAATCTTAATCACACCAATAATACCAGTAAAGATTTCTGACACATGTCTCCCCTTGTCCGCAGCCATGAACATCTCAATGCAGCTAGCGGTGGTACTCGCAGCCGCCTGCCTCTGTCTTGTGGACGGGGCGCCGGAAGGCCGACTCGTGAGGACCAAGCAGCGGCCCACCAGAGGCTTCAAGAACGTCGAGATGATGACAGCGAGAGGCTTCGGCAAGCGGGACAAACCTCACACTAGAGCCGAGCGTACGTATAACAAAATACGTAGTTCTACTCAACTATCATTCGTACCTACACTTTCAAGTTTACACAGTTATTCATAAATGGTGCACTAAGCTGAAATGGGAAGATTTGGATCATAATTGTAAATAACTTTTAAAATAGGGCCAATCCAGAAATCGAGAATAAAGTCGGCTCTAGATGTACTTTGTCGATGCCGTGTTGCGATACCTATTTGAAACAGCCGATGTTTTTTCTGGAATCCCGGATCGGACTTATAGTAAAAGTTATTCATAGTGATGAATGAAATAATTTTAATTAGTTTAATCACCCTTTTTTGGCTTCGTAGGTACAGAGGTAACGGATATGTATATTATACTAAAATATCATCACCCTACTCGTACCTACCCTGAATGAACAACTAGTACTTTCTTTAATATCTGCACTTATTTCAATCATCTTACATCATTTAATAATGTCGATCTGCACAATATGTATAGTTCTCTAAGAATACGTTTTCTTTCTTCACACTTTTTCATCTATTGCTTACAATTCACTCTTGTCATCTTTCACTGTTCATTTAATTTCATACTTTTTAAATTGAGTATTCTACTCGAGAAAATATCAGGTCACGCTCTATAACTGAATGAGCGAAAAGGTATTTCAAACCTGGTTAGAGCCTTATATTTCATCTCACTTTCATGACAATCATAACTCAGCGAGAAACAAAGACAGAACTAGCTTAAATCTATTATAATACGCCCCAATGTTCTTGACCAGAAACTCCAGGAAGCGCTATATCAAAATGTAATGTCATTATTAATTAAGTACGGTTAAGTTATGAACCCTCAAATTTTTCTTAATAACTCAAATAACTGTGAAATATTTACAAAATCCTTTCCAGTCCCAACTTCCTTACAAATAGGCTTTTATCTGCTTAATTGAAAACCTTTCTATGAATTTGGAAGAGTACATATTCCTAATGAAAATATCTTTAATTATAGGACCCATAATTTCATAATTGGTTGAATCCAAGGACGTTCTTTAGATAGACACGGTTTAATTGGTAAAATAAGTTTTACAGTTTATATCATGTCTCATTACAATCGTATAATTTAGAAATTTTGTTATTAAAAAAATATACCTATAGAATGTAAAAATGACAGTAGGCTTCCTATGTGATAATAGTGCACATAGGTTTCTTAAGACGATTGTCTATTTTTCATAACAAATTAATCTTCAGTAAACGATAAGCGTTAGATAGATAAATAATAATAATACTTTATAATTAAAAACGTTTAATTTCAACGTTTCATCAACATTGTCCAGAATGTGACTGAATGAACTTCGAGCAATTTCTTCCTACCTTGCTTTCTTCTTACCAGTATAAGAGCCGATAAAACGTATATAATATCATCGGTTGTGCCTCCCATTTCCGTTTGCATGGTAAGCAAAGTCAACGATTACAAAGAGGCGCCTGGGGCAAATACAGCGACGAATCGTCAGACCAAAGGTTAATTAAATGGCCGATGTTAATTACCAAATAGTCTCTACTCATCCGTGATGGGCGGAGAAGTGACAGCTGTATTTTGAATCTACGTTTTATTTGAAATTCTGCAAACTGTACATTTATTACAGTGTAATAAAATAATTAACATTAAAAAGTATGTTCGTATTGGCTAGCCCTGGTGTCAGAGTTTTTAAACCGCCTGAAGGCCACTGACATGGTTAAACGGTTAAAACAACCGGGGCCTACAATTTAATATGCATCCGAGCCACGATAGCGCTCAGTTGTAAATGGCACCCTCGGTCACCCATCTGTAGATTGACCGTGCCGAACGTTGCTTAACTTTTGTGAAAATTGATAGGGAATTCTTATATTCAGCAGTGGACTAAATCAGACTGCTGATTTTCGTTGTTTTATTTAACTTTGGTGAAAATGGGTAGGGAATTCTTATATTCAGCAGTGGACTAAATCAGACTGCTGATTTTCGTTATGTTTATTTAACTTTGGTGAAAATGGGTAGGGAATTCTTATATTCAGCAGTGGACTAAATCAGACTGCTGATTTTCGTTGTTTTATTAGGACTTAAATTAGATTCAGCGGAACTAAAATCTATAAAAAAAACAGGAATGTCCCGACATCTATTAATCACAATCTACCCATTTAATTAAACTACTAGCGAAAAATCCCAGGAAAAATCTTATTTAAGTAAATTAATGTGATGATTACGTAAATATAAAGTCGTTAAGTATAGGCACGAGAGCAGCTGCGTAAGTTTTCCATTTTAGAAACATCTCCGAGCTAATGGACCAGATAATTTGATATGAATAATATACTCCCCATTTACTTTTGTTTCTCTGAAATAAGAATACTAGAGATATATATGTTAGACTATGACTAAAAATAATTATATTATTTTAAGATATCTTGTTATTAAACGAGGAGCATCTCTAGGCGAAGGGTATTTTAGGATATCATCGTTATGATTAGTTTTTAGTTAGAACGCACTCTGTGATTGCGAAATAATATGAAATGTATTGGAAATAGTTTCTCTTTCCAAGGAAACAAGCTAGGAATTGTCATGAAAATGAGAATGATCAAGTTGATTTCATTTCTATCTTTTCGAATTTTCCCTGTTATTTTCTCATCTTCATAATGTTTATTACCGACATGAGCTCAATTCTGACACATAAACTATTCATACCCATATCATTTTTATTGCCAGAAACAATAAGTTCGGACTAAAATGCTGTCAAATAATTTGGATTTTAATGTTTCATAGACATTTAGATAAAATCAATCCTGTACCAAATAAAAGTCAGTTTTTATTCATTTTCATATTATTTATTGGTATCATAAATATAAAAGATACACGTCACTAACTTATTACAATTACATTCATTATTCATTATTATTAAAATAATAATATTTTTCTTATAATAATAACATTTTGCTATGTAGCAAATAATTAAATTAAATTGAATTAATTATAGGTAAATTCAATTAAATTAAATTGCATTAAATTAAAATTACTGACTTGAAACATATTAATAACATTTTGCTATGTAGCAAATAATTAAATTAAATTGAATTAATTATAGGTAAATTCAATTAAATTAAATTGCATTAAATTAAAATTACTGACTTGAAACATATGACAACAAAAAATGTAATGTTGTGTTTTTTATAAACCATAATCAATAATAATAATAATCAATATACAATACATTAAAAAGAAATAAAATGTCAGAAATAAAATACAAAATTACATTAATGTCAATAGTAACATTTCAAAAATAGTTCCAATGTCAAAGCACACATCATTATAATTCTTTTAAATTAATTATCTCATTAAAATCGTAGAATGTATGTTCGATTAGCCAATTTTTCATTGTCTTCTATATAACTTTCTAGAAGGTGCATCTACCACCTCTTTCGGTAGCCGGTTGACGATTATCGGCGCGTTTAAGTCGCTGCTGTATTTTATTTTGCGGCTCACATTGGTACAGGCGGAATCAAAATTCGTGGCGGCTGCAATGTAAGCTGCAAGCTGCAGATAACCCAATACAGACTGAAGCTCACTTATCAGCTGCTCAGTTATTGGGTTGTCCGCAGGCTGTAGCTAGCATCACTGCCGCCAATTAGACAGTATTTGAGTATTCACTATCTCTTTCTGGTGTTTTTGTAAGTCAAATACGGAAATATTGGGACTAGTAAAGTGAAATGACATGGAAATGTGAATTCTGTGTGTGAAGTGAATTATTTCAGAATTGATTTCATATTACCTTCCCTTCTCAAGGCGATGTAAGTCAGCAGTCGTCATCAGAGCGCGCGAGCCGCAGCACGCCCACGTTTAAAAGTCCCACCGTTAGTATTGCCAGGGATTTCGGTAAAAGATCTTCCGACGGCAATGAAGGTAGAAAACTCTGTACAACGTGATGTGAATGCAGCTGAGAACATCGGTGTAACAGTGCGGGCAGTAAGGGCTCTAAGTACACAGCGTAGAAGTGGACAGATTTGGCTGCATGGTTGAGATAAGATTGTTATTGTTTCCACATTTAAACTTATAAAGTTTTCGAACTTAGGTGTTTATTTTATTGAGACACAGACTTAAAGCCAAGTATTTTATACGAAGATCATACTGACAGACATAGTCACTGACAGAACTAACAAAAAATATCAGGTTTGCATCATTGTCTCCAATCTAGTTGCATTTATTTATCAAAAAAAGCAACAATAAAACTCGATTTTAATAGGAACAAACATTTCCGATACATTTTTATGAAAAAAATATTTTTGGCTACTAAAAAGCAAACTACAATAAACACACTAGAACAAAAAGCTTACCTATTTACAATCTCGTATCAAATATGTCCACTTCGTAACTTCCCTTACTGTCCAAATGTGCACCGCAGAGCTTGTTAATGGATTTATAACGGTGAAAGCTGAAATCCTTTGGAGCTGGATCCGACGCCTGGTACTGAAAGGCAATGCTTTCCCGGTGTTTGTGGAAGTGGGAATCCTGTTTATGTGAATGGCAATATTGAGGGGACTCTACGGTCGAACGCAGAGGGGGTCCAAACGTGTGAAGCATTTGTAAAGTCGCCCACGTATTGACTGACCAACTTTGTTCAGTTAACCGAACGGTAGAAGTAAAGTTTTTGTAGGGATTGCTGTTACTTTGCTCTTTAAAGTACAGTTGTGGCGCCTCGCTGAACTGTACAGGTAAATTGGTTGAACTGTACATTGGACAGTGGCACTGTGGTTCAAACTTAATTAAATTTGAAAGGTTTAAAATTATCGCCATTCTTTCCTCACGTGATGAACAGAAGTAACTATTCAGGGCTTTTAGATTTAATTTCGACTTAAAATGTCGGTAAAGTTGAACCAATGTTTCGGACTTGAAAACAGAATGTGACCTTTTTAGTACCTTTATTCTCAAGAACAATGCTACTTTTAACATTGTTTTCAGACACGTTTGGATCAACTCAGTGCGTTAAATTCTTCAGATCAGAGGCAATCGTGACTTGTAATCCAATTACGCTTTAAAGAAGGAAACGTTACATGTGAACTCCTTTTTGACTGGAATTTATGTTAAGTCTGTATTAATCGTGAATCGTGATATTTTATATTAATTAGGAGACAAAATAAATGTCTTTGTTAAATGAGTTACTTATTGCAGTTATTTAGTACCTATCTTATATTTGACAAAGCTTTTATGAAGTACCTACCTAATGTTTCGTTATTGTACCTATTATAAACAAGTATCATGTCATAACTAAGATGGACCAAGAAAAAAGAAAATGAAAGTGGTTTACAAAATAACTCGCTAAAGTCTGAAAAGTGCAAAGTTGTAAAAAATTTGGTAGTCATTGCGTTGCCACCTAAGAGGGGCCTACTTTAATATTTACCTACTACGCAAGCTCCTGTCCCTTATAAAAAGTTAATTTCTAAAAAAAAAAAAGGATACTACTTATTCGCGCTACTATATCTATATCTTTGATGTAATGAGTATTAATGTACACACTACATGGTTTTATTTGTCTCCTAATGAATATAAATTAACTTAGTAAGTAAGCTAGATTAAGATATAAGTACAGTACACAACACACAACCCTAAAAACATTTTACACAAATTAACAGAAAATTACAACTTTGAGGCACCAGCATTAAAAAAGAAGTTCAAGCCAAAGAACAATTTGATGGTAGCGTATGACTTTGGCAAGAGAAGTGGTAGCGAAGACCTCAACGAAGGTAAAGGCTGCAAGGATTTAAAGAAGAGCTTCGAAAAAAAAAACGTATTTTACCTCAACAAGTGCTTCGTTGTGTAAACTAGAGTGCTATTTTTGAGCAATAGATATTTTGTTATATGTCATTCTTATTCTGAATTTTAATGTTTTCCTATCATGCTGGTTTTTGTCCGCGTGCTGATTTCCTCCGCATTTGGCCGTCCGTATCCTATACATTTCATGCATACTCGAGGGTCGCAAAATATACCCAAAAGTTTGTTATAACTGAATACATCCGCACGCGAGTAGAAATCCACATGATAGAAAAATCGCCTAATAGAAATGAGAGTGGCAGAATCGGAAATAATATCGATTACTCTGAAAAACATAAGAACTAAACGCAAAAATTCAATCCCTTAAAAAGCTATCTAAACATGTAAGCTTTGCTTTTAACCAACTAATATTTAAGCTTGAGTTTAAATTTCGACAGAAGAAGAGATTAGAGTGACCCGAGGAACTTTCAGGCCAAACTCGAATATTCTGATTGCGAG
This sequence comes from Hypomecis punctinalis, assembly GCA_949316475.1. Taxonomy (NCBI): domain Eukaryota; kingdom Metazoa; phylum Arthropoda; class Insecta; order Lepidoptera; family Geometridae; genus Hypomecis; species Hypomecis punctinalis. Next base: position 16,993,067 of record OX438810.1, read on the forward strand.
GGGTTACGGCAAGCGCAGTGAGGAACCCGACCGAGGTATCGAAATAATATAGGACTCATTTTGTCTCGTGATATGGCTTATGACTGCCACAATATTACAATACAACAAAAATACTACTTACAATATAACAAAGTACATGAAACCGTTCTAGTCTATTGTTCTACGTAAGCCATAAATGTGATGCGATGCTATGCGAGGCAAATTTGTCTGATATATTTTTGGTTATTTTGTCGACAGTGCTACGCTGCCGTCCTTATGAAAAGTGCAATAACACGACTTTTTGGCCAAATTGAGTTATATACATATTCGTGATCAGAAAAAAAAGCTCTACATTTTCTTCTTAGACATTTTTGACGTATCTATTGAAAATCTCGAGTTTTTGTTAAGCATAACTGCAATATATTAGGAACTTTGTGTTAGTTTACCAAGCAAGACCACAATAACTTGAGTTGTGGTAAGGTAAAGTCTAAATTCTATTATTTAGGTCATAATTACTAGCCATAAAAACAATAACTTAGAGTTATATACCATTTTTATATAGATTAATTTATTTTTTGTGATACCGTCTCCTAGTCATAAGTGCAATAAGTACAAGTTATTGCACTCATATTAAGAAAAGTTGCCGAGTTATTTGAAAGTGTACTAATATTTTAAAGTAAAAGGTAAAGTTATGGCGTTTATTTTTAGAAGAAACAAGCGATACAATATACCTACACAAACTAAATCCCAATATTTCAACTACATAGTTGATGCGTTCATGAGTTTTTTGGTTAACATAGTAAACATCAAACTCATTTCTGCAGAATCTATTACAGTGAAATATTTTGAACCCGGCCATACGTACATGTTTGCCGATCACTTCCATCATCAAGCCAAAAAATCCGTAACAGAGAAAGGTTTATGACTTTGAGGACTTCGCAGACGCGGTGAAAATCATTTAATCATTTTATTTTCATTTCATCATAACATAAAATAAGAAATAAAGAACCAAGGGTGTATTTGAAACACATGGTGATGGTTAGGGCAGACAGAGGATTTTTTATTTTAAGGTATAAAGAGATGCATGACGATTGTGACTGGATAGAACTGGATTTCCTTCAAGTAAAAATAATAAAAAACGATGTTTTCCATTTGTTGATGCTGAAAACCTCTGTAAGAGGTATTGCCAAAGGGCGTAAGCAAAGAATTATAGCAGATTTAGTGCCTTTAACGAGACGAGAGTTCTGGTTAAATTTACCTGAAGTCTCTGAGTTCTGGTGCCAAATTTGGATTGAGCAAAGATCAATCCAAATTAGGCACCAAAGTAATAGTTAAAAAAACAACCCAAAAAACCCGACTATATACGTAAAAGTTTTCGTCTTTTCATTGTACATTTCTACTGTCCAAAACCTGTATGGCAGAATTGTTTTAAAAACTTTAAATCGATATAGATCCTAAACGGTAAGCTGAATCCAAAAATGTTGAGAGAAAACTAAAATTGATTTTTAAATACCTATTCAAAATAAAGTGGGGTATCAAACTGCATCAGTAGTTTGTTGACTTTCATTTTTTTCATTTCCACGATATGGCCATGGCCAATATGTCCAGTAGTCGCCACGCCATATTAAATTTTCACTAACGTAATATCTTTAGTGACACTCGGACTAAGAGGAATCGATTGACGTGTAAATCATAATAATTAGCCCAGGCGTTTGGTCTGTGTAGTGCTTCAAAGAAACATACATACATAATACATACCTAGGCTGATAAACACATTACCACTCTTTTGCGTCATGCAGTCGAGTAAAAAGATTATCGTACATATTTTTTTTAAACTGATTGAAAGATTGATCTCACTGTGCACTGTGCTAAATATAATTATGAAGATGACTTTTGTTAAATTAATAAAAAAATATGACTGACACTTAGTTTAGATTAAGTACTTAAAATCACTATTTTACAGTCATTAAATCTTATAGTGATGTTTGTAGCATTTTAAAAATAAATGAACCTCATTTTTATGTACAACATTAAACATTGTCTTACATAATAACGCCTTTTATTTGAATCACATTCAATAAAATTTATTAAACTCTAATGAAAACTGCAATAAGTCAGACAAATATTGCACTTATACTTAGAATTACCATACAGACTATTCAGAAGCACCTGCTAATCTAAATTGAAATATGTTGATTTACTAACAAAAAGTGCGATAACTATGTTACTTATTGTGGTTATGACTGGTAATCATTTACACTTTTGATGTATTGTTTTAAACAGAAAAACAATGTTCTGATTTAAGTAGCATAAATAACATAATTTTCAGTTTTGAAGTACCTGGTAATATGCTCAACATTTTTATCTACAATCTTGTGCAAGTTTCAAGTTGATACCTTACTTAAGGGCAGAGATACACTTAAAACAATTTAAAAAATTTCTATCGCGTTTTTCTCAAAAGTTACTCAAAGTTAGTTATTGCACTTTTCATAAGGACGGCAGTACGAGTACGTTAATATTAATTTTAAGAATTAAGCCTTTATTACATTAGGTAGGTGTGTATCTTTACTCCAAAATAATCTTTAAATCTTTTTCACAAAATATTTAATTTAATTGTAATATGTCCATCTCATTCAACCTTCATTACGAGATATTGTAGGTGACCTATTGATTTTGTATCGAATATTTTTTTAAATACATCAATTAATACCATAAGTATTTTGGCAATTAAGGCATTGATATTACAAGACATTATCTCATATTAAAAATAATATAGAGAAAACAAGAAATAAAACTAAATTATTGTCATCACATATGTATTCGTACGCAAATCGTATCGCATCGCATCCTGTTTCGGTCGCATTTTGCCAATCACCTAGGACAAAAGGATAACTACAATACATTTGAACGAGGGCCTGCCTTTGCCTTAGGGATTGCTCCAATATGACTTATTGGGACACAGACATGCAATACCCGCTTGTACTCGTGTCAAAACTAAAAGCATTAACCTGCGATCCATTAAAATGCAAAGTATACCGACTCGTGTACCTGTTTGTGAATGTGAGCCATTATAGAGTAAAAATATATAAAAGCTGATAAAGGCTAAGCTATAATACAGGTAATTTAATGTAAAAAATATACCTAGTTACATAATTGTACATATATATGCTGATGTATTTGCGCTTAGCTTGCAATTGACAAAAAGATAATGACGATGGAATGTACATTACTAAAATATTCCGGACTTCGCCATAAATTATCGAGTTGAAAGAGTACTTAAAGCTTATTAATTCTAATGCTTTTGTCTCTATCATTGAGTATGATAATGATAGAAACAGACAGAGAAGTTTTTAATCGTTGCAAATATGGGAGTACAAAGGGCTGATTACTTTTGTCTTCGTAAAATATGCCCGAGAAAATATTCAGTAATTTTTATACAACCAATACTTTTTATAAATCCACATATATTAGATACATAGAATAAAAAGGCACTATATTTTTACAATTTTTTGAGTCTTTGAAGTTAGACGTGGCTTAAAAGTCAGACGTGTCAATGTATCAAAATGGATTAGTTTTACATCGTACGCAAGTGAATATGGACAAAGAATTGTGAAAAATACACTTATGTTTATTTTTACAATATAAAAATAGAAGAAGTCAAGCCTAATTTTGTTTCACATGTCATTATAATACTGCTACTTTCTAAGTATAAATAACCAAAGAAAATTGCAAGTCCCACGCATGAAACATTTTACTTTAGCAAGATAACTTTTTTCTCATTCAAACTCTCTTATATGAGGCATACGTCTGCCCTAAATGAAGGGGCTATTAAACAAAATATACGAGCCGAGTGATTGATGCCACATTTTCAGCGCGTGTGAAACTCTGATATCAACATCTAAGAGTCTCATTTCCTCAAAGAATGAGGAAACACGAAGGTGATTTCAACTAAACACGTAATGTGAGGAATATTTACCTCCGTACTTCAGTACGCAAGCTCACAAATTTTTCGATAATCGTAGAAACTGGCTGAAGGTTATGCTGAACAAAAAAGTATAGCATTACGATGTTGATAACTTTTTTTGAAATAGCTAAACTTTGTTCTTCGATTTATTCTAATTTAAACACCTACATCTACTACAATACATACAACAGCAAAAATTATATAACAAAACATTTTCTTACTGAACTTACACGTACGATTTCCAACATAACATAATGCTAAGTACTCACGATGTTTTAGACATAATTAGTATTAGATATAATATGTAACAGGTTTGTTATGTATAAAGCGCCCCAGCGCGAGCACTGAGCACTACCCAAAATATTACGCGCGCAAAGTGTGAGTTAATCTTCATATGTGTGTGTGAGCTGAAATGTAGCGATACTAGCAACTACTGAATCTGTCTGGTTTGTTCTACCATCTTATGAAAAAGAATATCTTGTCTCTCGTGGCTGGTTAAAGCTTTTATTGTGTACATTGCGTCGAGGAGGCTTTTGCCTAATGCTTATTAAGATTTCTGAATGCGTCTGTGTATGCCGAGTTAATTGGAGCCGCTTTTTGCGAAGTGAGACACTTTAAGCAAAGTGTCTTACGAACGAGTGTGATTTTATGTGATAATGAGATTTTGTTTGTGTTATTGTTCAAGTGAAGTATATTTTAAGGGACTTACTAAAGAGGCAGAGAGTGAGACCGTAGTGGAGATACATTGTTAGTACATAATTTGGTTTTTGGTTTACCATGAGATAGTTTTAAGTTCTACGTTGCGTTCTAAGAATAGACTGCAAAAGTTAACCAGATGTTGGACTTTGTATTCATCTGTTTTGCATCGAACAAAAAGCTGCGAAAATTCAGCTTAAGCATGATGAGTGTTTCTACATCTCATTTCACTTTGCCTCTTTAGTGAGCAACATGCCTTAGACTATTTTTAACCGACTTATCGTATTAGTGTATCTTATTTAAGACAACTCTGCGACTTTGATGGAGCGTCTTTATGGAAAAGTACGCGCGTAAACATCGCGCCTCTACTAAATTAAGTTACTAATTTTCCAAATTCTGCTGTTTGACAGCAGAATTTGGGCAAACTTAGTACCTACTATGGAAACTAAGAACAAAAAAAAAATTAAGCAATTTAGGTGCCAAGTCTATTATACTACACTAGTTGCACGGAGTCTACAATTCGCCATGCAGCAATAAACGTGTACAACGACAGTCAAAAAACTTTCACTTTGTATTCGATAATGTATTAAAAATTTAACAACGTCCTATTGGACGGAAATGAAACTATTGCTCTTATTCATCCCCAATGGAATACGTAACGAAGGTTTTTTCGATTGTTGATATGCTCTGGGTACTGATGTCGCCTGTTTGAAGTGTAACAAATAAAATATCAGTGATCTCGATTCTTTTGCACCTTTTTCAACTAGTGGGGTGGCGTGACCAAAAAGTTTTCTCTCCATTTTATAATTTCTTTTTATCTTTATCTTGAGATGATAAATATTTATTGGCAGTGCAATTTCATTTGTTTTTAATGATTATTTTATTTTTGAATTCAATGGAGTGATGATTTACATTATTCCAGTTGAAATCCAGCGTTAGATACGATTGCTAGACTGGGATAATGTAAAATGGTCATAAAACGAAAATGGTGCAACAGTATTGATATCTACGTAAGAAATATTGGGTATTAATAAAGTTTTATCTTTTAGTTTTGGACACTGAAGACTTCTTGGAAATCCTTGGATCTGCACCTGAAAAGGAGACCATGGATAACAACGACGACAAGACTTCTGACAGGTATGACATGATACAATCTAATAAATATTCTACATCAAAATTTTCAAATTATTTTGAAGAATTCTAGACCCCCGAAAATCTTGTCCATGTTTATCGACTTGTAAAGTTTTTTATAGGTACGACAATGATACTCCCTACACTAAGATATTTCAGCGTGGCAATGCTGCAAACATGCTGGGCACGCTGCCAACTGGTAGTGAGCTGGAGCATTTGGATTATCTTTATACATTCAAGGGTCTTTCGTTGATTAAATTACTTTGCATGGAGTGGTAGTTTAATAATGTAGTTTTAGCGTAGTAAGCAGTATTGTATTTTGTTGTAGTTAACAATTATAACAAAATGGTATATATACGTACGTTTATATACGTTTTGTGAATAAAAAGATATAAATAGCTATTGGCATTGAAGTCAAGGAAACTAAATTGTGAACCTTACAAGTTTTAAAAGTTTGAAATAAGAACTTGTTGTGTTAATTAATGGGGGTCAATTTTTAGACAATGTCGACCCCCAAAATCAATCTTAGTTTATCTAAATACCCAAGAAATCGATTTCGATTACTTTGTGAATACCTGCTCTACATAGACATGAGTACGAAATACCTAACTAAACAACATATATAGCATTAACAAAATAAATGTTGGTGTCGTGAATGTGTTCCATTTGACACATGTGCGTTATTAGTTGCCTCTGGCCTAAATCACATAGCTGATGTTTTCACGATAAAAAACAGAAAAAAAAACAAAAGTACGAAACACTTGTATCATTGTGGGCGTAATATTTGTAATAAACACTTGTAGGTGTAATATTTGTATATTGGCCACTACGACGTACTTACATGCGACGCAACTTGAGCTGCGGTTATTTTCAAAATATCTAAAACAGGATAGATTGATTATTCCAAATGCGGTAACATCTACCTACAATATTCCGGAATCCTATGCTTCAGCAACACCAACTAATCCTAACTGGTCAGTCGTAATTAGGATCGCCAATTAATATCGATTTAACCTATAGGTATCGGGTTTACAATTAGTAGGTACGCCTACACCTGCTTCACACCCTTGACCAAAGCCGCCCCAAAGTAGGTAAATTAGGCGCGTGACTCTTAAAACAAAGGAGATCGGAGTAACTTTAACCTTGCCTTATAAACCAGACTTAGATAAATAATATAACCATAACTGTTTATTTAATTCATAATATCAATTTATTTTTATGTTAAATACTTATAATTTAAAATATAACTTATCCATACTAAATAAACGAACTAAAAAAAATATAAAGACTGATTAAAATCTTTATAAGGAAAAACACATTCTACAAAACGGTTAAACATCCTCTAATCTCTGGTAACGAAACAAAATTCGCTTTATAGTTATAAAAGGCTCTTTCAAACAAAAATCGCCTAAATACCTACAAAATTTTAACTTAACAACTATAAAAAATACAGTAAAACGTTATGTCTTTAATAAAAGTATAATTGTGACAGAGCTAATTGAGATAAAAGCTTTTATTTGATAACATAGAGTCGTAACTCGGCTTACAATAGGTAGGTATAGCATCGTGTTGTTAATTTGAATTTTTCTTATCAAGATATTTTACTCAAACAAAAAAATAAAACAATCCTGTTGAAAAAAATTTGTTTACGATTTCAGTAGGTACAATCACTTTATAATTCATAATTAAGAAGTAAAACTATAGATTCTTAAGGTTTTAAATAATCAAAGAATTTTTTTTTGGTATTTAGCATCCTTTGATCACTGTTCCTACCTTTTTAATATCCAGTCATCTTCAACTTTTTTTGTGGAAACATCACGCCATATTTGTCTATGCTTTCTACAGAGTCCATCAAGTAAGCTTGTAACTCGTATTGTAAATCTGCGCATTACTGGTCCATGGTCATATGAGGCCATATCTTCCTGGCTTTTAAAGATCATCAATCTTGCGTGATATTATGTGCCTCGCCCACTGCCACTTTAAAATGCTCATCCGAGGCTATGAGGATTACTCTTCTCTGTCGAAGCATATTCTTTTTTATTAAAACATCTTTTGATATTGAGCCAACTCGGAATTCGAGAAAAAAACCAGCTTTTACATAGGTACATATTGTCAATTCTAAGTTAATATTAAAATTTTGTTAGTTCCATAATAAAAATAAGTAGGATGAAGAGTACAATGATTAAATTAAAAATAAAAATAGTTTTATTCTTCAGACACGCGTTATATAATACGCTTTAGAATCGTCAATTTACACAGTATTACAGAATAACATATTTACTAGGTACATGTAAAACACATTAACCAAATCACAAAAGCTTTAACATAATATAATTGAATTTAAAATTCTAGTATCTCCAATAGCATCGTCAAAAAAAGGAATAAATGAAATTAAACAAATTTAAACATCAGTCATTGATATTTGTTCAATTTTTTTTTACAATATTTAAAAAGATAAATTATTAATATATATAAGTTACGCGTCACGTAGTTTGTCTGCAATGGACGCCTAAACTACTTAATCGATTTTAACCAAATTTTGCATACTATGTGCAGTTTGATACAACTTGACAGATGTATTAGTTCATATCTCAATATATACCCGTATTTGTTTTATTATACTTTTAAAATCTGTCCGTACTAGGGCGATGCCGGGATGGGCAGCTAGTAAGATAATAAGCCCGATTATAGCGCCTCTGTAATATTAAATAGCAAATAGCATAGCGTAAATTTAATAGCAACTTAAAAAGCGTTCTCTTTATCGAATGCCTAAAGTGAAAAAGAAACAGAAGTATGCTATTTAGCTATTATAATTACGATGGCGCCTCTGTAATCGGGCTTAATGATAGCATAAAATTTGTCCGTCACCTAGAGTAACAAGTATTTTAATAATTTTGCTATTCTATTTACGTCGAGTATTTACAACATTGTACAAACCTCCAGGCAGTTGAAGCCATAAACTTAATAATACTGCTCTCCCGTACGCATATGCATACAACTATGCTCGTGAATATCAACCGGAGCACAACTTATTTAACTTTGCCGGCTTAAAACAGAATAATAATATCATATGCGTGTACAGTAAACTAGTTTTAGTTGAACTTTTGTCAAAAAAACGCAAACAAGCTAAATATTTTGATTTTGTAGAGCTTTCTCGTCTTCAGAAAAGTTAGTACCTGACTATTTTCTCGAGTACCTAAGTAGTTACTTAGTCCTCTGTGTGATAATTTTTAGATAAAATATGGAAGAAAATATCACCCATCTTTATATAAAGTGGTGTATGATGTAACATAATAATTTATCTGACATTCAATTTAAGTATACGATTCTAAATACAACTAGGAATGAAGGTAATTCAGCCGGTAAAAATAAGACCCATTGATTACTTAAACAAATTCATTTTTTAGGGTTCCGTATCGCAAAAGGAAAAAACGGAACCCTTATAGGATCACTTTGTTGTCCGTCTGTGTGTATGTCAAGACTCTTTATCTCGGGAACGCGTAATGATATCGAGTTTAAATTTAAACTATATACGTATATCTATGGTCTCTTGCAGTTGTGTAAAAGAAAAACTTCTCAGTTATCGTTTAAAAAAGTTAGAGCCATTTATGTCGTAAAAAACCGCATATTTCGACACTCACAAAAATCAAAACCTACATGGTACTTCCCGCTGAAATAGAACTATGAAATTTGGCAAGAAGCATTGCCTCAGAGTACACATATATAAGAATAAATCTGTAAAATTGTACATTTTTATTTAAATCACAAAAAAGGGCATCAAAATTCGCAAAATAAGGGTTCAAAATTCAAAGTGAGTACTAAATTTCTAAAACTATTTTTAGTACATGCTAAAACAGGTTTTTAGTTATTTCAACATTGTGTAATTTTTGATGTATGACGAGAAAAGTGAAAAAAAAAACTTTTTGTCGATGGTTATAGTATAGAGATTTTAACAACTTCCTTCCTAATTTTATGAAATTTTCTGGATTTGTACGGAACCCTAGGTGTGCGAGCCTGACTCGCACTTGTCCGGTTTTTTGTAGATAAATCCACAATATTTCAGTTTCAATTTCGATAGACAAATAAAATAAGTCACTAACTGTTTATATCACCCGAACAGGTGATTTTAAAATTAGTTAATATTTCATGTAGTACGACAGTCCAAACAGACCTGACAGCTTTGATTCCACGCCAAAAAGAAAAGTCGTCATTTCTTAGGATAAAAGAACAAAAATACTTTGGTAACATGTCAAGTTGCACCTCTTCAGGAATAGTTTGAAGTTATAATAAAAATATGAAACGCCTCTCACCGTTTTTATTTAGAAAGCATGAAAATACAAGTTTATGAATAAAAAATTCACTAACCAACTTCTTTACATTAAAAGTTACAAAAGCGACAATCCAGAGGGAATACTAGTATCTGAATAATAACAAAATTACGACAAAGTTCGTATCCTACGAGTAACAGTAATCATTCACAATCATTACTCGTAATCATGCAAGGGGAATTTATTTGCCACCCAAAAAGGAGGGGAAACAACACCCCCTTTTTAATTGTGTTCTTTAAATTTTGCAGTATCAATTTACCTTATTTCCACTTACTTTATAGCTTTTACACAGGTTCGCCTTACTAAGGGTTAAATTAGTAACACTTGTGGATTCATCATCCATCCTTCTATCAGCCATAGAACGTGTACCGCTGGACATAAGGGGATGCTTATTGATCTTCAATAAGACCGGTTGAAACGGTTTGCATCCAGCGCGATCCTGCGGTCTTAATGAGGCCATCCGTCCACCTCGTGGGTGAACCTACGCTACCTACCTCGTCCTACACTGCGTATGGTTCTAGCGGCTTAGTTAGTAACAATTATTTGAATCTGTCGTCAGCTTTAACTTATTGTCAAATTATTCAACTGATTAGTCCGCTGAGTGGTCCTATCTAACTATTCAGAGAGACCACGTTAGACATTCCCATTTGAGCTTTAGACTATTAATTTCAATAGGAACCTAATTCTCAGATAATTCCAGATATTCTGTCAAGCGCAAAGTTGAATGATTGAGTGGCTACATGACAACGTATTTCAGGAATGCGGGAACGGTCCTGAATTACCAAAAGCGGACAGATAAGGATCATACAAGAAATTATCACAGTAGTCACAGGTATTGGAAGAGATTTCAAAAATATGAATAAAAGCTTTTAAATTTTGTTTGTTTCAAAATTTTGAAAGCGTTTTTTATTTTCATTTGATATGCTCATTCATACTCACCGTTAGAAAATAAAACAATTAATTAAGTCTAGCATAAAAACTAAGCAAACTGGATGGATATCGCCTATTGCCGTTACAAAGTACAAACATATTTGTTCCAAATACCGGGGTGAAATGTCGACAGCATTAACGTAAAATTGATGACTCTTCCATGACATTACATTGTCCTCCTTTAGTATAATAACTACTGTCATCATGTGGAAAATTCAACACGTTTGGAATTTAGAAATTCTCAATGTCTTCATTCATTAAGAAGTTACAGAGCAGATATTTTATCACTCAGTCACTTATTTATAAATATTTACTGTCAACGTATCGTAATTGTCCTGTTTGTTTATCGATTTCGTAATTTATTACAAAAAAGTTCAGATGTATTTCTATTGTTATTAGGTGACTGATTAACGCAGAATGTGACCAAAATGCTCTTCTTCTCTTTTTTATTTCTTTTCTCTTTTTGGTATCCACTTTTATTACACTACCCACATTGTCATTCAGCGCCAGCGCCAGCGCCGCGTCATTCACCAAATGGTATTGGGCAAGAGCATCATTTCAGATAGTATATTATGAGGCTACTTACTCACGTTTTATAAATAGCAGGTTAATCTGTAGGCACATCAAATTTTTAATTCATTATTTGTTGACTGCCTTACACTGTAAGTACTCAATGATCTTCCAATAAGTGCGGTATGCATTATGGAAATTGTATATATATGACATAATGACGACGAAAACAACAATCATAAAATTTTCCTTTGCTATAAATATGTGACACGAGAATTTTCACTTCTAACTTATTAATTAGCTAATTGCTTACGAAGTACAAAATTAACGAGTGTCATTATTCATGTACTAATTTGACACAATATTAATTCGCTCATATTAACGTGTATTGCTAATACAACACATTTTACTAATTCAGTGCTGAAAAAGCAAAATGTAGCCAATGATACCCAAGCTTTTTCAAGCCTAATCAAATAGCTCTTGATCTTGTTTTAAAATAAGCGTTAATTTTCGATGGGCAAGTGCTTTAGTAACTAAAAACCGATTACAATGCCTGAGTGAGTGACTCTTTTCACTTGGTAACAAAGGATAATATTATGTAAAATGCGAAGTTGATAAACTATTAACTCTCAAGTGAGGTTTAAGAACCCACAAATGCTTACTAATTTTACACAATTTTTCCTTCCACCTGGATCGATTTTATATTTACCCAGGTAAATTAAATTAAATTAAATTAGTATACAATATTATATACAATCATTAAGTAAAAAAATACAGTTTTTGTGTGATAGGAAAAGGGAAACTATTGTAAAGACGGAGAATAGGTACTTCTTGGGCTATTTTAATGAATTATTAAGGGATTATAAGCTGGTCTATGGAATGAGGTGCGGCACCCGCCAAGTAATGCCTCATTTCAAAATATTTAAGCGGGTGGTGACTTGCCATCCACTAAATGGGCCCCGCATAATTAGTACCCTTAAATTTCTACAGCCAGCTGTAGAAATTTAAGGTTAGAGACGTATCTAGTGAATGTAGTCAGCACTTCGCTTTTGATGTTAGGTTTATCAATAGCTCAGTTATTACTAGAGTATGTGCAAAACGAGAACCGTCGTAGCGTTACGGTGAACTAACAATAAGATTTTAACCAGGAGCCAAGGTACCGACTATACTTGGTAGACACGGGTACTTATGAAAACCGAATTGGTGTCTCTACCAAGTATCAAACACTAGTATTGTACTAGCAATGACAGAGCGGCGTTGTCAACGCGACAAAATCAGTAAAATGTACACGGGCGACCTCACCTACGACGATTTTCTGTTTACACAAACTACTTAGTTCACTAGATACATTACTATCCTTTAAAATTCTATTGAAGAGCCTAATGATAAAATATAAAAGATATTGATTTGCTTGAAAGTGCACAAATAAAAGCCACCAGAATTCCATATGCTCTGCGCCGCAAGACCTATGAAGAAAGGGTTAAAGCTCTTCGTCTCACGACCCTCGAAGAACGACGATTGCGTGAAGATTTGATTGAGACCTTCGAAATTCTCAATGGCTTCTATAATCTTCTGGATATCCACGACATGTACACCTTGAAGGAAAATATGCGCGATAGCAGACGCCATAGAGTCCTCTTACAGCCTACACCATCACAAACCAACACTGCCTGCAATAGAGTTGTATACAATTGGAATAGGTTGCCTGAGGATGTTATCTCGGCACGGGTATTGCGGCGTTTCGCCCCGCAATCTGTTGGTCCCGCGGGGCGAATCGACCATGACTCTTTTTCAAGGCCCCCATTCGGCCCGCGGGGCGAAACGCCTAGAACTATGAAAGAAGAGGTCGTTTGGGCCCACGTTGATAAAGATCAATTTCCCGCATCAGTATTACGGATTTCTTATGGTACAGCCACGCAAAAACTATAAACACATTTAAAAATAGACTGGACATTTGGATAATGAAGGAAAAAAATCCTTAACAGATAAATACTAATTTTATTCGACACTGCTTGATATAGGCACATCAGTATACACTGCTCGCCTATAAACAAATAAATAAATAATGACTAGAAGATTAATGAAATTCTGGAGATATTTTTTCTATATGTATTGCACTCTGACTTATTCCGCCTCAAAAAAAGAAACAATTTTTCTATCTCCAAACATTAACTTCTTCTCAACACGACATGGTCCATCATGCAAGTCAAACATTTACGTTATTATATATTTTGATAACATAAAGAACTTTTATTTAATATGCATTTCTTTTGAATTTATGACCATCTATGAAGTTGACGGTAATTAAATATATTCGTACAAGTAAGAAAAGGATGAGGCTATGTTCTTAGAGATTTGGGTGTAAAACTTCAGAATTAAATTCAATGGAGTTAACTTTATGATGAACGTTAAGTTGCCGTAACTTTAAGCTATCATCATAAATATTCTCTTGTTCTATATCTTTCAAGCTTAAGCTTGATCCTATATCATTCTAACCCAAAGAACCGCAAGCCAAAAACTTTGAGGACGGCACAAACTAAATATACCAACTTCTACATGGATACAACAAACAGCTGTATTACTAAACTTCCGTCTTAAATTAATTTCGCTCCGTTAAATCCACCTTCGGAACATTTTATACACTTTTAAAAAGTTCACAAAAATTTATATTAGGCCTAAATAAAGGTAAAGGAAACTTTTCAAAATCAACATTGTTGAACTTACGCCCACGTGTAATTTGTTTCTAAAATATAGGCCAAGATAACAGAGTTAGTAAAATTCAATAGACTTTATTGGTTGTCTGAAAAATAATTAAATATGAAATCTACCGCGACAAAAACATCAATGATTTTTGATAGAAGGTTTTAAAAATAAATATTAAACGATAATAGAGCCTCGAGCTTTATTTCGATCAATACTTATTGATATTATTTTATTATTTCTTTGACATATTACCTCACGATCAGTCAAAATCTAATTCATATATTGCCCATTCGGGGACGCCCATTTGGGGACGTAATTATTTTTTCTCACCAAATATTCACTTTATTGAAACAGTTTGTGCTTCAGTAGAATCCTGAACGTAGCGAGGGATTCAAAGTACGTCGCCCGAGCCAAAAATATATTTTGCGCCCGAGTGGTATACTCTACTTTTCATCACCTCCATGAGAAAATTAAAGGCGCTTCATATTATACTGTAATATTATTATTTAATAAAACGTAGAGTAACAACTAAATTGAAATTGAATGGTATCAAATAATAAAACAAATGAAAACTTATACATATATTATTTTCATTCATTTTCTTGGCGCTGAACACTAACATTACAAATACTTCCAAATTCAAAAAGTGCGCAGCAAAGATCATTCTGGTGCACTTATTTGTTCCAAATTCAAAAAGTGCGCGGCAAAGATAATTCCTGCGCACATATAGTTTCTAATAAAAAACACCACTATTGGGCGCACATAAAGGCGAACCAAGTAGGTAGTCCTTTTCGAATAGATGTGATGAAAATATATTTTTACCTAAGTATGCAGAACTTAGACAACATGAAAAATTTAATTTGTATTCTATTTTTGACCGACGAATCGGAGTAGGTACTCAATTCGACGCGTATATAATAATTATATAATGTTATGTACTCGTATATTTTTTATGTGTAACTACGCACAACGTTTTCATAGTGGTTCTATTTTAAAAAATATTTGTTTATTGGAAAAAGTATCTTCAAAATTGGTCCTGTTTAAATTTTATCGAAATCGGCTGACCCGTTTTTGATAAATCAATAATAATGTGAAAAAAGCTACATCGATCCGTGCGAAATATTCGCGAATTCTGTACACGGGTGAAATCGGTCTTGTTATTTTTTGCAAATAATAATTATATTTTAATGAATCTTGATTGGAAAATTGTACTTGAATATACCTTCAAAGAGAGGTATCAGTAGTAGACTAAAGTTTATTACGATACGTCATAGTTCGCAAATCTTGGGTAAACGCTAAAAAATATAAGAACAATTACAAAGCCACACAGTCGAGTTACACAAACAGAGAGTCGTGATATCCGATACGTAGAAAGGTTTAACTTGAAATGAAGGGGATGTTGGGGTAAGCCCCGTGTCGAGATGTCGGGTAAACAGATATCCCGCAGTCGAGGAGACAGGTTTACCCCGTAACTAGAGATTGTCGACGTACGAATATTCTGAATCCCTACTATTATAAAACTCAACGTCTCTATGATTTTTAATGTTTATCATTATTTACAAGGTTATTCAAAAAATATTATTATTTTTATTAATAATAATATTTTTTTTATTATTTGTAGTTGCTCACGAGCCGGATGTTGATTTGTTTTTTATTTGTATTAATACTTTAATTCAATGTTGTTTACATCATTTTGGTTGCACTAAGATTTAAGAAATGTACATAGATTTAAGAAATGTAAACCGAATGATTCAGGCATGTTTTGGTATTGAGTACTGTAAATGCTTGAATATTTAATAAATAAATAAAAGAACGAACTAAATAAAGGTGATTCAGATTAACATTATAAACTTTTAGTCCTAGACCCAGAATTCGAAAAAAATCAACTATCCCATTCATAATTGCAATTTGGAATCGACAAACTGTATAAAAAAGCCATCGCAACCGAGAAAATAGATTTACCACATAATTAAAGATTGTCGAAGTGCAAAATTGTATAAAAAGCTTAATTTGCTGTAACAGTTAAGCTGTAACAAACAAACAAACAAAGATTTACTTTGTTTCTTTGTTACATATATTTTATTAACGTATTTTCTTTGCAGGCCACATACTTAAACAGATATACCTCTTTATTATTACGTACTACGGGACTAATCGCGCACGAAAGTTACGAGATGAATAATAGTGTTTACCCGTGATCACGATCGATGCAACTCGGTAGAAACGTCGGGATGATGAGGTATTTATTAATCTCGTAACTTTAGTGCGCCATTAGTCCCATACATAACAATAATGTGTTCAAATCGCGAAAGTTTAAAAACAAAAAAAAACTGATTTACCTCAGTTTCTTTCTTAAAGTGCAAATCTGTTAAAAGAAACACGTTCTAAAGGTGACGAAATTCTGTAGCTAACGCAAGCGGAGTCACGTTTACAGCTAGTTATAAATATTTTGTTAACTTCTGTAGAAAGTTTCTTCGTATAAATAGCTTTTTGATACTTTGGACGTTATTTTAGGGCGGATTTAAAACCGATTACGAGGTCGGTGATTAATTTTGGAGTTTGTAAGTTAACGGTTCGAGTGCTAAATGGCTTTTGATTAGGATTAGTATCATTTTTCGGGGGAATCGAACGATTTATTATGACGTGGTGGCATATGACGATGGCGTATGACAGCCAGCGTGGTGTATAAAGCTCAATCACCCTTTGTGGATAGGCCTACGTCCTATAGTGGACTATTAAGACTGGGTTGATTTAGAAACAGAAACACAAACAAACAAATAACTGTTTTTTGTACACACAAAATAAAAACTTACAATAAATACATTTGTGAAATTCTTAAGATAGTGCGACACTAGGCGGCCTTATCGCTGGAAGCGATCTCTTCCAGGCAACTCATATTAAACACTTTAACGGATATCAAATTAATGTATTTATAACCTTGTATGTCCTATGTTTTTTCAACAGCAGCATTAGTACTAGGTATATTAAATTAAATCTAGATTAAGAATAGTGCTTCAAATCGATTCAAATTCAAAATTAACGTGTTTTAGTATTCTCTTCGTTAACTGTGAATAAAAATTTTGTACCTGAGTTGTACATAAGACAGCTTTATCTATTCCTTCAGAAAATCAAAAAGTACCAAAAATGTTCGTTGAACAATATTAATTTTTGAAATAAATTATAATTTTGTTGTTAAAAAAGTGTTAAATTAACATTCGCAATAAATGAATAACAAAATATTATTACAAAGTTTTATCCTAATTTATTATATCTTCCTATTTTTAGCTAACGCCTATAAAAGTTTCCAAGTTCCTTATAAATTATTCAAACAAAGGCTATTTTCACCGGTGTTTTCAATCTCTTGTAAAATAATCTAGTAAAAATAGTGGGTAGAAAGTTAATAATTTAATTTATTAGATAATTTATATTATTACCTTTTTATTCATTGGATAATTTTCTAACTGATTAAATTTGATTATGAATTCACGATATTACTTCTCCGTTAAAATGTTTCTAAAGTAAGCTTACGTCACGTCGTTCAAAACTTTTTTGAATTAATCGGTTTTATGTACTAAAAGTTATAAAATAATAGGTAATCTCAAAAATCGTGGGGCCTTCGACTGAAAGATTTCATAATGTACGTTGCACCCCACTATTTTATTTTTGAGTTATTATATTACAGCTTGTACATAAAACCGTTAAATATAAAAAAAACCCAATTTAATTTTTGGTTTTTATTTTGTTTTTTGTTTTATAAATAACGCGATATTTCACCTCAGTTTTTAGTATTAGTGGACTCTATAAACTGACCACTATTTAGTTTCTACATGTATATAATTCGTTAACACTACCTTTTATGGCCGCTACATGAGTGTTTGTAAATTAAATGAGTTTTTTTACAGTCAGCAGTTTGTCTGTAAATGCCAAAAAACCCAGAAATATTTGAATTTCGCGCGCTGACCTAGTTGATCAAAGTGGCTACTACGGCAAAACGTCAATTTCATATGTAACGAACAACCTTTGATTTTTTAAATTGTTTCACAATTATTAACGGCAATTTCCCGTTATTTTTTTCAGTTCACAAATTACACAGGTCACTAATTCTGTAATTTTCAATAAAGTGAATATCAATCAGATTCTCAGACACTGATTACGCTATAGACTACTGCGAAGCTACGACGACGAGCTACGGTCTCACTATGAAGCTACGACTCGTAGACGCCGTAGCAACAAGCTACGAATATGTCGTATCATGGTTTTATTTGCTTTTTATTATGTTTCCTCACCTCGTACGAATAATGGTGAAAAGGTGAAAATCACTGCGCAACAAACGAGTAATGTTAAAGCAGGAGTTAATTTATTGAACAAAAGCCCGCTTTAACTTTTTTTTAGTTAATAAATTGTTCTTGCCCTATGATCTTCGATGAGTGATTTCGTATTGTTATAAAATTTTTGGCATAGTTTAGTTGGCAAAGTATCAGGGTAGAAATAACATTTTTTAATCTTTCTTAGTTTAAAGCCAATGAAATAACTGACGACCTAGCTGTAGGTACTTATGGTTTCGGCCACGTTGCGGCTTTGGTAGCGCAATACCTTTTTATGTCCATCGTTGTTGAAACTATGGGGACTTAGAGGACCAAGGCCAAGGTGTTGATTCGACAGATTGACCAGCGGATTAGGGAAAAGTGTGGTGACTCCCGCTCCAGTTGTTTCCTGGAGCAAATGTTGGCCATTGCTATTCAACGGGGTAATGAGACCAGTAGTGTTTTGAGTACCTTTGCCCCGGCAACAATTAGGGGTGGGTTGTTTGACTAAGTTTACATATGTTTTGACATAATTGTACTTTGACTTTTAATTTTGTGATAATTATATTGTTTACTGATTATGAAGGTTCAATAAATATAACGTCACTACTTAAATATATGCGCCATACCTATTCTACGCAGAATCTCATTTTGCAGAGAAAGGACAGCGCATCCCATATCAAAAACTTTTCACGTTTGTAAATAAATAATACTTACACCTTCCTGCTCGTATTCCGACAAGAGAATGTGATGAGGATATCATAGACACACTTATATACGTAGCTGCTGTTCTGTACCGGCTTTTTAACAGTCCTATACTGTATAGCATAAGCCTTCCCGCCTGAGAAACGTTCGATGGGTTATGGATTCACATAACCCATCGAACGTTTCTACGGGCTCACGCGGGTCGTTTAGCGATGTTTTTCTTCACAGAAAAGCCATCTATCCATCACCCATAGGACGTCCACTGCTCGACATAAACCTGCCCTATAGATTTCCATAACACCGGCTAGTAGGGGCTTACATCCAGTACGATCTTGCGGTCTTAATAAGGTCAACCGTCCACCTTACAGGTGAACGCCTTATGTTGTGCTTGTCGGTACGTAGAAAAGCCAAGGACGTGTAAATCCTTAGGTAAATTCCATAGAACTCATTGCTACCTCACCGGGATTGAACCTACGTCTCACACTTATAAGAAGAGCGTTCTCCCTGATTTGGCCACTACGGTCACTACGGGCAGTTCAACCCATACTAAATAAAACACCGGTTTTCACTCACGTATGATATACGGCCGGGCCGCTGGGAACCCAACCGGTTTCGGAGTAAATTAGTACTCCTTCTTCAGGGAATACGCGCGCTCCCGTCGACTGGCGCACGCGCACTGAAAACCGGTGTTTTATTTAGTATAATAATTTCTCACGCGACTTTTAATGAAAAGTTCAACCCATATTGTAAAACTCCTGCTTTTATATAATGTTGAAAATGTGCTTGTTTGTTTGTTCAGTATTCCCGTGGAGCTGTTCGTGATGGAGATGCTCAACCACCCGGAGTTTGCGCGATCTGTGGTCAGCAAGTTTATCGATGCCAATCAGGTTAGTAATGTCTGTTATTACTAATATGATAAATTCAAAAGTGTGTTTGTTGGTTTTTTTTCTTCTTTGGTACTCTTTCACGCAACTACAGAGCAACTAATGGAATTGATTTTTATCATGGTTAATAACACTTGCCTAGTTTAAGATTCTAAGTATCTTTTACGCTATAATATCGAATGCAATGCTAAATAAAGGCTTGCTCTATTGATTTCTAATGAGACTAGTTGAAAACGGCTTGGATCCAGCGTGTTTTTAACATTGTGATTGTATCGTCTGTCCATCTTGCCGGTGGACTTACTTACGCACGCTCTTCAGTTTGGAGACTCTATTCAAGAACTTTGCGGCCCCATCAGCCATCCGCTTGAAACAGGGATGTTACGAATATTCGCTTCCGCATAAAATCATTGCGGATGTAGATGTGGCGTAATTGCTCACTTAGCGTATTTAAAAAAGCATTAATGTAGATGAAAATACTCTTAAATGAGTTAACCGATAGGTGATGAACATAGGTGTTTGCTCTGTGTCTGGGTGTTATTTAGTTACTATTTATTTAAGTATGTATTTAAAAATATGTATAAGTATATCACAAGCTTTGCTTAGTTTGGGGTCAGAGACCGTGCGTAAGATGTCCCCCAAATATTTATTTATCATTTATTTATATCTGTAAAGTTTTAAATGTACTAGTAATAATATTTCTCTCTTATCATCTAATAAATATACTTTTGTTACAGGACGGAATGCTGTCGCTTGAAGAATTACTCAGGAACACGGCTTAAAACTATACATTTATTGTTTAAAACTTATTTTACTATGTTACAATGTAACCACGATATTTATTTTACGAAATACTATATTTATTGAGTTACAGACATGTAACGTACTGTGATATAAGAAATATTTAACGAGCAAAGTGAAATACAAAAAATATGCTTTTGTTATTTATTATCCCGCAAATAAAATGTTATTTTAGTATTAAAATGTTGTTCGAATATTAAAAATTCTTGTAAATAGTTTTAACTTTATGGCGTAAGAATTTTCTGTCCATAGAGTTACGATGGTAGAATAAATTCTTGTTGTTTAAAATCTTTAAAAAAATCTTTTAAATTGATATCTGTGTCCGTCAAGATTATAATTGTGCATTTGAAAGTAATGTAAGAGGTAAAAGACTTAAATTAATAATTTAATGATAACTGATATTTTAAGTTAAATTGTAATCTGGAACGTTTTACATACAAACAATTAAATTAAAAAAGTAAACAAGCCTAGCATCTGAATTGTTCTATCTGAATTTTTTTTGAAGAAAACCATATCACAGAGTAGACATTCTTGAAATGTTGTCTAGGAAAAAAATATTTTTTTGTTATTTTCACCGTAGACAAATAATACATTATAATATCTAAAATGTTGCTGCAATACATTTTCAGTGCAAGTTTTAACACAGTTATTATTAATGATTTTTATTTTTAATATAAACCACTTCTCAGTGATATTTTTATCTTCAAAAATCGTCATTTTTCGTTGAAAACGAGAAATTGGCTTATTATATTAATGCCAGGCAGCTTCTAACCAACACAAAAAACACAAAACACTATAAAATATACAAAGCGTAATTATCAGAAGTATGAATTTATATTAACCCAAAAAAGAATACGAAATGTTATTTCAACATTAAAAAACTTTGTTTTCATTTAACACTATTCCACACATCTGTAATTCTAAACTAAAGTTATACTAACTAAAAATAAAACTAAATGCTGGTTGACCATGTTTAAAAATATAAATCAGAGAAGCTTTTTTGATTACAATGAATAATAACAGACTATGCAAAAACTGACAGTTTTCTTGTGTTGCCTGTGGTGAAATTTTTAAAGCCCTTTCTTTAATGTTTTGCTTGTTGAGTAATAATTGAAAAAAAATCTGACGCTAAAGCTCGAAACATACTATCGGACGCGGCTTACGGACGCGACTGACTGCCGCGACCTAGACTATGAAAGTACACTGAGCCGTGCACACTATCGGACATAAGTCGCGGACGTCACCTTCGGACGACCTTGAGCGTTCGGACGTCCTAGAGCAATCTGGCACACCGGATGTTTTAAGACTGTGCACATTGCTAAGTCGCGGCTGTCAGTCGCGTCCGTCAGCCGCGTCCGATAGTATGTTTCCGGCTTTACAGAAGACAAGTTAGATGACATGCAAAGAGCAATTAACTCTATATAATTTTGCCAGCAATATATTGATAATAACTTAGCAACAGGTTGATTTAACTTTGGGTTTACCCAAAAAATACAGTGGCTTCACTTTGTATTTTTGTAGTCTGGTAGACCTGCGTGACGTAATAAATGTTGTTAGACACAAGGCTTGTAACCTACTTACTTTAATTACCAACCTTTTTGGACAAAAATGAGACCCGTTGCTTTTTTACTTTCAAAAGTACAATTTTATTATTCATGTCATACAAAATTATTGTTCATGTCCACAGTACCTATCAAAACTATTCAGTATGTTTTTAAAAACCATGCAAAGAATTCAAAATCATCATAGCTTTTGGAAGTTTCAAACATCGAAATAATCTGATTTGTGATTAATTTGATAAAAATAATATCGAGATGCTTTTGAGAGTAGAAAAACGGGCATTCAGTTGTACTTTCTAAATAAAAAAGTTTCACCTTAATTACTACTTATTACCTACGCATTAATAGAACTGTAGTAGGGGAAAAGATTTTCTGTACTCTGGCTGGGTAAAATATGTCAATTTAATAGGAAAAATGTATATTAGCCAAACTCTAAGCTCGCTCTACATACATACATGTAATTAATATTTATATTAGGGAAATAATCATTCAAAAATGAATGTTTGGATACCCATGTACTTACTTAGTTTGTTGTTACATACGTGATGTAAAAGTTTTGGATGGAAATAAATATTATCGGGTATCGATGGTGTGGTTTCATTTCAAATAAGTATAGTTGGGTATGAATCAGAATCAGAACATTTATTTGTACCAACAAGAGAGTATTAACATATAGAACTTAATGTATATGCTTTTTTTTTGAATGACTAAAAGCTGAGGCCTCTACAGCTTACCGGGCATGGGCGAGCGCAGAAGGCGGCCGAGCCCTAAGATTAGGTTATAGGGAGACTAGCGCAAGGGCACCTGAGAAGGTACGGACCTCGGCTTGGGCCGTCACCCAGCGAGGGAGATCAGACTTGCCCGGGCACCCCAGAAGGGGTGTGCCCTGTGGCCCTAATGGGTTGAGCTGGTTGATTATTTGGAGAGAATCTAACCGATCTTCTAACAGATCCTGAGGGTCCTCGACCTCGCCGGCAGGGTCGGTGTATGTCTGTGTGCCTTTGGTAACCGGCGCCTATACCAAATCCGGAGTACTTCCTGTTGCAGGGAGCTGTCGGATTGGCATGTATATACTTACGTCTACTTGAGGACCCTGTTTTATAGGGTGTAGCAAAACGAGGTAAATCTTAATAGCTAAATTTAAATCTAAATTATAGTATGACAAAATGTTTTAAATTATGACAGTTTATCTGTTAAGTGTCTTTGTATAACCAAATATATATTGTTTTATTTTTATTTTTTTCGTAATATATGTAGATAGGTAATGTCGTGATATCAAGGCGCTTTATCATCAAGGTAGTCCTGTACGCTATAATAGCATTTTGTTAAAAGCAGATTTGTCATATTTAGTTCATCTCTTATTGGTTGGGGTTGAGGTAGTTTATTAAATATTTTGATTATAGTGTTTTCTGGTCCTTCCTTAACGATTTCCATCAGAGGTTCGGGAGCCAATAGGTGGTTTTTTCGGTGGGGGTTTGGTGTGACTGTAAATAAATTAGGGTGTTTTTCAACAAATAGCGCGGCTTTTAATACGATAGGCAGTGTTAATATTTTCTGTTTTTGAAAGTGTGGTTTGCAGCTATCGCGTCTCCGGACATTCATTATGATTCGAATGCATTTCTTTTGTTTGATAAACAGGTCATTAACATCGGTGCAGTTACCCCATATAACTATGGCGTATCTAAGCCAGGCATAAGCGTATGCATAGTAGGCAGTTTTTGCGGTTTCGATATTGGTATTTGATTTTAGGATTGTATTTCTCCTGATCACATTATTCATCGTCACTTTCGTGGCTCAATTTATTTTGATTACTTTTATGAATAATTTGTATAAAATTACAGCTTTTTTATACAAATTATTCATCATAAATTCTTTTTTATACAAGTTTGATAATATCACAGTTGAGTTACTATAATTAAAAAAAAAATATACTCGTTTGGAATAATACTATGATATTAGCCACGCAAATGACGCTGACATCTGCGTTGACCATTATTAGCTGCAAGTCGTCCACTACAGAACATAGGCCTCTTAATTATTTGAAGTTTCCCAGAACTGAGGTCTTATTGTATAAGCGCTCTGATGTTCGGCTTCGCTTTTCCTCCCGCTCGCTCTCGTGGTGTGACTGACTGGCGCGAGCAGGAGAAAAAGCGAAGACGAACGTCAAAGCTCTAACACAATAAGGCCCCTGGTCGTTAGCAGCTAGAACAAAAGAAGATGCCTATTGCTTCCTCTTTCTCGTTTTGTAAAGTTCAGGGACTTTCAGAAGTGTAAATGCTACTGATTAACATGATCATCATTTGCTATGTATTGGAGCAAATATTTAATAACAAAAAATCAGTATTTCCATAGGTATACCTTTTGTCAAGAGTCGCTGAACTTTTTATATGTATAATAGCTGATATTTTTGTATTAGCAAAAATAATATCACCGGTACTATCTCAAATAATTAATAGATGTATTGAGGATGGTATCTACCCTGATAAACTTAAGACGTCTATCATTATACCAGTTTTTAAAAAAGAAAATAAGGAAAATATGGATTTTTATAGGCTGATCGCTTTAATTCCAGTATTTTCTAAATTTTTTTGAAAAGGTAATATACCAGCGTCTGAACGATTATTTTGAAAGTAATAATATTTTTTCACCGCAACAGTTCGGTTTTAGGAAAAGCAAATCTATTGAAATGGCAATAATGAATTTTTTAGAAAAAGTTTATGACAGACTTGAGAATAAAAGACGAGTTACTGCATTATACATGGATATGAGCAAAGCGTTTGATCACGTGGACCACAGTATTCTAATAAGAAAATTGGAGAAGTATGGTATAAGAAGTACCGCACTAAATCTCATCATATCATATCTAGCTAATAGACTACAATATACTGAAATCACGAGGCTCAATGCCAGAACTAAAATTGAAGAAAAATATAGATCTGACAGACGAATCTTGAAATACGGTGTCCCGCAGGGAAGCATTTTAGGACCCCTATTATTTATAATTTACATAAATGACCTTCCTGAAGCGATTAATGAGCCAGTCATTATGTTTGCTGACGATAGCACAGCTATTTTTACAGACAATAACACTGGCAATCATGAAAATGACATTAATAACTCACTCGAGACAATAATTAATTGGCTACATAACAATAACCTCAAAATTAATTTGGATAAAACTCACATAATGACATTCAAAAATATTAATTCTAAATTTGACAAACTCAACATATATTATAAGGGTAAAAATATTGACGAAATTGAGGAAACAACGTTCTTAGGTATCAATATAGACGCAAAATTATCATGGACTTCGCACGTTGAGCGTGTATGTACAAAACTGAATCAGTTTTCGTATGCATTATACATGCGCGTAAAGTAGCCAATGAAGAGGCACTTTTAAGCGCCTATCATGCTTATGTCGGTTCCACTTTAAGATATGGAGTACTGTTTTGGGGAAACTCTACAGAGAAAATGTCTGCATTTAGAGCTCAAAAGAAATGTATTCGTGCGATCTGTGGTCTGAAACAAAGGGTCTCTGGCAAGCCGTATTTTCAAAAATTAAAAATATTGACTCTTCCTTCGGTATATATATATGAAGCGGCCCTTTTAGTAAAAAATAATTTAAGAAGCTACCGCACTTTGACGATTAAACGACATAATTATAAATTATGTTTTCCAAAATGTCGATTAGCTCTTTATAGCAAGAGTATATTTGTAAAAAGGGTAGAAATATACAACAAATTGCCTCAGTCATTAAAAGACATCCATGTTACAAATATTTTTAAATTTAAACTTAAAAACTTTCTGATTGAGAAGGCATATTACTGCATTGACGATTTTTTGAAAGAAAGATTATAATAATTTGATAATCAGTTTGACATATATATATATTTTTTTTTGTGATAATTTTAGTGTAAGAAATAATAATTATGTGACTCCATTTATTTTTTCATAACCAAATAGTTTTGATATTACTAATTTAATGAATTATTAACAATGTACCTACATTTTGAAATTTTGCATACCATACCGGTTAAGACATGGCGATCTTTATATTTATTGACTACAACCCATGAACATTGTAACACCCATGTTTTGCGAAATAAATGAATTGAATTGAATTGAATTGAATAGGTTGCCTTCAATAAAAAAAAGAGCTATAGAAGTATTTCTGAGATTCTAACTCGTCACTAGAGACCCGCCATAAGCTGTCTGTGTCTTTATTCATATTCATTTATTCATACAGTTTAGTACACGTCAAATAAGTAATTAACTATTGGCCGATTTATCTATCGTACATCAGTAAAAAGTTTGCGTAATAGGACATTACATGAATTCATTTAAATTATTCTTGTACATTTAACTTGTACTTTAATATCTCCGCCAAAATCGCAGCCGTACTCGAACCGAGTGGGCTCGCCTGACAGCATGACGCTGGTCCCATGGAAGTGTGGACGGCCCTTAGTATGGGACGCAACTTGCGTCGATACTTTGGCACCGTCACATCCTTCTGAGACTCAAAGTAGGGCTGGAGCGGCGGCCAATACGGCGGAGCAGTACAAGCTACGCAAATATGCTAACCTCGGTAGTGGTTACATATTTGAGCCATTTGGAGTTGAGACTGGGTCCGTGGGGGCCGGAAGGTCATCTTGTTTTCAAAGTCTTTCTGAGCGTCTGGTGGACGCGACGCGTGACCAGAATGCTGGTGTTTATTTGGCTCAACGTATAAGCATTGCCATTCAGCGTGACAATGCTGCCAGCAAACTGGGCACGCTGCCAACTGGCAGTGGGCTTGAGCATTTGGATTATCTATAGACCTTCAAGGGTCTGTTGATGATTGCTTTCTATGTAGTAGCAGTGTAGGTAGTTTTAGCATATAAAGTAATACTGTATCTTATTGTAGTTAATAAAGGCACTTTAGCCTGTCAAAAAAATCTTTAATATCAACAGTTCAAAACCTTGCGTGAAAATGCACATGACCTTCTTTTAAACCTTAATCTACGGTAAAACTCATCATCACTTCCTTTGTGCCTCGTAATAAAAAGGTGTAAATACCTACAACATGAAAACATACTAAAACGTAATATTTCACGGACAGGATCTTATGAAATTGAATATTGCGTAACTTCTGAGGCTTCTTTGCGGATACAGGAATGAACAGAAAAATTTCTCGCACATCAAATAATGAAAGGAATGCTTCAGAACTTGTATGTTTAGAATTTTTGAAGAAATTATGTGTGGTATGCTTGAAAGACATGATAAGAGCTAAAAGAGCAATGGAGTTTTAATCCGAAAGTGATGTTAAAAATATTTTTTCATCAAATTTATTCGAAAAGGACTACTTGGTTTGCCTTTAAGTGCGCCCAAAGGAGGTGTTTTCTATAAGGAACTTTATAAGGGCGACGGAATTATCTTTGCCGCGCACTTTTTGAATTTGGAAGTATTTGTAATGTTAGTGTTCAGTGCCAAGAAAATGAACGAAAAGAATGTAAATATAAGTTTTCATTTGTTTTATTATTCGATACCATTTAATTTCAATTTAGTTGTTACTCTACGTTTTATTAAATAATAATATTATAGTAAAATATGAGGCGCCTTTTGTTTTTCTCATAGAGGTGATGAAAAGTAGAGTGTACCACTCGGGCGCAAAATATATTTTTGGCTCGGGCGACATACTTTGATTCCCTCGCTACGTTCAGGATTCTACTCTAGAATCCCTCACTTCGCTCTGGATTCAAAAAAGCGCCCTCGCCGTAAAAATATTATTTTGCTCCAATATGATACAATCTACTATGAATATTATGTCTGATATCTTATCTATGTGATTTGTTTATGAGAATGAGTGACAAGATGAACAATTTATCTGATAGAATGTTTGTGACGCATGTCATGTCAATGTGTGACTAGCAAGAATGTTGTGAGACGAGTCAAACACTCTGAGATTACAAATTATTTACTAATTTCACATTATTGACACTATAGTTTAGGAAGTACACTTATTTTAATTAGAAAAAAGTAAATAGAAGAAAACAAACAAAAAAATAAAAGTAGAAAACTAGAAATTATGCTGTTTTATTTTCATCACCAATCGGCCGCACCTCAGCATGGTTGTCCGCGTTTTGACGTTTAGTTTCGGTTTTCCTCCCGTTCCCTCCCGTGGCGCTAGTAACTAGCGCAAGCAGGAGAAAAACGTTTTTTGTACGTTTTGTCGGCTCCCTGGTCTTCAGATAGCATGTGACGTCACTTGCACGGTGCATTGGCTAATGATTGGCTATAATTTAAATGCCAAATAGACAAATAGTAGGTACATGACTAAAGGATGTTGTTTCAATAAATGTTTAACAAACAACGAAGTTATATGGATTCTTTGTTTTACTACGGAATCCTAAAAAGTATGTACATTTCAATAGGGAAGAGGTTTTAATTCTATCTAATAATATTTTGGTCATAAAATACCAAAAACACTTAAATATTTTTTTGCAAAATTGGCAAGACCAACTTTAACCGTGGACAGAATTCGATAAAAACACTGATTCAACTGATTTCGATAAAATTTTAATGAGACCAACTTCGAAGACCAAAATTTATTTGGCTCAACGCCCAACGCCAAGCATTGCCATCCGGCGTGGCAATGCTGCCAGCATGCTGGGCACGCTGCCAACTGGCAGTGGGCTTGAGCACTTGGATTATCTTTAGACCTTCAATGGTCTGTGGATCCAATTGCTTTCTATGTAGTAGTAGTAGTGTAGGTAGTTTTAGTATATAAAGTAGTATTGTATCATATTGTAGTTATTGGCACTTTTGCCCGTTAAAAAAAAACTTCGAAGTATATACCCATTTCAATAACAAAATAATTAACGAAATCGTGCCACTATGTTAAAATTTATGCGTAGTTATACTTAAAAAAGAATATATACCTACTTATACTCGTCAACTTGAGTATCTTCGTCGATCGATCAAAAACTCGACTAAAAAGTTTTATGGATTAAGTAGCTGGGCCATGCAGACTAGCTTCTAATTCCAACCCAAATTTTGTCTGGACAACTTCTGTTTATAACGTGTCGTGTGTCGTGTGCGAATCCGGAGCAAATGCCATGCTCTTTGAATTGGAAACATCATAGGTATTAAATTCCTGACCAGTGACGCGAGGTTCTGTGAAGCCGGCACTCTCCTGTATGAGATAACTAACTTATAAATTGAAGCAAGAACCAATTTTGACTTATGCCAAATTATTGACAAGTTTTAGAATTCTGGTTTGATTTTATAATAAATTATTAAGTTTCACGTTTCAAGACTTATTATTTTTCTTGAATGGTTAAACAAAAATTCGAATTAAAAATTAATTATTTTATGAAATAATTATCTTACTTAGTTAGTTTTTTTTTATTTTTCTGTAACAATCTTTAATTATAGTATATAATTTGTATATTTATATAATTTGCGTTGTAAAATGATACAAAACTGTACAGTTCATCAGCGATAGGCACATTAGACAAGTTTGGGTCTTTGATATTTTTAGGGTTCCGTACCTCAAAAGAAAAAAACGGAACCCTTATAGGCACTTTGTTGTCCGTCTGTCCGTCTGTGTGTCTGTCAAGACTCTTTATCTCGGGAACGCGTAAAGATATCGAGCTGAAATTTAAACTGTATACGTATATCGATGAATTCTTGCAGTTGTGTAAAAGAAAATCTTTTCAGTTATCGTTTAAAAAAGTTAGAGCCGTTTATATCGTAAAAAACCGCATATTTCGCACTCACAAAAATCAAAACCTACAGGGTACTTCCCGTTGACATAGAACTATGAAAGGACATGTCCACAAAATGTATGGAGGCTGGTATAATATAATCAAAAATTCTAACCACAACAATTGTTACATTTCGAGAAAGTTCACATTTTTCGGAGTCTATTACAACAGTTAAAAACAAAAAGGAGCCCTCCGATTTTTTAAAAATTAATTTCGAATTTAGTAGGATAAATAAAGTCCCTTAATATCTCGGATATCGGATAAATAAATACCCTTAATAGTCCCTTAATAAGTAGTTTATCTCTAGTAACCCCGATTAATTAACCTCCAAATTGTTAAATAAAAGCATTTTTACCAATTAGACACACTTTTTATGTGTTTGTTTGTCACATTGTACCTACTAACTGGTCCCACTGGTAGGTTATAATTTTTAATTTTAGCAAATTAAGCGATGTATGAGGAAGAATCAGCTACGAATGCAAGTAAAATAACAAGAGAAGCACTTTATCATTGCTAAACTAGAAAAAATGATAAGCTGTATTGTTATTTTTCATACAATTTATTTTTCGCATTTAAAAAAAATTGGAGGGGTGAAAAAATCTAAATTAAATATTTTTGGGAAGCCCATAAAACAAGCTTTCAAATAATGTATATATCATCTTGGTTCGATTTTCCTCTGAATAATATACCACTTGTGAACATCACCTTTGGCGAGAAGCATTGCCTCAGAGTACACATATAGGAATAAATCTGAAAACTGTAAACTTTTGTTTAAATCACAAAAAATAGGGCCTCAAAATTCACAAAATATGGGTTTAAAATTCAAAGTGCGTAAATCGTTTCATGTAAGGTATCAAATAAAAGAGCTTTATTAGCACATGCTAAAACAGGTTTTGAAGTATGAGAAAAGTAAAAAAAACTTTTGTCGATGATGATGATGAGTATAGAGATTTTAACAACGTACTTCCCAATTTTGTGAAATTTTCTGGATTTGTACGGAACCCTCGGTGTGCGAGCCTAACTTGCACTTGTCCGGTTTTTATTTATTTAATCACCAATTCTTAAAATTTTAATACTGTTCGACGTACTGTAAGGAGAGGCAGTAGTTAGGGTGCATAGATTACAACTAGAGTCCAAATACTGTCGAGTAGAAACTACGTACATGACACTCACAAATGGTCAGATGACCTCATTAAGACCACAGTTACACATTGGATGCAAGCTGTTACCAGTTTGGGTTGTACTAAGTTGTACTATTCACACATTACGTACAAGTCACAGGGTGAGTTCAGAGACTGCACTTTGAAGAACATCTAGGACAAGTAGTCCAGTTAGGTAGCTCCGACTTCAAGAAAAAGGGTAAACGACGAATCCAACTCGGCTGGACAGCGTTTGAAAAATTGCATAACGTCTCTCGCTCTCTCGCTATGCTCGCCCGATATACCTCAGTGCCTTAAGTCGAAAGTTTTTGACTAGTGTATGTTGCCGTGAGATCCGTGGAAGAACCAGTTACCGACATAGACCAGCGGATCGGAAAGTTGAAATGGCAATGGACAGGGCACATAACTTGGAAGATTGATGACCGATGGGGTCGAAAAGGTCTCGAGTGGAGACCACGTACCGGCAAGCGCAGGTAAAACGTCCACCCACAAGGTGGACGGACGACCACATTAAGACTCCAGGATCGCGCTGGATGCAAGCCACTACCAACCGGTCTTATTGAAGATCTTTAGAGGAGGCCTGTGTCCAGCAGTGGACGTTCTATGGCTGAAACGAACGAACGGACTTGGCAGAATAATGTCTGGGAAATATTGCCCTGCGCTATAAAGAACAATGCACTTAAAAGTCCTAGGGCAATATTATAAAGGAAAAAAACTTCTTACGTAAACTATAACGAATTGAATTAACGTCTTCCAGCCGATCCTGCAGATATAATCCGATTACAGGTACGGGAAGCTCGATTATAATCACATCAAGTTGCGCTTTGAAAGCAGTGTAATAAACTTACTTAGGTATAGGAAAAGATAATTAAACCACTTTATCGCGCATACTGCAAGATACTTCCTTGTTATTTTGTATGGTACTGTACCGTCCTTCTAATTCTAATTCGAGATGGGGGCAATAAGTCTTGCACTGACGCCCCGCATGGAGCGTTTTGTGCATTTCCCCCTCCAGCGTTTACCCGAGCCAGCCCAGTTCCTTAAAACGGAGCGTGGCTCTGGGCCGCTGGCATAACTGCTCCAGTAGCTTAGATGGTGAATGAGATGATGGCGATGTGGATGACAAGGCTGATGAAAATGCAGAAGCATTATGCAATCTGTAAGCTATTCTATTGTCTTCTGTGGATTTGCAGTGCCACAGAACATGCTCTACAGTTTCGTTTTCCTGCAAACAGCCACGACAAAGTGGGCTGTCAGTGGCTCCCAGTTTAAACCAGTGACTATTAAGTTACAGTGACCAGTAATGAGGCCTTCCATAAGTCGAAGGTCCTGCCACTGTAACCTCAACAGGTCATTTGTGATATTTCTATTCAGATTGGGGAAAGCAACCTTAATGCTTGCAATCCTCCCTCTTGTTCCATATATTCTGTTGCTCTTTTTCGGTATGACAACGCAGCAACTCGCGCACTTCCACCGTTGTCGGCTTACAGTGTTATATTGCCACATCTTCTACCTGTGATATGTTGTTGCCCAAACACGACCCGTGACCTCTAGCCCAGCGCACGATTGTTCTGTGTTTGTTTGAAAGAGTTTGGTGTGTTGCAGTTACAAGTCTTTGAGTGCGTAGATAGTAGCAGCACTGTCAACCGTGAACACGATGATTTCTTTGGCCTCTCTGTTTTCAGTAGCTGTCAAAAGCTCATTTAAGGGTTCAAGTGCTTTTGCGGGTAGTAATAGGCCCATGGCCTCAGCTTGCAAAGTTGTTATAGTTTTACTCAGGGCTAGCGACTCTCTGAGCTCAAGTTCCGGCGAGTAATAGCCGCAGCCCCTTCCTTCCTTGTTTTTTGCACCATCCGTGTAGACGTTCCAAGATGGCACTACAACGTTTGATACATCCTCTATGATCAACTCATACTTATTACTATTGAGATGCTTTTTAGCTTCTATCCGTTCCACGGTTTGCTTCGGGAGTTATTGCTATCGCCCGATCGATTATTCTGCAGTGGTTTGTCGTGGCACCCATACTCTTCCACTGATTTGTCGATTTGATTCGTAGGGCAGAAACCATTGCCTCCTGCTGTACCGACCTTTTTAACACTCCCAAACAAAGGCGA
Source organism: Hypomecis punctinalis (assembly GCA_949316475.1). Classification (NCBI taxonomy): domain Eukaryota; kingdom Metazoa; phylum Arthropoda; class Insecta; order Lepidoptera; family Geometridae; genus Hypomecis; species Hypomecis punctinalis. The sequence goes on from OX438810.1 coordinate 17,026,580, forward strand.
TAGAAAAGCGATACGGCCAAAACAGTATATGAGTCGGGCCACCTGAAATTTGGCCAAATGCTAGCCAAACTACGACATCAAATGCAAATTTATTAATTTATTCTATTTTTATTTTTAGGTAGAAATGGGGTCATAATAAATCCAATACATTACGCATATTTAAGCACATTATGGTCAGTACACATCTTTAAATGTAGAATGTCCAAATAAACAAATGGCAATCACCAAGTTACGATGTCGAGTTTATAAACTTTAGCCAAATTGCGTTTCTTCAGAAACTCCGGTCAAGCGTATATTTTTTGGAACTGTAAAACTTTTTTAAGCAATTTACATTTGTATCACGCCAAGCGGTTCATTCAAAGCGTAACTTAAACGTTTTATGAGTTGACATTTTTATTTAGGCGAAGAGATTTTGTTTTGTATAGCATGGGAGATACTGTCGTCAAATCACACCTCTTATGCTGGGCTGAACTGAATTGGCATAAAAATTACGCATGTAATCAAGTGTGTATAATTTAATTAAAACTACCTACTACTAAAATTATTGAAACGTGAAACTTGTGTGTGCTTTTGCCACTAGTTGTGCTCTACATTTGGCACTATGTAGTATTTATATAGGGTTTTTTTTCGAACTTCACCATTACTTTCACGCCATAGTAAGTAAAATCTTTTGTAATATCAATACTTTTCTTCAGTAAAAATTAAGTAAACAAACAATATCTTTATTGCACACCATATAAGATAAATACATTAAAGTAGATTTTTATAAATGTTGTACAAGGGCGGCCTTATCGCCTTTGGCGATTTCTACCAGGTAACCTTTGGATGGACTGGAGATAAATTAAATAATAGGAATACGGTCGGCGGTGTATACATACTGTGACATAAATATTATACCTATATAACTTATAAATATACTAACAACGTGTAAAAATACATACTTATATATAAATACATAATATATACCAATTATAACTAGCACAAGGCGAGATACCTAATGTTGATAAACGAGATTTTAAAATATGGGGAGGGATTTAGCCCGTCTGACAGCAACAGGCAGTTTGCTCTACAGCAGGTCAGCTCTTAAAGTAAAGGATTTGGTATAGGATAGGTTGGAGTGGGAGGATTGGAATTTCAGTTTCAGCGCACGGGAGGACCTCAAAGAATTGGAGTGACCCTGAATGAATTCAAAGCGTTCTTTGAGGTACATAGGAGTAGAAGGAATGAATAGGATTTTATATAGAAGAAAAAGGATATGACTATTACGGCGAAAGCGGATGGGCAACCATTTGAGCTTTCGAAATTCGGAGATGTGGTCATATTTGCGCAGGCCAAATGTGAACGGTATGCAAAAGTTTTGTAAACGTTCGAGCTTGTAGAGTTGCTCTTCGGTTAAATAAAGATAGCAGACGTCAGCGTAATCCAATATTGTGAACAGGAGTGATTTCACAAGCGCAGTTTTAGTAGTAATCGGGAGGAAGTTTCGCAGACGTCTAAGTGACGCAGCAGAGCCAAAAATTTTGCGACTTACTTCTGCCAGTTGAGGATGCCAAGATAACTGTCTGTCAATAAGTATGCCTAAATTTTTTACAGTTTGGCTTATAGAAATAATATTTCCGTCACTAAGTAAGTAAATTTTTGGGTGTTTTCAATTTTTTAAAGACTTTTAGAGAACTGAACTTGTTCTTGATATAATTTCAAGTATTTTTATTTATAAATTTTCAATTAATTACTTTGGAATGTTTATCGGAAATATAAAATCCGATGAGTAACTAAAAGTAGCATCGTGCTCCTCGACTATAAAATCAAGTAGCTGATTTAAAACGTTTTCCTTATCTTATCCAAGCAAATGCTTGCTTACTCATTTGTACATTTTCATGCAAATCAAAGTGTTTAATGTTAAAACGTGGAAACATTTATCATATAGATTGAAATAGGATTTTTGTAGCGTATTTTTTACGATTGTTTAAAAGAAAGATGCTTCTATGTGAGTGTTCAAAATAAGAATGTAATGTTTTCAGGATATATTTTGGAGGGTAAGTCTACAGACTTTGTTCAACTTGTTCCAGAGCAATGATCAGTAGGCTGAGACGTTTGAAGACTTTCTGTTTATTCATTGCGTGACGCCATCGCGTGTCATGCACGAACATTTCTTCACCGGCACCATCCATCAATAATAGTATGCCCACTGCTGAACGTAAGCCTCTCCTATGGATTTCCACTATAAGGTCAGTTGGAGGCGGCCTGCATCCAGCGTGTTACTGAGATCTTAATTTTATCGTCAGTCCACCTAGTGAAGTAGATGATGAAGATGATGATAATAATTAGTTTTAAGTGTCCTCTGTACATTTAACTAGGTTTAAATGAACCTGCAATCTCAGGTGATCATCAATTGTTAATTTTGTATAGTGAATGTATTTCTGTAGATATTTTGAAAAAAAAATTGATAAAACCTTTTGGATCGTATAATTAGACAAAAATTAAACAGGATTTTTGTAGCGTATTTTTTACGATTGTTTAAAAGAAACATGCTTCTATGCGAGTATTCGAAATATGAATGTAATGTTTTCAGGATATTTTTAAGGGTCTTAAGTCTAAAGACTCTGGGTTCATATAGGCATTTATGTATCCAGGTTTTTTAATTTCATCAAGACTAGTTTCGCTAAATTTCTCGCATTAACCGTATAACATCTGGGAATAATAGAATATTACCATAGTATAACTATGGAACTCCACTAAGACAACTGTGAAACTGTGTTAAATTCAATTTGGTTTAGTTAAAGCTACTAGAAAAACTCTTTGAACGAAAAAAAAAACGAAGACAACTCCTTAACCCCTTGAACTTACGAGAAGTTATGAACAGTTTAAACTAAGTCTCATTGTTTAATCTCAGTAGCTCACAGTTTAACCAAGACTTGTATAAAAAGTGAAAATTACAATAAAATAGAATAAATCATAAAATTGTTAGTACTTAGGTAACTACTAAATACCTAGTTTTTTTGCAAAAAAATATTTATTACATTTAATGTAACAATGCGTTTACATACGTCCATTATAATTTTATATAGGTACTAACGTATTATATTACTGACTATAATGTAATTATTTAGCTGCATAATTAAAGTTCTTCTAGTCGAAGAAATAAATATATACTTCATTCAGTATGATTAATAACATACTATCCCATACCGTAAGTTTAATTTTATTAATAATTATATAATATTATATTCATTATACTTTTTAGTAAAATAAATAAATAAAAATTCAAGTCAATGTCAATACAGTTATAGTCAAATACATGTAACCTTAGAGCAAATAAAAAAACAACATTATCTCTTAATTTTTTTATTTGCTCTGAGCATATGAACCAAAACACTATTACATATATTATATTCAAGAGAGTTATCGACCTGAGTCAACAACTCCCTAGTCAAGCAAGCCTCCGCAAAGTGCATTCTGCCCAAATGTGCCCATTATAATACCTAGTTAACGAAACATTTCCGTACTTAATGACTGTATTGAAACCTTAAAAATATCAACTCAACTAAAACATTAACAACTGCAAACTGTTGAGGAAAATCTCAGCAAATTAAAGTAAGGTTTCCTTTAGGATTTAGGCAACGTGATTTATTTCTCGGAATACTTGTAAAACTTTCCGATTCGCCAATAGCTACACATTCACTTTAATTTCTCAATCTGATGACAGTACTTGTAATTTAAAACCTCAGTTCAAAACAAATATAAAACCTCAGAAGAATGACAAGTTATTTCTTAAGCTGGAAACATACTATCGGACGCGGCTTACGGACGCGACTGACAGCCGCGATTGATAGGTATCTAGACTATGAAACTACACTGAGCCGTGCACACTATCGGACATCAGTCGCGAACGTCACCTTCGGACGACCTTGAGCGTTCGGACGTCCGAGAGCGATCTGGCACACCGGATGTTTTAAGACTGGGCACATTGCTGAGTCGCAGCTGTCAGTCGCGTCCGTCAGCCGCGTCCGAGTATGTTTCCAGCTTTACTCTATACCTATATAAAACTTCAAACATATCATGCCATTACCTCAAATCACGAATATTCTACCCGAACTATGCAATACATCCGTGCCCAAATAAAATACGTACCGTCTTACCACAAAAGTTTTACGCATGCCTTAGACAGAGTTTAACAGTACAAATTGCATGGTAAAACAATTTTTAAAGCGTGTTTAAATCTTTTGTGGTAAGACGGCTTGAGTTTAGAGATATAAAGAGACGCCCACAACTTTTCGGTGGTATCTAAGGAATTTGACGTTATGTTATGTCACACACACACATTCTTCCTAATTTGTTCACCTTGTTCCTGAGCAATGACTGAGCTGAGACTTTTGAAGACTTTTCTGTTTATTCATTGCCTGACGTCATCGCGTGTCATGCACGGAACATTTCCTCACCGGCATCATCCATCAATAGGGATGCCCACTGCTGTACGTTAACCTCCCCAATGGATTTTCAGAATAAGGCGTTCCTGAGATCTTAATTTTATCGTCAGTCCACCTAGTCCATGGACGTCTTTCGCTACTCGTACTGCTACATGGTCTACATTCGAGACATTTAAGGCACACTGGTCAATCGTTCTCTATACTATGTGCCCTGCCACTGCTATTTTAACTTACTGATCCACTGAGCTTGTTAGTCGTATTGTGATGTCACTTTAGTGTCCGACGGCAATACTTCTTTTTTTATTGGAAACTAGTTTTTACCCGCGGCTGCGCCCGCATGATATTTTGATTTTTGCCGCAATATCATTATAATGTATAGCCTATGTGTTATTCTGATATATAAGCTATATTATTGCAAAGTTTCATCTCAATCCGTTCAGTAGTTTTTGCGTGAAAGAGTAACAAACATCCATACATCCATCCTCACAAACTTTCGCGTTTATAATATTAGTAGGATAGCCTATGTGTTATTCTGATATATAAGCTATATTATTGCAAAGTTTCATCTCAATCCGTTCAGTAGTTTTTGCGTGAAAGAGGAACAAACATCCATACATCCATCCATCCATCCATCCATCCTCACAAACTTTCGCGTTTATAATATTAGTAGGAAGTAGGATAGGATAATTTCGAAGTTGATCCCAATTACATGTTATCGAAATCGGCTAAACCATTTTTGATAAATCAACAGTAATGTGAAAAATGCTACATCGCTCCGTGCGAAATATTCGCGAATTCTGCACTTGGTTGAAGTCGGTCATGCTATTTTTTGCGAAAAATAATTATTTGTTATCGACTGCTTTTGTTGCCATACGTAGTTGGTATGTTGTAGTGGGCATAGTAGAGCGTATCGCCTTTTTTGTGCCTGATACGTTCCTAACACGGTTTTCCACGGCTAGCATACGAGTACATACCTACCTACCTCGTCATAATTTTATCGACGTGTAAAAAATATGTCAGATATTTTCGTATAGTCATTTTATCATTATGTAAGCCAAGTTTTACAAAACACAATGGTTTTATTAATCTAGATATATATTTTACTCGAAGACATCAAAGATGAGATTTGGTTCGATTCTTAACCCGACTTCATACAAAAAATATACGCCTGAGCTCTTTTTATCTGGCGTAAAAGACAAAGGTAAGGAAACTAGCCTGGAGGCTTTTGGCATCAAACAACGAAGGTATGAATCTGCACTCAACAAGAAAGACAGATTGTGAAGGATTTTCAAGTCTATTTCTGTAGGTACTGATAAAAAAGGGTCAAATACGTGTAAAGAGATTATAAACAATATATAGAGATGTTCTAACTTCAAAATATAAGTGCATACTTGATGTAAATGTAGGTAATAATAGGTAGACGCAACGCGTCACCAAAATGCTGGTGTTTATTTGGCTCAACGTATAAGCATTGCCATCCAGCGTGGCAATGCTGCCAGCATGCTGGGCACGCTGCCAACTGGCAGTGGGCTTGAGCACTTGGATTATCTTTAGACCTTCAAGGGTCTGTGGATGATCCAATTGCTTTCTATGTAGTATTGTCTTTAAAAAAAAGGTAATAATACAATTAAATTCTCAAATATCTGCTAGTACAAGCTCAGTGGAAATCTTGCACATGTCCGCGTTGAAAAAAAATATTACGTATAAACGTAACGTTATAAATTTCATACTTATATATCATTCTATACCATGTTTCAAAACAATCGTAAATATATTGCGAACAAATGTGCTGCAAAATCGGCATATTTTAATTATCATACACTTTGTACGATAAAAAACCTAAATTGATTTTTGTACCTGGCCACCTTTCTCGAGCACTATCTTTAGGAAATTATTACTCTACACTTAAACGTTAGGCCGTTAATAAAGAAAACAGCACAGGAGTTTGGCCTGGTGTGAGTTTCAGGGTACATTAAATATTGTAAATTGTAAAGCTATTCTTATTTATTTATTATTTATTTAATTATTTGGCCAAGATAAACGTGATCGTCTAGTTTTATAATGTGATCGTCTAGAAAATATTAAACTCAAATGGACCCTTATACGTTGTGTAAATTTTACGTTGTGTTTAAAGAAAAAAAAAATTAAGATAAATAATGAACCTAAATTAGTTTTAACACTAGCCTATATAAATCAATAAATAATCAGAAAATAATAGGTGTTGCCAGTTCTTTGTATCATAAATAGATACAAAAATAAAATTATAAAAAAAAGAGAACAAAAACAAAATAGAAATACGAGTAAGTTCAATACGATTCAAATAAAATGCAGTCTCAGAATAACATAAAAGAAATACAATCGCTCAGCACATAAAACACATAATGGAATGAAATTAAGTAAATTTGAATACGGAAGGTATATGGAAATACAAAATAAAGAGAGTACAGTTATACAAAAGCATGCAACTTAGCTTGATTCCGGCTATCTGCTACTCCTTACAGCTACAGCGATCGGTGATCCGCAGTCTGTCCTTCTTCTCTCTTCGTGGCTAACTTTTTGCTAAAAGAAATACCGATTAATGACATTAGTGCAGTGAGAATAATATTATCTGCTCCTTTGAGTTGCGCCAAACTGCATCGCTGCTAACACCATCCTCTGGAAGGAAAACAGGTATGGGATATGGAATTTAGATCTTTAAGATCTATAAATGGAAAACCTAAGCGAAATAATGTGGGGCTCCCTGCCATCCTTCACCCCACTCCAAAGCGTTGCCAACAAATCCGTCAGGTTTAGCCCTAACCACGCCACTAAGGACACTAAATATTCAAACCTTCTTATCTCTTACTGATCATCATTCATTCATCTCTTAATCCAGTCACACATCCAAACACACTTTTAATAAAGTTAGAACCTAAAGTTTTCAAAGTTTGTTATTATTTGGTTCCCTAAGCTAATTTAAGACCAAGGTATTCCTCATGACTCGAAATGATCCCTACAGGAATATCGTGGTTGTGTAGTGTGTGTAGTGTGTACCTAGTGCATGTACGAATATCCAGTTGTGAGACAGCGACCATTAGCTGGAAGCCATCATGAACTAGATACTCTGAGTATACCCAGGGCGGTACCGGCTTGTTGACCCTGAATGCAAAGGGTGAGGTTCGAAGGGCCCGACTCCAACATCTGATCAGCTTTAAACCTTCGCCCGACCCTTTATTCTTGTTAGCTAGTGTGCACGTGTGTAAGAAAATGATTTTTTATACTAATTTTTCATTTTGAAGAAGAAAAACAATATAGTTCCAGTAAGATTTTTTCGTTTTGTGTTAGTTGATGACGAAAACCTTCAATAACCAGATATCTGTGTTAATAATTATATATTATTTTGTATGTTTCACAATACAAAATCATGTATAGGCGAATATTCCGAATCTCGTACTGCATTCGTGAAACACGAACTTGCAGTGAGAATGTATAAATGTTTTGAATCTCGTTCAATAAACACGAACTCTGAACTTCTTGCGTAGATGTCTGCTCTCCTTCATAGGTGTTTGATCCCCTTACGGGATGAGATAAGTACTGATATATTTTTATAACAGCATAATCATCCATCAGCCATAAGACGCCCACATAGACGTGCTGGACATAGGACTCCCTCTATAGATCTCCAATAAGACTGGTTGGAAGCGGCTTGCATCCAGCGCGATTTCCAAACCCCATCATCATCATCAGTTCTCTGCGCTATGTGCCCTGTCCAAGTGCCCATTGACACTTCAACTTCCCAATTCGCTGGGCATAACAGCATAATGTGTTATATATATCCAAATATAATGAGAATGAATCAGATGCGGAAAATTATGAGGTTATTGAAAGTTTTCATTCAGGCAAGTTATTAATTTATTTGTACCGGAACTATAAAACAGCCTAGCTACATTTAACTGAATTTAAATGTTTAGTAGCATTCATCCAATCAATCTTTCCAAACACACATCCTATGAGTCCTACGTGAGAAAAACTAATAAATAGTCTACCCTTAAGATAGCCCAAAAACAATGTAGACAGTAGACCTCTCTGCTTCTGAAAGAAAAAGGACTTTACGCTACCACTATTGTAATTTACCTATCAATAAATCTGATAAGATGGTGGGAGAGAAACGGAGTCTAAGGTAGAATCGTACTTATAGTACCGCTATCTGAAAGTTAAATACTTTGGAAATTAACCTGGAAATAAATACCTTGAATAAAATATGCATTAGTTAGAAATCTTTCTGAGACCTGAGGTAACACAAACTTTATCTTTGACACGGGAGAACCGCAGGAAATAACTATAAAATGATTATAAGGGATAACATCATCAAATATCTGATTTGATCAAAGTTATTAGTTACTGCAAAGACGAATCCTTGAAAGGCATCGCCAAAGGTCTCAAAGAGATTTATGATATATCACTTTCACAACACAAACACTATTCACTTATACACTTGGGAAATGAGCGAAGCGAGCGAGCTCTAATTTCCAAATTTTCACATGCGATATAATTTAACACCTGAACTATTTTCAAAACGAGTATCCTTTACCGCGATCTAACCCGGACTGCCCAAAATCCTAGCTTTTCCCATACAAAATAATTGTAATCTCGACGAATTCCACGCCTGTCAAATACTTGAGAAATCAATTATAAAAATATTTATGGGTTTGTACAAAACGGACGAAAAAATTGAAACACTCGAAATCACTTTAGTTTTTGTAAAAATTTCTAGCGCTATAAATTATTTCTATTTCCAGTAAGTCAACTTGCTACAAATATAGAGTCTTCGACAGACACAAACCTAATATGTAATGACCATCTAGACATAGTACTCTATTTGTATTTCAGTACCTATATTATTAAGTGATTTGATATTATATAGCTATAAGGTTATATTTACATAACAGTCCGCCGCCATACCTGTAAATACTTCATTTATTTCGTAAAACTATTTCAAACTACTATCAATCAGCACATAAGTAACCATAAATTATCATTATTTCATTAATTGAAAGTCATTTTCGCCATAAAATTTAATGCCCTATTAACATACCAAGTTGTCTTACTGTCTAAGTTTATACTGTCTCTATGCGACAGTTGCCACTCAAGATTTTTATGGCAGTCAATATGGATTGCATAAAGGACAACTAGGGTTAACACATTTATATTTTTGCCCAACTACCAAAAGAAGAGAGGTTCTCAATTTATACATACTTTCGCTTTCTTATAAATTTTCAAAATGTTATTAGAAAATAGTATAATTTACATACTCGTATTTAGAATAATACGTAAGATTGTAATTGTAGTGTCCGATGATTTTTTCGTGACACAAAATATCATAACCAAGATTATAATTGTATAAAATGAATAAAACTATTTTGATTATCGTTATCATATAAAGTTCAGACATCAATATTAATATTTTAATTATTTTAATACAAAAATAGTATAGGAATAAGTAAAATTACCTAATGTCGAATGTATGTAAAACAACAGAAATAATGATGTTCGAATCGTAACTTTCTCATATTCAGAATTTACTACTTTACTTAGTTAATACATCTCATTGAAATTAAATATAATTAAATACATCTGAGACAGTGACAACCCTGTCCTCAGTGTTCGATTTTTACTCAAAACAATATTTCTGGCCATACTTCAGGCACTTGAAAACGTAAGGTTTCCAATAATTTGCGGTTGACCTGTGTCAGATACAATTTTGAACTTTATTATTTAGTGCTATAGATTCTCCAATAAAATACTGAGCAGCAAACTGTAGTGGTATTCCTCCTAAAACTTCTCACGACTCAATTTTTTTTAAGGACAGTAAATATTTCAAAACCCGCATTAGCATGAAAAGGACAGCAAATACAACAATTTTACAAAATCTGAGAGAGACAGAAAATTTTAGTTAATAATTTATAAGGTGTATAGTCAAAATATAGCATAGGTACATGGAACAGACGTTATGTGTATATATACATACATAACGGCGGTTACAAAATGTTCTATAAATAAATCTGCTAAAAAGATATAAGTAAGTACTAACATTAAATAATAAGCATTTACTCAAATAAAATTGTTATTTGTTGTTTATTGTTATTCTTAAAATAATTCCAAAAACAGGCCTCAACTGCATACATTTTTGGAGTGTCACTTTTCTTGAAAATAAACAAGATTATTTTTTGCAAAAATTAGCATGACCGACTTCACCCGTGTACAGAATTCGCGAATATTTCGCACGGATCGATGTAGCATTTTTCACATTATTGTTGATTTATCAAAAATGGCTCAGCCGATTTCGATAAAATTTAAATGGGACCAATTTTGAAGTATACTCTTTCCAATAAAAAAAAATATTGAAATCGGACCACTATGTAAAAAGTTATGCGTGGTTATACATAATATATATACATACCTATATAAGTACTAGCTGACCTGGCCACGCGTTGCTGTGGCTAAATAAATTAAAATTGCGACTATAATTTGAGATTTAAACAATCCTATCTCTCAAGTTGGATCGAACTGGACATGGTGTACGAATTCTATTATAATCGGTTAAGTGGTTTAGGAGTCCATTGAGGACAAACATTGTGACACGAGATTTATATATATTAAGATGTGTATATGTGATATATATACGCGTCGAATTGTATACCTCCTCCGGTGGTTCGTCGGTCAAAAAGAACTCGAGCGGGGTACATAACGCGCGTTTTTTCATAGAAAGTATGAGTATAACTCACCAGTAAGTACTGCCAAGTTCTGTTATAGAAGAAATGAAGCCCATATAGGCCGGGTGGCTAGCCCTGGTAACATACGACGTGTGACGTCTATTATTATTCCCTGACTATTATTCAGAGAAAAATCGAACCAAGATGATGTATGCACCATTTGAAAGCTTAATTTATGAGCTCCTCAAAAATATTTGGTTAAAATTTTTCATCCCTCAATTTTTTTTAAATGTGAAAAATAAATTGTATGAAAAGTAATATTACAGCTATTTATTTTTTATAGTTTAACAAAAATAAAGTGCTTTTATCGTTATTTTACTTGCATTCATAGTTGATTCTTCCACATTCATCTCTCAATTTGCAAAAATTAATTAATTTTTCTAAAATTAAAAATTATAACCTACCAGTGTGACCAGTTAGTAGGTACAGTGGTACAGTGTGACAAAAAAAAACACTTAAAGAGTGTGTCTAATTGGTAAAAAGGCTTTTATTTAACTATTTGGAGGTTACTTAATCAGGGTTGATAGAAATAAACTACCTATTGAGCCAAATATATTTATTTATCCTAATAAATTCAAAATTAATTTAAAAAAAGCCGGTGGGCTCTTTTTTGTTTTTAACTGATGTAATAGACTCAGATATGACTCAAATATGAACTTTCTCGAAATGTAACGAGTGTTGTGGTTACAATTTTTGATTATTTTGTACCGGCCTCTATACATTTTGTGGACATGTCCTTTTACGTGTTCACCTGAGCACCTGTACTGTACTGTACCAGCCTTTTTAGTAGTCCACTGCAGGACGTAGGCCTACCCACGAAGGGTGATTGGGCCATATCCACCACGCGGGCCCAGTGCGTATTGGTGGATTCACATACGCCATCGAATTTCTTCTACGGACGTATGCGGGTTGCCTCACGATGTTTCCCTTCACTGAAAAACCTGTCGTGTGAAATTCCGTACATAAATTCCAAAGAACTCATTGGTACGGGACTGGGATTTGAACCCACGACCTCACGAGTGTAAGGCGGGTGTCACTATCTCTTGACCACCACGGCTACCTGAGCCACGGTAGCGTTCAGTTGGAAATAACACCTGCTGTCACCCATACAAAGACTGATCGTGAAGAACGGCGTTGTTTAATTTCGATGATGCTGTCAAACACCTAGTCAAACAACGCTATGAGCGCTGGTTCTGTTATATAGGCAGTATCTACATGAACTAGGACAAAGAAACTAGTGTATTGTTCTAAACAATGGAGATGTCCATTAGTGGATATTATCGTGCTGTGATGTCTGTGCGACTTGATGCATTCTGTTTTTAGAAACTGGGAGAGAACCTTCTTCGTATTTCTTTAGGTATCAGTGTACGTATCTACATACCAGCATACCTATTTTCCTGTTCTTATAGTTTACTATTTTTCGCAAAAATTCTTCGTATATATGAGTGACATCGTGTTTACCCATCCGAACATGTATTGCCATTAAATTTACAATCCAATTCTGCCATGACTTGGATGAGACGTTAAGTTGTGGGTCCCGAGTAGCGCAAGAGGCTTTCAGGCGGCTTAAAAATCCTGACACCAGGGCTTGCTACTGGGTCTACACAAACGTGCTTAATCGGTGTAGGTACATATCTGTAAGCCGTGGTGGCTTAGAGGTAGTGACACCCGCCTTACAATCGTGAGGTCGTGGGTTCAAATCCCGGTCCCGTACCAATGAGTTCTTTGGAATTTATGTACGGAATTTCACACCACTGGCTTTTCGGTGAGGGAAAACATCGTGAGGCAACCTGCATACGTCCGTAGAAGAAATTCGATGGCGTATGTGAATCCACCAACCCGCACTGGGCCAGCGTGGTGGATATGGCCCAATCACCCTTCGTGGGTAGGCCTACGTCCTGCAGTGGACTATTAAAAGGGCTGATACAGTAGAGTACATATCTGCATAACTACGTACAATCCTCTTCTTACACTGCAGCCTGATTCTCTATCGACAAAACGTAACGTAACGCGGTAAGTATTTTTTTTATTTCCGTGAATTTCGTTTGGAGAAATGTTTGATAAATGTAAAATTACGTTAAAATGAATAATAAACCGAGTATAAGTTATGATATTTGAAAAATAAATATTTTTTATGCGAATTTCTTAAAAACAAAGAGCACGTTAGAGCGCGTTACACGCTTGTTTTCATACAGAATCACCCACCTGATCTAGGTGTATATTTTCAGAATACATAATTGAATTATATTTTTTTAAACTTTTACAAAGTGAAGTAAAACAAGCATAATAAAATGTAGGAATCAGGAAAAAAAACATTTAGATGACATATTTACATTTTCCTTAAACTAGAACGTCTACTACATAGCCTATTATGACCGCAAAACCGCAGACGCTACCAACGGGTTATTGGACTTATTGGAGATCTATAGGGGAGACCTATGTCCAGCAGTGGACGTCCTATAGCTGAAACGAATGAACAAACGAACATTACATTGAAGATTCCGTAACATAGCTCGAAGTAACCATCCATCCATCCACCAGGCAAAGGACGTACACTGCTGGACCTAGGCCTTCCCTATGGATCTCCAAAAAGACCGGTTGTAAGCAGCTTGCATCCGGCGCGATCCTGCGGTCTTAATGAGGTCATCCGTTCACTTTATCGGTGGAGGTCCTACGCTGCGCTTGCAGCGCTACTAGGCTACTTGGAGCTTATTAATAAGGCCTATGGTAAGAGACCGAGTTTCAGTGCCATAAGTTATCACTGGTAACACACACTGGTCGAAAACTTTCGACTTGAGGCACTGAGGTAAGTCAGACGAGCAGACGTTACGCAATTTTGCGAACGCTGCCCAGCCGAGTTGGATTTTGCAATTGACCTCTTTCTTGATTGACCTACCTACCTATATAACTGGCCCACTTGTCCAAGGTAGACGTAAGAGTCAACGACTTCAAGAACCAAGTTCTCAACAAAAATTTGAGTGGGTACAACATGGAAACCACTCAACGAGTGAGAAATTATAAGCAATTGTGATTTTTCTCGACATAGATTTGTTTTATAAAATATAATCCGTTGCGAGGGTGGCTTTTAAGCCTTAAGCTTATATTTGTGACACCTACCTTAAGTGAAAAGTTGGTAAAAGCTTTTGAGATAATCTAGGGAACCTCTAGATACAGAGTAAACAAACACGGCGCCCCGAGAATATTATAAAATTATGAAAAAATAACATGAAAATGCTTCCTACAATGTTGGCTGTTGTCAACGGCATGAATTTGTGACTAACTTTGTACCACAGGGAATAAACGCTTCTCTGTCTATGAAATAGGTGTGAAGATAGTACAGATATTAAATACTCACACTTAGCACTTGCTATGCGAGACAAGCTCGCGTGCAGCGCGTGCTAGTAGATCTTGAAAAAGATCGCCGAAAGCTATCGAATCTATAGTAGAACGTCTATCTACTTAATTAAGTGTGAGTAATACATGTGTAAAAATAGTATGATGTATAAGCATTACTATTGCAAAGTTTCATCTCAATCCGTTCAGTAGTTTTTGCGTGAAAAAGGAACAAACATCCTTCCATAATACAAACTTTCGCGCTTAGCGTCAATTTTATACGTCGAGAGAAATATTTCGATAACGCTTACATGCATACGCATTTTTAATCGTCATCAATTGCATGAATAACAGATATATTATTGATAATAGCCAGTTGAAAATACCGAATTTCTTTCCAAATGACCAAAGCTTCTGGTAGTCCTATTTTTAAATTAAATGCTGAATTGACTGTCTCTGCACAATGCCTTTAATATTACTGTCTAACGACTGACAGGAGATAAGAAATCGTTTCAATAACACTGCTGTATTTTTTCGGAGTCGTTTGAAACGCTTAGTTTCTATCTTCGCGAGTTACTGATATTTCCTTTTATTTGCGTATAAGGAAATAACAAAAGCTCACATTTTGCTAAATGTTCCTAGGGCCTCTAGAGATGGTATGTGGACCAATACTAAGAAAAACATATTATACAATAAATAAAATATAAAAGAATAACTCTCGGCAAAATGTATGAAAGAGCTGGTTTATTTTCGCGATTTATACTCGTAGTTGTTCCCCATAGCATATTTATTTATAGGAAGCATAAATACCTACATCTGTAAGTGCCTGCGTTTTGTTAAAGTGAAAAATCATATGTGATTTTTGATACCTATCAGAATAATGCAATGCTGAATTAAATATAATCGGCCAAGTGCGAGTCGGACTCGCGCACTAAGGGTTCCGTACCGTATAGGATAACGACCCTTAATATACAGGGTTATTTCAAATCAATTAGCATCCTTCTAGGGGCTTATTCTGTACATTAAAACTAACAACTTTTGTTCTACGACTTTCGTCAAAAATAAAAAATAAAATTTGTTGTTCCGTTGATAAATTTAGTTCACCCGCGACAAAATGTATGGAACAGCTCATTTCTTTTTTGAGTTTTGACGAATGTCGTAGAACAAAAGTTGTTAGTTTTTATGTACAGAATAAGCCCCTAGAAGGATGCTAATTGATTAGAAATAACTATTTTACTTTAATTTAATTATTTATTTATGAAGATAATATACAAGTTAACATTCTGTGAATACTTCTGAATTCTTCTGAATACTTCTTTCTGCGGCCTTTATTAATATCGATCATATTGTATGGGATTCACGTTATTTGTATGGGAGACCCCGTTACATTTTTTAAATGGCATATATAACTAAATATTCTGTGAATATATCAAGCATACACCTGTCACTGTTATTATTATCGAGCGAAAAATGTCTAAAAATTCAGGTTTGTTGTACAAAAAATAATAATATTAAAATCTTAAAATTAAAAAATTTTTTTTTTTTCTTTTTAGTATTTGTTATTATAGAGGCAACAGAAATACGTCATTTGTGAAATTTCAGCTTTCTAGCTATAACGCTTTATGAGATACAGCCTGTTGACAGACAAACAGATAGACGGACAGCGGAGTCCTAGTAACAGGGTTCCGATTTTACTTAAGCTTACCCATAACAAGTACGCCGCGTTAAATTAGCTTCTGGAAACAGCGCCTTCTCTTGTATTTTATTTTAATTTAACGTCATTCACGGACCGCATTTTTCATTTCCTTGATGTATTTTAGCTTAATGTCGTGGGAAAATTCTAAGGAAATTCACTGAAAAAGTATTTTTACTTCTGATTTGATGTACAGAAATGCAGTAGGAAACAGAGCTACGAGTATAATGATGTGTGAAAATTTGGGTTTTAATGTAATCGGCAGTGTAAACCGGCAGTGAGCAGCGGAATTTAGATTTCCTTTAGATAAAGGGTATGTATGTGTCCGTTGTGGATGATCCAATTTTTATAGCACACTTTGATTTCATTTCAAATTCATAAAACAACTAGGGATTGTAAAATAACTTTAACAAATTATCTTAGAACCCTCTCTTATAATGAAACGGAAGACTTACTTAGAATAATTAGCTAAATAGGCGTTCATGGTATCATCGTCTGTCGTGCACACACACACGCACATACACACATAAACACACACACACTCACACTACAGTTATAAAGTATCCAGTCACTTCTACTGACACAATGAGCCGCACCATAAATTCCTCTATAGCAAGCACAACTGTTATTGGGCCTGCGACACAGGTTTTTACCTAGTGCAGGACCCGCAGTTCAACCAGTTGAACCTTGTTGCTGTTATAACTAACTCTCCCAGTGATCTCCCATCTGATTCATAACTCAATTTTTCAGAAAGATACCTGCTTAATCTTATTTCTTATGTAAGTTAATTAAATCCTTGTTTCTTTTGTATGTTTTATGTTTAGCAGTAAGGTTAAATGTAATGTTATTATTATTGAAAATAAATTATTCTTATTTAATTTTCACATATTAATTTCCTTTGAACCGATTAGTTAAATTCCTCGTACATATTCCGACTTGGTTACAACAACCGCGTTGCTCGGGTACGACCAGTCATCTATATATTAACCGGCACAACTACAGCAGACATAAGTCTGCTAGATAGTCGTGGTTTTTAGTCATGACTAAAAAACTAACTAGTCATGACTGAATGAATATTACAAGGTATTGTTTTGCAGAGTACAGGGAGCTTCAAATGTGTATAATTATGCTTATCATTATGAACGACTCGCACCATGGGACCAACTGCGAAATCGAGTAATAAATCAGATGCTCCGCACATGTCGAACGTCAATATTAAAAAGTTTTATTGTTTGGAAAGTTGATTTCTTTCATGATTTGACAATGGCAAAAGTTGTTCATAATAATAAGGATCGTACATCTCATAAAATCATTTCACTCGGCAAAGCAACTCTAGGTATGTAACCGGGTTCTTTGGGTACGCAGACGACAGTACAGTCGTGGAGAGCTACACATCCGATGCAAGAGCCAGCGGGCCACAGATCGAGTCACTCAGAGAGGCTATGGTCGAACGGCTCAACTTGAGTCTGGAGGCGGTGTCTGACTGGGGTGATGCTAACCTGGTCAAGTTTAATGCCACGAAGACTCAAGGCTGTTTGTTTTCTTTCAATTGTCTCCCGCTTTCCGAGGTGTCTCCGTTCCTGTAACTGGCAGCTTGGAACTATTAGGAGTTTCGCTCTCATCGACTCTTAACTTTGGCTCTTACATAGAGTTTATGGTGGACATTCCGCGCGTTTGAACAAAACGTTTCGAATCCTCATTCCTCATACGAACTGCCAGAATGTGGAACGCTTTGCCTGGGTCTGTCTTCCCGCTTAAGTACAACGTGGGTGTCTTCAAATCCCGAGTAAATAGGTATCTTCTAGGTAAGCGTGCTACTTCCTAGACCGCATATCTGCTCAACATCAGGCAGTATGTAGTCAAACGCAAACCTACAAGGAATAAAAAAAAAGTATATCTATTAATATAATCGGCCAAGTGCGAGTCAGACTCGCACGCGATGGGTTCCGTACCACATGGAAGCGCCCCCCCCCCCTATTATTGTTTAAGTAACTATTAATTTTTGAAGGCATAATCCAACTTAATATTCTGTAAATATTTCAAGCTTCTTCCCGTTCCCGTTATTTTTATCGAGCGGAAACGTCGATGACACATGATTTACATCAGGTTTGTTGTATGGGAGCCCCCTTAAATATTTATTTTTTCTGTTTTTTGTTATAGCGGTAACAGAAATAAGTAATCTGTGAAAATTTCAACATTCTAGCTATCACCGTTCATGAGATACAACCTGGTGACAGGCAGATGGACGGACAGCGAAGTCTTAGCAATAGAGTCCCGTTTTTACCCTTTGGGTACGGAACCCTAAAAATCAGCCCAGTGCGGGTCGAACTCACGCACAAAGGGTTCCACGTTTTTACTCTTTGGGTACCGAACCCTAAAAAGTACTTTTCGTCTTAATAAGTATCCATTTACTTCCATGTTATGTAAACCAGTATTGGTAAGGTGCGTAGGGTGAAATTTAGATAAAGCACGTGTTGTACTGAAAAAGCCAACAAATCCTTTCAACAGGAAGCAAAAACGCTAAAATCTTGATGCATCGCACCTTTATTAAAGGCGTATATCATTTTTATGGCTTTCGATTATCCTTGGCTTGTATTTATCTTGTGGTGGAGAAATGTAATTATTTCGGTATTTTTTTTAACATCGAGACTTCTTTTCAGTTTAGATTTGATTCTTATTATTTTTTAAGCCTATAAGTATATTTGATTATTCAAAAGTGTAATCATACGTTATATTATTATTATTAAGTTATTAGTCTAGTAACACTCCTCCCTACAATCATGAGGTCGTGGGCTTTAATCCAGGTCACATACCAATGAGGTTTTTTTTTAAATTTATGTACTTTTCACATGTAATGTTTATGTATAAAGCACATTTTTCGGTGTAGGAAAACATGGGGATGACCAAATTGCTTTTCATGCATATTTAAGCTGCTACGAGTATACCTACGTACTATACGTACTCGTAGCAGTTTTTAAATATGCAAAGCTAACAAGTGTGTAAGTACCTTTTTATTGACCCTGGAAAATCCTTTATGGATACCACCAGGTCTAGGGAGGCCGGTGGTTATGTGGGAGTCTCCACCGCTAGTCGGTGGCATACCCACTAAAAACCTGGCGTGTTTCCAGGTTTTTATTGGGTATGCCACCGACTAGCGTATGTAGGGGATGTATGTATGTATGTATCTACGGGCACGCTTTCGCACTCCTCCGCGGCTCTGACAGCAAATGTGTAAATACCTATATAATATTGTGTTTTGTTGTAGATAATAAAGCCACTTGCCTAAAAAAACAGAGGATATGAGGCAGCCATACACATATCCGTAGACGAAATTCTATGGATGGCGTATGTGGCTCCCCCAACCCACACCTAAGCCAGAAACGTGGCGGAAATCGATGTACTGTACTGTACTGTACTGTACCAGCCTTTTTAATAGTCCACTGCATGACGTAAGCCTACCCACTAAGGGTGTTTGGGCCATATCCACCACGCTGGCCCAAGCGGGTTGGTGGATTCACATACGCCATCGAATTTCTTCTACGGACGTATGCAGGTTGCCTCACGATGTTTTCCTTCACCGAAAAGCCAGTGGTGTAAAATTCCGTACATAAAGAAAGAACTCATTGGTACGGGACCGGGGATTTGAACCCACGACCTCACGATTGTAAGGCGGGTGTCACTACCTCTAGACCACCACGGCTGTCGGAAAAATCGATGTACCTATCTATAATTACTATCATCCGAATCTTTGACGACTATAAGTACTCAGTTTCCTTAATGTTAAAAGAACGGAACAGACTAATAATGTAATACTAACTAATCTACTATATTTATATCTAATATATCTCTATCTTACTAATGTAATCTTATAACAAAAATAATACTAGCACTCCCGATTTAGATACAAATATAATAATAATATCAAATTAAATACAATAAGATAGTAATTATACCTTGATGAACCGATTCTAAAATATTACTTTTATTTGTATAAAACGCCTGCTTAGTTATAGTGTCGTTTGGTTTTATTGTGATCCACCCGGTCCAATGTATCGTTACATAAAAACCCGTCACGTGACTCGCACACTGATGTGTGCCAATGTTGCCAGGTTAAAATATTTTTCCAGATAAATTAGTACCATTTTAAAATTAATTAATCGAGCGTAAGCGAAGAAGCTATCGTCTGTCCAGATGCTGGTTTCTGTCTATAGGTCGCATTTTTCAACAAATGTCAACAAAACTTAGTACCAACACATTTTTTATTTATTAATATTTTTTGTCGTCGGCGATTTTTAAGGGGTATTTGCCTCAAAAAAGAGGGAATTTGCTATCGCGCTATTGATCAGCAGATTTCGATAATATTTGGCAAGATTGTTAGATAATAAACGTAATTACCAAAAATTCAGCTTTAGAAAGTAGTTGCATTTTTTGCGCTTACCTCTTGGGCTAAAAGCATTGAAGTAAAACATCATTGGCTGAAAGTATCTAAATCCTAACAAGGTTTACAAGTATTTACCAAATCGCTCGAGAGTAAGTCATATGAAACTTAGTGCAGATAATACTTTCTATTATTCTTATATTTTTCCAATGGAGATCATGAAATCATACCCCAAAAAGGGGTGCGTAAGCGCTTTAATACCAGGATCAGCTCGAAAAAAATGTAAATTATATACAGGGTTATTCCTAATCAATTAGCATCCTTTTAGGGGCTTATTCTGTACATCAAAACTAACAAGTTTAGTTCTGCGACTTTTGTCAAAACTCAAAAAAAATCAGCTGTTCTATACATGTTGTCGAGGGTGATCGATATTTTTCTATGGAACAGCTGATTTGTTTTTTGAGTTTTGACAAAAGTCGCAGAACAAAAGTTGTTAGTTTTGATGTACAGAATAAGCCCCTAGAAGGATGCCAATTGATTAGGAATAACCCTCTATAAACTAGTAGTTTTCGAACACTAGATCTCGCGTCACTGAATCTTCATATATATGCCTAGGCATATTTACTCTTACGAATCAATAAATATTAATAAAATGTCTTTTTGGGGCCCAATACCGAAGAAATCTCTGATTCCATTGACTAGTTTAACAACAAAGTAATTCGTAAAAAGTTGAAACGTAAAAAAGATAGTGACTTAACTGGTAACACCGGTTTAAAATCTATAAGATACGGCATCATTGTTTTATACGGCGTCCGGAGATTACTGATAAATTATTACCTACAGGAAAATGTTAAATTCAGTGGCACGCGAGCGTTTCACTGTTGGGTTATAGTTAACGCTATCAAGTTGCAACCTTTTTAATAAATCACAATCAATTTAGTACTTTAAAGCTATCTGGGTTCAATTGTTACAAAACTAAACAGGTGCCTAAATTATTTATTTGTTAGATTAGAACGAGAAGAGTGGAAGGAGAATAGGGAAGCCTTTGCCCAGCTGTGAGGCAGAACAGACTTATACAAAATATTAATGGTTTACGTACTTTAAAAGCATCGTCATTCTTTCAGCCATAAGACGTCCACTGCTGGACATAATGTCTCCCCTATAGATCTTCGATTAGGCCGATTGGAGGCGGTCTTAATGATATTATCTGCCCACCTTATGAGTGGGCGCTCTACGCTGCGCTTGCCGGTACGTAGTCTCCACTCGAGAACTTTACCATCCAATCAATCATCAAAAAAGCATCAATGTAAATAAATGTTTCTATTTTAGCAATTGTGAGCGTATGCTTTTATTTCTGAACCAGCATGCACTAGCTGCTTATACTCTATAAAATTTAACTTGATCTCTGCGACAGCTGTCAGAAAAATCACGCCTATGAAGTCCTGAATTTCTTAATAGTACAGACAGTACCTGTCAATGTCATACTTTGTGGGCATGCCGATTAGTGATGGGCGACGAATGATCGTGACCACAGAGTTTTAGATAGTTTTAATTAAAATATCGATAGTTTATACTGACGACATTTTAAATAAAACTTAATTTATCATTAATTTTATTGTATATTTTAATATCATCAGATTTTTACATGTGTAATTTAAATTAAACCTAATTATATGTTACATTAGCATCGATAATAGTGAAAAACGTCGATAAATACTACCGTTACATTATTATGAGTATTTAATTAATATCATAACATTATTTACATGTGTACATACTTGATCTTAAATAATAGTAAGTAAACAAAATCCAATTTCTCACCTTCAACTACTCATTCGATTTCATTACAACATTGTTAGAAAATCGATTTTTCCACCACTATCTCAACTCTAAAAATGTCAATCTTCTATGTCAATGTCACTGTCGCAGAGATCAAGTTAAATTTTATAGAGTATAGTTGATACAATTATTATTGCTATTGCTCATTGAGAAATAAAATACACATAACAATCAACAAGTAGATATTAATATTATATTTATGCACCTGTTTATTGAAAATCTAGCGTACCTAAAGATAAAGGACTGTGAAATTATGAATTTTGCAGACAAAACAAAACATTACAGTACGTGCCTTGTAAAAATGCTGTTGCCACGTCGTAGGGTGATATTTTTTGTCTTTTAAAGTTACGGCTTATCGTAAAGTCCAACTTTATTATGAAGGCTGTGAAGTCTCTTGCTGAAAAGTATATTATATGTACTCGTACTCTCTTACTTATGTATCATCAAAAACAATATAGACATATATGTACCTATGTGTAATTGTAAAATATGAAACTATCTGTATAGAGATTTATCTACAACGTGTGCTTTCCTTTTTTGTTAATTTCATCCATCATCCATCCATCCATCAGCCAAAGGACGTCTACTGCTGGACATAGGTCTCCCCTATGGATCTCCAATAAGACCGGTTGGAAGCGGCTTACATCCACCGCGATCCTGCGGCCTTAATGAGGTCATCCGTCCACCTTGTGGGTGAACATCCTACGCTGCGCTTGCCGGTACGTGGTCTCCACTCGAAAACTTTTCAACTCCACCGGTCATCAGTCCTCCGCGCTAGGTGCCCTGCTCATTGCCATTTCAACTTGCTAATCCGTTGAGCTATGTCGGTAACCTTGGTTCTTCTACGGATCTCCTCATTCCTGATTCGATCCCGCAGAGAGACTCCGTGTATAGCCCTCTCTATAGCTCGTTGGGCTACTTGGAGCTTACTGATAAGGCCCCTATGGGCCCCTATGGTCCTTATCAGTAAGTGAGAGACCACGTTTCTGTGCCTCATCATCATGTCATCACTGGCATCACACACTGGTCGAAAACTTTCGACTTGAGGCACTTTTTGTTAATTTAAAATACACGTATTTATTTACATTTATTCAACTTGAAAAATATGACTAGACTGATATAATGAGTCCGTCCATCCATCTGTCTATCTATCAGCTATGTACCTATAAGAAGTTCTCCGTGCAATGTGCCCGTCTCGCTGCCATTTCAACTTGCCAATTCTCAGGGTAGATTATATTCGCTGATTATATTTCGCTGAGAGATTCATAGCTTATTTAATATATACCTAGCCCTCTCCATAACTAATTGGGCTACTTATACTTGTAGCCCAACTTACAATTACTACTATAGGTACCTATTATTAATAGCTTATTTATATTCATGATAAGTTTTAAGAAAGCATACACTTGTCTCGTTCAGCCATTCTCACTCAATAGGGACGGATTTAAAGATTTGGAGGCCTCGGGGCATTAGAGTAGAGGCCCTTTGTCACAAATAGAGGGTCACTCTATCAATATGCATAGCACAAATATTTAGGACGATTTGAAATTTGATACTTTTTTACTGATTGCCTGATTGGGTAGAATGATTGATTGATTAGAGTAAACAAATCGTCGGTCAAATCACAAAAAGACGTAACGAACAAAATTTTGGATTTTTAATTACGCCCTTTCGTGATTTGATCGCAGGAAAATATATTAATTGTTTTTGTCAATATTTAAGAATAACACAATTGCAAGTAAGTAAAGGTCAATCTCTTCAAATCTCAAATCAAATCAAATCTAAATCAAAAATCAAAAGAAAAGTCGTTTACTACAATTATTGTTCACATGTTTTGTTGAAATATTTTTTTCGAACTCTAATGCAGGGCCCTTCTATTGTGGAGGCCCCGGGTCGGGGCTCCGGTTGCCCGGTCCCTTAAATCCGGCACTGACTACTACTAGATACTACAAGGATATACGACCCCATCAGCTTAACATAGAATGGCACTCGCCCCCTATTAGTTCCCATTGTAAGGGCGCTGCAAGCTGGCAAATCATTGTTTATGTCTCTTTTATGGCGTTTGGCTTTGGCCTCAGATCTTCCTACGCGTTTTTGGAGGTCTGATGAAAATGCCCAGATAATTTGGAGATACAAAGAGACGCCCACAACTACAAATTACTTAGGTTTACATGCTGATGAGCTGAAGATGGCTGCCGTTACTAGGGGTGCTGTATGAATTTAACAGAAACCGTTGTCATTACTCAGTAACAAAAGCGAACAAACTAGGAAAAAGGTGAGTGTAACACAACGTCAAATATTATTCCATCATCGTTATGAAAATATCGTATATTCATTGTTAATTTTTGGACATTTTTGTCGTAATAAATAATAGTCATCCATGACAGTCATCTTAAACATATAGTTAAACAATATTGTGGTACCAGCTATTGCTCGCGGATTCGCTCGCTTAAAATTTAGATTTTTGTGCTAGGCCATAAGAACCTTTATTTTTCCGGGATACAAAGTAGTCTATGTCCTTTTCCGTTTATATATATATCCCAAGTTCATCCATTTTGATGTTGCTGCGCGAAAGAATAACAAAACAACAAACAAGGTTAGGGATTTATAATATTCGTAGTGAGTATTGATAAGTACTTACCACACAAATACATTGGTGGCACCTTTGGTACGGGCACCAATAGTACCACAGGACCACAGCGGCGTAACAGTTATAAAAAATAGCAACTTAGTACCACACAACAACTCATAAAATTAAATACTCATAATACAATATCTATGCAATCGACTTCAAGTTTGCTGAACCGAACTGCTGTAACCAGACGATTTACAATTTCAACTGCTCAAATTGCTTTATCCGATCAAACCTAAGTACCTACCTACCACACTCATTTAGTTTCGATCGACGATCAATAATACCTATATTTGCCGAAATTAAGAAACGTTCCGCATGGTCAGTTTTTGGATGGGTGACCGCGGGTGGTATTTTACAACTGAACGCTACCGTGGCTCAAATGACACGTTAAATTACTTTACCACTTATTTATGTAAAAGTCGAAAATTTCATCGACTCTCGACTATACTAGGTATATGAAAAAGCTGTTTTTCATCACATCTATTCTAAAAGGACTACTTGGTTCGCCTTTAGGTGCGCCCAAAGGTGGTGACCTTTGGGCGCACCTAAAGGCGATTTTCAATAAGGAACTTTATAAGTGCGCCGGAATTATCTTTGCCGCTCACTTTTTGAATTTGGAACAAATAAGTGCGCAGGAATGATCTTTGCCGCGCACTTTTTGAATTTGGAAGTATTTGTAATGTTAGTGTTCAGCGCCAAGAAAATGAATGAAAAGAATGTAAAACACCACCATTTTTCGCACTTAAAGGCGAACCAATTAGTACTTTTCGAATAGATGTGATGAAAAATATATTTTTGGCTCGGGCGACGTACTTTGAATTCCCTCGCCACGCTCAGGTTTCTACTCTAGAATCCCTCACTTCAATCTGGATTTAAAAAAGCCCCCTCGCCTTAAAAATATTATTTTGCTCCCTTATGACACAACCTACTATTTTGTCGCAATATTACAGTCCCTTACTAAAAGTTGTTCATAGCGATGACTGATGATGAGCATATACATCTCTGAAAGTCTTTACATTTTGCAAACCAACACCTGTATAGTCTATTTATCATAATATAACCCCAAAAACTTAGGTGCGTGCCAAGTTAATAATAACAAGGGAATGATAATCCCATCGCATAAAAAGCCTAATTAACAGTTCGAGTGTGGTCGTTACTTCGCTATGAGATCATAAAGGTTGAATGTAATTACGCCATAATCTGAAGATGCGCAATTTTCACATTTTTTATTAAGCAATCAGATACGACGTGAGCTGAGTTCATTATGTTTCACTAGCAGCGTTCTGTAGCTTCACTTGAAAAAAATAATCGGCCAAGTGCGAGTCGGACTCACGCACGAAGGGTTTCGTACTGAATGAGAGCGAAAAACGGCAAAAAATTCAGGTTTGTTGTATGTGAGTACCTTTAAATATTTATTTTATTCTACACATATTTCAAGTATTTTTTGTTATAGCAGCATCAGAAATACTCGTTGGTATATCATCTGTGAAAATTTCAACTTTCTAGCTATCACGCTTCATGAGACAGACAGACGGACAGCGGAGTCTTAGTAATAGGGTCCCGTTTTTACCTTTTGGGTACGGAACCCTAAAAAAGTCTGGCCATACTAGGACCGTGCTAGGAGCGTATCAGCCATAGAAAACACAATTACGTTCTATGCCGTATATATATATGTATAGACGTCGAGAATACATATATTTTTACCAGTGCAACACTATGTGTAGGTTTATTCTATTGTGAACAATACCGAGTTACCTAGTGGGTCTAGGTAACTCAGTATTGCTCACAATAAAATAAAACAAATTAGAATGTACCTACGAATTTTCATCGAAAAGCTCACAAACCGTTCATAAAACAGAATGTAAATACTACGTGATAAACATAAGAGCATAGCCAGCTCCATTACCATGGCCTAAAACTGGAAACATACTATCGGACGCGGCTGACGGACGCGACTGACAGCCGCGACTTAGCAATGTGCACAGTCATAAAACATCCGGCGTGCCAGATCGCTCTCGGACGTCCGAACGCTCAAGGTCGTCCGAAGGTGACGTCCGCGACTTATGTCCGATAGTGTGTACGGCTCAGTGTACTTTCATAGTCTAGGTCGCGTCCGTAAGCCGCGTCCGATAGTATGTTTCGAGCTTAATACAGGCATTGCAAAGAGGTTTTATTCTATAAAATTGAACTGATAAGGGCACCAAAGAAGTCATATTCTATAAAAATCTAATAAATCCTCCTTACACTGCCCCGTGCAATGCAAAGAGGTTTAATTCTGTTGAACAAAATTATAAAACCTCTTTACGATGTCCTTAAATGTTCTAAGTTAACAACTTTCATACGAATTAGACGTTCCAAATTTAAATCACTTTACTCCCTAGGGAGTTTCATACAACATTATTGACCTGTCATAGCCCTCGAGATTGTGTTAAGATAATAATGAAAAAGCTCAAGATAGCCCAACGTGCAATGGAGAGGACTATGCTCGGTGTCTCTCTGCGGGATCGAATCAGAAATGAGGAGATCCGCAGATGAACCAAAGTTACCGATATAGCCCAGCGGATTAACAAATTAAAGTGGTATTGGGCAGGACACATTGTTCGAAGAACGGATGGCCGATGGGGCCGGAAAGTTCTCGAATGGAGACCACGGACCAGCAAGCGCAGCGTAGGACGTCCACCGGCTAGGTGGACTGACGATATAATAAAAATCGCAGGAACGCGCTGGATGCAGGCCGCTTCCAACCGGCCTTTTTGGAAATAGGCCGCTTCCAACCGGCCTTATTGGAAATCCATGGGGGAGGCCTATGTCCAGCAATGGACATCCTACGGCTGATAGACAGATAAACGCTTTATTGCACACCAAGAAATAACCATAATAACAAGAAATAACGATACAAAAACAGTGTAACAAAGGGCGGCCTTATCGCTAATAGCGATATCTGCCAGGCAACCTTAGGATGGAGAGGATAGATAGCGTATAAATAATGGACGGGGTGCGCATTAAATAAAAAAAAACAGATAGATAGATAGATAGAATAATGACATATTTTACGTTGAGATTGTACGACATATAATGAGTCATTTTCGAGCAGGTGGTATGAAAAAATAATTATGCTCTCCATGCCGATATCGCCTATGGAGACTATTTTCGACATTTGACTGAAGAGTAACATGGCTCAATTTCAGCAGTCATTGTTTATGGCTAAACAAACAAACAATTACACTTTATTAGACCACCACATTACATAAAAACGAATAACAGGGACAAAACAATTTTGACCTCAACATACTGCTATTATAATAACAGGACAGCAGCAAAACATATCATGATTTGTTTGTAGTAAAAATACAGAGAACAAGTCTCCTAAATTGAAAAAATCACTCAACCCACTCAAGAATTTTGATTCATAACGTAAGAAGGTAATCCAAATATTTGTCATGTTATCAATCAGAATAGACTTAGCTACTTCCCAATATGCAAACATTGTACCAGACAGACTTTTACATTAATCATATAGAAAACAAGGACGTCAAAACAACAGAATATATAGATACAGAAGCACGATTCTAGGTAGTAGGTATTTATTAGAAGTCTGGCCGCACGAATCAAAAATGTTGATCAAACCGCTTCGCACGTACCTAAGTGTCGTAGGGAAATCGGCAGTGTAGGTGTAGGTGTGATAGTGAGGCGTCTTTCTACTTGTCCTGCAGTAAAACAGGGTGGTAAGATAAGGTCGTGGCTCACAAGCACATTCTCTTAAATTCATTCCAGAGAAGACCGATAGAGTCGCAACCACACGGCGCGTGTAATGCTCTAGGTTGTACGTACATAGTTATAAAATAAAGTCGCTTTCCTGTACGTCTGTCCCTATGTGTGCTTATATCTTTAAAACTACGCAACAGATTTTGATGCGGTTTTTTAATAGATAGAGTAATTCAAGAGGAAGGTTTATATGTAAGATACCTGTGCGAAGCCGGGGCGGGTCGCTAGTCATCTATAAACCGAACAGCTAGCCGGTACATTGACGTAATTATCAGCCCCAGTATTTCTAGGCGTAGATACAATAAGTCCAATTGTAGAGACGCCATCGTAACTATAATAACTAATTAGAC
Organism: Hypomecis punctinalis; assembly: GCA_949316475.1. Classification (NCBI taxonomy): domain Eukaryota; kingdom Metazoa; phylum Arthropoda; class Insecta; order Lepidoptera; family Geometridae; genus Hypomecis; species Hypomecis punctinalis. Next base: position 17,055,752 of record OX438810.1, read on the forward strand.
TCTTTCTGTTTCGACTTTAGGCATTCGATAGAGAGAAAACTTTTTACGTTGCTATTAAATCTAAAATTGGGCTACGTATAAGATCTAAGTAACTAGGTAATAAATAATTAGCCATCATGTTCGAATTGGCAAGTTGAAATAGCAGTGGGCAGGGTACATATTACAGAGGACCGATGGGGTCGAAAGTTCTCGAGTAAAGAAAGCGCGTGAAAGCGCAGCGTAGGACGTCGGACACCCATACGGTGGACAGACTACGTCATTAAGACCGCAGGATCGCGCTGGATGCAAGACGCTTCCAACCAGTCTTATTCGCGATTCATAGAGGAGGCCTCTGTCCAGCAGTGAACGTCCTACGGCTGATGGATGAATGATGGATGAAGTTCGAATAATTAAATTAGGCAATTAGCTGACCCGTATTGCCACCCTTATTCAGTAGGAGAGACGTAGAAGATCCACTTTCACTCATCTGGTAACAATATAAAACATGTTTTTTTTTATAAAATATCATTTATTTATCTAAAAACACGCCTATAATAGTCTCATGATGATAAAGGTGAAGCTCTATTTTGATTGCGGGCTTATTTATAGAGCGCCGCAGGAAATTGGTTAAATTGTGCATTGTCCTGTTACAAGGGCGGCAATTGCTGTGTCACGTGCGCGGCTTCTTTGTCACAATATTCTATAAATACACGCTGACACGGCAAACGCTGTTTCTAAAATAACATACATGATAATAAAAGTTTTGTGTACATTTGGTTCGGTGCACAGGGGTTATTTTTTCGGACGAATTACCACATTAGGTACCCATCGAGGTTATAGTATATAATCATGAATGTATATAATTATTAATTATTACCCTTATAGTACCCTTCACGCACACCACACCACTGGCTTTTCGGTGAAGGAAAATCGTGAGGCAACCTGCATACATCCGTAGAAGAAATTCGACGACGTATGTAACCCGCACTGGGCCAGCGTGGTGGATATGGCCCAATCACCATTCGTGGGTAGGCTTACATCCTGCAGTGGACTATTAAAAAGGCTGGCACAGTACAATATTATACCTACGTATGTTTAAAAAAAATACTTAGGAATAAGAACCTTATTACATAGCTCAGATCTACAAAATGTGAATACACAAAAAAAAGGTGAAATTTGTGGTGAAATTTTAAATGGCATTTGAATATTTCATAATTATTATTATCATTATATATTTACAGTGGTGACTTAATAATAAATGTGTGGATCGTTGACATCAAACAAGCAGTAAGGATGCAGTTGGCAAGTATGTCGAGCAGTGGATTATCACCAGCTGATCACTATCTTAATATATATAAATCTCGTGTCACAATGTTTGTCCTCAATGGACTCCTAAACCACTTAACCGATTATAATAAAATTCGCACACCATGTGCAGTTCGATCCAACTTGAGAGATAGGATAGTTTAAATCTCAAATGATAGTCGCAATTTTAATTTATTTAGCCACAGCAACGCGTGTCCGGGTCAGCTAGTACTCTATAAAATTTAACTTGATCTCTGCGACAGTGACATAGAAGATTGACATTTTTAGAGTTGAGATAGTGGTGGAAAAAAACAATTTTCAAACAATGTTGTAATGAAATCGAATGAGTAGTTGAAGGTGAGAAATTGGATTTTATTTACTTACTATTATTTAAGATCAATTATGTACATACTTGATCTTAAACATGTAAATTATGTTATGATATTAATTAAATAGTCATAATAATGTAACGATAGTATTTATCGACGTTTTTTTAACTATTATCGATGCTAATCTAACATATAATTGGGTTTAATTTAATTACACTTGTAAAAAAATGTTATGATATTAAAATATACAATAAAATTAAGTTTTATTTATAATATCGTCAGTATAAACTATCGATATTTTAATTAAAACTCTATCTAAAACTCTGTGGTCACGATCATTCGTCGCCCATCACTAATCGGCATGCCCATAAAGTATGACATTCATGATTCTATCATGAATCCCAGAATGACAGCTGTCACTTTGATATATGTCATATTTGACTTGAACTATGACCTGAAAAAAACATATTTTAGTTTAACAGCTGTCACTTTGACACCTGTCATGCAACTCTAGCTGACAGGTCATATTTTGTTTCTCTTTGCTATTTTAGTTTTACGGTAGTAACACGGGTAATTTATTTTTACTGTTCTAACCACTTTCAACTGCAGTAGTAACATTGGTAATTCATTTACCGTTCTTACTACTGGTAGTAACACTGGGAATAAACCGGTTTATCGACAGCGTGGCCGTTAGGGCTTCGTTTCGCGCTCGCTGTAAGCTTGCATGAACGTTGCAATCTTATATTTTTAAGTTACAAGCTTGTTGACGTTACTTTCAGTAATGTAATTGCAACTTTTGCTTGCTTAGCGGGTAACATTACTAAAAAAACTCCAATAGTCTCTGCACATAGCAATAGATACTGCATTTGTTTAATATTTATTCAATTTATAATACTGTTAATCAATAAGCATCCTTTTAGGGGCTTCTTCTGAACATAAGACCTAACAACCTTTATTCTGCAACTTTTGTCAAAACTAAAAAAAAACAGCTGTTCCATAAGTTTTATAAAGGGTGAATGATATTTTTCTATGGATTAGCATTTTTTTTGAGATTTGATAAAAGTTGTTAAACAAAAGTTGTTAGTTTTCGTGTACAGAATAAGCCCCTAAAAGGATGCTAAATGATTACGAGTAACCCTGTAATGACCTGCAGTGGTTGTATTAATTTTTTTGTCTGTTTTTTTTTTTATCTGATAAATGACAGCTTACTGTCTATATGTTCTATGTCCGTCTACATGGTTATCCAGAACTGGTGTACTAATCCGAAATGAGCTGATTTAGACCATTATTACGAACATGTTTTAAAGCTATGGGACACATCCATAATTAGAAAAAAAACAGCTGTTTCATACAATTTGTCGATTCCGAATTGCCATTTTGCATGGAAAACCTTATTTTTTTCTAGAATTCCGGGTTGGCTCCATATTGATTGTTATTCGTAATAATGGTTTTAATCACCCCTTTCGGTTTAGTATAGAGCAAGTAGATACCCCTGTATGTATCTCTATTTTTTCAGTCTTCAAAGTACTCACTTGGAATCTCTCATCAGGATTCGGTCCAACTCCGCCGCATCAAGCTCATACTTATAGTTGTCAGTGATTTTCACAACCGCTGCTGCATGTGGCCCTTCAATTGGCTTACTTTCTTCAATCGATTTGATTTCTGTAGGTGCTTGTCCCCCTGGAGATTTTAGCCCCCTTACAGCTGTTTGCCCAGCTGTGGCTGTTTGCCCCCTGCAGCTGTTTGCCCCCCTACAGATGTTCGCCACGCTGCAGCTGTTTGCCCCGCTGCAGTTGTTTGCCCCCCTGCTGCTATTTGCTCTCCTGTAGCTGGTTGCTTTCCTGTAGTTGCATGCCCTCCTGCAGTGGCATGCCTTCCTAAGCCTGGTTGCTCCCTTTCAGCAACTTGTCTTCCTACAGCTGTTTGCGTCCCTGCAGCTGGTTGTCCTTCTGTAGCTATTTGCCTTCTTGTACCTTCTTGCCCCCTTGTACCAGCTTGCCCTTCTGTAGCTATTTGCCTTCTTGTACCTTCTTGCCCCCTTGTGCCAGCTTGCCCTCCGTGAACTGGTGTTGATTTAATTTCGGGTTGATCACCTTGCATTTTGTTGTTTGGATTCATTTGGATGCTAGAGCAATGTGAAATCATATTTATTTCGCTAAAATTAACGCTGTGATTGAAACATCTGGATATGGAATGAAGAGTTCACAAAATCTGTTGGTTACCGAGCTTAAGGATTTAGAAGACCTTTATAATAATTCAATTCTACTATATATTATTTTACTGTATACTTAATAATTATCTATAAATATAATACCAAATCACGGGTAACAATGACTCTAAATCTTTTAAATATTAATAAATATTTTATTTGTTATATTTTTTGTTTAAAAAATAACTGATGCTGTGGTATCGAGGGCTGCAGTAGTTCTCGACACGAAGTTTCCCTAATGAAGGCTGCTTCGCAAGGCTTACTATTTTGCATTATGTTTATTACCAATATTTATCATGTACATATATATCTAAGGACCTACCCACATCTTTAAGTAATGTACTGTACTGTAATGGACCAGCCTTTTTGATAGTCCACTGCAGGACAGCTTACCCACGAAGGATGATTGGGCCATATCCACAACGCTGGCCCAGTGCGGGTTGGTAGATTTACATACGCCATCTAATTTCTTCTACGGACCTATGCAGGTTGTCTCACGATGTTTTCCTTCACCGAAAAGCCAGTGGTGTGAAATTCCGTACTTAAATTCCAAAGAACTCATTGGACCGGACTGGGATTTGAGCCCACGACCTCACCATTGTAAGGCGGGTGTCACTACCTCTAGACCACCACGGCTTGATCCATCTTTAATTACTAATACCAATCTAAATACCTACTATGTATGAAATTAGGTTAAGTGTAATTATAATGTTATGTATGATAAATAAATAAAATAAACGAGGAAAAGGAGTAATAGTACAAGGAGAAGAACCTACCTAAGCCTTATCCATACAAGCTGATAATGATAATGAATTTTGATAAATATATTCAAACTTACAAGCAATGCAATTACTTATTCAACTCCTTCAATGGCAACCACGAACACTATGAAAATTGCATTCTCATATTGTATTTAAATACAATCAGTTATCATTAGAGTAATCTCAATTCCGATATGTGCTTAATTGTTAATGGGAATCATTGATATGCATTCACAACAAAACTCAAAAACAACAAACAAAGAAACTCAAAATACCTATTTATCTAGTAGTGGTAGCATTGGTAGGCAATAGATAAAAATTGCAATATATATGGGAGATATATAGAGATACTTACCTACTTGTGGTTTTAGACTATTACAAAAAAATATAAATGTGAAAGTGATCGGCTTGTGTTCTAAGTCTTTTCCATTTCCAATGTGTGACCATTAGGTATTTCAGATTTTAGAAGAGTTTCTTAGTACTTAGTACCTTGTTTCTAGCTGTAAACATAAACGGTCTTACTACAAAAGTTTTAAACACACTTTAAACACTGTTTAGCCGTGCAATTTGTACTGTTAAACATTGTCTAAGCAGTGCGTAAAACTTTTGTGGTAAGACGGTAAGTCTTTATTGTTCATACACAGAGTGGTTTAAAACTAGTGCGACAACCAGCAGCCTTATCGCTTAAAACTTAAAGCGGTCTCTTTCAGGCAACCTTGAGATGGAGAGGATTAAAGTTATTTTACAAATCCCAACGTTTTTATGCAACACCGATAAATTTTCCTTCAATGTATCTGTTGAAACGTGACATCCGCTTATCGCGTCTCATGTTATCAATAGTTCTTCTGATACAGTGGAAATTGATAAGAGCTGATAGGTTTGTTGCCACTGTCATTGGCGCTTGCCGAAGAAAAACCTAGAAACAGTTTAGACCCCGCGCCACCATTGAAGTTCGATAAACGAGGCGCTTCAATCGCTTAGTTCATAGTCCTTTGTTATACCGTGGTACTTAGTTCTTAAAATCTGCCGTCGGACTTCAGTGTTGGCGAGGAGTCTATGTATAAAATGTATGTTATCAGCATTATACGCGGAATTATACCTATCTTATAGTACAGTAGTGGCATGTAGTAGTTTTGCTATCTTGTCGATTGTTTTGATGTGCACCTGACATTCTTTGTATGCCGTTTGTTAGATTTTTACGTACTTGCCTACTGAGTACCTATATCGCAATGGAAGAAATTTTAGTAAGTAAAAAAGGCGTAGGTAACACATCTTTATCAAACTAATTTTTGTAACATAAATGTTCTTAATAACTTTCGTCACATCCTTACTTCCTTAATTTTTTTTTTAAACTATACTGTCCCACTTCTGGGCAAAGGAATATTATAAATAAATCCTCCTTAATATTATAAATCCGAAATTGTCGTTGGTTTGTTACTCTTTCACACTCTTAGGGAGAAAAGTTCATAGGTTGAAGAGTTAGATATGCTACTTTTTATGCCGGAAAAATAAAAGGCTCTTATGGGACAGCACAAAAATCATTATAACATGCGTACGAATCCGTGGGCAAAAGTTAGTATTCGATAAGAATAGAATAAGAACAATTTATTTCGTAATTTATTTTTTTACTACATCGTAAAGTGTAGGCACATAAATGTTGGAACAAACAGACAACATTTTATAATGATAAAAGCCATGTGGGCGTTAATTTTGAGTAGCTTATCAGAGGCACTCAAAAAACTTAGAATTTTTTCTTGAATGAAAGGCGGAAAAGACTCATGTAATATCGGCAAAACTAGAAGGCGAAGAGAACCCTTGTCTACCGATTTGATATTAGGTGCAAATCATTAAATTTGTTAGTATAAAATCTTTATCCTGACATGAGTCCAGACGAAAAGTTCGCATTTCATAAAATTTTGCTCCAAACCAATTTGACGAAACTCGTCAATAAGAATTTCCAAATCACGTAGGACTGTGTTCGCATCGCCACCCAAAGTCTCGTCATCCAGATACCGAACGTTGAGTTTAGATTGGAGACGTTGAACAATTGGATGAATGGCCAGGCTGAAAATGGCTGGTCCGAGAGGGTCACCTCGTTGACAGCCAACGGAAGATAGCAAAACATCATTTTTGTAAATTAATTTAGTGGGTTTGCTTTAGAATTGCCAAGGAAAATTGAAAAGATCGGGAATTTTTTCTTTGACCTGTACTAACAAGGCGTCTCCATTAACCGGATTGAAAGCATTTTTGACATCTACCTTAAGCAACACCTCTCCACAATTTTGACCGAGAAAAGTACGAAGGGAATGAACAGCAGCCTCACATCCACCCCGCGAACCAAAGCTAAACTGTATTGGTTGAAAAAGGTTACCCAAAAGAGCCACCTTTTTTCTTCAACCTTTTTATAATAATTATATTAGTACTAGCTTTTGCCCGCGGCTCCGCGCGCGTGGTATTCTCACTTTTGTGTTATCCCATTTTTTTTTCGGGATAAAAAGTAGCCTATGTCACTTTCACCTCTAAATTATAAGCCTCTTTAAGTTATTTTTTGGCATGGGCCAAAAATCAAGTCAATCCGTTGATCCATTGCTGCATGAAAGAGGAACAAACCAACAAACTTTTCAGATTTATAATATTAGTATGATATGACGTTTACGGAGTAGGTACTGTGCATAGGTTCTGTGCTTGTTAAGCGGTCTACACACCAAAGCCGCTGACCCGTCGGCACGGATCGCTGGCCCAACCCGCCGGCCTTATTTTGTACAATCATGCCGCCGGCTTGCGCCCGCGCGGGCAAGCCGGCGGGGCAGCATGCCGATGCCGACGGCATCCCTCTCCACTCACTCAGTCAGTTGCCTGCCGGCATCTCTACGACTAGGTATTTGGCCATTACTAGAACACCACATGCCGCGGCTGTCGTGCCGCCGGCATTGCCGCCGGCAAAGTCGTTCGGCTTGGACATTCTGAAGCCGCCGGGTTAACCCGCCGGCACTAAGCCGGCTGTGCCGCCGGGTCAGCGGCTTTGGTGTGTAGACCGCTTTATAGAGATTTTGTTTCTATTGGAATTATCAAGTTCGCACAACAGAGTTGGATGGAAGCCGCATCCAAGAGCTCCATAAGGAAGGCCTATGTCATTAAAAGATGAAAGTACAACGTCAACCACGAAACCAACGAAACTTCTATAATATTAGAATCAGAACCTTAAGTAATTAATACCACACCCTAGATCACAAGCAGGTAAGTAAGTATCTACGAGTAATTACCTAAGTGTCTCGGGTAGTAATTCAAGCCACTCTGACATCAGGGTTACCTAGCTAACCGGCCTATACGAACTTACTTTCTTTTTTTAATGCATTCATCATTGTTGTTTTTAAACTTTCGCGATTTGAACACATTATTATTAACGGGACTAATCGCGCACTAAAATTACGAGATAAATAAATACCTCCTCATCCCGACGTTTCGGCCGAGTTGCATCGACCGCGTATGTGAATCCACCAATCCGCACTGGGCCAGCGTGGTGGATATTGACTATTAAAAAAGGCTGGTACAGGCACTGATCTCCCTTGGCGGAGACATTTGGGCTGTTGCAGGACCAACCTGGCCAAGTGGTATTCGGGCACAGAGACAGCAGCAGTGCAGTGCAACAAGAGAGCGCCAGCGCAAACTATGAAGACTCTTTTTGTTCTCTCAGTGTCCAAATACGCGCACTATTGTGACTAATTATTTGTTATTACTATTGGATATATCATACCAGCATATTGGATATGGCCCTATTGTCCTAAAGTAGACCTGTTTTCAACAGTGAACCTTCAAAAAGCTGATACAGTGTTATAGTTACAGTTATAGTAATACTTATTTTACCATAATGTGGGCGGGCGACTTGGGGTTAAAGCATAGTTATGCTTAGAGCATAGTGTTTCAAATCATTTTGATGTATCAGTAAATCATATTTACTAAAGGTTGAAACAATAAGTAGAAAGTTGCATAAATGACGTAACAAGAGCCATCGATAAGCAGAAGTGGTGGATATCCAGTAGTTATAAATCTTGAAGAGTTAATCCGTAGTTTTAGAAATCCTCATGACGTAGACCGATCACGGACAAGTACGCTGTACCTAATACTAGAGATTTGTGGTTGGCAAAGGCTTGCACGCACTATCTACGAGTACTGTTTCCATAGATACATATCGAGAGGAAATCCATTGACGCTAAGCGGGAAATATCTCTAAGGCTGCAGACATACTCGTACTGACGGATATCATTGTACTCATCCTTATGACCAACTAACTTAGTAAAGGCTAAGAAAAATTTTAGATGTTCTGTACACTTTTTCTAGTTAGTAAACTTGTTCTAAAGCACTCCTATTTTTTACATAATCTTAGGTAGAATTGACCCGCTAAGCAAAGAAGAGAAGCAAAGCACTAAAGACTGTGTTTTTATCGTCATTTTTGTCATCCCATCGAAATCTTAATTCTTGTTTGCATGTTACAAATCAATGCATTGAAAAATGACTAACCAAGAGGTTTTTTATTGTGAAATCGACTTGTTGATTTATGCGTTGAGTACTTGCGGTAAGTACCTAGGTAATTGCATGTGTCTTTATAGACACTTATTTGTTAGAGTATGCTTACATGCGTAAGTACCTGTTCGGAAAAATGTATATTTTATAACTTTATATGCCACCATATTACATAGGGTGACTGTGAATTCTTTGGCAACACGAGTAGTTATGCTCGTAGCATAAATGCACATTTTATTTACTATGGAATCAACTCTGAATCGGCAAAAAATTAACATTTTGTTAAATAAATGTTGTCGAGGTTCCGCGAACTTTTTGTTGATATGGTTATGGAATATTTTTCTGTAATTTTTTTGCGATTTTGCAGTTACTAGTAATAACTACATAAATCACTCTGCTTATTTTCGCGCTGCCTTCGCGGAGTTTGGACTGTAAGTAATATCTCCGTGATAGTCTATTTAATTGTCATAAGGAATAAATAAATTATTATTTCTAAACCCAGAGCAGTTGATTTATTTAGTTTCCATAGTTTGGTTCCAACAAAAATACGCATCTATCGTGCACTCACATGACGAGAGTCAAGGTTTTGCGATAACTTGACCCAAGAATTTACCTAATTTTAAGCAATGGTGGCATTGTGCAGACTCGACGTTTTATAAAAATATACGTCGCGTGAGTAAAAATCTACTACAGAATGTCTATAAGCTATATGACCACATAGCTAAAATAAGGCTATAGGTAAGCGTGTGTCAAGTTTATTTATTATAATTTTCAAGGATAGGACATAATACCTATAGATACATAAATTTTAGAAACATTTATCTATATGCCCGAGCTAATAAAAAAAGGTTTTTCTCAAAGTAAATCTAAAGAAAACCACAATTCTTCGACCTAGCAATAATTGAAATTCAAATATTACAAAATTAAGTCAGCACGATTATTCAATTCCAGCAAAATAACAAACGGATTTCCATAAACCTCCCGCCGAGACAGGCATTGTCACCATCTGCATTCTCTAAATAAAATCCCTTTTCTAAACGATCTGAGATTATTCTGTCGCGGCAGTGAAACCGCGGCTTAAGCAGATAAGCTGTTGATCGACAATATCTTGAAAATATCTAGTTGTAGCCACTTGCCTTTATCAAAACCACGATACCATGATCTCGATAAAATTGAAGGCTTTCGTTGATGTATCTTACTTTTGTCGTGGATCGCAATAGTGATACACATAGTGCGGTCAAAATGAACAGTAAGTTTTCTTTTTTGCATTTTTGTCATTAATTTTCAGGGTTAAGTGCTGCTAACTAATTGGACTTACAGTGACAAGGACATGCTTAATTAAATTGCTAAATAACTATTAGTAAAGTTGGTGCCGTTTGAGAATTGCAGTATAGATTAAAAAATCGTAGTTAACTTCCTAACTTTATGATTGGCCGGTGTAAGGGAAAGGAAAAACTGTAGAAATAAATATAGTGCTAATTGCCTATACAAAATTTTCGCCAACATTGAGAATGAATGAATGAATTCACTCAGTTTTGTCTATGGTCGGTAAATCACGTGCCTGTTGAATTTGTATACCTATTCAAAAAAAAATTGAATGGGTTTATTTTTTGTACCTTTTTGTACCTAGATCTATTGTCACTATCATAATAGGTAGGTAAGTTCGTGATTGTTTAAAATGGATTGCATTTAGAATTTTTATCAGAAAATTAAAAAAAGTGTTATGTAATCCTAAAAATAATGTTACGCAACTAATGAGTAAATTTTTAATTGTTTAGTTAGCATTATTTGTTTAAAGACACTCTCACAAGCATTAGATACATTCATCCATCACTATTACTTACCTACCTACAATCTGTGATGGCCCACTATTTGTTCTTTACTGTGTCAGCGCGCGGTATTCAAGTCTCTCATAAACTGGGCTGAGAGTAATAAAAATAGACCTCTTCTTTTTTTCCATCCATATTTGCTTATCCAAAAAGAAAAGGATTCGCGATTGTTTTTGTTTCTTGACAAGCAAATATGGCATTTATGCAGTGGACTCGCGGAGTACAACGTTCTGCTTATAGCTGTGCACATCTACACTCCGTTCCGATTTTTTAGAACATAAAGGTGACGTCCACATTAAGTAGTATATTTTTCAGTGAAAAATCGAACCAAGATGATATACCTATACATAACTTGAAAGCTTGATTTATGGGCTTCTCAAAAATATTTCATTTAGATTTTTTTATGCCTCCATTTTTTTAATGTCAAAAATAAATTGTTTGAAAAACAATAATATAGCTATGTATTTTTTCTATTTTAGCAATAATAAAGTGCTTCTATCGTTATTTTACTTGCAATTGTAGCTGATTCTTCCACATTCATCTCAACTCCTAATTTAATTTGCTAAAATTAAAAATTATACTCGTTACCTACCTGAGTGACCAGTACAATGTGACAAATACACTCTTAAAAACTGTGTCTAATCTAATTGGTAAAATGCTTCTATTTAACAATTTGGAGGTTACTTAATCAGGGTTGCTAGAGATAAACTACCTGTTGAGCCAAATATATTTATTTATCCATATTATATTTGGCTCAACAGGTACAGGACTCAAAATTAATTTAAAAAAAACGGGAGGGCTCATTTTTTTAACTTATGACATAGACGAAATGTAACGAGTGTTGTGGTTAGAGTTTTTGATTATTATTATACCAGCCTCCATACATTTTGTGGACATAATAACTGCGAAATCGCAGAAACAAAAACTATAGCTTGAACATCTTACACAGCATTCTTAAAATTTTGAAGTAATTTCCTTACAAATCTTGTATTAGTGCCGTCCTGCAAAATACCAAAAATTATAGGAATATTTGTCAAAAATGCTATTCCTACTCGTAAAACTATCGATAAATAAGTATGATCACGGAGCATGCTACCGTGTAGAGCGTCAGTTTTCAAAACGTTTACGCTCGGAAAATAAAACCAATCCTAGCAAGGATTTCAATGTTTGAATATCGTTTGCGTTACCTACGATCGTTTGTTATTTATTTTGGATTCCACTCCTAGATAAAACGCGGAATAAAAATATGCCTCAGAGAGTTTTCGATGCAAACTGTCTACGCTCCAAGCATGAATAAAAAAATCGGTGACTCTAAAATACAATTTGTACCTGTGTTGATTGCAATTTTTATCGCAACCGTTGAACCGTTCCCTTTGGGTAACTTTTACCAGTTGCTGTGTGTACCTATAGTTATTTTTTATAGTTTTTTATTTTATTTTAACCAGTTTCAATTGATAAACATAGGTCTGGAATCTCTGCTACATGTCTAAAAACACTGGCTGCTCTACTCCAGAACAATTCAAAGTTATATAATAAAGATAAAGTAATAAAGTTAATAACAAAGTGTAATAAAGTTTTTTAACAGTGGGCAGAACTGTTTGTGACAACTATTGGGTATAAATCAAAAACGGTTTCTTCTGTCGTTGTTCTATATTAATTTACAATAGTTGTACCTTTCTCGTAATTGCAGGTTCAAGATTATTACACAATTATTTGGACGGGGGACGGACTTACATCACAATTAAATTCGCACTTTCTTTTCTTACATGTTGGGTTTTCGGCGTTACTCTAACCTCTCCAAAATCCAAAAGTCATCCTTTTCTTGTCTATGCGGACCAAAGAGAATGTGTTGCCAGAAGGGTCTGTCAATATAAAGTACTTCTTAAACATTACATCAAATTAAAGCACTCCTTAGACGTCACATTAAGTATTCACCACACTGTTATCGCCAAACGCAAACAAAGAAAATCATGCACTTACTGACAATCACAGCTTAAAGTAGGTAGATTCTAAGAAAACTCAAAGTATTAAAGTGTCTGCCCACTATAACGTAGGTAGGTCATAAATCATAAAAGTCGACGAATGTAAAGTGCGAATGTAAAGCGAGTGTAAAGCAGTTGTAAGCTACAAAGTGTTCGAAACCCAATCAATGTGCATTGCGCACCTTATGTGGCGTCAGTCAGGATTGAATTGGATAGTCAAGATTGCAAAGCTTGTAGCTAAATTCACACCAGCCGACTTTTATGATTCGGTCTTTACTATAACCATGAACAACGATAATTACGCTCTACTAAGTAGGTATGCCCATTAGGTACAACGTACCATTGACGTACAATAATTTATAGGTAAAGAGGTAAATCAGGAATTCTTCGATAATTTTTCCGGTGCCGAAACACACCGTACATCGAACGTGATGGTGCTGGTTGTTGACGGAACGGTCTTATAGGTACTATAATAATATTATTATTACAAATAATATTGTTTTGTTTGACATGTTCTTAACACTGACTCATCTAAGTGTTATTTATCAGTACTATTATTTTTTATTTGTCTGTAGGTATGACTAACTTCTTTTTATACTTTATTTAACGTGACTTAACTCACGTGCACGGATTGCATAGCGAGACGGCTCCGCGCGCTAGCGCACTCACCAACTTGAGAAAGATGTCCGAACGCGATCGAAACTATATATAGGGTTACAGGCTAAGTCGACCTACTCCCGTTAAGCTTGTGTAGTTTACTACGTTTCTGAATGATTTGACTATGAAACACCATATCCTACTATCTCACAGTTTTCGAGGTATTTGAATTCAAATACTTTTTATAAAAGGTTAATTTTACGGACAATATTCGGAAGTGGGGTCACAAAACATTATTTTACATGTAAAAAAAAAATTAAAAAATATACGACTTACACGTTTCAAAATATTTGAGCTGATAGCCGAAAATTGGGAATTTTATAAATACTAATTTCAATTATCATCAATTACCTTGTAACCCTGTATAGTCGTGATGACTTAAGTATCCGGTGCACGGAGTTCAGCCCCGTTATATAAAGTATAAACATATGTGCAAACGTTAATTTTCATAGTAAAATTATTTTCTTGTTATTTATCCTTGCAGCAGCCTTATGGCTCCTCTGCTGCGCGGCAGCCCTGGCAGGCGCCTCCGCCCTCTCAATCAACGTGAGACAGAATCCGGAGACGCTATGCGCCGGCCAGATGAACTTCCTCCGCATCGCCAACATCCATGACTGCGTCACGTACTACCAGTGCTACTCGGGTCGCGCGTACTTGATGATGTGCCCCGACCAGACGTGGTTCAACGAAGCCGAACAAGTAGGTGTATAATAATTTCATATTAGTATTTAGGCTTAGTAACTTATCGTCCTGCAGTGGACTATTAAAAACGCTGGTACGGTACGGTAGGCTTAGTAATCGTCCGTGTTCTGCTATCCGAGATCATACAAACATCCATGACTGCATCACGTATCTATGTATGTAGAGCTATAATAGTGCCACTCGGGTCGCGCGTACTTGATGATGTGTCCCATACTTCGTTCAACGATAATCAAATATTATAGGCTTAGTAACCATCCAGACCAAGGACTAAGGACTGATAACCGATAGGGTCGTCAAGTTCTCGAGTGAAGACCACGCATCGGCAAGCGCAGCGTAGGACGTCCATCTACGAGGTAGATAGACGACCTCAACAAGGCTGCTAGATCGCGCTAGATGCAAACTACGTCCAACTGATCTTATTGGAGATCCAGAAGGGAGGCCTATGTTCAGCAGTGGCCGTCCGATGGCTGAAACAACGACGAACTATCCAGACATCCACATGTTAGGGAGATCCCGGATGAGTGACCGTGATTGAGTCATGTACTACCAGTGCTGCGCCGGTCGTTCGTACTTGATGTGTGTAAATAACAATACTTAGATACTACATGTTTGTTTCGTCAAGTTAAGAGTTAGCTGACTGCACGCAGCGATAGATTAAAAATGTCATCTGGCGACAAGTGAACTGGACGCTGTGGCAGACGCGTCGCTACGGAATGTGTTTTATAAAAATACACACAATTTCGCCGCTAATTTCGCGTTGTTGTATTTTACTGTTGTTGTGTGCAGTAGGCTACGGATTGTACTTTACATTCCGCGGTCACCGGATTCTCGCTTTTTTTAACCCATTTTTTGCATGTTTAGGCCAAACCAAGACAAAGAAACTAAACACTCTATATTAAAATATTTTTTTAAATTTTAACAGGTATGCGACAGATCGTCTCCTCCAGCTGGATGCCACATTCATCCCGAGCCAGAACCAGAACCTGAGCCAGAGCCAGAACCTGAGCCTGAGCCAGAAGAATCTGAAGAACTAGAAACAGAGCCGGAAGACGAACCAGAATCAGACCCAGAAGAGGAACAAGTAGAACCAGAAGAAGAACAAGAAGCTGAGCCGGAAGATGCTGAAGAACCTGAACCAGAAGAAGAATCTGAAGCAGTAGAAGAGGTTCCAGAAGATGAAGCGGAAGAATCTCAGGAAGAAGGCTCTGGCGATGAATGGTTAGAAGAAACTTTGAAGAGGATCTACAAAACACCTAGACAGGAGGACATTGAAGCCGAAGAGGATGAACAAGACGTAAGAAAACGCCAAGAAGAAGACGAAGAGGGAGCAGAAGAAGAACGTAAAAGACAAGAAGAAGATGATGATGATGATGACGTCGAAGACGAAGAACGTAAAAGGCAAGAAGATGGTGAAGTTGATGATGATGAAGAAGAAGAAGTAAAAAGACATAAAAGACAAGAAGATGATGAAGACATAGAAGAAGAAGAAGAGCGTAAAAGACAGGAAGATGATGTTGATGGTGATGATGAAGAAGAAGAACGTAAAAGACAAGAAGAAGGTGGTGATGATGATGAGGAAGTAGAAGAAATTAAAAGGCAAGAAGAAGGTGATGACGACGAAGAAGTTGAAGAAGAGCGTAAAAGACAGGAAGAAGAGGAAGAGGAAGAAGTAGAAGAGCGCAAACGACAAGAGGAGGATGAAGTAGAAGGTGAGGAAGAAGAGAGAAAAAAACAAGAAGATTTGGAAGAAGTGGAAGTAGAAGAGAGAAAACGGCAAGAAGAAGATGACGAGGAAGAAGAGGAAGAACGCAAACGTCAAGAAGAGGAAGCAGAAGAGGAAGAAGAGGAGCGCAAACGACAGGAGGAAGGTGAAGATGATGACGAATCTGAAGATGAACGCATTAGACAAGATGAAGATGAAGAAGAAGACGCAGTAGAAGAAGAAAATGAGGAGGAACAAGAAGATGTTGAAGAACGTAAATTAATTAAAAAATTTAGAAAGCACGTGATTCATCAACATGAGCATGGTCATCATGAACATCATGAACATCATCATGGTCACCATCATGGCGAAGAAGAAAGCCGCCAAGAAGAAGATAATGATAACGAGGTAGAAGAATCTTCCAGGCAAGAAGACGAAGAAGTTGATGACGAAGCAGATGATGACGAAGCTGACGAACAAGAGGAGAGAAGATCTAAAAGAAGCATTAAACAGGAAGACGAAGAAGATAGCGATTCGGATGAAGAACTAAGACAAGAAGTAATCGAAGACGAATTAGAAGAATTAGTAAGACAAGCCGAAGAATCCGACGAATTCGAAGATTTAGTAAGACAAGACGACGACGAGGATGCCGACGAAGAAGAAGCAGAAAAGGCTAAAAAGAGTTTCTACAAACGCCTGATCAGAATTTTCGCTTAGAAGGAATAATTCAAAAGCACTTCCGAAAGGAATGCTACCTTGAATAGCAAGAGAATGTAGCTTAGCAGTTTTAATTTAATTAGTTTTATATTGTTTTAAGTTAACGATAGGATCACTTTGTGCAATTTTGTAAATATGATTATTTATTGGTATGAGTGAGAATTATATCGTTGATCCAAAATATGTTATTTTATTCGTATAGTTTTCATATTTACAGTGTTGGATGCTTGATCTAGTCAGGGCCGTATTTAGAGGTGTGGCAACAAAGGAGTTGAGACCTCTTGGTCACAAATAGAGAAATAAGTACTCCTTTAAGATGGGTAGTAAATTCGAAGTATAATACCTAACTAATCTAGATCATTTGGATTTTTGATATTTTACTAATTGCCTGAATATTGTGAACAAATTATATTATATTATTATTAATTATAATAGATCAATCAATCGTTTTAGTCGTAATTTGAGAATAATATAATAACGTTTCTACGAAGTAGTAAGTAAAGGTAAAAAAGCAAAAAGAAAACAAAAGAAAAGTTGTTTGGTTTGCCAGTACTTATTTGTTGGAATTTGTTTATTTTTTCGAAATCATTAGTAGGTTCACTATAGTGGAGACAGAGGAGGCATTTTGGCCCCAAAAACCGGCCCTGGATCTAGCACAAAAGTATAAATCGGGTTATTTCTAATCAATTTGCATCCTTTTAGAGTCTTATTCTGACGACTTTTGTCAAAACTCAAAAAAAAAATTGGTGTTCCATAGAAAAATTTCGTTCACCCACGACCAAATGGAAACATCAATATTTTTGACAAAAGTTGTTAGTTTTGATGTACAGAACAAGCTCGTAAGAAGATGCTAATAGATAAGAAATAATCCTGTATATACAATCACGAATAAAGAACTCATTGAAAAAGAATAAAATGGTAGAATTGATAAAGTATAGGCAGACATTTTTCCAGTACTTGATATCTCCGAGTCACGAGTACAGTGCTGAGATGCGCAGGAGTTTTCACTGATAGTTCTAAATTCTGGGTATTTCTGACATGTCATAGCCATGGCACGCGTTACTCTTACCTCTCGAGATCGTCTCGTCACTCAATCATATAAACAAATGTCACAGAGAACATGTGAAATACCCAAGATTAGATAAATGTACATAGCTTTTAAAAATTATGAAAAAGTAATAAAACTAACGTTTCCTAGTATTGTATTCGATTAGTAATAGCATATTTGAACTTATTTTATAGTTGAAAGAGTTTACCAGAGGAGATAGCTCGGTAGGGATAAGTGCACTACACAAATGGTCAGTGCACTTATCCCTACTAGTAGAACTAAATCTACTAAAAGTGCACTTATTCCAACCAGGGGATAGTTCGGTAGGGATAATCGTACCAGCCGAAACTTTGCAAGCGCTGGATCATGCCTAGAAAATGCTATTCTATCAAATAAATTAAGCAGTAGTTGGCACGGGGAATAAACGTAAATTCGAATCTTAGTTTTTGACAGACAAATCGGAAAATTATTCGACGCTTGAAAGGCAATAATTACCAAGCGACATATTGGCAACTTTACACCAGAGCATTTTAAAGTTTTATTTTTTGGAAAAAAAATCATATAAAATTTTCTATTACTCATTTCTACTCGGTTTTAAGAGATTATAAATGAATTTTAAAAGCTCTATGAACTGTCATTTAAAAAATATGATTTTTCTCAATAATTTAAGAGATAGTGTCGGTTAGTAAAATTTTGATCAAAATCACAAACAGGTAAAAATTACTAACCAAAAACAAATTTTTATCATAAAACATGTAAAATTAACTAAGCCCCAATATTTTATGATTATATTTGAAGCAAAATGATGCATCCAGAATAAACAGATGTTTAACACATAGGTAAAATGATCCAAATCGAAAGATAAACCACTTTACTGCCAGGCAATTTCAACCATAGTCCTATTTAAATAAGGTAAGTGTAGGACAAAAAGTCCTACACTTACCTTCCAAAAAGGAACAACCTAACAAAAAATCAGGTTTGTACACTACATTAAACTTTTGCAAAAGTTTTCGTCATCACCAATTCTTAAACAGCCCTTGTAGTTATCTACAATCACTCTCTACTGAGTATGAACCTCATCTGATGATGAATGAAAAAAAATGCTATCAAAAATATTGTCACAATAAAAACTACTTAAAATTAAAACTATAAAGTTGACACCGGTTTCTGGAAAACCTATCTAAATATTTATAATAAAATCAACCATGTCAAATCATTACCTATTTCATTGTTATTTATTGTTTCTATTAATTTGTCGTCGTTGTTGTGTCTGCAGACATTGCACAGCTGGACTAAGGCCTCCCCTATAGATTTCCAATAAGACCGGCTGGAAACGGCTTGCTTCCAGCACGATGCTGCAGTCTTGATGAGATCTTCCGTTCATCTCGGAGGTGGACCCATAATCTAGATATCAAGACTACGCTGCGATTAGGCCCACAGTAAACGATCACGTTTCGGGAACACACAACTGTTGCAACTCTCGTCTTGAGGCACTGAGGTTTATCGGATGAAAAGACGTCATGTGGTTTTCCGAACGCTGCCTAGCCGAGTTGTACCAAATTACCAAGCTTCTATCTCGCTTCAATCTACTCGCTTTTTTCGATTTTTATGTACTTTTAGCAATAGATTTAAATTAATGTAAAATATAAATTGAATAATATAATATAAAGTCATATAAATCTATAAATATAATCATTTATAATATATTTATAGAAGTTCATATCTGAAAATCTATAAATATAAAGTCATAAAATCTTAATAATGCACTTACCGAGTACACAAACAAGCTACGAGATTAAGCACTTTGCACCATGCGCGCACGCATGCGTGTTGTCTAAGCGACAGTTCGGTGAAGACGTAATCGTTATTTTGTTACCAACAGCCACTTAGAATCTGATTTACAGTGCGGATAAGTGACAAAACAAAAAAGGTGCTGCATGGATAAGGTCACTTTTAGAGAAATCTCATATCAGAAATAGTTATCTAAGTAACATAAACTTTAAAAAAATCGGCGGGTAGAAAATTACTTAACGACAAAATGTATCCTGTTTTAGGCAGGTAGATATTCACTACTTCACATTTTTGAATAAATTATATTTAGGTAAAAAGTACTAAATGACAAAGAAAGTCTATTTAAGGTGTGTTAAAAAGTCTTAAATTACGAGAGAGAAAAACAACAATCAGGTAAAAATTCTTAAGTAATGCTAATTCCTGGGTACTCGCAAGGCAGAAAATACTTTATGTTTAGATGCATTATTTAGAGTCAAGGCAAAAATTACTTAGTGTAAATTATAAAAATCTTATCCTTACTATGTGAAAAATATTCATAAATCATTAAAATTTTAGTCGCTTGGACGCCGAAAACGGTGAAAATGTGTCTTTTTTTAAGTTACCAAACGACAACAAACTTCGTCCTAGCGCCGTGAGAGTAAGACCAATCGACGCAGTTTTTTTTTCTGATTTCAGTGATATATATAACTCAATATCGCCCAAACTGTCGCTTGGTAATTTTTGCCTTTCAAGCGTCGTTATTATGATCGAAACAAAGATATAGATCTATACAACTTGTATAGGCCGAATCAAACTTCTTGGCGGCTGTGAACACGAGGCGAGTAGTGGCGCAAGAATGTGCGCAGCTTGTATCTAATTTCATAGCCGTCATGAAGTTTGAATCACCTTCCTTTTTTGGTACGGGTCTGGGGACTTTTATTTGCATGACCGAATCGTAAGCTTGTACTGTACTGTACCAGCCTTTTTAATAGTCCACTGCAGGACGTAGGCCTACCCACGAAGGGTGATTGGGCCATATCCACCACGCTGGCCCAGTGCGGGTTGGTGGATTCACATACACCATCGAATTTCTTCTACGGACGCATGCAGGTTTCCTCACGATGTTTTCCTTCACCGAAAAGCCAGTGGTGTGAAATTCCGTACATAAATTCCAAAGAACTCATTGGTACGGGACCGGGGATTCGAACCCACGACCTCACGATTGTAAGGCGGGTGTCATTACCTCTCGACCACCACGGCACAATCGTAAGCTTAATCAGACTTATTATACGGTATGGAACTCGAATACAAAGACAAGATTTAAATTTAGCAATTTATTAATTATCATACAAAATAAATCTCAAATACAATATAAGTTATAGTAACACAACCAAAGCGAAAAAATAAACATTGAATTTGAGAAGTACATTTTAAGCGGATTCACACTTTGATAAAACGCAAGAAAATTTAATTCACCGTTTTCTTTGCATAGTTGTTGATTTAAATATTTTATCGAAGTGTGTCCACAGTATTATGTTACGGTAGGCCCGCGCTAGGATATGCCATAAATGCATCCTTAGGGTATAAATAATAAGAGTTATATTTGTGTGTAGAAGTTTAAAGACTTGATTGTTAGAATTACGATTGCTACTCATTGGCAGTAAAAACTTTAAAATACTGGCAATATTTTTATAACATAACAAGCATTAAGTTAGGTATAAAAAATAAACATCTAAAATTGTACAATAGTATCCCAAGAGCTTTTAAATTAAATAATATGGCCAGCGAGTGACCTACTTTTAAAAGGTTGCATATCAATTTCCTAAGTACATAGTATCAGATACAACACAATCATAGCATGCAAATTAAATATTGATGACGTATAATGAATGCAAGTAACAGTACCGAAAAGCACCTACAAAATTATACAGTGAGATGTGAATTTCAAAGATAAATAAAAAAATGTTGTGGTCAAGTTTTAGCAAAAATATGTCCATTAATTTAGTCATTCGGTATGGTCAAATATTTCAAAACTTGTAAGCAAAGCGGTACATTATTACGGGTCACCGTATATCTCTTATATCAAAACTTTATGGTCCACCTAACGCACAGTATAAAATATTAGCAATGAGTAGATATGTGATGTGTTAAAATATTCGTCACAGCAGCGGTGGGATCACAAGTTGGAGAGTCGAACAAGAAATATCACAAACGTCGTATAACCCATTACACCGCTGAAGTACGTTTAAAGCCTACCCTAAAGCGAATACAATAGTGTTGTATATTATCTAGCATAACAGATAACCATTGACCAGATACATTATATTCCTCTACAAAATCACTCGACCGTGTATTATGAGACGGGGGTTATAAAAACACGAATTCAACATCAAAATCATCAAATCTTTGGCTCAACGCAGCGCCCCATAAAACACGATCGTTACATCGAAAAATATCACCATTGAAACGTGTCGTTTTGTCACATCCAAAACGGTTTAGATCCTATCAAAGTAACGCTAAAACTAAACACCACATTTACAAACGTGACGTTAAAACTTGACGGTTAAAGGAACGGTAATTAAGTATATTTAATAAATAAAAGTTAAACAATTATATACAAAACGCACCGAGTTTCGGATGCGACAAACGACACTAATATACCAACATCGCAACAATTCCTTCCAAATCCATCAAAAGGTAAAACTACATCTACGGCGGTTACATGAAAATATCACCAGCGCGAATATTAAGTTACAATAACGTTAGTTTTATAAAACTGTAATTACTATAGAAAATTTAAAGCGTGCTCCTTAACGTTACGTCGTATCAAATCCTTTATAATTTCAGTAAAAAAGTATGAAACGGCCGCTGCTTGTACAAAATATCTATTCTATGTGAGTACGTCAAATATCCGTAGGCATCTGTAGGGTCTAGTATGAATGGTAACTTGTAACTTTCGATAGCGTACCATTGTAAGTTGAGCCCTGGTACGGATGCGTTCGCCCAGCGTTCTTACGACGCGATTGTTTGACCGAGGGTATAGAACCGGGCGATCAGAACAGACCGACTTCTTTCTTCATGCTTGTTTGTTTCCACGCCGGCAGGGCTGTGAACTCTTCTTTAGTCATTCCGAAAGCCTCCTGGTAATGAAAAAATAGAATATGAGCATGTCATAAATTACTAGACAATTTAAAGAGTCGATGAGCAAAACCGAGTATAGGTACCGCCACACAATTCGGCGGATGAGAAGTTAGCCGCAGATGACACTTCACCGTGATTTGCTAATTATTGCGCATGTGTTCACAACGCCTACACAAGTGGCGAAGTAGTGAGCGCGTGGGAGGCATGAAGCTAGCGAGCGGGTGAGCCCCGGCGTCTCGTCTCTCTGGCTCCCGCGCATAGCTATATTTTGCCTTTTGCGCAGCGTCCTGCGCCTAACTTCCCATCCGCCGACTTGTGTGGCGCTGATTATACCCCAATTCAACAAAATAAGACACGTTATATGAATCACAAAACTTGGCGGCTGTGTTGTTAGCTACAAGCTGCTGATAACCCAAAGCTTGCGTAGCTGTTAAGTGAGCTTCAGTCAGGATTGAGTTGCTGGAATCTTGTAACTAACGTCACAGCCGCCAAGTTGTGTGATTCAACCTATATCGTTATTTTTTTCGACTCTCATAAATATTGGGATAGAAAATGGTAGTTTGTTGAATATTTGCTTCATTACTTTTGTATTCTTATTATGACTGTGTGTTTCCTACATTCCAATGGATAAAACAGTGACAAGTTGTTTATCGATAATTGATTGACAAGCACCGGAAATTCAGATCCAGTCAGATCTTGAAGTGACATTATCAGAAAAACTGTAATATTGATACAATTTCCGGTCCACTGTGAGTCACAAAAATAATAACAAAACAAGATTGTGACTCATAATACAAAAATGTATTTCGGATCTTACTGAAGCATTGTCAATTTTTAGGTGACCTACGTGTCCTCTCATTTACAAAATCATGATATTATTCAGTAAAAGATATGAGTAACTAAGAAGTCGCAGAGTGGACAAATGTTGCCCCTGGGAGGTTTTTTATACTGACGAAAGAGTTTGCATGGTTCCCGAGTGTTACAAACACGTCTTTTTTACTTACCATGACCTTTAAATCATGATAAGATAAGACAGATGTGTCTCAGTGGTGTGGGTCCACATGGTCAGGGTTACAGCGCCTCTAAATGCGGACAGAAAGGTCGATTACAGAGGCGGCAGCGTACATTTAATAGCAACGTAAAAAGTGTTCTCTCTATCGAATGCCTAAAGTGAAAAAGAAACAGAACTATGCTATTTAGCTATTATAATTACGATGGCGCCTCTGTAAACGGGCTTAGTGTGTGTCTATTCAACAACTATCATCTCAACTTACCACACCTTAATGTAACCTTCACGCTATTAAGTGTCTTACCAAGAAGAATTATACCAAGAAGTCAGGCGAAGTCAAATGTGACTTCGCCTGACTTCTTGGTATAATGCTTCTCCAGGTGGTGCGGGTTCACATGGTTCAGCAGTAATCGCTTTTGCAGAACAACTCAATTCACGAGGCATTCTGAAAACTCAACCACAACCGATCGTCTAAGCAACACCTCTCAACTCAACTTTTCACGACCTTAACGCAACTTCCACGCTTATAAGGTGACTTACCAAAAAGTCAGGCGAAAACAGATGCTTCTCCAAGTGATGCAGGTTTACGAGGTCCAGCAGATGCCGCCACTGTAGCGCCGCGAGAGGCACGACGGCGTCCTGACTACTTAGCAACGTCCACTCGTCTATTCTCCCCCACTTACCACACATCAATGAAACCTCCACGATATAAGTGACTTACCAAGAAGTCAGGCGAAGATAGATGCCTCTCCAAGTGATGTGGGTCCACATGGTCCGGCAGGGGCCGCCGCTGCAGCGCCGCTAGCGGCACCACGGCGTCCTGACTACTGAGCCGCGAGAGCTCGCAGGCGCCGCTCAGTACCTCGCCCGCCTTGTACCCGTGCTGGAATGTACAGTGCGAATAAGCGAGTGTGCAAGCGGATTGTATAGCGGATTTTCCCACAGTGATTTATACATTTTTTGGAGCGAGACACCGTCACCATACTAGATCATAGTTATAAATATATAGGGTTATCTGCTTGCCCTGTACTAAGCCGAAAGGAGGTAAATAAAACCATTATTACGAACAACTTTACTTTTACTTTGGGGCCAATCCAAAATTCGAGAAAAAAATCTGCTGTTTTTTGCAAAATTGCATCTTGGACTCGATAAAATGTACGAAACAGATGTTTTATTTTTTCTCGTATTCCAGGTAAATAAAACCACTATTATGAACAACTTTACTTTTACTTTGGGGCCAATCCAAAATTCGAGAAAAAAATCTGCTGTTTTTTGCAAAATTGCATCTTGGACTCGATAAAATGTACGAAACAGATGTTTTATTTTTTCTCGTATTCCAGGTAAATAAAACCACTATTATGAACAACTTTACTTTTACTTTGGGGCCAATCCAAAATTCGAGAAAAAAATCTGCTGTTTTTTGCAAAATTGCATCTCGCACTCGATAAAATGTACGAAACTACTGTTTTTTTTTTCTCGGATTCCAGGTAGTCCTTATAGAAAGTTATTCAGTCTGAATGACAATCCTTTCGGCTTAGTACATCAGTTCTGGACGACCCTGTATTTTTAACACTAGCACTTGCCTAAAGGTATTTGAACGAGACAGTGTTCCCCCCTTGAACATGGCGCTTGCGACTGCGCTGAAATATGTGAACACCATTTCGGTGAAATACAGTACCTAGTTTATAAATACAGCATCATGAAAATGGGACCATGATAAAAAATATAATCCTAAATATAAATATAATCTTTATTAGAAAAAAGAATACATTCTTATTTAGTAGCGAATTTTACAGAGGAAATAAAATATACACTGTCCTTTTGGGTTCTGTTGTTTTTTAAAAAAATACCGCCACCGTAATACATTTGTACAACATAAAAACATCCTTTATACATACATAAACATCATTTAATTGTAAAATTACTCTCATTAGTAATCCTATCTATAAAATTCCAAGTAGAATTGTCTTAATATTAAGACAATTATTTCAAATATTATTATAATTTAAATATTTAAATTATACACAGTATCGCCTCTCTACTAATTTTCCAATTGATTATCCACCAAAACTTTACACCTTAACCTTACACCATACATCATACGTCTTTAAACCAAATAGCCTCATTTCTTTCATGGTGTCGAAAAGGTCAATGAATGGTTGAGGCTCGGAGCTAGCGGCCATCAAGCAGATATTTGGTAGCGCGACACGAACCAGAACACTCGTCTTTAAATCTACCCTTATTTGTCCCAACTTACTGCGACGTTAGCTTCAGCGGCGTAGTCGGTTATTAAACAGGTCAGTGAATGGATGCGGCTCGAGGCCGGCGGCCACCACGAGGATATTAGGCAGTGAGAAGCGAGAGAAGCGTCAGAACGCTCGTCATTCGACCATCTACCCTCAATTTCAATATTCACCAACCTAACCTTTCCATTTCACATCAGAACTGTGTGTACTCACCCATCTGCTACCAACTTTTCTTATTTCTTCATCAAATGCATTAAAGGTATTTCAATTAACTACCCTCCTTACAATTACTACTCAACCATTAACTAAACCAACCAGCTTACTCCACAACCGTGCACCAACTACCGTTATTTTTTATTTTTTCCGTGAACTTACCGCGAACAGGTCGGGGAATGGGAGCTTGAGTCCGGAGATTAACACGTGGATATTAGGCTGCTTGGTGGTGGACACGCGCCAGAAAACTCGTATTTCAACCAACTACCCCCATTTTTAGGGTTCGAACCCAAATGGTAAAAATGGGACCCTATTACTAAGACTCCTTTGTCCGTCCGTCCGTTTGTCTGTCTGTGTGTCACCAGGCTGTAGCTCATAAACCGTGATAGCTAGAAAGTTGAAATTTTTAATATTTTCTGTCAACTTACCGCGATGTTAGCCTCAGCAGCTTGGTCGTGCTCCAGCCAGGTGTCGAACAGGTCGGTGAATGGCTGCGGCTCGAGGCCGGCGGCCACCACGCGGATGTTGGGCTGCGTGGAGCGGGAGACGCGCCAGAACGCCTCGGCGGTGCGCAGCGCGGCTAGACGCATCGCTTGCCATCGCCCCGCAAACGCTCCTACACCTGGAGTTAAATGTTGGAATTAAGTTGGTAAAATATTTGCAAATGGTACTACAAGAGCAGAGAGCATATATCTATTAAGCAATGACATAAAAAGGCTGCAGATAATAATCATAAAATGTTTCTTCGATAAAAATGATTAGGAATCAAAACAAAACTTAAAAACTGGTAAATGTTTTCTGGTCATCTACAGAACACATAATGAGCAAAATATCAATCACTCCAGCGTAAGGAAATACAACCGAGTGGGAAAAATATTAGAACATACCTGCGTTTCTCTCGGCGGGCTCCAGTTCCCCGTCTTCTTGTCGCGGCCACCAGCCCTGCCACACCCACACCCACATTCCGTCGTCCAACAGGAACAAAGCTGAAATAATACAACCAAATTGTAATCAACAAACAATATGAACTGAATGAATGAACTCGTTACATAAACATAATATATTTGAATGATATAATAGGCTAGTTGAAATTTTTTTTTTTTGATGTCCTCTTGTTACAGCTAACCAAAAACAGAGCCGATTAACGAAAACAAAATCAACTTAGAAATAAATAAGTTACAAGCATATTTATTTTCTTGCTAGACAAAGACGGCTGGCTATGACGTCATTGGCCGTAAGTGTCATACGTTCACCATACTATGCTATGCTTTGTGGGAAAGGGACAAGTCATCTCCTCTTTATCCTTACCAAAATCTTTACGAGCCTATATATCTCAACTTGATGAGCAAATTTTAATTATTTTTTCAAAATTTAAATTCTATGATATGATTTTTATCGTGCTTCACACACTAGGTTTTATAGAAATTTTCTTTTTGTGATAAACATTTCAAAAATTGACGCGTTCGCAGGATTTGAACCTGCATCTCTCTGGATTCCGGCCCAGATGCTGTTCAAAATTCTCTTATCTTAATACATTTAATTACGAGTAATTCAATACCAGTCAACTACCCTACTACTGATCAAAAATACAATTGATCAATTGTTTCATCATTCGGCATGTAAAAAAAAATACAGTGAGGTGAAAATACTAGTAGAGCGATTCTCAAGCTTCTCGATCTTTAGATTGTGAAGCGTGAGAATCGCTTCGTCGACATGATTACAATATTTAAAGCATTTGTACCCCAGGACAAACGATCTTATCGAAACAGCAGGATTGCCATGGAAGCCGACCGCTTCCAAACGCCCTTTTTGGAGATTTATAGAGATTATATCTAACAGAAGACGCCCTACGTCTGAAAAGATTGTGATTTAATCATAATAATACTCGTATGATCTAAATACTAATTAAGAAAATACTACTCACCAGGCTGCGAAGCCGAATACAGCTCCTTTTGTTCAAAAGGGAAGGGTGTCACCAGGTGTTCGTGTCTCAGCGGCGACAACACCTCGTTCGCTTCGAACTGCCCGCTCAGGTCCGTGAAGTGGAACAGCCGGGGAGTGACGTCACTACACTCCTTGCCCCCGCTCAAAACAGAGTTATAATACTGCTTATTCGCCACACCCAAAGCTTCCAACACTTCTTTGGGCTCTTCTCCCTCTTTCACTTCCGTTATCGTGACGTCTTCGACGCCCAAATAAGCAGACTTTCGAGCGATCAGCTTGTTCGCTAACTCAATAGCGATATTCTTAGTGTGTTTCAAACTACGGGCTCCGTGCCAAATGTACAAACAGCCTTTTTCGGTATCGACTAGGAGCAAAGACCCTCGGCTACGCAACTGACGCACGGAGCAAGGGACTTGGAGTAAGTACGCTTCGTTGGATAAGTTTCCGCGAGTGACGAAAAGCTTGTATCTGCTTTTGTCAGTGTCTTTCTTTCCCTGATGGATCACTAGATTCCCTTGAAAGAGGTTTAGGAAGGCGGGAGGTTCGTTTCCCTGAGCCACGCGGAGTTGGGGACCCTTTTCCCGGTCGAGTTCGACGGTTAGCAACGCGGCCGCCCCTTTTTCGTTCGGCGATGCGTCTTTCCCTTGCCAGCAGAAGTAAGCGCATCGATCGCGACCCGTTACATTGTGCTTTGACGGTTTTCCATTTAATTCTCTGCCAGAAACCGTGATTTGATACTCCCATCGAATAATATAACTATCGCCGGAGAAGAATTCTCCCACTTCGGAGGCACTTTCGACCTTCTGAAAGTCGTACTCTCTGATCACCCACTTGCAAACGGATTTGGTCTTGATATCGTAATGCCTCATGTTTTCTTTGTCGTAGTAATGCGTGCCGCGGCCGATGTGAGACCCTTCTAATATGAGATCTGGGTCCTGGTACTCGTTCGACCACATTTCCTCGGCGTCGCACGGCGTTATTTCTACGGAATTAGGTTTATTTTCCTGCGGCTTGACTTTGATCACGCGGCTGTAGTCGGGCCAGTCTATGAACTTTTCTTTGAAGAGTATGGTTTCCATGTGTTGCGTTATTTTGGATAGGATGGCCCATTCGGGTCTGGATTTGGATACTTTGGTCGGTGGTGTGACTTCCCCTCTAGCTCCTTGATACGTGGCAGCATTGAGGGGGTTAATATGGCATTCTTCGTAATTGTAACCTTCATCGAATAATTCTTGAGCGAGTTGTGCCGCGCGTCTTCGGCTTTCCAGTATGACATTTTTTCCATACCAGATATACATTTCGGAGCCAAAATCGAAGACGATTACTTTAGATTGGTTCAGCATCGCTATCTTTGGAAGTTGGCCCCAGTATTCTTTAATAGGTACTAATTCATCGTCGACGACTTCATAGCACATGTTAGTTTGTACGATGCAAGACTCGTAGATTTCATCTTCGTCCGCGTGGCCCGTTTCTATGGGTTTATAGTTTTCTATGCCTTCGGTGACTCCTAGTAGAGACCAGAATTGGTTCCACTGTTTGTTGGTATAGTTTTTGGTTTGTTCGTCAATTTTGATGACGCCGGTGGAGCTTTTGCAGCCGAGATCTTTGGTGTTGTGAATGTGGAGAGCGATATCCGTGCTTCGATTCCTGAAAAGAAAATTTTCATGAGTAACATAGCTACTTTTAAAATAGCAGTCTAATGGGGCTTTGACAAAGGCTAAAGAACAGGAGTGTTATAAATTTTACGCGTATGTCTACCCTCTGGAGCGCTTGAGCGCTTTAACATGTCCGTTTTTTTTCATCGGACAACAAACCGTCAATAAACCGATTGTTTGATTTGTTCGTCGGACCGATGTCTGTTAAGTAGAATAGGGCTACATTTGGCCACCAACTCGCTTGATAGAAAACAAAGTTGTAGCCAAAAATGGAGTACGTAGAAATAGAAAATACCTATTCACTCTAGACTTGAAGATATCCAAATTGTAATTGTCAGGAAACAACGACGGAGGCAGGGCATTCCAATCCCTGGCGGTCCGCATTATGAAGGAAGAAGCGAATCGCTTAGTACGAGCAAGTGGTACGTCGACTATGTAGGGATGGTATTTATGCGACTTCCGGCTTGTTCTGTTGTGAAAAGGAGATGAAGGAATCAAGTCATGGATTTCGGACGCACACTCGCTGAAATAGAGCCTATAGAAAATTGCCAAACATGCTACTTTACGCCTGTGTTCAAGGCTTTTTAGTTTGGAAGCGACAAGCTTATACTATGCCCGATTATCTGCACGGCACGACGTTAAATCGAATCCAAAGCTTCGAGCTGGTATTTAGCTGATCCATCAAAAAGGTGGCTGCAGTACTCCAAACACGATCGGACTGCGCTTGGTAAGTCAAGAAGCTGTTCCAGAGTGAAATACCTTTTCACCATATTGAGGATGCCAAGCTTTTTCCCCCAGCTAATTTACTTTAAAGATAAGTACCGAAGTTCAACGTGGGGGGAGAGTAAGGCCCAAAAGCTCTAAGTGGTTTGACATCTCCACAAGTACATCCTGAAAAGTGGGTGGAGTAGAAAATTGGGATTTCTTGGCAGATAACAAACAGGCTTGCGTTTTGTTGGCATTGAAGTTAACAAGATTGTTATCGCCCCATTCTGCTACTATAGAAAGTGCCTGGTTCACTCTTTCAACCAGGGCTTACGCAGTTTCCATTTCCGACCGACTGGCTCGAGGAATAACTGTATATCCCTCCACAATTGTGCTGTCATCAGCATACCCGATGATTCATTACCTATAATACACCACAGCAAAACCGGTAAAAAACAAGGTCCGTTGTCCGGTAAAAAAAAACCTATATAAGGATAATTTAACTTGTGATTCTTAGCCAAATTTGAATAATATATCTTAAGGCGGAGGTTTTCCAAAAGTTTCATTTCAAACCATATTTTATTAAATTAGCAATGTACCTCTCAATAACATTGGCATAATGCCCCATATAGAGGAACACCTGGTCGGGCGTGACGAGCAGGAAACAATCGCCGCGGTTCACGTTTGTGTGCACCGGCTCTACTAGACGAGTCTGTAATTAAAAAAGAAAACATTAAAAACGGAGAATAAGGCATATATCTTGACAAGATTTAAAGCTACTATTTGTATTGTTTTGAACAATCAGAGTATAGTTATCTTTTATAATTCTATGCTTTAAATTCATGATCTACCTATTATCGAAAGTGATCGTTTTTCTACTGTCACAAACAAAGTGACTATAAACACACAGAACATAGCCACAAAATAATAGCAGCGAAATTGAGAATATCTAGGAACTAAGAAAGAGTTTTTGAAGGCTGTAGTAAATCTATTTCTACTCATTTCCTTATCCCCTAGACACAAAGAGCATGTCATTTTTCGCGCCGTCAACTCCCCGCGCGCTTCGAAACGACATCTATAGATGTACAAGTGCGTGACATCTTTTCATCCGATATACTTCAGTGCCTCAAGACGAGAGTTTTCGATAGTTGTGTGTTGCCAGTGATGACATATGGAACTGAAACGTGGTCTTTTAATGTGCGCCTCATAAATAAGCTCAAGATAGCCCAACGTGCTATGGAGAGGGCTATGCTCGGTGTCTCTCTCCGGATCGAATCAGAAATGAGGAGATCCGCAGACGAACCAAAGTTACCGACATAGCCCAGCGGATTAGCAAATTAAAGTGGCAATGGGCAGGACACATTGTTCGAAGAACGGATGGCCGATGTGGCCGGAAAGTTCTCGAATGGAGACCATGGACCAGCAAGCGCAGCGTAGGACGTCCACCGACTAGGTGGACTGACGACATAATGAAAATAGCAGGAACGCGCTGGATGCAGGCCGCTTCCAACCGGCCTTATTGGAAATCCATGGGGGAGGCCTATGTCCAGCAGTGGACATCTTACGGCTGATAGATACATAGATAGATAGATGTACAAGTGCGACGTTGGAAAAGTCCTTTTTGATCGCTATATATATCTAGCGAAGGTAGGTAACTGACCTGAACCCGTCTCCTGCCCTTGACGTGCAGCAGCATGATAGGTTTGGTGCCGTTGACTGCGGCGGGCGCGGCGGCGGCGCTCCGAAGGGCAACGTTGGAGAAGTCCTCTTTGGTCGCTAAAGCTGCTAAGGCCTCGGCTGCTAGCCCGCAATTTGCTGTTGCTGTAATGAGAAATGTAAATCTAAGTATACGAAATGTAGAGTATTGTAAATGGCAGGAAATGTTGCTTTTAAAACTGCGGGCGGTAAATTCAAGAGGTCCGAACAAAATATCTAATTTTTGTGGAAAATCAATGAATCTAGCTTTGATCGTATAGTAAGTTCGTATAGGCCGGGTGGCTAGCCCTGGTGTCAGAGTTTTTAGGCCGCCTGAAGGCCTCTGACATGGCTAAACGGCTACCGTGGCTCGGAAGACACGTTAAATTGTAGGTCCCGGTTGTTTTAACCGTTTTGATCGTATGATAAAAATATTATTCATCTTAAATTTTTTCATAAAAAAATTACACGTTAATGTTAATTTTCCACAATAAAGATAGGAGCATTCAATATTCTGTTTTATACATTGATAAAATATACGAGTATAATATATTACAATACTACTAGGTCCATCATCCTGTAGAGTTGTAAAATTAGAATGTCAAAGAATTATATTAAATCAATTTGATACGTCTATTGTAATAAATAAAAACATTATTAATACAACAAAATAATTATTAAAACAAAAAATAAAAAATAATATGCCTTAGTAAGCAGATATTTTGATACGAAACTTGACAATTAATCTGGGTACAATAACACAATAAATAAGGGTTTGACCTGTAACTAATTGTTATCAATAAATGAGTATAAATACCTTTCTCCTTGATGAGTTGGTCGCGTATAGTGGAAGGCGGTGCGACGTATTCCTCGCGGATGTCAGTTCTTGCAGCCAAGGCTTTGAGGGGGTTTCGCGACGCCGCGTGCCGCCTCTCACGCTTAGCTCGACGGGCCCATTCACTCGCTAAACTGAAGAACAATATAAATAAATCAATACTAATATCGCGGGTCGAAGTTGGACTCGATTTTTTAATGCAAAATAGGGCTTTTGGCCACCATCTCGCCTGATGGAAAGCGAAGTTGTAGCCAAAGATGTAGTAAGTAGATTGTAGATCTAGAAAATACCTGTTCACCCTTTTGACTTGAAGATATCAGTCAGTAAATAATTGTCAGGAAACAATGACAGAAGCAGAGAATTCTAATCCCTGGCGGTCCGCATTATGAAGGAAGAAGCGAATCGTTTAGCATGAGTAGGTAGTAGGTCGACTAAAAGGCAAATCCAACAAAGGGATTGAAATAAATTACGATAAAATCAATGGCAAAATCGCAGGACGCATTTGGACTCGATACAGGGCCCACATACATAGCACTACATGACAATTGAAAAGCTTTATAGCCTTGCACATAGGATGGATAAATAATGATAATTAAAATCTGGATCTCGAAGATTTTTTAAGTAATAAAGCCGCAAACCGGCTAATCCTACAGGAATCTAAAAGCTGAACAGTTACCAGTGCTTTGCATACTTTCAATGTCTGAGTGGGTGTATCTTCTCTTCTGTGATAGAAATGTAAAGCAGGTATTAAGATAAAGATTTCATCAGAGCAATTGTATCGGCCATGTGCTAAAAAAGCTCAATTTAAATAATCAAACTTACAGCTGCCTCGATCCACTGTCGATGGCATCCAAGTCCACTTCCACACCATCGGTGATCTCCTGGCTCTTGTCCTGGTCGGTCTGATGCTGGAGAGGCGCGAAGAAAGCATGGAAGGTCTCATCATCAGCCCTTGGCACGCGCACCGCGCAGCCGCTCTTCTCTGCACCGGGGGATATGTCTTCTTCTATAATGGGAGACGACATCGGATTAGAAACTTACGTCTAATACTAATTCTAATTAGGGGCGATCAGTCTTGCACTGACGTCCCGCATGGGGTATTTTGTGCATTCCCCTCCAGCGTCTACCCGAGCCAGCCCAGTTCTTTAAAGCAACGGAGCGTGGCTCTGGGCCTCTGGCATAACTGCTCCAGTAGCTTAGATGGTGAATGAGATGAAAGCTGACGATAGTGCAGAAATAGAAACATACATATTTTTATAGAATAACTAGCTGACCCGGTGAATTTCATTTCACCATCTGTCAACTATCAATGACAACTTTTACATACAGGAACATTATGGGAAATGTATGGGAATTTACGTTTTTTTTATTTTACACACTACATTTTTATATTTTCTCATTGTTTAACTTCCACGGATATTTCAAGACCAAAATTAGCCCAAGCAGTCAAGCTATTCTCGAGTTTTAGCGAGACTAACAATTACTATTAATTTTTATAAACATAGATAGAGGATCTAAGAGTTAGATAGATGGAAACTTTGAAGTGGCAATGGTCAAGCGATACATGGCAATTGGTTACTGGACCAGCACGAGAAGACTTCCTATAAGCCAGATAACCACACCAAGGAAAAGTGAGGAATCTGATATTAATCGGAAGAGGTAGGCATAATGTCTGTACTGTAGCGACGTTTTTGATAGTCCACTACTGAACAAGAACAAAGGGCGCACGCTGCCACCGCGTTATAATCACCCGTCTGACAAAGTACTCTATGCAAAAGATCGATGTGGGCATCCTGTTTTCACGTGTTACTGTCACCTGAGATAACGAAGCGCAACGGAAATGAATCGCACGCCACGCGTTTGCGTTATTGAATGTTTAATTTTGCGTGACATTCGAGACAGATACATACGTAAATTGACAATATGATTGTTAAGGAGTCTTCTGAACTAGTAGTATTCTTTCTTCAGTGCTACTTACTCTCATCCGCCCGGCTGATGCTCTCCGAAACCGAATGGCTCCGTTTGAAGGACTCGCGGTCGATGCGCGGCACCTGACTGGGTTTGAGCTCCACGGCCGCGGCGCTCACTATCGCGCAGGACGCAGACCGGAGAGGGCCTGAAGGGAACCCGTTTGTAGGCGAGTTGGGTTGTTTGCGAGATCTGAAAAAGCATATAATCACGTCAAACAGCGCATCTATGCGTGATATGTTTTGGGAATTTGTAATAGACTCTTTGCTCTCGCGACCTGCATTAGTGCACATTGCTCTCGCGACACAGGTGCCGTACATTGCTTAGACAAGTTAATACGCAATCAAGGCTTCACTTCAAATAAGTTTCTTGAAATAACGCGCAATACATGCAAAGATACAGTACAAATATCACAAGATACCTACATGAAATTATTAGTGTCATGAAAACTATTCAATGTTGCTATTTGATCTTGCTTAGCACTACACCACAAATCACCGCATATAACCTATAGGTATTATATCACCATTGCAGTGACTTGCAGTGTCAATATAGTCAAATCAGTGTATTATGGCTATGTTACCTGAATTTGTTAGGTGGGGGCACACCGGGCGAAGCCAGCACGGGCGCGGTGGCTGGCGCGGCCGGCGGCGGCGTCAGCGGGGGCGTCGTCGCCACCTTGTCGCGCTCCAGACGCCCCGCCACCGTAAACAGCGACGCGTCGGTCTGAGGCACGCGCTTTCGCCATCCCTGGAAAGATGAACAATATTTTTGTAAACATAGACCTGTGTGTGGTATCTTCATTTTTTTTTTAAACATTTCGTATAACAAGTATGATAAAAAGATTTATCGCGCCGATGTTACGAATCCATTTTATTATTTCTTTATAAGATAAGGTACCTTTGTAATAGGTCTTATTGAGAATTTATAGGAGAAATTATGCGGCTGGTATAAGATATATCTCGTGAAGCACAACTGCGTCTCTAGATATAACTAACAAGTTTGAGGTACCCTGTAGATAATTGAGTGATATAAAAACAATAGCGGCTTCAATACTTATCCCACAAGGTGAATTCAAACGGAAACATTAATTTGACTACTTTTACACATCAGTATGTTCATGTTTCAGTTAATACAGTTACAGTTTAAATCGTAAAATTGGCTACAACGTAACATATTTATAACCCAATATTGGAAACCCTCAAAACGTACACGTCAATTAATTTATAAAATTGCAGTGCAAAAGCCGCGTTATGACACCGAAACCGCAGTCTTTGTACGAACACTGAATCACAGCAATCGGCATTCAATTACTCACTATGCTAAACGAAAATTCGGGGAACATGCTTGGTCATATCTTCGTACCCAAAGAATAAATAAAGAATATGGCAAGATCTTCGTCACTGTCTTATTGAATCCTATCGTCTGCCTGAGTGGTCCAATGGTTAGAGACCTTCTGACTTCTGGGCCTAAGACGCATAGGTTTGACCAGGGCAAACATTTATGTGATGAACATGGGTATTTGCTCTGTGTCTGGATGTTATCCTTACTGTACTGTTTTAATAGTCCACTGCAGGACGTAGGCCTACCCACGAAGGGTGATGTTCTCCTTATCCTTACTAATATTATAAATCTGAAAGTGTGTTTGTAGCTTTATTCCTCATTCACACAGCAACAGAGTAACTGCTTGACTTGATTTTTGGCATGAACATACGTTTAAATGACGGAAAGTTACATAGCTACTTATTATCCCAAAAAACAAAATATTCCCATGGAACAGCACACAAATTAAAATATCACGAAAGCTAGTTACCATATAAGTACTTATTTAAAATATGTGGATGTTGTATATTTATTCTCTGTCAGCCACATCACAAGCTTTGATTAGTTTGGGGTCAGATACCGTGTGTAATTTGTCCCTATTAATTTATTTAATATCCTAAATTATGTACTGTAGAAGTAGGTATTACCTAGATCAGACTCGATTGCTTAATCGGTTACACTGATAGCTTAATTTAATGCCAATGGTACAGTTTTTATGCTATTTAGAGTCTGTCAGACAGCTAGGAGATTTAGAGCAGCAAAGTAACAATTAAATACTTTATTATTATATACTACGGGACTAATCGCGCACTAAAATAACGAGATAAATAAATCCCGACGTTTCGGCCGAACTGCATCGACCGTGGTCACGGGTAGACCTACCTACCCGTCTCGGGGTGAGTCTACCCGTGACCACGGTCGATGCAACTCGGCCGAAACGTCGGGATGAGGAGGTATTTATTTTACTCGTAATTTTAATGCGCGATTAGTCCCGTAGTATACAACAATAATGTGTTCAAATCGCGAAAGTTTAAAAACAACAATTTAATACTACCACTATAAAAAGATATTATATTCAAGGCGCAAGCTTGTTATCGTTAGTGATATTTGTGTTCTATGACCCTAAATGACACAGTTTAAGCATAATGCTCGACTGCAGTAGCGATTGTACTCGTATCAGGTATCCGGTTATTTTAGTATTGATAAAATAAGTACCTATATAAGCACAAAATACCAAACAGAACAGACTGCCGGCTATCTTGTTTCCTGAGAGATATAATCTGAAACTTTTCAAAGAGTGACTAGCTAGTCAAGCATGCGACCACGAATAAATAGCCACGAAAAAACATCATTTCGACGTGTGAAAAAGTGACAGATATATATACTTTGCCATAACGCTGTCTCGTTCTTACACTACGAACGAAATAATTCGTGGCGCGCATACTAGCCCGGCAGGTATATTCTTAATTCGCGCACTGCATCTTCGACCACAACGTCGCTTACCACCAGGCTTCGGATGAGTGACCGTTGGTGGCATTTACAACTGCGCGCTACCGTGGCTCAGATGACACTTTAAATTGTAGGTCCCGGATATTTTAACCGTTTATATCCACGTTAGAAGCCTTCAAGTGGCTTAAAAAATCTGACATCTGAGCTAGCCTCGTACCTTGCCATTACTTATCAGGCGAGTCGGTGGTAAAGCGTAAATAAGACCTTGTGAATCACAAGATAATTACTAAAATTGTATCCATAATTAAAATACATATCGGACAATACTTGAGTTCCGCCAAATATCCTTGACTGCATATTGGCATTTCTGTAAGTACCGAAAATCAGCACCCTTGATATTTAAACAAAAGTCGTAAAGATAAGGATACACTTGTTAACGTGTGTACTCGAAGTTTTTGTTTATTTTGTCGAGGTCATGGCGAATTCAATAAGGCCCTAGAGGCTGCGCTGTAACTAGCCTTATATGCACTCAGAACGAACTTAAATAACTACGCTTTTGAAATATAATACTTGTGACAGTTGTGACCCTAAACTTGACCCTGATCATGGTCATATTTGCACCCTTACAAGGTCTACATTCTTACTTTCCGTTTGGGAACCGCCCAAGCAGCGGTATTAAAAAAAATGCAAATAAATAAATGAGCCAAAGCCCTAGAGTCGATTTAAAAATTAACCTACATAATTATATGGTGACAAAAGACACACACGTACAACAATAACTACAAAATGTACTTGCCTAAATCAATGTTAACACTTTTGTTTGACGTACTTACTAAATATACCAATATAATATAGGTAATAGTCATGGTGGTCAAGAGGTAATGACACCCGCCTTACAATCGTGAGGTCGTGGGTTCAAATCCCCGGTCGCGTACCAATGAGTTCTTTGGAATTTATGTACGGAATTTCACACCACTGGCTTTTCGGTGAAGGAAAACATCGTGAGGCAACCTGCATACGTCCGTAGAAGAAATTCGATGGCGTATGTGAATCCACCAACCCGCACTGGGCCAACGTGGTGGATATGGCCCAATTACCCTTCGTGGGTATGCCTACGTCCTGCAGTGGACTATTAAAAAGGCTGGTACAGGTACTAAATATACCAACCCAATCAAGTTTATACAAAACTTATTATAAAATAGATTCCAAAACAAACATAGAAAACATAAAAGGTAAAATAAAGATGTATTTTGTTTAAAAAAAAACCTCCGTACTTAGACATCGAAAGCGTCACACGTACTTATTGACTAATTCCATATAAAGAAGTCTACGAGAAAAGCCTTTGGTGGTAGTTTCCCACACCTTGTCGTAAACCAAGTGGACAGTTAAATTGCTGTTTAAATTGTAGATGAACTTGAAATTTAATGGTAAACCGACATTATGACTGGTTTTGGTAGGCTGCTCGGACGTAAAGTGCACTTTACGCAACGAGACTGCAATAGTACAAACAGTATGGCATTTTATGCCATTTATCTATTGAGTTGCACTTATAATAACAATAAATTACATGTCAAACCAAAACTAATCTATTAATTGTAAATAGTAATAACTAATAATTGATTCAATGAATTAATTAATAACAATCAAAAAGCAATAGTTAAAATAACAATGTGTCGTGTCACAAATAAAACAAACACTAAGAATTGAATTAATTTCGAATACACATAAATAATAACACATAAATTAAGTCACTCTACCTTTGGTAGAAAGTCTAGTACCAGTAGTACCTTAGCATGTCTGTGTTAACGTGTCATCCGAGCCACGGTAGCGCTCAGTTGGAAAATGCCACCCGCGGTCACCCATCCAAATACTGACCGTGCGGAACGTTGCTTAATTTCGGTGATCGCTGACAAACACCTAGTCAAACTACGCTACGAGCGCTACCGTGGCTCGGATGACACGTTAAATTGTAGATCCCGGTTGTTTTAACCGTTTAGCCATGTCAGAGGCCTTCAGGCGGCCTAAAAAAACTCTGATACCAGGGCTAGCCACCCGGTCTATACGAACTTACTTACTTACTTATGTCTGTGTTGAGCAACAAGCCAATCTTTTGCTTTATTTTAAAACTCCCGGCTTCGCCCATGTGTACTATGCATTTAAATTTTCCTTTTGAACCACTCTATCTATTAAAAAAACCGCATCAAAATCCGTTGAGTAGTTTTAAAGATAT
Organism: Hypomecis punctinalis; assembly: GCA_949316475.1. Classification (NCBI taxonomy): domain Eukaryota; kingdom Metazoa; phylum Arthropoda; class Insecta; order Lepidoptera; family Geometridae; genus Hypomecis; species Hypomecis punctinalis. The sequence goes on from OX438810.1 coordinate 17,095,676, forward strand.
AAGCATACATAGGGACAGACAGACAGGGCAGCGACTTTGTTTTATACTATGTAGTGGTAAAAAAGAAACTTGTAGACTATGAAGTTTTTACGGGTATAAAATAATTGAAAAAAGAAACTTAGATATAATTATATAAAAAATCGGACAAGTGCGAGTCAGGCTCGCACATCGAGGGTTTCGTACAAATCCAGAAAATTTCACAAAATTGGGAAGTTGTTAAACTATACTATATCCATCGAAAAAAAAAAATATTTTCATTTTTCTCGTCATACATCGAAAATCACACATTGTTAAAATAATTAAAAACCTGTTTTAGCATGTGCCAATGAAGTTCTTTTATATATACGATTTACTCACTTTGAATTTTGAACTCATATTTAGTGAATTTTGAGGCCCTATTTCTTTGTGATTTAAATAAAAATGTGAAGGAAATGGGGGAGACCTTAGCCCAGGAGTGGGACAGTATAGGTTAATAAAAAAAAATGTATGTACAGTTTTCACATATATTCCTGTACTAGTTTTTACCCGCGGCTTCGCCCGCATACGCAATATATAGCATTATAATTTATAGCCTATGTGTTATTCTGATATATAAGCTATATTATTGCAAAGTTTCATCTCAATACGTTCAGTAGTTTTTGCGTGAAAGATTAACAAACATCCATACATCCATCCATCCATCCATCCTCACAAACTTTCACGTTTATAATGTTATGTTGTGTTGAGGATGTGTACTCTGAGACAATGCTTCTCGCCAAATTTCATAGTTCTATATCAACGGGAAGTACCCTGTAGGTTTTGATTTTGTGAGTGTCGAAATATGCGGTTTTTTACGAAACGGCTCTAACGTTTTTAAACGATAACTGAGAAGTTTTTCTTTTACACAACTGATACTATAGATATACGTATACAGTTTAAATTTCAACTCGACATCTCGACGGACACACAGACAGACAGACGGACAACAAAGTAATCCTGTAAGGGTTCCGTTTTTTTCGTTTGAGGTACGGAACCCTAAAAAATAGTTGCATTAATAATCACACATTAAAAAATCATAAAAGCTCGCGCCAAATTAACTAGAACTCAGAAAACAGGAAAAACAGAAAAATATGATAATTTATTTCATTTCAAAAACTATGAGAAACCGAAATAATTATTGGTAATTAGCTATTAAATTCTAACAATTTACGCAGGAAATTAAGCGCTACAATATAATTGCATTTGTAAATTCGTGGAGTTATGATACTGACTTGACTGTAGTGTCGCAATACTATTTGTATGGATAAGTGCGAGGCGTGCACTCTGACATTTTATTGTATGCGGAATGCAATACAATACAACAATAAATAAATAAAACAAAGTACTTAATCCTTTTGCATGCGTTTAACGTAACTTGTCGACAATAAAACGTGTTATTGAGTTTTATGAAGCTATAAGATTTAATTTTAAAAGGTATTATTGCTGATTTTATTGTTTGCTTGGTAATAATAATTAATTACTTATCGATGTATATAATTATTATTTCTTATAATAACACGGATATTGTGGAAAGGTTCCGCAAAAGTGAAGTTTAAAGTGCGTAAGTTTTCATTTAATCATCGTAGTATTGACAAATTCTATGTAGTACAGATAAATGTATAGATATTGTGTAGTGTTTATAAATTTAGTATAACAAGTGACCTTTTCTGTGAAGGCAACGCAGCTGCAGTTTCTCTAGATTAACTAAACGCCATATTTGTAATTTAATGATTTTAGATCTAAGCGCATCGACTTATTTGCCGTTTTAGACTTCATCATTTGACTTTTAAATTTTAACATTTATAATTAACTCCATCATTCTAATTACACATAATTAAGTAATGAAGTAAGCTGATATATTTTGTGTTAATATCTGAAATATTAACACAAAATATATCATTCAATTAAACCATATTTCGATACTTTATGAAAATAAAATGGAATGTATGTAAATAAATGGTCACCCCACGTCCGCCATCCTGCCTTCCCACGACGTTGTGATCGAAAATGAAGCAGACTTGGAAGATACTTAACTCTGATCTTGAAAAGCTTTAGATTATATCTCTTAGAAAACAGGAAAGCTGAAAGACTGTTTTATTTTCTGGCGCTACGAATGAGAAATGTTGAGTCAAACCACCATCAACCATCGAAGGAAAATCGACAGTGTAGGGGTGGTAATGAGGCGTCTTTCTACTTGTCCTGTAGTAAAAAAAGAGACGGTAGTAGGACAACTGAGTAAGGATTATATTATCATTTACCTGAGCAGCAGTCTCCAGCTTGTTCCGCCTGTCGGCGAGGATGTTTGGACCGAGCTCATTCTCTTCAATGTGCACCTTCTTCTTGTCTTCCCCATTACCGTTGTTTAGAGATTCCTGAAACAATACAAATAAAATATATCAATAACATGTATCTGAAAGAGTTCTTTTTGAGAATAACACGTCAAAATATATAAGTCGTGACCGATGCATTTGAACCTGCGTAGCGATGATGATGATGATAGCGATGTCAATATTTGAGATGAACCTAATGTGGGAAAACTACAAATAAAAAAAAACACTAAAATGTTCCTGGTTCTATTGTATTTTTGACCGACGAATCACCGGAGGAGGTATACAATACAATTCGACGCGTATATATACTCATATATATATATATATATATATATATATATATATATATATATATATATATATATATATATATATATATATATTTATGTATAACCACGCATAACTTTTAGTCCGATTTATAGTAGTCCGATTTCAATCATTCTTTTGTTATTGGAATGAGGATACTTCGGAATTCCCATTTAAATTTTATCGAAATTGGCCGAGCCATTTTTGACAAATCAACAATAATGTGAAAAATATTTCATCGATCCGTGCATAATATTTGCGTTCTAGCGATGCACCCCGGCTTCGCATAGGTGTATTATACATATAATCATTTCTCTTGAATTACTCTATCTATTAAAACAAATTGCATCAAAATCCGTTGCGTAGTTTTAAAAATATAAGCATACATGGGGACAGACAGTGGAAAGCGACTTTGCTTTATACTTTTATGATGATTCTGTACAAGGGTGAAGTCGGTCATGCTATTTTTTGCAAAAAAATAATAATTTTAATCACAAATAGTGGACTAGACGACTTTGAATCACTACATAGTAAAAAACAAAGTCGCTTCCCTGTCTGTCTGTCCCTGTGTATACTTGTATCATAAAAACTACGCAACGGATTTTGATGCGTTTTTTTTAATAGATAGAGTGATTCAAGAGGAAGGTTTACATGTATGATACGATGCACTTGTGCGAGGCTGGGGCAGGTCACTGGTTGTCAGATAAAAAAAACTGTAAATGAGCTCGAATTAACAGGTTTTACTATGCTACATTAGCTTTAATCATTTGCTTCCCAAAACAGAATAACGGAAAAAATCACATGTCCAATTTGTCGAACCAAGCTTTTGGGAACAAAAGCTCCAAGTTTCATATTACACTTTCTTGTGAAATTTGAACAAGTTTAGCCATTAGTATGAGAGAGGTACGTAAATAACAAATAAAATGCACATAACAAAGAACAAAGTTGCTTTCATAATTATACTAAGTCCGATCATAATCTAGATTCCAGTGAGCGCGGAATCACAATGATCATTTGAGTGACAGCGATCAGATAGTGAGAACCAGTGATATCCAGCTTCCTTAGTATAATAATTATATTATAAAACCTATTGTTACGAGTTAGGGTGCAGCGTTACGTATAACATTAATACTCTGATTAGTTATGTATGTCACGTAAGTTATACAACTATAACACGCTGTGAATTTATTTGAATAATTTGACATATCCACAATTGTTCATTTTAATATTTATGTATAAAGCATAGTGGCAAAATATATTTTTAAGTAACGTAGTAGCTATGATATAATAAAATAAGTAGTTTGTTCCATTTGATTTTCGTTTCGAACATAGTTACTATAATCAATATGTACGATGAAATAATATAATGTACAGCAAGAGATTCATTTTGATTGATATGATGATAATGAGATCAGAATAAATTGTACTCGTTTTCCATATCATTTTAACGTTCTTGATACATAGCCAGGTATACTAAGCTCATTTGTTTATATTTTCATCCGATTTTTAAGAAACCATACCATTCATTAATAAATGTCAAAAATAAACTTGTTTCTTCGTTGAGGAATGTGTAAATGTTCATTATCTATTTGCTAACACATAATAATAAGTTCATTGACTACTACAATCATTCCAATAATATCGATGTGTCATGTTTGAAAAACTATAAAAAATAAAACCAGATATAATGCAAACAAAAAACCTGAGGCTCTATTATAAATTATGATCAATAAATTCCGAAGCACGCAGTCTTGACGAGAGGTAGATTATTATAATATAATTAGCTATAAATCTGACTTTTTAATTTTATGAGCTACAATATTGCGAAATGTATATAAAAAGGCGAAGAGGCGGCTGCCAGGAAATTAACTCCAATTAAGAATATAAATGTTGGATTTATAGAGGTTTCCGATGACCTTAAATCGCTTTATTTAACTGAGACCTTCGCGTAGGGTATGCTTCAAAGTATTATTAGAGTCATTGATTTAGAATATACGAGGTTCTCTGTCAGTTTCAAAGAACGGCCCGAAAAATTAGTCACTTGAGTAAAAGGGTTGCCTACTTTGATTAAAAGATCAAAACATTTCGTGTGCTCGCTGCATGGAATGGCGTTTAAAACCAATTTAAAACCGGGCCCAACTTTAAATATCATATTGTTTGAAAGGAAGAAACGAGTTTCCCTCATGTTTTAAGTAATTAAATAGTGTTTAACCTGTGCGTTGTCCACGGTATCTGCATCGCTGTCAAACTTTTTGAAAACCGGCTTCAGACCATTGCTAGAATTTTTGGTTTTACTTTTCAGTTCCCCAATGACCGATCCAAAATTCAGCCCAGTTGGCAACCCTGACTGCCTTTTAATCCGATTCAAGAAAGGTTTATCTTCAAGGGGTTTTATTTCTATAGCTTCTTCAATTAGCTTAGAACGAGCCTTGATGACACTCGGTAAGAGATTCACTTCAGCGCATTCATTATCTGATGATGTATTTTCTATTTCTTTTTCTTTATCTTTGACAATATTTACATTACTTATTAGTTTTATCTTATCAGCAATCTCATCTATTGACTGCTGTAGCTTGACAGCTTTATCACTTATCGTATTTTTACTCTCAATTACAAGAGGTTTTAAATCTTTGTCCAAGTTTTTGATTTCTGGGTGGATTTCTGTTTGAGGATTAGTTTTCAAAAATCCGGCATCCAATGATAGATTCTGAATAATTGATTGTATTTTATCATCACTGAAAGTTTTTTCGATAAATTCAGCGAATCGTTCTTTCGGTGGGCTCTCTCTTTTCAGCACTTTTTCTATGACGGTTGTTTCCTTTCGTTCAACGTTGTCGATAATCACTTCACAGCTTTGCAATGTAGAGACATATTTATGAGGTGTTGAGGAAGTATTTTTATCGCTAGAAATGTTAGTCTCTATACTACTTTTAGCATAGTCTTTAGTGGTTTGTGGAATAATTTCTACTGTTTTGATAACTTTCTCAGCCAACTCATTAGCAAAATTTTTCTTTTCTACTATTGAAGAGACCGTAGCATTGTTATTAGTAGCAAATACTTTCTTTTCTATAGAATCTTGGCTCTTCTCACACGTATTTTCATCAACAAACTCGTCGACATCCTTGCACTCTTCAAGTTTAATTTGTCCTCGATTGGTGAACAGAAATTTCCACAGCAAATAGCACAACACACAAAGTCCAATAATAGATTCGTAAATCATTTTGAATTGCAGTCCAATCACAACACTTGCTCGAATCAATACACTTAATAAGTCAACAATCCTTGAAGGTTTCGCACTCCATTTCTAATGACGTGTAAATTGGGCAACTAGTGCACTTAGTTATATGCTAACGAAAAAAACATGATCACTTTAAATTTCGAAGAATATCTAAAAAAAAAAGAAAATTATGTAAAAACAAAGCTCGCGCGTCGGCGGTCAACTGTGAACTAAAACATAGAGATCCGTCGACATTATCATCTGGTAGCGGACACGGTACAAGTGACTCACGCGCAGGTCCCTAGAATGTGTGTAAACATTATCAACCAGTAGCAGTAGTAGCAATAATGACGCATCTCGAGTTGTGAAAAACTGACAATGTTATGGGTGCGCCACAGGTTTTATTCAACCTTGACCGGAGGTTGAACCAGACCTCTTTGTCTGGACCATCGTCTCGAGAGCTCGAAGTTTTATGTTTAAATGCAATAAAAGTAAAGCAAATAGTATCTCTCCGCTAAATCGTACCGAACGTACATATACCGCCTCACAGGAATGTATACCATTAACCATTGGTACGGATTTTTGATATTTTCACAAGAACAAAACATATAATATCCTTAAATGTGTTACAAATCCATAACGAAACAAAGGATATTTATGGTATTTTAATACTTATACCAGACAGGAAAACTACATGATAGTAGTTATCCTCGCAGCAATAGTCTACGTGGTTGATACGCAATAGCGTCGGATGACAGACCACGATACGCCAAATATGTATCTCGTCTTACCTAATATGGGTTCGAGCAAAAACTTGAAACTCATTTACGGTACGATTTAGGGAAGATTAGCTCGCAAAGATTATTAATAAACACAATAATTTAGGGAGATGTTATAAAAGGCAACGACATGAAGAACTCTATAATACAATCAACAAGTAATAAACAACAATAGAACGAACGGTATAGGACGATATGGGAGGGATCCATCACAATTACGATACTTGACATACAAATGACACCAGTACAACGGAGTCGCAGGCTTCTATTGAATACAAACGATGCGCAATCAAGGACCTAAATGTTTACAAGCAACGCGTAGACAAAGAATTTAATTATATGCGGGCCGAAATAGAATGGCACGTGTGTACGAGCGAAAGTAGAAATTAAAACCATAGAAAATTAGAAACGATACTTTTGCGAATTGAAGTGTTAAGATTTGTGAGAGTATAGTTTTCCGCAAACAACGACAATATCGTTACAGTAGATATCAAGGTCAAAGCCAAAGATAGCGAAGATAATGTGATAACGAGTAATACTGAAAAGCGAAGAATGTTGTAGCAGAACAATAGAGTTCACCTCGAAATCAAATTGTGTAAACGGTCGTTAGTCTCAATTGAACAGAAGAGTACAACACTTGAGTACACAGAACTATCAAGTTTAAAAACTGATATCGACGGACAATTAATTTCAGGAAATGAAGATTTCGCCGATGGTGGTCACACACATAAATGTAAAAGCGTCGAAAAGTCTAGAGCACCAATTAACGTGGGAACAATTAAAACTAAGCGAACTAACACTATTTCGGTTAAAAGTGATGCGGTTTAAGTGAAAGCGTATTTTCAAATTTGGATTATCGCGTCGGTTTGAATGCGCGCGCGCACGACGCGAGCCCGCCAAAACAACTGACGGTGCCAGTACGTCTCGCTGACCAGGTGGGTCATTGTCGAACGCATACTCGTATTTGCAATGCGAAACAACTTTTTGCTAATGAAACTTTAACCTTTTTACACAGTTTCCCGGAAACTCATAGAGTGAACTGATTTATGACTCCAATTGGGTATGAAAGTCTGAAATTTCGAATGATAATTGTTAGACTGAGGGTCGAGAAACCGTGGGTTCCGTCCGCAAGCCCCTTGAGATGTGAACGTAAGGCTCATTAAACAACCAATTAAACTAATTTGCGAACCAACAAGCATTACCTTATTACGGATGCATGTGAGCGATGTAAAACGATACGAGATTGAATTTCGTGCGAATCGTAACTTTATATGGAGCGTGAAAGTTAAATATTTTCAAAACGGAGCTGTTATACCAAACAATACCTTATTGGTATTCTAATATTGTGCCAACAACGCCTTTTGTGGGTTTTAGATTTTATTTTTCTAGTTCGTTGACATTGGTGCCACAAGCGATTTCAATTTTAGAGTAGGTTTAAAAGTTATCTAATTTTTAAAACTACTGTTATTTTTGCCATCGTGTCTCACTATTGACAATGGCTCTCTCTTGTAGTTGAAACATAAAAACAAAATATAAGATTACAAAAGTTTTCGAAATATAACATAATACAGAAGAAATATGAATATTAACAAATGTACGTTTATTCCACCTGTTTTCCATGAGACTCAATTGATTAGTCATTTGTTATTGTAAATGAATATTCACATTGTATCGAAGAATGTTGTAACCTATAGATTACCATTAATTATCCTTTACATTAATGTTTGTGTCAACATTGAATGCATCGGCAGTAAATAATTTTTAGAACCTAACACGATAGCTGCTATAAAGCTCTAAATCAAACTTAAAACTTAGTGTCTCAACACAATGAAATCAGATTCGAGCTAAAATAAAGTGCCACTTCAGTGGTAGAAAAGCAAGCCGCTCTGACATGGCTAGAGGGTTAAAAAAACTACAATTTAAGGTGTCATCCGACCGACGGTAGCGCTCAGTTAGAAAATGCAACCCGCTCACCCATATAAAACTTTTAAACTTTTGGAAGAGTTTTAGTACTGAACCTTTAAAACTAAAGTTATACTCCTATTTTCATTTTGGTCCTACTCTTTTATTGATTTGTTAGCTAATCTGTCATTTAGTTCACAAGGTTCAACTCAAAGATTATCAATCAGTGCGACCTGATACACCTTCATCTTGTAGATCGAAATAGCATCATCACTCGTTCCAGAAGCATTGAGTTTGCGCGAACTCTGCAGTGGCCAAAATCTATTTTTAGCGCAGATGTCTAAAGCCAAAATCATTATGTGGGGCACTTTCGTACCAACGGCATAGTTTTGGCACAGTTTGACTAATTAGAATCGCAAAGTCGTTAAATATTTACCAGCCACTATATTGGTTTATGATGAAATTGAGCACAATGTATAAAGATTCTATAATTATGTATTTTTCAACGCTCCAACCAATTTGTGCGAAACTGTAAGACTATCTACTTCTCGTGTTAGAAATTTTTGATTTGATGACACAAACGTTGTATTTCAGAAGAAAAATACTCAGATAGGTTTTTAGAGAATTCGGCAGTTTTTCAATACGTAGAGTCAAATTGCTTTATGTTTACGCAAAAAATGACTGAAATAAATTAGCAATGTTAATTCTGCGTTGTTCGTTCGTTCGTTTCAGCCATAGAGCGTCCACTGCTGGACATAGGCCTTCCCTAAAGATCTCTAATAAGACCGATTCGTAGCGGCTTGCATCCAGTGCGATCCTGCTGTCTTAATGAGGACATCCGTCCATCTTATGGGTGGACTGGACGTCCTACGCTGCGCTTGCCGGTACGTGGTCTCCACTTGAAAACGTTTCGACCCCATCGGTCATCAGTCCTCCGTGCTATTCTGCGTTGTATGCCGTTAAAATTAAAGACCTTATGCAGCCCCAACAATCATATACAGACTCAATAGCATATCAATAGCTTTAATAATAAAAGTTTGAACCGACATAATTGAGTTTAGGAAGTCGACATTTATAGCTGAGATTTCCTAAGAACGATAGACTTATACGGCCACCTACGTACGTTTCCAAGAATGCTAGTGTTTCAGTAAATGACAGTAGCTGCCAACAGTGACTCACAACGTGCGTATAAGGCGTTGCAATCTTTTAACACAATAAATTAGAGCGGCATTTTTGGAATTTTCTATGTAGAAATAGCTGTTGCCTATGTGTGTACTGTATGGTTTCAGATTCCATGTGCAGCCACCTCGAATTGCATTGATAATTAAATGGTTACGAGTAGAAGGAACTATCATAGTACTTGGTGACTGTAGAATGACAACGCGAAGACGTAAAGACACAGATATGTGGATCGATCTTGGACGCAAACCGATCAATAACTAAAAATGAACTCTGATTGGCTATTCAATTCGTAGCTGTCAAGCTTGGACGTAAGTCATCGTCATATGTGTGGTCCCCGCATAAGATGGAGTCCAAATCGCAGAATTCAAAAGGACGGAATTTGATAAAAAGTAAATCTTTTTTGGCAAACAACAGAGTAATCTTCATCAAAGAGTGGACTGAACTTACAAATATTAGTGGCATCAAAGATCATTAAACGAAGATGTATCAATATAGAAAAGTTATTATTCAAAGTAGATAAAAAATTAGACAAGACATCTGATGATCTGATCAACTTAAAAGTGCAGTTACGGTTTTTGTATCATCGCATTTATCTGAGATGTTTTACTTGCTGGTCGTTATCTATTCCTTACATCGGAATCATTAATCACCATTAAGATTTGAAGGTGATATCAATTACAGTGTTGGTTAGTACGTTTATCACGGGCAGCACTATTTTGTTCAAGGAGATCTGCGCTATTGATAGATTCTTGCTGAGATATGGAAATTGAGAGCGATCAACATAGGTACCCATTAAGAGTCGATAACATTGTGTCGGACCGCAGCGAGCAGTCATCGCAAAAATCCTTTCGAATTGCTGCTATAAGACTTCTATAAGACGTTTACCTCAGGAACAATAGAATTTAACTTTGAATTAACTAACTTTTTTTTTTTAGTAATGTATGAACAAAATTAAATTGAATAAGAATTATATCTTAATTTATACTGAAATACGAGTGTGACATTGTGTTCCATTATTTAAATATATAAATTTAAATTTAAGTTTTTTTTTTATTATTATTCTCAAGCGTTTAAAGTTCTCATAATATTTCTATTAGTAGAAACTTATAATTAGCTTATTTGTTATCCTATTTAAGTTTATAAGCTGTAATATAAAAGCTGTTAGTTTCTAAGAATGTAAAAAATAAAAAATAAAATAAAATAAATTTCGGATCCAATTATTTATTTTTATAAGGTTTAGGATCTCTTACTGAGCATAAAATCACAAAATACTGACTTAACCAGGTGGAGCTTCAAGCGCCATCTTGAAAAATCTTCCATCCAGCCATCTCGTTTTTGGCCGATATCTCGAAAACTATGTGCTTTAGGGCATATGGTCACAGAGACTATTATTGTAGAGAATAACATTTACAATGTTCCACGACTATACCTAAAAGGCTATTCAAACAATGTATTTTGCATTGCGATGCAACCCGATCCACCACGCTGCGATCTATCAGCAATGTGATCGACCCTTTATCTTACAGCGTCTCGATAACAACGTTTATTAAAGTAGGAAATTGGTAATCTTAGATGACCTTTTCTTAACTAACGGAATCACTTTAACATTCATTGTTGAGTCTTAACCGTAGACACCTATATATTGTAAAAAATGAAAGATCAGTAACTATGGTCAATTGTGAATCGATGATAGAATATCTTTGAGAGCTAGCATCATTCTTGAAACCCTATTGAGCAGGTGACCAGAGATGGAAATCCGAAATAAGGGTATGGAGTTTGACTTTTATATGAGTGGCTCTACACTATTTTTCACCACTAATCCTTACTCAAGTAGCAGTAGTATTCGCAATCTAGAGTACTCTGAACTAGGCAAACATCACGCAAGTTTAGTTCTCTGCTAGTCAATCGAAATATGAGGTAAGTAGTGCATCATTTGTTCAAGGCAGATTGCGCAGTCTCGGGAAATACAGTACAGTAATATTGGTGCGCGACCCCGTTGAATCCAATAAACTATGAAGATCAGTTTTTAAAAAAATTCAGTGGATAAATAATCATTTTTGATCCATTGACTCGACGAAGAAGAAGAAGTACAAGCAGCCGCTTCAGCCATAGGGCGTCCACTGCTGGACATCCATCCATCAGCCGAAGGACGTCCACTGCTGGACATAGGCCTCCTCTATGGATCTCCAATAAGACCGGTTGGAAGCGGCTTGCATCCAGTGCGATCCTGCGGTCTTGATGAGGTCATCCGTCCACCTTGTGGGTGGACGTCCTACGCTGCGCTTGCCGGTACGTGGTCTCCACTCGAGAACTTTTCGACCCCATCGGTCATCAGCCCTCCGCGCTATGTGCCCCGCCCATTGCCATTTCAACTTGCCAATCCGTTGGGCTATGTCGGTAACTTTGGTTCGTCTACGGATCTCCTCATTTCTCCACTCCACACGTCCTGTATCTTTAGTTACAAAATAATAACGCAGGATCATACGAACTGCTGGACATAGGCCTCCCCTAAAGATCTCCAATAAAACCGGTTGGTAGCGGCTTGCATCCAGCGCGATGCTGCGGTCTTAATGAGATCCTCCGTCCACTTTGTGGGTGAACGTTCTACGCTGCGCTTGCCAGTACGTGGTCTCCACTCGAGAACTTTTCGACCCCATCGGTCACCAGTGCTTTGCGCTATGTGACCTGCCCACTGCCATTTCAACCTGTCAATGTGCTGGGCTATGTCGGTAACTTTGGTTCTTTTGCGGATCTTCTAATTTCTGATTCAAGTTCGTATGATCCTGCGTTATTATTTTGTAACTAAAGATACAGGACGTGTGGAGTGTAGATAATAGTTACGCTTTATTAATTCCATACCCAGTTCACCTGATACATTCGCTTCGGTATCGAGTTGCAAAGGTTGCGGCTGATACGATTAATGCACAAGAATACCTATTTATTACATTGATTGATTGAATTGTTTAATGATCAGGATTGTTTCCATTTATTTATTCTTCGCATGTATGCGAAAGGTTCAGAAATATTAGGTTAATCACAAACATACTTTATTACGCTGATTCAATGATAATAGTTATATATGCTTATTATATATTATTTATTTCAATATTATTATATTCTTGTTTTAAATTTATTTAAATGCAGCGGAGGGTCAATAGTATTAAGTGAATAATTTATTATCTTTTTAAGTGACGAATTTATTTTTAAAGAACAAATTACAACAAACTAGAGCAAAGCGTAGGATAGGTCAGCGTTATCGTACGCTTTGCTTAATTCTTCAAGGTGGGCGAAAGACATCATTAAGACCTCATCGCTCTGGATGCATAACGCGTTCAATTGGTCTTATTGGAAATCTAAAGGGCAGGTCTATCTAGCCTATGTCCGGCAGGGGGCGTCCTGTGGCTGAAACAACGTTTTACAATATTTCCGAACTCCCGTAAGATAAAATATCTGCACGACGCTGCAACCTGCGGGGTCGTAGTAGCCAAAAATTAGAAGAATTGATGTTTCATTACATGGACCATTGACACCACGATGAAGATAATTTATGTCAAACAACTTAGAAATTGCGCGTAATGTAAGAATGGCTAATATTGTTTCACTAATACAAATGTAACAGAAGTCACAAAGCTATTACGAGATTTCTGTCCGCGTTTGAAAATTTAACACAAATCGGCTTTCGACATAAGCGGATTAACCCGTCAACTGCTAAGGCCAAGATCCCACTAAAGCGAGCGGGGCGAAGAGGTGCAGAGCTGGGCATTGGGCAGAGCGTTGTAGACCGTAAAATCATTTCAGAAATGCCATATTTTCATTAGCAATGAATCATAGATGTGGGTTAATCTAAAAAAAAAGTCTCTAACTGTAATAATAAACAGAACCAAATTTAATGCATAAAATATGTGATACTGCAATCAAAATCAGTCATCCCTTGTACATAGTGCAGCTAATTTTTTCGGGCGATTTCTGTAATGTTCATTAAAATCCATAATTTCAAGAATAATTAAAGAACTCTGCTGCAATTACTATTCTGTCGTTTCTCGTAAATATTGCATTTATGCATTCGCGACTTACGGTCTAAGCTCCTCTTTGGTGGAGCATAGGCTTAAATGCCAGTGGCGACCTCTATGAACCGCCGCATAAGGCAAGGGCTACACCGCACAGCATGCCATTTATAGCATTGAGGACGCATACACTACCATTTCGTATTGCGCGGTCGCAGCCTAGAATGCGTATGTGGAAGGCAAATTAGAGGTAACCGATGGAAAGGAGCTCATTAATTAGTAGTTCACGCCCCTGTCATTAGTAACTAGGTTCCTGCATGCTGCAATTCCGAGAAAGTTTTTCCAATTTACCAGTCACTTTTCACCGTTTATTTCAGCCTTTATTCGTCTTCATTATTTCCTTGCCAATCCTCTACAACTTACTTTGTTTTTGGACAGTAACGAATTTTCTTATTCTTACAAAATCAATTTGACAGCCATGATTGAGACTCGTCGGCCAGTTAAACGAACACGACAATCATTTACCTATCTGATATTTTATGGTGAGTGCTGAGTAACATGATCATTTCACTCATACGACGTCTATCACTGGTTTATTGCCTCTCCTATTGATCTCCAATAAGACCTATTGGAAGCAATTTACTTACAACGATGTATAGGTAATATCATGCGGTACAAAAAAGTACCTTTCTGGAGGTAATTCATACTTTAATAAACAAATACGATTAATAATAAAGTATGATTAGAAACATCAGTGACCGACTGACGACCTAATTAAGATGTAGGAACGCACTGGACGCAAGCTACTTCCAGTCAATCTTATTGGAAATCTATAGTGGAAGCCTGTGTTCAGCAGATAATGTGTTACAGCTGATATGATGACAAGAAACCCATAAAGTAACACAAAAAATAAATGTTTACGCTACAGTGAGCCAAAAATCCATTCGAAAACGTTTTCCGCTCAGCCCTAACTCGTTTACGCAACCGCCCGCGGCAGCACCGTCGCATTTAATTTCCGCCCGCAAACATAGATGGCGCTAGCAGGTTGATTTAATAACGCCGCTCTCTGGGACACGGCAAATTCAATTTGACGGTTCAATAAATACGGCACAAATTCTTCTAGACGCAAAAATACGCGCACGTAATGGATTTTCGGGTAGAAAATTAAACAAAATTTTTGGATGTATCTACACTGAAAATGTGTTAAGAGAAATCCTATTTATTTATTTGATGAATTTATTGATATATATGGCGTCCGGCTGTCTACCGGATTTTCGTCTTCTGTCTATAGATAAACCAAAATTACCGACATTACATGGCGGATGAGAAATTTGAGGTGGCGGTAGGCAGAGTACATATTTCGTAGAACAGATAGCCAAGAGGGGTGTATAAAATCTTCGGATAGAGACCACCTACTGGCAAAAACTGCGTACTTCCACAGTTTCACTGTAGTAACCATAGACATAGACATAGACATAGACATAACTTTATTTGCAACGAAAACAACACATAATACAAGACAAACATCAAAAATATAGTACATGAATAAATATAAACAGTAATTATATGTTAAATTTTCGCCACAAAAACCGGTCCCATCTCAGCATAATGCCGACCGTGACAGTCGGCGCTGATCTTCCGATGGAACCGACGTGACGTCACGCACGCGACTGTCGCTCGGTATGCGTACAAGTAATACATAACACAAAAAATAAACACATTAAAATAACCTTACTTCATGTAACAACAATATTATAAATACACATTATAAGTCAGTTACATAATATTTACTACAAACATGTATACGCGAAAATAAAATAGATGGCGTTAGCTGCACCTTAAAACACACACAATCGTCTCACATAGACCTCAACTAGCGGAACAAATATCGATGTTAGTGTTTTCCAAAAATAGAACTAGATGGCGTTGCTAGTGTCTTAAAACGCACAAATGTTATAATGTCCATCGCTTGAACAAGAAATATTAGGAAGTCTGGTAAGTTTTAAATTGTCAATCAAACTTTGCGGAAAACTTTGCCGTAGAGGCTTACATTTGAAAGACTACAAAAACCAAGACGCATAATCCTAGCGATTGAACTGTTCAACATAGGAAAAAATCACTCAATTCGGATAACATTTAGTTGTGTAGATAATAGCTTATTGTTTTTGTATGGTTAAGTACGCGGTTTTCACTAGTCCTAAATAAAGTTATCCCATAAATAATAGCGAAAAATACAACAAAAAATACTATAATTACAACAATGCTTAAATAAATAATGACAATGACTCATATGACTTATATGGCACTAGTGTCAATTCTCATGAGTTGTTCGCCCCGTTGATGTGCAAGTATAAATTTTTTTAGTTTTGATCTAAAACTATATATACTTTGCAGGTTCCTTATTGGCGGTGGAATATTATTCCAACACTTCGACGCAGCGTAGCGGAAACTGCCCCTGAAAGCGGCAGAGCTATGTCGCTGCGTCGCTAACTGCGTCGTACATTGGCGGGCTGGATTACGATTCGATTTCCATGACAACTTTTCGTACAAATAACTCGGAGTTTTGTATTTCATGACGCCAAACATGAGACATGCCATATGTAGCTTACGTCGATGCATCATTTTCAAAAGCGAGTGTTTATTAAGGAATGGAGTGACATGTGACCTCGGTGGGATTTCAAAACAGAAACGAGCACAAGCATTTTGAACGCGTTGTACGAGTCTCTTTGTTTTTGCTAATAATCTAGGTCCAAAAACAGCATCCATATAGTTTAATTTTGAAAGAATTAGTGACTCAGATAAATGAATTCGTAGTTCTTCTTTTAAAAATGGCCTAATTTTGTACAGTAGTTTTAACCTGTAAAAGCAATTTTTCACACAATGTGCAATGTGCTTTTCGTATCGCAGTTCAACATCTGTGTGCAATCCTAGGTTCTTTGCCTCAAATACCTGCTCTACCGGTTCCCCCCGAATCTTTACATGTATAGATGGATTAATATTTTTCAGCATGTGCTTAGTACCAAATATCAAATATTTTGACTTCGACGGGTTAAGTAACAAGCAATTATCTATAGCCCATGCCCCTATATTTGCCAGATCTTCATTTAAGTTTCTAATAGCTTCGTCAACATTCTGCGGCTGACATGAAATATAAACCTGAATGTCATCCGCGTACATATGCACACTGCAGTGTTTGATGTGCTTTACGACGTCAGCCGCATACATCGAGAAAATGACAGGTCCAGCAATAGAGCCTTGAGGGACTCCTCTATTTACGGGTTGTCTAGACGATGATAGTGACGAGCCATTAGTTTTGAAGTCAATCTTCACAGACTGAGTACGTTCAGATAGAAAGCTGTCGAACCACAAAATAGCTTCGTTATCGAAGCCATAATAACTAAATTTAGAAAGTAGAAGATTTATATTTAAAGAGTCAAATGCACGAGAGAAGTCCAATAATACTAGGACAGTGCACATACCTTTATCCTGTGAATTAATTATGTTGTCAGTTACATCAAGCAGAGCTGTCGTAGTACTACGACCCTTTCTAAAGCCTGACTGTACGTCAGGTAAAATGTTATTTCTTTCAAGATATTTGCTTAACTGAAAACATACAGCCTTTTCCAAGATCTTAGAGAGACAAGGAAGAATACTTATTGGCCTTAGATCCTTCAAGTCCACCGGATTAGAGATTTTGGGTAATGGTCGCACTATTGCATGCTTCCACAGCTCAGGAAACGTCTGCGTTGCAATAGACGTGTTTACTATTGCAAGCAAACAATCTACAGTGTACGGAAAAGTCATAATCAACATATCTAGAGTAATACCGTCACAGCCTTCAGCATTGGACTTTAGACTTTTAACAATTTTAATTAATTGGTCTAGATTAATTTTTTCGATATGAAATGACGCATCGCTAAACCTGTGGTGTTCAAAAAAAGTTAAATTAGAAATTTTAGTTACTGGATTGCCAGGAATGTTTAAAAAGTGATTGTTAATAATGTTGGGATCGTTAAAGAATAATGGCAAGTCAGTATCACTGGCAGGCAATATATTGTTTTTGAGATTTTTCCACAGTCTTTTAGGGTTACCAAAATGATTATTTATATTTTCTTTGAAAAATGCTGACTTCTCATGGAAAAGTGCCGTGTTAACTGTAGATTTTAGGCTTTTATAGTATGTCTTTTTGGTCTCAGAATTAGTTTTGTGATACTCAGCAGCGGCTTTGTCACGCAACCTCATCATTTCTTTGATCGTATCTGTGATCCAGGGGTACGAACGCTCTTTCACGACAACTGACCTGATAGGAGCATGGCGATCAAAGACCGTCAAGATGTTGTGATTGAATGCTGTTATCATTTTGTTTACATCAGCTTGCTGAGATATACCTTCCCAATCTATAGCTTTCAAATCAGCGTTGAAAGCATCGATACATATCCTATTCCTAGGTCTATATGTTATAATGCGAGCTGTTTTAATTCGCTTAATATTAAATTCGCATGTAACTAGACAATGACCAACAAGAGTTCCTGCGAGACCTAGAGTTACGCTTTTAGCGCGCAAGTCTGTACAAACCACATCAATTAATGTCTGACTAGTGTTAGTAAAGTGTGTTGGTTGCGTTACTAATTGGTGTAAGTTAAAGCATGATAGAAAAGAGTTTAATTTCACTGTAGAGCTGCTACAAATATTTAAATAATTAATATTAAAATCACCCGACAAAACAAGATGGTCATATTGAGGACTCGCACTAATTGTATCCGTAATTGCGTCTAAAAATAGATCTACGTCTATCCAATGTGGTCTATATGCAGTACCAATCAAAAACCTCTTTCTATTTATGGTCAAAGTAAGCCACATCTGTTCAACTGCTGTATGCAGTGGGTCCACTGGATGGCGCCAGGTGCGCGCTGTGACCCCCCTTTTAATATAGAACCCAACCCCCCCACCGCGCAACCGGGAGCCCCTGGGGCGCGGCGTGTGCTTCAACTGGTACCCTGGGATCACAGGGGCGCGCCCCTCTTCTCCGGCGCAGAGCCACGTTTCGTTTAGTGCCAGTATATCTACACCACTCCGAGCTACCGACTCTATAATGTTGTCATGGTTTGTGCCAAGGGAACCTGCATTGTATAATCCAACTTTAAGATTCCTTGAAGCCATTATCATAAAAATACATTAATCTTAATAGTCAGCACATAATACAATGGGCTCACAGGTGAAAATTGGTAGATACTGTTAAATATATTATGATTAAAATTTATGGATAAATATTTACTGTCTGAAAATGTACACAAACTATTAATACAGCTTCTTATTAAGTCATTGTCATTAGTTATCAAGTGCCTTAAATTATTTAAAACTACAGTTTTAGCGTTTAGATATCTTGCTTGTATCTTCAACGAGGACTTTCCCGGGAAGCCGCTAAATTGCATCCAAAAAACTTCTTGAGGTCTTGTTCCGAACGTATCCGAAAGCAAGCTTTCCCTGTCTCGCGGCGTATCAAAATGCGACCGTCCCTCGTCCACGCAAACTTCCAGCCCTGAGAGTGAGCTACTTCGCGCGTTTTGTAAAAAAGCATTTTGTTAGGCTTTGTGAGTCGCTCATTTACATAAAATCTAGTCGGAGGAGCGCTGATACCCATTCCTTGCGTGTCAGCGCCGCGCCTAACACGAGCCGCCTGCAGAAACGCGTTGCGCAGCTGCCGCCGCCCCAAACGAACAATAATCGGTCGCGGTCGCGGCGGTGTCGCCGACTCGCCGCCAGGGGGCGCACGGCGTCCGCCCGATCGTTCCACTGAGACGACATCACGCTCTTCACAGGGCACTCCCAGCTTCTCCACAATGACCTTTACCAGTTGTTGGACGTTTTCTCCCTGTTCCTCAGGAATACCACTTATCTCCACGTCGTTGCAGAAAGAATCTTGATCACGGTCATTCAGTTGTGACCGAAGCTGCTCGATGATAGAAAGCAGATTGCCTACATCCGATTTAGCTTCGAGTTCGGAAAATCTACTCTCCAGCCCATCCAGGCGCGTTTCCACGCTCCCTAGTCGTCCGCCGAAACCCTCCACTGCGGTACGGACGGCACTGAGTTCCTCTCGCATGGCGCTAATCTCGACGCGGTTTTCCTGCATATCCCGACGCATGAGTTTTATTTCCTTTACCAACTCCGAAGAAACATCGCAAGTTAGATTCTTTTGCGGGGCACAATCTGCTTGCTCGCCTTGCACTGGTTTCTCCGTATTATCCTTACGTGGAGTCTGCACCTTACACTCCGGGCATATCCATTTAGGCGCGATGGGTGCGCTGCTCGGCAAATTTACACACGCTTTATGATAAAAGTTCACGCAGTTGGAACATTTAACGCCCTCTGTCACGTTTATGAAGCGACCGCAAGCATTGCATTTCTTGGTCATTTTCGATCGTTTGGTTAGCAAAAGGTTCGCAAGAAATAGATAGTGCGATCCAGGCACTTTGAAATTAGTTCCAAGTGTGACCGCTAGATGGCAGCAAATGTGTTGCGCTTATATGACGAACGCGCTAGATAACGTACGTATTTACCCGCTTTTAGAGAAAAATACTGACTATCTAATTACTCAGCTGATATGTTTTAAGCTTTATTACTTGGCAATCCAGTGGTCCCTCAGCACACTAACACTTTCACAGCTGCCTCACACAATTCACAACGCAAGTAGATAACTTATTATGTTGTTCGAACGGTATTTATATTTTTAATAACTACAAAACACTTGCACGCAACCACTACGACAACGTCCGTGACGTCACTCTTGGATTGGATTTGGATTATCTCCGTAAAATTTGACAGCTATCATCTGAAATATAGATCACGTTAAGCTCTATCACTTTTATATTTATAACCGTAGTAAGGTAGATCAAAGACCATTTGGAAGTGGCTTGCATCCAGTGCGATTCTGCGGTCTTGATGTGGTCATTTGTCCACATTGTGGGTGGATGTCGTTTGCTGCTTTTGCCTTTACGTGGTATCCACTAGAAAACTCTATAAGATAGTATAGATAATCAGTTCTCGACCTATGTGAACTGCTCACTTCAACTTGTCTATCAGCAAGTCCTATACCAACTATATGATGACAATAATTAATATCCCGTCCTATTTCCGTCAAAAAGGGGACAGTAGAGTAACCTTTAGTTACAATAAGCTTAAAACAAAGCGGGAATAAAGGTTAGAAGCCGGTATTTGAGCCGCTTTAATAATAGCGTGTCATTTGGGTAAAAATAGACTGAACTTTGGGAACATCGCATCGTTGCTGTTTTCGAGGTTAAAGGTTCTAGAGCTTAATGCGTTTCTACCTTTTTTACCCTACAATCAAATAATTAAGTTCGTGTAGGACCGGTGGCAGGGGCTAGTAGTTTTTAAGCCGCTTAAAATAATCTGAATTGGTAAAAAAGTTAAATCAACCGTGATCCACAATTTACCGTCTCATCCGAGCCACGGTAGCTTAGTGCTACTACTCAAAAGAGTAATGTGTGTTATTAATATTTTTAACACTCTATATTATCAAACTCCACTATAAGAGAGAGGCCTATATTGGTCTTAATATAAAGTGACTTAATCAGGCTACAGATTTGGTAGAATATCAAAGCTCATGTTCAAAATCTAATAATATCATTTTGTGGTGATCCACTCTAAATTGGCCTATGGATTAATATATTCTGCTAAATTCACAATTTCCCCTCTATTCTTGGTATTCTTAAGTATTTTTAAAAGCTGTAAAAGTGTACAGTCCAGCCATTATCAGTCAATCTGATGGACATACTTAATTCAAATTCAGTTAAAAACAATAATTCATACCTTACATTGCGACCGAATTATGTAAGCGCGATGTTTTATTCACCCTTCGTGGGTAGGCCTACGTCCTGCAGTGGACTATTAAAAAGGCTGGTACAGTACAGTACAGATGTTTTATTATGTCAATCGTATTTCCAATAACACGGGTTCTGAATGGCTAGTATCCAGCGAGTAGTGCTGTCAATATTATATGGTTGGTGGCCGTCCTACGCTGCACTTGCCGGTGCGTGATCTCAATTTGAGAACTTTACTGTCCCATCGAACATCAGTTACGCTTGCTATGTGCCCTGCCCGTTGCCACTTTAAATAGTTAATCTACTAATTATGTTTATCTGTGACCTGTGTATACTTATTGACGAAGCGCCTGCTAAAAATTTCATAGAAACATAATGTCAGCGCCTATTAAAAATCTTACAGCTCTTAATATAATTAGGTATCTAATTAATTCTTTTTCGCCAAAACTTTAACAAACCCATAGTTAAGTATGATTAGAATCGTCAATTGCGTATAGGATGTGAGAAAGAAGATGTGCTATACATACTTAGATAGCTATATGTAGGTATACACGTTGTTATGATTTTATCATATTTAGAATCTAGATAAACGTAAAAACCTGCATAACTAATAGAAATGATAGAAAATAGGTAATAGTTCATAAATATCTTGATTTACTTAAGCATCTCGTCAAAAATTCAACAGTAGTTTTTGGCGCGAAAAATTTGTTTGACTATTAGGTCTAGGCAGTGCGTAATAGTCAGACAAAAAAACGTATACGCAAATAGAGACAAAATATATTACTTTTGTCCTGTTCACTCTTTATACTTGCACATCTCGCCTTCTGTTACTTTTGTATTATTATTTAGTCTAGTTACATACTTCACTATGAACAAACCCTAAACAAAAGAGCTGTACCTAATATTTTAATAGGCGCTGACATAATGTTTCTATTAGATTTTCAGCAGGCGCTTCGGCGCATCATTACACTTTTGAAATTAAATAATTGTTTTATAGTCAATTTGAATGTTTTTTAATGATATTTAATCTGAAAGTCCGTTGATCTATAAATAATAAATCTGATCTTTACCAGCGATCTAAAATTGTCGCAGTCAAAACAAAAAGGCCAGACCGCACTGTGATCGATTGCTAGCAAAATAAAGTCCCCTTTGTTTTACTATTAATCGGTTAGAGTTGGGTCGAACGAGGCCTAATGGAACGACGGACGGGGACGTCAACAGGTTTCAGGAATAATTAAATTCAAAGTCAAATATTGACAGATTAGAGGAAATCCGGGAATACTAACAGAACAGTGATGGAACTAAGTTTAAAGCAGATTTAATGAGTTATTTTCGGAAATTAAATTAAGCTTAGACAAGTGAAATCTGATAGAATTAAAGAGAATTTTGGGATAGATGTAGTTGAAAATGGGGGAGGACTTTGCCTAGAAGTGGGACCTGACAAGATTTGAA
Source organism: Hypomecis punctinalis (assembly GCA_949316475.1). Classification (NCBI taxonomy): domain Eukaryota; kingdom Metazoa; phylum Arthropoda; class Insecta; order Lepidoptera; family Geometridae; genus Hypomecis; species Hypomecis punctinalis. Next base: position 17,118,707 of record OX438810.1, read on the forward strand.
AAAGAATCTGTTGAGTATTTGTTTGCTCTGTTAGTGTTAAGTCCGGATTTTGAAAGTAGAGTAAATAGAAATAGCTTAGGTATGATTATTTATCCTTCAATTTAACTTAGATTAGCAGTACACGATATTGCGTTTGATAGTAAAGGACGATAAGAGCTTGGAGTATCTGTGGTAAGTATATAATATTGAATGCCCGAAAAAGAGGAACCTAGTTAAAGAAAGTAAGCAATATCAAAAGGATAAATTTATGATTATTCATAGATCTTTCAGTGAATAATCAGAAGGTCATCCTCCACTATACACTGGATCCACAATAGCCATAATGCGGAGGTCACTGGGTAGACTAGCATTTATGAGATAACTTCGAAGAAAGAACCGTGAATGATAGCCATACATTAAGTTTGTCAATAAACGCTGATACCTAAACTTTTACTATCCTACGCATAAACAACGTAGTGCGTGAAGGTGATTCAGTTTTAACGCTACGTTTGACATTGGCAGTTGGCGATGGGTCAGCAACCCCGAATACTTTTGATGCCTTGGGATTTTGCCAGCACTGAAAGCGGAAATATTAGACATTTTTCGATTTGTGATATCATATCAATAAAAAGTTCTGAATGAGCTTATTTGGATAAAGTTACTACGATATGAGACAAATAAGATGGGGAGCTAGGCAAAGGACACAATGTTGTACTTATAGACCGTTGAGGGTGTAAAAATGTACGCTTATTTAGATGAAAATTATAAATTTTAATACATTTCCATTCCTTTCTGTTCCGGTCGCACAGAACAGAAAGGAATGGAAGGAATTGGGGGAGACCTTTGCCCAGCAGTGTGACAGTACAGGTTAAATAAAAAAAAAATAAAAAAATACATTGTTTAGTTTTAAGAATTTTTACTATCTGTAAAAACAAATACGTAGCTGAAAAAGATACAGTAATGAGTCGGACAACTGAGTAATACCTAAAACGATCTAAACACAATTTTACTAGGTTACTTGTTATAAAAAAATAAAGAGAAATGAAATGAAAAAAGTTTATTCGACATTACAGATAAAATAAAACGAAGAAAAAAATATCGAAAAGAAGAAAGAGCATTAGAATCGCGTCACAAAACTTTGACCACTAACTATTGAAACATTTCGTACCTTGTTTGAACAAAACGGCAGAAATTACAAAATTAACGCTCCTAAATTCAAATAGCGCATGTTAATTTCACTAAAAATAAAAGAGCATTAGAATGTCTTATTTTTTTTTTATTTATTTGCAACTCACACATTAACAATATACTAGTAAATATACATGTAAAAACACCAAAAAACCTTTCGGTTTGTCTAGGTGCCTTATTAAATTCACCACTCGGTACTCCTATTACATTAGTAATAAAATATTAAACTGAGTCAACTAAAAAAAACAAAACAACAAGTACGCTTAACTAGAACAAAAAACCTTCCGTAGAATCAGTAGGTAGGTAATCCTCCTCATCTTAAACATTTCAGTCACAAAACTTTAACTACTAACTTTAAAACTTTTATATAGATTGATAAAAAACCGCAGAAATTACAGAATTAACACTCCTAAATTCAAATACCGGATATATCACGCATGTTAAAACATTTCACGCACGAGCAGTCACACCCTACCACCCCGCGACGGGGGTTGCTATAATTATAATTATACGAGTAGTTAGCGCGGAAATGTCGCGTTTTGAATAATTAAAATATTTTCATATGACATCTGCACGCGTAATGGTAATGACCGTTTTGGGGAATTTTGCTATTTTTTAATTTACAAGGACATACTCGTAACAGACAGGTAGAGAGCGATTTGAGGGGAACATAGAAATGAGTTAAATTCATAGCATTTCCAAGATGGATGAACCTACGTGGTCTTGATTATTAAGGCTCCTTTACACACAGGCGGTACGAGCGGTATAGCGGGCGGGCATCTGTATTGTACTGGTTATATAAGAAGGGCTCACACAGGTCCGGTCGCGGTACTGCCGTACCGCCCTTTACCGCTCGTACCGCTCTACCGCTCGTACCGCCTGTGTTTGATGGAGCCTTTATTCGTGACAACTATTTGTTAAATATTCTGCACTAATGTCAGGAAAGTACCGCATCTACTGTTTTAGTTTCGTAATAACTCGAAGAACTAGGATTTTTGAGCCGGGTGTGCCACGGACACGGAACATACGCAGTCTATATAGAACAGTTATGAAAAATGAAAAAATGATCACCCAAGTATCAGCCCACCCTGGAATCGAACTGGAGACCCTTGTACTGAAGGCAGAGGTACTTTCAACTTAACCAAAAAAGCTGTAATATTATCCTAGTATCAGGAATGAGAAGGTCCGTAGAAGAAACAAAATTGCCATAGCTCAGTGGATTGGCAAGTTGAAATGGTAGCGAGCAGGGCACATGGCACGGAGGACTGATAATGGGGTCGAAAAGTTTTCGACGAGACTATGTACCGGCAAGCGCAGCGTAGGACGGTCATCCACAAGGTATCGTGACGCTGAATGCAAGCCTCTACCAACCGATCTTGTTGAAGATCTTTAGGGGAGGCCTATGCCCAGCAGTGGACGTCCTATGGCTGATGGATAGATGGATGGAGTATCCTACATGTGTATTATGACGATACGTGCTAATTCAACAACTCAAGGTGAGTTATATTGATTTAAAATTAAAATGACTGCCAATGATTGCCTGAAATGTAGTCTAAGGCCTTAGATCAGATGCTTACCATAGTTTGAATCACTTGACTTCGCTTTTGGCCTTTTGCCATTGTGATAGGACCGCACAAAAGCTCGATATTACTATTTCGCCCGTTGTCATACTAAATAACGCATTGTGTATTGACGTTATAACGTAGGAGATATCACTGGTTGGCACGAGAGGCTCCGCGACCTTCACTCGTCCCATCACTGATCGATTTTGTATCTATAGTGAAATTAGGAGTTGTGTTCCATGTCGTGTTTCTTGGGCGTTTGGCTCAGTGCCAAAAGGAACAGGAGTTTTGGCGGGCACGCGGAAAAATCATGACACTGCATAGTGTGCTTTGCAAAACTTATGTATCTAACAGTGTTACTATAACTAATTAGCGTAAACTAGTGGTATTTCATTTATTGACATGCTGAATTACTTGCCTCACTGGGGGAAAATAATATTTACGTATTGTTACTAAAATTCTATAGATTCTCCTGACAAAGTACACATTGCTTTACTGAGGCACGACTTTGATTTGACTGTGAGTTTTTATTGGACTTGGAGTTCAGAGTATGATTTTGACTATTATTGTAACATGCTGACACGCAAATGTAAAGAAAGAAAAAAAAAGAGTTGTGATCCATGTCGTGTTTCTTAGGTATTTGGCAGAGAGCCAAGAACTAGATCTGACACATAGAAAGATTATCATCGAAGATCGGTAAAATTCAGGGTATTATTGGAAAGGATTTGCCATTAATATGCCTTTATATTACTATTATTAATTCTTAGTTAGTAGCTATAGTAAGCATGCTCAACAACTTTATATAACAAAGGATACATTTACTTACATTTAACTTAGTTATTGCAGTTAAGCAACATTCGGCACGGTTAGTCTTCGGATGGGTGACCGCGGGTGGCATTTACAACTGAGCGCTACCGTGGCTCGGATTACGCGTTAAATTATAGATCCCGTTTGTTTTAACCGTATAGCCATGTCAGAGGCCTTCAGGAGTTTTGAACCTCTGACACCAAGGCTAGCCATCCGGCCTCTATACGAACTGACTTACTTAGTTATTTTTAACATAAACTGTACTCAATAACGAAACATAATTTAAATAAAACACATAATACAAACTTGCAGCAAATTCTTCATTTCGATACAAAGTAAAGACATACAAGCATTGAGAAAGACTAACAATAGCTCATAAGAGCTGCAGCCCTCGGGCGCGGGGCGCAGCGACGTAGCGATGCAAGGTCGTATGCACTATACTGTAGTGCACACGATATACCGTCTACTTTTTAACCGACTTCCAAAAAGGAAGAGGTCCTATGTTTGTCTGTATGTATTTTTTGACCGACGAACCACTGGAAGAGGTATACAATTCGACGCGTATTTTTTTTTATGTATAACCACGCATAACTTTTTTCATAGTAGTCCGATTTCAATAACATTTTTTGTGTTGGAAAGAGTATGCTTCGAATTTGGTCCCATTTAAATTTTATCGAAATTGGCTCAGCCATTTTTGATAAATCAACAATAATGTGAAAAATGTTACATCGATCCGTGCATAATATTTGCGTTCTAGCGATGCGCCCCGGCTTCGCACATGTGTATTATACTCGTACATATAAACATTTCTCTTGAATAACTCTATCTATTAAAATAAACTGCATCAAAATCCGTTGCGTAGTTTTAAAGACATAAGCATACATGGGGACAGACAGCGGGAAGCGACTTTGTTTTATACTATGTAATGATTCTGTACACAGTTGAAGTCGGTCATGCTATATTTTTTGCAAAAAATAATTATTGTGTATCATCATCGATATTTTCGCTAATTATGTACGGATTTCGTAAAATCTCTTTTCAGTTCGAAAGTGTATATTCCCGAGGAGATCCTATTAAAATTTTATCGTTTTCAAATAAAAATGGTATAGGTATATCGATTTGAGCAAACTATTCTAATTTTGTACACAATTGATGACGGTTGTGCCATTTTTAGCGAAAGAATAAGCAGTAAATATGAATACTCCATGCAGCTTCGCCTATAAACGCAGCTGACTACGCTGTGCTTAATTCTGTCGCAGCGTTTTTGTTTGCAGAAATTTGCCAAAAGCTGTTTTAAAAACTCAGGCGAAAATATTGCAAAGGGAGAGACACATATGTAGAGCGAAATTTAAAATTCTAATACCCGACCCCGACTATAGCTTCTACTGAAATAAATCTAAGAACCACCTCAATTACATTACCTTTTATACATAAATAAAAACCTGGTTAACTTAAATGACTCACTTACTACATTTCAAAAACATTTTAGGGCTTATGTTAGACAGGACTGGCAGACAAGTACATTTGACTTGACATACGTTTGTAGGCAGCTTAGAAAGAATTTATTTCTAAACAAGATTTACTCATGCTTTTCCGAAAATCAGTAAACCTGACTTATAATATAAAAGGTAAAATTTACACACCTACGTTTTTTTATTGGAAAATTACAAACCACAGACTGACCGACCAGAGTCTGTGCCTTTTGTTAACTAAAATGTTCAATTATTCGATTTTACTGTACAAAAAGAGTTAGTACAATAGAGATGAGTTAGTTTAAATGTTAGCCTAAGTTAGTAGTTTCGGTGCATTGCGTGAATGCCACGAGCAGACCGGCGACCCGCATGCAGCACCCGATCACGAGTGTGACGCATGTGCCAGCCATCGCTCTCCTCGACCATATTTTAGGGAAGAGAACGACCCGACACACGACGCCGCCGCAAGAAGGAGCCATCGATGGCGACAATGAATGCTCAGGGAATGCAATGCTAAATTCTAGATATATATTACACACTTGTTATGATTTATTTTGTGAAAGCGATCATCCGCAGAGTCCGAGGCTACGTCTCCGTGTGTTACTCGGTGGTTTCAATTGTGTGCTTGTGATGCTTATTGTATACTTATTACTTATATTACATACCTACGTTTAAAATATTCTTCTTAATTGTACTCGAAGATTTTTTACAAAGTTTGTGGAGTATCTTGTTTCGCATTAAACCTCATACGGCCCGATATTACTACGAGGTATAAAATGAAAATAGTACGCGTGCAGTACGACATAAAAGAGTTAAAAATAAATGACGGCGCTAGCGTCGCTCTTTGGGATATTTTGCATCATTTTGTTCATGATGACACTGTTTCCTGACCACAAACCACAAAATAACACAGAGCATGAGAAACGCAAGAAACTTAACAACGTCTGCCAGCTCAGGTAGTGATTCCAGAGAGAACTATATTTTAGTTCGAAAATAAATAATTTCTACTCTCATCTCTTTATGACTTTTCGGAACCATTTTTTAAATTTGAAAGCCTCACGTGATTTTTAGACGATCGCCAAGGAGATTATTGCCAACCTTTGTATCGACATCAATAAGTACTCACATTGATCCTGTTCTTGACACGCTCTATCGCCTTCGAGTCCTCGCGCTCAGGGCTGAGGCGGCAGACGCGCGCACGCCAGTCGTTCGCGCCAGCCGCTTGCAGAGCTGCCAACCTGGAAACAATGCACACCACTTTGTTAATACATAATTATTACATAATTTTCATATAAAACACCTCATTATCCCGACGCAACGTTTCGAGCTGCATCGATCGAGGTCACGAGTAGACTCAAAAATCAATAATTCTTATATGTATCACAGGAAGGGTTAGGTGTAGTCAGTAGCGCACATTGATTGATTGTGTTCTTTAGCGATCACCGAATTCTGGCAAAGTTTAGTACGGTTCGATCTTCGGATGGGTGACGAGGATGGAATGAATTGAGCGCTATCTCGGGTCGTTGAGACCAGTAACCCCGACAATACGATACATTGTTACTGGTCATCAAGTCCTTGCAAATTCATTCAGATAGCTTAAAATTCTGACACCAGGGAAGTCTATACCCAGCCGGCGTACAACCTTACGTTACTCTAACGAAGACGAATAATTCTCAGACATATAAATTTTCTTATGTTACTTCCCATTTAAAGCCAGCGGCCACAGCCGCTGCGCACTTGTAAGAAACTCAAACTCAACTAGGCCTACAGGAACTCCTTTAGGCAGAGCCTGGAGTCTACAACACTGTCCTTATCAGATTAACAATTCATTATTAGATAAGCAAAGATTCGGCTTTTGGGTATTAATAGGTCACTTCGATCATTTATAGAAAAGTATTTAACAAAATAGATGTAAGATGATTGATTGAAATGACACAGTTTAAAATACGGAAATGAAGTAATTATGCAGCTGACAACTTTTATTTCATTTTTATAATGAGTAATTTATTAAGCTTATAAATCATCATGTCATCGACTATCGAAGTCGCTCGAAGTGTCCGTGATGGGCGTAAACATGGCTATCAAGTGTTGTACTGTCATGTCACGGACAGAGGTAATGGTTTACATTTTTCTTACGTTAGGTATTCAGCGTCTTCCTGATTTTGATGGCATGTCCACTATTGTCCACTTAGAGAGATCCTACGCTACGCCCATTTTTCTGTGAGCTTTCTAAAGCATCGCCAGATCATCACAGTCCGCTAATCCTTTTTAGAATAATGGCATTTGCTGTTGACGGCCTATCATTGTATCATTATAAATTTCTTCAGATTTTTATGTAATCGTTAAGTGTGTATCACTAAATAGTGTAAAACGAAGTAGCTTCTCTCTGTCTGTCCTTAGGTATGCTTATATCAGTTATATCTTTAAAACTACGCAACGAATTTTGATCCGGTATTTCAATAGATAGATTGATTAAAGAGGAAGGTTTATATGTAAAATACAGCTGTGCGAAGCCGGGACAAGTCGCTAGTATTATTATAATTGTGTATACCTATTGTTGTAGTGTGAGTCTAATATAATTATGTATAAAGAACTAGGTTATTCTTTCTCAAACAATAACTCGGTTCTAACATAGTATTACAATAAATACGAATTCAATGGACGGTATGTATAGATATGGTGCAGGCTAAATCCGTATTGAGAGCATTGTTGTAACTGGGATTTACAAGAGGAATTATGCAGTTTATTCTATGTGGATAATAATGAATTTACATATATATTTTTGAATAGTAGCTTATATGTAATTATTTTAAATTATACTGTAATAGCATTTCAAGTCAAGCCAGTTGCTCTGAAAAAATCTTTTCTGATTCAGCAGATTTTATGTAAGTGGTTTTGTTTTTACAGCGTATACAGCCTTGGCCAAAAGTATTAGGCACCTTTAAAAAATCAAAATGCATGTTTACTACTTAACCAATAACTGAGTGCTTATCTTAAATGACTTACCGGGGTCATAAATAACTTCTTAGAATATTAAGCGGCTTTTTGTTAAGGTCATAAAACACCTGGTGACCGAAAACAAAGGACTCCGTTTTTATCGGCTGTTTCTCTTGTGTTCTGGACTCTAACAAGTAAACAAGCTTTCATATCTGTTGATGTGATTAAATTGACACCTAATTGTGGTAAAAATGCCAAAAAGGAGTGAAATAAGTTAAGAAAATAGAGTAAAAATACAGGGTGCCTAATACTTTTGGCCAATTTTTACTTAACAAAAAGCCGCTTAATATTCTAAGAAGTTATTTATGACCCCGGTAAGTCATTTAAGATAAGCACTCAGTTATTGGTTAAGTGGTAAACATGCATTTTGATTTTTTAAAGGTGCCTAATACTTTTGGCCAATGCTGTATATGCAGAGACAAGTGTGTATGAAATGTTCTTTATTATTTTCAAAAAAGCCCAACAGCTAAGCGTTCTCTTTGATGTATATGTAGACGAGAACGATCGATAAGTTTTACTACGAGGCCAACCAGGAAATTGAGAAAAAAACTGTTTCACACATTTTTTCGATTCCGAGTTGCAATTTTGTATAGAGCAGCTCATTTTTTATTTCACAAATTTTGGACTGACTCCATTGTAAAAGTTGTTTCTAATGATGGTTTCAATCACCTGTATTCGGCTTAGTAGGTACAGGGTAAGCAGATAACCCTGTATATAACTAGATGATAGCAATTGTTTTAAATAGAAAGTGTTTAGAGGTTGATAACGTCATAAATCAACATTATAATCGAATTGATTGAAACGGTAACCGATAACAAGGTGTAAACATAGATATCGCCAACAGAGTTGCTCGCTCGCAGCAATCAGTCAAATATTTTATTGTCTCTACTTGTCACGCAAATCGAACTATGGAGCCAATTACTTACGAAGTATTGCTTATAGAGTGCATAAGTATAGGTATCGATATTGATAAAATAGCGCGTCGCACAGGAACATATCTAGAACAATGAACAATTTATCAGACCGCATTTTTCAGACCTAATGGATAGAAAAAAAACTTTATCTATTACACAAGGTTTAAATTATTTACCTAAACCGGCATATTTCAGATTCAGGTACTGCACGATGTCATAAAGCATTTAAAATAAGAAAAACGCATTTTTGTACTAAAAACTTGAACCCAAACTTGTCTGTGAGGTACAAAAAAGTTTTTTTTATAGTTTGACCTACACCCTAGATCGCATATCTGCTTAACATCATTCATAATGTAGTCAATCGCAAACCTACTACCTTCTACATTTAGTAAAAAAAAAATAGTTGAGTTTTGCGAAAGGTAATGTGTACCAACTCATAAGTAAACGTTAGAAAATGATGCCGAGAATCTGTTTACGATAGATTTTTGCCTAATCCTGTATTCATCTTCTCTTCATTTTACTTTACTCAGCATTTAGATCGTGTAACCCTGTAAGATGCAAAGCTTAAGTGAACGCCCTTTTAACAAATTGCTAATTTAAAGCAACACTTGAGCAGTCTGTTCGGCATCAGAGAGGAAACAAGACATTAAAATAATTACGCTATACCTACACAACTTTATTTATTAAACTGAATACGGCCTATGTATGTCCGTAAATCTAGGTTGACAATTTATCCCTATTGTTTTCCTCCAACACTGAGGTAAAAATATCGTTCAATTTGCTGCCAATAAAATAATAAAATACGAGAGTTATCTATTTGTTCAAATATAATATTGCTAATGTAACCATACTTTTGTCTCAACGTCTCCATCTCGGTGATGAGTGTAACACTTTATCCCACTAGAAGTATACAGACTCCAAAATTGCACCAAGCAGTGTTGCCATCTGGATAAGGCACGCAGTCCGTAATTTTGTACAAAAAGTCCGTACAATAACCATATTACAAGATATTGGCTTTGCTTTACCAAAATTCGTCGCCTAAATAGCCGATTCAAGGATAGGTGACCGCGGGTGGCATTTACCAACTGAGCGCTACCGTGACTCGGATGACACGTTAAATTGTAGGTTCCGGTTGTTTTAACCGTTTAGCCACGTCAGGCAGAACACTGACACCAGGGCTAGCCACCCTGCTTAAAGTACTGCGCGCAAAGTACTGTGTTGTTGCTGTTTTTGTTTACGTATAATTTCGTACAAGACTTCTGTGCCTAAAAGCTTTATATTGTAAAACTAGCAGCCCGTCCTGGCTTCGCCCGGTTACGGATGAGTTATAGCTATAAACGTTCCAGAAGAAATATTCTAAAAGATATTGAAAACCGTATTGAAACCTATCGTCTAGTTTGAAAGGTAGGTATTTGTGGACACACAGACAGCCACATAAAAATAGCGGTTTTGCTTTATACTGTAATATACGTATTACGTGGTGAAATGTATGTACATATTATGTGGTGAAGTGATATTTACCTTTCGGCGATGGTGCCTCCGCGGTGCGGCATGTCGGCATTCGTAGCGCTCCGCTGGACGCCGCCGCCAAACCTGCAAGCAATCAAAGGTCTTACGTTAATAAAATGCAACTTTGTTATTGGCGCTATTGGGGAGAGGTCCATGGAAGGTAGTCGAAATTATTCTATTAAGCATCATTGACCAAATATTAATTATTGATACTTGCGTCAGGGCAGTTTATATTTGGGTAGTGCTCGTCGAGACGATTCTCATCGTCAAAAATCGTCAAAGTGATTGTCGTTTTGTGGGCAATATTATAGCAATGTTTCAAACGAGTCTCACGGTTTTTTTAAATTTATAAACGGATTTAGGATTCCATACATATAGTTTTCTCAAAATTCTGCCGCAATTAATGCAATATTAGGATTGCATTCTAAAACTCCTAAAGGTTGCATAAAATCCTAAGTACATGTTTTATTTAAAACAAATTATCCACTTTCCTATGTTAATTAAAATCTTTTGTTTAGTCTCCTGACATAAGTTTATATAAGTTAAAGTTCTAGCTTGCAAACGTACCTATTGTATTCTGTTACCTCTAGGATTGAATTTACACTACATATGTATACAATCTGAAAATACTTTGAAATTTAATAAAGACCTTTTAACAACAAACAACCCAAAGGGTATAAACGGGACTCTATTACTAAGACTATGTTGTCTGTCTGTCACTGGGCTGTATTTCATGAACCGTAATAGCTAGGCAGCTGAAATTTTCATACATGATATATTTCTGTTGCTGCTATAACAAGAAATACTAAATATAGAATAAAATTAATATTTGAGGGGGGCTTCCATAAAACAAACGTGATTTTTAGGAGTTTTTTCTCGCTATTAATAACAGCAAGATGAATGGGGGATACGGGATATCCTATACGGGACCCTTCGGACGCGAGTCCAACTCGCATTTGGCCGATTGTTAAAGTACTATGTAGTGCGCCGTGCGAATAAGCAAAAAGTATTTTTTGTCATGAAAGTGAGGATGAGAATCGTGTCGGGGAGAATTATTCATTTATCACATAGTATAACGTCTAAGGCAACAAAGAAAAGAATTCAATTATGATTTCACTCAATACCTATACAACTTTTGATAAATCAAAGTTCCCGCGAAGTACAATCTACAAATAATCACAACCAAATCACAATACGTTCCCAAAAATCTCTGAAAGAAATCAGCGCAAACTTCTTAAAAAACTCTATTACCTTGGCTGCTCGAACTTCTCCTTCAAAGTTTTGAAGCTGTACAGCCTCTCTTCCAGTGGCCTTACCGACAACATCTTTATGTTGTCCTAGTAACTTTTCAATAAGATTACTTGAAACTCCGTAAACTAACGATTCGAATCACTTCATCATATATTATTAAGCTCAATCATTTCAGAGTACAAAATCTCGACACTTAAATCGATGAATAAATATGATACAAAATCGTAGTAAATAAATAAACAAAGGGACGACAGTGGCGTGTCGTGTTTGATATATAACTGACAGAACAGAATGACGTCGAATCGGTTCCGCGCTCGAGCAGTTTCTGAACGCGTTTGATAACAGGACTGTTTGGTAACAATGGTAACGGAAGGAAACTAGTACTGGAGCGAGCTTCGAGGGAGATAAGATTGTTGGAATTATCCATAGAAAACCTCGTAACAATTATCGTTTAACTAGTGTAGTCATAATCGTATCAGTAGCAAATTAGCTGGTGAGTCCACGTTGAATGTAGGTTTAGCCTTAGGTCACTTAAGAGCGAGTTTAATTTGAGAATTAGGTGATTTTTCTTGGATAATAATTGTTTTCAGACCGCTAACATTATAAAAACATCGGATAACAAATAGATATTATACGAAAGTAATACAAGTTAATGAGTAGTATTGAACTATAACATTAGACTTATTGGTTGTATAAAAGAAAATTATCATTAAAGTCAACATGCCATAATACTTTACTTTACTTACTTATGCCATTTAAAAGCTCAAACATATTTAAATTTAAAACGTTTTCCTATTCAAATCTTGGTCAAACCAAGTGATATTCTTAAGATAAAGGATTAAGGATTACTCTATAATAGAATTGTAGTCATAATTATACTTTTTAGACACGTCATCCTTTTCACATTCTAAGTCTAAATTATACTCTATAAAATTTAACTTGATCTCTGCGACAGTTACATATTGACATATTTAGAGTTGAGATAGTGGTGGAAAAAATCGATTTTCAAACAATGTTGTAATGTAATCGAATGAGTAGTTGAAAGTGAGAAATTGGATTTTATTTACTTACTATTATTTAAGATCAAGTATGTACACATGTAAATAATGTTATGATAATATTAATTAAATACTCATAATAATGTAACGATAGTATTTATCGACGTTTTTCACTATTATTGATGCTAATGTAACATATAATTGAGTTTAATTTAATTACGCACGTAAAAAATGTTATGATATTAAAATATACAATAAAATTAATGATAAATTAAGTTTTATTTAAAATATTGTCAGTATAAACTATCGATATTCTAATTAAAACTCTATCTAAAAATCTGTGGTCACGATCATTCGTCGCCCATCACTAATCGGCATGCCCATAAAGTATGACATTGACAGGTACTGTCTGTACTATTAAGAAATTCAGGACTTCATAGCCGTGATTTTTCTGACAGCTGTCGCAGAGATCAAGTTAAATTTTATAGAGTATAGTGCTATGTTAAAAATAATACCCGAAACGATTTAAAGTTGAAGCTTCAAATATTTATCTTCAAAGTCACTGGTTTCGACTAATATATGTATTAGTTAATCCGCATATTTCTATGAAATCAGTCAGACGTAACAATGTGCGACAACAGAAGATTACCTTCCTTGTTTTAAAAGGTTGCGTGTAACTGATGATAACATTGTTTTGCATAATTAGTAGAGCAGAAAGGGTGCAGGCAGGTAGAGCTGAGTAAAGGTGATAAGAGATCGAGTCAAATGCGTAACAATAGAAAATGCACAGCTTAAAGTTGTGTTTTTTTGGCTAGTTTAATAATAATTTACTTTTATTATTATTTGCGGCTTACTTTTATTCTTAAATTGTTAATTTATTTACGAGACAAATTTATTTAAAAAAAAACGCTTTTGTTATGTATGCTTGCATTTGCCTAATATTATGCAAAGATGTGGTCAAAATGTAGCTAGCACGCTTACCAAAGATATGAAATATTTAGTTTAGAACTAAGAACACTACCTACTTGTAGTATTTTGATAATATAATTATTTTATTTTGGCAAGTAAGGAATAATTTGTAACAGTTTAGAATAATAACTGTAATGCACTGGGATTTTTAATAATTAACTGCTGAGGCCTTAACAAGGGATAAGTAATTACTGATTATATAGTAACAAAACAAATTTAACAAATAGTAACATAACAAATACATTCATTAAGATTTGTTGAATGACTAGCTAATTAATATAAAAATACCAACCCAAATTCCCCTTTATTATTCTCTAAATACTTTCCAAATATTCTACAAACCATTTTCACCAGTCTAAAATAACCACAATCATAAATACCTTTCAAAGTATTTCGTTTCACAAGAATGTTAACCAGCGTAACTAAACAGAGTAAAGTTTTTAAACGTCGTTTCACCTCGTCGTTATGTTCCGAGCCTCCGGTAACGGTAACGGAAGGCTACACGCGCGCTCTGGGCGGGTAACGAGTCGAGACTGCCGGGGCGGGCGGCTGTCGTTAGGCGGGCGGCGTTGTCGTTACGCCCAACTATTTGTTCTCACTTTAGATAAAACACAACTTTTATCTTTGATTTTGATACTGCTTGGTATATTAGTATATCACAGAAAAGTAAATAGAGTAATAGAAATAGAAAATATGAATTAGCTTCAAGAAATCCGAATTTGAATCTTCATGTTACTTTAAATTTTTCTTTTGAGATATAAGGATCAAAATAAACTAATTGGATTGATGATAACCTCGGAGGATCAATCCTCATTCGTAAAGCGCAGTACGCGTTTGCCGTTTAATAGTAATGTTTTAACTATAGGGGAAACACATAATAATATGCTTAGAATATACTTATGCACGCAATACCAATAAAAAATGTTATCATCTTTCATTATGTCACTTTCCTGATAAATACATTTCTATTGCCAGTGTTACTACCAATCTTACTACCAGTAGTAAGAACGGTAAACGAATTACCGTTCTTACAACTGCAGTTGAAAGTTGTTACAACAGCAAATAAAAGTTAGATAATATCAGGCGACATTAGGTTTGGGTAAAATCGAGTTATCGTAGTATTAATTCGAAATTTTGCAACGTTCAACGTGTTTCCCTACGAACTAACAGTTCAGCTCCGTTGTTTACGTTACAAGCTAGAGGCTAATTTGTTGGGTGCTCAGGTTACTTTGTTAGTGTTTCAATATTCATAAGTTTAAAATACACTATACACTTCACTTATTAGCTGCTATTAAAAAGCTATCTGTCAAAATACGCCGCAATAAAGTCTATTAGTTTAGTGTCTATGAATCTTGTATGAAAAGCGATCATATTTAATGAGCTATTATATTTTCTTATAAAAGTGTAATTTTTTAATAGGTTGTTGCTGAGCATTTGATCATCATCATCATAACTTAGGAGCAAGGCTCTTGCCGGTGAAGCAACTTCCATATCTCGCAATCATCGACTTAGCATTTTTTCGACTAGACGACTTGACATCTACCTTTTCTTTAATTTAAGCATTTGATACAATAATTTTATGTTTATTTTCATGTAAGTACAATACTGTAACCGTGCTTCCCAAATAATATTATACAACAATTATTTGTAATCACATCAATAAAATCTTATGCTTTGTCTGTTTGTTTTAAAATTTTGGTGTGCACAATACATTGTATCAACTTATTTATAAATAAAATAAATAAATATAAATAAATATTTTGGGACATCTTACACAAGGCCTCTGACCCCAAACTAAGCAAAGCTTGTGATATGGCTGCCAGAGACTGATATACTACATATACTTATTTTTAAATACATACTTATATAGATAGTAACTAAATAACACCCAGACACAGAGCAAACACTTTTGTTAATCACATAAATATTTGCCCTGGGTGCGGATCGAACCCACGCCTCTCTGATCCAGAAGTTAGGGTCACTAACTACTGAGCCACCGAGGCAGTCAATCAAAAAAATTATGAATCGCAACTTCTCTTTCTACGAGTAACACGATTACCAACAATACAGCGAGAACATAAACCAAAACTTTACAAGCTGTACACCGTACAACCCTCTATTCATCAGTGACAAAACTAAAACACGTTTCAGGATATTAACACCGAACTTTCGCTACAGGTTGTAATGTACAGTCCCGCGCGCAGCGTGAAAAGCTAGTGCAAACACAATACAGGATGAAACATCTAACTTTGGCCGCAGGCTGTACACTCAGACAGCATTGTGTCGACAAACAATGGAGGAGGCTGTAGGCTCCTTTCTCATTAATGCGCAACTCGTGACACAGCCGAGCGAACGCTACGAGAGAAAATTAAAATAGCTCAAAAAACAATGACTTTCGAAGCTTTAAAACCTTTGTAACACGCAAGAATCAAGCTTTACCCTTTGAGCATCTTTTGCTATGAGACATTTAAACATTTTTTTGAAATCATAATTGGACTGAAACGTATAAATCGCAAATATAGAAAAAGATATAAATCGCAAATATAGAGAAAACAAGTTAACTTATTACTTGTCCTGTCTATGTTTTACAAATATATAAGCTACTTCTTTACACAATCATAAAATAAAACTTCAGAAGAAAAAAAATAAACATAATAAAATGCGCGAGTGGAAAAGTGTCGATTCGATCATAGTAACAAAACAAACAAACAAACAAATAACTCTTTATTGTACACACAAAATAAACTAACAATACATTATTGAAATTCTTAAGATGGTGCAACACTAGGCGGCCTTATCGCTGGAAGCGATCTCTTCCAGGCACGATAGTATACACCTTACAAAAGTATTCATAACGTTCGTAATCGTAACTGAAGAATTTTCCAATGAATCTTCCAACGCAATTTCTTACTAGGCAAAAGCTTTCATAAATTGGAAATATAAAACAGCCAACGAGTCAAGTCCGCAAAATTTAATTTTATATTTATCAAAGGAATTGAAAAGCACTTCAAACGCTTATTCACTTCATGGAACTATTTTCCTACATATATCCAGACATTAAGTATTCCAGTATCGTTAATAATGCACCCAGCTCTACACCAGGGGAACTATCAATTTCCCCCATCAACTTAAAACGAACACAAACCTGGAGCCTATAGGAATACCTATTAGGCAATGTACTGGCTACACTGTACATTTACTTCACACACACTGTTACACGGAACACACATATAAAGCTTAGGACATCGGCCGGCTGGAGCGACATTTTCATTTAAGGACCGACGACGTAGACGTATCATTTCCCCGTGAAAGCAAGGATGTACCATCGTGTATCAACTTTCTTAATGATGAGCTTTTATGAGACTTTGAAAAGAGCTCGCACAAACGCAGATGAAAAGGTCCTTATTACTTGTACAAAGCGCGTGTCTCAATGAATATTAAGCTTTAATAAATCTTTTGAAGACTATCAAAGGAAATGGAAAATTGTATATTTGGACGATATAAATGCATTCATGTCAAAATTCCGCAAAAAAAAGGTAATAATTAGGTAGAGTACCAAAAGTAAGTAGAACCAAAAGTACCAAGTTCTTTCTTTATTATTTTATACATTTTTGTTGAGCAAGTTAATTTTTACCTCTCTATTTTACTTGTAAAACAAGAACTAAGTAGTAGAGCTAAGTGGTAGAGATAAACGCTAGAGCTAAATTATCGTACATAAATGACGACACTACATGAACAATGCACCGGAGATTAATTTTCCGGCGCCTGGATAATACCACCTGCTATAGTTACTATAGTTGTAGACTCAGCACGCACACAGGCGCCAGTTCGTTGCTGGTCATAAATTATGAAACCTAGGGGGTGGTCGCTGCATCACGACTAGGCGCAAGATTAGTGTAACCATAAAGTATATATTATAAGGAAAAACTAGCGAACTGTGTATAAAATATTTAAAAAATATATCATCATTATTGTGTCATATGACTAATTTTATCGTTTATGGAACTCCCGTAAATAACATGTTTTTTTAAATAGCTATAATTTTTTATGCCGTCTATCCGTGACCATGACCGATACAATTCGGTCAAAACGTCGGAATAATGAGGGGTTTATTCATATCCTATATAATTTCATTGCACGATAAGTTCCGTTGTATAAGAATAATGAACTCAGATTTATTTTTACCGACTTCCATAAAGGAGGAGGTATTATGTTCGTCTGTATGTATTTTTTGTGTATGTCCATCACTATTTTTGCCAATTGAGAACCGATTTAAAAAAAAAATTGTTCGAAAGAGTATAATTCCGAGGCTTCATTTAAATTTTTGCCATTTAAATTTTATCGAAATCGGAAATTTTTGATAAATCTGCAAAAATGTACGTGGGTGTACATCGAATCGTGCAAATTATTCGATTTTATTTAGTTTTGCGATTTTTGCGAAACATAATTATATTCGTAATTTAAAAGAGTGAACATATCTAACTAAAAAAAATGCGTTTACCCGTGTATAATATAAAACTTGGCAGAAAACTAATTCTTACCACCATTTTATCTTGTTTTACGAAAAAAAAAAATGACGCAGTAGAAGACATAAATGAAACCGATTTAATTAACGGAACCAACTTATCATTTATACGATTACTTTTACAAAGTATGCCACAGAATCTTACAATTTACGCTACCGTATTGAGAGAAAAACATATTTTCTGCTACCATCGTAGCTACAACACCTTTGAGCCTTTGACTCAGAGCTAGCTATCCCTGAAAAATGAATATGTGGAGACACTATTACGCCCGAGAGTAGGGCCACTGTGGTTGAAATACGGCTGCCAAAGTCAGCTTTTCCGGGCAAACCATGACTTGCTGCGACAGTAGTATTTTAATAATCTGATTCAATATCTAGAAATGCCAGACTTTTAGTTTTAAAAAGTGTCTTTGTATACAAAATTTTCAATACGAGATATCTTTTTTTAATATATGACGAATATATTTAGGTTTCCAGGATAAATATTGACGGTACCCAGGCTGATACCCATACAAGGCTCTTTCATTTAAAGTAGTATAAATTAGAGTTACCATTCGTAACGAGTACTCTTTTAAGGTATAGTGTTATGATAAAATTTTACTATAGAACCAACCGTAATATTGCAAAAATAACAACGATTCTAGAGTTCAAAATAACCTACGTAATCATAACACTGATACTGACACAAGATTCATTGAAACCCCGAACACTCTGTACAAAAATAAGTATTAAAACTGACATAGCTTGAGCAGATCGTGCCGGAATCCGACTGCAGGCTTTTGATTGCGAATTTGCTAGATTCCCGGGATACGCTCGCCGGACAAAATTTTACAGAATAGGTAAATGCCGGGCCGTCTGGCGACGATGGAAAATGCCGATGGAATTCAAATCGCTTAGAAATTTTCATAGTGTAGGTTATACTACGCGAGAAAACGTGCTGGCTATAAGGTCGAAAGAAAAGGTTAGGTTTGAAAAAGCTAAGGTTTTTGTACCACTGTTTTTGTTTAACCCCTGATGTAAAAAAGGGTGCTGAAAGTTTATCGTGTATATACATATCATATGTGTTTGTCAGTGACATCGTAGCCGCCAAGCAGATAAATCGTTTGGATATAAGTAGATCGAAAGTGAATATTGGATACTTTTACACTTGGTGTTGTTTTTAATAGTTTGTAATATAAATAAATAAATAATAAATAAATATTTGGGGACATCTTACACACGACATCTGACCCCAAACTAAGCAAAGCTTGTGATATAACTGCCAAAATACACTACATATATTTATTTTTAAATACATACCTATATAGATAGTAACTAAATAACACCCAGACACAGAGCAAACATTTATGTTCATCACATAAATATTTGCCCTGGTGGGGATCGAACCCACGCCTCTTTGATCCAGAAGTTAGGGTCACTAACCACTGAGCCACCGAGGCAGTCAATATAATAAGACTAGCCTAATAAGGGGATTTTTATGTAGATCCTATCTAAATATTAGCAAATTAATTTAAGATCGATGTAGAATATATCACGTCAACTAAATGTATTTGGCACACTGGCCTTCAAACATTTGTAATTTATAAGTGCTTTATAATATTATGACTAATTGAAATCGGATAGTAGATATCATTGTAGATTGCACTTATTTGACTTTCGATTCCGTGACGTTTCAATCGTATGATTTGTTTACGGGAAAAAACTTCCTAGCCATTGGCGTGGCGGCACAAACGTACTGATAACCGATTAAAATAATGCATGCAGATAAAGTAGATTATCGTATCACTTCACTATCTTTTAAGCGCCAAGTTTAATAAAAAAACTTATCTTGTATGCTGTTGTATTGAACAATGCACTTCATTCTAATGCCAAACTTAAATAAAACATCATAACTGACTAATAATTAGATAAGATTTTTCAGTCCAATATGTATTTATGTGATACTAGCGACCCGCCCCGGCTTCGCACATGTGTATTATACATAAAAACCTTTCTCTGGAATCACTCTATCTATAAAAAAAAACAGCATCAAAATCCGTTGCGTAGTTTTAAAGATATACATAGGGACAGACAGACAGGGGGAAGCGACTTGTTTTATACTGTGTAGTGACAGTGAAGAGAAGTCCGGAGAAAATTTTCAAAACAGGCGAATTTTAGATAAATCCCCTTATGAAATGTATGGAATGAAGTAAGTATAAATGCCACAAAAAATCTTTGAATTCGTTATCCTAGATGTTTTCACGGTTTTTTAACGGGATATGCACTATTATATTGTCGCCTAAATTAGTTTAGCTGTTATCAGTATCGTGGTCTCCATAAAATATAGTAGTAGTTTTATTACTCGTCAGTTAATAAAATAAATACACGTTATGTTGTTTTTAAACTTTCGCGATTTGAACACATTTAATATTATATACATATATTATGGGACTAATCGCGCACTAAAATTACGGGATAAATAAATATCTTGTCATCCCGACGTTTCGGCCGAGTTGCATCGACCGTGGTCACGGGTAGACTAGAATGATGAGGTATTTATTTATCTCGTAATTTTAGTCCGCGATTAGTCCCGTAGTTTATAATAAATACATGTTCTCAACCGATTTTGCTTTTTCAACTTTTCTATCCCAGGACTTGAAAAAACACTCACGTATACATAGTACATACATATGATAGAATAAAAAATAATACAATGGACCTATTCACTTTGATCTCTTAAATTCCAGCTAGGGATACATCATAGGGTCGTCAAGTGATAAATCATAGATATCATACAGATATAATGTACATGAACACGTTTGTCCGTGATTAAAGAACATTAATAACAATTGAGTTGTGGTCTTAATGGTCGCCTTCGAGTTTGGACAAGTGGGTTGCATAAATTGAATAAATAGTTGTTTAGTGAAGTGTTTATTGATTTAGAGATAGTTAATAGACTTGACAATGGCTTTGTTCGACAATATCCATTGTCAATATTATGTATTTTGACAATGATATGCGATACAATTACACGTTGAATCAATAATTTCGACCGAATATCTAATTATATCATTTTGCTTTATTTTGATTGGAATTTGTTGAAAGAGTGTTGAGCAAATATCGGGTGATAATAAATGACATTATTTTTATAATTAATGAGAAGCTCGATAAGTTATCTTCTGTTTCCATTGAACGAAAAAGGAAAATCAAAATGATTTATTGAACTTTCAAGTGAACGCTGAGTCGCTCATTTTTACGACTACCTTTACCCAGCGTTTTCTAGACGACGGGCACAATTTTCCTAGGATATTATTTCACTTATCATTGTGACCAACTTGCGAAAAATTCATTTAATATTAATTTATAAAACTTAAGAAAGCCACAAGAGAATTAATACTAAAACATTTCAATCCATAAATCACTTTTTACACTGACGTTTACATAATAAACCCGCACTTGAATATCACTTTCGTTAAACTAATTCCGTATCGATATATTTGTAAATTGTAATATCAAGATATTAACACTAACTGAAATGAGGTAAGTAAGATAGTAAACAATATCGATGTGGAGAGCCGCACTGATAACAATATTCCTTATCAGTTAAATTAGTTTTAAATGCACCGTTTGAAATAGATTATCGCTTTGATACGCTCTACAAAACATAGAACATAATAATCGAATATATAAAATATTGGCAAATAAATATGAACACTTTTGTTTAGATAGGTAGGTTATATTGTCCTAATTTTTGTTATATTAAAGTTGAAATGTAAAATTAAGATTAAATCAACGTTCAAACACAAAAAAATAAACATGGTCTGTAAGTTTGGTACTTAGTTACGCAGTCACAAATAGACGAATACATAGCCGAACTTTATAATATCTTGTTTTGGATTCGGCGACATATAAACTCCAGGGTTTTCACCAGAAACCAATCGATCATTAACCTTTAGCTAGGCAGGTTCCTGAAAACCAATCGATCTCTCTCTAACTCTGTCTCCACGGAAACAACAAATAGTTCCACTATTATCACTAGGTATGTATATTTGTACTACAAGCGTATCATAATAATATAATATAGCGAGATAGGCTTGCCTATAAATAACGGCCATTATGATGTGAAACCATGGGGTACGCTTAATTTATAGCCCAAATGTATTGGTTTTCATTATATTGAATTCGCGACGTGATAATATTGAGCTGGCTTTTAACCAGCTATTTTATGAGTTGCCGAGCCGTTTACAGCTTTATTTTATTAACCATATCATAAATAGTAAGCTCTACAAACGTATGCAATTGGCGACGGACAAAGGTAAATGCCAGATACCATGAAAAGCTTTTTTTTTGCCTAGGGAAAATCCTTTACGGATGCCACCCGCCCCGGGGAAGGCAATTTGATTATGTGGGAGTTCCCGCCTATACATACCAAGAGATGCTTTCGACAAGCAATGAGTTATTCTGATAACTCATTGCTTGTCGAAGGCATCTCTATAGATATAATATTTAGTGTTTATTTCCAAACTTAAGTACTATGTACATGTTTTTACAGATACAGCATACAAGAAAAAGGATTCGGTACTTATTTTAAAGATTGTATAATATACACATGTGCACTGCAACCCTAGGGTGGCCTGTCATGGGCTGCAGGCTCTTCCACTTACGTTTACAAGATGAAGGTACAATATTAATGGTATCTTATGGTTAGCTAAGTAAGATAAAGTAGCTAAGTAAGTAGGTAAGTTAGCTGTGATAAGTTGTGAGAGAAAATGATGATGATGATGATAAACCATAGTAGGTACTTGTTTTGTACTAAATGGCGATGTATTGTTAGACACCAGGTCTCACCAGAGAGTAGTGATTACTCTATACAGAGTAGAAGTCAACAAGAACATGATTCGATTCTCATGAACATTTCTCATACCTAAAAACTAAAACAAAAATTGAAATAAAGGTAACAACAAAAACAAATCAAATTCTAATCCCAAATAATTAGAAACAAACCGCAAAACCATACGAGTCACGTGTGGCTATCGTGTCAAACATTGTCAGTAGTTTTAGCACTTTTTGTTAAACGCACTCACATATAAAACTACAATAATTAGAGTCTCTGGTCAAAACTTTCATCTAACAAATAGCTTCAATTACAATACCAACCACCTAAAATAGAGAGTTCCCAAACAAGCCCAAACTTCAGTAGTCGCACTCCAAAGCAACTCCAAAAGACCAAAGGCAACTTTGAGTCTTTGACACTTCCCGCGTCAATGCACGATGATATTTCCTGTAGCAAGGGAAGAGCCTGAAAGCCCCGCTTTATACAGTCGCGCTGAAAAGCGTAGTCACACTGAAAAGCGTACAGTCGGCATGAAAGCGTTTGTTATCTCCCGGAGTGAATGGGGATCCAGTACGGCTGTGCGGATGATAAGGTTGTTTGGCGCTGACGAGGATACGTCTTACTAGCTAGCTAGTGACGCGATAGGTATAGCCACTGACTAGTCAATTCCCTACTAGTAATAACACCTGCTTTTGGAGATTAGCAAGATTTTTTATAAAAGTGTTAGTATAGGAGGGATCTACTATAGGGACTACAAAAAGTTGGTTTTGATAGGTAAATGTTTAGATGATTGATTATTCCCAAGTGCGGGTTCGGTCTGAAGGTGAATTGCATAAATCTAATCGTTATAATTCATTCTTAATATTTTGATAGTGAGTACTGTCATCATAAGGAAGAACGCAGTAACCTTTTTCAAACTAATATTAGAAACCTTTTGAAGATTTTAATAATCAAGTCATTGAGCGTCTGGTGGACGCGACACGTGACAAAAATGCTAGTGTTTATTTGGCTCAACGCATATGCAGCCAACATGCTGGGCACGCTCAGCGTGCCACGCTGCCAACTGGCGGTGGGCTTGAGCATTTGGATTATATTTAGACCTTCAAGGGTCTGTGGATGATCCAATTGCTTTCAATGTAGGTAGTAGTGTATGTAGTTTTAGCATATCAAGTAGTATTGTATTTTTTGTAAGTAACAAAGGTACTTTTGCCCCATAAAAAAACTGGCAAATGGTACAACTCACGTCCTATGTATATTGCATAGGTACTTCGCTAGTACCATTATGAAACTAGCGAAATTACTTATATCCTCTAGTACCATTATCGTCAAATGAAATCAAATGAGATGAGACGCTCTGGGAAAGTCAAGATCAAAAAATAAAAAATCATGTATTTCCATGTTAAGAATCATTAAGGTAATATTCTGTGCAAACTCATATAACAAGAGCAGTCCTAAAATAAATCTAATATCTCCTATTTCTTTCATCTAGACAAAGCTGATAATAAATCAAGTCAAACAGTGAGCACTTCTCCCGAGCCGTCTATTTTTCACCCTCGCGCGTCCCCTCATTACCATAAGGGCACGTGTGTTAATCACCTTCCACGTTTACTGACAACACCCTACAGAAATACATTGACTTGCGAATAGGAAGCTTCTCATTTGCTCGAACGTCCTTTACCTTCATTGCGTATAATGAAGCGGCCTACCTATATTCGGCCTACCGAATCACACTCGTCGGCTGTGATGTTACAGTCAGTGTCACACAAGTTAGCGGAAATGGAGTTAGCTAGAAGCTGCGCAATATCCAATCAATGCGCGACTTTGTGTGAGCATCAGTCAGGATTGGATAATGAGTGAATGAATGAACACTTTATTGTTAACCGTACCGTACCAGCCTTTTTAATAGTCCACTGCAGGACGTAGGTCTACCCACGAAGGGTGATTGGGCCATATCCACCACGCTGGCCCAGTGCGGGTTGGTGGATTCACATACGCCATCTAATTTCTTCTACGGACGTATGCAGATTGCCTCACGATGTTTTCCTTCACCGAAAAGCCAATGATGTGAAATTCCGTACATAAGTTCCAAAGAAACTCATAGGTACGGGATCGGGATTTGAACCCACGACCTCACGATTGCAGGTCGGGTGTTACTACCACTAGACCACTACGGCTATATTGTTAACACTAAAATACAATACAGAACAATACAAGGAGAGGAAAATAAGTGAGCTTCAGTCAGGACTGGGTTATCCGGAGCTTGTAGCTACCATGACAGCCGCCAAGTGGTTTATATCAGCCTGTACCTTGTACTTAGATGAACGTATTCGAAGTAACTGATACGTACTCGTACAAGAAACACGTACCTCACTATGAAATGAACGGACAAGAAATCAGATTCACCAGAAACCAAATGATCATCGATAGCAACGCTGCCTCGATGAAAACAACAAGTTTACTGACTGAGCTTACTGACGACGCTCTTCTGAAATACATTGTCTTGGGAATAGGAAGCTTCTCATTTGCTGAAAGGAGTTTTACCTTCATTACCTTAGATGAGTATTCGGAGTTACTGGTACATAGACAAAACACGTACATAGTGCAGGATATCAGTGAACTCAATTTTCTCTTCCGATTCTACTGTGAGTCTGAGCTGATACAAATCCCATCTTTTTATGATTACATATTAGTAACACTAGCTCATTACAGGACAAATGCTTAGATTCCTTTTATTTTTATATATTAATATTTAATATGAAACCTACCTTACCTACTCCAAATATAGATAATTTTCAAAATCCTAGTTGACAAAAACGAAGAAAAAACACAAGATTATAAAATACATCATGAAAAACATGACAAGACGTACGAAATTGAACGACAACATTTTACTTCAGAACAAAACAAGACATCTGATGTTGACTCAGCGCGAAAGTAAGGCTTTTCCCCTTTCCTCCCTACGTCTAGACTGGAGGGATAGTGACCGTACATTGAACTTGGAGTACTTAAGCTCGATCACTTGATATCAGACGTCCCTGTCGATGAGACAAAGACAGATAGTTGACACTTCGCTATGATGGAAGAGGATACCTATTAAAATCAAGTTACTACCTAAAATGACAAAAGCTTTATAAAAACTTCGAAGTACTAAAAATTCTAGACAGGACAAATTTTAATATTTACCATCACAACTGTCCCCCGGCGTTTGTTTTTTTTAACTGAGAATAGATCTTTTTGGTCATAAAAACATTAAACTTGACTATTTATATGTAAGAAATGAGAATAATACGAGTTAATTTAGAAGACCATAAAATAATACGTTTAGGATATACCTACTCGTAGATATCAGATAAACAAATTAATTGTACTCTCTAGATTTGCTGCAAAATTTGGTACATCTGTCAGAGACTCTACAAAAATAGCAAGCTGTCATTCCATCCATTCATCAGCCATAGGACGTCCACTGCTGGACATAGGCCTCCCCTATAGAACTCCAATAAGGTCGGTTGGTAGCGGCTTGTATCCAGCCCGATCCTGCGGTCTTAATGAGGTCATCCGTCCACCTTGTGAGTGGACGTCCTACGCTGCGCTTGCCGGTGCGTAGTCTCCACTCGAAAACTTTTCGACCCCATCGGTCATCAGTCCTCCGCGCTATGTACCCTGCCCATTTTTCAATTTGCTAATCCTATAGGCTACGTCAATAACTTTGGTTCTTCTACGTATCTCCTTATTCTTGATTCGATCTCGCACAGAGAGATCGAATCAGGAATAAGGAGCATAGCCCACCCATCCGAGCATAGCCCACTCCATAGCTCGTTGTGCTACTTGGAGCTTATTGATAAGGCCCATAGTTAGAGACAACTTGTCCAAGCTGTCATTGAGATACCTACATCAATAGCATAAGATTTTAGAAATACTCTATCTATCTTCTCTATCTGTGTCTATTGAACTAAGCTTTGATACTAAATAATGCAAATAAATGATTTATACACAGATTGGCTAAAATGGCTCTACGACACTCCATTACTTTCGAATCGATCATATCATTAAGCCCTTAGTGGCACTTGGTTTAAGTGATATTCTTAAATTGTTCGGTTTTAGTTTAAAATATTTATCTTATTAATCTTTTACTTTTAAACTTTCGCGATTTGAACACATTATTTAATCGTCGAAACGTCGGGATAATGAGGTGATTATATATCTAGTGTTTTCAGTTCGCGATTAGTTTCGTAGTATATAAGAATAAAAACTATCTTAACGCCATATCTAGAGAAAATCTAGTGGAAATCCATATTACATTTTTAGAACTTTGAACCGTATATAGAAAGCTTTGACGCTGCCTTATACAGATCTAGGGAAGAAAAATCTTAAGAAGTCACCCCCAACCGTGCTGTCTGTACGATATGAAAGAAATATGAAATTCATGAGAGCAGCGACGGCAGCAAGCGTGACGTTTATGATTCGAAACAACATTTGAGTTGGGACGTGAAATTGGACGGTTTTAGGAAAGGTGGGTTATACTCTCATATTTCATGTTACTTGTTAAAAGTTCTGGGATTTAGATCAGCGTTAGCTCGGTACAAAAAATATAGCGATTCTTGAGTTAACTTGAGTTATGGCTTAATCAAAAGTTAAGTGTCTATGAACAATTTGTTTAAAAAAAACTAGAGAACAATTTTAACGAGGGCGCTGTTATCGCTGTTGTTTCTTGTTCGTGAGCATTCCTTCCTGTACTACAGCATACCTATAGAAAGCTAATACAGCAAAATGTAAACCAAGTTTGTATTATTTCTTTTACATCTAAGAATTGACTAGAACCATTATATTGTCAGCTCAGACCAAACAAAAAAATATAGACAGAATGTTGTGAACAAACAAGTGAGGCCGACCAAAACTACGCCTCGCCGTGTACAGAGCTACAGACAATTACACACACATCAACGTACAAGGAAACTACGCCTTGGCTTGTCAGTCGAACTATGGCGGCGCAACAGCGACATATAAAAAACCGGCTTCATTTGACTATTCAACGACGTTCTCTCTTGGTTTTTTTATTTGCTCTGAGATTCTCAGGAAAAAGATATTCCGTTTCCAGATCTTTTACTCACTGTATGCTTACAGATTTCATAGTAAAAGCGAATACAGCGCCTTGTTACATACACCGATATATGACTAAGGTGGAATAGACGTAGACGCCTGGAGTTATACGCCGGACGTTGCACGGAAATACCTACTTGTTGCTATGACGCTTCGGACAGGCTACGAGTATGTCGCTCTCAATGTGTTATTCTTTCTATAGGTACCTTTAAATCACTAACTTCAGCTATAGTTTCGTTTTCTATACTAGTTTATATAAGAATATTTATTCGTCGAAGAAAACTTGAATACTTCAAAAGATTTGATTGCTAAGGTTCTCAGTTTACTCTATTATAGTGAGTGGAATTCGATTTAGAATCGTTAATACAAATCGGTGAGATGTGAACTAAGCATCATATATCATCATAAAAACAGTCATTAACTGTTCTAAATGCAGTTTCCACAGCTTTTTAATAGCTAATATTTAGCTGTTTTTATTCGTATTTCTACACTAGTCAATTCTTTTCGTTTTTCCTACCCTATCGTTGCTGTCATGGTCGTATACCGTATAATGTGCGGGATTGATCGAGGTGGTACTTTGAAGAGCTGAATCTCTACGTGGAAAAAGAACGAGCTTCCAGCAAAGAAATTTGAGCCAAATCGTATTTCAATAAATGCGTTAGGAAGAAAGGAAATCGCGCCATTTCTCGCGCGCGCTATAACTAACACTGATAGCGTTATATGGCAATATCAGGCTGAAATTTCCGAGCGTGTAATTCAGAATAATAAATATAGTAATTAATCATTCAACTATAACCGATACTTTAAGCTACTTTTAGACTTTCGCGCATAAACTTTCACATTTATAGCATACCTATGATATTTTGCAATTTCACGTTATCACCACTTACGCCCGTCGATAAGCTATAGCTAGGTCATCTCTTGTGCATCCATCAACATAATGTTATCAGTTGAAGGACGTATAATGCTGAACGTTAATCTCTATGGGTTTCCAAAAAGGTCAGTTGGACGTTCCTTGCGTTATTAATCTATTTAGGGTATTTATCTACTTTTTGTTCTAGATAGATGCACGTTTGACTTCATTCTACTTGATTGTTATAGGCAGAAATTCGGTCTAAGGTGCAGCACGCTTACCTAGAAGGTACCTCTTGATTTACTCTTGATTTGACGACTCCCACATTGGACTTATGGGTATAGGGTAATTCCGGTAGAGATGGCCGTACGGTAGAGATGGCCAATCGAAAAAAGTACGACCTAGAATCAAAAGATGGCACTATTATTTGCTTAGTTGGTTTCCATTCACGGTCGGCTCCAAGTGACTGTTAAATTTCGCGGCGGAAAAAAATGTAAAAGTAAGTAAAATCCACTTTATGTTTTTAATACATGGTTGTTATAGCTTAAAGGGTTGACATACTAAGTGATCAAAGAAAAGTGTAATGAAATTAGCTTGTTTTTGTACTTTTCTTGTGCTGCTACTAACCTAGCACACATCCTAACCAAAAAAAGTATTGAAAAAAATAACGGCTTTTTTAAAAAATTGATATGGCCATCTCACCCAGGCAATCGGGATAGATGGCCTTATTTTTTCTGGTAGAGATGGCCATAAAAGCTGAAGTGCTAATATGTAAATATATTACAGTCTTCATATTTTTTAGATGCCCAACTACTACGTGCGGAAAACGATAGGTGTTCAGGGTACCTGGAATGAAGAGGCCTTAAGAAAAGCCATGGATGAAGTAAAAAATGGGAGGCTTTCAGTATTTAGGGCTGCCATAATTTACGACATCCCTAGAAAAACACTGGAGAGACGACTTAAAACGAATACCGATACAAAAGGACCTATGGGCCCTTCTTCAACATTCGGGCCCGAAAATTAAAAAAATCTCTGTATCCACATAAAAGATATGCAGGCTAAAGGATTTCCTTTAACAATTAATGACATAAGAAAAATAGCATTCAAGTTTGCTGAACAATTATAAATAAAACACAAATTCAATATGACTTCGGAAAAGGCTGGTTACGATTGGCTCGAAAAGTTCCTGAAGAAGAACCCTGGCATTTCTTTGAGAAAATCAGAAGTAGTGTCTTACGCTTGAAGTCAGGGTATGAATAGACCCGAAGTAAATGCTTATTTTGAGATGCCAGAGAGAGTCCTCGCTGAAAACGAATTGGTAGACAAGCCTGGACACCTATTTAACATGAATGTGACAGAGTTGCAGCTGAATAATCGCCCAGGCCATGCGTCGGCTGAAAAAGGCTCCAAAGTTGTAGCTATGTCAGTTTCTACCAAAAAAGGAGGACAAAGGATTTCGATAGTGAAGCCAGAAATAAAAACTGTAAAGAAACGAAAAGCAATTCGTAGGTTGTCAGACAGCAGTTGTGAAGAAATTTCTGGAGCTTGTTTTCCAAGTAATTAAAAATATAACTGCAGAGGCTGCGGCGAAAACTACTACAAGACTGAACGTATTGAAGACTGGTTACAGTGCACGATATGTTCGTTTTGGGTACATGAGAACTGCACTGAGATCGAAGAGTGGTGCTCTGGCCGCGGAAATGAAAGAAACAAGGAGATAAAACTGTCAAAGGGGAAAG
This sequence comes from Hypomecis punctinalis, assembly GCA_949316475.1. NCBI lineage: Eukaryota > Metazoa > Arthropoda > Insecta > Lepidoptera > Geometridae > Hypomecis > Hypomecis punctinalis. Next base: position 17,149,380 of record OX438810.1, read on the forward strand.
GAAGGGGCAAAAAGAGCAGTGGCCATCTCTCCTAGATCCCTATGGCCAACTCTACCGGACACCTAGGGAGAGATGGCCAGTCGTGACTTTTTATTTTTGGTACACAAGTTTAGGTTAAGTTGATTTTCAGACTGATTATTATTAAGATTCTTGAAGAAATATAACCAAAGAATTGTTTTAAATTTAAATGCTGGTTTCGATAATTATAGTTTTTCCACAATTAGGCATCAAACTTAATATGGCCATCTCTACCGGACTTACCCTATAGAAGTACGATGTTTTATAAAAGAGTACGAAATATAATATAATAGTGAACATAGGTGTTTGATCTGTGTCTGGGTGTATTTAGATACTATATATAGTATGTATTTAAAATATGTATATCAGTCTCTAGCAGCCATATCACTTCTAAGTTTCGCTTAGTTTGGGGTCAGAGACCGTGTGTCAGATGTCCCCCAATGTTTATTTATTTTTAGAAATTATATTTGTGTAATTTGTACCGTTCAACACGCTCCTATTGGCCAATCGATTCTGACTCTAACTCTCTTTCCAGGTTAGTTCTTTTGCGCGTTTAATTTATACAAATGCTACATGTTTAAACAAGTTAGGAAAACAAGTAACCTGTACTAAGTATACATAATTTCATCAGTAACACGTCCCCATCGCTTAGAAACTATATTGCCATAATTAGAGCTAACCATCTGGACGTACAAGTTTCCTGCTTTTTTGTTCCGGTGATCTCTTAGACCGGTTGTGTTAGTAACGGAGCAGTGATTATGTCGAGGCGAAACAGGAGTTTTTGCCAAGAAATGAGCAAATTGCGTTTGTAACGTTTGGGAAGCCGATACCGACTCTAATGTGATCATAAAATGTAGTGTTTGGCATGTTTTTCCGGTGAGAAAGTCTCGCTCGTCAGGCTTATGTCGCTGAATCGAATCTGTCGATGTCCATTAGGTACACGAATTTTGATTACAGTTGGTAGTTTCATCCTTAAGAAATGATAATTACCCACGACGGAACGGAGACGGCATGTGCGTTTGGGGTAAAACGATGTTTGTGCGTTTGCGTGTTCGTTTGTGCAAACCTATATTGCCATTTTTCTCAAAAACAACTTGACCTATTTTGATGCAGTTTTCAGTTATGGGTTCGATTTTAATTGGTGGATATGTTTTGAGATAGGTGTTACGGATATAAGATAAGAGCCGTGGTGGTGAGGTAGTGACACCCGCCTTACAATCGTGAGGTCGTGGGTTCGAATCCCCGGTCCCGTACCAATGAATTATTTGGAATTTATGTACGGAATTTCAAACCACTGGCTTTTCGGTGAAGGAAAACATCGTGAGGCAACCTGCGTACGCCCTTAGAAGAAATTCAATGGCGTATGTGAATCCACCAACCCGCACTGGGCCAGCGTGGTGGATATGGTCCAATTACCCTTCGTGGGTAGGCCTACGTCCTGCAGTGGATTATTAAAAAGGCTGGTACAGGTTATGTATATTCTTCCGCGAGAGATCAACTCTACTTACTATTTTTTTTTACATTTATTATCTCGCGTTACATTTTTTTTAAGTCGGGGGTTTTTAAATTATTTTATATTTTTCAATTAAATTTCTAACAGTTGTGGGTTTATTCAAAATTTTTTATTTTTCTTTTTATTTTCAAATATATTTCAAATTTTTAATAGTGAAACAAGTTCAAAAAATAAAAGTAAGTGGGACATGCGTGTATATTTTTGTGTCTCTACCGGTAGGTATCGTATGTATGAATGTGACATGATATCGCTCAAGTGTATAGGATGATTTTAATCTATTTTATTTTGCAAGCTTCTTTTATTAGTTTGTTTTTTTCAGTTAAAACCCGAAACCCCATTTCCACAGTGATGCCATATAAATAAAAGTCAAAGAATCTTTTAAGCAGTGCATTAGCTATATTTCTACTATTCACCAATTTCTAGCGCTTACATGTTTGCAGGCTAAATAAGATACCAGAAACCCATTACAACTTTCAAAAAGTACCACAAACATGTTTTTCAAGACTTTTAAAAGATTCCCCGCTACGCCTAAAGGCACATTATACAATTTTATCTTTAAAACCTTCCTGTTCATATCTCGCAAGACGTAAACGCCACGTGAGTGGTTTTCAAATGCGTGCTGGCGCTCGAGGCTTTTGATTAAGATGGCCGCCATCTTGGAAAAAGGAGAAAATGTCGAGATTAAAAAATAAAGCTATGCAAGTGAGAGTCTGGATTTTGTTCGAGGGTTCCGCTAGTTCATTTATTTGACGTGCCTCGGGGTCTTCGAGCAAATATCTAGATATTTAGTCGAAGTCCGGGCCCCTACATTATTTTAACTGAATACTACTCTTTTGTTAACCCATGGTTGTAAATGTTCAGCCAAAAACTGTCATCACCATAAAAGTGTTTATCACCATTATTAAAAAAATACATTTTTTTGTGTTCATATTTTTTTTAATTGCACTACTGATTTATACAAGGAATTACAAACATTCGATGCAATGGAAAGAGCATCTGGTACGTTGAAATATATTTTTTTTGTAACATGGTACCCTAAAAGCGTAATACGCCAGGACGTCTGCCGCGTGATGAGATAGGAAAGGGTTCTCTATAGAAATGTGCACAGTCAGAAAAAGAAACGTGTACTGAGTAATTGGAAAACGTACGCTTATTTGTAAACACTGATGAGATGATGAACGGTAGTTAGATGATATGATGCACATGTTTTGTTATTAGTCTACTCATCATGCGTAGGTATAATTAGTTTTCATAGTGTAGATACCAATACTAAAATTATTAAGGTTTGTTAAATACATCTGATTAATGCAGTTTTTACTTGTTGTTCTAAACAGTTTCTTGTATTTATTTGTAAAACACTAAAATTAACAGCTGCCTCGGACAAGCATGTAAGGACAGAGGATCATAAGCTTTAAAATCGCTTTAGACGAGCTTCCTTGTAACCTACACCTAATATTAACTTTATATTGTACCTACATACCAACATATAAATACATACCAATACCTACGTGAAGAATTTTTATAAAAATTTATATAATTTTTATGATTTTTTTTTATTTCGTATAGGTTTGCGTTTGACTATATACTGCCTCTGCAGCCGTGGTGGCTTAGAGATAGTGACCCGCCTTGAAATCGTGAGGTCGTGGGTTCAAATCCCGATTGGTACGGGCAATGAGTTCTTTGGAATTTATGTACCTACGGAATTTAACACCACTGGCTTTTCGGTGAAGGAAAATATCGTGAGACAACCTGCATGCGCCAGTAGAAGAAATTCGATGGCGTACGTGAATCCATCACCCCCCACTAGGCCAGTGTGGTGGATATGGCCCAATGACCCTTCGTGGGTAGGCCAACGTCCTGCAGTGGACTATAAAATTGGCTGGTACAGTACAGTACAGTAGGTACATATAGTGCCTGGTGTTAAAAAGATATGCGGTATATATATGACAACAGTCTAACAACTGGCGAGCTTCTCACTAAAAGAGATCTCATTCAGGCGGGGAGCAAAATAAACGTTGATTTTTCCAACAGAGTTACGATAAACACCTCGTGTTCGCCGTCACATTATCGCCTGCACCGCCGAGTGTAGACTGTCACCGCGTGCAACATTAATGCGAGTGTCGCCAGCCGCAGTGCGCACCCGAGTGTGCACTGCACCGTGCACTTCCGCTTCGGCGGACGGAAATCGACTTATACGGCCGTACCTGATGCTGGAACTAGAGTGGCTAGTCTAGGCAATCGTCTGACTTGATTTAATTTTATAACCTCACATTGGGTGACAACTTAGTAGTTTAACATGGTTGTAACATATGGCGGTTCCAAATACATATACACACTTCACAAATTGTTGGTAATATATAAACACTTGGCGGATTTGCAATTGAGCGATCTAGCTCAATTGGATAAAGCGTCTGGGCCGGAATCCCAAAGAGATGCCGGTTCAAATTCTGCGAACGCGGCAAATTTTTGAAATGTTTATAACAAAATGAACATATTTTCTTCTATATGACTTCGAGCATGATGGGCTAATTTGAGTTTTTTTATACTTTCTTAACTATATTTTTAACTATGCACTAACATATTTTACAATCAGATTACGGACACAAAAAAGCAACCAACCAACACTAGGCTAAAAATATTTATATTCAAATTCATCACCGTAATATCTATCTACCCCGCAGGCAATCCAATTCAGAACAATCACTTTTGAATACAAAGATTTTCAAAAGTATCAACTGCACTAAGACAGTTGTCAAATATGCTATAAAATAATAATTGACAAACATATTACAGAAAAGTTATAACTCTACGTATATTTAGAGTAAGTAAAAAGAAATACTTAATTTACTACATTAGACGATTTTCTTGTAGGTAACCTGTGAATTGAAAACCAGATCTTTGCATATTTATTTCGTTTCCAACCCTTGCATACCAATCCTCTCTTTTCAATACATCGGAAAAACAGAATCAATCAATGTCTGCAAAAATGTCCATACGAACACACAGGAATCGGAAAAGCGCACTACAGATAACTGTGGGTGTTTGCATACTGTAATATACCCACCTGTGTATAGTGTAATGCATTTCATATGGCACGTTGTAACCACTAACCAGACTAAAATTATTTTTGTTCGATATTGTTTTTAACCCACAACGAAAATAAGGAGTGTTATAAGTTTACGTACGTATTAGTACACGTCTGTGACATCAGATATCACGAAATAATGGTTTTTGTTTCAAAAAGTCAGTAAGTTTGTAATCTTCGTAAAGGCCGTATGCCAGCCTTGGTGTCAAAGCTTTTTAAGCTTCCTGTAGGCCTATGGCATGTCTAAATTGTTAAAATAGCCGAAGTATAGGTAAACATGTCATACCACGTTAGCACTCAGTTATGAATGCCACACGCGTTCACCCATCCGAACATTGACCGCATGGGAAGTTGCTGCACTTTGGTGACCGGTGCGAAACATCTAGTGAAGCAAGCGTTACTAAAGTTAATCTAATCAAGATAATTCTAAAACTTAGCTATAATGCAAATCTTTGACCATATCAGGGGTTTTCAATATTTTTACTTTTGTCATTGGTTCTCAATGTGCCATTTGCCTAGTCAGGAAATGTACCCGTGTAATACGCACACAGGCCGGAAGCTGCGAGATAAAACCGGCGGTACACCGGACCCGACCGCAGCGCTTTATTCCGAGTGCACCCCATTAATTACCGGGCCGCCATATTTGATTTAGTGGTGGACACAACACCAAATTGTATTTGCCCTGATGAAACTTGATAAGCAAATTACTCTGGTATTTGTGGGCTTTGTTGCAAGCTATACGATAAATTCAATGGGGTCGAAAAGTTCTCGAGTGAAGACCACGTGCCGTCAAGCGCAGCGTAGTAGGTCCACTCACAAGGTGAACGGATGACTTTACTAAGACCGCAGCATCGCACTGGATGCACGCCGCTACCAACCGATCTTATTGGAGATAAATAGAGAAGACCTATTACGAAGACGAAGACGTCTTAGGCTGAAACGACGACGACACGATAAATTGAGTATGAACTGAAAACATTACAGAAATTTTAGTAGCAGTACTTCTACAAATCTAAGCAAGTCTACGTTTAACACAAACTGCAATCTTGCTGGCTAAATCGGGTAATTAAGACGAAGATGACGTCACATTGTACAGGACTCTTCTAACTATACCTTTTCATCAAATTAAGGTGAGAATAGTTTCGCAGTTAACAGGGAACACACGAACATACGTAATGTTTATCTGTAAAGAGTCAGTAATTTTCTACGAATAATTTGAGAAAAGTTCGCTGAAAGAACGATAGTGGCTTGTTACACAGATAGCTAAGTCGTCCACAGTTACCCGTGACTATGAAGGGACGACCGACACTGCACGTAGTACGCATAAAATTAACTGTCGCGTCGCGCACGGCTAGCTCACGTATAAATCGTCCTGTTGAACTAAGCCGCTATGTAACTATAATACGGTGATTAACATTTTTAATAGCCAACTTTCTAATATTACATAGGGCAAGACCTGAATTAGAATTAGAGTAATGCCTTCTTATTTATAGAAAGAAAACGTAAACGTGTAGGCTGGCTGGCAAGCCCTGCTAGTCAAGCATGCGACTACGAATAGCCACGAAAAGAACTCATTTCGACGTGTGAAAGGGTGACAGATATATACTTTGCCATAACGCTGTCTCGTTCTGACACTACGAACGAAATGATTCGTGGCGCGCATACTAGCCCGGCTGGTGTCAGAGTTTTTAAGCGACCTGAAGGCCTCTGACATGGTTAAAAGAAATAATTAACTAATTCTACGTACCTATTTAAATTACCGAAAAATTACAATTGTATTCTACTGCACTGAGTCAGCATGGGCCCAATCTCCTTTCATAGATAGACCCAGTGTCCAGCAATCAACTATTAAACGCTACAATACTAAAACATATAATAAGGTTTGACGATTCGACATGATAGAATCTCGTTAACACACATAAACTTGAAAACGCTAAGTGTAGACTTTTACTTTCAATTAATTTGTAACGATTAATGTGAAACTTTCAATCACTAGGGTTCTTACATTGGAAAAAAATAATACAGCGTCGAAGTCGTTTGGGAGCCACGATACGTGTATTATACTTATCTACGAAAAAATCATACACTTCTTTATTTATCCGCCGCAAGAAAGTTATTTTTCAAGAGTTATAATTATTTTTTGCAATAAATGTAATGACCGACTTCAACCGTGTACAGAATTCGCGAACATGTCGCATCAATGTAGCATTTTTCACATTATTGTTGATTTGAAAATGGCTCAGCCGATTTCGATAAAATTTAAATGGGACCAACTTCGAAGTATAATAAGAATCTTTTCAATCTTTCTCTTTCCAATAAAAAAAAGCTAATGAAATCGTACTACTATGTTAAAAGATATGCGTGGTTATACATAAACAAGATTATTTTTTGCAAAAATTAGCATGACCGACTTCACCCGTGAACAGAATTCGCGAATATTTCGCACGGATCGATGCAGCATTTTTCACATTATTGTTGATTTATCAAAAAATGGTTCAGCCGATTTCAATAAAATTTAAATGGGGCCAATGTCGAAGTATACTCTTTCCAATAAAAAAAAAGAATTATTGAAATCGGACTACTACGAAAAAAGTTATGCGTGGTTATACATAATATATATATATATACGCGTCGAATTGTAGGTATACCTCCTCCGGTTGTTCGTCGGTCAAAAAAAATATACACGACAAATTGAGACCTCCTAAAAGAGCGAGCTAGTTTACTCTTTAAGTACGAAACTTAGTCACTGCTCTACATATTCCGCGCTGTGCACATTTACATATCCAGGTATGGTAATTGGTATCCGTGACGCAACCATTACAAGTTTCGGGTTCACGACCTGTCTTGTAAACAAACCGCCGCGATAGCTTCCACGGCTTTATTTCCACGACCATTTTGTCTAGAATTTTTCTAAAAAGATAAGCTTACAAATTACGCCATTGTAACATATAGCTGCTCAACGATATCCGAATGAAGATTGTAAAAGTTTAATATTTAGTGTTTTTAAATTGTTTTATATTTAGTTCGCGACTTGAACACATTAGGTTCAACTTAAAGGTTTTACTTGATACAGCTTACATTTAGTCCCACAAGTCATTTTATCGTTTCATTTTTTTTTTGTTTTTAGTATTTTTTGTTATAGCGGCATCACAAATACGTCATCTGTGAAAACTTCAACGTTCTAGCTATCACGGTTCATGAGAAAGGTTTTACTTGATACAGCTTACATTTAGTCCCACAAGTCATTTTATCGTTTCTTTTCTTTTTCGTTTTTAGTATTTTTTGTTATAGCGGCATCACAAATACGTCATCTGTGAAAACTTCAACGTTCTAGCTATCACGGTTCATGAGATACAGCCTGGTGACAGGCAGACAGACGGACAGCGGAGTCTTAGTAATAGGGTCCCGTTTATACCCTTTAGGTACGGAACTCTAAAAATACAGACGTAAAAGTTTGTATTTAATATACGTTGTTTAAGCTCTACAATGAATAACAATTAGAGCAAAAAATTGTGAGCACAACGTAGAGCAAAACATTGTTATCATGTAAACCTGCAATTTAATTAGACGCAGAAAATTTCCTGTTAATTAATCCAATGAGTACAATATCTATATTTACCTCATCTACAGATCACTACAATGCACCGACGTTGTAAACACTTACCATAATCCGACGATAGCGTATCGAAACTTAATTAATCGATAACAGATAATCGAGATAGTCAGATACATACCTGTAACAAAAGAATAGATTTATTAGTCATCTACCTGACAAGGACGTAAAATAAAATTAGGACAATAATTATCGTCTAATATAATTTGACACAACCTACAACAATCATAGCACCACAATGCCTCCCGCAAAAATGCAGAGTACCACATCTAACAACACATTATTTTTTGCCAGACTGTATTATAGATGACTAGCTGACCTGGGGAACGTCGTTTCACGCAATAATCTTTATAAATTATAGGCTATGTGTTATTCTGATGTATACGCATTACTATTGCAAAGATTCATCTCAATCCGTTCAGTAGTTTTTGCGTGAAAGAGGAACAAACATCCATACAAATTCTCGCGTTTATATCCTACATATTAATATATTACAGATGATTCATAGCTTCGGGTTTATTTGATCTAAATGCACAACACATGAAAGAGGACACATGGAGAGAGCTATGCTCAGAGTCTATCTGCGGGATCGAATCAGGAATGAGAAGATCCGTAGAAGAACCAAAGTTACCGACATAACCCAACGTATTAGCAAGTTGAAATGGCAATGGGCAGGGCACATAGCGCGGAGGACTGATGACTGGTGGAGTCGAAAAGTTCTCGAGTGGAGACCACGTACCGGCAAGCGCAGCGTAGGACGTCCACCCACAAGGTAGACGCATGACCTCATTAAGATCGCAGGATCGCGCTGGATGCAAGCCGCTTCCAACCGGTCTTATTGGAGATAAGACCGGTTGAGTTAAGACTGCTGGCCTATGTCCAGCAGTGGACATCCTTTGGCTAATGGATGGATGGATGGCACAACACATTTGGCAGCCTATTTTAAGCAAAAAAACTCTTTTAGAATAAAGGCCTAAGCCGACCCGTTTCATCCTCATAATAATTGAGTGTACGTCAAGCCCTATTAAATTAATTGCACAGCAACATTAGCAACTAAGCGCACTGCACCGGCTTCACGACGCTGAAGCCACTTGCACTTTGCACTCCATTGCGCAAGGTGAACACACAGATTGGAAATTTAACAGAGGGACAACTTCCACCCCGCAATAACACATGATATTTTATTGGTTAATGGATGATGATTATTATTTATATACTACGGGACTAATCGCGCGCTAAAATTACGAGATAAATAAATACTTCATCATCCCGACGTTTCGGCCGAGTTATACACCGGCCGTGGTCACGGGTAGACTCATGATGAGGTATTTATTTATCTCTTAATTTTAGTGCGCGATTAGTCCCGTAGTATATAATAATAATGTGTTCAAATCGCAAAAGTTTAAAAACAACAATGGATGATGAGGATATGAAAATATTGTTACGTAAATAAAATAATTAGTTTTCGCAAAAAATCGCAAAACGACGTGTTCAAAATCCGAATAGTTCGCTCGAATTGATGTATATAATTTTTACAGTATTGTTGATTTTTCAAAAACGACTCAGCCGATTTCGATAAAATTTAAATGGGACCACCTTTTTTTTATTCAGTTAACAATTGGTGAAAATATCGATGAACATACACAAAAAAAACATACAAACGAACATCTCCTCCTTTTTGGAAGTCGGTTAAAAATAGAACGAAAGGCAATATATAATAGAAGGTCGAAAGAGCGCGACGAACTAGACTCTTTTGACAGAGCCTGATATAACACAGCACGGGACTGTCAGAACTGAAAGAGTAGGAGAGAGGTCTTTCTCTAACAATAGGACTCACAATACAATTGTAATGCGAGGTGAACGACTAAAATGGTTATTTATGTCCCAAAAGTCACATATGCTTTGAACTTTCAAGTCTACATCGTCATATTCTGTAGTGAAAAGTACACTCTTGAGATACTTTGATGCCCACGTTCCTAGTAAACTCTGTATCGGGTTACGATACCGGGAAATGACGAGCAATTGATACGATGTAGGAGCGACAGGTATTGGTTTCTTTGGAAGGAAATACCTTTGATGGAAGCGAGAAAGTCAACTGAATTACGAATAAATAGTAAGAAGATTAGTCCCGTAGTATATGAAAATAATATGTTCAAATCGCGAAAGATTAAAAACAACAAATAGTTAAAATATGATTTGATTGTGACATCAAATCAGATATCTGAAGAAAGATCCGTGGAAAAACCTGCGTCCCAGGTTCAACCGGCATCCAGTATCCCAGCGGATTATCAAGTTCAAATGGCAATGGGCAGTACACATAGCATGTGACCGATGGGGTTAGACAAGTTCGATCGAGCACTTTTAGATCCCATATTTTTTGTTACAGTGATCTTAATACATAATCCATTTATGTGTTAATTCAACACCAGATCATAAGATACAGGATTAGCAGAGTTTTAAAGCCTAAGAAAGTTAATTGTATTATCTGTGAAATCTGTGCATTTTTCACTTTGTTGTGGAAATACGTTATTAGCGCATATTTGCATTGTTATTTATGAAGATGACATCATTTGATGCAAAAGATAAACGTAATAATTTCAAACATTACGCATGTTTGATCTATTCGTAATGGTAGAGTAATTAAATAAATTTGTTATGTATTCTTTCTGAAGCATAACAATTACGATAAAATGCGTGAGAATGAGCAAAGATATATCAACAGAGATGTATGATAAGGCTATTGTAAGACCACACAGCGTTCAACGTAACGCTATTGCAGAACAATGCCGAACAATACAGCCCGATTAACTCACAATATAAAATAGAGGCAGTATTCAAAACTACACAAAAATTTCGACAACACACAACTCTAGCCTCAATATAAGATCACTCTATAACAATAAATTTACGTTTTGATATGGCTCCATACATATTTGTTAGTCCTTCGTATCAGCTAGGGATACTTTACAAAAAATAATCGATGTACAGCTTATTATTTCTCTAGGATATCGAAGCACATCAAAACGACCATATTTTACGAGTTATTGAGTTCCATTAGAATAGGTAATTGAATAACTCGTGGAGTTATTCATTCTAAGCTTATAGATTCGATCTTTGTTATATTTCATCAAAAATGCAAGCATATAAACAATTAAATTTTCAATTCTTAACATGTATTTTAAATAAATATACCGTAAATCCTAACATATAAGTGTTGGATTACAGGTCAATCTCTATCGCAAATTCCTTTGCATGACCTCTCAAGTCTTTAGATGTGACCGACGCTAAGTGCTTGCAGTAATCGCGGCCATAAATCTGTAGTACTACGCAATGTTGTTGCAATATATAAATCGGTTGCCGCTCCTAAGTAAACCATTTGACGAGATTACCATGCCTTTAATACATATCTATATAGTTTCAGATGAAATTTGCAAGAGATTAGTCCGAAACTAAGATCAACATAGCATAATAGGGAAAAGATTAGCTTGATAAATATTTTTTCAGTGTGGTAAAGCTTTAGTAGATTCAAGTTGTGTTTAGAATGTATGCAATGAAATAACGCCATTATCGTCACCATTGTAGAAGTCGCGGAACATGTGTTGTTGGACATATGCCTCTCGAAAAGAACTTCAACATGGATTGGTTCTAAGAGAATATCCGCATCCAGCACCCAGCGCGACTGTTGTCCTAATTAGATTAGTCTGATCTTGTCCTAAATTACGCTTTCCGGTGAGTGGTTTTCATTTGATAACTTTTCGGCCCGATTGGCCAACAGATCGGCAGATCTATCAGCTGCCGGCCAGTGTTAATCAACAAAGTGTTCATACTGTGTACACAGCAGCAAAGCTCGCAGCGTTCAGGCCTCATTGCGATCGACAAGTGTACTATGTACACCGATGCGCGAACACAATAGACACTACGGTTTCCACACGCGCCGCATTGTTCCCTCGCCTTGAAACATATACCGGTGACATAACACGCGATGCACCAATAATTGGAATACCGGATCTTGGGGGCAATTGTTCGGTTGGCCGCTCGCTCGGAACATTTGGATAGAGTCAATGTTTGCAAATTCTGTAACTTCTTAGGCTCTATGAACAATTGTGTAGCAATTATTAATTGGTAGAGCTAAAGTTTATTAACGCTTTTGGTTAGCGAAAAATTTAGCCGAGAAACGATAATAAACTTTACGTTAACGTGAACAGTTGGATTTGTATTTTTATTACAGAAATCGATTATATAATTTTGGAATCAATGAGTGCTGTAAAGTTGTTTGGCGAATTTTTGTAGTTCTTCTTATTTATCGATTCGATGCCTCGCAAATTCTAAATAATCAATAGCGGTGCTTGGAACTCATATTTGTAATGTTTCTAGAGTTGGAGATGGATTTTAATGGAGATAGTCATTCAGAAACTGGAATGAAATTAAAATCTGTTGTAACCAAATATACACATGATAAAATGTTAACTCTATTTAGTGACAATTATAGTTTTACGTATCCATTTTACCAGGAAACCATGAAACACAAGGAAGTAGCGATATAAAAACGGAACAGAATCGCACACACCTTGTAACACTATTTATGCTAATATAAAGATAAGACTTAAAATAGAGAAAACAATTCGAAAAATATCTATATTCCAAAATTCGGCTTGTATTTTTATAGTAAAGAAACAGAACGTCTTCAAGGATAAAATAAGCATTCCAGACAAGTACCTTCTACATCTACGTGCTTCATCTTCTTTGACATTAATTTCCATTAGGCAAACGAAAACGAAGTAAAATACCTGACTAGTGACTACTAAACATACATGTATGTATATACAATACGTACATCCCAATGTAAAGTATGTATCAATTTCTGTAGTTGGGAACTTTTCAGATATCGAATTGAAACATGACTGAGTATCAATTCAATATCTAAAAAGTTCCTAACAGATTTGTAGGTACTTGAAATATTTAGCTTATGATGTATCGACGTTAACTAACTCATCATCGAGTCACGTCTGTTATTCAAATACGGTCCATCCATTTCGTTTCTAATTTGCTAAGTTGATTCTAGCAGTTCTAGTTTAAGAACATCTAGATAAATTTAGCCGCAATAAATCTAGAAATTCTAAATAAATATCAGACAAAAGTCGTATTTTACTGCCAACGGCACTAACTAAAAAGGTCAGAGTTCCTAACGACTGGTAATTAGGGAAATTAGATTTGTCCTGATGTTTTAATGGCTTTTTTTTTACGAGATCATATAAACGAGAACTCTTCTAATTAACTTAATGAACGAACGTTTTCGGAGATTGCCGATATAACTTTGATGTGATAGTCGTATTATTTAACAGTTCTTATACACATCAATCTTTTATTGACGTTTCGTCATTTTGGTAAATCGTAAAACTAAATAAACAGCAATAAACATAATTTCGTAGAATTATTTGTTCCAGATTACATAATAATATTTAAGATTTTTGTGCTACAATTAGTATATTTTCTTACACTTAATAAAGTAATAAATTTTTTTCGTCTTATTTATTTTTCTGTTTAAAGAGAATAAAATAAAGAATAACCTGTAAAACTAAATAAACTCGTGCATGGTTTAGATGATAATAAAGAAGTTAACAGCAATAAACATAATTTCGTAGAATTATTTGTTCCAGATTACATAATAATATTTAAGATTTTTGTGCTACAATTAGTATATTTTCTTACACTTAATAAAGTAATCAATTTTTTTCGTCTTGTTTATTTTGCTGTTTAAAGATAATAAAATAAAGAATAACCTATAAAACTAAATAAAATCGTGCATGGTTTAGATGATAATAAAGAAGTTAACAGCAATAAATATAATTACGTAGAATCATTTGTTCCAGATTACATAATAATATCTAAGATTTTTGTGCTACAATTAGTATATTTTCTTACACTTAATAAAGTAATATTTTTTTTCGTCTTGTTTATTTTCTGTTTAAAGAGAATAAAATAAAGAATAACCTCAATTATCCAGCAATTTGTACATTTATACTAATTAGGTTTATTTATTATTTTGTAATTTTGCTCAGTTTGAAGGAAAACAGGGCATAGGTACTTTTACAACTGAATATGCAATTGAATTACAATGATAAAAGATTACTATAGCTTACTTTTGCGACATTAACCAATTCCACCTTTTCAGTGGAGCAGCTGTGAGTGAAAGTCATACAGCTGACGGGATAATATATATGAACTTAATTTTTCATTTTTCACCAGAAAACTGTCTACCATTACTACGCAAGCCTGCGGACATAGACAAAACGTGCTAACTGTCGTTCAGCATAATCGTAACATTAACATCTCAGCTCGATTTGGAAAGCGGCGAACCGAGTCAATACCTGCCATTCCGGTCATTATCCGGCCATTTATCCGTCCATTTTCCGGCGTCCGGCCAACCGTGCCGCACCGCAAATCGGATTAGCGTGGCAACGATTGGCCATTGCTGCGGTTGCAGCCGAAATTCGAAATCGCGATTCGATTATTCTGCGCAATTTCCGGCATTTTTAATCGGTCATTCGAATCGAAATGTATTTGAATGCTATTTACATTGCTTTGTTTCAATCAGCATTTGGCTTATTGCTTTAATAAGCAGTCGGTCATTGCTCTTTATGAATTTCAAATTATATGCAGTTTGATTAGAATATCTAATTACTAAAAAGCGTGTTCCTAGAATTCGTTTGTTGTGTACCTAGCATGTTACTGGCTGTTGAGTAATTGATAAAATATGCAACAAATTTTACAAACTATGCAAACTAAAAGTTACAAATACTGCGAAACAGACTATTTTATCAATGCGTGGAAAAAACATGTACGTTATCTCCATTTTAATTTAGAAGCTCTTAAAGCCTTAACAATCCGCTGATAAAGTACTGCTCACGGCCTTGATGTCACAAAGAGTATGATGATGCAGAGAAGGTTGTAAAACTTTTACGAGCTAAAGCATTGCTTAGATAACACATGGTGTTTCAGCAATAGCGTATCTAGGTGAGGGTTTAGGGCACGGCGCCCTAGAACGCTACATCACTCCAGAAAATTAAAAAAAAACCTCAAGTAAGGATCTCCGGTTAGTTATTGGAATGCAATAATCAAGTAGACTAGTACAAAAACTTTCTTTTTGTAATAAACATTTCAAAAATTGACGCGTCCGCAGGATTTGAACCTGCATCCTCTGGGACTCCGGTCCAGATGCAGATGCAGGTGCAGGAAAATCATGCAGGTTCAAATCCTGCGAACGCGTCAATTTTTGAAATGTTTATCACAAAAAGAAAGTTTCTATACACCTAGTGTGTGAAGCACGATAAAAATCATTTAATATACTTGTACAGTTCTTCAATTTTGCTTAGTGGGAGTTAAATCCATAAATCACAAAGAAAAGTCCTGGAAGGACTACCTACTACGAATATTTTTTTGAATAAAGGATCTCTAAACCAAGGATCTAACCCAGTTGGTTCCTGGGGCTCACTCAAAAAATCACTTTCTATTTCGATAATTAAACTATTTGGAATATTTGCATCGAAATACTCTATTATGTATTATCTAATTTTAATCTTTATTATGTAGACTACAGGCAATTTGAAATGTTAAGTCACTGGACAGGTAGAGACCTCCCCACGGATAAATCCTAGCTACACATCGTGTTAGTATTACGTTTTATTACAGGCGTAGTAAGTATGTCGTCGACGGCGGTATGACCGGTTCAAAGTATAGATTTTATAGGCTTTTTGATCTAGTATATTTTAGCAGAAATATTTCCATATACGACCATGATGATGCTGATAAGTGGTCGTAATATCGCAGGAAGGTGTTGATGGTGCAACTAAGCGATAATCAACGGGGTCTCTGCGGTAAAGGCCATGGATATACATCGATAATAGCATGCAATATTATATCCATGTAAACATATGCTAATCACGTTACGATCATCACCAAGTACGTAAACAATGAATCTATGTATGCACATTGCACATACAATTTTATTTTGTATGCACTTCACTAAAGCAAACAAGACATACCTAATCGTAAGATATCACCGTCGCAAAAACGTTTAAAAAATCTTCACCCTGATCAGTGAAAATATTCACATTTTTTAATTCATAACACATTTTGAAAATAGACGGCACATAACATTTTATTGAGTCGTCAGAATTTAAAAACACGTAATTTTTATCAAAATATAATATACAAATAATGATTATGTAATATTTAAGAAAAAACCAGTACTCGTTAAGAACCCCGGACCAGTTGATAGAAGACGTTAAGTGGTATCGGCGAATAAGTATAAATAATTGCTAGCTTCGCGAGCATCCTTGATGAATGATCTCGCAGCGAAGCCGGTCGGATTCCTACAATGACGAAAAATATAGAGAGGCTCAACCCATACTGTTTGGCACTTTCTTCATATTTTGTTCGTGCAGATACTCTATCAATTCAGCATTTGTACGATGAAAATTCTAAAAATCTATTTGATTAAAAGTAAACGTTTATTTACTTAAGAACATGTTGAATTTGAAGTTAAATTTCTATTAAAAAAGTTCATGCTTTTTATGCTAACTCAGTAATGGCAGCCATATTGTGAGATGGCTGACGTGTGTTACGTGCAGGTCCTGTACCAGCCTTTTTAATAGTCCACTGCAGGACGTAGGCGTACCCACGAAGGGTGATTGGGCCATATCCACCACGCTGGCCCAGTGCGGGTTGGTGGATTCACATACGCCATCGAATTTCTTCTACGGACGCATGCAGGTTGCCTCACGATGTTTTCCTTCACCGAAAAGCCCGTGGTGTGAAATTCCGTACATAAATTCCAAGGAATTCATTGGTACGGGACCGGGTTTTGAACCCACGACCTCACGATTGTAAGGCGGGTGTCATTACCACTAGACCACCACGGCTTGCACGACACGTGCAGGTCCTAATCTGCGTGTATTTAGAATCTCTATATATTTATATGTATATCTATACGTATTCCTACCACCTGCCACGATGGCTTAGACAGAAGATGGATGATCAGGATGTGTGGAAATTGCCATGTGGAGGGCGATGATTTGTTACATAAATTGCTACTTAATTAGCTAGTAAAAACGTACTCAGTACCACAAACATTTGTTGAATGTCAGTGCTGAGTACAGCCGGGGTTGTTTTCTGAGATAACTAAGACTTATAATGCCTTAGAGAAAATCCCTTAGAGTGCTTAGAGGTTGAATCTTGTACCAGAGTTCTTTGTAATACCACCACTTACTTTTCAACAATACTATATTTTCAAATTAAAAAAATTGTAACGTACTATATGTCGAATACGAAACACTACTTGTTTTACCTGTTTAAGCTCAGGCGTTTGAGCTTAATATTTGCAAGTTAATGTTAGAAAGGGCTAGTCTCAATGTTGCTAAATGCCCTAATTCCTGCCCTGTAGTAAAATTCGATTAGACTGAATAAATCACGAGCACAAACTTTTAGTACTTTCACAAACCCTATCAGTTTATCACGATCACGAAGGATCGATGAGATCTCGAGTAGAGACCACTAACTGTAAGCGACACGTGCGACATCCAACGACAACGTGAACAAATATTCAACCTGATTTAAACTGCAAAACTTATTGGATACAAGCCTCTTCCAATGGGTCTTATTAAATTTGCAATCCATAAGAGAGGCTGATGACCAACAGTAAAACGTCTTGTAACTGATCTGATGATGATCAGACCTCCAGTGTTTTCATCATATCTATCATACGAGTACCTAGTTCAATTTACACATAGCTTGTAGATACGCGATAAATAGACCTATCCAGTCAATCTAAGACTTATAAGACTTGCTAATATTCGAAAGGCACCTGTTATAGATTGCGAAACGACCGCGTGGGACTAGGGTTACGAAACTTAACCCTTTAATGCTCTAAGGATTATGTCGGACCTTAGTACGTGAGGTGACTTTGTGAGGCGTGAGGCGGCTGTGATGCGCCTTTCGTAAGGCTGCCGCATTCCGATACACATTTGGTTATGATTAATGGCATCTATAAATTAAGCTATCGTTGGTTACAGTTAGATGTGGTTAGTTGTCGACATTGCAGTACAATTTTAAACCAGATTTCCTGTTTGGGATATTTCACGCATGAAGTTAGTTAATCTTGTCTATCTACCATACTTCTATCTGTGGCGGCAACGGTTTTGCAATGCTATTAGTATTCTGTGATATATTTAGTGATAAACTAGTTGCGCCCTGCGGCGTTACCCGCGTTAGCCAGAGATAAAAAGTAGCTTGTGTAAATCCAAGGTCTAAGCTACTTCTATAGCAAATTTTATCTAAATCGGTTAAGCCGTTTGTTCGTGAAAGAGTAACAAACATCCATACATACTCACAAACTTTCGCGTTTATAATATTAGTAGGAAGTAGGATAAACTTGACAGTAACAGAGTAGTATCGAAAAGTAGAGATCACTCCACGAACACCAGCTACAGTTTCCTCCCGCTTTCTTACCCGTACACTACAGGAAATTACAAACAACTCCGTCGACAATTATTGCACAGAATTACCAGATTGTATCGAACGTTTCCGCCACCACCTCAATTTCGGCGTCGCTAAAACAAAGCAATACCTAAATCACCGCAACTATGTCGGTAAATCGTGCCTTGACGTAACCCAAATCGGATGAGTCAATTTGTTGGTAAACAAACAGTGCCAACGACCTCCAATTAGGTCCAGTTTGCTCGCCAAAGCGGCCAGACCCTTTAGAATCGTGGTTTTATCACTTCAATCAACCGCAATATTCGCCAACGGATGCGCTGTGCAGTCTTTGTTTGGTTCCTTTTGGAGCCGATTGCTACTATTTCATTCAGTTATTATTTTAGCAATTTCAGCTTACGAAGAGAAAACCCAAGTTAAAAAAAGAACATTCATGTAAAAGTACAAGCTATTTTTGGAGGCTCTATCTGCCAAAATGGGTGTTGGGAGGCCGTGTTTTAACTACTCTTAGTTGCTTGTACTTAAGTAACGCTATCAGGTTATGCAAATTTAGGTTTACCGTGTTTGCTTTTCGGTTTTTGCCGGCATAGTCCAACGGATTAAATAAAGGCAATGTGTAAGGCACATAGTTCGTAGAATACATCGCCGATGGGGACAAAGTTTTCGAATGGAGAACCGGCAAGCTCAACTTAAGGCGTCCACTGACGATCGAAATAAGACCGCAGGAAACCACTGGATTTTTACATCCGATCAGTTTTATTGGAGATCAATAGGAAAGGCCTTTAATATAATCATGGAGAAAACAATCTTTATGCTCTACTGCTGTACAAAGTATAGCTTGTACCTAAGTGGTACTACTGTTTTGTCAACAAAATGTGCACAAAATGTGCGTGTCTCCGTCGATCATGGGCTGATGCGTTTGCTGATATCTTTTGTCCACGAAATGGTCTGGTTAACAAGAAATTTAGATCAGTAGTTTTAACCAGTATCAATAATTTGCGATTTGTGAAAGAAATATAGATTATTAGTATTCTACTTAGTTTTAATATTTATTATGTTTAATTTATGTTGTACTCTATACTTTTGTCACAATAGAAGGATGTCTATATCTAGTAAAATCCTATTATAATTATGAAATAATTGGTCCGGAAGGACGTTTTTTGAGGTTTTTGATTAAGGTTCATTACAAAACTAAGCATTACAAAAAAGTTTTATCTCGAAAATGGCATTTTGCAGTCTAGTTCAGGCCAACACGGCTCCAACCGTTCACGCAATGCGCTCATGACACGATTATTTCGCAGAGAACCGTAACAGGTGAAGAGTTAGCCTATACTTAGCTTTGAGTGGAATAAGGATAATAGTGATGATTAACTGACGAACAATTTGCTGTACCTGCCCATTGAATGCGCGGCAGGACAAAATTTTAACGTCGTGCGAAAATAGACTAGACAGTTATAATTATCTAACCTAACCATAATTCAATATTTTTCCCCAACATATTTATTAAGTCTACGTAAATGAAAAATTTCGAAACGTTATAGTGTATGTATACGGACTAAACAATAACTCGTAAAAGAATTCCTGTAGGAAGTCATAAGGTTTGCGTACACCAGAGTCTACCTAGTCACCTAGTGGCAGAACGACTTGGAATCGTGAAGTCGTGGGTTCCAACCGATGAATTCTTTCAAATATATGTAGGGATTTACAAACCACCAACTTCCCGGTAAAGTGAAACATGCGTGGCAACCTGCATAACATCCGTAGAAGAAATTCGATAGCTTTAATCCAACAAGTAATACTAGCCCAGAATTGTAGATATACCGCAGTCGCCCTTCAAGTGTAGGCATAATATGTTCTACAGTGCACTATTAAAAGAGCTGGTACACATGTAATTTTATAGACAAACCTAAGATATACTGAGCGCCACACATATTGAAAGATGGGAAGTTAGCCGCAGATGACACTACGCCGTGATTCGCTAATTATTGCGCATGTGTGCACAATGCCTATACAAATGGCGAAGTAGTGAGCTCGGGCGTAGGGAGCGCGCAGGAGACACTAGGTTAGAGGGCGGGTGTGCGCCGGCGTCTCGTCTCTCTGGCACCCGCTAACGTCTATAGTTTGGCGTTTGCGCAGCTCTCTGCGGCTAACTTCCCATCTTTCAATTTGTGTGGCGCTCAGTATACCAAGATCCACAATGGATCCCATCAAATGTAAATCCTTACACGTCATTCAAGCATCCGAGTAAGAACATAAAAACCAAAATTAAATAAATAGAAGAAGCTTCTGAGAAGCAGTAAATTTCGTCTGAGAAACAAAATTGCCTGCCAGCACGCACACAAATAATTAGGTATTCTGCTTCGTTCATGCCATTTTCCTCGTGCAATAAGTATTCGCAAGATTTATAAGAGGCCTACTACAGACTCCTATCATTCGCTATCGAGCTTCAGTCAGATTTATTTCACATGTATATCAATAAAAATATGAGTGAAGTTGAAACACAAGGTGGGGCCGCCTACAGATCTACGAGCAAACGATATCATAAAATTCGTGAGTCCAGATTGGAGTAGAATGGCTCAGAACCGAAAGGGAAGCGTAGGTACGAGAAGAGAGGTTTTATGTCCAGCAGTGGGTGATCGCCGGCTGTAGATGATGGTGAATGATAAAAGAAAAGGAAGTAAACATATAAACATAGCTTTCACCTCAGAGCAAATAAAAAAATCAAGAGAGATTGTTGTGAACAAACAAGTGAAGCCAACCAAAACTACGCCTCGCCGTGTACAGACAATTACACACACATCAAAGTACAAAGAAACTACGCCTTGGCTTGTCAGTCAAACTATGGCGGCGCAACAGCGACGTACTCACACATGTATAAAAAACCGGCTTCACTTGACTGTTAAACGACGTTCCCTCTGGATTTTTTTATTTGCTCTGAGGCTTTCACTAGTACTGAGTAAATATCTCTCATTTTGTTTTTTAACATATATATACGTGAACAAGAGACTCCACATGTGAACATTTCGAAGCAATGACGTTAGATAACCCGTTTCTATGAAAGAAATTAATAACATTATTTTCCAGACTTACGTCCATAAAAAAATAATAAATCTATAAAAACATATCTATACACACCAAAACAATAATTAATACAACAGAGAGCGTAAACTAGTGTAGCGGCGGGTTTATTGATAAAAGCAATCTCTTTCAGTCAACCTGATCACACGGCGGTAGCGCAACGTTGCGTTTCACCAACCAACTACCACTAACCAAACAACTAACTGCAACTAACCAACATTTCTTAATTCACATTAAATCAACTCCCTGATCAAGACGAACAAGAGATCGTAGTAGCCCCCTGTTCTCAATTTCTACCATTCCGACCTTCGGCGCCGGTTACACAGTACATTAGTCACTGTAATGACTAAGGGGTAGGTTATCATTAATCATTTCTTATCTGAATATCAGCCGCTTGATTCGCGAGTGATTTTATCGTCTCTCTAATGAAAAGATACCATAACATTAGTTGCTATTGTGTTGCAATACTTGTGCGGTATTACTTGTTGTTGGGTACGTACGGTAATAAAATATTATTTTTTAGGGTTCCGTACCTCAAACGGAAAAAACGGAACCCTTATAGGATCACTTTGTTGTCCGTCTGTCCGTCTGACCGTTTGTCCGTCTGTGTGTAAGTCAAGACTCTTTATCTCGGGAATGCATAAAAATATCGAGTAAAATAAAAACTTCTCAGTTATCGTTTAAAAAAGTTAGAGTCGTTTATGTCGTAAAAAACCGCATATTTCGACACTCACAATAATCAAAACATACTTCCAGTTGACATAGGACTATGAAATTTGGCGAAAAGCATTGTTTCAGAATACACATATAGGGATAAATCTGAAAACTGTACATTTTTACTTAAATCACAAAAAATAGGGCCTCAAAATTCGTAAAATATGGGTTCAAAATTCAAAGTGAGTAAATCGTATCATGTAAGGTATCATATAAAAGAATTTTATTAGCACATGCTAAAACAGGTTTTTATTGTTTTTTAACTATGTGTTACTTTCGATGTATGACGAAAAAAGTGAAAAAAGAAACTTATTTGTCGATGGTTATAGTAGGTATAGAGATTTTAACAAATTACTTCCCAATTTTGTGAAATTTTCTGGATTTGTACGGAACCCTCGATGTGCGCGCCTGACTCGCACTTGTCCGGTTTTTTTATTTCATGCATTTTCTTCAGTCCTGTATTGAAATATTTTATAGCACAGCATGAGCCTTTTTAACCGACTTCCAAAAGGGAGGAGGTTCTACGTTCGTCTCTATGTTTCTTTTTTTTGTGTATGTTCATCATCGATAATTTCTTCTGAAAATTATTTTATAGTTCGAAAGGGTACTCCCAAAATGGTGCCGTTTAAATTTTACAGAAATCGACTTAGCGGTTTTCAAAAAAAAACAACAATAATGTAAGCAATTCGAGAAAAATATTCGAATTTTGTTAACGATGGAAGGCAGTTTTGCCATTTTTTTTGCGAAAAATAATTATTCGATCATATTACGAGAAGTGTGAACTGAAGTGATCGCACTGGCTAAATGCCGGTTGGTACAGTTCACCAATTCTTTGGAGAAAAAACTTTCAGTACATAGGATTTCTCACGATCAATTGTTCACTGACTAATGTTTACACTTATTTCTGAAAATACAGCGACTTCATTTAGATTCAACCCGAATTAAGTGATTAAAAGCCAAAAAAGCGAAGCCGTGGTGGTCTAGTGGTAGTAACACCCGACCTGCAATCGTGAGGTCGTGAGTTCAAATCCCGATCCCGTACCAATGAGTTTCTTTGGAACTTATGTACGGAATTTCACATCATTGGCTTTTCGGTGAGGGAAAACATCGTGAGGCAACCTGCATATGTCCGTAGAAGAAATTCGATGACGTATGTGGATCCACCAACCCGCACTGGGCCAGCGTGGTGGATATGGCCCAATCACCCTTCGTGGGTAGGCCTACGTCCTGCAGTGGACTATTAAAAAGGCTGGTACAGTACAGTACAAGTGATTAAAACCAGTCATCCTGTAGTAAGAACATCAAATTTACATCAAAACTTCTACATAAACATTTAGTATTGTATGTGAACTAGGCATTACGATAAACAAGAATATTTATAGAAACTATATTTATAGCGAAATAAAACTTAATTAGATTCGATCGCAGCGCCCCCCAGGGTGATGCAACGACAAAATAAAAAATATTTTTATCCACAATAGAAATTGAAAGTAATTATAAAACTAACGTTTACTATTTATTGACAATCTTGATCATTATTACTCGAGTTTATTTTATTTAACGATAGTGGTGTAATAAAATTTGTATTGCATGTACAGGTAAGTTATGTAAGACATCGAATGTTAATTTAACAAGAATATGAGTAACCCAGCGTTGCAATTTGAATATTGATAAGGTTGTGTGAAATAGAGGCGACAGCGATGGGAATGTACCCAGTGAAATGTTCATCGTTTATTTGCCCTTTGAACCATCTAAGCATTAATTTTATTATTTATTTATTTATTTACAATAAATATATGAATAATAATATATACAATAATATATTATGACTACAGTACTGTACCAGCCTTTTTAATAGTCCACTGCAGGATATAGGCCTACCCACGAAGGGTGATTGGGCCATACCCACTACGCTGGTCCAGTGCGGGTTGGTGGATTCACATACGCCATCGAATTTCATCTATGGACGAATGCAGGTTGCATCAGATGTTTTTCCTTCACCGAAAATCCAGTGATGTGGAATTCCTTAAAGAACTCATTGATACGGGACTGGGATTCAAACCCACGATCTCACGATTGCAAGGCGGGTGTCACTACCTCTAGGCCACCAAGGCTTATTATGACTATCTATTGGTATTGTATTGGTAGTACCTAATCATAAACTTTAAACCAATTTTCTTGTTGGATAAGTCTTCAGAATAGAGAGTCATTCGAGTCAACGAAACATAATGTCATTGATATAATGAATAAAACGTTACTTTACGATATGAATAACAACATTGAATTTATAACAGACTTCCAAAAAGGAGGAGGTTCTATGTTCGTCCGTATGTTTTTTTTTTGTGTATGTTCATCGATAATATCGCCAATTGTAAACCGAATCGATTTTTTTTTTTAGTTCGAAAGTGTATACTTACTTCCGAAGTGGTCCCGTTTAAATTTTACAGACAGACTGAGCCGTTTTTGAAAAATAAACAATAATGTAAACAATTCGAGCGAAATATTCAAATTTTGTACACGATGGGAGGCGGTTTTACCATTTTTTGCAAAAAATAATTATCACTATATTATCTACTTGTCCCAAGGAGTATATTAACCATACTTGTCCCCAGGATCATAAAAATAATTGTTATAGACTATTTTACATATCAAACTTGCTATTATGCTGAGCTGAAGAGAGGTAATATGAATATTATATACAACGGCACCAACACTTATTCGGCATGATTTTTGACTATTTTTAATTTTATTATTCATTGACTTCTCGATGGATGTAATGACTTCTGTTTGAATTGTATTAATTTTTTGAATCTGGTGTAATTAATGTGAGATGCATGTAAATGTTTTTAAAATCGTTTTTATCTCAATAAAATAATTTAATTTAACACTGAAATTGTAGAAATGTGAGCTGCTCCATACAATTTGTCCAATACCAATAAAGTTTTTGCAGATAACAGCTGGTTTATTTTATTTTACATTTCAAGGTTATTGCCCAAGAAAATAGATTTTTTGAAGGCTTTGTTTCGAGAAATTGGGCGGAGGATAAGGGACAGAGGAGGTGACCCCCGCTCTGGATGGCTCTTGGTGCAAAGAATGTCTATCGCTATTCAGCGTGGTAATGCTGCTAGCATTATGGGCACCTTTGCACCGGGAACCATGAAGAGCGGGTTTTTTGATTTTCAAGTTAATTAATTATTTGTATCTTGTGACAATTATTATAATTTGACATTTAATGAAATAAATTAGAAAATAGTTTAAAGACTAAGTATAGGAAACGGACAAATAGACCGACGCGGCGATGTCCAATTTTAATTCTAACATATTCACAACACACACAGAGTAGGACATCCAGTACCTAGTACAGTCAAGTATTGCGCCATTATTCCTATTTCAGCAACGTTGCGACTGCTAATTTCCATCTCTTCAATATTAACACACCTGTAACCTTCGAAAACAACAGTGACAGGTAAAGGTACAGGTTAGTAGATAACCTACGCACTAAGCGTTCCCTTTTAATCCACCGCACCGTTAGGAGGACGTCAACCTCCCACACCCTGCCCACTTCGACTGTTCAAGTGTTTTGTGCACTTGCTTTTTGTGGACAAGTAGCTGTCGATAGAAACTTGTCCGTGAATAAGGTAAGTATACGCACAATGTAAATGAATTCCAAGCTTTGGATAGTTCAAAGGGAATAAACCCACACGATATACTATGAATGAAGCCAATGCAGTATGAATGAATTTAGAGTTCTCTTAGATTAATAGACGAATGCTTTGTGAATAACTAAATAAGAGACCTAACAAAATCTATCATAGATAAAAGAGAGACAGTGACAACAAGAGAAGCAGAGATACAGACAAACTTTGCAACAAACAAAGATGCAACTAAGCAAAATTTAGATGACGTGCAAGTCAAAACGCGACAGGTATTAAACATGTCCAACATAATAAATCAAGAAAGTGAAAACACATAACAAATAGAAGAGTTTCGTGTTCAATAACGCTAAAAGGGTCACAGATCTCCATAACAAAAGTAGCATGAGTGGCGAATACCGCCCAATGATATTCACAACATCGGACCTTTGTTGATAAGATGGATTACCTCGAGGGTACAACAAGCAAGTAATTAATAACTCTAAGTGGATGACTGGCTGGTCCCAAACGAGTTGTACATTGTTTAGAGAACAAAATTGAGGATGTAATTTGGAGAGTGAAACGTATATTTAAAACAACGAATTACAAGTGAACGATTATGACACGACAACAAATACGATTAAAATTGCGGCAACGCAAAAGATAGGATTTACGATCAATGAAATTACATTGAAATAAATGATACATCTGTTTACGTAACAACTTAAAACACTGCAGGCAAATAAAATAAATCCAAATACAAGGTCACCAGTTACTCTAAGATATATCGTAGATGCTTAACTCATAATGATACCTACGCACAATGAAATCCTAAAATAGAAAAAAAAACATGATAATTACATATCGCGGTTTTTTTTATAAAGGTTACATTTAGTGAAAATATCGATGAACAATTGAACATACACAAAAAAATACATACAGACTCTAAAAAAATACCTCCTCCTTTTTGGAAGTTGGTTATAAAATTGGCGCCAGATCCCGCCAGACTTTACGAACTTACTAATTAGTAGAGTCCAATTGATATACCTAATCGCCGTGTGGAATCTCTACGCATTATCGAAAGTACGACTTCACAGTAGCAGTTTAGATAAACTAGTCATAACAAGCATCGTAAGCGCAGCGCACGCAAAACACCCACACCACATTATCATTCATAATTCGTAGACAAGTACTTCACGCTTGCCTAACACCTCATTGCGATTATCATATGACACAGTTCACAATGCTATGTTTATTCCGAGTAATGATTCAGGTTATCTAACACTATTATGTTCCGTTTGTACTTTGTGTTACCACACTGTCATAATTTAATTGTTATTTAAATTTGAACATAATTAAGTTGTTAGACTTTAATGTGACTCTCTATTAAATGCAATATAACTCCGAATACCGCTAGAAAAAATATACGTATTTATAAGACTAGTCAGTCATGAAGATAAAAATAACTTGGTCTAACAAAGCAAAGCTAAAAACGAAGTAGATAATACTATTTCCAACAATAGCAATAATAACGACTCTATTCACAATAACAGTCCCACTACTCGTAAACTGTAATTCATTCATTTGGCGCTCATGAAAAACCTTTCTGTCAGAATCCTGGGTATAGGTCAAATCAGACTTCCTGGCGGCTGTGAAGTTAGCTACAAGCTGTACAATACCCAATCCAACTGATGCGTGAGGATTGGGTGTAACGCAGCCTGTAGCTAATTTCACATCAGGCAAGAAGTTTGATTCGGCCTATACCTGCATAATTAACTTAGTTTCCACTAGTTCCAAATGTGTCTATTTATTGTCCTCATTTACTATCAGAATCATAAGGAGAGAGATATATGAAAAAATGTAACATAATTATTTTTTGCAAAAAAATGGCATGACCGACTTCAACCGTGTACAGAATTCGCGAATAGTTCTCAACGATCGATGTAGCATTTTTCACATTATTGTTGATTTATCAAAAATGGCTAAGCTAAAAGGATTTCGTTAAAATTAAAATGGGATTAATTTCGAAGTATATCCAATAAAAAAAGAACTATCGAAATCTGACTACTATATAAAAAACTAGGTTTTGTCCGCGGCTCCGCCCGCGTGGTTTTTTGAGTTTTGTGCTAACCCATAGGAATCTTTTATTTTTTCGTGATTAAAGTAGCCTAAGTCACTTTCTGGCCTTTGAACTACATCCATGCCAAAATTCAAGTTAATCCGTTGCTCCGTTGCTGCGTGAAAGAGGAACAAACCAACAAACTTTTCGGATTTATAATATTAGTATGATAATGCGTGGTTATACATAAAAAAAAAAATACGCGTCGAATTGAGTACCTCCTTCGTTTCGTCGGTCAAAAATAAGTCGGATCTCAGTTTTTCATACAAGTATAGACAGAACCAACTCTCGAGTCAGCTAAAAATCCAGATTTTATCCGTTGCAGGGTTTTCGTTGTGGCACAAATTGGTACAAAAATTGACAGTATTACAGAGCACGCTATCAATATCTTGTGTTATTGATAGTAATAGAGGGCAATAGAACTAAGTATAGAGAAGTCAATAGAAATCAAGCGCAATGTGTGTCGCTCTGAATCAGGACAGCATGTGAACCCTTTGACCCCATCATAACTGGAACTGCACCACATTGCCAGTGAAAGCGGCTTTCTAACGACGGAAGAGCGCAAACAAAAGGCGAACTCTTTTATTCGCACTGACCTCGTCTATTTGTACGGTCATACGTGTGGACATGACGTGAGAAACACTAAATAGAACTATTTCGTCATCTGGTATGATTTAAATCTGAGAGCGATTAAAGCGGTAGAACGTCCACAGCAGGACATTGTAGAGGATATACTTAGGTATGAGACTAAGACTATTGCCCTGATGCTTAAGCACTAGAATATGGCATCGGTATCCCCGTAGTAAGAGCCTACTAAAAGGGGACCTCTGGGCTCGCCAATGGTCAGAGATGGGGCTCTGGCTAACCACTCAAACGGGCCCGGGGAGGACTACAGCGTGTGTGGCAACGTTGTCGTCGAAGACCGCACAAGCCTAGTACTAGTCGAGTAGTATAAAAAGTGCTGGGAGCACCGGTGCATTCCCTTGGTGATCCCGGAGCTCCCAAGAAGGCACAAAGACTGGTAGCCTAGTACTAGTCGAGTAGTCGTACAAAGTACTTGGAGCACCGGTGCATTCCTTTGGAGATCCTGGAGTTCCCAAGAAGGCACAAAAGCTGGCTACCGAGGAGGTTTTAGTGGGTACCTACAATCCCACATAACCCGACTGCACGCCAAAGCAATCGGGTATCTTTCGAAGATTTCCCGCTCGTTAAAAAAGGTATGAGACTAATTCTATACATAACCGATTAAATTTATAAATATTTACATTTACTATAAAGCATGTTACTGTAGTCTTTTTGGGGTTGTCAGTTTACTTAGTGGTCGAATAGTTTTGCTAGTTTCTGCACAACATACTTTCTAAGAACTTTAATATCTCTTCCACATTAGTTCTGCGTGTATGAAGCTATAATCATTACTATAATACTTCCATATTTCAAAATCGCACCACAGGGATCTCATTATATATAATCCGGCTATAACGAAGCTAATTAAATAAGCGTACTAATCAAACACCATGATGATCGCGTTTTAGTTCCATAAACTATAATTGGTATAATTTAGTCCATCACATGCTGTCTATGGGTGCGTCATTCAATCGGTACAGTTTTGGTAATGACAAATAACTAATAATACGACTGCCTCGGTGGCTCAGTGGTTAGTGACTCTAACTTCTGGATCAAAGAGGCGTGGGTTCGATCCCCACCCAGGGCAAATATTTATGTGATGAACATAAGTGTTTGGGTGTTATTTAGTTGCTATCTATATAAGTATGTATTTAAAAATAAGTATATGTAGTATATCAGTCTCTGGCAGCCATATCACAAGCTTTGCTTAGTTTGGGGTCAGAGGCTGTGTGTAAGATGTCCCAAAATATATAAAAAAAAACATTACCTTGTATGATGGCGAATTATTCTGATTTCTAATTTGAATTTTATGAATTACAACTTGAAATGAAACCATCTATAAGCGTTATAGAAAAATATTGATGAAAACAAAATCAAACTATAACTATGATATAACACACAACCTCAAATCTAATTAAAACTTTCAATTTCCATTTTCAAATGTACCTACATTGAGACTCAGAACAAAACCGAACGTCCGGAGATTAACGACCCGTAGAGAATTTGTGCAAATTAAATCTTTGTCATAAAATTAGAATACAGATTGTATAAATATTCACAGAAATATATTCAAGGTCGCACAATACCGGATTTGGTAGTAATCTATTTTGGGCACTGTATTAAAAAAACTGGATTACTGTAAGTACTATGGTTCTAATGAAGCATGGGACAGAATAAACAGAAAAGCTTAGGTAAATACAGATAGTCAAAGAAATGTCCCTAAGGCCAATAAGCCTACGGTACAAACATTGTATAGAGTAGTTTCAGAGAGCTCGAATAGCATAAAACCTGATACGAGTAAAAATAAAGTAACACAAAATAATATGTACAATTACGAAAAACGATGATAAAACGTACCTAATCAAACAATTTACAGAATCTGGATAACAGTGTGTATGCAAGCGAAACGTTTGTTATCACGTCCAGTCACGTTCTGGAGTAATTTTAGATGGTATCAAGTGCGGTCGCGGCTTGGCAAAAACCGCGGTAACAAATCGAGTCCAACTCTAATTGGATGCGAAAGATGGAAGATTAGTTTAAGGGGAACCTAATTCATCTGCATCTGAGTTGAAGACAAATCTTTGAACAAGCTTAACTTTAAAGCAAAAAAATCGTACGATAAATAATATACGTTACATAACAATCTAAAAACCGGAATCATCATCATCATCCACAGCCTTTTTTATCCCACTGCTGGGTATAGGCCTCTCTCTTACTGTGCCATCTGCCTCGTACCTGTGCCAATCGTGACCACAAACCGGAATACCTATGCTATTTTATATCCAGTTTACAGCATGTTTTCGGATGAATGAAAGAACGCTCCACATCATCATTGTAAGCGTAAGACACCCACTGATCGACATATGCCTCTTAATAACATTTCCAACAAGACCAGATGAAAGTTTGCATTAATCTTGAGGTTTTAATTAAATCGTCTGGCACTTTGTAGGGCAAAGTTCTACGTCGAGTTAGGCACGGTCCATGAAACTAGTAGTAAAAGATTTCAGAAAAAATTTATACATTTCAAGAAAAACAGTAACTAGCAAATTAGCCACTAAGATACCGCTT
This sequence comes from Hypomecis punctinalis, assembly GCA_949316475.1. Classification (NCBI taxonomy): domain Eukaryota; kingdom Metazoa; phylum Arthropoda; class Insecta; order Lepidoptera; family Geometridae; genus Hypomecis; species Hypomecis punctinalis. The sequence continues at coordinate 17,180,835 of OX438810.1, forward strand.
ATTTAGGTTTAGAGGTCTGAGTCTGACGTAAGCGAACACCTGTTAGTACATACTCGTGACGTAATAATGAAAATTTAGCGCAAAGTACAACAATTCAGGTAGGTACTTTCGATAAAATTTAAAATCACACATTTTACTTTGCATTTTTGATGATAATAAATCAGAAATGACGTAGTATGTGCACAAGTGGTGTAAAAACAAAGAGATACGACACGTTCGTGTCAATATTAAACTTTGCAGAAAATATAAGAATTTTTAGTAGAGTTGGCAACCAGAAAGACGTTATTACGAATTTGTTATATACAACGGAATCTTAATATAAAAACAAGCAAAGAACATTAATGCATGACAAGTTTAACCGTAAAGTAAATGCGGTATGGAACCTTTAATTACATTTGGAGGAGGCATCTTGAATATCAATTTAGGTATTCAAGGATAACATGAAACATGTGCATTATGAAGATCGATGATATATTTTGAAGAAGCATTCGATTAATTTAATTACACTTAATAATAGCATATGTAATAAAAGAACAATTAAATATCGATAGTTAACAACAACGGACAAAGCAGTGAGCAGAGTTATAATTATTAGTACGCAAGATGAAATAAATTAATGTAAAAATTCAATTTTACACAATTATTACTTAGTAAAACATAATAGAACGCCAATTAATAAAGTTTGTTAGCTAGTATTTGATATTAACTACAAGGCATGTGAGTTACAGTTGCAAACTTAATCGAGATAATAAACACGAACGCACGAAGAGTTTTGGTGGTAAACAACTTACATCTCGGGATGAATTAGCAAGCAATTTTTAATAACGTTAAGAGACACGATCAGTAAAAGAAACTAGAAGAGTAACATATCACTTACAATTGGTAACTTTTACTTTACTTTTACCATAAACACATTTTAACGTAATAGAACTACAGTCATGTAGATCTTCAGGCAGCTTAATAACTCTGTCACCTAGGCTAGCCACTCGGCATTTCCCAGTTAGCTATAGTTTATAAATTAACTCTGACACACGATGAGTACCAGAACATTGAAGTAATATATTTAGAAAGTACTAAAAATAAAGCTATTTATGTCGCACAGAGCCCAAACACACTTCCTTTTCAAGATATAAAAATATCATAAAAGCAGCTCATACCACTAAAATCCAAGAAGAGAAGCTTTTACCAAAAATAAAACTTTTTATAGTCGAATCCGAAAATAAACTAGCTTCAACGGCGGCTCATTCTCAAAAAAGTCAAAACAAGACATTACGAAGATATCATGTCTATATCAACATCTACTTCATATCAGACTATCAAGTCTTTAATCAGGGATTGAGTATGTTTTTTCTGTTTAAATTACGAACTAAGTTTGAAATAACACCGATTGTATTTTTAAGAATCCGAATATAGCCCACCCTCATTCTAACTGCCTGGACCTATCAATCAGCAGTACTGAAATAATGCGCCCCGGAAACAGACAACGTTAATCGCCTTGACAATTCCGGACTTGAGTATACTAATTCTGGACTGCACCTAGCCACTAATGGATTTGGACTCTTGAAATACGATCCTTGAAACGAAGAGCTTAAATATATTACGCTTGAATATATTGAAGAGAAATCACTTGAAGATCCTGTTTTGGATAAATGCATTATAAGTTTATAAATGCATTACAAAATCGTGAGTCGTGGGTAAGGCAAAATAGGTTTATTATGTAGTAAAATACATACTGTAAATAAATACCAAGACATGTTCTAAAACTATTAATAGAATTATTATTCACAGATCACAGAAACAAGGTTCTATACCTATAGATCTGTAAATTGACCGATTTTACGAAATCGTTAAACGTCAATGTCTAAGTATTAATATAAACAATGTATTAAATAATATATATTGATGTAATAATGGTGTGCACATATTTGATAGTCGTGAGAAGGTCACAGGTAAAGTCGAGAAAGGCCAAGTCAGAGTTGACAGGTCAAGAGATAGCATGAAGTAATAGGGCGGTGACTAACTCAGGATTTATGTTACAAGTTAAAGACGCTAACAATAGATAATTATGCGGAAACTAGACGAGGAAATATCACCTACTACTTATTACAGGCACAGCTAAAACCATAGCATAGCTTTATTAATTACGTAAATCCTTAGTAGGCTAAGTAGTAAGTAGGGCGTAAATCGCACTCAGTTAAGTTGGTGAGATTGAAGAGCGTATAAAGAAGCAAACGATAGAAGTGGTTGTGTACAATAGTGAATTACCCAAAAGAAATAAAACGACAGCTTGCGAAGGTTAATAAATACAATCACCAGGTAAATCTCTGCTTTGCTCGCTCAGGACGTGACCAAGACCAACCTTGGCGAGTTGAATTACTCTCGCGGCTCTATGATCCAACCACAAAATATCACTATTACCTACTACAGTTAGAAAAACTTAATCAAACACTGTCAGAGCGGAACGTATCCTCATCTCGGTCGCCTTGAATTTCATATACTTCGTTTGACATTGAGCCCAATCCATAGATGGAATAATTATTTTGCTATTCATTTCTTATGTAAGGAATGTAATAAAAACCAAAATAATCGAGCCATTACAATACTAGTTTCGATTACTTTCGATGACATTACCGATAAAGCCTATGGTAAAACAAAATATGTCAAACAGGGACCCTTTAAAAACAACTCAAAAACTCACATAATTTATCGATAACAGCGACTTAATAGTCCTCAATGAATAGTTCATATTCCACGCAACTAATAAGCGAGAAGATGAGTTTTTAACTTTGCTGCTTCGAAATAAAATTCAGTTTAGACTGTGTGGTGGATAAGTAGTAGAGAAAAAAAGTGGTGTCACGGTTAAAAGCGCACGACCACAGAATGCGTCAGATACCGGCAACCATACACTAAACGTAGATGATCACAATGTAGATATTACGGAAAAAACGAGAGTTATTATGTAGTTTACGGAAAAGTGATGCGAGCACATTACGTATGCTCAGAGATGCTTAATCTACGGGAAATGCACTTTCTTACACGTCTTGAGAACTTCCTTGAATACAAAAGAAGGTGAAACTTGATAAAAGATCTGACCGTTTGCACTACATATTGCCAACACACGTTGGAATGTGAATGATAGTGAAAATAAAGGAAATTTAAATCAAAATACAGCGGCAGAATATTTATGTTCTAGTAGTAGAACTGCGATATAAATTAATACTATTGATGAAGAATCCTGTATCACATTATGTATGTGTTGTGTAGCAAAAAACTAAGTTCTGAATTAAAAGTCAGAAAAAATATCAAATTAAATCAATTTTACTAAAAACATAATCCAATAAGTGCAAGCCTTAGGAAGAAGTAGAAAAAAAGTAGGTTCCTACATTGTACCTTGATACATCAAGATACTTTTAATTTGACCAAACCGATGAATATTTATATCCTGTACGTGACCTTTACGAATTGATCTACATCCTAAGCAATGGCTTGTCATTCAGGCAAAAGAGTCATTTAAATATTGAACAATACCGGGCCCCAATAAATCAAGAGTGAAAGTAGTCGATCTCGCTGAGGTCGCGTGTCATTCGGTATCAGACGATGTGACAAACATAATTTATGAAGAGATAAGTTGATTTTAAAACTTTCAGGTTTAATCAGATCCTTGTATGAAAAACCGAAAGTAGAGTAAAATACTGAGGTAAAATTAAATGTTATTACAGTTTATTTAAATAATATACTTAATTAAATTAATTTGAAAGATACACGGAAACAAACAGGACAGTCATACTACAAGTTTTAATTAACAAATCAGTCACAAATTACAAATAAACAAGGACAGAAAGAAGGACAAAAGTCAAATTTAGCATTTCTATAATAAATCGATGTGTACTCATATTCAATACACATGCACTTATTTCAAAATTCTATATGAAATCTAAACAGAGCGTGAAATGTATTACATCAGTATTACTCCAGTTATTCATTGCATCGCACGCGAATGCAACACGATAAGAATCTAGCGCGTGAACTTGCAATGTTAAAAAACAATAGAAGTAACAACCATGATATAAAGCAATTTATGGTGAAACTACTATATCTGAGCAGGCCATGCAAAACATTTAAATTGTTTGTGATAATCACCATTAAGAAGTTACATCGAACACCAGACCATGGTGGACCAATAGTTACATTAGTCATTAGTACATCTTCAATATAAAGTCGTTGAAAAGAGTTCTAGATCTAAAATCATTGAAGAGTTCATTTAATCTTAGTGAGAAAACTGCGTCTAAAGCAGTCTATAATTCAATGTATTCATTTTGTACGAATGAATGAGTGTACCTCTGGGAAGTCCAGTCGAGAATTGATGTGTAACTGTGTTTTGATAGTCACGATACCCGAATAAAAAACAAAATACATAAATTTATGAGGTCTGATTCTAACAAGCTTAGTTCAAAACAGTCCTGAGAGCTCTACCATTAAACAGTAGGATTTGAGAAGTTTTTAATGATGCGCAGGTCGTTCGACCGCAGTGCAGCGCCCTCGAGGCGGAGGGTAACGCACCCCTCAAGTTCACAGCCATCCCGGCCCAACCCCCGGGACGTCGCGACGCAGCGACGGCGCCAAGGGTGTGCACACACACATACACAACATCACAACCCGACACAATAGGAAGGAACGGAATTGATTTGCGCAAAACCTTCGACCAATTCTTCACCATACAAGTAATAGACTATCGCTTTAAGTCAACCATTAAACCAGTTATTATTAATAAGAACCATTGTTAATGTCATCTACAATCTACCATGTGCTTAATTAAGTAAATTCCAAAATAAGATAGCAATAAAAGCAATCAATTTGCGATTATTCACGCGAAATTCCAAAACGAATCGGACCGAACCCGACTTTCGTATAATCAAATTGTAAAAATGATAATAACCGATTAGCGAATCCAAATATGCATGACTGAATCACTTTTAGTGAGAAATCATAATAACACACAGATAATACGCTAGAACGCCTTAGATCATTGTGCAAACAAAACAAACCGGTATTATTATGGTCGTAGAGACGTAGAGTAAATATTGAAGCGTACTCACACGGTCCAAATCGGTCAAACAATACAGCTGTGGACGCAGGATAACCACCAAATTTCAATTTTAACGAAGGAAATCCATTTGTATGTACACTGCACTTATACTATAAACTATTGTGATCACAAGATATAAATATTGCAACTGAATTTAGTGTATTGCACGTAAATATTGCTAGACGATTGAGCCGGGGCAGGACCGTTTTCGGGATATCGATCTGGGTCCTGTGGCGTTGCAGTATCAGCTGTTTCTTCGGCCTCGTCGTTTACCACATTTTTCTCATTAAGGTGTTTTGTTATTGGTGTGTATTGTATGTGATGTTTGTTTATGTGGTACGAAAGGTTGCGATCAGCTGTCACGTGGCGGGTACGGCACAGAGCGTCCGAGCGTACGGGCGTTCCGCGCTCGACTGCCTGGCTGGCGAGTGTCTCGCTTGCTGCCAGCATGTCTTGGTTACCGCAGCAGCCACAGTCCGTTACCTACACATGGCACTACGAGTACGATAAATAAACAAACATCACGCCTTTAAATCTTCTCGTGAACTCGTACGAGATGCAACGGTATTATTGTTTTATTTCGCATGTGTTACTCAAACAGTTTTGGTTTCTGAATTGAATTGCTTATCTTGACGTCATTGCAGCGTTCTATTTGTTTTGGTAGAGGTTATATTAATATACCTCGTAAATATACTTCTTGAAGCCGATTCACATCAATTTTGACTTTTGATACGTCTTTTTGTTGTAATCTTACTGTAGAGTTAGATATTGGATACTGGAAATGGACTGATATAAGATTTACTTTGGTCCTATAATGGATCAGGATTGTTCCTAAACTTATTATTTTTTTTTCACCAACTCGGTGAAAAAAAAAACTTTAAAAGTAAAATAGATTTATTGACAAGCAAAAAACTAACAATGACTTCAGGTCAACGTCTCGGACGAGGGCAGCAATTGCGACAAAATCAGCCGATTTAGGGAACAATGGTAACAATGCCCAAATCTCTCATGGGCTGCCGTCAAGCAAAACGCAATTCTGTTGTCACATAACCATCTTGCGCCATACCGCATTTATGTTCAAAGCCATAAAGTATAAAAGTACCAGTTAGATAATAATGACCGAAATCATTAAGGGCAACATTAACAGATAAGAGGAAGTTGAACAACCACCACGTGTTGTATTTAATAACAAGCATCTTAACAACATCCTGAGAGTAAGATAATACGAGGCAGTCGAAACAATAACTCTTTTATAGTAGAGCGCTGAATGAACAACAAAGGTTGAAGAAGCTATCGATAAGCTAGACACAAAAGATGATGAGAGTGGATGGGAAGTTAAGAATTTAGATTCATACTGTAAAATATGCGAGTTATTATTACGTAACAGAGCTATTGTGCCCGAAGCATCTGCCGTAGCGTCTCTATTCACCGACTGACCTTTGGACGTCAACCGTGTCGGCAGCGGCACACGTGGGCTCGCAAAACATTACGCCGCTGCTGGAGCATGTAAATGGGAATGGCTTACTAAGATTTACGGCGTGGAAAGCATAGGTATATTCAATTATGCGATAATAGTGTTGAATGAAATAGGTTGTCAAACTTTAAAGAAATCTTAGTATATATTTTTGATATTAAATACAAATATTGATTCGACATTAACATTATTTTTCCAATTAATTTGAGTAGCTGCATTGGTCGAGCAAAAAAATAATCAGAATTATGTGATGAATCTAAAGTGTGCCAAGTTCCATAAGAACATTAGAAGACAGAGATGTTAAGAATACAAAATGACAGCGACAAAACTAGTTATACAAGAGCATAAATTAGAATACCAATAATCTAAAGGGCCGATAGACTGTTAATGTTAAACACAAAACTGTTATCTCTCCGAATTAGGGTTACAAAGTAAAAAAGTCGTGACTTATAGACGAGGAAACGTGGGAAAAATGCGTGGGTACGGCTCGAGTCACGGCAGACGACACGATCGCGTTTTTGTCGAAGTCTGTTTAATCGGGACACGAACTTATAAAGGCAATAAAGGACAGGAAGAGGGTAGAGCAATATTGTGAAGTTTAAGTAAAAATCGTGTGAGATATTTCTTATAAATTCCCACGGGTATGTCAATCGCACGCACGAGAAAATAACTGAACTGTAACGATGAACAAAAAGTGCATTATTCGATTGTATGTAGAGGCATATGTACTTACGTAAAAGCCGGCGTATTTCATATTTGATCAGTGAACCGTACATACCTGCAACAAAACGCATAAATTGAATTAAGGGGCAATAAATAACAAAGTAAAACATAAAGCCTAATGCATCTGGTCAGTGCCGGCCGAGCAATCGACACTATCTGATAAATAAACATTAACCTACATGGAATTCGTAACTCATACGACGATTGCGTACAAGTGTGTGAAACCGACGCAAAGTTTTACGCTTCGCACAGTTCTGTCGAAACGGAAAGCTGTTAAGTTTCTAATTACGATACCCACTTGACACTTACTATACAGAAAATAAAGATCACAGTTTCCGCAGTGGTCGATGACGCAATGTTATTTGGTTGAATGATATTACGGCTTGTTGATTCTTCGACGGATGTGCAAAAACTTAAGTCGACACGGTACTTCTATTCGGTGAAAATGGCTCATTACGAAATGTTCAGGCAACTGTGACAGCAATACTTTTGTGGAGGCAAGATTTGAAATAGAATACCATACCTGATTTGAAGAATAAAAGGTCACAATGGAGGGAAAGAATCCTGAATTATTAAAGTTAATGTGACTCTATCATGTCTAGCCGGAACAAATTTATTCTATTCACACAAGAGTTTCATCTCGGAATGCAAATATCGCCAGCAGGAGTAACTGAATTACTGGAAGTAGGTACTAGATATTCGAAGCTGGTTGCTAAGAGCGGTTTGCGAATTTCAACTCTAGGCTCTTTGTTCCTGGACCGGCGACCCCGGGCAAAGCAGTATTTTGCTCTAATAAAGTTGGTCTAGACTGAGTCTAGACGATTTTGTTTAGGGTGAGATTTGGAGTTTTATAGTTTCCTAGGATCAATATCGTCTGGAAAATCTTGTTAAAACTGACTTTAAACTCAAAATGTTCAACACTTTAGTACTGTTTATCGCGTAATAAAGTTAATTTTTCGGAGAAAATTGTCTCTTACGGTTTACATTAGGATCAAGTCCATTGACACGGTTTTAACATTTACTGTTCAACCAAGTTCAAAGAGACGATTTTGCGGTCGTAGTTACGTTTATTTACTTTTAAGACTACGGAGCGGCTTATTTTAGTAGTATACTTATGAAATCCCCGTTACATAAGTGTACGTAATTTTTGGCACGTAATTGACAAGGAATGCATTAAGACATCACAAAAATGGGATTAGTATATAATTTTCAGAAAGCTGACCCAGTAAAATAAATGCGCCAAAAAAACAAGTCAATTAGATATCAGACCACCTCTCAATGCAGTCATCAATGGAAATCGAAAGCTTTTTGTGATACAAATTGTATATCAGTTTAGATGATGTAAGAGTCAGAAAATGTGGGTGTGAAATGTAATTGCGAACGCATCTTTTTCATACAATACGATCTCGAATGGATTGCAGCACTAGAGCCAAAAACAGCTACAAAAATGTATGTACCAGTCATTCATGGTATTCAAGAAATTGCACTTCAAATAAATGTGGTACAACGGATCACGCGAATGTCCATGTTATTCCTCTAGGACGAAAATCTAAAATGAAAGCGAATAATGCAATAGACTGTTTCAACCTAAATTGGAACAAATACAATATCAATGGTTTGTTGCACCACTAAAATTGTTAATGCACCGGCAATAACGTTCACAAAAATGTTTATTTGGAACTTCAAGTGTTTGCAGGTGTTTATAATTGACTTTGTATAATAACATCTGTTGAGTGTTCGAGATATTTTTGTTAATGCAAAATTAAAATACAATAGCGATCTCACAACACCACTCAAAATATGGTCTCGTATTTGTTTTATTGGTAATCTATTGGATTTTTCTATAGATGACGGATACATTCTAGGATATTATTGTTTTTATCATTACCTACGATCAATTTCACTATGGGAGCTTTTCCTAAAATCGCAAGCTTTTGCCGTCAGTCAATGTATGAAAGCCGTGGTGGTCTAGTGGTAGTGACACCCGTCTTACAATCGTGAGATCGTGGGTTTGAATCCCGGTCCCGTATCAATGAGTTCTTTAGAAAGTATGTACGGAATTCCACATCACTGGCTTTTCGGTGAAGGAAAAACATCGTGAGGCAACCTGCATTCGTCCATAGAAGAAATTCGATGGCGTATGTGAATCCATCAAACCGCACTGGGCCAGCGTGGTGGCCCAATCACCCTTCGTGAGTTGGCCTACGTACTGCAGTGGACTATTAAAAAATGCTGGTATTATTATTGTGCTTATTTTTGCGATTTCAGTAAGCTAAGTAACTAGCCGTGTTACTTAGCTTAGATGATGATGAAGTATAAATAAAAGAACAACTCAATGCACAATTTATGTCTTCATATTGTAGTAGGTATATTCCATATTATTTCCTGTTAGATTATGGCCATGGCGGAAGAAACCATGTATCGTAAATCTCCGTCCAACTTGTGTGCGTAGAGTTATGTAGGTATTTGTCATTAATTTTATTGTTTTCGTAGAACAACACAATCATGTGGGTTCCTTTTGTTACTTAGCGAAAATTTTCTAGTGTTTAAAATGAAGAAAGTATAAGATAATTGCTTTTAGGAAATTATAGTAAGTAGTAAAATAAGCTTGGATAAACGCTTTAGTGATTTATTGGGGAAAATGTGTTAAATCATCTAGGAAAGTCTAAGAAAATGACTGGTTAGCCCATATTTTACAACTCTTCTTATACGCTCAATAATTCCACCGAACATCAATATAATGTAGAAACTGAGCATATCAACTGTACTGTAAACCTCACTATATATTTAAAATAAGGAAGAAGCTTTAGTTTTCATGTGTTCAATCCGACTATACCTTCAATAAATTGATTTTTTCACTGTTTTTACCGACTTTAAAAAAGGAGGCGATGCTATATTAGTCGAGGTGGTCCTATTTATTTTTTACACCGTTTTAGAAAAATCAACAATAGTGTAAAAATGACTACTTGGATGACACATCGATTCGTACGACCTATTCCAAATCTGTACACGGTGGAAGTAAGTTATGCCATTTTTGGCGAAAAAAAATTTATCTAACAGTTTTTATTTTTGATGCAGACGACTGTCAGAACTCCAAGCCAAACCAGCAGCATAGTAGGTATGTGGAGTATACAGAAGCTGTTCATAAATACTTAGACGACCTACGTGAAAATTCACAGTGATGGAAGCCCCGCTATGAGTCACATTCAGTGATAATTTCTGCTCCGTTATCTGGGCAGAGCTGGAGTTTTCGTCAAGTACACTTGCTACCAGTTACTTACGAGATAACGGTATGACCTGACATGACCAGTACCGGGTTTTTTATCAAGTCATTTGTGAGTTTGTTTGGTTACAAGACGGAGATAAAACGTAGTACAGATATGGTTATTCAAGCGTCGGGCAATTACGGGTAGGTACGTATTTACTTTTTCGTGTATTTATGTGACGTACACCCACTTTAGTTATCGCATTATCCCAAATTAGTTCTCTCTTATCGCTTACGTTATATACCTAGGTATCGAGGTATGTATGAAGTGTATATTAATGAATGTGCTGTGACTTTTCTAGACTCTTCCTGTTGTATACAGGGTTATTTCTAATCAATTAGCATCCTTCCAGGGGCTTATTCTGTACATCAAAACTAACAACTTTTGTTCTACGACTTACGTCATAAGTAAAAAAAAAATCAGCTGTTCTATACATTTGGTCGCGGGTGAACGATATTTTTCTATGGAACAACCAATTTTTTTTTTTGAGTTTTGACAAAAGTTGCAGAACAATAGTTGTTAGTTTTGATGTACAGAATAAGCCCCTAAAAGGATGCTAATAGATTAGAAATAACCCTGTATAGTACAATTTGCTCCTATGAAAAGTCGCAGTTTCCGCGAAATTAGTAGAAAATACAACTTTGTAATTTCCTTCAACGTAAGTACAGAAACCTAAATAAGTAGTATTCATATCAGGAACCGTGGAACATTAACATCACGCAGTCAAAGAGTTTCTCTTCAATTGGCACAGACTTGAAGTTTTTTTTTAATCTTTTCTTTTTGGCAATTGCAGTTTTTTTCTTACATTTCAACAGTCTCAGACGTGCGAGGGTGTTACAATAAACGACTGCAGATGCTAAATGGTATTTCCGTTGGGATTCGTTGATCAAAAGCTATTGTCGAGGCAATATAGCTCAATCAAAGACATTAGTGAGATTGTCCCTTTTACTTTGCTGTGCATTCCGTTTGTTTATGAGTCTTAGTTCAGTAACAGAGGAAGATTTTATTCAAGAATGGAATCAGTCGTGGTAAAGATAGATTAACTCTTTAATGTTGATATTGACCACTACTAATAATAGAAAGACTTCGAAATACTAAGCTAAGTACAGAGAAAAGTATGTTTATGTGAAAAAGACGTTTCTGAAGCACTAATACGTTAAGGTACCAACCATTAAATTTTCTAGAGTCTTTAAATATATTTCCAAATAAGCAATATTTCGAGTAACTATAAATACAGTGAAAAGATCAGTGAGATGACGATGGTGCTAATAAAATTAATTAGAAGATAGTAATGCCACCTCAGGCTTTAATCCTACTTCCTACTAATATTTTGAAGCCGCGGGTAAAAACTAGTTTTTTATATTGTTATTTGAAGATTAGGGAATGAATGTGCAATATATTTGCCCAACGGAATGAAAATAAATGAAGTACATAATGATTTCACCAGCATTTCATCACAGCTCTTATCTATTGAGTCACAAACTGAATTGAACGCTTTTATGGTTCCATCAGTTATCATGTACTAGCTTTACTGGTTGAACTGAACAAAAGTTTGGTAAAAGCTACCGCTTACGAAAAACTGTCAGTAACAGTTGAAACCCCGATATAACATCGCACAACCTCGTATATACAAAACACCATAATGCGCAAGAAAGATAATATTTTAACCGTGTCGGGTTAATTGATACAAAAGTACGACACACAACTCTGTCGAAATAAGTTTTCATTTCACTTTCAAATCAACACCAAAATACCCACAAGCTATCATCACGACAAAGTACTACAGAAAAGTAAATCTAGAACGCTTGACTCTATTGCATCAAACTTCAACAGAGTATTTTAAACCGATCAATTTCTCAGTAGCTATTCGGCAATTGGTCGTCAACTCGTGAAATTCACTATTTCCTAATTTTTGAAACGTTTTGTAGTTTTGTATTCTCTTGCTACAAAAATGTGTTGAAAATTATTATAATTATATTTATTAAATTCGTTGTCTTGTAATCTCAGTTTTTAAATTGTTTGAGATCTTCTAACATGCAGTGCAATCTATACTTCATGCAGCGTGCCGTCAGATTTACGATAACGTTGTTTACTCGTCGTATACCATACTCTGTCATCCGTACCAAAGCTGGCTAGGCTGTCCGTTACTTACGCGCGGACTCAAAAAAGTGCAATTTCATGTCCTAATGCTCTGTAATATATTAAAAAAGAATGAATTGCATATTTGGAGACTCTAAACCAGTCCCTCCGAATTAGAAATCATACGGTCTAGTTAGATCATTTATTTAGGACTGAATACGGATGGAGATCAAAAGTTTTTGCGAGCCCCGGCGAGAGCAAAAGCGTTTGTTCACGGCCGTTTTTTTCACCGGGCAACGGACCGTCAATAAAGAAATGACTACATTTTTCGCCGGATGGATGAGCGGTGCGTCAACACACGTACATTATAAATCATACACTACCGCGAATCCTTCAGGTGTAAGAGTTTTTAGGCCTTCAGGCGGCCTAAAAACTCTGACACCAGGGCTAGCCACCCGGCCTATACGAACTTACTTACTTACTGTGAAATAAATTGCCGTGAACAAGCAACAGTGAACAAATAAAGGTGCACAGATCTGACCAAGAGCGCCAGAACACGTTGGATGCAAGCCGCTTTCAACTGATCTTGTAGAAAATCCAAATGAGAGATATCCAGCAGTGAATATTCTACGGCTGTATGATGAACTTCATATAGGATACCAAAACAATCTGTGACAGTCCCGAGTTTGTGGGGCACACGGGCTATTGTGCTACGCAAGTGTACACACGAATTGTATAGCATTGTGCAAGTAGGTAATTGCAATAGGCGGTGGGTGCGTGATCGGAGGCGGTGCATGGGTGTCGCAGCGAATTACTCTTGATGGATTTCACTTTGTGTTCGAGGATGTCAAACAATGAAGACGTACGATGTTCTCAATTTCGTCACGCGCGTGTCTTTCCGCAATGTTGGGTATGTTTTATATCACTGCTGAGTAGAGGCGTTTCTCTTGCATTGCCATCTGTCAAAGCCTATCAATTGAGTACAAATCAAATCTCAGCAGGAGTACTAAAGCCGAGGTTAAGCTTCCGTCAAAGGAATACTTCTGGAGAGCATTTTGGGTGCAAGTATTCCAATTTTATCTACTATCGTGAAGCTTATAGAGAGTCTATCATCAAACGAGTTAGTAAATAATAGGTACCCAGTAACTGACTTCAAAGATATGAAGAACACATTAGTACTTACATGAATTTATTTAATTGAAAATTTTCAACAGTGTTATCATCATCATTAGCTTATTTCGGCCAACTGCAGGGCATAAGCCAACTCCAGTAACAGTATTATAGTAAGTATTACTAGTACTTATTATTTGATACAATATCGAAACCAGTACAAGGTATTTGACGACCAGAATAATACAACTTGTAGTGGAGATTACAGCAGATGACCGTGACATGATATCCTAATTACGACTCATTTTTAACAAGCTTAAAGATCTCCAAGATTAACTTGAACTTTGTCTGTTCAATAGTTTTTTTCATTATTGACCGAGCTTAAGTCTCAGAGTCTACTGGGACGAGCCGGCACTTGGGTGTATGTTTGTATGTATATTTGTTCGAAGACAACTCAAGTACCGCTCAACCGATCTCCATAAAATTTAGCATGAACGTAGTGAATATTTATAGAATTTTTAAGTTCGAATATGAGCATCTTCTGTTCAGTGGTTGCGAAGATACGAGGGCCGTGGTAAAAAGAGGCAAATCGGCGCAATCTGCGGGAGAGAAACGGCGCTATCATCTATGGGAATCGCGAAACCATGCTCAATCAACGATATCCTCAACATGATGTGTTATGCATTGGCATGGGCGCACAATACAGCAATATTTGCTTGGAGTGTCCAGTGTGTGCGCATACCAGCTTGCAGACAATATTCGAGACAAATAAAAAAACATTTCTCTGACAATATATTCACAGCAAATATTGTCATCGTCATCACATTAGCCGAAGGACTCCCATTGCTGGTCATCAACATTATCATATTAAATGTGGGACGTCCGCTACTAGTCATAGATATCTCCTATAGATTTTCGTTAATTTCAATAATTTATTTATTCATTAGCCATCCCATATCTGAGTCAGTCTCTAAGTTTCTACTTTTATTATAACTTCGTAATTACTAATTTTAATTTAATTTTGCTAATAACGTAAATTAAAAATTAATTAATACATTAAGTACACAAGTCTTTTGAACATTAGACACAAGTCTGATCAATAAACATTTTTATTTCATTTACATACTCTATTATATAGTTTTTAAACGTTTCTGTCCATGCCGTATTACACGGAATGAAACAGGCTGCAGGATTTCTTGTTTCTAGAGAAATAATTATAATCTGAAGCTTTTTAAAGTCAGAATGAATAAGTTATCTTCTATGTTTACGGGTTTCATATTCCACTACAATGACGCTTAACATCAAGAGAGTTGATCAAGCACGGACTTACTCGTGATAAAAAAGTCCAAGCTTTTACTCAAATATACATAGATTTAAAAGATAAACATTTTCTTGATAAATCACAAGCGACTAACATCAATTAAACATGTATCACGTAACCTTGGACTCGCAGTAAAACCCAACATCTGAGGAAACGTAACTACGGTCCAGAAAGCGAAATCCGAAGGCCACAATTACAATTTCATAACAAAACAGTGGCACACTAGTCTAGATAACAATCGAGAGAGGCCGAAAGCAACAACATAATAACGATGTAAGTAATGTATCAAGTAACACGCCACGTACATTTGGCTGAAAATTGGTTTCAATTATAAAATTGATTGAGAAATCTGGCCTGGGCTGATAGAAATATCGTAAGAGCTTTTCTTGGTGTGTTTTGGGTCAGTATTACATTTGCCAGTTATTCAACGGCTGTACAGTACTACAGACTTTAGTGTGTCTATTCAGGGGGTTCGGGTCCAGATTTTCGTACTTAACATCTAACATGATTCACATGAGCACGTGTACCAAAAGGTGGTGGACAAAGCCGTGGTGGTCTAGTGGTAGTGACACCCGCATTACAATTGTTAGGTCGTGGTTTCAAATCCCGGTCCCGTATCAATGAGTTCTTTGAAATGCAGTGGACTATTAAAAAAAAAACTGTTACAGTGTACAAAAAACGGCATAATACTCGTATAGAACGGCGCGCGCTTACCTAAAAGATATCGGTTCTGTGTACGAGTATTTCAGGCCAAACAGTACAACATCCTACATATAAACATACCACCAATTCGAACTATGAAACTGATAATGTACTCAGAGGCTATGAAGCTAGTAAATTTTTGTACAGACACATCGTATCGCAACCAATTTAGAATCGCATTAGTAATTTGGCTCATAGATACCTCGCCCAACCTCTCTATTGTCTACGAAAAATGCAGTCTCTGAAACAGTTCCTAGTTACTTCACACGTTGACTCATACTCCTAAGACGCTCCAGTCAAAATCCCCGCATAGTGCACAACTGACCTATGAGTCAGAGATCTCAGTTGATGCCCGAGGTCATCCACCTGGTTGAGCTGTCACTTTCCAGTGAATTTGGCCTCGTTCGGCCTGAGGCCTTATTATGAAGCGTATAGTAAACGAAAACTGTTATTGTTTTTGTGTGGCTCCATACATTTTTGTTACTATTTAATCGTTTCCACCAGGAGCTCTTGTATGAAGCTACAAGAGGGTCGACGATATTGTGAAAATAAGCGAGTCAAACCTGGATACGATTTGCACTTACAGCATAGGAGAGAGATAGTAAGCGGTAAAACGCAAACCCTTTTAAAATTCAAAAAGAGAGACCTTCTATACACACCAGTGGGATAAGAAGGCTGGAGATGATAATGGACCTACACAGAAACTACTCTAGTTTTCGTATAATTTCATACTAAGGCCCATAGAGTAACTGCTGTTAGTTCTGTGACACGACAATGACCGGGGAACTCCGATGACTGATGAAGTAATTAACTGATTTGGGTTAGAGATGGAGTGATATAGTAATTGTTGACTCTTTGAAATAGGGAGCTGTTAAAAGAATTCGCTATAAATCTATTGTAATTAGCAACCTGTGGTAACCAAAACGAGTACGCAGTCAGTGGAATAATAAATTAAAATGGCGCGAATGTTTAATATAGGTATGTATTGGTAATAAATTTTATAAGCCCCGGAAACCGTGCGTGGCTGTGATTGAACAAAGCCAGATAACGGTAGGTTCAGTACGTATTTTAATTTATTTTTAAGGCATTTTTCAGGCTATCAAGAATCTCTTTCCAGAAACACTAATTATCCTGAGACTTTTTGAAGGATCAGACTCGTCGAGCGGGGCAGGAGTGCAAAATTTACTGCCTCTTTTTAGAATTACGGTCCTTTTCCGGAAAAAAAATGTCAACAAAATTGCTTGCTATTTTTGCTCACCAAAAATATTGTCGTGGCAGATCAAATATTAATTTTACTGCTGACCGTTTGAATAATACTTTTTACATTAATTAAGTAGCTAATGTTAAGTGATATAATTATATTGTAGCTAACTGGTCTGATTCAGAGTTGATGAAAAGCTGCCAAAAGGAAATTGCTCGCAATAAAGTTGCGTTTATAGATCACGCAGGTCGTGTTACCGTGTAAGGTTTATGGGTTTGACGAAATACCGTGAATCGTGATGCCGAACATTTATTAGGTCAATGAAATTTAAATCAAAACGCATAAAACTTGTACACTTAATAACCGAGTGAAGTAGGTCTTAACCTGACCTCCAAAAGTCATAAATTAAACTGATGACGAAGGGAACATGTTTTATAAGTGACGAAGACTAACATAACTCTCGCGTAACGAATGTAATAATAATAATAATACGTAATCTCATCAGGCAGTGTGTAGTCAAACGCAAACCTATTCGAAATAAAAAAAAAAAAAAAAAAAAAAAAACGAATTATTATGGCATTGGCGTTTCAAAAGATGTTTCTAATTAAATCAGTGCTATAATTTATCGATGATCATCTTGATTAGCAGTCGTTGAAACATAAAAAAAAAACTGAGAGAAAAATGTAATCAATAGAACGGACTGATCAAAAACCACTAGTTGAGGGGTCATAAAATCCATAGTTTGAGGTAGGTTGCCTCGAAGATATATTGCAATAAGCAATAAGGCATATTAAGAAGAAAAAATAAACTTCTATGTACAGAGGTAAATATGTTTACTTAAAATTGTATTGGTGTGGTAATAATATTGTAATGGTGGTAAAGAGTTCATTCATACATTCAATTTTAACCGTGTATTCGAAAACAAATCGCGGATTAATTTGGGCAAGTTTGTACAAAGCAAGTTGCAAGGTGCTATCTACCTTAGAGAGAGGCCTATGCCAGTGGGATATAGAGCAAGGAAGAAATAATGATGATGATCCGAAAACACCCACTTACTCTTTTTTTATAGGACTTGTGAAAAGGTAGAAGTTACTCTACTTGTATGACTTACTCGTATAAAGTAGAAGTTATAATTCGTCTATACGGATTTTCACCAATATTTTCCAATACATCTAGTCTAATATTTTGAGAACCGATTTTGAAAAGTCGATTGGGTACGTATATCTAAATATAAGAAGTGACAATGGTCAAGAGTTGAATTAGTCCCAAGACAAGAAAGCACCCATGTACACCTGATCGATGGTGACATTATGTGAAACTAGAAAGCTATGAACTCTCCAACAATATAGCTGTAATGAGATGATAATTACTGTACGGAGAAATTGACATGAATTCATAATGGTGTTGTAATGTGCTGATAATGGGATAGTTAAGGCGCAACCATGGTGTTAGCATTGATGGGTTTGAAAGTTTACTGACGTTGAATGTAGAAAGATAATGACAACATGTTTTAACAACACAGATGGAAACTAAGAAATATATATTTATGAAATAAAGGTAACGATATGCTTAATACATAATTATGCTGTGGTACGAGATATACATGCGACATTTTACTATTTTATCATACATTCTACCTTTTAGATAGTTGAAAAGCTAGCCCTATGACATTTTGAAACATTCGTGATTTGAACACATTATTCCTTGAGTCTACCCATGACCACGATCGATGCAACTCGTTTGTAACGTTGGGATAATGAGATATCTATTTATATCTCGTGTTTTCAGTGCGCGATTGGTCCCGTAGTACATAAGAATAAACTAGCTCTACCTTAGTGTTTCACAATAAGAATAACGTGTTTTTAGACGCGCTGTTACGCGGAGAATCCTCCTCCTCTCGTCAATTTCCTCATGTCCGAGGGTCGTCACCTCCGCCTCCCAGAAGCTTCTCTTTCACTATGTTCTTCCATCGTCCTCTATCTTCAGCAACACGCAGCGCCTCATAGACGGATGAGTCGAGAGTGGTGCGAATCTGATCGGACCAACATATCGGACTACGACCTCCTGACCGCTTGCCTTCAATTTTCCCTGTGACCATCAGTTTCTCGAGATTATCGTCTTTTCTCCTTGCAATGTGGCCAAAGTAGTCAAGGACACGTTTAAGACAGATGGTAGAGAGTCTAGTCGAGACCTTGAGCTGTTTAAGTATCGATACGTTGGTCCGGTAAGCTGTCAACAAACTGTGAAAACAGAATGGCTGGGACAGCATTTCACCAATCCTGACTACCCCTTTATTGCTGTGGTAAAGAGATTGAAGCAGTGCGGTGAGGTGTTTTGGCACGCCTAATACAGTGAGGACTCTCACAAAGAATCCCAGCCAACGCAGTCAAAAGCCTTACTGTAATCAACAAAACACAAAAGGACCGGCACACTATACTCATAAGCCTTCTCAATTAACTGTCTTACATTGAGGATTCGTTCCCGCGTGCCTCTACCCTTAACAAAACCAGCTAACAAAACGCGGAGAATAGATTAGTAAATTATTCTATTTTTACTGATAATACTCGTAATTTTCTTATACTGTAGATGGCAACAGTGTCAGTGCAGTCAACTAGATCTAGCAAACTACAATTAAAAGAACGATTGTAGCGAATCGTACATTAGAATCGAGAGGAACATGTGAAAAACAACCGTACGACGTTTGAGTGTCGTATTTAGGGAAAGCCAAATGATTTATTAAATAATTGCGATGACTTTATCATTCGAACAACACGACTGATCACGTAAGTCAAAGTAAAGTTACGCGATTTACCCAAAACACGCAAACTTCAAAATATCACTCAAACAACAAAGTGGCAAATAAATTACTGCACTTCAACACAACAAGTTGGACAATCTGTTGCTAAACATAATTCAGCTGAGTTTATGCAAGCGATGTAATCACAAATCTTGCAAGATGGGTCATGTCATCTCGATTTAGTTGGGATCTAATTTTGTACAAAATTGCCAGGTTAATATGTATTTAATTTGTTGTTTAATGTACCCACTTAATGGGAACACTGACTGTTGCAACTCAGCTCACGCTAAATCAGCGGCAAAGGTTTCTATATCATTTTACAAGCAATAAAATAATTTGTATATGTAAACAAACAAGCACATTACATAGTTAAAGATATACGAGTATAACAACTACTTTTAAAGTCAAAAATTACACTATTATTACTCCCAAAGCACAACAAATTTAAACTTATTTATACAGCCTTGGCCAAAAGTATTAGACATGTATTTTCACTCAATCTTCTAAACTAATTTCACTCCTTTTTGGCATTTTTAACAATTTTAGGTGTCAATTTAATCACATCAACAGAAATGAAAGCTTGTTTACTTGTTAGAGTCCAGAACACAAGTGACCAAACATTGACTGATATGACCGAAAGAAAACCGAATCCTTTGTTTTCGGTCACCAGGTGTTTTATGACCTTAACAAAGAGCCGCTTGATATTCTAAGAAGTTATTTATGACCCCGGTAAGTCATTTAAGATAAATACTCAGTTATTGGTTAAGTAGTAAACATAAACATGCATTCTGATTTTTTAAAGGTGCCTAATAATTTTGGCCAAGGCTGTATGCGCTCAAAATCCAAGTCAAAACAAACGAGGTGGGGTTGTCTTTTATGACTTTCGAGCCAATGCAGTACGATTTTGTCTTACTTTTTAGAATAAATAACTGATCTTTTCTAAATAACTGCCTGTGTCTATGCCCAGCGTACATGTCTCGAGACGCACCTGACAATTTATTGCTTCATAAACTACATATAGTATCGCAAGCTGCACCAGGTAAAGATAAGGCTTCTCTCTAGACCTCTTCAGATGAAACTCATTGTGGCTCATTGTTAGACCAACGTGTACTTGACCTACTAGCAGCCGCTGAAACTCGATAGCAACATGATTTGCTTTTGTTTTGAGATAATGCAATAGTTCATTAGTTTCCTTATTGAGCAGACACTAAGAGCTATTCAGTTTTTTAAGTAGCTATAACAATTAGCCTAATCAGTGAGGGACTATAATGGTAAGCAATTATGCATCTTTTATAATCAAAATTAACATCGGAGCGTTAGAAAACTATAAACTCTACATGGCACTAACTAGTATCAAAATGTTAAACCTAGAATTATTAACAACTATAGCGACCCGTCCCGGCTTCGCACAGGTGTATTATACATATAAACCTTCCTCTTGAATCAGTACTCTATCTATTGAAAAAACCGCATCAATATCTGTTGCGTAGTTTTAAAGATATAAGCATACATAGGGACAGACAGCGGGAAGCGACTTTGTTTTATACTATGTAGTGATATCTCTTCATTTTTTATAGTCAAAAAATATAGTACACATCGAAACATTGCTAGCAGCTTAGTTTTCTTTTAAATTAGGATTGCATTTTATAACATTGGCCTGAAGTAAAACAAAGGTAATCTAGAGTGAAAACTCAGTTAATCACCATCACCATCATCATTCGCAGTCTTCTTTATCCCTCTGACTCGGTCCTTTGACAGACGTGTTGAGGTCATGAAAGTCGGTTTAGGGATTTTAACATGATTTAACAATTCTCACGTCAAAACCTACAATAATTCAAATACAATACAACAGTTAAAGCATTGTATCTATTCAGTGCACGGACAAAACCTACACAAAGAGCTTTAGTTCCGTTCCTAGGCATTAATTGGCACTAATTGCGACATAATAGTGCTTTAATTAATCCAATAAAGAAACAAAAAGGATTTCTAGACAAAGGAACTACGGTACAATATTAGTGATTTCGACTTAAGGGTTTTCACAGAAGAGAAACTTGAGTTTATATCGTTCGGGATTGTTTTACTCTTATACGTTAATTACAAAATTTACAAATGACAAAGAATTTCATCCTTTCTGTTCTTGTATGTACTCGTACAAGAATTGAAAATTGTAAACAGAACTTTGAGATTTATTTGAATCGCAGTCCGCTGCACCACGCCAATAATTATATTTATTAGTTACTTATAGTGCCAATTTTATTTATGTATTAGTTCTAACATTAAACAGTGTGGTTGTTAAAAGTAAGACCAGTGAAATGATTGATTTATCGGTGCCGTTAAGATATTTGAAACTTACACTAGGTCACATAAGAAAACCCTATTCTGATATAGATTTTTTCTAGAACTACTTTTATTTATTGTGATTTCCGTCCAATTTTATTCAAATCCTGCAGTCAAAAAATGTTTGAATTAATTTGTCACAAAAACAACTTTTTGGACTCTTAATTGTTCACAGCTTTTTTTTTTATTAAGTTATACTGTCCCACTTCTGGGCAAAAGTCTTCCTCCATTTCCTTCCAAGAGTCGCGATCCATCGCAACCTCTCGCCAACCCCTCTCGAATGGGTCAAGATTAAGAGCGTTAAATAAAAAAAAACACCAAAGTAAATAAACATAATTTGAATTGAAATTTGAATATGGTCCAATGCCAGGATAGCTCACCGAGATTTCACCCTGATAACAACAAAATAAACTTCACAGTCTAGTATAAAGCTCAACCACATATGTTCCAATTAGAAAAATAGTAGGCCAACATTGCCTTGCATTTCCTCAAACCGACTAGTACCTAACATGTACAACACATTTCACCATACATGGCTCTATGTTGGCTTCCTACCCATTTCGCAAAGTAACCGTGCTAGTCGGTCAGTTTACTTCCTGTGTTCCTTCAACATTCAACCTTAACAACTAAAGATAAGGTTTCTTTTAGCTAACGCATGATAAGATTGATAGAAATGACCATTTTTGGTAAGAAAGATCATGTCGTGGTAAGCAGCAATAAAAATACGGTAGCGAAGCGATTTATATCTAACCAAGATTTAATTACACAAACTAGTAATTTAGTTGGTACACAAGTCTTCTTTTAACTGTTTTTAATTGCGTTTTTACCATAAACATAATACCTCTTTATTAATTTACGAAATAATCTGTGAAAATGTGGTAGTGAAATAGTTTACGTAATTACTTAATCTTAGCCAATTTATTTAATTATTTAGTGATTAACGCCATATTCAACTAAATGAAGGTTCATATAGCGCTGGCTTAATGCAAGCGGCTTACAATTCACATAATTAGAAATTTAATGGGAGTCCTAAGTGATACGACGTGAGCCACAGGAAGTCAATAAATCGACTACGGATCAAAGTGGGCCGGTAGAGATAACCTCGTGAAATGGGGATACTCCGGGAGTGCTTACTGTTACTGTTGAGTGTGAGTGATGCAAAACCTGCAGCACCTGCTTGCATATCCTTAGTGCCCTCCAGCACCTGTACCATACAACCAGGGTTGCCAATTTTTAAAGCCACCATAACTGGATATCTTTGATCGAGTCATACTTGGTCATAATAAAAATATACTTAGATTGGTGTGCTTTAGTTTTTCCGAAAAATCCAACCCACAATAAATTAGCTTTTTTGGATTAGTTTCTTGACTTCATTGATCCGTGCTACTACTAGTACTTGGTCCAGGTTCTAAATATTTTTTGGTTGTTTTTTTAGCTCCATAAATACTATAAATATAAATGTCGCGTTAAGAATTTTATCTAACCGGATCTAACCTAACCTAACCTAACCTGACCCCAACAATTCCTTCTAAAATCTCACAGTCTAGTCAAAAACTGGACGGTTGGGAACCCTGCATGCAACCCCTCGCGGAGTAGCAGAGGCGAAGCTTTGGGAAAAGGCCATATAAAACATATTTGGATCATCGACACGATGTAGAAGAACAGTATCTTATCTTGACTTCCTAAACCTACACAACTAGTTCAGGGGCAGAGAATATATTTTGTCAACAAACGCCTTTTGATGAATATATTTATTAACTAAAATGTTAATTTAATGCCACAGGCATAGGTACTACAGAGCGATTACTATCAAGCTACACATTGTTTTACCAATTTTCACCGAGTAAAAATCAAACAAAAACCGATGTAAACTGATTGCAGGTTAGAGGAAAGCCACCAATTACCCGGCGAGCGAGCAGAGATCGAGTGTAGCGGTGCATTAAATCACCCGCTGACATTTTCTTTTACTGCGCAACCACTTTGGGATTTTCACTTTTGTGTGGTGATTACGTTTTGTTTGTGGGAAGATTGGTTTGTGCTATTTTTATAACGTTATTTGAGAGATTAGACTTTTTCGTTTAGATTAGATTGGATTAGATTAATTGGTAGATAAACGAGTGAAAATAAAATTCAAGATGCGATTTTGTGAAATCTAGATATCTAAAGTAGATATATAAATAATTTATCGTTATCGATAATGTAGCTTGTACAAAAATAACACAATGACAATCTAAAAAAGATCACGAGGATCAGAATTTGGATGTTTTAAATACTCTTTGATTACTGAAAATCTTTTTGATATTTCTCGGGTGCATACCTATACCTAATCAAGAAAATATTATACTTTAACAGTTTTCTTTCATCTACACAATTATTACTATTATTATTACTTGAATTCGTTCACTCATCGATCGACTATTCACAATACCTATCAACTGTTCGCACGCCGTGTTATCACTAGATGAGCTGAGGCCGTAGCAGGAGTTTGCTTAGTAAACGAAAACTATTACAGTTTTTGTAAACTAGTACAGTTTTTTTGTCGTTTTTTAAATTCCTGTTAATCTTTCCTCGTTTTCGCTAGGGGCGCTGTACAAAAATATATGTGGCACCACGGAAACCGTAGTTTCCGTTTACATATAAACTCAAACTAGCCCCTCAGTTGTCGCCGCAACTTTGTTTCACGTGGTAAGATCATCTCTAAGAATGATGCACCGGATTATGGACCTTCGTGCCACGCGTTTGCGTTGCTGACTGTTTCAATTTTGCGTAGCATTCGTACTATTTCATCTCTAAAGAAAAGTTAACAACATCACTTTGATTTATTTTTTATAAAATAATGTACAACATACCTGTGGCGCACTCTGCTGTTGATGTGTCGAACCTCGCGGCCGCCGCTGCTTTCTCCGTCGCTGCCCGAACCGGGAACCTCCATTGTGTGGATTGATATAGATTTGCTCATCTGAAACAACGGTTTATTCTTTAATATAAGTAGGTAGGAGCTACATAAAATAATAATAATAGGGTAATACATCAAACATTTATTTTTTGTATACTAAGATCTTACTGCGTTACGAGGGCTCATGTGCAGTTTTATACAAAAGATTTCAAAAAACTCATGAAAGGAAGCCGCGTAACGCAGTTTCTAGCCTTATTCATATAAGAAAATTATTGTATTACTAGTTTTTACCCGTATCTTCGCCCGCATGATATTTTGATTTTTGTGCTATCCCATGGGAACCCTTTATTTATCTGGGATAAAAAGTAGACTATGTCACGTTCCGTCTTTCAAACCCGAGGCCCTCCCTTACCATCCTTAATAAAGGAGGAGTAAAATAAAAAAAAAAAAAAAAACAAAAACGATTTGACGGTTGTTCGATTCGACAGTTGATTTTTTTGACATTTTTTGAAGCGCACTCTAGAATAGCTCGCAGATAGCAGAATTTTTCCTACTTACTTAACACCTATCGTTATATTATGGAATTTTTACGCAACATCATTTTTATTTATAGCCTATGTGTTATTCTGATATATAAGCTATATTATTGCAAGTTTCATCTCAATCCGTTCAGTAGTTTTTGCGTGAAAGAGTAACAAACATCCATCCATTTATGTACTAAACCACTTAGGTTATGGAGAAAATACAGTAAAACTGTTCACAATCTAATCAGTAATCACCTTCTCAATATTATGCTTCCTAGCACTGGTAACTGGTTTTATCCAGTCTGGGGAAGCTTGAAAGCTAAAACATTATATTTTTCTTGTGTGGGCCACAAGTATGAAGCTGCTCCCAAAGAGCTACGTCAATGTAAAAGTGAGTATACTCACTAACTCTGGCAGCCAGTTCTTCCACAGTCTTCTCCTTGGCGGGGTCGATGCCGAATAATTTGGCTTTAGCGGCGTGGTTGAGTTTAGATATTATCTCCATCGACTTAGGCAGGGGCTATTACACAGGCAACTTCTCTTAGCTAAACGGTATATAAACTACTCACCGGTGCAATATACTACTAATACTGGTAACAATTTTTTGCAGTCTAGGCACTTAAGTAGAATTGCGGACAAAATGCACCCAGTGGCTACTAGTTATTCCACAGTCTGATCATGGAACTTTTACGTTTATACGTAAATACGGTGAAAAAGCATCAAAACGGTTCAGATTACTCACCGGAGCAATATACTTCCTAACGCTGGCAGCCAATTCTTCAACAGTCTTCTCCTTGGCGGGGTCGATTCCAAAGAACTTGGCCTTGGCAGCGTGGTTTAGCTGAGATATTTTCATCAACAGTGGCAGGGGCTGTCGCACAGGGTACTTCTCTTGGCAACACAGTTTACAATCCAATCACCGGAGCAATATACATCCTAACACCGGTAGCTAGTTCTTGCAGTCTAGGCACTGAACCATTAAATAGAATTGCGGAGAACATGCACCAAAACGGTTCACATTACTCACCGGAGCGATGTATTTCCTAACGCTGGCAGCCAGTTCTTCAACAGTCTTCTCTTTAGCAGGGTCAATGCCGAAGAACTTGGCTTTGGCTGCGTGGTTGAGTTGCGAGATCTTCATGAGCGGCGGTGGAGGCACGTCCTGTACGGGCGGCTTCTCCTGCCGACGCAGCTTGCCCAGCTGGATGGGCTCTTCGATCTGTCGATACAAATTACAGCGTAAATACTTATAACCGTTTAGCTAGGTCAAAGGCCTTCAGGTGGCTTAAAAACTGAACTCAAAACTCTGATACCAGGGCTAGCCACCCGGCCTATACGAACTTACTCACTTTTTATAAGCGTACTTATACGCTAAACAGCTTCTCTACTTATCATATCAGCCAGGAAATCGTAAGTTAAACGCAAACCTATCTTATATTAAAAAAGGTTAAACAGGCACGGCAAGCGTATTGTGTCTGTCTTGGGAAGAGCTTACTATAAAAATGATCCTATGAAGTAAGGTCTTCCCGTACCAATGAGTTTCTATGGAACTTATGTACGGAATTTCACATACGCCCGTAGAAGAAATTCCATATGTGAATCCACCAACCCGCACTGGGCCAGCGTGGTGGATATGGCCCAGTCACCGTTCATGGGTAGGCCTACGTCCTGCAGTGGACTATTAAAAAGGCTGGTACAGTACAGGCACGGCAAGCGCAACGTATGAACTTTAGTAGCACGCTGAATGTAATCCATATAAAACGGTCTTATTGGAGGCTAAATCCATCCATAGTTGTATCGGGGCTGATATAATAAGTATTAAAAATATAATTATGCCCGCGTCAATGGCATTGTGATCTAAATAATACTAAGTGGTAAATCAGTGTTACCATCACCACCAATTTCAGATTTTTTTATCGTGAATAAGTCCGCATTTCAGGTTTTAGGTTTCACATTTCACCACTATACTCTATAAAATTTAACTTGATCTCTGCGACAGTGACATTGACATAGAAGATTGACATATTTAGAGTTGAGACAGTAGCGGAAAAAATCGATTTTCAAACAATGTTGTAATGAAATCGAATGAGTAGTTGTAGGTGAGAAATTGGATCTTACTTACTATTATTTAAGATCAAGTATGTACACATGTAAATAATGTTATGATATTAATTATATACTCATAATAATGTAACGATAGTATTTATCGACGTTTTTCACTATTATCGATGCTAATGTAACATATAATTGGGTTTAATTTAATTACACATGTAAAAAATGTTATGATATTAAAATATACAATAAAATTAATGATAAATAAATAATTAAGTTTTATTTAAAATATCATTGACAGGTACTGTCTTTACTATTAAGACATTCAGGACTTCATAGGCGTGATTTTTCTGACAGCTGTCGCAGAGATCAAGTTAAATTTTATAGAGTATACAAGCTATACTCTATAAAATTTAACTTGGGCTAGTGGCGAAATGCGAAACCAATTTACACGGACCTGATTTCGTGTATATTGTTTATTACACCACACTAACCTATCTATGAAATTGAATTCTTCTATGACGTAACAGATAAGCAGTAAGGGTGTGACAACGTAACGTAAACCCAACAAATAAACTACTGACCTTCTTAACAAAACGCCTGTACCGACTCGCATCATCCTCTTTCTTCGCCTCCTCAGACGGTTTCCGTCCAAGTTTCCCCAACATTGGTATTTTAACATCAGGATTTTTGGCTTGATTCAACCGTTCTTTAAACTCATTAGCAGCCGGCAACTGAAGCCCGATTTTCCTCGGAAAAGGCTCCTGGGTTTTTGGTATATCTGACTCGGTTCTCGAAGCTTTTAGTTTGTTGTTTTTCCTTTGGAAGCGCCGAGGTTTCGGATCGGGAAGTTCGTCGGAACTGTCTGATGAGGAACAGCTTTTCTCTGACGATGAGACGGTGGACGCCGAGACGGATTCGTCATCGGATGAGCTGTCGATGCCTTCGTCTTTCAGTCCCTGAAAATAAGGGTTAAATTTTAGTGACGGGAACATGCCGAGAAATTGTTTTAGATAAAGCCAGTGTAGATCTATTTAAAGTATTAAATTAACAATGATTGCAATTATATTAAAAATTAAGATGCAAAACACTACAATTGCCATAGTACGAATACGATTGAATTTCCAGCAAAAAAGACAGTTGTTCCGTTTAAATAGTTTATCGACTCTCGAGAAAATATATGAAACAGCTGATATTGTCTGGCTGGGTTAGGTTAGGGTTAGGTTATAATTTCCCAGGGTTTTTAGAGCGTATACCGTCTAGGCGAGAACTCTCACATAACCATAAACGATTTTCCCTAGGCAAAAAAAAGGGTTATAATATACTCCAAGGTACCATAAAACACAATTACACTCGATACAAATGACTATTGATAAATCAATCAAGAAAGCCTACCATAGTTGATATGACGATGATCAGCTAGCCTAGCATACACACCACGACATATTTTTATCGACGTGATAAAAAGTAACAGACATAGATTTCACAGAACCTCTGTCTCATTTTGACACGTTGATAAAATTATGTCGTAGTGCTTATGCTAACCCGGAAGATGAAATTCGACTTCACAGTTTCTACAAGATTTCTTCACGCGTTTCCACAATAACTTAGCTATAGGCCGAATCATACAAGTTTGCGGATGTAAAACAGCTACAAGCTGCGCAAAATCCAATAAACACGCAGCTTTATAATAAACTTCAATCAGGATTGGATATTGCGCATCTTGTAGCTAACTTCACATCTGCCGACTTCTATGATTCGGCGTATACAACACGTTTCTACAGAAATTCTAAATACACCACCATCGACATCCAAAAAACGGCACAACAAACAAAAAATAAATTAACACTAAAATTACCTTACTAACCTCAGAGCTTTCCCCCTTAGCCAAAATCTTAGGTTTCGGCACCACAGTGGAGCCAGACTTCAGAATGCCCCGCACTTCGGGCGTTATCATTCTTTGAGCGCGCTCCTCGGAATCATCGTCGAGATCTGTAAAATGTAAAATAATGTCACTCTGTGTCTTATGCAGTAAGGTATAAAGCCCAATCCGTGGAAAACTTTTTGAATTCATTGGACATTCACACAAGTTTCTTACGTAAACTGCAATTTTGGGACCTCTTTTATCAATCAACATTAACAAAACACTAATCACGGTAATGGTATCTAACAGCATTGTGATTCGGCCTTGTTTTTGAAATAAATACCTACAGCCCCACGTGGCCACGCAAAACGTCTCACGCGCTAGGGATGCACGACTGATAGGTAAATCGCGTGCTCACTCATACAAACCCACACGTTTAATTGCCACTGCGGCGCGCCCCTGCGACCGTTGTGTAAGGAGTGTATACCAAACTCCGAGGCGTGTAGGTATGATTCGCGTTCCGGCCGTTTGTATGAAGACGGAATACCAGATACCATTACCATGCCCATATGGTGACACAATTTTTAACCTGTCAAACCGCTCAGCCACGAGTTGCGGGCTTTAGCGGCGGTGGTGGCGGTGGTGTGTACGAGCGCTTGGAGCGGGACGTCGTGGCTTCATTCATTCATTCATCAAACATTTTAGTACCTAGGTGGGTACATTGATTCTTCATCACTCGTCGCCTCGCTACCGCTCATAGCGGCGATGCCGTGGCCGAGCAGAAAGCCAAGTTGCATCAGAAATTGCGGCAGAGTTTGATATGATATAAACTTATATTTCCAGTAAAACGAACAAAAGAAGCCCCAAAATGCAGTTCTAGAAAACCATTTAGGGCAGATTTTCACGGACAGGACGAAAGGTGTAACTGTACATTAGATAGCATATTTTGTAAAACCGGTGTGAATAAAGCAAAATATACATTTTGTACATTTGTGTTACAGTTTTTCCATTATTCCCATAGCTTCGTTAGTCTAAATGTAAAATAAAACGTTAATTTTAATTATACAAATCGTAAGCGTGATAATAAGCCCGATTACAGAGGCGCCAGCGTAACTATATTAGCTAAATAGCATAGTTCTGTTTCTTTTTCACTTTAGGCATTCGATAGAGAGAACGCTTTTTACGCTGCTATTTAATTTACGCTGGCGCCTCTGTAATCGATCTTATTATACTTTTTAAATATGTACATCTAAAAATATATAACCAAACCTATTATATAATTGGACATTACATATAATTGGACAATCATTAAACAAGTCCGATCTAAGACTAAAAAAATTAGAGCAATATTTTGATCAACAACAAAATTTTCTGTACGACTTCTGAAAAACAAAGAGTTTTCAACCTTTACTTTCGATAAGTATTTTGAGCTTATAAGGAAAATACGAAGTTCCTTTTAATTGGTTTCTTTAGCTAAACTCATTAACCTGATCAGATCTTCTGATTGATTCTGATCTGATTCTGATCCTAAAACAGGTTCAAAAACATGGTATTTTTTTTTAAATCTGTTAACCCAGGACGCTTAATCCGCCTAAGATGGCTAAACAGTCGAGGATTACAATTTAATGTGTTATCCGAGCTACGGTAGCGTTCGCTAGTAAAACATCACCTCACCCCAAGTAATATAACGAGTGAGTCAAAAGCGATGTCATCATTTCACGCCGTTAGTATTGAATACAATGTTATTAACTATTTAAAATCTTCAGTAAAATTTACTACACATGTGACCTTTTACTCTTCCAAATAACAACATAGTAGTAACATTAAAAATACTAAGAAAGATTGCGCATAAAAATTATGACTAACAGTAACCAGTAACAACAACGGTCAAACATTATATGACTAACTGGAGACTCGAGCTCAAAATAAATATTACTCAAGTATCTTCAAAGGCAACGTGTGTTATGTATTTTTCGAAACTATGAAAAATCTGATTGCGCATGACACATACATTATTTTAAATAAAAGTTCCGATAATGAGGAACCACATTTGAAAAAAAAACTGACTCTAAAATCATAGATACAGTCCGCGCGAATAAATATAGAACATCGATCAATATTGGGAAAGATGGTCAGCTAATTCAATTCAGACTTGTATAGCGTTATCAATGTCTCAAGAACTACTATTGGACAAATCGGCGACAAATGTCACGAGTCCTATTTAACGTTCCGTGTGATGTTTGTCACTGGTTTGTCCAATGGTTTATAAGACAGAGATAAAAATGTACGCAACCCGAGTAAAGCCGTATTATCTTCTGCCAAAGACCGATGTATATTATTTATTTGCTAAGTCTGTAACAATTTGAAGACGAAAAACGTTTTCAAATTTCTTTATCAAATCCATTGATATCTGGGAATGCGTACAGTCATGAGTTTATGGATTCTCCTAGT
Source organism: Hypomecis punctinalis (assembly GCA_949316475.1). Taxonomy (NCBI): domain Eukaryota; kingdom Metazoa; phylum Arthropoda; class Insecta; order Lepidoptera; family Geometridae; genus Hypomecis; species Hypomecis punctinalis. The sequence goes on from OX438810.1 coordinate 17,212,718, forward strand.
GTACAGAAAACCCCGGAAAACACAAAGTGATATCAAAAGAAAAGGGAAAGAGATCATAACAGTGACTCATTTAGCTAGTGAGTATTATATACAAACCGTGAGTGTTAGCTTTAAGATTTAGTTAATACTTCCTTATAAATATTAGAGCTCGTGCGTGCTGTGCTCTGAAAAATGTTCCAAGTGCATGCAAATACCAAGCCTAAATGTTACAGCCGTGAGTGCGATCTACAATCCACTTCGACAATCAAAACAAAACACCAACGCAGATCTCGCCACTGTTAATATAAAACAATTCAAAACAACAACTGCAGGATATCATTTCGAAGTGATTTCAAACCACTGTTTCTTCGGACGGAAAAGTATTGAAATCGCTTCAACTACAGTGAAACCGTGCGATCAAACGTGCATGCACTACCTGATTAGTAGATTAATACCGAACCAAGCGAAAATCGACAACCAAAACGAAAAATAGAATCAGACCTAAGCTCCTAAATTTTGAATTCTGCCGCATCAGATACTCTAGCGACGTGTTTTTCGCGCTCGCCGAACGGAACAATTCCATTTTGAGGGCGAAATCTGGATTCCTCGGCACGTCTTCGTGTGTCAGCGACTTTGTGAGTCTCTCGTTTTGTTCCATTGCTTCTTGAACTTGGCTGGCGAGGACTGGCATCGTCCTTAGTCTTGAAGTTCTGGTTCTATCTTCGCGGCCTCTGGGCAGACCGGCCATTGGAGGTTTATGCGTCAGCTTCGAATTGAACATCTTCATTTTCTCCGATAGCGACATTTTCGCCGGATCGTCCTCATCTAACTTAGCTGCCACCGGTGATTGTGCGTATTTACATACATATTGTGCGGATGTGCGTAATAGCCCGAACATACACATAGTAGTCGATGACATGCAAAAAAGAAAAGCCGTCGATCAAAGACAGAAAGCGGGCCTAGTCTCGTAATGCAATTTACATGCTTTTTGACTCTGACTTTTTTGAAAAGAAAAATGCTTGGGTAAATTAAGATTTCATTTTCTATTTGTAAGGTTGTGTCTTTGACGTTATAACTTTGTTGAATTCTCCCATCGCATATGATGGTTGTGTTCTTTTTGAGATACTTTGAAACGTCAAAAACACAACTTTGGCAAGGCTTCAAAACAATACTAGAAATATTCCGTTACTAGTTTTCTTTACACGGCTGGTAAAAAAAAAGATATTACAGACATGATGTGAACTGTATTATTTTAAAGCCAAAGCATGTGAAACTACGTATCAAAAGTAACAAATTTTGACAAACATTTAAGAACGCAAACATAAATTTATAAATAATAATTGTAACGAAATGAATTAAATTTTTAACATTACCAGCAAGGCAAGAAATCCTACATTTACAAAAATATGCTTAATACAACAGAATAGCAGTTGATATAAATGGCTCCCAATATATTCACAATTTATTTGTGACCAACCAAATTGTATATTTTCCCCCTAAAGACTATAACTTCATATAACTTCGATGGCTTTTATCTCAATAATCTAGACTATATTAATTTAGGTTTTCATTTTGGTTCGCAGAAATTTAAATACAATAATAATTATAAGTTCACAGAGTGCATCACTCCACAAGGTTCCAGTGGTGGACGTCCTACGGTTGAAAGATGGAAGAAAACATTTTATAACAAAGTTTAAATTTTAGGGAACCGAAAAAAATGTGCCTTCACGTATACCGAGAGCCATATAAGTCAACAACAGACTGAATACCCAACACCTCTAAGCCACTCACCATCTTCATCCCTGTCTAGCACGTTGGCAGTGCTTTTAGACTGAGCGAGAGAGAATGATTTCTCCGGCGATTCTGGCTCTGGCTGGAACTGGATGGGTTGGGTCATGAAGCGGTCAACTATCGAGCTGTCTTTGGCTTTAGAGCGGCTGTGGCGAAGCAACGGTTTGGGGGTTCCTGGAAATGAGAATATTTTGTGGTTATAGTCATAAATCAGTTGCCAAAGCTAGAATCAAACGCTCCTCTTTGTTACCGACGATACCAGAACAATACATATTAAAACAATCTTTCCAAATATTATTGAAATCGGCTGACAAATAGCGCGATAGCAAATGTGGGCCCCTTTTTTTGAAGGAACCACCCACCTATCAAAAATCAGTGGACCAAGTTTTGTCGAGATTCGTAGAAAAATGCGACCTGTTGACGAAAACCAACATTTGGACAGACGAAAGCAAAATCGCAGTGTTAAAACGGATATCTTCGCTTACCCTCGATCAAATAAAGGTACAACGTTAAATAAGGTTTTAAGTTGTAACATAAGCTTGGCATAACAGAATTTTTAGAGGCTTGTACGTATTTTGTTTTGTGAATACGACACGACTAGCGATTTCCAAAGTTGACTAAGCAAACAGTGACCCTCCTACATGAATGCTTCAGCACTTTTCCATTAAATCCTCATTGATTTATTTTCAATAGAAACACCAATCTTGCCACTGGCTTCATTCTAATCTGTTTTTCTAAGCGGAACAAAGTTTCCCGGGCTAATTTTTGTTGTGAAAAAGATTCTTTAGGAGTCCACGTGGCCACCCACGAGTTTCCCATTGAGTCAACAAAGATTATCGTTTGGCAGATGATTACCGAGAAAAATTGAGGGTGTTACTCGAACTCTAGTGTTTTAAGCACGATTGAGAACGGGAGGAAAGCGTAATATTTCCAGACAAATTATAGAGGTTAAACGGTCAGAAATTGATGCGATACGATAGCATGAATTCTATTGATCAAGCTACCATCAATAAATAAGACAATCTCTCATACTCGTATTTAGGTACCAAAGCATTTGGTTCTAAATACCAGAGACAGGCAGACACGTAATAGTAGATTGTATCATATGGGAGCAAAATAATATATTTACGGCGAGGGCGCTTTTTTGAATTCAGAGCGAAGTGAGGGATTCTAGAGTAGAATCCTGAACGTAGCGAAGGATTCAAAGTACGTCGCCCGAGCCAAAAATATATTTTGCGCCCGAGTGGTACACTCTACTTTTCATGACCTCTATGAGAAAACAAAAGGCGCCTCACATTTTACTATTATATTAATATTTAATAAAACGTAGAGTAACAAAACAACTAAATTGAAATTAAATGGTATCTAGTAATAAAATAAATGAAAACTTATATTTACATTCTTCTCATCCATTTTCTTGGCGCTGAACACTAACATTACAAATACTTCCAAATTCAACAAGTGCGCGGCAAAGATCATTCCGTCGCACTTATTTGTTCCAAATTCAAAAAGTGCGCGGCAAAGATAATTCCGTCGCACTTATAGAGTTCCTTATAGAAAACACCTCCTTCGGGCGCACTTAAAGGCGAATCAAGTAGTCCTTTTCGAATAGATGTGATGAAAAACTCTTTCACCTTTCTGTACAGGCCGAATCAAACTTCTACGACTGCTACAAGCTGTGCAAAAGCCAATCTGACTGAAGCTCACTAAACAGCAGCACGAGGGTTGGATTTCACGCAACTTGTGGCTAACATCACTGCCGCCTAGATATTTAATTCGGCCGATACCAGAAACAAAGGGAGGCAAGTGCCCAGCAGTGGGTTATTTAAGGCTGATGATGATGATACCAGAATTTAGCATTTGGTTAGAGAGATACACACGTATTACTAATTTCCTTGGCTCATTTCACCGCTCTGTACAGGTGTCAAAAAGGCCTTAGCCTGCTTTCCATGTTACTGCATTGATCGTATGTTTTTATCTCATCGATTGCTATAGGAGTTTATAGAACGTAGTACAAGATCGAATGCTTTGTTCCATCATGCAACTTCCCGTCGGCAGCAATAAAATGATGTAATTTCCTATGGGACAGCACCGAAGCGGCGTTTACCGCTGCCCGGTTTGTTTTAACTGTTGTTCTATACCTACTCGGAATTTTAATCGAAGCAAAATGAGATCCGGTGTTGCTTTTTGATAAAGTAAATGCATGGTCTTGTTTGTTTTTTCTTGCTCCTACGTAAAACGTATTTTTTTACGCAGTATAATCGGTACTGCCCACTATTTATCTGCGTTAAAGGTCAGAAAGGCTGTCCAGTCAAAAACTTTCAACTTAAGGATAGGCCGATCATACTCTATTGTTCGAAAATGGTAAACAACAGCTCGTTTAGGAAAATGCATCATCTTGAACAGTTATTCGATGGTCCAGCAATAACGTGGAAGCACTGCTTGAGAAGTTCTTTTCAACGTAATTTTTCAAAATCTTTACAATCAGGTTGATGAGCGTACTGTTTTATAAGCTGCTCAGAGTTGTCAAAAATCATCTGAGCCGCTGGGCGCCCACTAGTGGACTTAGACCTTCCCAATAGATTTACACTAAGACCGGTTTTAATTTACAATTTTATGTGATATTGTATTGTTACGGCATGCAAGGCTCCTAAGGCCAACGACTCGCTCGTCTTGTCACTCAATTCTTCAAAACGCATACCTTTAGCTTGCTGCTGCAACTGCTGCCACATACTAGCTCGGGCCACCACGCTGTTGCTCTTCACGAGCCCCAGAGCGAAGCCACTACCCTCATCGTCGCTATGCTCCGGAGTGCCCAGCGCTTCGTTCTCCGTTGACTTCCTGGCGCGGTCCATGGTAATTAAGTTCCGTTCAATGGACGGTGAGGACCATTCGTTGCTGCTGCTGTTGGTCGCGTGGTTGTCTCGGATCTCTTGGCTCTCGATCAACCCCAGCTCTTCGCCTGGAATGATATAGGGAACAGTTTTATGATTGGATATTTGATTTTTTTGACATCGTAAAAAGAGCATTTTAGACTATCTAAAAGGGATTGGTTCTTTCATAGAGAGGGTTGAAATCACTAACAAAAAATTATGAAGTGTGAACTTGTCGGTAGAGCGATTTCCTAGTCTTTATGAATGTAGCTATCTTTGGTATAATCATTATGAACTTTACATTAGCGATTGTTCATAAATAAAACGTTTTAAATACATTCAATATTTTGCTCAGGTTTACAATTTTGTGATTATTACAAAAGATATTTTACATACTATTACAATAGGTCCAATGTATACGAGCATTTAATAAAACTTTCATTGATGTTTACAAAGTTTGTTGGCAAAGCTTAATTTTAATATGCTGTAAACTTCGTGTTGCCTGAATTGAAAAACATGTGTTATCTTTTTATTTTCAGATTGAATCAATGTCAATGATCTCTAAAATATATCTCGAGTGAAGTTTCCAACAAGACAATGCTTGTAGAGTTTGGAAGAATCAGCTGTGATCAACACAATACATATCATGCATCCACCATATTTACACAACCGGGTTCACGATGGTGAATGTTGACAGCTCAAATTAAAGCTTTAAAAAAGTGATTACACACAATAACACAATACATCTGCAGGGTAAATGTGCTTGACAAAGCACGTTCATCACATTGACCCAAATAAATGGGCCGAGAGACATTCCACAAGGTTATGCCGTGTTTATTTTCAAAACCGACCTAATACGAATAGCGGCGCATTCGGTAAATCTAATTTTACCAAACACAACGTAAACAAACCGCAAACCGAAGCCGAGTCGATCGACTGATCGTTTTCACATGTTTATTTTATGACAGAAGCAGTTGTGACTGGCAACTGGGCAGCGCACTAAATAAGCCAAAAGCTCCGCGCAATGGAACAACACGCGTTTGTTAAAAATAAGTTTATGGGTTTAATAAACTAGCGTGATTAGCGAGTTTCGATAGATGATACTGACCAGAGTGGGGTCCGGAGTCTCGGGAGGACGCTCGGTTGTAGACCCCGCTGTCACAAGACACGTTAAGGCTCCAGTTGTCCGCTTCAGCTTGGTGGCGTTCGTCCTCTTCCAGAGCTCGACTGTCCTCGTCAAGGGCGACGCGGACTTTGTTCACTTCTTGCTCTATCTCGTCCAAAGTCGACTGCTTCCTATTGGCTTCAGCGAAGTCCAGGAAGATGGCCTCGCCGTAGCTGTCGCCTTTCGCACTTCCGCCGTCCGAATAGGTAGTCGGAGATTTCACAGCGAACGTGCTCGAGCCGAACGGCGGCGAATCCAACGTCTTCGCGAAGTCGGCAAAAGGATCTCTTTCAGGTTCCTCTGAAGGAAACGAACCCCCGGCGACGGGAGCAACACCGGACTCGACGACTCGGGTCGGAAAACTACAGCCCGCTTGGCTGAACGGTTGGAAACTCGGTTGGCCCGGCTCCAAGCTGCGAAATGAGAAAAGAAACGCGTTAATGTAGACCGCCGCCGTACATAAGACAGAGACGGTAGATGTTTCGGTACGCCTTCATAAATTTCGATGAATTATGGCGTGAGTGATTCGATTGGCGTCGTCGATAGATCGTTTTAGGGTGGTTTGACACCATTGGAAGTATTATCTAAATATAAACGTCTGTTTTCGTTTCCGGAGTCACAGATTAGTGGGGATCGTTTTAGACGATTTATTGTCGAATATGGGACGTAAAGTTGCCTAGTCAGATTTATGAAGCTCATGGACCTTGCATAAGCTATCTCCATTTCGTATAGACTTCATATAAGAATCATGACATGACATGGCCTGACGTGTTTTTCAGCAAAGCTACACCACACGATGACTCATCTGAGATAGTTCAATTATAAGATGGTATAATATCGGATCCGGCTATTGCATCAGTGTCGATGCCATTAGGGGCATCGAGTCCGCACCAGATCGCTCGCTCATAAAACCGTCCAAGCGTGCTTTAGAGCACAACAGATCCAGAAATAGTGCTTGACCCACTGAGCGGCTGGAGCGATTATTTCCGTCATCAAGACAGCATCGGCACTCGACCGCTTGCAGCCGGAATCGATGTTAATCGGTAATCATGATAGATAATTGCAATTGCGGAAAATAGAACCAGAATTGATAAAAGGAGAAGAATGGAAAGTCCCTGCGCTTATGTATTGCTAGGTCCTTTAGGGACGACGAGTACTTATCGATAAGTGGAACAGGAAAACTTCGAAAAGTGATCCAAATAAACATGCACTCATTGAATTCAAGGTAAAAGATTCTCTGAACATTTATTTTTTATCTAAACGAGAAAATATCGACTGGAAACGTGATGTATGGTAGTGTATGTACATAAGTACTAACACGAATTAAAAGTTTCAGTTTGGAATTTTCTGTGCGCTAAGTCAAAATTCATGTTATGTAAATGTACGAATGTGAAAGTCAAATGTACGAATATTAAAACCTAGAAATCCACCTAGCCTAGAGAAACTATAAGTCTGGAAAGATAGGAATGAGAGCCATTTTAAATGATGTGTGAAACTTAATGATCTTCAGAGAGAATTTGGCTTAGATACAGGTAAGCAAGATAATCATATCCGAAATAGGACAGTTGCTGCCAAATGTTATATAACAAGGGTTCGGGATTAGATCATTAGTCATTTTGTATTGTTATTTATAGGTAACCTTATAAATTAGCTGCAGTCACTACGGAAGGTTAAATAAACTATGACTAAAACTAAAATACATTGAAAAAGTTTTGGAAAGAATTTCCAGTGTGGGAGGAGGGATTTTAATCTGTCTTACCGGTCACTTGTAACGTTTCAGCTTTGTTTAAGTATGTTTTTCTGAAGAAAACATATTTACTGATATACATCATGCGTAAAGAAACTTTTCAATGGACGTTTAAGAACACTGTACGTTATAACCAATCCAGCGGATTGAAGTGGGGTTGCACTAACGTGGACTCTGTGAGGTGTGATTGTAGAGAAGTACAAGCAATGTACCACCTTTTGTCCTGCTCCCAGTATCCGACCACCTGTACACTGGGCGACCTCATAGAAGCTTCCCCTTCAGCGCTGGCAGTCGCCAACTACTGGGCAAAACCTCTATAGTTAGCACTCACAATATTAGAACCATGGACATGACGAAGAAAAAGACGAGCGGATTGACAAGTTGAAATGGTAATGGGCAGGGTACATAGCACGGAGGACTGATGATCGACGAAGTAGAAATGTTTCGAGAAGAGCCCACGTATCAGCAAGCACAGCAAAGCATGCAAGACATCTACTTACATCTATATTCTATATTGTAAGACAGATGACCTCAGTAAGATCGTGAGATCATGCTGGATGCAAGCAGGATCCAACAAGCTTTATTGTAGATCTATAGGGAGGCTGTGACTAGCAGACGACATCCTATAGCTGAATTGATGATGATGAGACTTTGTGAGCCCAAACGATAGAAACTAATAAACTTCGTTCCCATGACATTGACTAGTTCAAATCGCACATAAAATTAAGTAACACTTTTCAAGGTAAACGGAACTAAACTAAATGGTAGGCATTATTATGAGCCATATTTACAATAGACATATAGCCGGAAACAGCTAAAAAACGCTATTGCACAAAAAATCTTAACTCAATGACATATTATAGGAAACCGGTGTTATTTACTCATTTTTACGACAACTTAGTTTTTCTATCCTTTGAAAAGTTAATAGATTTGGTCCTATAGCAAAATCTCTAGTACAAATACCTCAATCCGAAAGTTCGCCGGGTCAGCTAGTAAGGAATAAAAGGTGTTGTTTGTTCTATGTAACATAATTTAGTAAAAAACTATTTTACAAAAAGAAAGTAAAAAATATTGTACTCAAATATTTTCCAGTTCTCTAAAATCTTTAGCCATCAGAAAATTTTACACAACCTTAACTTTTGAACCCTGAAACGTTAAAAGTTTGGTTGAAATTAGGAGTGCATTTACACCGTAAAGCGAAAGACGTTGAAAAATCCTTGAGTTTATTCATGAGCTACGAGATTTTATTAAGCGAAGAAACTCGCAATATTAACGAGCCCACTTTAGCATGGCTCGTGTAAAATGATTTTATTCCATCATGTGTGACGTCACATCCATCTTGGATATGCGTCACGGTTTATACTCGTAGTACACTTATCGGACCATTTTTATATTAATTTATTCATAACTAGCCGCGCCTCGCGGTGTTACCCGCGTAAGCCCGAGATAAAAAGTAGCCTATGTGTTAATCTAAGGTCTAAGCTACCTTCATACCTAATTTCATCCAAATCGGTTCAGCCGTTTGTGCGTAAAAGCGTAACAAACATCCATACATACTCCTAAACTTTCGCGTTAATAATATTAGTATGATTTCATACGGTTTAGTACCTACACTTCGCGTCATTATTAATTATACATTATTATCTTTCGCCAAAAATGGCACAACGGACTTCAATCGTACAAAATTCGAATATTGCTCTTGAATCGATTACTGTTGATTTTTTCTAAAACAGCCCAGCCGATTTCGATAAAATTTAAATGGGAGCACCCCTGAATCAGAATTGAGATCTTCCTTTTTTGAAGTCGGTTAAAAATGATATTTAAAAGCTAAAGAATCAATTCTAAGTATGGAAGTTGTCACCAAACATGTTAATATTACTGAAACAATAAAAGAGAGACCTATACCCAAATAGAAAAGCAAATAGAAAATAGAGAAGCTGTGGAAAATATTGATTTGTGAAGGGACACTCCTAGGTCTAGTAAAGTTAAGGCGACCTTGACCGTCAGTTAAAACATCGAGTGTCAGTCAAAACATAGTATCGCACTGATGACGAGTAAAGGCAGAAGCGACCAGAGGGTGGAATGAGAGTTTTTCGCTCGAGCTCGATCGCGTTAACGTTTGATGTGTTTCTATGGAAATGGCACAGCGGTTTCTTGTGTCACGTACAGAAAACTGAATAGCTAAGTTTGAGTATTTTTTACGGTAATGTAACGAGCGCCAAACCGATCCAACACAAGCGTAGCAACGTCTGTGATTGGCTAACTCAAGCGTGTGTGTCAATGTGCTCGACGCGTTCGATCAACGCGACGTAAAAGTGATTTGATTTGCAAAACTCCCACTCGGCACTCTGATGCGATACATGTGCTAAGGTCATAACCTTAATAGCGGAAATCGAAAATGCAAATTCAAACCAAAAATACAGAATATACCACGGTAAGATCATAACGACATGACAGTGATGGATATAGATATTTTTACTACTGCAAAAACAATGAAAATGAAACAGCCAAAATTTGTGCTGATTCGTGCAAGTCACAAATCATTACAGTGTCCAATTTGCGCACAAAAAAATAAATAATAGGCGAAGTGCGAGTAGAACTCGCGTACGAAGGGTTCAGTACTGTATGGGAGCCCCCCTTAACTGCTGTACTGTACTGTACCAGCCTTTTTAGTAGTCCACTGCAAGACGTAGGCCTACCCACGAAGGGTGATTGGGCCATATCCGCCACGCGGGCCCAGTGCGGGTTGGTGGATTCACATATGCCATCGAATTTCTTCTACGGACGTATGTAGGTTGCCTCACGATGTTTTCCTTCACCGAAAAGCCTGTGGTGTGAAATTCCGTACATAAATTCCAAAGAACTCATTGGTACGGGACCGGGGATTCGAACCCACGACCTCACGATTGTAAGGCGGATGTCACTACCTCTTGACCACCACGGCTTCCCCCTTAACTATTCATTTTAATTTAATAATTAATTATTAAAGTAAACAAACAATTAAATATTCTGATGGGTGACCGCGGGTGGCATTTTCCAACTAAGCGCTACCGTAGCTCGGATGACACATTAACCTGTAGATCCCGGATGTTTTAACCGTTTAACCATGTCGGAGGCCTACAGGCGGCCTAAAAACTGTGACACCAGGGCTAACCATCCGGCCTTTTTGAACTTACTTATTAAATATTCTGTGAATACTGGTATTTCAAGCTTCTACCTGTTACTAATATTAATATCAAGCGAAAAACGGCTAAAAATTCAGGGTTGTTGTATGGGAGCCCCCCTTAAATATTTGTTGTTATAGGCAACAGAAATACAGCATCTGTGAACATTTCAACTGTCTAGCTATCACGGTTCATGAGATGCAGCTTGGTGACAGACAGACAGACGAACAGATAGCGGTTTCTTAGTAATAGGGTCCCGTTTTTACCCTTTAGGTACGGAACCCTAAAAATAACAAAGTGTGTCACAATTCAGCCAAAAACATCAAATATTTTTTTATCAAGATCACAGACCAATAAATCAAAAGGACTGAAAGGCATGACGCAAATACTATGGCCTGGAAGTAATCTAGATAGTCAAGTCTAGATGCCCTAGCGCGACCTAACTTTATAGTAATAGCATTTTTCTAATGCATATTAAATTACTGCGTCATTTGTGAGTGACCTGAATCGTTTCAGGTGAATATAGTTGCGAATACTACAGCTATGACCTAGTTGTATACATAAATGGCAGTGTTACTGATGTCACTAAAAAGGGCCGGTTCATAAAGATTCCTATAACGGTCAAGTTTTGTTTCACACTGGTCGAACAATACATATATGATATGGTACTAGTTTACCTTTGTACTCATCATTGCGAACCACTTTTATTATGGTACCAACTCGGAAATGGCTTTATGTGTGTTTATGTGCATTTGGTACGCTCTCAATAATATAATATATTGGTTAAAAGAATTGCAAGTGGCAATATAAATACGGGCCATATTCTATACACAAAGAATATTTTTTTGTTGCTGTAAAATATCAGATTGAACCACGGCCTGTTAGTTGATGTACATTATCAGATGGAACATAATAAGTTCTTGTCCTAAAACTCTTTTTCAAAATTTAATAACAACCGCTTAGACCCAATCAAAACATTAATGAAAAATAATATAAACCGTTTGATCCTTCTTTGATTATTGTAACGTTCACAGTACTAGAGCAAAGATATTTCACTTCTCACTTACGTCCCGAAAATGGGCCACTCCATATAGAAGGGATCCATATCACACGAGCACAAAGAAACAATATTTTAGGATATAGAACACTCGCTATTCTCCAAGTCTAAAATATCTCTTACGTTGTTGTTGGAAACGTGATTCAAACTGTAAACTGAAGCGATCTCAGATGATGTCAGATAGCCGAAACGCGAAATTAACACGAACCGTGTACTAATATCGCGCTAAACTCAATTAACAAAACATCCTAATATTTTCAATGAAAGAAGAAAACCTTGAATAGGAAGGTAACTAGGCGCACAAAATATAAACATAATTTGAATTTAAATGAGCACGAAAATTGGGAAGCCTTTCGCCTTTCAAATAAGTAATTTTGTTATTGGCTTTAGATATAAACACAATCAATATCATTCACCTACAAAGTGATGGATCGATGGGCAATTTTCACGAAACAAACTATGTACGCAGACGTGAAGGCTGATTAATTTATATTAGCCTTGAGAAAATGATGCATCTTTTCGGACAAAAACGTGGGAGAATATTATGCGTATAGTTTCTCACTCTATTGAACGGGGCTTATACTTGAATAACAAAGAATCCAGTAGGAATTCTAATGAGTAATGCACATGGACAGGAAAGCTACAGTAGTGTTTGGAACAAAACATTTAGTGGCGGCCCACGCTCCACGTTCGCTCATCAAAATAATGGCGGACAGCCAACTCCCGGCTTCCAACGCTGACGAGGGAGGCCGGCGTACGGCACAATCACCTTTGCACAAAAACAAATTTAAGTACCAGTCGAGCGTGGAAAACAACACTTTCCCTAAGTTACAAACATGAAGAAAAGGAACCATCACGGAAACCTAGCAGATCAATGAAAACAACGCTTGATGTCATTCACTGTGACGTATCTATGAATAATGTATTTGTGCAGTCTAGTGTAGGAAATAGAATCGCCGGCGGCAGATGCAATGAATACAAATTTCACCAGTCGAAACGAACGAGCGGATAAAAATATGGAATTGGAATTAAGGTTAAAGCATCTGTTAGGAGCTTACCTGGAAGTGATCGACCTCATTTCTTCGACAGTGATAGGTTGGGTCTTGTAGCGCTCTTTATCACGTGTTTTGGATCTCGATGTCGATGGCTGGTCTCCCCTAGGGGAAAGGGCCTGTTCCATAGTCTTTATTCTAGAAGCGATCGAGGGAAACGACTTCTCATTGGAATCCGAGTCGCATTGTCGATCGCGCGGCCACTCGTATCGGCCGCTAGCGCAGGTTTCGTCAACTTTCAGTCTTCGGTTGTTCAGGATCGAGAGCAGCTCGTCGTTGACGTCACAAGCGAGGCTCTTCGATCGGGCGTTCGTTTTAGGTCGAAGGTTTCTCCGGCGGAGCACGGCACTGGGATAGCTCTCTTCCGGGTCGGGTGCGGGTGCAGGCGCGGGCGCGAGATTCAGCACGCGTCGCGGTCCAGCCGCCGACAGTTCGCCCGCGTCGCCACTGAAATTCGTCACACTAATGTTCGCATCGTTGTCCGCGCAAAACGAGAGCCGTGGGCGCGGTGATTGGCTGCGTTCCCTGGTCAAGCTCGAACCCCTCTGCTTTAAAATAGGTCTCACTGCCGTCTCACACTCTGATCCCGAGTGGTCTGATGTCCGCGACCTGAGGAGAGATTGTCTCCGAGAGCTTCTGTCGTCTTCGCTCAAATCGAAACTAGAAGCGTGTCCTTCGTCGCCGGACAACTTTTTTGATGTTTTTAGGATCGGTTTTTTCGGCAGGTCGAAATCGTATTCGTCGTGTTCTATAGATTTTTTCTTCAGAATCGGTTTTGGTGTGTCACATGGGACGATGTCTGGACAAGGTCGTTCTTCAGAAAAACTTTTTTTCTTTAATATTGGTCTGACCATTTCTTTTTCATCGTCGACTAACTCAGCACCCCCCGCTGCGGCTAATAACACCGCTTGAGCAATAGAAACGTGAGATGACGTCGTGCTACTGCTTGAACTCGAATTAGATTTTCGTTTTAATATCCCATGGGGCTCGGGGGAGCCTTGGGACAACTCATCATTGTGTAAGTCTTCCTCTTTACTCATCTTACGTTTTAAAATACCCTGAATTTGTCCATCGGGTGATCTGTTTCTAATGACGTCTTCCAAAGATGATCTCCTGTTTTTCAAGATGGGTTTGTTCGTGTCGATAGAACCATCTTCTGCGAATGATACTTCCGGACTACAAGAACGTCTTCTGGCGACCTGTGACTCATCTAAACTGCGACGTTTCTTGAGTATTCCCTGGCGCTGTCTATCTGAGCGACAGTTGCGTGGTTCAATAACGCTTGGTGAAAACGTGACTGGAGGTGAAGCAATTGCATTATTAGAAGATGACGTGGCATTATCTTCATGGATAGACTTCCGCTTCAAAATAGATACTGGCGTTAGACAACAGGATGCGGATGAAGTATCGAGACGGCGGTTTTGACTAGACGTATCATTATTGAGATCAGAAAACATTGCACTCTGTTTTTCAAAGTCAATCAGTCTCTGTGCTGCCGTGTCTATATCCCTGAGCCTCTCTGTCACGCCTCTGTGATGAAAAGACCTGTCGTTTACGAGGCCGTAATTGATGGCATGGTTGTTGACTCTTTGTTCAGGTTTCGATGTAAATAAAGAGTCGAGTCGCGGCTCTGGCGTGTCTAAATTTAACTTATTACTAGTTAAGTTATTTGACAATTTGTTAACCCTATCTAATGTCTGTTTAGTCAAAGCGGCTAAGCTATCCATCTCCTGAGAAAGTCTAGAGCTACTCGTGTGTGGTCTCACATCGTGGAGCGTCGACATTTTCATAGTACCTTTAGAATTTTCTGTACCACAAACGTTTATTTTACGTTTACTTTCCGATTGTGAATCTTTTACGTTTTTAGGCGAAATCTTTTTCGTATCATTCACGTCTCTTGGAGAATTATTTTCTAAACTAGTCAGTCTTTTCTTTGAATAATGATATTTTTCGCTAAGACTTTCACTATCTTTTTGAGCTCGTTGTCTTCTTTCGATTCGATTCGTTTCAGTGTCGCTCTTTGCTTTCTCTGGACTCTTTCGAACGGGTTTGTTTTTGGGCGATTCCAGTTTTGCTTTAGGATCAGGTTTCGAGTTTGAGATCGTTAAGTCCTGCTTAACGGGTGAAGAGGAAGTTCGAATATTTTTTTCAGAAGGTTTCTTGGACAGAGGAATGCAACTTGGTTTTGATCCTGCTTCGGTGCTTCGTCGCCTCTCGTAAGTTTTTTGAACAGGAGCGTTAGGAGAAGTCTTAAGATGAGAAGTTTTGATACCAAAAGATAAGTTTATAGTAGATTTAGGAGAAATTTTGGAAGACGGCAGTGAGCTTTCAGTCTTGGGGTGTGAAGCTTCGAGGGGTCGACGATTTTTTGATTTCGCAGCGTTTCCTGGAACAAAGAAAAGCGTAGTTTAATATACAGAACGAATAAAAGTAGAGTGCAAAAATAGCTGTAATGGATTTGTTTGAGCGGAAGTCGGAAACTGTTGACCTGCACGTGGGTATTGTTCTAACGGAGTTCAGTGACTGCGCAGGCACAGGCTCGTGTGACAATTTGCGCGATATGGCCGCTAGCGCCATTGTTAACGTTAGTAGGTGACGCATTGTATTAAACCACTGATTTAAGAGTCAGTTAAGAATGTAGACAAGTCTGATACGTTACGCTTATTGTTCTCAAAGAAAATCAAGGGAACATTTGATCAACGTAGACAATACAAATTATCCAATGATGTTGAAGGATAAAAGAAACATCTGTTTATACTCTTACAACGATAATAATTGCACGTGTTTAGAAATATACGTGTAGAGGTTAATACGGGAACAAAACACAATTGTCTAGTTCTGTTTTGTAAGGCGGTCGCGTACGTAAGAAATGCATAAGACTCACATTCTCACAACGTTTGACACTTCTAACAATGGCTTCTTATAACTATGGTAAAACGGTGAAGGTTAAGAAACTGTCCCGTAAATTTTGGTCATTGTTTTCGTATTCTCAACATCGTTATAAAAACTTACATTTTATGGCAACATTTATTTAAAACATGTTCCTATATCTTTGAAAAAGTTAGCTGAATTTAAAGGTAATCACACTGTGAGGCTTTTACGGCTTATTCTATAAACAGTAATATCTGGAACTTTACTTAAGTTTGTTTTTCCCGTAAAGTAGGTACAATGTAGGTCAGGAATTTTTAAATCTAAAGTGCATTAATATTTTTAACGTAGAAGTGCTTCATTATAGTCCGCATATTTTTTTCCGTTTAGCATCAAGTAGTCAAACGAGAACCTTGCCGAAGCCTTGCGTAAAATTCTGTTTAGCATTAACAAAAAAAAACAATTTTTAAACATGTATTTTTTATCATTAGAACTGTAGAGCAATATATTTTACATAAACTCTATGTGTATGCAAATTGCATATCTAAATGTACTTCGCATAGCAGAATGTAACATCACAGGCGTCTGCAATCACGTGCAAAACCTCAAGTTGTGGTCGATGCGGTTCAGAAAGGCACGTCCGTGTTCCTGCGATTTTGTTTTATTTGCGAGATTGCGGGACTTGAGAAGAACTCATCTCTGTTCCGATAGCAATAAACTGTGGTTATTATAAATTGTTCTAACCTAAGACTTCTTTATAGAACCTAAATATTACTCCCTTTTCTAAAGGCTCTCTTAATTTCTCTATTACAAACATTTTTTTAACGGGTGTCTTGATCTTATTATGTAACTTTCATCCATATTTTAACTTCGTAATTTAGGTTGTTTTAGAAACTGTGTACCGAACAAATTACTTCACTTCAATAAGTTAATAAATAAATAAGAGTTTAATGGGTATTTCTATTTTATGTATACTTAAGGATTTGTCCTCTAGACAAATTTAATCTTAAAGCAAAGGGTCAAGCGTTGGTTCATATACTGCAGTCATTGATAACAAAAGTCAAACTATAGATTAATTATATTAGAATGAGAATAGGTACTTCTTTCACAAGTTTAGTTGTATAAGTCGTAGCAGAAAAAGAACGATAACATCGACCCTCAAATGAGGCGAAGACAAATTACCTCGACATACCACGGAGAAGTAGGTTAATGAAACGTAATTTTCTATTATGAATGGAATTTTCTTTCTATTGAGAGCAAGGGTATTAACTTAATGGATACTTATGAAGAAGAACGTCCTCGCTACGGTTAGAGACAGTTTGTAAACTTAGGATAAGCAATAAAATGGCTTTCGTACTTTGAGAACATTGACGACACAAGACGTTCTTTTTTCAAGGGTAAGAAAAGGTACTTTTATTTTTTTCTTTACTAACTTTTACTAAAAATGGTAGTACCACTTCTTGGAATTTTGATACATTAGCAGCCACGTGCATCGAATCTGGAGGTTTGACGAGATAATATTGATCAAGACGAAGACGGGCAGAGCACTACCGATCTTATCTCGAAGCGTTTCGTAATATGTAATGACTTATTTCGTACGAAGCATGAGATACATACCATAAAAAGCGTTCAATTTGTTGTCGTCGTAAAGAGAAGGAATAGATTAACTATTCGCTCTCTTTACGACGGTCCATTATAATATGTCTTATTGGAAATCATTAGGGGAGGCCTATGTCCAGCAGTGGACGTCCTATGGCTGAAATGATGATGATGATTATTGTATGAGACAAGGTTTATAAAAACGTCTAATCGATAAATACATAGAACACATTATCATTATTAAGTCTATGACATTATTGATATATACCTACTTATAGATGTAGTATAATTATACCACAAAAGAACTTTACCCATAACTCAATCCAATTCGTTTAAATATGCAAATATATAAAATTTGACCTGAATTGCTCTGCTTGTTACACAAACCACTCCATTTTCTAGAAACTGGAGTAGCTTCATCACTCCGGCATTAGTTATACTGTGGCCCATTTTACCTAGAAGTTGGAAGGCTTTTGAGATTATCTCGGTCCATTAGTGCAGACACCTGATACCTGGGTAATTTTGCATTATGACTTATGACACTTGACGTTGGCCTTTGTTAGCTTAATATCGCTTGTCAGTTCATATTAATGTATATGATAATCCCACAAAAATCTATACCTATTTAATAAGAATTTTTGAAGCCAATTTATCCTTTAGTAATTAATAATACGTATCATGTTTGTTTTTAGGGTTCCGTACCTCAAATGGAAAAAACAGAACCCTTATAGGATCATTTTGTTGTCCGTCTGTGTGTATGCCAATACTCTTTTATCTCGGGAACGCGTAAAGGTATCGAGTTGAAATTTACTGTATACGTATACCTATGGTCTCTTGCAGTCATGCAAAAGAAAAACTTCTCAGTTATCGTTCAAAAAAGTTAGAGCCGTTTATGTCGTAAAAAACCGCATATTTCGACACTCACAAAAATCAAAACCGGTACTTCCCGTTGACATAGAACTATGTAATTTGGCGAGAAGCATTGTCTCAGAGTACACATATAGGAATAAATCTGAAAACTGTACATTTTTTATAAATCACAAAAAAATAGGGCCTCAAAATTCACAAAATATGGGTTCAAAATTCAAAATGAGTAAATCGTATCATGTAAGGTATCATATAAAAGAATTTCATTAGCACATGCTAAAACAGGTTTTTAATTGTTTAAACAATGTGTAATTTTCAATGTATGATGAGAAAGAGAAAAAAAAAAATTTGTCGACGGTTATAGTACAGAGATTTTCTACTACTACTTCCCAATTTTGTGAAATTTGCTGGATTTGTACGGAACCCTCGGTGTGCGAGCCTGACTCGCACTTGTCCGGTTTTTTTTCTTTTTGGGAATCCATGACAACAGCTTTCATTTGGAACGGTCACCGCACCTCGCATAATTTTATACCTCACAATGCAATTTTTTACAAGCCCGCTATTAAATACACCCTAAAAGAAAGTGGAAAATCATTTAGTCTAACCTTTCCACGCCTTCTTATGTCGTAAACTGGCCAGTAAAAAAGTTATTCCGACGACTCCGACAATTATTCCAATTAGCACTAACCATGGTATAAATGTGGTTGTTTAACCGTATCCTGCGGGTCGGGTCACGCGAATTTTGACCTACATACGACATTGGATGACGTCACACAGTAAGAGAACCCTAGAAAATGTGCATTGCGAACTCATTCAGAGTGCACAGCGAAATCCGAGGCGAACTAAGTTGAGGAGTATGTACCTACTACAAACTACACAGTTGGTGCGGTCTTGCTTGGCTTTTCTCATCTTTACTAGAACAAATAGTGCAATAAAGGAACTTAAAACCTACTATCATAATAAATAAAACGTAATGGTGACAAAAGGGATAAAACTCCCAACGAAACAGAAATGAAACTAACAGCACATTTATCATAATAACATTTCTACATGGTTACTTCCCAGGAAAACCCGAGAAACAGAAATGAAACTAACAGCACATTTATCATAATAACATTTCTACATGGTTACTTCCCGGGAAAAGCCGAGTAATTAAAAACTACACCTTCATTAAGCGCGAAATTAATTAAAACATCTTGTTTAATCTACCTAAAAGCAAACCTGAAATACGGAGCGAGGCCACAAAAAATGTATTAAAACTAGCGATATTTACAGTCAGGAAAAACGATGATTAATAAAGTTTCAAAGGAACAGCAACAGCAAACAGTCAAATTAGACCAACTTTCAACTTTGGCACGGTACACATAGAGAACATCTTGATTTTCCGTAAGCATTAACATAAAAAGTAATGAGATGTTGAAACTGCGATAATAAAACGGAAACTAGAAATCTTGAGCTTTAATGGAGCATACACTTTAGAAGTTTAGTTAGAAAATGCATCTGCAGCTAAAAGTAAACAATATACCTAAAAACAGTAAAAACTAATTTAGTTAGTGCGAGGACAATAAAAAGAGATAGCCATTTAGAGATCTCTAAATGATCTAAATTGTATGTAAGTATAAAGCGATATCTATTATCTAAATGGAGCAGTTAATAGTAGATTAGTAGCCAAGGGCTGTAAGGCATCAATTGCAGCCCGAGATATTAAGGCGCACGAGCGCAGCGAGGGCGCCTATAGTTCGAGGGTGCAATTGGTGCTTACACCCGAGCCAAGCTAACTATTCTGCTTTACATCTCGATTGTGAGGTAAGTAGAAAAAAAAACCGGCATTACAATAATAAAACATTTTGAGAGGTATATAGGACAAGATCAATTTATACATCGTCAAATCTCAAGTTTTATTCACTAACGAAATTATGAGTTCTCTCACTCTAAATAATGCTGACGATATCATTTCATCGAACTTAAATAGTAGATTACTTAGCGCCCTGGGGCTTTTCTAGCTACATTATTACCCTAGAGCGCTAATTAGTCACGTAATAAGAACCTACGTACCGAACATGACAGATGTAAAAATGTTTTATTTTATCAGATCATATTTGCGTGCCAAAATACAGATAAAGGTATAGAAGTACCTACCGATAGACCGATAGAAAGTAAGATAGTAAACGTTGATTAAAGAGCTATCTAATACCGTTTGAGAAATGAAACAGTAACCTGATGAGATAAGACATATCTTCTATAGAATTAACGTTAGGACGTCTAGATCTCCTTTAATATTAGAGCAATTGTCTCTTCAGTACCTATTATTCAACTGAAAACTACTAAGTACTAACTGAAGTAAAATGTTTGTGAGAATTTAGCTCTTATAGTCAAAACTTACAATATCGTCGTCTATTGATTTCTTCACTCAAGTATAAAAGGAAAATCATTCAATATCGAGCGAATTTGAGCGAAGTCGCTTATAAACCATTGATCAGTAAAATTGCTTCTTTACATTTAAACAGCTACAAATTGAATGAAATACGAAGTTGAATGCCATCGAATGGTATATTTCGAAAGATAATTTGATTGCAGCCGTTGACAGGTCAAAGGCTTGTGATAGAGTGAAGGGCGTTGACAAAATGCGAAATATTAACCGTGAGGAATTTATGGCGTGATATCACGTGTCGCTAATGAAGGGTTATGGCCCTCGCTGTGAATGGAAAAGTAACTATATATTCTGCGCTAAAAGGTTTGGGGCAAAGAACTGGTGAGGTCACAGCTGAAAAGAGTCAAACTATTTGTATTTTTAGCAATAAATTTCCAATGACATTGTTATCTGTACACTACAAATGGGTGAGGGCTTCGGCTCATGTTGAGTACAATTTGATTATATAATATATTTACATTTAGAAATTTATGAATGAAGAACTTTGTTACAGAATATAGCGAGCAGTTTAATGATAGGTAAGAATCTAAGATTTCAGACTACTTCCCCAGACAGTAGCAAAGGGAGTATTCACAAACAACTGTGGCAGTTTTGGGGATAGTTAATTACACAAGACTTCAGCACAGCGTATTATAAAACTATGCAAATGTAAGGTCAAAAGTTTTGGAATAATTTTGCTTTTATGAACTTATTTGAGAAACGGAATAAAATGTTCTTGTGTTCACAACACGCTCGCATGCTCCTAGTGCCCCGAGTAATTTTCATTTTATTCAGCAAAGAAACACAATCCAGATAATTAAATTAACATTAATTGTCACTAAAGTTGTCGTCAACGTAAAGAAACAAAATACGAATAAAACTCATATAAAAGTAAATCTGAGGATATTGAGGCAGAATTGCCCTTACTAAAAACGGACGGCGTCACAAAACTAATGACCAAATAAAGGGTATACGAGAACACAAAGTTGTACACTCTAAACATGGAACATTCCTCATTTATATAATTCTAGAATGACAAACTTTGAACGAGAAATTCAAATTCGTTCAGACTTCAATTACCATCATAGGGCTCTCTGTACTCGTACGTGAGACGAAACCCCAGCAGTCCTTCGATTTGCATTCGTTTGCCCTTTATCAAAACTTTTTCTAATGAGCTTTTCCAACTCTCTTATTCCACAAAAAGGCTTATCTGAAAGTCGGAGGGTCAGCGGTCGGATATTTGGACGGTCTGAAGAAAACCACACATCGAGAACGATTTTTGCGAGTTCAATGCTTCAGAGAGTACTTATCGGACACTGATCTTTACAAAGGTACGGTTCTAATGGATAAGTTCCCAAATACGACTAGTATTTCGTTTCGGTGTTGTCGAAAACAAAGGAAATTTGATCGGGGCTTTAATCGAGTTTTGATTACGATTAGAATATGGGGATAGCGAATGTGCGAAGTAAACTTTAGACTTAGATAGAGTATGTAGACGATGTCATTGGCCGAAACATTGGCCAGTCAATAGGGGTTGGGCGACACTACACAGTAAATGATTGATGTATGTACGTTTGTAAATACGATACGTCGGACTTGCCTGTTCAACCAGACATGTATTCGTAAATGTATCGATTAATGTTTGATGTTATCTAACATTTGGTTTGTGATATGTTTCCTATTGTTTTGTATGTCTGAACCGATTAATTCAATAATTAGATGTAATAATAAATTACTCTTTTAGTTTACACTAAAGCCGATCAAGTGAGAATCGATCTCGCATCTGTCTTCAGTACTTTTTACGTACTACATAACTATATTCATATATGTCACGAAATAAACGTTATTTCTTTTTTTCTTTCTTTGTATTTCCGCAGTTTTCGTGTCATTGTTAAATTAATTAATTGTCAAGGACGAATTTACTGTAATATAATCACCATAATATATATATTATAATCCAGGTTAACAAATTTGTGAAGAATCATTGAAAATTTCATAACATATAAAAACAAAATTCAGTTTAATCCGTATCTAAAGCATTTGTCACTATCAAATACAGTTCGCATAACTTTCATAACATTCTTGAGATAAGTACATCACGAGCTCAATAACTATTTATCTCAAAGCATAGATTGATAAACAAGACCGCAACTCCGTAAGCCCTTATAATAATCGGATCACAAACGGCGGAAAACACACGAGACGGAGATATCGATGCGGATTATATGCGAGAGACACTCAATCGATGTGAACAAACCGATCGTGCTGCGGATAACCGATTGCTTATTGATAGAGCCAATTATGGAAGCAAACATTCAACTAGTTGCCGGTTGCTGGGCCGATATGGGGAAGACACCAATCGTATAATCGTATATGTATATACAGATTTGATTGATTGGTGCGAGGGCATAGCTTTCTATTATATCATGATTTATACTGATACGTAGGTACTAGTTTGTAGTTGAGTACATTAGTCGATATACTGAAAAAAATATGTTAGTTCATAAGTTTTTTTGTATTAAAAAGCATTGCATTTGTCAAATGTTTTTAACATGATATCTAACTTACAAATATTTTTTAAATTCTTGTACCTACTATATTATTATTATGTTAGCCTGCAAGATATCGCAGGCTAACAATAATACCCAGAGCTAAATGTAAGCATAAAAGATATTTCATTCATACTAGCTGACCCGGCCACGCGTTGCTGTGGCTAAATAAATTAAAATTACGACTATAATTTGAGATTTAAACTATCCTATCTCTCAAGTTGGATCGAACTGCACATGGTGTGCGAATTTTATTATAATCGGTTAAGTGGTTTAGGAGTCCATTGAGGACAAACATTGTGACACGAGATTTATATATATTAAGATTTATTTAATTTCACAAGGTTAACTAAATTCACCTAACTATTTTTCGTCAAAAATGGCACCACCGACTTCAACCGTGTACAGAAGTTGAATAGTTTACACGAATCGATGTGTCATTGTTGATTTATCAAAAACTGCTAATCCGATTTCGATAAAATGGGACCACCTGGAAAGTATCAATTACTTTCAATTTCAATTGATTGTTAGTATTGAGTAGTATTGGAAAAAATATCGATGACCATACACAAAAACAAGATTATTTTTTGCAAAAATTAGCATGACCGACTTCACCCGTGTACAGAATTCGCGAATATTTCGCACGGATCGATATAGCATTTTTCACATTATTGTTGATTTATCAAAAACGGCTCAGCCGATTTTAAATGGGACCAATTTCGAAGTAACTCTTTCCAATAAAAAAAAATTTATTGAAATCTGACGACTATCAAAAAGTTATGCGTGGTTATACATAAAAAAAAATACGCGTCGAATTGTACCTCCTCCGGTGGTTCGTCGGTCAATAAAATGGGACCACCTTGAAAGTATCAATTATGTACTTTCAATTTCAATTGATTGTTAGCATTGAGTAGTATTGGAAAAAATATCGATGACCATACACAAAAAAAATACAAACTTAGACGAAAATAGGACCTCCTCCTTTTTTGAAGACGGTAAAAACTATACTGTACCGTATACCAATACAACATTCAGAACACGTAAAAGAAATATTCGCCACAATTCGGGGCGTAAGTCTCCGAAACGGTGCGTCAATAATCCTATACAATACACCTAGCTGTTGGACGCCCTTGACATTGTATGACATAAGCCAGCGGAAGGTGCGTAGTATTTTGCAACAAATGAATAATAATCAACTAATAGGCGTGAAGTATTGGTCACGGTACGATAGGTACAATTTACGGCATATTTCTTATTCTCGTCAGTTCATATTCTTGCAGGGTTGACCTGGAAGAAATCGCCATGGGTGATAAGGTCGAGTCTTAAATGTGTACGTAGTGTTTTGGTTACAAAAGGAGTTTTGTCTGTCCGTCCTACGTAACCTACTTATGGAAAAACTCAGAAGGAAACTAGACTCCTAGACACGATACCATTTCCGGTAATTCTGATATCGTCTGGGAACACCGTGTGTCGTTCGTTTATTTTTGATCGTCATTTATTCATTGTATTCGTGTCACCTATACAATCTAAACCATGTGAAATATCCTATTTATTGCCAATCCCATGCACTCGCTGATTTATCTTTTTGCAAATTTGTTAAATGCTTATACAGTGTGAATTTGGACTAAGCCCATTGTTTGGTGGTGAAATATTTACAATAAGTATTGATGCTCGTTGACTGCCGTACTCTATATATAGGATTACCGGTAATCAGCATCCTTTTAGGGGTTTATTCTGTACATTTAAACGAACAAGTTTTGTTCGACGACTTTTATCAAATATCAATAATAAAATATTCTATAGAAAAATATCGTTCACCCTTAACAAAATGTATGGAACAGCTGTTTTTTTTTTCGAGTTATGTCTAATGTTGTTAGTTTTGATGTACAGAATGATCCCCTAAAAGGATGCTAATTGATTACCAGTAACACCCTGTATAGGTAGATAGCCTTCAAATTAAAAATGCCTACGAAGGTGTGTTTCGAAAGTCTCATTTCATAGAGCCACTCCTCATTCTGTGCTACGTCTGTTTGTCAACATTTGGCTATAATATAACATTACTGCTAAGCATTAAATATACTTTATTAGCTTTAACATTACAGATAGCTAGTAACTTAAATGCTTTCTCCGTCTTTCTCATCATACAAAATTTGTCGTGACGGAGTAAGTAGGTATCTACATTGTGATTGAAAAGTTTTCCGAATGGCTGGTAATAAGAGGTCTGAACTGTTAATAAAAAAACAGGACAAGTGCGAGTCAGGCTCGCATACCGAGGGTTCCGTACAAATCCAGAAAATTTCACAAAATTGGTAAGTACGAGTAAGTTGTTAAAATCTGTATACTATAACCATCGACAAAAAAGTTTTCTTTTTTCACTTTTGTCATCATACATCAAAAATTACACATTGTTAAAATAATTAAAACCCAATATTAGCATGTGCTAATGAAGTTTTTTTATTTGATACCTTACATGATACGATTTATTCACTTTGAATTGTGAACCCATATTTTATGAATTTTGCGGCCTTATTTTTTGTGATTTAAATAAAAATGTACTGTTTTCATATTTATTCCTATATGTGTACTCTAACACAATGCTTCTCGCCAAATTTCATAGTTCTATGTCAACGGGATGTACCCTGAAGGTTTTGATTTTTATGAGTATCAAAATAAGCGGTTTTTTATGACAAAAACGGTTCTAACTTTTTTAAACGATAACTGAGAAGTTTTTCTTTTACACAACTGTATTACAGTCTCTTAAAGAGACTATAGATATACGTATACAGTTTAAATTTCAACTCAATATCTTTACGCGTTCCCGAGATAAAGCGTCTTGACATACACACAGACGGACAACAAAGTGATTCTATAAGGGTTCCGATTTTTCCGTTTGAGGTACGGAACCCTAAAAACAACAAAAATCTTTATAGGTAAACAAGACATTATTAATAACAGGTACAGGGGATATCCACAAAAGACTTGGGTAAGTACTTCAAAATTGTTTTGTGAAAAATTAATCTAAATTAATCTGCCGATACATTTTTAGTAGCGCGTAATATTTTCAAGGAATACGGTAAAAAGAAAACAAATAAATAAGGACAAGAAATAGGACCGATATGTACCTACAAGGGACAAATTAATGAAAAGGGATAATCCCTTAGTGTCGTTCCAAGAAATGAAAAAGCCAAAGAAAACGACAAGAAAAGTGATTCATCCTTAAAAGCTCTTCAATTTAAGACGTTGTTATATTTTCATCATCACCATCACTTCAAGATTTTCTAAAGGACGAATCGTGGGCGGTTTGCTTGCAGCTTGTTTCTGCAGTCTTATTTAGACGGGCATGTTAAGTGTTGTATAACTTTGTGCGATTTGATAATTCGATTCGCTAATGGAATGTGACTTTGTCTAGCCCCTCAGACATATTATAAACTAGTTTTTACCCGCGGCTTCGCCCGCATGATATTTTGATTTTTGACGCAATATCATTATAATTTATAGCCTATGTGTTATTCTGATATATAAGCTATATTATTGCAAAGTTTCATCTCAATCCGTTCAGTAGTTTTTGCGTGAAAGAGTAACAAACATCCATACATCCATCCATCCTCACAAATTTTCGCGTTTATAATATTAGTAGGATGTTGACGACCTATGCTGCATGACTGTCTCGTTACGTATTCAAATTCTTATACAAGTGCTGATATATTTATATGATATTTTTATAAACAAGTTCGCTACGATCTAACTTTCTTATTAGCAAAATAAAGAAAGACTAAGCCTAGGCAGTTGCGTTCACATAAATTCGTGTCAATAAAGTTTCGATACCTGCTATTGCTTTCCCAATCTATTACAAGAGAACTAGGACACATAAATATAAAATTACATGTGTATAACGTAGCTACATGTTTGTAGGCAACTTTCTTGGCTTCACTCCAAGTACCTGGAAGTGGTCGATTAGTTCAGATGAGTTCAACATTTCGGCCTGCAGCGTATTTTTGGGAGAATCTTGAGGCCTGCATTTTAGTTTTGTTTTGTAAAAAGAAATGCAGATGAACTAAAACATTGCCAGATTGGCCTCTTAGCATATATCGAATTGCCCACCAATTCGTTCACAGTATCGTCAGAATCGGGGGTCCAACCTGTACAACAAGATTGTCACAGGACCGAGTAGGGTGGCGTGTAAGAAGAGAGGCCTGTCATAGGTTATAGCAATGGGCGATCATGGGCTGTGGATGATGATGATGATAAATGTACAAAACGTGAAATTTTATCGATAATCATACATAGTTATATTTTTATTTTTACAAGATTAAATATTGATTTTGCTAAAGATCATAAAATCAAAGCAACATGTGTTTTTTAATACATAAATATTATGCATAAAACTAATTATTGACACCTAGATAATGCATCAGCGTTATATTTACATATTATGTCTCGGCAATTTAATGTATTAATGATACGAAAAATCTTAACGAGGAAATACAATAACTTCTCATTAGAACTTCTCGTTAAAAGCACTTCTTGCTTTTTGCTTCTTGATTTTCCTAATTAAATAAAAAATGTGAGGAAACCTAAACGGCATTTTCTGAAACAGATATTGATCTGCCATAATGAGTTCATGCGACCCACGCGAAGAAAATAATCACAAGAAAAAATAGAGAGATAAAAGTTGAGCATGCCTGATAAACAACTGTTATAATTTATAACGTTATAAATTACGACTATTGGCTGATATCAGTAATTTAATACTTTATGATTAACAATATATTTATGCGATAGAGCTTCTAATTAGAAACAATTAAGAACACATCTATTTACTTGGATATAATGCTGATATTGATGATATATTAGAGTCTAACGAAGAAGATAACAATAGTTCAAAAAGGCAGTGTGATAAGAAAACCTATCGATAATAAATTCAATTAATAAGAGTAAGAGTTCTCAGCTAAGAGTAGTTGAGTACGTCAAGCCGTTTCATTGATTCTAATTTCATTTAGCAGAAAACCCGGGAAGTATTTAATTAAGCTTTTTATGCAATTAAGAGACAAGACGAGCAATTCCTTCCGCTTCCAAACCAGGAAAATGTAATTCTGAAAAAAGAAGCGTCATTTCTTCAGAAGCTGTGCAGAATTTAAATTTGGTGGCAAACACCATCTGTTAAATTGACAAACATTACATTTGAGTTATTGCGAAATTAGCACCGTTTGTTAGACTCACTATTTCTCTTTTGTTTCTTTTTCTACTCAAAAGATAAACTGACAGAAATGAGGTCAGTTTCCATGCCTCTCTGTCCCGCTCTGCTGGTTATAGAATCCAGCCACAACGCTACTCGTATTTTATATTTGTAACTCTGGGGAACTTTAAGACAGGACAAGCTAATCGTCTACTATGGTGATATAAATTCACATAGCATAATAAAAAATTACAGAAAATGAAAATGAAACAAAAATATACGACACTAGTTAAATTTGTTACAAAACAGATGTACAATGCAAGTCTAATGCAGATAAATGTTGATTAAAATCGATAATTGCGAAACTAATAATAAAGGTCAAAACAGCGAGAACATAACACTCAATTATATTTATCTGAGCGCTACCGTGGCTCGGATGACACGTTAAATTGTAGGTCCTGGTTGTTTTTACCGTTCTGCCATGTTAGAGGCCTTCAGGCGGCCTAAAAACTCTGACACAAGGGCTAGCCACCCGGCCTATACGAACTTACTTACTTACTTATTATATTTATCAAAAAATATATAAATCAAAATATTATTTACGTTACGGCAGAACTAATTAATATAACAGGAAAGCAATCTCAAGATCTAATAACGTTAGCAAGCTCCCAAAGGACTCACCCACATACTCAGTACACCACATCAATTGAATCTGAGCTTTACGCGGAGCAAACAGTAAAACCGAGAATAAAAAAGGAGTATAAAATAGAATGGATGCACGTATCAGGTTCTAGCTAAGAGCAGACAGTAAACCACCTGTTTATGAAGTCCGGACTGTGGACACTATCAACGAGCTCACACGAGCAGAAATATGCACACTATACAGGGTTATTTCTAATTAATCAGCATCCTTTTATGGGATTAATCTGTACATCAAAACTAACAACTTTGGTTCTGCGACTTTTATCAAAACTAAAAAAAACAGCAATTCCATACATTATGTCGCAGGAGAACGAAATTTTTTTATGGAACATTTTTTTTGAGTTTTGTCAAAAGTAGCAGAATAAAAGCTGTTAGATTTGATGCACAGAATAAGCCCCTAAGAGGATGCTAATTGATGAGAAATAACCCTGTATACAAGCCAAACTTAAGATATTCGGACCACTCCATCAATCGCCGAGCTGAAAAAGATATATCATGTGATTGCAGCAATCTGTCAGTCAACACTAGTAATGTAATCGACACAAGATGTGCTAGTAACTAGGAAACGTTTAAAAATGACAAGTTTTACCCGCGGCTCCGCCCGCGTTGAATTTGACTTTTGTGCTATCTCATAGGATACTGACTGTGCCGAGCCTCGTGTGTCTCCAGGCGGCTATGTACGCCAGAGACCATCTCGCCGAGTACTCGCACGTTGGGGACTCGCGGCCGCGCGGCGCGATCCCGCCGCGACACGCGCATCGCGTTTGCGTCGTACCTCACCGGCTCTCTAAAATGGCCAAGTTGGTGCATGTTAGCGCTCCCGAAGTTTATAATCGGATCCCGCTTGATATCAGAGACGCTCCTTCTAGGGAATCATTTAAACAAAAACTAAAGAAGTGGCTTGTTGAAAAGGCATTCTACAGTTTTGACGAAATTAATAAGATTAAAATTATATAATTGTGCTATTAAACACATAAGTGTGTTTTACATTTTGTATTTATTGCTGTATTGTTAATATTGTTATTCTTTATTTTGATTATTTTTTGTGACATGTAATATTATTATGAATAAATGACTATGACTATGACTATGACTAGGAACCTATTTTTTTTTCGGGGTAAAAAGTATGTCTTTGTCACTTTCCGACCCTCGAACTATAACTATGCCAAATATCAAGTCAATCCGTTGCTCAGTAGCTGCGTGAAAGAGGAAGAAAGCAACAAACTTTTCGGATTAATAATACATATATAATATTAGCATGATGATATCCAAGGACTGATTTGACAGTTATTCGATCGAAAGTTGTTTGTTTTGACATTCTTGCAGCGCACGCTAGAGTAGTTCGCAGAAGGCAGAATTTTCCTACGTACTCAACATTTATCGTTGTATTTTGGACAATTCACACAATAAGCCCGATTACAGAGGCGCCATCGTAATTATAATAGCTAAATAGCATAGGTCTGTTTCTTTTTTACTTTAGGCATTCGATAGAGATAATGCTTTTTACGTTGCTATTAAATTTACGCTGGCGCCTCTATAATCGGGCCTAATATCTTTATAAATTGTAGCCTATGTGTTATTCTGATGTATAAGGTATATTATTGTAAAGTTTCATTAAAATCCATTCAGTAGTTTTTACGTGAAAGGGTAACAAACATCCATACAAACTTTCGCGTTTATAATATTAGTAGGAAATAGGAATATTAAAAACTGGCAGTACAATCTCTTACGAATGTAAAAAGAACCACTTAGAGTCTTAGAGTGATCAGAAGCTATAAGATTATAGACGAGACGAGTAATATCATCTCTAAGTATACAAAAAATAGTACTAGTAGGTACAAAGGCTAATAAAGTAGACCAAAGATATCGAAGCGTTTTTACAACGACCCCGGCACGGCATTTGGTGGTCATATTGTTTTTTATGCCATTGCAACTGCAATTCTGTCTATATTTTAGTGCAGCTTGTAATTTCGTACAGCTTGGAGTTTAGCCAGTTTAATTGTATATTCTATCGAGATAGAATGTAAAATAAATCAATGGTTTATTGCAATTTTAAAAGATTTGCTCATAGAATCAAAACATTGCACAGAGCATTTATAATCCACTGAACAAAAGAGCTAATGTTTAATTTCTGTTTTGTAAGCTTTTTCCGTGAAACTACATTGTTGAAAAGTTCTACATAGAAGTTCCGTACTTATACGAAGTATCCTACCTACATGATACAGAAGCCTGCATTTGCACCCGAGTAGAATATCGTGAAACTATACAGATGGATTACCAGTACTTCCTTTTAGCTGAAATCAAATGAACAAAGGTAGCGGCTTGATTGCAGTTGATCGTTTAAACTCTCTAGCCCCGTTTCACTTATGTGCAAAAGTCAATACTTCTATTTCCGTATCCTATTTTACTGCGCCGATCAATTCTGGCTTAAAATAAATAATGGTATCGGTGTTTGGCAATAATCATCGGGTTTGTTTGACCCCATCATAGATCGGTGATTTTAAACGAGGCCGGTCACTAATCTTTTATATATCTATCTCGCTCGCACTTGTTAAGACTACGCACTATTGTGATGATTTCCCATCCTGACTTTTATTCATATCAGGCCGATTGTGTATGAAATTACTTTAAATAAAATTACTATCATCTAGTTTTAGTACGTAAAGAATACACATCTTAGAACATTTTAAGCACAAAGTAGAATAATTTTATTTCCATGGAGTATAGTACAAAATAGAACACGAAAGACAAGATGGTCAAGATTATCCCAAGCTTATTTTCCAGACGACAACTCGTCCGGTGATATTGGAACCGAGTTATTATTACCGTAAATCAGGGTTTCTCAAAGTGGAATCGCGAGCCCTTTTGGGTTCTACATTGGACCTCAGGATTTTTGCCTATAATACCACTATACTGTACCGGCTTTTCCACCACTACCAATACCAAAACTGTCATTTGTAAGATATCCTCTCATATTTATTTAAAATAAAGTAAAAAACTATTTTTGGTCAACAGCTAATTTTTGTTGGCAAGAAGAAATTTTTGCTAAGGGTTTGCCGTCATCTAGGAACTTTACCATAGGGCACGCGAGAACAATTAAAAACTAGGTTGAGAAACCCTGTCATATAGTAACCAATATACGGGATATGGGATTACCGACCGGTCTGACGCGTTGTCTATTAGCGCGGTGACATCCGATGAATGGATTACATTGATGGCTCCATGTTCATTCATTTAGGTTAACATAGTGTAGCAATTAAGATCTTCTACAGACTGATAATAAAATAGAAAGAGGTTTTTAAGAAAGTTTTTCTGACTCTGATTGTCAAACTCTGTCATCTGTTGCTATATGTCTGCACATTTTATTTATTTTCCGTATTTGTGTTTCCAAAAGAAATGGACTTCATTCATGAGAATGAAGATGATAGCAATTAAAAGAACTTTTTTCCACGAGCTCAAATGACGCGTAATTTTAGTATTCTTCCCTAACAAAGAATAAACACTAACTAGTGTTTATCCTTGTCGTTTGGAGACTAATAAAATTAAGTTAAGAGAACACAGAGCAACTAAAGCCAATTGTTTGTAAAAACATTCGGAATTAACTTTGCCAGTACTAACAAACCAGTCTAGGATTAGCCATATCGCCCACACGAATACCAGTTACAGTAAAAGCTCCTTATTCGCGCTTCCTTTATACGCGTTTTCACTATTCGCAGATTAAAAAATTGCGACCCTATTTCTATATTCGCGACTAAAATTTTTTTATTCGCGGATCTAATAAGAACATACATAATAATAAAATTATTCCAATAGGTATCCAACCCAATATCCTTCTCAAATGCACTAATAAAAAAGTAAAATAGATCTTATTACATGTTTGCCTAAAGTATGTTGTAAATGATATCCCGGAGGCCTTTGACACAAGCCGCCTTCGCCGCGATCGGTGATTTTGAGAATGTAAACAAACAGAATGAAAGCAACCTTATGACTAAATAAATAAAGTATATTTTTAAATGTTGTTATTCCGTTTATAGTAAAAGCCGCTTTCCGTGTTTTATTGTTTCGTCTTTCACATTCGTTACAAAAATTGTGATCGAGTAACACTTCTACTGCACTCTTCCTAGTTTATAATGTCAACTAAAAATAATTAGAATCGAGTTTCGACATAAAAAAAATCTGTGTTACCGCTTAAAGTGAAAATAGAAATGCTTGATCGTTTATGCCTTGGAGAGTCATTTGCATCCATATCACGCTCATTCAATGTCAACGAATCAACTGTACGATCGATAAAAAATCCGAAGATAAAATAAGGTCCTCTGTAGCTTCAACTTCACTGTCAGCGAAAATTGTTCGTGATCCAGCAATAGAAAACTGGAAGTGGCGTTGTCATTATGGATCGAAGACCGCAACCAAAAAAGTCATTGCCTAAGCCTTAAGATAATCAATTAAAATGTTCATAAACTTCAATGAAATTATTTTTTTATGTATTTGTTTTTTTTTTATTTTGTCACCTAGGAACGTATCCCCTATAATACCATATAAATTACCATTCCGTATTCACGGTTTCTGTATTCACGGCATATTTATGGAACATATACCCCGCGAATAAAGAGCTTTTACTGTACTCTTGGTCTTGATTAGTATGTGTTCGGATGTACTCATTCTTAGAAATCCACTGTACAGCGTTGATTAGGTCACAGCCCGACCTAATAGCTTTCTTCGGTATTTTCTTTCACAATACTTAAGCTTAAGTAGGATTGAAGATTAAGGTTACGTAGAAAAGGGAGAGACGAAGGTAAGTAAGTTCATACGGTCTGGATACTCCCAAGCATCGTCTTGGCATTTTTTCATTCAGTGTTACGATTTTTTAGAGTATAGGTAATATAGAACCTACCAAATTCTGTTTTATGTATTGTGCGATAAAATAAATTTTGATATTTAGTGTACGTAGGGTGAATACACGAAACCCAGCATAGAAACTTATTCAAATGAAATAAATTTTCTTTGGCGTACATTAAGAAGTTAAATGTGTAATAAACTCAGTAACATCATTCAAAATGGCTAAATTTTTGACTTAATCATAATCGATTCGATACCATTATCTTATCGATAAGTTTTATTGCTGTAAAATTAGTAACTTCAAAGGCAAAATTCGTTATCTTAAATTGATTTAATCGATATTGACTGTTATTCTAATAAGGAATCGTTAACTGATAAGATTGATTTAAAAAATTAAAATTTTCCCGTTTTAATACTCATAGACCTTACAACTGTAATTTACCCAATCTCTTGCTAAAAATGACTAAACTACCTTACAATTTTTTTCCTCAGATTCCATAGTAAAAGAAGGTCCTTATATATTATATGGCGATTTAACTGTCCAACACACATTTTGACCATCATCTTGTGTAAATTGTCAATACAATTTTAACTGTTGTTTCAACTCAATTGTTGTTTTTGGTGTAGAGCTATAAATCAACAAATCATTGTCATTATCAAACAATGGAGATATGAATCTGTGTATCTGAATTGTGCCGCCAAGTACACTGTAGGTTTTATGACATCTACTCGTGGAGATAACAGATTTTTAGGAAAGCTACCTATTCCGCTTCTCTACCTACTTAATTTCAGCAAAGATTCATGAAACGCAAACTAACGAACTACCCGGTCTTGACAAAGGGACATTTATTTCACAATAATCTTCATAATCTAGTAACGTTCGCAGACTCAAAATATTATGTGAAACATACTTGATATAATAACAGGAACTGCGCAATATAACGTTATTAAACATAAGGAAAGAAAGCGTTTGTTATAAATTCCGTAGGCGTATAGCGCGTACTTGTACCAGTCTACCTCCAAACATTACGACTATTGTAATACATCAAATCTTGATATTAGTCTGATACCATAGCACTATACTGTACCAGCCTTTTTAATAGTCCACTGCGGGACGTAGGCCTACCCACGAAGGGTGATTGGGCCATATCCACCACGCTGGCCCAGTGCGGATTGGTGGATTCACATAGGCCATCGAATTTCTTCTACGGACGTATGCAGGTTGCCTCACGATGTTTTCCTTCACCGAAAAGCCAGTGGTGTGAAATTCCGTACATAAATTCCAAAGAACTCTTTGGTACGGGACCGGGGATTTGAACCCACGACCTAACGATTGTAAGGCGGGTGTCACTACCTCTTGACCACCACGGCTTATACCATAGTATCTGTCCGATATTATGGTAAGATATAATACAATTAATATCTGAAGTAGCGAAATTTTCGATTTGACCACAACCACGAAAGGTTACTGGTACACGCAGCGTAGGATGTTCCTCAACAAGACAGGCTGCCGTATTTTTATTGGGAATTTATAAGAGAGCAGTGTCTCCAGCAGTGGACATTATAAGGACGTACAAACGACTATGGTATACTACATTAGACGAACGTGTATTTTGTTTGTCTCATTGTGGTAGATTTTTAACGAAGTCTAAAAATCTGTCATGACATAGCAGTTGAAAAATCTCTGGATCCACAACTTAACGAGTCGAATCGAGTACGAGTCATCCATTCTAACATGAAGTAATATAAACTCTTTGCAGATCTAAATAGCTATCATGTACAGAAAACTACCATAGCTTGGAGAGATAAACAGTCACGAGATAAACAGTTATAACGAGCTACCACGTTCCTTATTAACATTTTAGTACCCTAATAACAGACTTTGTGCATCGGAGCAGAACAGAGTAGCATAAAATATCGATTTACATTTTACACCGATTTTATTATTGCAGAGAATTCAAGGTGACAGCAGAAGGTTGCACCGAACAAAATATTATGCTTTCATCTCCTCAGGCACCTGAGACTGGAACGCGTGATGGTTCAGGTATTTTTATTCAAATCCGCTCGATCTGTTTTATCAACTTTTTGATTTAATACTGTGTTCATACGAAAACGTGTTACTTTTATCAAGTGTTTCGATGAAGTATCTAAGCGGATAGTGAATAATCCGTAAATCGCAAACATGTTCGTAATATACGTACTGTTTGAAAAGTTGTTACTGTTGTTAGTTACTCGATTAAAAACCGTGACGTCTGACGATAGAGACCTTACATATTTGATTAATCACATTAATAAATAAACGCACAGTATACTTCAACTTTTTATAAGCAAAACGTACTGTTTGAGATATCCTAATCCACAAGGATACTACGTCCGAATGTCAATTTTATAGCTATCTTTGCTATTTGCTCTATCCAAAATTCACTTAGTCAACTTTGCTGTCATCACTTTTACGAAATGCTTCGAGCCTAGAAAACTATTCGGTCCTATGTTGATTAAAAATCAAGCGGCACCTCGGGATCCCTTACACTGTCGCGAAAATTCTAGAGTTCAACGATCCCTGCTAGGATATTCATAGGATTGATTGCTACCCCGACAAAAGTGTGCGGTGTATTTTTATGAACATCATTTTCAACAAAACGAACCGCTGTCGATTGTCACGAAACCTTTTTTGGTTGGATTTCTTTATTTACTATTTCATTTTGAAACAAGTTGACGAGAAAATCTTGAGAGTGGCTTATTTATTTAAAAATCTCGAACCCTTTTAAAAGTAATTCAATCACTACAAAGTATATCATCAATAAAACATGAGTGTTCGAGTAAATTTCAATTTAACGGAGTAATAGAGTAAAAGGCCTTTAGATCGAATTTAAAGTATATTTCGTAATGTCTCTATCATTTGGCAATGACAAGCAACAAGACCCATCAGATTTTAAATAAAAATCTCTATTAAAGAAAAATACGATATTTTCGGGGTAGTTCATCTCAACGAAAACGTCTCTATGGGGTCAAGAGTTCGTAACCCTTTAAGACGGGCATTTGCCTTAAAGTTACATTACTTGCAAAATTGTGGCGCCGAGTTCATGAAATACTTTAATAGGCTGAAGATCGGAACAAAGTTCAGGGATCTATTTGGAATCTTACTATTTCAAATTTACTAAGAACGGTGATGATGGATTAATCTATTGGGTAAATGACATCGTTAGAGATTATTTGAAGTCGATGGGTCAAAGAAATTCTCGAAATCGCGGGTCGAAAACTTAAATAAAATTGGCGCAGGACTGAGGCAGATGACTTTAAAAGAGAGGCCTATACCCAGCTGAGGGATGGAGAAAGCTGACAATGACGTTGCTGATGACAAAATGAATTTATAGTTCTTAGTTTGAAACTGGGATCAACACCACCCATCCAAAACAAAGCAAAGCAAGCCTAAGTGATTCAAACAGGACAAAGACTAAAATTACTCGAATACACTTAGGACTAATTGGTACCTAACCGTTAATTAGCATTGAATACCTATCTATCAATTTTGAGGTTAATCCATTAATGTTAACAATGTTACGCCAATAGACCCGACTTTAATAATATTAAACCAATAGATATAGTAATCACTGTGAAATATGTTCTCAATTTGAAATCAACAAGATGTCTATTATATGATAAGCTTGAGGACAATAGAGAGAGAAACTTTTTCAATAAACTGTTCACTCTCGAGCCTTTTTGAGGATTTGTGAGGCTGAGGTAAGTCTAGTTGATCTATCTCCGACGGTTGAATCACATTACGGCGCAATACATTTCGTTTATAGTAAATAATTCACAGATAACAAGAATCAACTAGTCGTAAAAGTTTATTACTAAGAACATCTAGTCTGTAAACCAAATTTTATTCTACATGATAAATTGTTACTATATGTACTAACTACTAAGTAGCTTTTAGCCTCTCCCATGCCTTTGTCCGACCTTTATGTATATTAGTTATTACTTATTACATATGTGTTATTGAATGTCCAATTTGCGGCTCGTACACAATTGACACATCAATTCAAATTCAAAATTCATTCTAAAGTAAGCATAGCTTGTATTTCGGAGATATGTGCTCCCTTAACAAGACTTATTAAAATAGAATAACGTTACTAAATTAGTGCTTATTCAAGTAATTACGATAGAATATTGGTTAATTCAATAGTACACAGCATATTTAAATATTTGTCAATAAATTGAAAAAGTAATAATAAATCAATGAGGTAAACAGCACAGAAAGAGACTGGCCTTTAGGCTTCGAACTACTTTAAACGGACGCCTGCACGTTTCCATACAAAATACGCGTGGACAAGCGACTTTACACTTTTTAGTGGCAACGCGGCATTTGTAACGTAGGCTCAAGCCTTACTTTGCCCTGTAGTGAGGTAAACAAGCCAGAATATGATAATCACGATAGTTAACTATACGAGTATATCTACGAGTATCATATATTCACAATACGAGTACCTCCAAAAATTAAGCAACACAAATGATATAAAATATGTATCAAGCCATTCCCGCTAAGACTAGATAGACAACATAAGATACTTTCATTATTTTTCCGCAAACAACGATACCGTAGCGGTCAAATTATACAAATCGACATCATTACCTCGATTTCCCAGAGGAGCCCACTTCCCAGTAGTTATTCCAGCAATATAAACAAAAAATAATTGATCAGGTTGGGTAAACAGAGAAACGGTTTATTTACTAGTTAGGAATCCCTCCGCGCAAATATTTGCGGCGTTAAGTGTTAAAAGTTTAATAAAGAAGAAATGTTCGGAGAAACACATTTGTTCAAAATTAGTGTTTTGTACAATGCGGGTCAAGAAATAAAATTAAACGTGAACGCCGTCAACCATTTCCTAATACTTACGTAAAGAAACATATTCTTCTTTGTTTTTGGTTCATTACAGATCGAAAATTCAGATTGAAAGGCGACCTGAAAAACATTACAGGAATGAGCGTAATGTACTTACCGGACTCTTTATAGATTTCGCAAAACTTATGAGCTATAGTTTCGTTGTGAATGCTTTACTACTGACATGATTTTAGTGACTCAGATCATACGACTGACGTCAGTTTTATGTATTCATATGGGTAAATTCTTCATACGAAAAATATATTTAGATTCAGCTTTATATAGTATAATTTGTAAAGCGCCTGCGCTGCAGTGTCACAATTAATGTACCTCTATAATTCGTGTAACAAAAAATCTATTCCGTTGTGTTTTATAAAGCGTAATTTTCACGAAAGCTTCCTTTAAAAGCATTAGGTCCATGAATATAGTTTTGTACTTGTTTTATTAAAAATGTAATATTGTTGAAAATAAATTTTATGATACGCCAACATGGCATATTTCTGCCACGTCTTATACGAGATGTTTTATTAGGGCCGGTGCAAGTCAACATTTTCCGAAATGATGTTTTGACCCCGTTTTATAGCCCTGGAGCGCTGCTTCGCTTGGAATTTCTATATCCTCGAAAGCTGTAAAAAGTTCCGCTCTACTTTCTACATTTTATAGATTTTAATTTCATTGTTTGGAAATTTTGGGTAAAATATATGTGCATGTGCAATAGGATAAACAATTTTGTATCCAACAAACTATTATAGAATTCCCATTTTAGAACATTTCAATACAATAGTTTCAACAATATTCTTCCGTAGTCGCAACAGTTTTTAATACTTTTACTTTGTTATTTGATTACTGTTTTAATCATCACAACTAAGGAAATATTGTTGAAAATATCTTAGAAATAACTAAGGAAAAATATCGTTGAAAAATCTTTAGACCTAAAAGGGAAAAATAATCACACAGTTTAGTAAATACTCGTAATTACAATTTACAATTGATGTCTTTAGTTACAAACTAGAAATAGCTCTCAAATTAAACTAATCATTCACCGAAAAACGTAATAAGATCTTATTACGTTCAGAGATCAAAGGGCGCGTTCCACGGCTAACCATGATTACGTCCCTGAAGAGAAAGGGTCCGTCAGGTAATACGCGCTCTCTTAATGATACTAGGTACACGTGTCATATTGTATCGTACTATTTTTATCTTAATAACCATGAGCATTGGGTAGGTATATTGTGGGAACGAGGTGAACCCGTAAAACCGTAGCAACGCAGACTTAAGTAGGTATTGACAGGGTAGAGTCCCTTTTTAGCTCCTAAGTACAGTAGAAAAGTGACAACGATATTGTCGCTGACAAATTTTAGGTGGCATCTTGAAAATTGACTGCATATAGTCTAAACAGGCATAGATTTCCTAAGTTAAGACCCTAAATCTCTTCTAAACCTCTCATATTTATTTGTTAGACAACGGACAGTTCATTTTTAACCGACTTTGAAAAAGGAGGAGGTTCTATATTCGTCTGTATTTTTTTATGTGTGTTCATCGATAATTTCGTCAATTGAGAACCGAATCGAAAAAATATTTTTTAGTTCGAAAGGGTTCACTCCCGAGGTAGTCCCATTTAAATTTCTCAGTAATCGGCTGAGACATTTTTGAAAAATCAATAATAATGTTAAGTGTCCGAGAGAAATATTCGAATTTTGTACACGATGGAAGGCGGTATTGCCATTTTTGCGAAAAATAATTATAACGCGAATAAGTCCACGCTTGACTGCCAAATCGCCCGATGGTAAGCGACGTTGTGGTCGAAGATGAAGCGCGCATTGACTCGGACTTCGCATTACAACACTGCGTAAAAAATGCCAAATCGATGTTTCCATCACAGGGGGCAGTCGATGCTGGCCGAAAATCCGCCAAACTAAAGTGGGATGGGGGTGGACTCGTGGTGCGAAAGCATCCAGATCGATGGGCCAGCATCGCCACTGTGTGGGTGACTGAAGGACGACGCAGCCAAGGAGATAAGGAGGGCTAAGAAATGCTAACGCGATGAGCTTGACTCATTCGAAAGAAGTCAGCAGGAGGCCAAGAGGTTGCGGAGAATCGCGATTCGTGGAAGGAAATGGGGGAGACTTTTACCGAACAGTAGGATAGTAAAGGTTAACAAAATAATAATAATCTATGTTTTGAATTAATATTTAGTGTATTTCCGCTATCTTGTTGTAGGCATATAAGTTTAAGGGCATTAAGGACATTTATGAAGAAAAAAAATATATATTTTTAAAAATAGTACAATAATAATCCGTTAACAACAAATAAATATTATAAAAATCTTTTTAAAAATAATATGACAAAATATTGAAAACACTTCACTAATAAATAACACCCTTATTCTCACTGCACTACACTCTGTTCGACACGTGTTTCGCCTCTCAACGAGGCATCTTCAGGACGTGTTGACTCTTCGAGCTCGCTCGCAAGAAAAAATATAAATCCATTTTACTGGCACCAGTTGTTAATAACACCAAACACAGTAGGTAATTATTACACGGAAAATATATCGATGTCAAATTGTCCATCTAACAAACTAAGTACAGCTACCTAATGAGACTAATGACAAATCATACTTTATACTTACTACGCAGAGCATATCAACATATTCACGCCAAAACCACCCCTATTTGATAGGCTTTAAAGTCCTCTCCGAAAAACCACTACGAATATAAGGCAAAATATGAAAATGGAAAATACTCGCGAGCTGTACAAACACAGACATCTGTTTGTAAAAATTATATAATGTCGCGCGTAAAAGCAGACTTGGAGCTCAATTCTAGGGCACTCGACATTGTGTTGGTCCCTTTCAATTTAGTGAAACTTTTAATGAGAGAGACTATGACAGTGATAATATGGAGGGCCCCAGAATAAAGTCAGGAGGGACATTGTAATAACCTAGTTTAATTTTACTGAGCTTAGTTACTGTATTTACTTACGTAATGATATTGACTGAGTGAAGCGAGGGTCTCAAAATCTACAAATATTATATACAATTTATTTCTACGTGCTCTCCGAGGTAGGTACAATTGCCGATACACATATTTGAGTAACTAATATAAACTCTTTATAACGTAGCTCATGGGACCGAGCATTT
This sequence comes from Hypomecis punctinalis, assembly GCA_949316475.1. Taxonomy (NCBI): domain Eukaryota; kingdom Metazoa; phylum Arthropoda; class Insecta; order Lepidoptera; family Geometridae; genus Hypomecis; species Hypomecis punctinalis. Next base: position 17,254,580 of record OX438810.1, read on the forward strand.
TTAGGGACCGAGCTGCCTTCGTCCGTGGGTAGGAACCCTTTTTTTTGTCCCCCACACGTGGTCCTGGGTGGTGCTAACCAGGCAGCAACCATACTGGTGGTAGGCTATAGCCACGGCGAGAGACCACCCACCAGACTAAGCCGCGCCGCCAAGCGACTCTCTCGAGCTCGTGTTCCGGCGCGAAGTTTGGTGACGCCATTCTGGGAGTCGGGTCGGAACAGTAGCGTCCTCTGGGGATTCGAATACGGTGCACACATTGATTTCCGCATCGGCCGACTAGTCGAGGAGGGCAGCGGGATCCGAGGCACGGTTTGTCGCTGGCCGACCGCAGATAGTAGGGGGCCCAAGTAGTGAGCTAGCCACTCACGAAAGGCTGCCCCGCCATCTGTCGAAAAATCCCAGGGATGCGCCATCGTGCCGGTTGGCGACCGGACGAGAGGGCCCGATGGACATCCTTGGGGGGGCTCGGGCGTCCCCGCGGTCTCCAGGCTAGTCTACCGTGGATGTGTGTGATTTTTGTGTTGTACCACTGAATCTGCAGAGTGACGTCTCGTTCCACTTCCGACTTTCTACCTACTTTACTCCGCCATTAACCATGAGAAACACTAGAAGAAAAAGAACGTGTACACAGCGGCAGCACTCCCTCTCACTTAAAGTGCACCTGTGCAATATTCGGGGCCTGCACTCCAATCTCACGCCTGTCCATCATCATCTCGAGACAGATCGTCCCCACCTATTGTTTCTCACGGAGATGCAGATTTCTGGTCCATCCGACGTGTCGTATCTTTCCTACCCAGGGTACTCCCTGGAGCACCGTTTCAAACCACGTGCGGGTGTATGCGTGTACGCCCGGGATGACATTTGCTTTCTGCGCCTTCGTAGGTTTGAAGACTCTTCATTTTCCGTGCTCTGGGCTTTGGCGGACACTGGCGTAGAGAAAATTATCTACGCCTGTGTATACCGATCACATAGCGGAGACCAGGAGACGACCAGACTCACCGAATACCTTGGTGAGGCGGCGGATGCTGCTCAGCTCAGCTACCCTTCGGCCCAATTAGTGATCCTGGGGGATTTTAATGGCCACCATAAAGAGTGGCTTCACCCATACCTGGACACAAACCATGCTGGGCTTGAGACGCGCAAGCTTGCCTTGACACTTGATCTCACCCAGATGGTTCAAGGCGCCACACGGGTACCTGATGTTGACTCGCACACGGCCTACTGCTTGGACCTTCTGCTGACTACCGATCCAGACCGTTATTCAGTGGCGATCTCCCCACCGTTAGGTACATCTGACCACTGTCTGGTGAAATCTGTATCCGTCTACTCCCCATCAGACCCCAGTCCCAAAGGGTCACGGCGCGTGTGGCGGTACAAGTCAGCAGATTGGGATGAGATGCGGTGTTTCTTTGCTTCTTATCCTTGGCAGCCTGTTTGTTTTTCTTCCGATGATCCTTCTGCGTGCGCGGATGCCGTGACAGATGTGCTTCGTACCGCCATGGAATACTTCATCCCATTTTCGGACGTGCCTCTGTCTAGCAAAGCTCGGCCCTGGTTTGGGCCTGAATGTGGACGCGCCGAAGCGCAAAAGCATCAGGCATACCTGGCTTGGGTCGATGCTCGAAACCGTAAGTTGAGGGACGTCAGTATGAGGAAGAAGGCATACAATAGGGCTGCTAAGTCCTGCAAAAAGGTTATGCGGAGGGCTCGCTTTGACCACATTAGTCGAATAGGAAACAAGCTTGCTTCTTACCCTGCGGGTAGTAAGGCATTCTGGTCCCTAGCTAAATCGGTTGAAGCGAACTTCTGCCGCCCCTCACTGCCTCCGTTTCTGAAACCCAATGGTTCACTGGCCCATACCGCGGTAGAGAAAGCAAATTTATTTGCATCTCAATTTGCTGAGTCTTCGCGTCTAGACTCCGGTAGTGCGAGACCTCCAACTTTGCCAAACTGTGACACTGTAATGAGTGAAATACACATCCGGCAAAAGGAGGTCCTCAAAGTTCTCCGCAGTCTAGATGTGAACAAAGCCAGTGGCCCTGATGGTATTCCGGCCATTGTATTGAGGACTTGTGCGCCTGAGCTGTCGCCTGTGCTGACTCGCCTCTTTCGCCTATCTCTGAAGACAGGTCAAGTGCCCAAATCTTGGAAGCTTGCTAACGTGCAACCTGTACCCAAGAAGGGCAGCCGTGCCGACCCTGCCAACTACAGGCCAATTTCGATCACGTCTATACTCTGTAAGAGTATGGAACGTGTTCTAAATAACAGGCTCCTGGCCTACCTGGAAGCGAATGACTTACTCAGTGACCGCCAGTACGGCTTTCGCCGAAACCGGTCTACTGGGGACCTTCTAGCGTACGCCACACACATCTGGAGTGAGGTCATGGAGAAGCACGGGGAGGCGTTGGCTGTCTCCTTGGACATTTCCAAAGCTTTTGATAGGGTCTGGCACGAGAGCCTTATTGGCAAGCTTCCATCTTACGGCCTGCCTGCTGATTTCTGCACATGGATATCAGATTTCTTGAGGAATCGGTCGATACGAGTTGTCGTTGATGGCTGCTCGTCAGACCAAATGGCTATCAATGCCGGTGTTCCTCAGGGGTCTGTGCTCTCTGCGACACTCTTCCTACTGCATATCAACGATCTGCTCAAGCCCGGGATCTTTGGGTACGCAGATGACAGTACAGTCGTGGAGAGCTACACGTCCGATGCAAGAACCAGCGGGCCACAGATCGAGTTATACAGAGAGGCTATGGTTGAACGGCTCAACTTGAGTCTGCAGGCGGTATCCGACTGGGGTGATGCTAACCTGGTCAAGTTTAATGCCACAAAGACTCAGGGCTGTCTGTTTTCGGCCAAAAAGAGACCCTTTCAATTGTCTCCCGCTTTCCGTGGTGTCTCCGTTCCGGTAACTGACAGCTTGGAACTATTAGGCGTTTCACTCTCATCTTCTCTTAACTTTGGCTCTTACATAGAGTCCAAAGCCCAATTAGCCTCCAAAAAACTTGGTGTTCTCTCTAAGGTGAGACGGTATTTCACACCTGAGCAACTGCTTAGTCTTTATAAAGCACAAGTCAGGTCTTGCATGGAATACTGCTCTCACCTTTGGGATGGCTCTGCCAAATATCAACTGGAGGCTCTGGAATCGATTGAGAGACGGGCCAGGAGGCTGATTGACAACGACACCTTGACTAAGACGCAGCTGCAAAGTCTTGAGCATCGTCGCAAGGTAGCGTGTTTGTCGGTCTTTTACCGGATACACTTCGGAGAGTGCGCCCAGGAGTTGCACAATCTGGTCCCCCCTGCCCCTTTCTTCTATCGTACGGCTAGACGGACGCGACCAAAGCGTCACCCTTTTATGGTGGACATTCCGCGCGTTTGAACCAAGCGTTTCGAATCCTCATTCCTCATACGAACAGCCGGAATGTGGAATACTTTGCCTGGGTCTGTCTTCCCGTTAAAGTACAACGTGAGTGTCTTCAAATCCCGAGTAAATAGGTATCTTCTAGGTAAGCGTGCTACATCCTAGACCGCACATCTGCTTAAAATCAGGCAGTGTGTAGTCAAAAGCAAACCTATTCGAAATAAAAAAAAAAAAAAAAAAAAAAATTTTCGTTGTTATACTTAGAGTTTTCGTAGTATACAGGGTTACAGGGTAAATCGACCTATTCCCGTTAAGGGTGTGTAGTTTACTTTGTTTCTGACTAATTTAACTATGAAATACACTATCTTAAATTTAAAAAAAAAAACATATATTTGAAATTGGTATTTATAAATTTCCCAATTTTCGGCCATCAGCTCAGATATTTTGAAACAAAAAAAAAATGTAAGTCGTATTATTATTTTTATTTAATTTTTACATGTAAAATAATGTTTTATGACCTCACTACCCAATATTGTCCGTAAAATTAACTTTTATAAAAAGTATTTGAATTCAAATATCTCGAAAACTGTGAGATTTAGGATATGGTGTTTCATAGTCAAATCAGTCACAAACGTAGTAAACTACAGACGCTTAACTGGAAGAGGTCGATTTAGCCTGTAACCCTGTATATAAAGAGTGATAAACCTTTGCTTGTGGGGCTCTGAACTACGTACTTAATAGTGAGTGGATCATTATATGTATCGAGTGACCTTACATAGTGTGTACTGTAAATTAGATGCAATTATTTTTTTGCAGGATTTAAATATTTTAAAGACTGATTTGTATTATATTACATTCATATTAATTACATCATTCTAAAGAATGAGTAAGTTTTTTTTTCGTGAATTCAGTACATTATAGTAAAATTCAATTCAATCATTTATTCATCAAATAGGTACAAAAAGTACACTTTTGAACGTCATATACATAATCAAGACAAATTGTCAAACATGTCAAAATTTAAAAATTATAAATCAATATTTTCCAATGTCATCATGTGTTTCCAAGCCAGTTTATCCCTCAAGAAGTCATCAACGGTATAGTATGCTATCCTTATTAAAAAAAATTAATAGTATTTTTAAAACGATTCTCATTTAGACTTGTCAAGCTTACAGGTAGAATATTATAAAAACGGACACAATTATTTTGAAAAGATTTATCAATCTTGCTTAGCCTAGTCTTTGGTATCACAAATTTTAACTTATTTCTCGTGTTGTTATCGTGCGTATTACATTTCTTAAGATGTCTATTACAATTTTTCCGTGCATACATGATATTGTCAAGAATATACTGGCATGGCATGGTCAAAATATTTATTGATTTGAAGAGTAGCCTCATAGTTGACAAAAATATAAAATAGGATAGAGTAATTCAGTCAACTATAAAACCAGCTATGGACTGAATAATCTGCAAACATCTGCATTGCCCTTTATTGCGACACAATAGCACCAACATTGTACACCCGAGTTGTTTCAGTAACTAAAGTTTTAATTAGAACTTATTAGCATTTGAATCAGAGAGAAGGCCGTGGAATATTTGCCAAGATTATAAGAACATGAAGGTTTTAGCGGTCTTAAGCATTCTCGGTAACGTTTCGCATTTAATTGTTAAGCGTGACTATAATGAAAAATACTTTTATGGTTTATTTTTATATCATTTAAAGTAAAAAAGATATAAAACATCTATAGGAAAACCTTTAACTTTCTGGCAGTAAATATTGAAGTGTCTTGTTATGTTAAAAAAAAACATTTTTCACAATATTGTTGATTTATCAAAAATGGCTCAGTCGCTTTCGATAAAACTTAAATGGGACCAGCGTCGAAGTATACTCTATCCAATAAAAAAAAAGAATTATCGATATCGTTAAAAGTAATGCGTTATACACATAAAAAAATATATACATAATTATATACGCGTCGAATTGCGTTGTTTGTCTCTGTTTCGTCGGTCAAAAATACCCCCTGAAATCTTACGTGCATGCATAGGTACCACTTGTGCATCGATTATGTAGACTTAAGCGCATAGATGTAAAATTCATTCTTTTTTTGCTAACCTTAGGTATCTAATAGAACAATGTAAGATATGAATATTGTTAGATTTAGATAATATAAGAAAGAATAGTGGGTATTTGAAAGCCGTCGACTAAATTCAAAACTGAGTTTTCAGTCACTTTACTGGTGGAATAATTCGTAAAACATAAGAAAAACATAAATACATACATTGAAAAGGGTATTTCAATTAAATTACTTACACTTAAAACAAAGAGGGGGTAGGTATCAACGAAGCGAACAAGCCTTCAGGTGATGCTATCAAAATATTAGGTACGTAATGAAAGGAGAAATTTATACCAGACTTTATCTTAGAAATTAGATAGGGTCCTGCCATAATACAAACGAAATTGACTTCAAAAGAGATACTTATCATTTTAATATGTCTGCGTACGTTTTATCGCAGCGTTTGTGTAACTGGACATATTTAAATTTTAAATGCTATAAGAAGTCAGACTGGAGTGGACTATTTTGACCTACAGCGGACAGCAAAGGAGAAACTAATGTTTATTAGCTCTATGTTGATACATGATGTTAAATGCATTCAGTATGAAAGTAAAAGTAAATTGTAGCGCTCATAACGTAGGTATCTTGGTGTTTTTTCAATAATCACCGCAGTTCAGTAAGTTTCGGTACGGTAAGTGTTCAGATGGGAGAGCGCGGGTGGCTTTTACAACTGAGCGTTACCGTAGCTAGGATGGCACGTTTAATTGTAGGTCCCGGTCGTTTCAACCTTATAGCCATTTTCGCAGCTTTCAGACGGCTTTAAAAGGCTCTGGCATGTTCGCGGACGCACGCACGCCATGTTTCCATGGCTTGATGCGTACGCGAGCCGCGTCCTTGGTGCGCAGAGTGCGGGCCAGCTCCAACTGCATCCTGGAAATGATTGCGTCCAGGCTTGACTGTCTTTACCTCCGGCACTGTTGCGAGAGACATGTTTCCGTACCAGTGCCGAAGAGAAGAGTATGATTTTCGTGTTTATTGTAAATATATTTAATGGAATTTGAAATGAATAATAATTTGTAACTGGTGACATAATTTTAACATAATTTAATTTAATTTTATTGTTTGTGAATATGGGTGCAAATGCCTGAATTAAATGAATTTTGTTTTTTTTTTTAAAGTCTGACACCAGGGCTATTATATCTACCTATACCATTCGGTCTATACGTACTTGCACTTACAAAGAAAATATTACATTTTTTGCTTTACATAAGTACCTATCAGCGCGGTACCACGTTCTCTTTAAGCCTTCTTCTCCTTCGTTTTTAAGCTCACGCTTCACTTTTATCTGTGACACTCACTCTGTCAATCTTAAGTCTTCTAGCAATCTTCTTCTATCAACTCCATCTCACAATACTGTCTTTTACGATTCTTCTTTCTGTGTCCGGGCTGTGGCTCTCTGGAATGACCTTCCAGTGACCATCAGGCATCAGTGGCGCAGAGCGTTGAATCTTTCAAGACTCAAGTCAAGGAACACTATCTTGCTAAGCAGTTTTAAAAACTGATATTATTTATCGCTTACGTTTTTAACTATCTGTATTTATTTATGTATGTAAGTAGGTTTATTTTTATTGTATGTATTATAAGAAGTATTTGTGTATGCCTGTTATTATGTAGTGTATTTTATTGTTTTTGGATATTTATAGCTTTACATTATTCATTTATGTTTACACCACCGTCCACGTCAATTACATGTTTACACACAGTAGAGGTTGTCTGGAAGAAATTGCTTTTAGCGATAAGACCACCTTTTGTACCATTCTTCTGTCGTTATTTCTTTTTCTGTTATTTTTTTACTACTTGTGGTGTCAATAAAGTGTTTTTGTATTGTATTGTATTGCACCACGTACCGGCAAGCGCAGCGTAGGACGTCCACCTGCAAGGTGGACCAATGATCTCATCAAGAGCGCAGGATCACGGGTTTCATTAGAGAATCACAGGAAAGGTCTATGTCCAGCAGTGAACGTCATATGGCTGATGAATGATAACAGATACCTTTATTATAGTTATCGATACCAAGAAAATACACAAGTTAATACAATTTAAGGTAACCAAGGTGCGAGTTATTGTGTTGTGAACAAAACGAAGTCCTTGAACAGGTAGAACCTTTAACTTGGCTAAATAAAGGTACGCCTACAAAGCTTATATAGAACGGTCTAACGAAAATTACCGACGAATTTTAGATAAGGTTTCTTAGAAACGAACATTGACAAAAGGTTAATAATTATTAGTTAATAATTAGTCTGTTTTCGATAATAACAGAAGAAACCACAAATTCACTAAAACTTAAAACTGATTTTCTTAACTGATTTCCAAAAAAGACGAGGTTTTCAAATCTCAATGCGACTCGTTTACGATTTTTTTGTCTGCCGTCTATAAACTTGTTTATGTTTATTGTTATTTAGTAATACTGGAGCGTACCTACTCTTTGTCAAAGTTAGGTTTCTTAATTAATTGCCAGACTGTTACGTATGTAGGTATATTCATAAGTAGAAAACGTATCCTTTCGACCTTAGAGGACGATTGTTTAAAGAGGTCGTATTTTTCCCCACTTCATAATGAATTTATAAATACAGCTTTGAATAAAGCATATTTATGGGAAAATATTACGAGCAAGATTACACCAAACACATTTCATAATCACATTTACGTAACACACAGGATAGAGATGCGTTTGTGATTTGATACAAGTGAGGATATACGTAGAAAATTCTAAGCCGAGTATTCATTAAAATCTAAGGGCTATTCTAAGTTGATGCTAAAAGCGTCGTATTAAGTTTGCAATAAAGCTATGGAAATGAACCATAAAAGGAACCGGTAAAACTGCAGAGGCATTAAAAGTCGATGCCGGCAATTACAAGATAAATTATACAGATATAAACTTGTATAAAGCATTCGTACTTAAAAGCAGCGGTTAGCATGTATAGTCGGTTCATTGTGGATCATAAGAACAGCAAATAGATATGTACCTACAAAAGAGACTATTGCCTCCTGCCTCCCCCTAATGTCAAGTTCCTGGCTTTCTCGCCCTACCCTGGAAAAATATGGGTGCATTTTGTCATTGATTGGCATTTGTCTTTGTAGTGCAAGACGACAAAATGGTTTATAACTAGGAATAATTTAGGAACCCTAAATGAGCTAGAAAAGTCTCTCTAAGACACTGCATCAGATCACGCTGCAGATGATATTAGCAAAGAAGAGAATTACATATTTCTTAAATTTCCACCATTCATTTACGTTTTTTAAATTTAACAAGCCTACAAATTAAAAAGTTGTACAATTTTTAGTTACCAGCCATTTTTGCAAAAAGATCTGTAATTATAACATCTATAATTCAAGGCAAACCAAAACAGATAAAAGATACAAATGAAACTTGCAATGAAGACAAATCTAAGTCTTAAAACTTTTAATGAGTCATTTCTTTACGCGACATCAGAGAATGAGTTTTTGAGAAGTCAAATAAGTCTACTGCAACTAAACTTGTAACGATTTGAGCCAAACTGCGTAGACAATGAGTAAAACTGAGCCAAATTTGTATTTTCTAACAAAGAATTGCTAATAAATAATCTAAAGCGATTCAACTTGTTTGTGGTTTAAACTAATTTTGGAAGAGTCAAGGGTCGTCTGTAAAATTGAAACTGAAGAGATATTTTGTCCTTTTTGCAAGACAAGAAAAAAATGGTTTCACTGAAAAAGTGCAAAACAAATAACTCTATTTTTTAATAACTATTATAATACTAGAGAGTTACAACGATGTTTTTTTTTTCGATATCTCGTCGTCGAGGATTCGAGGTAGATACCTAAAATCACCAGTCTCATAGTGAATGATGATTATAATTACTCTTGTAACACGTATATATGGCAAGCATGCAAAACAAACAGCATTTAGCGAAACACTTGAACAGTTTACTTAGAGAAACTCGTATTTGAATGAAGTCACACGAAGTAAACGCGGGCATCACCGTGAAACCATTAAAACAAAACCCAGCAAAAGAATCTTGTTAAATGCTGTAGTAAAACGGTCCGGTGGTTATGATATTTCTATATACATAATTTTATGTAACATTTGGATGACGCAACGTTCTGCGAGTTTTTGTGGAGTACCTCGACTTTTCCGCTTGTCGAGATGTTGAGAGACTTTAATCGAGTATTATACTTTAGAGTTTTCTGTTCAAAACTGGGCTGTATTTTCCTTTTGTTATATTAAGTGTATTTATATACTCGGTGACTTTATAGGATAATCAGTCATCAGTATGCTTTCCTGAAACAATGTCTTGAAAAAAGATATCCTGGCAATGTACAAGAGTAAAGTTTTATAATTTAAAACAATCAACTTAAAAAAAAAATTACAAGCACAGATTTTTAAACATACGTACGTAGTATATAACGTAGGTACATTTATATTCGATTCAATATAAACAACATTATCAAATTGGTTACAAATTTGGTAATATAGGCGCCACGCACGTGCTCACCCGCATATTGATAAAATAATAGACATACAGAGAAAACTTTTTGAAAAACTGGATAATATGCGTGAATTTATACAATTTGATCACAGACTAAAAAGAACAAACACATATAATCATTTAAAATTAAGTTGTAAAGAAACAAAAATAAATTTATAACATGACGAGAATTAATCCATGTCTTAGTAGTAATAAATTTTGTGGTAAATGTTAGGAACTCTAGCTACTAAAACTAAAACAAACAAGAAAAAGAAACGCAAAAATAAATCTTTGTTGTATGCTTAGGTTTCAAGAAGAAGCTTAATATTCCAAATTCCAATAACAATATTTCCGATAATGAAGATACAGAAATTCCTAGAAACCCGACGTTTGAGTTGTGTAACAAAGAGGATAGTCAACAAAAAGAAAAAAACTTATCGACTATTATCGATAAAATTATAAAAGACGACGAAACTGATTCCAATGTTTACATGTACCAGACTTTTTAATAGTCCACTGAAGGACGTAGGCCTACCCACCAAGGGTGATTGGGCCATATCCATCACCATGGACAGTGCGGGTTGATGGATGCACATACGTGTGTGTGTATCAAGTTCTATATATATAAGGACGTATGCAGATTGCCTCACGATGTTTTCCTTTACCGAAAAGCCAGTGGTGTGAAATTCCGTATATAAATTTCAAAGAATTCACGATGTCACGATTGTAAGGCGGGTGTCACTATCACTAGACCACCACGGCTACATTTGAATGTTTGCATCTTTATAACAGCAAAATGTGAATTCAAAAATAACATCTATTGGATATAGGATGATCAGATAGCGGTCAGAGTTCTGTACAATCGCAACAAAACAAAAACTTGGCATACCGAATCTTCCTTTGCATTTGGCACACGAGTGCATGTGCTATAATTATTTGAAACAATTACTGCAACACGGCAACATTATCACTTCCTCCTAGTTTGTTTTTTTATCACCAGTGCTGGTTTATATTTGTACTTGACACTATCTTCGAGTAGCTTATTCAAACGCAATGAGAGAGATTTATAAAATAATTTTATCATAACATCTGGGACATCGTTGTCAGAAATATTATATGAAAATATTGGTGTGTTTATATACCGATGAATCATAATAATGCTATGTTTGAAATTGCGATAGCGAATTCATAACAAGTACTTAGTAATAGCTATGATGTCACAGAACGAATGCATTCTGATTGCTGATAATACTCGTATCTGTAATGATCACGTGTACACTTAGTTGCATGGAAGAAATCGTTTAAAGCGATAAGGCCACCAGTAGGGGCCTTTAAATTGTAATGTTTTGTCCCTGTAATTTGCTTTTTTTATGTGATGTGGTTGTCTAATAAAGTGTTTGAGTTTGTTTGTCTACATCGACATTAAAACGAAAGCAGGGATTCATGCTCCCAAAAAGTTAATAAAAGCACGTAAAAACATTCCTACTAATACTAGCAAAAAGTATGCTATCAATTACCAATTCCTGCCTGTATACACATATCTACAGAACATAGCTATTAACATCAAGCATTCATGTCAAAAAGAATTGCGTAAATAGCGCGTTAATTTTTAACACGCCATAGGCATAATTTTAAATAAAATCTATACTTTTAATCTAGAAATTGTTAATAATGATACAAATAATTAGGTTTTCAAAGCTGATATTACAACATAGTTGAAAGGTATTTAACTTCCAAAATAACAGTTTATACTCCAGCTTCGGAACAACAGTACTTCATAACTAAATTACAAAGTCATAGAGCCACTATAGTAGCTAGCCGTAGGTATATTTTAGGACACCGATCAATAGTCTTCGAAACACGTAGGACTATTTAAACATTACATATTGCTTCACTCAAACTTGTACTGACAAACATTATATAAGTTTCCTATATTTCTATGCTGCTCAGTTTTAAGATGCTGATACGCTCATAGTTTGACTAGTGTTCGTTAGCGATCATTAACTTATTTATTTTTTTTACGTCAGAAGCCTTCAGGCGGCTTAAAAACTGACACCAGGGCAAGTCACCCGGCCTATACGAACTTAATTACTTTAGCTTTAAGATATGTACTTTTATTTTGTCAATTCAATTAAATAAGAACATTGGTCTTACAAAATAACAATTTTTAAACCGCCTATATTTTTAAACGTATTTGATTTAAAAACCATTGAATGTACCTAATCCAGATTAATATATTTTCCAATCTCTGTCATTTTAAGAAATTCAGTATGAAATTCAGATTGAATTATTCAATTATAAAGGGAGCGGCATCAGAAGCCACTTCGGAGTTTAGAAAACGAGAAAATGCCCCAAGGCTTGGCGGAATTGCGGCGATTTTTAATTCGTTACCGCATTCATTACTTAAAGGCCTACAACTTGGTGTGCAGAAAATCCTGTGGACATTTTTTGCGGGAAATGTTTACTTGAGTACTTATGTTTTAACCCCGTTGACTAGGTGTTTGTAAGCGATTACTGACGCGCGACGCTCAGCAACGTACGGCTCGGTCAATTTTTGGACGGGTGACCGCGAGTTTACTACTGAGGGCTGCCGTGCATTACACGTTAAATTATGGGTCCCGATTGTATTCACCGTTCAGATATTTCAGAGGTCATTTAGGCAGCTTTAACACTCAGGCACCAAGGTTAACCATCCGAGTTCAGTTACTTTTTTATCATGAACAGAATTATCATCTGACAAGTTCACATCTGAATATAACAGATGTAACTGAACTTTGTGAGAAACTTAATGGGTTCGATTCATGTTAGAAATGAGTCTTGGACTCAAATCAAGGATTACACTCAAGACATTTCATCATCAACAGATAGATGTCAACGTTGCCGTAAATCAGAAAGTTTTAAAACTTCCATCGGTTCTGATGGGAACTTTGGATTACATTTCTTTACCCTTCCACTTTGCCAGACTTTTAAAGTCGCCGGAAAAGTTTTAAGAGCATGATGAGAGACGCGTACTGGGCTCTGTGGTTCGCAGAATTACTTTTTTGTCTAAAAGCTGACAGATTCAGAAAATTGCGATAACATTATTGAGTTTGATAAATAATATTATAGACGATGAAGTTTGTATGTATGGATGTTTGTTACTCTTTCACGCAAAAACTACGGAACGGATTGAGATGAAATTTTGCAATAGTAACACTTATACATCAGAATAACACATAGGCTATCCTACTAATATTATAAACGCGAAAGTTTGTGAGGATGGATGTATGGATGTTTGTTACTCTTTCACGTAAAAACTACTGAACAGATTGAGATGAAACTTTGCAATAATATAACATATAAATTATAATGATATTGCGTCAAAAATCAAAATATCATGCGGGCGAAGCCGCGGGTAAAAACTAGTGCTTTATAAAGATATTGCGTGAAACGAAGTGGCCCGGTTCAGCTAAGCAGTATTTTATAAAACACTAGTTTTTACCCGCGGCTTCGCCCGCATACGCAATATATCATTATAATTTATAGCCTATGTGTTATTCTGATATATAAGCTATATTATTGCAATGTTTCATCTCTATCCGTTCCGTAGTTATTGCGTGAAAGAGTAACAAACATCCATAGAAATGACTAGTATTAACAATAATTTAAGATACAACCACGATACAAAGGCGTGCTAACATACAAGTAACATAATATACTCGTGCTGGTAGTAATTTTCTTATAGAGAGTAAGTGAGATGCAAGCGATACTATGGTAGCAATTATGAGAGAAACACTATTAACGAGCACGATACAATTAAGATTATTGTGTTGGGGAAACTGAATAGTTCAGGAAGGATTTTAATGGATCTTCGATATAGGTATAGGCGATAGTAGAAAGTGTTTATCTGCGAGATCGAATCAGAAATGATGAGATTATTAATCAAAGTTATTTCAAAGTCAAAGTTATTTATTTACTAAGATTTAAATTAGGTACATGAATAACAGTTGGATTTTGGCAAGATAATTAGATTCAAGCAAATATCCTTTGGTCCCCACACGCAGGCTCGAGGCCCGAGTTGTGGGTATATATTATACCATACAGAAAACTATCTAGTGGTGACATTGTAGTAGTCCTAAATTTATTAGAAATAAATACCTTCAGCGATTTATCAAAAACAATCAAAATTTTTGAAAAGAAGAAGTTAGTAGAATCAAAGTTACGGACATAATCCAGCGGATTGGCAAGTGGTGGTTCGTCGGTCAATTACCTATTGATGATTTTGGTAGATAATTATCATAACACGCTTGAATATACGCAACTGATAGAAGATATAATAACACCCAAATACTACTATTTGCACAAATACGTCAAACACATTCACACTAATTGAAAATACGTGTTGTATAGGGTTGACGACATTAAGCAACAATGTATTGAAATTAATGAACTAAACAAAACAGTACAACGTACCAAACTATATGTCTAACTTATAGAAATAGTATTCTGTGTAGGCAGTTTGGATAAAAAACCGTTAGTTCGTGTTAGATTATCAAAAAATATTGTACACGCATTTTTCTCTTCCTAATCAAACAACAAATGACATAGATAAACCTTATAAAAACTTTGGGAGTGGGGTCACGCGGATCTTAAGGGGGCTATGTCTTCATCAATTTTTGTACAGAAAAATAACGTTAAATAAGTAGGGGAGAGTAACTTATATTGGACCACTTTTGACATAATGTCACATATCACCAAATTCTTTAAAGATATGCTAATGACATATAACTCAGAAAGCCTAGTCCAGTACCTAGATAATATCGATCCGTTAATATGATGTAAAAATAAATCAGTATAATTTTTTTTTTGTATATATATTTTTTTTAAATTAAAACTTTAATTTTTTTCGGTTACAGACGTAACCATTGTACAGCTTTGATGCAAAATGGCAGATTGTTTATGGTGCAGTCAGCTTCATTTGTTACCAGTGATAATAAATTGTTCGATGTGGCAGAAATACAGAGGTGGTCCAATTTTAGCGCCGGTTCAATATAGGTTACTTTCCCCTACATTAAATTTTTCATAATCTATATAATGGACTAATTATATTTTTAGGTCATCATGCGTGTTGTAGATATAGAGGATAATGTTGTATGAACAAGAATTCAGATTCACAACCCAGACTAAGTATAAAAAGTATGTAAAAGTAAAAAGAAAAGTTACTGAAGTACGTAAATATTTTCATGCGGCATGTAATACGTCAAAGATACGGTCAAGATCAGTGATTGCAATTCAGCACAATAAAGATAACTCGTGTGATAAGATTACATATTCGCTTGAGTTAGAATCGAGTCGAAGAAACAAAACGATCATGTTGAGAACTGTAGACACTCAATAACATGAAAGTTTCCAGACATAAAGCAAAGTCTAGCCAAGCTTAGATAATATGGGATGACTAGGAATAGATGAGATTTGTTTCATTTTTGACCGACGAACCACTGGAGGAGGTATACAATTCGACGCGTATATATAGGTATATATATATTTTTTATGCATAACCACGCATAACTTTTTCCATAGTAGTCCGATTTCAATAATACTTTTTTTTTATTGGAAAGAGTATACTTCGAAATTGGTCCCATTTAAATTTTATCGAAATCGGCTGAGCCATTTTTGATAAATCAACAATATTGTGAAAAATGTTACATCGATCCGTGCGAAATATTCGCGAATTCTGTACACGGGTGAAGTCGGTCATGCTATTTTTTGCAAAAAATAATTATAAAAATCACTAACATTTTAGACTGGATACAATATATTTTGCAAATACATAACGCGGACGCAATTAGACATTAAAAACAATAAACAGAAATTACAACTAACAATTATTTGTCATTAGAGATAATTAAACATAATGAAGCACCTATTAAACCTATAAATATATTAAAAAAGAGGTTAATTTCTATCCATACCCATAACTTCTTTTTATATGAATAAGTCAACATCTACTTAGGATAGAAAATAGCCCGAAACATTTTATTTATCACAAGTTGGTTTGGATATTTTGACGGGTGTTTTGAAACGTGAATTTCTTCTGAAATTCTCAGTCTGAGTTATGACGGATTTTGTGAAACCTAAGGATTATAAATTGTTTAATCTTAAAATGTTTCAAAGGGTTTCAAAGTTTTTGGCGTCGCGCTGATTCGTATTACAAGGTGCGGGATACACAATTTTAAACAAGATGATTAGCTATTGAAAGATGATTTCACAGCCATATATTTTCGAATTTAATTTGTTCATAAATAACATGCTGTTGCACATTTGTGAATCATGTTCTTCAGTAAATTGCCAGCTATTTACCCATAAGTAGTGCTTGTAACGGTTGGTAAAGTGTAATTAATAACTTAAATTAAAAGCACGAATGCTCGACTTCGTGTTAATTAATGGAACGTGCTATTACCACTTGCACAACTCTAGTAATTACTACTCGAGTCACATTCTAACACATACGCGGTATTCTATTATTTACTTAACATTAGTAACGTTAACACGTGTTCTTTATATGAAAACTCTTTCAGCGATATTGAAATGTTTACATAATTTAATCTTCACGCACTCCAAACAAGTTAAATTATTCAAAACAAACACGAGTTTAGAGTCGGTACGTTCCGCACAATATCCGTAGTGGTGGATAAGCCTCCGTTCCAGCTGATCGGCGTATAAACAAACTCACCTTACGACAGTACGGTAAACAATCACATCGACGTAAAACGTTCGATAGCAAAGTAGCACAAACTTCCTGTGTGCACTCCTCTATTGGTACACTGACGACACGCGATTTCCGTGTACTAAAAATATTTAAAGATTTAAAAGGGTCGCGGTCGGTTTGGTGTCGTGGAGGACAAAGGGCGTGCGTCCCCGACAGCGGCCGACTGAAGACTGGCGAGTCAGCTCGGTGCGAGCCACCAGGTGCGACGAGGAGGTACAACTCGCCTAGCGGGCTAATTGATGTGGCATCTGTGACGCGGGACCACTGAACCCTTATCAATCGATCTTCATCAATAAATTAAATGAGTGAAACTTGATGTGTACATAACAGGACCGCTCCGGGTGCGTCCTCGGCGCGCAACTGCAATCCAATTTGCACGAGACAAGTGCTTTGAACAATAAAATCGAAATGTGGTGAACGCGTAACGAGGTGAACGACGTACGGGTGCCAGATGCTATAACTATGTCGGCCGCCGGCAATACTTTTAAATTTGATTGCTTCGAAGATTTATCATGACTATTCAGAACTGTTATTGGATCGGATCTATCATGTAAGCTGACCGTAGGTACTGATTAGACACGATAATCACGATAAAGTACCTATGCACTTTATCAGATGACTCAGAAAAAATGGGAGCAACAAACATTCGCTAAGCTCAGGTGCTTCATGTTTAAGTGGCATTAAAAGCCGAAATGCCACTGCTTGTAGTTGTGCATTTTCACGAAAATGCATTTGCCGAAGCTATTACTGGATTTATCAGCTTATTCATGCTGACCGCCCAAGGGCAGGACGAGTATCGGAACGTGGAGACTATTTAGCTCGTCGGAACAATAAATATACTAAATGGCAACACGGCCAATCACTTCACTACCTTGAGCTTTTGTCTGCGACTATTGGGTTAGAGACTCATGAAGATTGATACACCTCTTTAGAGCTGGCCGGTGTTGCGGAAATGTTTTCGACGAATTGGCAAATGAAGTGTGAAATGTTTGCGCGATAACAAACAATGCAGCATTTTGATTAAGATACTTGAGTGACGAAAATGCAGGTAAAACTGTATTTAACATAAAAAATAGTCACGACACTATTAATACACTATTATTCCATGGATATTATATTTTTAATTAAAACATTACACAATCAAACAAGAACATTAACAAAATTTACCAAGTTATTGAAGTTAACTAAAATTTGAGAAATTCGCAATAGTCAACAAAAAATCGCTGCACATGCAAACATAAAACAACATAAATGCATACCTAGACGAATCCTAATCCTAAAACCTAGTCTATTGAAATTGAACAGAATGGAATGAAAGGAAAGCCGTGGTGGTCAAGAGGTAGTGATACCCGCCTTACAATCGTGAGGTCGTGGGTTCGAATCCCCGGTCCCGTACCAATGAGTTCTTTGGAATTTATGTACGGAATTTCACATGGCTTTTCGGTGAAGGAAAACTTCGTGAGGCAACCTGCATACGTCCGTAGAAGAAATTCGATGGCGTATGTGAATCCACCAACCCGCACTGGGCCAGCGTGGTGGATATGGCCTAATCACCCTTCGTGGGTAGGCCTACGTCCTGCAGTGGACTATTAAAAAAGGCTGGTACAGTACAGTACAGAATGAAAGGAGGATCATTTTTTGCACACGATTATTGAACTGTAAGCGGCAGAAATGGGAGGGGACGACAAAAAAAGTGTGGATGAATTGTGTGAAAAGTGATATGCGAGAGAAAGGAGTTGATGATGAGATGACGTATGATAGAGTGAAGTGGCGAAAAGAAACGTGCTGTGCCGACCCTACCCAGTGGGATAAAGGCAGGATGATGACGACTTTTGAACTTAAAATTATATTCAAAAGTAAGTAAAAACCATTGTCTTACTACTCAGAGAGTCTAAGTAGAAAATCACGGTTCAATAGTGGCCAGTAATAGAACTGGCGGTCGCGCGTGCATGCTCTCCAACCAGTTGGCGATCTTTTATTTTCACCCATTTAAATACGGACTGTTTATTTCTAGTTAGGAGCGAGAACTTCGTATCGTAAACCTGAATAGTGGAGCCAGCGTTACGGTAAAATTTTATGAAGTTCTACGTTATTTGGGAAACTTTTTTAGGTAAATGCTGCTGTAGTTTTGTATATGTGCTGGTATATGCCAAAACAAATCTTGGCGGCTGTGAAGTTAGATACAAGTTGCACGAAACCCAATCCTCGCGCAAGTCGCAGCTGTTATACGAGCTTCAGTCAGAATTGAGTTTTGCGCTTCACAGCCGCCAAGAAGCTTGCTTCGGCCCGTACACGCTCTTTTCGACTAAAACTAAAATACTATTTCAATTCTGTATCACCCTTTTTTAATAGTCCACTGCAGGACCTAGGCCTACCCACGAAGGGTGATTGGGCCATATCCACCACGCTGGCCCAGTGCGGGTTGGTGGATTCGCATACGCCATCGAATTTCTTCTACGGAAGTATGCAGGTTGCCTCATGATGTTTTCCTTCACCGAAAAGCCGTACATAAATTCCAAAGAACTCAACAAACAACAACACTTTATTAGACAACCACATTACATAAAAAACAGATTATAAGGACAAAACAATAGGTCTCTAATTGGCGGCCTTATCGCTTTAAGCGATTTCTTCCAGGAACTCATTGGTACGGGACCGGGATTTGAACTCACGATCTCACGATTGCAAGGCGGATGTCACTACCTCTAGGCCACCACGGCATCCAATTAATCTACTACATTTAATAGTATTTCAATATGACTGTTATGAATTTAAAATCTAGTAATTCAACCCCAGCTTTGTTATAGGATATTATATCTACCGTCTTACCACAAAAATTTTACGCACGCTTTAGACTATGTTTAACAGTACAAATTACACGATTAAACAGTGTTTCAAGCGTGTTTAAATCTTTTGTGGCAAGGCGGTTTATTAGCGTTGCGGAAAAAATGTGTTATAAGTTACCTAGTGAAACCGCTATCAAAATCTATGATATTGAGAAGAAATTATCAGATACCAATGGTACTCGTAGCTTCATTTTGTCCTACACCTATATATTTAGTAAGAGATGAGAGATTTCATTAAATTAATAGAAAGTGAAAACAAAATATTTTGGCTGAACCGTAAATCACCTGAAGATTGTTTTAACAAAGGTAAACTGTCAAAGTGATTGGGTCTACGGCTAAATCTCTTTCTTTGTGTAAAATACACAAAAGAATAGATTAACTTTTAAACCGAAGTCTGTTTTGGGTGTTTAAATCCAATGAAATTTTAACATAACACATAGTAAACGAAAAACATGTTTTCTTTCATTTATTTTTATTGAAGCTCAGCCATGTAGGTTAGGTAGGTAAGGTCACATTGTCACATATTTCTTTGCGATTTGCCCGTATCTACTTTTAGCCTGTACCTATCCTTTTTCAAGTTGGGTTTCCGGCCTTTTCTTATCTGGACTGTTGTAGTTTCCTGGCTTCCTGACCACCTTTCCAAAGCGTCCGAGTTCCACCTACGACTTTATCTTTTGTATATGTTCAGGTAGTCCGGTGAGCAATCCGATTATTTTATCAATGTTTTCAGAATTCTTTTCTTTTAACATTTTTTTACATTTCTAATCGTATAAATTAAGTACACCAGTAGCGCTCGTAGCGTAGTTTGACTAGGTGATTGTCAGCGATCACCGAAATTAAGACGAGGCATCGGGCCGAGAGACACGAAAACGAGTACTTTTGAATGCGCAATGTGAGAGGACGAATGATATTGATTCAAATTTAAAAAATATCGAAATAAGGAAAAATCTTGAAAAATTTAATGTACCGGACAAAATTTTGAAAAGTAACTGACTTAATTAAAAAAAAAATTACAAATTTCTCACCAAAAAAAAGTTTAATAATTCGAATGCTCAGAATTATCAGCGACGACAACCCATTATTTTTTTACGAATAAAATAGCCAGACCGCTATTCTACCGAGAAGTCCGAAGAACCGAGAAGTTATTTTTTTTTATGTGTACACTATGAGTAAATAATTAAAAACTCACTGCCGCCCGCCGCTCTGGCGCGATTCCGTCGAGCGCGACCGCGTAAAATTTGTCCGAGTGAAGGGAGAATTTTCGAAACAATAGTTTATCAATGCGTCACCTTAAGCAACGTTCCGCACGGTCAGTATTTGGATGGGTGACCGCGGGTGGCATTTTCCAACTGAGAGCTACCGTAGCTTGTATGACACGTTAAATTGTAGGTCCGGGTTGTTTCAGGCGGCTTTAAAACTCTGACACCAGGGCTAGACAGGGCTGACACCTAGCACTGGTGTCAGAGCTATACGAACTAGCGTAGTAGCTATACGAACTTACTTTTTTTAGTACACCAAAGTATATTTTATCAAATTATTAGTGTCAATGGCTTAGGTTCAAAGATCTTTATTGTCGTATCACAAGAAACATAATATCGTGTCACTTATGTGATAATCTTAAATAATACATTATAATACATACACATATAAGTCAGTGGGCTATCTAACTTCTGTATGAACAATTAACAATTTCAACAATTTAAATGGCTATATGTATCAATTTTTAAGGTAATTTGGTAGTAACGTAGGCACATACGAACGTAAAAGCAAAACATTTCGCAATTTAGTCAAACAAAAATAAGGGCATTACGGCTGATCTCTATGCTAGGTCAGACCTAAATTATAACAATTATTTCAGTCGAGCATTTCAAACCCAACAACATAATAGGCTATGAATTACTTAGTACTTTGCTGTGTACCTACTAGGTGCCATTTTATAATTCTAGACTTATCCTCTCTCTCTCGCATAATCACATTACTCACATAGGTCACATGTACAGTTTAGATTAACCTGTATTTGTATACTTTTCACGATGAAATATCGCAACTGAGCATAATACAGGATTATTCAGAATGGGTGTACTAAACCGAAAGGAGGTGATTCGATCAGACGAACGTAATGAAAAACTTTTACTATGGCCCCACTCCGAATTCGAGAAAAAATAGTCAGCTGTCTGATACAAAATTGCAACTCGAAAATGATACAATGTATGAAATATAAATTAAATTTTGAGAGAAAAATAAGGGCATTTTCCCAGTATGTTGTTCATAATAACGTTCTGAATCACCCCTTTTCGGCATAACCTTTAAGGTATAACCTTTTTGACCAACTCTATACCACAATTATACGTTTTCTGCAAATGCCTGTCAAAATAACAAGCTTTGGTCTAACGTTGTCATATTTATGTTCCTTCAAGCGGTGCCACGTTATCACTGAGAATGAAAATTTATAGGATTTATTATCATGTGCTAAAAATAACACGTGGTCGAGATAAAACTCCTTTGTTGTTACTGTTATCTTTTGTTTAACTATCTTTATTTAACGAACTCGTAATGGAGCCGTAACTTTTGTCATTTTAAACACATTCTAGCTCACATGTTTCCTGATTTTTCTGTCTTTATTTATTTGGAATCCACAAATGGAAAAGAATCATAGATAAGTTAGACGAAGCACAATTTAGGCAAGCCCGTGTAATACACAAGCAGATAATACGCCAAATTCTATGAATCGGCGATTGTACGCAACACTGCATCTTCACGAAGCGCGTATAGTACAATATGACAATATGTGGGATCGTTAAATATTGATAAGCTTCACTCAAACCCTTCATGGGTAGACCTATATCCACCAGCGGACTGACAGAAGACCGGTAGAGTACTATACTCAATAACTATACGAGCTTCATTTTAATTCCTTGCTTGCTGTTTTGTCGTGAAGTAAGTTTTCTTTCATACCTGACCTTTAGATACGAGTAATCTAAATTTAAGGGACTTTATTGAATTAATTAAAGTCTTACTTAGAAGTCGTAAACTTTTGACTTATCAGCTTTCACCTTTCAGCCTCTATCAGGATTCAGATTAATATTAAAAAGGTCGAAAACAAAAGCCATTATCAGAAGTTCTGGAATGAGCGATCGGTTAACGATAAATCGAGATTTTATCGAATTTAAATATGCGGTACAGAGCTCAGATGATTTTACTAACCCCAAACGCCTACGGAAGGGCTAAACCCACACGCCAAAGTTCTTGGTAAATTGTAATTTCTAAACCTACCATTGTATTAAACAAAGTTTATCGAACATTTAAAAAATAATGGTTTTGTATTCCAATTACGTAGATAAAAGTACAAAATGTTATATAAACAGTTAAGTGATTAAACAGGTTTCGTACTTTCGAGATCGCTGATTTCTTTTAATTACAGTGGTACGTTCTCGATTCCCAAATACAGTAAATAAACAGCTTGATCAGTGCAGTCAAACTTCATTGACTCCTTAAGCAGCAAAAAGTTCTCAAGAACACGTTCGTATTCTATTGCGCCCGAGCCTAATACGGGTTTTATTTGTACAATTCTTGCAATCAATAGTAACGAGTAGGCAAGTTAAACCAATACTAGACAGGGTAGTACTTATCATAAACACAGAGGACAGATGGCAGGACTGGAAAGTTTTCACACAAAATCACAAGACTTATAAATGCAGCAAAAGACAGAATATTGAACCACAAAACAGACAGATGACAGAAAGACATTAGATACACGATATTCACTGCATTTCACGTACCTAATATCATTTAGAAAATTTATTTAAAAAGTCCACATCCAACATCGAACGTCCTAAGAGGATATCCAATATTGCAATTATGAGATAAAATACTCCGTATCAGTAACCCATTATAGGTATTTTTTCGTTCGCACTAACAAGTATTATTAGGTATACAGGGTTATTTCTAATCAATTAGCATCCTTCTAGGGGCTTATTCTGTACATCAAAACTAACAACTTTTATTATACGACTTTCAACATAACTCAAAAAAAAAAATCTGCTGTTCCATACATTTTGTCACAGGTGAACTAAATTTTTCTATGGAACAACAAAAAATTTTTTTTGAATTTTGACCAAAGTCGTAGACCAAAGTTGTTAGTTTTGATGTACAGAATAAGCCCCTAGTAGGATGCTAATTGATTAGAAATAACCCTGTATATTGTTTGTTTGCGTATAAACGGACATAACGGCTTAGAAACGGACATAAATAAATTGATGATGCGCACATCAGTGACAAATGTAGCTGCGGACGTACCTACTTCACCTTTTAGTTAAAATAATATAACACAGGTATTACTCACACTTAGTAGACCGACGTTCTAGTATAGTTGAAAAAGATCGCCAAAAGCGGTCGAAACTATAGTAGAACGTCAATCTACTGAGTAAAATGTGAGTATGGGCGGAATCATACATGTCGGCGGATGTGAAGTTAGCTACAAGCTGCGCAATGTCTAATCAACGCGCAGCTTTATGTGAGCTTCAGTCAAGATTTGACATTGCTTCACATCCGCCGATTTGTATGATTTGGCTCATAATACCTGTGCTATATTTTGATTCGGATGCACCCCGAGAGATGGGCGAAGATCGTCACTCAATGGGAGCCTATAGATGGCCGGCGGCCTCCGGGTCGACCCCGAATAAGTTGGCGTGACGAACTTCGCTCTTTTCAGTCCGACTGGACCAAATTGGCGGAGGACCGGGATGCGTGGAAAGAGGTGGGGGAGGCCTTTGCCCAACAATGGGACACAATAGGCCTATTAAAAATATATTTTAACTAAAATGTGTAAAAACTGCGCTAAAGTTTCCATAATCATACTCCAGTTTTCATTGTTCTCTAACATGATTACTGTTAAACATGATTACTGTTACCTACATCTTTTTGTACGTTTTACGAAATTGGTCAACGAGATTCTCGCGAAGTGCACGTTCATCTCGAACAATAGCACATTCCGCCAGCAAACTCTATTTAGGTCATGTCCAACTGCAAAACTTGTTGTTATTGTGTTGCCGAGACTGCGTTTTATAACACGTTGGCATTACAGCCGACGGGTTCAAGTATATCGCTTACAATCGAGAGAAATACTAAGTAGTAAATTATACGAGCACGACTAGCATACGCAGCACGACATTAGTATATCGACGTGTAAAAATGTAACAGATATATTATCTAAAGCCCCCGACTAACTTAGTCTCGTTTTGACATGTTGATAAAATTATGTCATAATATTTATGCTAGCCGGGCAAGTTACTGGTAAATGGTAATATAGAACAACATCTTAGTGGAAACTTGAACTTTGTACGTATACGAGGAACTTTTACTATGGGACCGACACTGAAATCATTTTTGGGTGATTGCTACGACTCGAAACATTATCGATGGTAAAATTTGACAGGTGCATGACCAAAAATTGTTTTGTTTTTCATAAACTTTATATAGTGTTATTATTAAGGTAAAGATGTATTAAATGTGTAAAATGTATGTAAATTAGTAAGCGATAAAACCCATCAACTTATCACATAAAATATTGCATGCCAAAAGGCTGAGTATGGCGGACTATTTATACGATTATTCTTTAAGTACCAACTATGTAAACCCATATTAAGCAATGAATAAATATGAATATGAAAAATCCTAAAAACTATCACTTCATTTTTTTGACCGACGACCCGGAGGAGGTACCTACTCAATTCGACGCGTACATTTTTTTATGTATAACCACGCATAACTTTTTTCATAGTATTCCGATTTCAATAATACTTTTTTTTTATTGGAAAGAGTATACTTCGAAATTGGTCCCATTTAAATTTTATCTAAATCAGCTAAGCCATTTTTGATAAATCAACAATAATGTGAAAAATGCTACATCGATCCGTGCGAAATATTCGCTAATTCTGTACAAGGTTAAAGCCGGTTATGCTATTTTTAAAAAAAAATAATTATTACAGATAACATACGATAATCAGTTTCTGTTTTGTTAAAAATTCAAGGAAAATAAATGAAAAGAGCCGATAAGCTGATTGGTGTGTTTAAGTATTTTCCGCGTAATACCGTTTTGTTAAGAAATTCCCAAAAGCTGCTTACCAAGTTTACTGTCTTCTAGTAATCTTACACTTGTTTACGAGTGGCTGTAGCAATGATGTAACTATCATATTTCTCTTTAAGCTTCGAGGGAGAGAGGGGTTGGGGGACACCACCTCGAAAGTACGTACGAATTCGTCCTAGTATTTTTTTTTGTATAATGACGTACAGAAGAGGATTAACCTAACCTAATCGTTATATTAGTTACTATACAAATGGCTGGATACTTTTGTACTGAGTTATGGACATATGTTTTTGTTATCATTTTGTAGTATAATCAAGTGTGTTAAAAATCAAGAACTAGAAGTCGTGTTCCACACACAAACTACATTCTATTCCTGGTATCAGTACAGCCGCTAATAAATCTCGGGACCGGAATCATCGATATTATTGCACGATCTGTCTTCGTAACTTATCCTCGCAACACACGCAACATGTACAAAACAAGACAAATCGTTGTAGATCTTAGAACTAGTCTTCAGGTGGAAATACATGCCTAACATGAACACGCACAACTAAGAAAATAAAAATTGTTGACAATATCTTACTGCAAGTAAACATAAACGTAGAGATAGTATTAAATAAAATGCGACAAGCTAGGAGAATGCAAGCATTTTATCAAAACATAAAAGACGTGGTGATAGTATAATCACTCAGATTTGTGTATTCTGATGAAATAGCAATGAAAAAGACAAAAAATTCGAAGATAACTTAGCAACTTTCGATAAAAAAGACCGAGAGCCAGGTAAAATAAAAACTTATGCAAGCAAGGATAATAAATCAAACATCTAAAATTCTTTGATCACATACGTTATTGATACAATAACAATTTGACAGCACAGAAAGATAAAAGTAACGGAAGGACAACATAAGAGAAAGTCACATGTGGCGGTCATATCGCTAACGTTATGATAAGTACGTAGTTTTCGCCGAGTCCACGCGACGCGTTTTGAAATTTCTCCAAAGCCAATGTTCACATCTGTTCGATACGAATGCCCTAGGAAATATTCAGATGAAATATCAATTGGTTTTCACTTAGCCAAACCATTTGGCACCGAACTTTGCTAATGGAAACATAAATATGAATTTACGCAAACACTTCTAGGTATCTATGAAATATGGACAAGACGGAAATGTGGCCAATTTCCGTTTCACAGATTCGAGCAATTCGTAGACACTAAAATACAATATTCTGAAATTTTATTGCCAAAATCCTTCTTTCGTTTAGAATATAGACGATCCTAAATAAACAAAAGTATCATAAAAGGCAGACAGAATATACTCCGTCATCATTAATCTAAGTCCGGAGCCGAAAGGCACGTCACGTCATCTTTCCAAATTGAATCCAAATATAACACTAGATATTGTTTGGCTTTAATTAGTCCACAAATGGCGGTGAAAAGGTTCAGAGCCGTGCAAATAGCAGGGCTGTCTAAGCAGAGAGGGCGTACAACAAGTTCGTGGATCTTCGAGTCAATGACTTGGAACCTTTAGCGCTCCTTGAAAGAAGTTCGTAAGGTACTTCAATCCTTGAGAACCCTCTATGAGGAGAGCTTCTAAGAACATTTCCCGTGACAAGTCAATGGGCTCGTAAACGATGTTATGCTTCGGTTTTTGGGTTGCCCTTTCGCCAATCCAATATTGGCAGTTAAAGAACAATAATGTTATCCCTATGTGAATTTATCGGCCTTTGAACCAGTTATGCTTACATCTTGTAATCTAAAATGAAAGAAAATCTATTTTGAATAATTAATGCAATTGTTAAGCGCCAACTTGTCCATTCAAAAACAATAAGCTGACTACCTCTATATATTAAATTAACCGATTTTAGTGTTTTTTTTTTCATGTAATCAATTCTAAGATTATGCAAGCGGCCCTAAATATACCGCGAATTTTCTCGATGTTTTACAGAAAAAAGCGAAAACACTGGTCGATTCATGATCCTCTTAAGTTTATTGAATTTTCACGGAACATTTTTTGGTGGTTGATAAGTTGTTAGTGTGCTCTTTGTATTATAAAAATGTTTTTCAGTATGATTGCAACATGGACTCCGATTGCAAGTAGTCAGATGATCATTGCTCACACATACGATGCAGGCGTTATCGGACAACAAATTGAAAAAATCCTAACCAATTTCAACACTTTTATGATCAAAATTGCATAACACTTTATTGCTAAGAATTATATTATTTATCTCTAGATTTTTTGGCACAAGTTCTGGAACGAAAATTTTGTGCAATACATTATGTAATAAGAAACCTACTAAATCGTACAACTTTGGTATACTTTAACTGAGCAGACTTAACCAGAATAAATTACCCGATTCGATCGTAACCGTGCACGCTTTTAGAAGCGAGTCCCATCGCGCAATATTTAAGGTGACGCATTGATAAACTATAGTTTCAAAATCGAGTACCGCGCCCCTTCACTCGGACAAAATTTTACGCGGTCTCACTTGACAGGATCACGCCAGAGCGGCGGGCGGCAACGCTGGGCTAGCGTACGTGGCGCTGCTAACGGCGCGGCGGCGGCACGCGTCAACTCAATTTGCCTAGAGCATAGATAATCATGGAGTCGCCTTGTCCTTAATCAACAATTTAAAAAAAAGGCAAAAATTATTTTGATCTTTTTAATGTTTTTTTTTTTCATACAATACAGGGTTATTTCAACTGCTGTTTTTAAACTTTCGCGATTTGAACACATTATTATTATATACTACGGGACTTATCGCGCTCTGAAATTACGAGATAAATAAATAACTCATCATCCCGACGTTTCGTCCGAGTTGCATCAACCGTGGTCAAGGGTAGACACTCCGTAGAATAGTGAGTCGATAATGCAGCATAGTTTGTTCTGTATGAGCGTTTGCTCCAACACCCATCTACAATGACATGAATCATGGGAATGCCATCTTTTGTAACCCTGCCTTCAATAACAGCTGCTTCTTTCTCTTTTTCTCCGGCTATTTTCATTTCCTCCCAGGCAGTTTCTTCCCAATCGTCACAAACATCGTCCTGCATTTTATTGTAAGTGTGTTCAGACATAATGGGTAATCCTACTGCTGCGGAAAACTGCTTCAGTTGCGCGTGACCACAACCTGCTGCCATTATTCCTGCAACAACATCTTTGTTTACATCAGCCAAAGATGATTTTATTTTGTTTTTATAATTACACATAGAGCAGACAAATGTAAATTCCGATTGTAATCCAATTCGATGTTCAGAAACTAATTTCATTGAGGCTAATCCGCAGTCAAACAGAGATTCATGTTGAGAGAGTTGTATTAGTTGTGATGTAAAATGATTAACATCTATTACTCGATGCCCCAAGTCGGGTATTTCTGTATGAATCTGAAATTTAAGCACATATTTTAGTATTTATTTAGTTTGAATTTCTTATTATGTAAACATGCCTTAGCTATAACAAAATCCTTACTGTAGTTTCAGAGGTACTTTCGAATATGTATGGAATATCTTCATTTTCAGGGTTTTGTTCCTTTAACTGAAACAAAATTACACAAGTTCAACTTGCAGACGAAGTAAAAAACGACATTTTCAAAATATAACCAAATCGACAACATCCTCTTTTTTGAAGTCGGTAAAAAGACAAGACAATAATCGCGATAGTTTAAAAAGGTACTTAAGTTTACCGTTTCCACCGAATCCTCTGATGTGGGCAACACATTTTGTAACTCTTCATTTTCAGGATTTGGTTCTTTTAACTGAAATTAAATTACTTACATTACTATTAAAGGAATTAGACATGTACAAAATGGAGTACAGTGGCGGAGGTATAGGTACTAACTACTCACTAAATACCTGGAAAATCTTTGTGATAAAGCAGGGAGAATAATTTTAATTTCGTTTATTTAAAAGAAGAAAAAATAATAACCCTATCGACAACTTCCTCTTTTTTGAAGTCGGTAAAAGACAATACTATAACCGTGATAATTTAAAAAAAGTGTTTAAATTTACCGTTTCCTCTGAATCCCCAGATGTCGGCAACACGTTGTGTAACTCTGCGTATGTTGGTGATATTTCTGGGTGGCTACAAAATAAAATGATGTAATTATATAATTATTAAAAAGTTAAAGCTAACACAATTATTTAGGTGATAGAACATCACCTAATAAATATCATTATTTTAGATAGGTTTCTAAAATATCAAGAGACGACTCCATAGCTTTTTGTTCTGATATTTGTTTCCTACAGTATGGTTAGTTTGTACAGACAAATCTTAGTAGGTACACACTTGAAAATAAAGAATAGACGGAGTATTATTACTAGATACTTTAAATTGATTGCTGACATGATAGATAGGTACTTGGCATGGACTCACTCTCTATCTACTGGCCCTGTTGAGGATGTGGATTGACAATCGTCAGGTTGCAGTTTCCGTTTTTTTGACCTAAAAAAATTGTAAATATAGGTAAATGCAGAAAAATTGAAGTACCTAGGTAGTAAGAATGTGATAATCCATAATCTGTAGACGAATGTGTATTTGCCAAATATAGACTTTATTATTAGGGCATTAGAGTGCAACTATTTATTGCAAGTTTATTATATATGTAATTCGACTTACCCAAACATTCCGTCATTTTTTTTAGGTTTTCTTTTTCGTTTTTGTAAAAACAATTCTTTCCGCTTATTTTTCCTCCCCATTTTCTATGCACACTTGCTCACTACTATTTACACACTACCAAATAAAAATACTACCTAACTTACTACCTACTATAATAATGTTCTAAAGCTACAATATAATATAGTACACTAAAGTCTAACTTATAATTTTGAAAATAATTCTGAAGTAAATTACTCGGTTGTCGTCGCACAGAGTACCTAGAAGACAATAACCAAAAACAAACAGCACGCATCTCGCGCCGTCCGTACTTTGCGGCGTTGCCAGCCCGACGCTGAGCGAATCATGCGCTCGTCGGAGTCGCAACGTCGCACCGGTACGGCGGCGGCGGCCCAGATAGTGCCGGATCAAATATTCTGAGCAAACACTGTAGAGTAAAAGCTAAACTAGAGTAGGCGCGAAGAGATTTGATTGAGTTTTTAATTAATTACTCATAATATACAATTTAAAAAAAAAAAATTCTCGGTTTATAATAAAGAAAAGGGATCTGGCTATTTTATTCGTAAAAAATAATGGGGTGTTGTCGCTGATAATTCTGAGCATTCGAATTACTAAAATTTTTTTGGTGAGCAATTTGTTTTATTTTTTTTTTAATAAAGCCGGTTACTTTTCAAAATTTTGTCCGGTTCATTCAATTTATTAAGATTTTCCCTTATCTATGACATTTTTTAAATTTGAATCGATATCATTCATCCTCTCACATCGCGCATTCAAAAGTACTCGTTTTTGCCGTTTTCGTGTTTCTCGGCCCGGTGCCTCGTCTTAAATAGGGCAAGCTCGAATTGTCCCGGAATAAAGAATGCCGAGCATTTTATTGGTCGAAGTCGAAACTTCCTGGATTTGCTCACGCAACTATGATGCAGATATAAGTTCGTATAGGCCGGGACGGGTTGCTAGCCCTAGAGTTAGTTTTTTAAGCCGTTTGCAGGCCTCTAACATGGCTAAACGATTAAAATAACCAGGACATATTATTTAACATGTCATCCAATTCACGGTAGCGCTTAGTTGTAAATGCCACCCTCAGGCACCTATCCGAAGACTGACAGTGCTGAAACACCCAGATATAACATGATACGACAGTGCAAACAACCAAAAACACCAAAACAATGAAAAGATGTTTAATTTACTTTTGTACTTATTTATCCACGAAGTTTAAACTTATACAGAGCTATCCAGAACTTGTGTACTAAGCCAAAAAGGGGTTGTTCAGATCATCGTTATGAAAAACTTTTTTAAGGGGGCTTTAACCGAAATTCGAGAATAAAAATCAGCTATCTCATACATTATGTCGAATCCGAGTTATAATTTTGTATGAAACAGCTGATTTTTTTCACTAAATCCGGGCTGGCCTAAGTTCTTCATAATGATTCATAATGATGGTCTGAATCACCCTCTTTCGGTTTAGACACAGATAATCCTGTATAAGGTAACTGATACTAAAATTCTTCAAGCCTTTTATAACGCCTTTTCTAAGTAAGATGCTAAGGATATGCGCCAGATAAAATAACGAGCTTGCGTTCTTTAGGCATATATCCCCATTAGCGTCTGTCTTGAACGTTCGTGCGAACTCGAAATAAAAAAGCATCCTTTGTAAAAACGCCCGTTGACTCCAGAAGAGTCAATGGACTCTCGGTCAGGGATCGTCTGGGGAAAATAAGAACTATTATACCCATTATCTATAATTGCAATATTAATAAGAAGAATTTAGGCAGAATATATTAATAAATATCTTTGCTATTCGCCGCGCATTCCTCTGATCAGTGGTTTCGTATAGATATATATTAGATTAGAGAATCAATTTTATTTGCAAATTTATTACTACGTTCCAATGTTATACATATACGAATAATTAAATAATCTAAAGTTATCTTGTCACAATGCGTGTACTATAGATTCTCATTGAATTTCAATTTAGAAGAGAACTCATACATTTATATCAAATGCAGTAGACTATGTGAAAGAACTTTAGTAATCAAGTTATAGAACAGTACAATCATGTAACAAATTTTATTATTTCAAGATGGTATTTTAAGTTTCTAACTATAAATGTAAGCAAGCTATTCAGAACCGATGCAGTTGTTACCAAGTTTGAAATATAGACGTTGCGAAGCTGCAAGTGCTAGAGGCATGTTGTGTCTGCTACAACTTCA
Organism: Hypomecis punctinalis; assembly: GCA_949316475.1. Lineage (NCBI taxonomy): Eukaryota > Metazoa > Arthropoda > Insecta > Lepidoptera > Geometridae > Hypomecis > Hypomecis punctinalis. The sequence goes on from OX438810.1 coordinate 17,287,005, forward strand.
TATATATTTCAGGGAGAGTTCAGAATGCGACTGAGGACCAAAATATCGGCGTCGGCCGCATACTGTGCAACAGTGACAGGAATAATCTCCTAATTTATGCCGACCCTGTGAGATGCACGGGCGGAGTCAAGCAAGGAGATATATTGGGACAGAATATATTCATACTTCATTCACGTTACTAAAATAGTTACTTTTTTGCCAAAAATGGCATAACCGACTTAAATAGTTTACAAAATTCGAATATTCGCTCGAATCAACGTATACCATTTATCGATTGTTGTTAATTTTTCAGAAACAGCACATCCGATCAGAAAATTAAATGGGACTACATCGGGAGTACACGCTTTCGAAATAATAGTTTTTTTTAATCAGTTCAGAACTGGCGAAAATATCGCCAGTCGAACATAGAACCTCCTCCTTTATGGAAGTCGGTAAAATAGTTTAGATTATCGAAATAGTACCTAACATTGAATTTAATGAATTGACTGATTCATCAGTGTTTCTACACCTGAGAAATTGTAAATACCTAAGTAAGTTAACCAGCTTAATTGGATAAGCATTTGGGACGGAAACCTAGATAGGCGCTAATGCAATGTGCGTTGTGCAGTCTTGTCAATCACAGAAAGAAATTATACTACATATATCATGAGTTAACAAATTGGCAACAAATATTTTAATTTTCAGCAATTAAAGGCGATTTTAATATGCGACCTTTAATTTATAAGTCTCTAAAGTCATATTTTTACGCAAAACTTTAGCTGAAGAGTATACATAAACTAAAAACCTTTCTAAAAGTTATAAGACGCACGAGCGTGTAATATTTCTTCTTACTCGAGCGATTGACACCAGAAACATAACATATTGTGAAATTTAAGGAGTGAAAAAAGTTTTCCCCCCGAACGTAAATTTTAATAAAAATTCTCGATGTTCTACAGACAATGCGAAAACACTGGTCGATTCAGAATTCTCTTAAGTTTCGCTTAGAACTTTATCAATTTAAAGGTATTTTTTACTAGGCAGATTCAGATACTAAACGCCCGGAATTAAAGCAAAACACCAGACTAGAATATACTAAGCTGAACTAAACTAAAAAGATCTAAGTAACTGTAGCGTTAGTGAGATCGCATTTTTCATTCTGGTGCCGAGGAATTTCCTCTAGTGCCCTGGGGGAGATAGTCAAAGAGTTCTTCCTTTTGTAATGTTTATTTCATGCATAAATACTGGAACACCGCATCTCCCAGAGGCTTCCATTTGCAATGGAACAAAAGCTTCTTGATGCTAATATTAACTATCTTTCATCACAGTGGCGGATTCATAAAAATACAGGGTTATCCTAAACAGATATACTAAGCCGAAAGGAGGCGATTCAGACAATCATTATGAACTACTTTTGCTATGGAGCCAACCCGTAATTCAACTAACCTATCTCTATTGTACAGTCGCATTCAATCAAATGTAAACTTGCTTAACAAAGGGCACACAACCTGGAGTTCGTGGAACAGCAATTTAAATAAATAAAAAAACCTCTTAATTCGAGACAAATAAATTGCTGTTTCATACATTTTGTCAATTTCGAGTTGCAGTTTTGTATAGAATAGCTGGTTTTTTCTCGAAATTTGGGTTGGACCCATAGTAAAAGTTGAGTGCATTACGAGACGGCTCCGCGTCCTAGCACTCGCCAACTTGAGAAAGGTCGCCGAATGCGACCGAAACTATAGTCGTTACGACTATCCCTACACGTGAGTTTAGTCCCGTTATATATAGTATAAAAATAGTAAAAGTTGTTCATAATTATGGTAAAATCACACCTCTTTGGATCATTACAGAGTAAGAGATAGCCCTGTACTTGCCGTCAGTAGGCTATTGAAATTTTGCCGCCCCCACCGGCTGCATAACGGCTCTACTAGCGGCGCACAAATACACTACACAAATAGAAGAAAACAAATCTAAGCGTTAAGATTTTAAGCGCTGAAATACCTACATTGAATCGTTCTTGTGTATAGTCTTAATAACAAATAAAATAAATAAATCATGTTAATAACATTTGGGTGTAGTTTTAATTTCACTTCATTAAAACTAGCGTGAGGATTCATTATTAAAATTTATATGAACACCGGATACAACTCACGATTATTTGAACGGCCGAGCCGCTATGCGTCCGACCGGTTTCAGAGTAGTTAGTACTACTTCTTCAGGGAATACGCGCGCCCCCGTATAATATAAGCCGTGTTCATATAAGCTTTAATTTTGACAATAAATATCGCAAATGGAGCTGCTTATTGAAAATTCAATATCGGTAAAATCACTATCAATACATAGTATAAAACAAAGTCGATTCCCGTTGTCTGTCCCTATGTATGATTATACTCGTATCTTTAAAACTACGCAACGGATTTTGATGCAGTTTTTTTTTTTTAATAGAAGGTTTATGTATAATACACCTGTGCGAAGCCGGGGCGGGTTTCAAGTTATACATATTCGGCCAATATTGGAGCTCATTTAAATAAAATATGTATGAAATTAAAAAAGTCAATGAACTATTAGAATACATAAACATTTCGTGTTAGATTTTAATTCGATATTCGATTCGATTAAATATAATATCGCATAGCAATGAATATCAATCAGACTTGTTTGTATAATTTAAAGACTATTTTCTGACATCTACAAGTCAATCATACTAATATTATAAACGCGAAAGTTTGTGAGTTTGGATGGGTGTTAGTTACTCTTTCTCGAAAAACGGCTGAACCGATTTAGATGAAATTTGGTATGGAAGTAGCTTAGACCTGGAATTAACACATAGGCTACTTTTTATTCCAGGCTAACGCGGGTAACACCGCGGAGCGGAGCTAGTACATAATATTGATATATTTTTTGAAGAATAATAAATGTAGACATTATTACTTTTCTCCAGTAGTCTCTACAGCATCTCGAACCAAATCAATATGGGTGCACGGCAGCGGAAGAACGAGAAAAAAAAAGCACAACCTTACATACTTATATATATATTCGATCCTTATTTCTTTAAAAAAATATTCTCTAGACTATCCTATCCATTTAAACAGCACCTTCTATCAATCATCGAGCAATTAATCGAAGACATTAAATTAATATGACATCGGCATTAAAATGCGATACAACACTACATGATGTATTATTTTTTAGAGAATCTAGACCAGTGGTTCCCAAAGTTTTCTGGGATAGGATTCGACACATATAAAACAAGTTTACAAACCCGGGACTCATTTCAAGGAAATTTAACCGTTATTAATATGATAAAAGACTTTTCAATTAAGTTTTTTTTTTCAAGTTAATTCAAAATGAAAGTTATTTTAATGGGAAGGATGACATTGTTCCCTATGCATTTTTATTACAATTTTGACATCAACTTTCGAGTTCGGTATTTTCAATAGCAGTGAATTTGATAAGATAATTTATTTCGGTACCAATATTCGCCCGCGACCCACCAGTAGGTCGCGAGGTCGCTACCCACAGTTTGGGAAACCCTGCTCTAGACTATGCTACCCATTTAAACATCACCTTGTATATCAATCATCGAGCAATTAATTGAAGACGAAGACATGGATGTGACATCGGCATTGAAATGCGATAACGGTTCGCGCCGGCCGCAGGTCGTCGACCGACCGCGAAGGCCGCGGCGGCCAGACGTCATGTCCTAATGCAAATCACGGATATATTCAATGGAGAAGTACAGTACCTACTTACAACCTTTGTATTGGTAGAGGTTTTAGTATTTTTGCGATTGACCGCACCTTGAACCGGGTGGCTAGTCCTGGTGTCAAAGATTTAAAGCCGCCTGAAAACCTCTGACATGGCTAAACGGTTAAAACAACCGGTTCGTTTTTTAGTTTTGACGAAAGTCGTAGAACAAAAGTTGTTAGTTTTGATGTACAGAATAAGCCCCTAGAAGGATGCTAATTGATTAGAAATAACCCTGTATAACAGAATTGAAAATTAACCCCACCCTTTTTCATAATGGTCGACATTTGATTGGATCACCGCAACCAAAAAACCAATAGCAATTAAATAACTAGCAGGTATTTATGAGGGACATCAACATCAAACGCAAAAAGGTCAAAGTAAATATTTAACCATATAAAATCGAGTTAAAATTAACAAATGGGCTTCCTGAAAGCGTGGTGTACCTACTGGCGCTCCAATAAGTGCATGTGATTGGTACAGGTGGGAACATAATGTTATTCAATAAATACGTAAGTATGAGAAATACTTCGCTGGGTGGGCCATCTGCTGAGGATGGGGGAGAATCGCAGTGTCAAGAAGACCTATCTTGGGACAGCAAGCGGCCGCCGACCCGTCGGTCGGCCCTGATACCGTTGGACTGACGCCGTGCGGTCCGAGCTGCGCGAGCTCCAGGCAGACGAGTGGGAAGAGACAGCGCTGGACCGTGACCAATGGCGTTCTATGTCGGAGGCCAAGACTCATTTTGGGTCATTGCGCCAGAGGAGTAAGTAAGTAAGCATGAAAAATACACTTGAAAAGCCATGGCTGACGTAAAATCGTGAATTTTGAAATTTTTTTGGTGTAATGAAACATAAGTTTCCATACAAAATTATTTTTACTTCTCCATATAAATAATTACCAAGGGAAACTACATTAGAAATTGACCCAAACATATAAATAGTTTTGTATAGTTACTTATACATGATCTATAGTTACAATTAAAAAGAAATTTTTGAAAAAAAAAAAACAATATTCAATGGACCAAGTATAGGAATCCAATAATGTTTCCATCGTATGATTAATATGGCTAATTATTTTTATTTATTTGAAAAATTAAGATTGATATTTTTATACTGTTCGTATGTTCGTCCATGCACAAAGGCCACATAATGACTTTACTTAGGTGTCAAGTTTACAAATACAAAGTAATCCACGTAATAGAATGAGACATTGGCCATAGTCAATGTCTTAAAGTATTTATCATAGTCTAAAGTCGATTAAAATTACGATGAAAGATTTTTAGAATGTTTAACCATTAAACGTAATATCTCAATACTTTCTTCGAACATTGTGCTATAATAACTTTTAATTTTTACTGCACTTTATCCCTGCAAACCTAGGCTCTCATGAGACCTCGCGTATTGCAGGGATAATACACTTACGCACTCAATCACACTACACACTTTCATTCACATCTATAACAAAATTTATTAGTTATTTCAAAATTTTAAATTGGCATTGTATTTTATTACTATTTTTTTTTCTTTGATTGTATTATTATGATTTAGTTCCTACTGTTATCCGGCGGAGGGCATTGCTATTCCAAAACACAGGTTAGTTCCTAGCTTGGATGGCAATGTTTCTCAACTTGATTAATTACTGAGTTTTCATGACTAGTGTTAATAAGATAATTATTGATAAGAAATGTTTGTAACAGCCAATAAATTTCAAATTACATTTCAATTTGATGAAGGCAAGGTAACAATTTATTCTCATAGGTATTCAAGTACACGTATTTTATACCTGAATGACTTTTTCACCTGAAAGTACAGTTCAAATAACTGTAGAGATATTTATAGAAACCCATTTGGCTACTTGATACCGGCAGTTAATGCCCGTTGCATTACTGGAGCCGGTCAGTGTGTCCGAAACAGTTCCGTTAACTTGTATAGATAAACTAGTTAGTTACTATATAGTTATTAGTACTACTAGGACACGGCAAATGCAAATAAGTCATCAACTATATTTATTATGGTGCCGCCACACTCTCTACGAGGCGATGCGAGCACCGCAGCTGCAGCTAACTTCACATAGTATACAAGTCGGCGATGTGAAGTTAGCTACAGAAGCGAGGCTCGTGTCGCCTCATGGAAAGTGTGGCGGCACCATTAGAATCCATATGGGCAAGGTGAGGCTAGTCCGACTTACAGTAAACCGTTCTGATTTGTGGTGGAAGTTTAATTTAGACTTATTGACGATATAATTCTTTTTCACAAATAATGGCATGACATACTTCAACCGTGTACAGAATTCGCGAATAAATGGCACGAATCGATGTAGCAATTGTGACATCATTGTTGATTTATCAAAAATGACTCAGCAAATTTCGATAAAATTTAATGGGATCAACTTCGAAGGTTCAACCTTTCCAATAAAAAAAGAATTATTGAAATCGGAGTACTACGTAAAAAGGTATGCGTGGTTACACATTAAAACAAATATACGCGACGAATCGAGTTCTTGTCGTCGGTCTAGAATAGTTAAACATAACAGTAATATCAGCATCAAATGAACTTTACATACTTATTTTTACACGGAATAAAATGCTAAATCTAACCAGCAGCGGCATCATCTTAGCTACTGTATATTTTATGCTATTATAGGTCTAGCTACTGTTCTGTGTGTAACGCTAAAGAAACCAATCTTCACAGTCTTCCAACAATCAATTTGATAATCGGATCAAATATTTCATACACATAACGGTAAGTAAAATTCCAAATGTCTTTTGAATAAACAAATCTAAGATCAAAATATCAACTAAACAGCGGATGAGTTACGTAATGTAAACCGGTTGATAAGATCGGAAGCAAATTTCTGAAGGCATTTAGCCGAGACAACCGAGTTTAACAGGCTCTTTAGTCGGCTCATCCCGCTCCAAAGTTATCCCGCGGGACGAGTTGACAAAATAATTAATTTCATTGTTTTTGCTTTATGTAAATGTATGAAAAAGTGGAATCAGTACTATTGTTTTATCTATTATTTCAAATTTAATTATAGGTTAAATTGTAGGTCCCGGTTATTTTAACCGTTTAGCCATATCAGAGGCCATCAGGCGGCCTAAAAACTCTGAACAACAGGGGGCTAGCCACCCGGCCTTCACAAACTTACTTAATTTAATTATGAACATACATGAACAAAAAACCACTTTGGGAAAACAATAACACAACATAGCTTGGTAACAGAGATATTAAGAGCCATACTTTTCTGAAATACTTTAGATATTAAGTGGATAAATTTTCCCGCATAGTCTTCGAGTATTTTTTTATTTGTATTTTCACCACAACTTTTGCTTCGATATGAGTTTTTTCTATAATTATCGCATTCGAATCAGTTTTTATCGTTGCAAATCACGATTTCATTTTTGGCTGCATGTCAAAGAATTTTAGTGTCTATACATAGTAATAAAACGTTTAAGTGGGAACAATTGCCTGATTCAAAATTTTCATTTCGTCAACTAATCCCGTGGGATAAGTTTGGGCGAGACCAGCTGACTAAAGAGCCGTTTCCCAAGCGTTTCCCGGAAGATGCCTGCCGCGCTCGTCTCGGAGTGCTCTCATCTATGTGATCTTGGATTAAAAATAGAACCTAGCTTTGAAGATTGGAGCCGCTTTTGTAAGATTTGTATTGATGCCTATAGATTGCGGATGCTCGGCTAATTGGAATACTACTGTTTTTTTTTTTTTCGAGAATAGACCAAGAATTCTTATAATTATACGCCTGTAAAGTATCTAGTAGTAATAGGACCACAATATATACATACAATTCTGTCCTATTCAACCATAAGCGACCTTCTGGGATAGGCCTATGTTTACTAGTGGATTATTAGATAATATAAATTATATTAGATAGTGGAGTGGACATGGTAGATATGAGCCAATTTGCCGTTATATAGGGAGTCTATATTCAGCAGTGGACAGTTAAAAAGGCATTTTTCCGAGTAAAAAAAAGATTCAAATAGGTTACGTAAAGGATCTATGTAGTGTAGGTATACCAAGTAGTACCTAAAGGCAATCAACTTTCAAAAAAACTAACAAAGGAAGTCAGAACAGTGTACGGCTTTGAAAACATTATTACTAAGTTGAACTAAGTACGAAATTAAATTTCCAAAAAGCTGGTACTTAGGTTTCCAAAATTTAAGATATTGTTAAAGTCTATAACTGTTCATTATATTTTCTCTGTAGCCGAAATCAGCGTGGAAATCATAATCATATAAAAGCCAAAAATATTTGCACCATAAATATCTAAAGACGCCTATTGAAATTACTTTGCATTCTGCACCATGCATTTTTCAGCTACAATATCTCAACCTGTTACACAAAACTACATATTTTGCGAAAACTCTTTCTGTCTGTCCCCAAAGATTTTGATGCGGTTTTTTAATAGATAGATTCAAGGGGAAGTTTTAAATGTTTGTATAATACACCTGTGCGTAGCCGGGCCGGGTCGCTAGTATGAGATAAATACCATAAACATTTCCAAAAGAGCCACTAGAAAGCACCCAGCATTTTCCAGCTACAACATCTCAACAACAGTATATAGCGAAAACTCTGCTCAGAATGTCATAGTACGAGTATATGCATGCAATTTAATACATTGGCTGCAGCTCGAGCGAAGCGGGTCACCTATATTCCCAGCCCTGCGACGAGACGTCTGGCGCATTCGGGGGTAGATTTAGCGAGGGCACTTTAGGACGTTGGCATTTTTGCTGGGTAAAGTTTAAAAGTTTATCGACTGGGCGAAACGAAGGTCCCGCGGGTCTGTGAGTGTAAGTCAGATGTATAACTGATATTCTAGACGCAATATTGTGATGGAGATTCTTGTATACTTTGATCTGACCAATATTTGATAATTATTTTTCGCCAAAAATGGTATAACCGACTTCCACCGTGTACAGAATTCGAATAATTCGCACGAATCCATGTCATCCATATAGTAATCAAACTTCCGAAATAAAACGGACAAGAACTATCCTTCCGCCAATTTACTCCTAGTTTGCAAAAGTTCAGATGAACAGAAATATTATGCAGACCAATGTTGTGAGTAACTAGCATTTATTCCTTTACTGGATTTGAACAACCTTGCAGTTTAAACCTTCAAAGTTTCTAAGATATGAACATATTTATGGAACAACTAATATTCAACGAGAGAAGTTTGTTTTGTTCCTAATCTTTGCAGTGGTTATAAATAAGCCGGTTATTGGAAGGAAATAGGCCACGACTGTTTTGTATATTAAATCACTCATGGTTAGGCTTTTCCAGCGTTTTGATATCATTATTTGTTGGATTTAGAGGAAACTGCGAAATTGAGTAGGATTTATTGAAGAAATAAGTATATTAGGTACTGGTGCATAAACAGAACATTGAAATATATTGACGCTAGTTTTGACGCAATACGTTTTAACATGGAACGCAAAGTCTACCTAACCGGGATAACATGCCTTCTAAAGCTCTAATTATGAACCGATAGCCCGCTAGGACGTATGCGTAAATGGTCATATGTGACCGAATAGAAGCAGAAGCGAGCAATGAAAATCTAGTACGAACAGGATAAGCATAAGCGATAATAAAGTACACGCAATTATTAACACGTTAATAAAGTAATTATTAACAACTAGTAATTATTAACGTGTTAATAATTGTGCGTATGCAAGAGATATGGCGCGACTACCTTGACACCTTTGCACATAATTATATAGTTTAATTACTTTACACTAGCACAAAACAGCCAAATCTGGAGCTGGACAGCTCGGGGGGAAGCCTTTGCCCAGAAGTGGGTCACGACAGACTAACAACAAGGTACCTACTCAACATGTATGGAAAGGCAAAAGCGCAACGCACAACTTGGTCACTTCTTGATGTGTCGCTATTATGAACACACAATTATACAAGTTGTTGTTTTGCAAAGAGACATTCAGATATTTTGAGATTAATAAATTGTACTATGGTTCCAAACTCATTATTGCAAAAAATTGGGGCTCCATACATCGCGAATCGGTGAACTTTTTTGTACAGGACAGTTGATACTTCTCTAAAAGTTGTTCATAAATAACAACCTATGAAAGCATTTTCAGTTTGTATTTTTATAAATAATCAACAATACCGAGAAAGCCTACCTTAAAAAAGTCTTTTAACCTTTCTATGCCATTAGAGAACAAAATTTAATATCTATTGTCGTCAAAACACACCACTACACACTTTTTAACTAACGAAACTACAATTTGTGCAAAAACTATTTTACGTACGTCAAAAACAACGTCGACAACCACATACAAATTAGTATCTCATGTTGTCATTTCTATTCGCAATGGTTGTAAAATTTTACTGTTTCCCGACAAACAGTGTAAAGTTTCACATGACCCGTGTTTATACAGGGTGTCGGAAATACGACGTCGTTAAATAAACCGATCTGTGCCCAACTATAACAGAACATCGTCAGGAATTTTGCGATGCTGTGGAATTTATAACGAGTGCAGCTAATTTGAGTTTCATGTCCTAGGTGAAGTTTTGAGCATGTGTTTAATGTTGAGGTTGTAAATTTAAGGGTGCTATGATGCTAAACCCCGTCCACAAACTAGTTAGGAATTTACGGGGTCTATAGTAATCTAGAAAACAAATAACATTTTTGTATAATGTGAAATTAGGTACCTGTATTATTGTGTACTTACCACACAAGTCTCTTTTATTTTTATTAAATTTACAGATAGCTTGCAAAGGAACACGAAACGTTAGAAAAAAAATATTTTTTAGCCTATATGTCATAACTTTAACGCAATCTTTTGGTTACAGGAGCTAAAATAGGCAACAGAAAAGTATAGCCAGCTAACCAGTACAATAATTCCCTTTATAGAAAACAGGGATAATCAGTAGAAATTACACATCTCATTATAAATGACAGAATTATTTTTACACCACTGCGCAATGTTTTGTACAAACGGACACCCTGTATTCACGCGGGGCACACGCATATCTCAATAATTAGATCAGCACGTGGCCATATCTATTTTAATGGGCGACCTATTTGACGTCCGAACGACGGCCGGTCATAACAATGATGTACCGACTGACACGGCCACAGAGCACATATGTGAGCTTTGGAACCGTAGCTATCGCGGATAATTTAACTTCGTATAGGCCGGGTAAAATAAAAACCAAATACAAGGAACGGTAAAAGAGAGTAAGGGGAAGACCACGGAGAGCTTTTCTAGACCAAATTAAAGAAAGATGTCGTACAGGGAGGTAAAAACTCTAGCAGAAGACCACGAGATATGGAAGTTACTTCACCGAAAAGAGCCTTAATCTTAAGTTATGATGATGATAGGCCGGGTGGCTAGCCCTAGTGTAATTTTAAGCCGTCTGAACGTCTCTGGCATGGCTAAACGGTGGGGCAATGCACACAATGGAGCAAATATTGTCCTGTCCTCAATACCCAAACACCTGCATATTGAGAGCTAATGAAGGGCTAAAATAGCTGTTGCTAACCATTGGACAAAGCTTGTAATAATAATAAAGGCAGTGATCCTGGACACGGCGCGCATAGTGAGGAGGTTCCTCAGCCTGTAGCCCCAACCGCCGGTAGTGTGGGCCCCGCTGCCGGCGGCAACCTAGGTTAAGTTTTTATAATGTTTTTATACATGTTAAGATGTTAAATAAATACCTGAATAATAATAAATATAATTTATTTGTAGCCAATAATATTATGCTTAACATAGTATTCAGTAACAAAAGTGACATAAAGACTTGTGTAAATAGATCTCACCTAATTTAGAATCATCGACATGAAGAAGATGGTAAATCGGTTAAAATAACTCATCCATCCATCAGCCTTAGGACGTCCACTGCTGGACATATAGGCCTTACCTATAGATCTCCAATAAGACCGGTTGGTAGCGGCTTGCATCCAGGTTAAAACAATTGTGACCCACAAATTAACATGTCCTCCGAACCACAGCAGCGCTCAGTTGTAAATATTACCAACAGATGTAAATATTACCGATGGAAGCCGTGGTGGTCTAGTGGTAGTAACACCGGACCTGCAATCATGAGGTCGTGGGTTCAAATCCCGATCCCGTACCAATGAGTTTCTTTGGAACTTATGTACGGAATTTCACATCATTGGCTTTTCGGTGAAGGAAAACATCGTGAGGCAACCAGCATACGTCCGTAGAAGAAATTCGATGGCGTACGTGAATCCACCAACCCGCACTGGGCCAGCGTGGTGGATATGGCCCAATCACCCTTCGTGGATAGGCCTACGTCCTGCAGTGGACTATTAAAAAGGCTGGTACAGTTACAGTAAATATTACCCATCCGAAAACGGAACGTGCCAGACGTTGTTTAGCTTCGGGGATCGTTAATAAACACCAAAACAGTAAAACTACGCTGATGTCGTCTTGCCTAGCAGGGACCTAATTTCTCCACGAAACTTCAAAAACCTATCTACGCGTAACGCCAATAATTACATAATTATTACTCACAGATCACAACAAAAAACAAATTCTCCTACACTTCATGCTTTCGTAAACATGCATCTTGCGGCGAAGATAAAGGTTTGCTTCATACAAGTGCTTAGAGAAAGCCTCTCTTTTGATCTCTATACATGTAATATAAGGTTTGTAACTGACACGTCCATACTAATGGGTTGACAATAGCGCTGTGATAATGGCTTTCTGTCGGCTGTAATTGTATTTTTAACAAAACAAACTTGACAGGCTAATAGTCGTAAAAACGTGGTTTAGTTTAGGTGCGGAATTCTGCGATACGTGGTCATATACCTATAGAATGCAAGTCGACGAGAGGTCATTGAACTTATAATCTCATATGAACTTTTAATATGAGACGAACACTCATAAAGAAAACTTCTGATTTCTTTATCAGGATTTATCATGCATTAACATAATTCAGGATGTATTTCTTAGCTTTATATGGTGTAATTTAGAGGTCATTAGCGAACAATATACAGAGTTACTGGTAATCATTTAGCATCCTTTTTAGGGGCTTACTCTGTACATTAAAACTAACAACTTTTGTTCAACGACTTTTATCAAATCACAAAAAATGCTGTTCTATAGAAAAATATTATTCACCTTCGACAAAATGTATGGAACAGCAATTTTTTTTTAGTTTTGACAAAAGTCGCAGAACAAACATTGTTAGTTTTGATTTACAGAATAAGCTTCTAAGAGGATGCTAATTGATTAGAAATAACCCTGTATAATTGGGATATGAATAAGAACAATTTTGACTCCGATCAATCTGGGTTAAAATGTTTCTAATTTATCGAACAATTATGTTTTTTCAGCAACACCACCTGTGTAACACTGTACAGATATTATATACCTAGGAACTAGATGCTCTGTCTTCACAACAATCAATATTATATCTCTAGGGGTCTAATTTCTTCTCTCAGCAGTTACGCAAACGTTATTAAATCTAAGGTGATATAATATGGCATAATAGGACAAGACAAAAGATTGATGAAATTGTTTATTTACGCTTCGAACTCGGAGTAAATAGGTATTAAGCCCGATTACAGAGGCGCCATCGTAGTTATAATAGCTAAATAGCATAGTTCTGTTTCTTTTTCACTTTAGGCATTCGATAGAGAGAACGCTTTTTACGTTGCTATTAAATTCACGCAGGCGCCTCTGTAATCGGGCTTATTATGTTTGTAAACCGAACATTTCTGGAAACGTATGAAACAAGTAAACAAGGGGATTAGTCCATTGTCATTTTAATGCTCCATGATTACGACAGCGTGTTCTATTGTGAGAGTTGTAATAAAATTAGACGTACAAATAAACAGTGAAATAAACATGATTTAACTTCTCTACTTGGAACGTAGCACTAGACACATTTAGTAGTCACGACAAACTTGCATGAAAACCCCAGGATATTGAAAGAAATGATACTGCACAAATTGCACATATACGAGTATATACTCGTACCGATGTCAAATCAACCCGCGCATGGATATTGGATAGTCTGTCAGATCTAAAAATGTACTACCACGAAAAGTGATACATATGTACATCATATTTTCCGAAATTTATAGTGGCAGATTCGAATCATTAGTAAGTACGTTCATGAGTCGGACTTGACTACGGACTAACAACTTGTATCACAAATCAGTAATTCGGCACCTAATCGAATGACTCCGTAGTCATGCTTCATCTAGACGCGGAACGGGAAAGCCAATTTCTAAAACGTTTTCCTCTTTTTAAAACAGTCATTACTGTGCGGCTCCAGGGGTGCGTTTACGCACTCCAAATAATTTTTATACTGGATAAAATTTATTCTGAGGGGCGTCCGTGAACGATGTCATAGCTCTAGACCAATCATAGCGCTCAAATCTTCTACAAACTAATCACATCTGTCGAACTCTTGATCTGTCAAATTCGATACGAAGATGACAAGCTGACCAATGAGAGACAAGATAAAATTTATCCACCTCAAAATCTCGATAAAACTTAGCCTAATCAGGAGAAAAATTATACCGGTGAGACTGAACAGGGCTGATTAATTTTTAGCCTGTCGGATGCCCTAAACGGGTGAGATAGACTTAGGCAGTTTAATTTTTATCTTTCAACAACTCGATTAAATACAAATTACGTAAATCGATGATATGCTTATCAATATAAATTAGAAATCACAAACTTCTGACAACCAAATTGCTACTCGACTCGTACGAGTATGTTTGTTTACCTGTGCTTGATAGAATCGACACGCGAACAGCAAATACGGTTGTATTTGATTTATCGCTCGATATTGATGCGTACAGCTATCGAAACGTTTATTTTCCAAAGGTATCATTCAATCTATGACAGTTTTATTCAATGCTCGCCGTTTTTTGAACAGACTGAACACGTCCACGCGCTGTTTGTTGAATTTCAAACAAATGCAAGTGTTATTTCTTATCAACGCTATTTTAAACGCTGCAATAGATAGATTGCATACAGTTACTAAGACAATGAATTTTAAGTTTTAGATTTAAAAATAAAGTTTCGCATATTTTCCAATTATTAACTTAAATGTAATCAATCAGTTCTTTGTTGCACTAAGTTGCTTGACAAAGTATTAATTATAGGAGGTATGAGACAAATTATGTGCACAAAAAATACTAAAATTTGCTTAAAAAAATGGATAGTAATCGTAAAAAATTGTTTAATATTTTTACAAAGTATTATTATAATTATTAGGCGTAAACGATTCCTGATTTTTTTTCTGTTTGGTTGTTTTTGGTTAACAACTTTGTCAATAGCACGTAATAAGAAAGGACAGGCAACAAAACTTACCTGATACACTAATAAAAGCAATCTTATAATAGCACCCGCATATGAAGACTAGAAAAACGATCCAGGATATCACAATCGGCCCATCTTGCACTAACAAATATTCCATTTTGCCACACAATACTGTCACAGAACGAAAACTTCGCGCACACGCGAATAGAACACGCGATGGATTGCCCGAAAAAGTTTATTATTCACAAACAAATTAGGAGTAAACTGACGAACAAACTGTTCTGTACGAAAATGTTCATTGTTAGCCGGAGACGGATAAACAAGAATAAAAACAGTGCGGGGTAGACGGACGGGCCGGTGTCATCGTTCGACACCAAAGAAATGCGCCCGAAAGCTTGGCACGCGCGAGGATTCAACCATACCGAAATTACACGATTTAATTACTCATTTGCTTGGGAAACATCGCGATCGCCGTGAATAATAGTCGAGCTTTCACATCAAGGAAACATTCGAACATATTTATTTTTCCGTTCTGCGAATTCAGCTGAATCGATATATCGCGCTGTCGAATAACTCGCGTTGTCGAAAATCGATTTTAAATCGATAAGAGAGCGGATAAGCGCACGCCTCAGCGAACCGTATCGACTGACCGAGCGTCGGCAAGGCACGTGCCCTTCTGGTTCCACATAACACATGCCGAGTTGTCCGCGGCACAATACCCTCACACTGATAACGAAAATAAAACTTACCTCCCAAGGAGAGAAATGCATACGAAAAAAATAGAAAAGTAGAAGATTATAAATAAGCGCTCGAGAATTTCAAGATCAAAACCGAGACGTGTCAACGAACTATGCAAATTAGATATTCGAGCGGCTATAAATGGCAAACATTCAACAAGTTTTCATTCAGAATAGATCATACAGATTTTGTGAATTTTAAAAGGTGAGGTAAGCAAATCGACTTGACTTATATTAGACGGCAATCATATCATACTAATATTACAAATCCGAAAAGTTTCTATGTCTGTTCCTCTTTCACGCAGCAACGGAGCAACGGATTGACTTGATTTTGGCATGGATATAGTTTAAGGCCCGGAAAGTGACATAGGTTACTTTTTAACCCGAAAACAAAGGTTCCTGAGGGATAGCACAAAAATCAAATTCCACGCGGGCGGAGCTAAGGGACAAAACTAGTATGTTCATAAAACTTTAAAAGTGAATTCTTTTTTTTTATCACTTTCAAGAAACGTTAAAAAAATACTATTATTTATAGGCTTTTACACAAGGTTCTACAGCAAAATACTGTTGAAATATCGCGGAGATAATCCTGTCACGTGCCACATCAACCTTTAGAAAAAGATTGACGCATGTCGTGAGTTCGAGTCTTTATCGCGACATTACATAAATCATATTGTGTACCTTTTAGGTTACTGGTTTTTAATTTTGTAGTTTGAAGAGAACTTATGGGGGTAAAAATATACCTAGTTTTTGCCCTACTATACCGAAGTATTTACGTCGATAAATACAATAATTCCAGCAACACATATCTAGAAACGAATTCTGAAATATTTCACTTTTCTTAATAATGATTAAAATAGCTTGCGTTATTTTACATTGCTCTTATTCGGTGTGAAAGCGATACTTAGATCCTGCACTAACATCCCGCATGTGGTATTTTTGTTGTTTTTTTTTAATACAGCTGTGATGAATTTTGTATCAACTGGCAAAAATCTGATAATGATAGATCAGTGATTGTTAGAGTTTAGGTATTCCCATATTTTATAAGGCCAACTTAAGAAGATTGTATTGGTAATACGAACCAAGACGATTAAGTATGTAGACGACAAGCAAACGAACTAGATAAAGATAGAAAGGACAAACTTCCATAAGCTTAGCGAAGTTCCGATTCACAGACGTTTAACTTTATTAAGTCTATTAGAGCTAAACGAGCGCGGCGACCTTCGAATCTCGCTTACACGATGTTAAATCGAGTGGAATTTCGCAATAGCCTGTTAGGATATTCAGATAGGTAAAAGTGACATGATTAAATACGGGGTTATATCTAACTTACGCCCTACCTTAAAAACTTTTGTTTATGGAACCAAATCTGAAATTGAAATCCTTAAGGTTATCCTTATGCAGATAAACATTTTTTTCTATAAGACCGACCATGAAATATTAAATAATTAGCTGGCTCATACATTTTGTCGGTTAACGATGACAAAATGTATGAAACAGCTAAGCACAATCAGCTGTTTATAAAATGTATGAAACAGCATTACAATTAGCTGTTTACAAAATGTATGAAATAGCAGAAATTTTTGCAATTTCAGGGTGGGTGTTAGAACAAAAATGTTTATCGGGTTGATGAATCCTATAAGACCAGTGTATTTTAAAATAGCTCTGTAGAGTTCGAAGCATGTACTTACCTACTAAGAAACTTTGATCTCTTATAAAATTACGAAGTCTAGTAATCAAGGATACCTACTTGGGCCTTTAGAATAAGTAAATAATATCCTATCCAGACCATAGTTAAGAGAGTTAAGTTATAGTTAAGTTTTTCCACAAAATCCATAAGTTCATAAATAACGAATACGAATACTATCGCCATAGTTTCAAAACATCGATCCCAGAGGAACGAACCCCTGAGCACAGTACAGAAAGAACAGTAAGACATCTACACAGAAATCTGCCGTTTTGAATGTGTGCATGCACACTGACACGCGCACATTGTCATAATACATATAAGAGCGTTTTCACATTATCCAATCCGATAACGTTGTCCGACGCCGACCCAATATCGCGGTAAATAAATGTATGAAATATATACCTGTCTTTCATATTGTCCGGCCCGATATCGGAAATCGGACCCGACACCGATATGTTGGCGACACCATAGGACGCCCGTGAGCCGTCAGACGATAATGTATTAAACATTGTCTGTGTGCGCAGAGCCCGATGCGTGGCGGCCATTTTGAGCTTGAGTATCAGAACGATTTTGTACGAAATGTGTGAAAATAGCACATGGTGGCTATCGGATATCGGCTATCGACGTCCGGCATCGATATCGGATTGTGTAAGATGTCCCAAAAAAAAAGCTACAATTGTCGTGTTGTGAATGTGATCCCATTTATTTACATAGTTATTTAGCGAAGTTATTATTTATGTAAATAAAAACTCAGTGCTGCTCATAATACGCTAAAAATAAAAGTGACACCCCAAACGTCAACGCAAGAGTAGGCTACTGTTCGAATTGTACTGTACCCCGAGCGTACAGTTTCACAGCCAGCGATAGAGCAACCGTCTTTGATGTTAACACAAAGGTTAACCTAAAGAATGCCTCGGCTATTGTCCCTACAACACTAATAAAATCTTAAAGTATATAGAACCTGTATATTAAATTTCGTTAAGATTCGTTGAAAAATGCGATCTGTGTCCCCTGTGCGCGAAAAACAATATGAGAAAGAAAAGCTTAGCTTTCTCGGTCAATTATGTAACTTAATCCTTAATGCCGCCAATAATACGTAAATAACAATTTTAACTAAAAATAAAACTGACACTGACAAGGCAACCCTAAGCATCATCGTATGTGCCCTCAGCGTACAGTTTCACAGCCAGCGAGAGAGCAACCGCCTTTGATGTTAACACAAGGGTCACCCTAAAGAATGCCTCGGCTACTGTCCCGACAACACTAATAAAATCTTAAAGTATACAGAACCTGTATATTAAGTTTCATTAAGATTCGTTTAAAAATGAGATCTGTGTCGCCTGTGCGAGAAAAACAACATACAATCTGAGAAAGAAAAGATTAGCTTCCTCTGTCAATTATGAAACTAAATCCTTAATGCCGCCAATAATACATAAATAACATTTAACTAAAAATAAAAGTGACACTGACAAGACAACCCTAAGCATCAACGAAAAAGTGGGCTACTAACTCCCTCTAGATTAACTACTGTCTTTAGTGTTCTGTGCCCCGCGCGTACAGTTTCACCCAGCGAGAGAGCAACCGCCTTTGATGTTAACACAAGGGTCACCCTAAAGAATGCCTCGGCTATTGTCCCGAAAACACGCGGGAACAGCTACTCACATCAGGTGGTTTACATCTTTACATCAACCTACACAAATGTTCTAAATTTGAGATTTTATTTAACTTATGAGTTACTTTTGCTAGAAAAGATATGCATCATATGTATCATGTACTTATCTTAATTAAAGCGTAAGTATTAGTTTACACAATTATACTAAGTATCTATCCATACATAATGCATGTATTTATACTGGCTGACTAATTGAATGCTTCACTTACTTCACCAATAATATTATTATCTAGAAATTAATTAGTGAGTGCCTCAGGAATAGTGTCAGACGAGAGAGAATGAATAAGTACATTTTTTTGCAATTTCAGTGTTGTGTTGTGTTGTTATTAATAAAAGTGTTTCGTAGGTAATGAATAAATACAATGATGCCTTGGATAAGTATAGTGTATGTACCTATATGCACCCAACAGTAGATGGATACCCAACAAGCAAAATAGTCGAATAAGGAAACATTTACTCGACTAAACATCGAATAGTTGTTGAATAGTAGCTACATACGTACAAAATTGTGCAGTAAAAGTGTTTATGTTATGTCTTTTAGTGCAAATCGTATAGAAGTGCCCGTATCTGGCTTATGTCACAAATAAATGCTATACGAGGGCTATAATAGTGTTTGATTTACTATTTAATGTGTAAAAAAAGCTTTTATACGACAATTACATGACATACTTTTTATTCAGCAAATTTGTCAAATACTAGCTACCTGGTGATTAAATAGCAACGTAGTTTCTTTTATAACACGGTAAAAACCCAAGTCGAATTATAGTTTTCCAATTACAGTTACAGAACCTCAAGTGTAACAATTTTATTATAGCACTTTTATTCGACAAAATATTGAGTAAAAGAGTTTTTGGTACTTTTATTGCTCAAAAACCCAAAACATGGCTGCATATGAATGCAACGCAGTCACATTTATTCGACGAATAGTCGAGTTAGTATGATATAACAGCAACAAATTTACTAGTGTTCGCGTAATGGCTCCCTAGTAGCATATTAATAAAATTAAATGGAATTTATAACATATATCTACAAAATTATTGCAAAAGACGCGTGGCCCACACATATATGTTAAATAATACATCACAGTTTATCGACAAAGTTAAATTGCCAGTAATTTTCCTATATAATTATGTAGACATACATTTAGATGTAGAAACTGTATTCTTTTTAATAATTACAAAATGGACATGACACCTCTGTCTTTTATAATATTTTAAGTGACAAACACACAAAGACTGGTGCATTTCCATAACGGCACAGAATACGCAATCGTTCTAATTTAAAATGGAGTAACAGTGCAAATTTAGCGTTTAACGAACAAAAATGTCGAATTGTAGCAAATTAGCAGCGTTTACTTCACTTTATTGCTGATTAGTGGCAACATAAACACTTCAACTCTATCAATAAGGGGTACAGTTGCAGCTATATTGCTTTTACTGCACTAAATTGGGATTATTTTGCTTTTATTCGATGTTTATTCCACAAATCATTCGTCCTATTTACACAGTTACTGCACTTCTACAGCACTTTTTAGTGCTATAATCTGCGCCTTTTTCGCGTTGTATAAACGTTGACTCGACGTTTATAGCACTAAATATGGGACTTTTATAGAACTAAACAGTAAAACCAAAACGTCGCCGCGACTGTTATAGCACAACTTTTTGCTAGTTGGGTACAGACAGACTGATCATATAGTCAAATAACTAACTACTTTTGAGCTTCATTTATTTGCTAATTACTCTGACTTTAACAACACTAACTACATTTTGATACTCTTCAATCTTAGAGTCCAGCTGTCTAATTGGCAAGATGTCTAATCAAAGGCGTTAGACTAGTTTAGAATTACCTTGACTAGGTATTTAGACTATGTACTTAAAATATTGTAATACTGTTTCAAATATTTTATCGCAGATTCAGGATTAGTGTTACATGCGACAACACCACCTATCAACAACCCTTCAAGCTTTGAATGTAGTATTAATTCGGAGAATTGAGTAAATGATATACCTAGTTTTCAACACAATATAATTACGATCTGTAATAAAATAAATACAGTTATCTTTCTAAGCGATATTCCACATATCAGCGATTTAAATTTGTTACGTAATATTATTCTTAGAGGCTTCTTGGAGAATAATACAAAGCATAAAAAGTATGTGATCTCGGTAGACTTTAATAATAAAAAAATATACGTAGCATCTATAGATTTTCAGAAAATTAGGTCTAGACCTGGAACCGGCGTGGGAGTAGCAGAAACATTTATGTCACTCGCACATCACGGGCTCTTTCATGTCGCACCTCTATCACAGGCTGTAATGAAACATTCAACGGAACCCTGAGGAAATATCAAACTGCGGATAATCTAATATTTTGTGATGGTAGGTTTTATAACCACTGATACAAATTTTCCAGTGGAGATCACGTAGGCACCAGCAAGGACAGCGTATATAGGACGTCCATCTATAAGGTGTATGGATGACCTCATCAAGACCCGTAGAATCGCGCTGGATGCCGGCCGCTTCTAAACGGTCTTATAGGAGATCTATGGGAAGCCTATGTCCGTCAGTGGACGTCCTATGGCTGAAACAATGACGACGACGAATACGAGACTGTATGTAAAAAGGTAACATGCCATTTTATACGATTTTGATAGAATAACATAAAAACATCTTGAAAGATGTGAGGAGATAGCAAAATGAAATATTGTGGAAAAGCCTAAGATCTTCTAAGGCTCTAGGTACAGCCTTAGAAGATCTTGGGCATTTTCATACAGATTATTAAACTTCATCTAATTTTAAAATTCATACACAAACTTTAAACGCTTTTATAATTGCAGCCCCGTTTATTATTTACGCACTCAACGAAAGTGATTGAGCGGCAGCCGTTCACAAAATATGAAAGCAAATTGACAATGTTGAAACTTTGAGAGCTTTCATGAAAATAATTTAAAAGCGCCGTGCAATTTAACACTTCACCGAATAAAAATAAAAAGAAGCAATTTCAATTAAAAGCTCTATTTTGAGAGAAAACTGCATGCAATATGAATTAGAGATCATGTTCAATTGTTCGAGTTTACAAGGACTCGGCAGGTAAAGGTCGGGACCTTGCCCCAATTCGCTGGAAGTCTGAGAATGACCTTTTTACGGAGATAACAAAACAGTATTCAAGATTGTACCATTATGGAAATAAGTCGGTGAATCGAAACGCTGAATAACTGAACCGACAAATCGGACAATCGAGTACAGAGGGACTTTACACTCAACAACAGAAGAACTCAATAATATAAGAAATCATTATCATCATCAGCCTGTATCGACCCGCCGCTGAGTTATAGGCCTATATATGCTGGGTTTAAGGAGAATAGCAGAAGGAAGAGATCTCTTGTGCCATTTTTCACTGCCACTACCACGGACTAATATCATCTATGCGTGGTTCACTATGAGTCCAATGTCGACCCAACCAGGCTGATGGTTTGCCTATGGAACGCTTATCTGCTACTTGAAGCCATTCAGTCATCAAGCTGGAGAAGAAATAAAAGGGTTTGGATGCCAGAAATAAAATATTTAGTTAATCGGTTTAAGACGAGGCACCGGGCCGAGAAACACGAAAACGGCAAAAACGAGTACTTTTGAATGCGCGATGTGAGAGGATGAATGATATCGATTCAAATTTAAAAAATGTCATAGATAAGGGAAAATCTTAATAAATTGAATGAACCGGACAAAATTTTGAAAAGTAACCGGCTTTATTAAAAAAAAAATAAAACAAATTGCTCACCAAAAAAATTTTAGTAATTCGAATGCTCAGAATTATCAGCGACAACACCCCATTATTTTTTACGAATAAAATAGCCAGATCCCTTTTCTTTATTATAAACCGAGAATTTTTTTTTTTTAAATTGTATATTATGAGTAATTAATTAAAAACTCAATCAAATCTCTTCGCGCCTACTCTAGTTTAGCTTTTACTCTACAGTGTTTGCTCAGAATATTTGATCCGGCACTATCTGGGCCGCCGCCGCCGTACCGGTGCGACGTTGCGACTCCGACGAGCGCATGATTCGCTCAGCGTCGGGCTGGCAACGCCGCAAAGTACGGACGGCGCGAGATGCGTGCTGTTTGTTTTTGGTTATTGTCTTCTAGGTACTCTGTGCGACGACAACCGAGTAATTTACTTCAGAATTATTTTCAAAATTATAAGTTAGACTTTAGTGTACTATATTATATTGTAGCTTTAGAACATTATTATAGTAGGTAGTAAGTTAGGTACTTAGTATTTTTATTTGGTAGTGTGTAAATAGTAGTGAACAAGTGTGCATAGAAAATGGGGAGGAAAAATAAGCGGAAAGAATTGTTTTTACAAAAACGAAAAAGAAAACCTAAAAAAAATGACGGAATGTTTGGGTAAGTCGAATTACATATATAATAAACTTGCAATAAATAGTTGCACTCTAATGCCCTAATAATAAAGTCTATATTTGGCAAATACACATTCGTCTACAGATTATGGATTATCACATTCTTACTACCTAGGTACTTCAATTTTTCTGCATTTACCTATATTTACAATTTTTTTAGGTCAAAAAAACGGAAACTGCAACCTGACGATTGTCAATCCACATCCTCAACAGGGCCAGTAGATAGAGAGTGAGTCCATGCCAAGTACCTATCTATCATGTCAGCAATCAATTTAAAGTATCTAGTAATAATACTCCGTCTATTCTTTATTTTCAAGTGTGTACCTACTAAGATTTGTCTGTACAAACTAACCATACTGTAGGAAACAAATATCAGAACAAAAAGCTATGGAGTCGTCTCTTGATATTTTAGAAACCTATCTAAAATAATGATATTTATTAGGTGATGTTCTATCACCTAAATAATTGTGTTAGCTTTAACTTTTTAATAATTATATAATTACATCATTTTATTTTGTAGCCACCCAGAAATATCACCAACATACGCAGAGTTACACAACGTGTTGCCGACATCTGGGGATTCAGAGGAAACGGTAAATTTAAACACTTTTTTTAAATTATCACGGTTATAGTATTGTCTTTTACCGACTTCAAAAAAGAGGAAGTTGTCGATAGGGTTATTATTATTTATAAAGCCAGTGGTCAATAGAGTGAACTCTATAGAACCAGGAAATAGATGAGAGACAATTAGCTCTTATCTGGTAGATCGTTACGATCTAGCGATAACGATAGTAGAATAGATAGTATAGAAGTTCTAACGATAATACAAAAGCCCGTTGTAGAATCAACCGACATAATGTTGTAAACATCCAGCAGATTTGATAACAATAACAATCATTTGATACATTTTAAAAAGGGACCTACTCGTACGATACTTGAAAGAGTTGAAAGGGACCACAGATTTAATTTAAAAAGGACATTTGAGAACTGAGCCAAATATTTATGTCACGAGAAGTAATGTTGTTATGATATTTATAGTGGTAGTGTATTAGAACAATCATCAAAGCACACTATTTGTTTGAATTCTTTGAACAATATGAATCAGAGTACAATACTATACCTTATTGAAAAGGTAGTTTCAATTACTGAAGCCTATGTAACTCACTGTATGCATAAATAAATAACATTTTGATATTTAAATTGTAGAGTTACTGAAACAGTATATTTAAGATGAATAATTGGTTTGATTGGGTTTTTCTGGGTTTTCCCCAATCCTGCGCAACAAATGTTGAACCAATTTGAATGTATCCCCAGACAAGGTAGGAAGGTGTGTTGTGTTATTTTAATTGTATAAAATTTCGTTATCAAAATAGGAATTGATTTTTAAATAGATTAATTTTTGAGGGGGCGTGTTGGAATATGATACAAAAACTAATCTATCTCACTCTAACATGTAATGTATGTGAGTGTTTCTCTTTCCTTCACGACGTTTACATTATAGTAAAATACCCCTTTGTTCTACAACTTTAATGCTTATTATGAATTCCTCACCACTGTTCTTATAGAGCTGTGCTAGACCGCACTCGCACCTATCCTACCAAATATCGGTAAATAAATGATTTATATTTTAAACCGATTAACTAAATATTTTATTTCTGGCATCCAAACCCTTTTCTAAGTGTGTGAAGCACGATAAAAATAAGTTCATTGATTATGATACCTGTACATAATCAACATTAATTTGTATACAGGGTTATTTCTAATCAATTAGCATCCTTTTAGAGGTTTATTCTGTATATGTACATCAAAACTAACAACTTTTGTTCTGCAACATTTCTCAAAACTAACAACTTTTGTTCTGCAACATTTCTCAAAATTAAAAAAAAAAAGCTGTTCCATACATTTTGTTGCGGGTCACGGGTAGACTCACTATTCTACGGAGTGTCTACCCTTGACCACGGTTGATGCAACTCGGACGAAACGTCGGGATGATGAGTTATTTATTTATCTCGTAATTTCAGAGCGCGATAAGTCCCGTAGTATATAATAATAATGTGTTCAAATCGCGAAAGTTTAAAAACAGCAGTTGAAATAACCCTGTATTGTATGAAAAAAAAAAACATTAAAAAGATCAAAATAATTTTTGCCTTTTTTTTAAATTGTTGATTAAGGACAAGGCGACTCCATGATTATCTATGCTCTAGGCAAATTGAGTTGACGCGTGCCGCCGCCGCGCCGTTAGCAGCGCCACGTACGCTAGCCCAGCGTTGCCGCCCGCCGCTCTGGCGTGATCCTGTCAAGTGAGACCGCGTAAAATTTTGTCCGAGTGAAGGGGCGCGGTACTCGATTTTGAAACTATAGTTTATCAATGCGTCACCTTAAAATATAAATCATTTATTTACCGATATTTGATAGGATAGGTGCGAGTGCGGTCTAGCATAGCTCTATGAGAACAGTGGTGAGGAATTCATAATAAGTAGGCTAAGCATTAAAGCTGAAGAACAAAGGGGTATTTTACTATAATGTAAACGTCGTGAAGGAAAGAGAAACACTCACATACATTACATGTTAGAGTGAGATAGATTAGTTTTTGTATCATATTCCAACACGCCCCCTCAAAAATTAATCTATATAAAAATCAATTCCTATTTCGATAACGAAATTTTATACAATTAAAATAACACAACACACCTTCCTACCTTGTCTGGGGATACATTCAAATTGGTTCAACATTCGTTGCGCAGGATTGGGGAAAACCCAGAAAAACCCAATCAAACCAATTATTCATCTTAAGTATACTGTTTCAGTAAGTCTACAATTTAAATATCAAAATGTTATTTATTTATGCATACAGTGAGTTACATAATAGGCATCAGTAATTGAAACTACCTTTTCAATAAGGTATAGTATTGTGCTCTGATTCATATTGTTCAAAGAATTCAAACAAATAGTGTGCTTTGATGATTGTTCTAGTACACTACCACTATAAATATCATAACAACATAGCTGCTCGTGTCATAAACATTTGGATCAGTTCTCAAATGTACTCTTTAATTGAATCTATGGTCCCTTTCAACTCTCTCAAGTATCGTAGGTACCTTATTAAAATTTGTACTTATATCAAATAATTGTTATTGTTACCAAATCTGCTGGATGTTTACAACATAGCTTGTCGGGTTGATTCAACAACAGGCTTTTGTATTATCGTTAGAACTTAGATATATCGATACCAACACCGACGGCACTGACGCTCATTTATGTAGGTTTGTGTATTCATGGTTGAAATTTCCAAATAGTGGAATAAATATTTTAATTTAAATATGTATTCTGGTCTAATTTGATTTGATTATTAGACCATTCAACCTTCAAATCCAAGAAAAATAGATTAATGTTGTTTAATGCATCATTTGAGTCAAGTATTTATTTTGACTAGTGAAAAATTTCTGATTTTTTTTTTTTATTACTTGTGTTTAAAGCAGCTTTTGATACCGAACTAATATCAATGTAAAGCACAACAAAAATATATTTATAATCGTAATCAATTATATATTATATATGCACAATACACCCCAAGCGGGATGTCAGTGCAGGACACATCACCCCCGTCTAGAATTAGAATTAGAATCAATTATATCTGAAAGCCTTTATCAATTACAGCATTTTCGACCATTAGAAATCAAAAACAATTTGCGTGCGAATTATTTCATAATATATATTTTACTCTGTTTCGCATACAGATGAATGTGTAGTTGGCTTTATAATTCGCTATAAAAAAATTAATTTCTTATTTAGTTTTATATGTCCTTGAAGATGACAAGGGAAATCAGGTCGATATAAAATTATTATCAAAAGATAATACAATTACAAAATATCAGTTTTACTCGTAGCAACTGAGGCTTCAAGACATACTTTTTGCATAAAGTCTTGATTTCGTTTAAAGAAAATACAATTCTAAAACATATCTATATTCGGTGGAAAATATGAAAATATTTTTTCTGATGCTGATTGTATCGTAATTAACTTTGAATCAATTAAATTACCAATTCATATTCATCAATTATAATTTAGATGTGCTATAATACTGCACAAATCAATATGATCATCGTATATTCTTGATCACATCTAGGAGCAATAAATATGTGTTAAGTTTTCCGTACTCATCATTGTAACGTAAAATACACCATAAAGATGCCATTGCACATTTTAATTACGTACATGTTCATTTTTATCTAAGGAATTATACAATTTCCTTTTTATATAATTTACCCACATATTACACAGCAGCGAAATACATGTATTATAACAACAATTATGCATTCAACAGTTTAAATAAAACACATTATGTGTTTCAATATATTTGTAAAACACAGAGGACACATTTAATCCTCTCAGTCCTTTCCTTTAATCATTTTAACTCTATAATATTATTTATTATATCAAGCTCTTGTCAATTATGCCCAATGTATTTATTTATATTTTATTCAAATGAATATTCTGTTTGCTCATCTGTTTTAAGTTTTACAGATTTATTAGGTGGTGAACCTAATCTAGCGGAAATATATCTGGAATTTTCAGCAAAAATTCCTACAGATCGTAACGATCTACCAGATAAGAGCTAATTGTCTCTCATCCATTTCCTGGTTCTATAGAGTTCACTCTATTGACCACTGGCTTTATAAACCTTTCGTTTACCACATCTCACACCTTGTATTCATTCGGTTCATACTAATTTAGTGTACTTACTTACAATATCTCTTGACTTCAATAAATTAATAAAAATAAATTCATTAAACTTAATAAATTGGTCATTTAAACAAAAAAAATAGTCTTCAATAGAATAGAAGTCAAGATTTAAGTACATTATTTTATGATTACATTTTTTTTTTGTGTATACCTGGTTACATATACCAATAAAGTCATTGTATCATTGCACCACTAATAAAATTAGCATCAACAATAACAACAACGAAATCGATACCAATAAACCATAGAATAACACCAATAAAGTCTATGTACCATTGCACCACTAATAAAATTAGCATCAACAGTAACGACAATATTGTTCACAATATATCAAAGTAAGCGGCCAAGATAACTTTTACTGATTTTTCATCAAACTTGGTTCCATCGTTAAAATTTTAATTTTGAACCGAATAATACTGCCGCCAGATGCGACTAAATTTATAATTTATTGGTGTGTTAGCGATGCACAAAATGCGTTATTCAGTGCTTTGTAGGGCTCAACATCTTAGGTTTCAGAAGCAGTTGTCACTGACTTCACCTAGATTATTTTTCGAGACCTTACTTCTGAACGTTTCATACAATACGTTCTTTATTCTCCGTACGTAATATGTACTATTTATCATACCATTTATTTGTCAGTATGATGCACTGTTTAGTGGTAGCCAAATACCCGCTATAATATTGCAAACAGAACTCATTATCATTATCAATTATTCATTTGACAAACTCAACACTATTATTTACACCATTGACAATTTTTAACTTTAAATTATATTGAGCTTGGCAAAATAATTACGGAAATATCGGAAGGACACATATAGATCACATAACTGTATGCACGTCAAATAGAGGGTGTTTAATATTAAACCTCTTTGATCGGTTACATTATTAATTCACCATTAATACGTAAGTATATACTTTGCAAAGTTTATCATTCCGTCGAATTTATCGTATTCGCTCTCAATCAGTAAACATTACTTTGCTTTTTAACATATAATTTGCTTTGCCAATGTGGATTAATATCCAACAATTTGGCCATTTTTATAATTTACGCCTCTATTTAATGAGCTATCAAAGTATAAAAGCAAATATCTCAACTGAGTTATGCCCGATCAAAAATACGCGTTCAAAAAACTCACCCATTTCCATCGCTTTAGCTTTTGCGTTTTATGTACCTGTTCCTGGCCAGGTTTGCCAAAATGACTGTCATTGTCATACCTGCTGCTGCCTATTCCATCTCAGTGGGATTTCTGGACGAAACAGAACGTCCTGTAGCATTCTCTTAGCACGATCTTGGGCGTCCATCACTTGAAGTGTATAACTTGAAGTGTTTCTTTCATTATCGCCTTTTTTGTGTTGTAAATGTCTATTTTTTAGCCATAGAACCATATGTTCGGGTTTTGTGTCAACATTCCGTGAATACTTGTAATTTTCACTTTGGATCAGCAACCCTGATACAAAAAGTTTATTTGTACTTATAAGCTTGCGCATTCAATTGCTTTAGAAAACTTCAGTGGCTCGTTTTCTTTTTGACTCTTCCGTCGCGAATAATAGACACTTTTTCCTTTTATTTTGTACTCCATCAATATTCCAAGTTCGCAAATAAGAATTTACAGGTTTAGGTTTCTGCGTCGTATGTATAATTTGTTTACAGCTTATCCTGGAGAATATTCATCGAGATTTTTAGAAAACTGGTCATCGTCTTTTCCGCGTTTGTTTTATATCATTCATTTTCTATCTACGTGACGATTTTATTTAAGTCGGTGATGTCTCCTCAAGCTAGCTTCTCAATGACTATTGCCATTTGCCATATATCACAGCATCATAATTTACTCTCCGGTAGCCTCATAGATAGTGAACTTATCTGCTTCGTCTAGTTTGCAGTTGCTGCAGCAGTATTCGAAACTAGTTCATTAAACATTTCGAAATGTTTGATGAAGGGGCTCATCTTCTTGTAGATCATCTCCCAATTAATCACTTAGGTCAGCACGTTTACTTCTTACACAGAATTAGCTCAAATATATATATGGACTGTGAGTGATGTCCTTTTCTTAGAGCCATCAATACTTCTTCCAACATAAATTGCGTCCAATTTTGAGAAAACATTCGCAATTATTACTTCACTTGCGAATCCAAGCAGAGAGTCAGCCACGATAAAGTCCTTTATGGCTCTCTGTTTTCTGTGCGTCTCTTGATCACATGAAGCACATAGTTCTTTCACTGCACTGTATTTTGTCCACATATCAAACAGTTTGATGTGATACTTTAATTGTGAATTTTCTATGAAAATCAATTCACTAAAAGTTACTTTACAAACACAGAACGTTCATATTAGTAAAGTCCGCACCGATTTTAGTTTTATTATTTTTATGGCACATCAAGTCACTTTATTAAAACTTTAAGTATTTTTATAGTGACTGGGCCCATAACCAAAAGGGTTTGGATGCCAGAAATAAAATATTTAGTTAATCGGTTTAAAATATAAATCATTTATTTACCGATATTTGATAGGATAGGTGCGAGTGCGGTCTAGCATAGCTCTATGAGAACAGTGGTGAGGAATTCATAATAAGTAGGCTAAGCATTAAAGCTGAAGAACAAAGGGGTATTTTACTATAATGTAAACGTCGTGAAGGAAAGAGAAACACTCACATACATTACATGTTAGAGTGAGATAGATTAGTTTTTGTATCATATTCCAACAGAAATGATACAGTCTAATTAATAGGAAGTGAAATCATTGATGTGCGTATTGCATGATGCTCAGTAGCGTTCTGAGGCGAGATGTCCAGTTTTTTTTTGTTTGGGTATGTTCATCGATATTTTCGTCAATTGGGAAAAGATTTAAAACATTATTTTTTAGTTCGAAAGAGTATACTTCTGAGGTGGTCCCATTTAAATTTTATCTAAATCAGCTGAGCCGTTTTTGATAAATCAACAAAAATGTACATGGATGCCCGCACATCGATTCGTGTAAATTATTCGAATTCTGTACTTAAGCTGAAAATATATAAAATCAAAGAGCACCAATCGCCCGTACAAAATTAATGTAACATTATTTAAACACACATATCATCAAAAAGTCAACGAATAAGTAGATACCACTATGAATAATAAAGACATTCACATCAGTGCGTGAGACAAGGCAGATAGTGTTCTATTCAAACACTGCGTTCCAGCGCGACCCCCGAGAGTTAACCCCAGGCTCCAACGGGAGGTCGAAGGTCAAGGTCCCAGCTGTGGCCTACAGCTGGATAATTACAGGGACGTTGTAGACACGACCACGGTAATGGTATCTAATATCTATGTAGTATTCCGTCTTCATACAAACGGAACGCGAATCATAGCTACGCGCTTCGGAGTTCGGTATACACTCGGTAAACTAACAGTCTCAGATGCGCCGTAATGACGAACGAACGTGTGGGTTTGCTTTGTAATCAGTAAGGGCGCTATTTACCTGCCAGACGGCCAGCCCTAACACGTGTTACGTACTGTGTGGCCACGCGGGGTTGCAGGTACTTATTTCAAGGACAGGGCCGAGTCGCAATACTGCATAGATACCATTACCGTGACTCGACCCTGAGCGCTCGAGAGAAAACAGCTTCCTAGAGAAATCCCGTCATCACGTCAGGAGACGTTTGAAATTTGTAATTTGGAATGTAGAGCAAATAATTACTTTGGGGACCTTTATTTAAGATCTTGTCATATGAGATGGGTTTCAAAAAAGAAACGGTATTGCGAGTGATCTATTCGAGGCTTATATGTTAAAGGATTCCTAAAAGATATATCAAAGAATATCCATCATCCATCCATCAGCCAAAAGACGTCCACTGCTGGACATAGGCCTCCCCTATGGATCTCCAATAAGACCGGTTGATAGCGGCTTGCATCCACCGCGATCCTGCGGCCTTAATGAGATCATCTGTCCACCTTGTGGGTGGACGTCCTACGCTGCGCTTGCCGGTACGTGGTCTCCACTCGAGAACTTTTCGACCAAAGACTTTTGGATCAAAGAATAACAGGCTGAAAATTACAAATACGACGTGATCAGTATTTTTAAAATGTTATCATCTGCTAAAAATGAGCGACCCCAACTACAAGCATAGATTTATAGATAGCACAAAAAATTCGGAAATTACTTAAATAGATTTTCTATCGCTTTACATTACATGGACCACGAAACGGCATACCTACCCTTGTTTATGGCTTTCTTCTCCTTTCATCCTTATCGCTTCTAGCTTTAACGAAGTTGAGAAAAGAATTCTTCGTAGGACAAGATATAATTATGTACCTAAATATGTAGATAGATATTATTTGCGGCTTCACCCGCGTTAAATTATGATGTTTATGCCACAGGAACCTCACATTTTTCCAGGATAAAAAGTAGCCCATGTCACTTTCCAACCTTTGATTTGAACTACATATATCCATGCCAAAAATCAAGTATATCCGTTGCTACGGGACAGAGTAACAAACCAACACACACACTTTCAGATTTATAATATATGTATCACTTACTGTAAGAGATGTGGAGTGTAAGTGATGATAAAAGTATTTGCTTTCCATGTTTGTTATTCTCGCAAGATTGAAAATATTTTTGATCTCTGAAAATGTTTGTTACCAAATATATGTCCCACCTGTTCTGCAGATGTTGACTTTACCTTGGTTACCTTTGAAAGTATGCATTACAGGCGCTATAAAATTACTCGTAAAAGGACTCGGGAACCTTGTTTTATGGCTAAAATATTGCACTTTATATTACCGTGGATAAGGGTCGTCCGGAACGGGGGAAGGAATTAAACTTTCAGAAGCTAATAATGTTTTAGATTCCGAGCATTAAGGTAGAGGTCACTCACTACTGTTGTAAACTACTTAATTTGATTGAGAGATTGCATTATTAAAGTTCCAAGTAAGTTTTAGAGTTAGCACAAAAATCACACACCAATATGAAAATAATTAGAATATTTTTTCCACGCACCAACGAACCAAATAATTATGTACATGTCGAAAGTTTTTTCGACAGAGAGTACCGAATCCTACTTTTCATTTAATCTTCACTATTTACTCGTATATCTGATAAAATGTTAATAGGTAAGGTAGATTTTTATACACTACAGATCACAAGCTCATGTACTGTACTGTTCTGTACCAGCCTTTTTAATAGTCTACGGCAGGACGTAGGCCTACCCACGAAGGGTGATTGGACCATATCCACCACGCTGGCACAGTGCGGGTTGGTGGATTCACATACGCCATCGAATTTCTTCTACGGACGTATGCAGGTTGCCTCACGATGTTTTCCTTCACCGAAAAGCCAATAGCCGCGTACCCACCTAGCGCATAGTTTCGCGCGGCAGCCTCGGTGTCCGGATCGCGAGCGATGGCTCCCGCGGCAGCCTCAGTAGTTTTGTTCAATTTACACGAGGCCGCCTCGCGAGGCAGGCTGAGCCATCATAATTCCGCGACTATTCGTAATGGACAGTCGTGTATTTTCAGCTGCAGCTATTTTCCTAGCTGCTTACTGTTTAAAGAAACGAAAACAGTCACGTATCAAGAAAAAACCTAGACGCTTCTAGATAGAGCGAATGGACTTCTCCTGACTGCCCATGATATCAAAATTACAGAAGACAAACACGGCAAGAGACAAAACTTGAAGTAGCTTCGCGCGCGAGCCGAAACATAACCGTCCCCACCTAACGCACAGCGCTCACTGAGGCACCTTTGAGCGCGTCAAGTTTACCGACAACAGATGGCTCGGGGCCGAGCCGTGCTCGGTCGAACAAACGCGCGCCCGAGGCAGGCCGAGGCACGTCCACACCAGCCGAGGCATTTGGCTCGCGAGGCTGCCGCGCGAGCCTGTGCGCTAGGTGGGTACGCGGCTAATGATGTGAAATTCCGTACATAAATTCCAAAGAAACTCATTGGTATGGGATCGGGATTTGAAACCACGACCTCACGATTGCAGGTCGGGTGTTACTACCACTAGACCACCACGGCTTTACAAGTTCATGTACCTAGATATATTAGAATATCTACGAATAAAACTTAGTTGCTATTTAATTTTTTTTATCAATTCACGTTTTATTTTATCTTTTCTATAATCGTCGTCGTTGAATAGGTACTTACTTCGTACACATCACAAATTCACCTCTTTACATAATACCTTGTTAGTAAGTTAGTAGAGACCGCCTATTATTACACAAGCCAAGCAACACGTATTCGCCTCATAAATTATACTCTCACCAACATGTTATATTTATCGAAGTGTGAAATCTGTTATACAATTTCCTAACTATTCCCAAGTTTGACAATCTGCGAACTGGCGGCACGAGAGAAATGTATCATCTGGCATGACATGACACCACATTGTTTTCTACGTAATTAAAATTAGCGCTCATAGCGTAATTTGACTAGGTGTTTGTCAGCGATCGCCGAAGTTAAGCAACATTCGACACGGCCAGTCTTCGAATGGGTGACCGTGGTTACAACTGAGCTACCACCGTACAATCGCTTGATATTAAAAGTTAATTACTTACGTCCCGGTTGTTTTAATTGTGACTTCAGGCGGCTTTGAAGCTTTAACACAGGGCTAGCTTTATAGCATATACAAATATACAAAACGGCCCATACAAAATAACTTTTAATGTAATTAAATTCTAGTTTTAGGTACGTTACATATAAAATACAAGCGTAACTACGAATACTCTCATTTGTAACGAACAACTAGATGTAGGTATGTTTAAGACGAGACGACGAAAACCACACTTTCCAAGAGCCTAAGTTTAAATAATTTAATATGACTAACGAAATGAAATGAAAATGTTATCAATTTCAACTAAACAAGATGAACCGCAAGAGATATTTAAAATAGGTTAGAGTGTGTGGTAGATTCATAGGCATATATATAGATACGCCGTTACATTCGCGCTCGAGTTACCAAAATTGTCTCACCATGTATCACGAATACATAAATCGAAATCAGCTTAGCTCGGTTTTCTTTGAATAGAAATGAAGCACAAAAAAGCATAGCAAGGCAAAGTTCACGTCACGCGTATCAACTTCATCATCATCCAAAGCTGTCTTTATCCCTACTACAAAAAAAAGTTCGGATGTGGGCAAATCGTTCACGTGGACGAAATCCTCTTGGACGTTTCGACGAATGAGTCCTCTTTTACAGTGCTATCTGCCTGCGACCTGCGCTAGTATTGTCCGAGTTCCACCCGTGACTTTGAAAATTATCTTCATCTTGTATGAATTGATTAATTGGATACAAAATCATATTCGGTCAATCTTTCGGTTTAATCTTTAAATATAGAATATATCTACATTTATGGTAAAATCTGGGAGAATTCGTCGATAAATGTGCATATGTTGCTTAGACATGCGAATTCCAATTAACGTAGTACAGTTTGTTGCCCGTGGTCTTACCAAATGTACTTACTATATACGTGCAAGATTTTTTTCCCGTGGGTTCTTAAGCACTCTAGAAGGACTGCGGGCAAAAAATTCGTGCCCGTGGTCCTACTAATATTGCCTTCGATCACCAATACACTACAATAGTGTATTGGTGAATGAATATTGCAGTGACATATTTTCAGGATTTTAGCCCCGTTTACTACTAGTAGTACATCTGGTAAGATCACGGGCAACAAAGGTTTGAACAAACTCAACCGGTTCGTATGAAGCGCGAAATGTATGCAGACCCGTCTCTATAGGTAATTGCTCTGTGGTAGTCCTAATACATAATTTAGCAGCGAGCTTCAAGTAGAGTGCAAACTTCGTCTAGTATACTGTACACGGCTACATGACTGAGGAGCATACAACCTTGCCCCATATATTTACTACTATACGTGGAGACTAGGGACAAGAAAAACTATCTCCATTTAAATAAAGTTAAAAAGAATATCCCTCAAAATCACAGACCAATATTAACCTCAGAGGGATAATGTGGTCGATAGAGAAAATCTGAAGGAGATGCATTGATTTAATATGGCATGAGTTAAAAAGAGACATAAAAAATTTCTCGATCCAGTAGCTGTTGCCGTGTTCTTCTCCCGATAGTGTCAAATTCCAATTCATATTTGACATTCTGGGCAATATTTTACATGAATTTTTGTGGTTGAGAATTGCTTCAAGCAACAACAGCGCTATGTTTCTGGTAGTAATAGCTCTTTGGCCAACTATGAGCGCCATAAGATCATGTCGTTATAAATTTAAATAAAGAAGCGCCAAAAGAACTACTACGCCTTCTATTTTATTCTAATCACATAAAATAAAAATTGTTCCCACACACAATGCTATCATGTCACACCGGTCATACGCTAGCGCCATCGTTTTTCCGAAACGAAATATAACAATCACTCACTACTAGACACTTCTTTACACCTCTCCCATGTGAGACAGTTCTCCTTACATCTAGTCTCCTTGCTACTGTAGTACAGCCCGTTGAAGTCGAGACCACGTTCACAATATTTCAAGTCCCACTACATGGAGTCCTTACATTATTCACGATACCTTCATGAGTTTTAGAACTCTGTTAGCTGCCTGCTCGCCTGGTACTTTTCAGTTAGGTTAGGTTAGGGTTCTCCGTTAGGTCCATAAATTTAGAGGCGTTCTAATAATACATTGATCTAAAATGGTTGATAAATAGTGTAACTAAGACGTTAAAGATGGGTTTCGAAATATAAATAAAGAGTGCAAGGAGATAAACAATAGGTAATTTTATTAAATAACGAAAATAGCAATCAATTTGCGGATTTTCACTACTTTCAACAACACCCAGGATCATGAACTAAAATTGTTTCACAATTCGAATCAAAAAAGTGCAAGGCTCATTTCTGCGCTTACCTCCCTCCTTATTTTGTTTTTAATTTGTATTTTAACTGGAAATATTGTCCTTCAATCCAGAATAAAACACTGCACACTACTGCTACTCTACAACATACAGATATGATGGAAATCCGCTTTCCAAATCAAAATAAAATCGTCATTACGAGTACGTGTTTAAAATTGCATAATACGTTATGCTTTCACTTTTAATGAACATTCTAGAAATCTATCATGTTCGCCATCGATGCCTCTAATTGATAAGTTAAACGAAGCGAAATTCATAGACACGCATCAAAATGTGCAATTTTTTATCGAATAAATGTGCGTTTTGTTTCACTACTGGATGAAACAATCACGTCTTTCCGAGAACCAAGTTATATCATCGATCTTACGTGATGTTAGCACATCATCAGTAAGTACATTGACATACAATATTAGCAATTAATGATGTTACATTAATTAGCATTATCATCAGTCATGAGATGTTTGTGACAGTGTTTTGTGTGAAATTTTTTATAGTCGTCAGTGATATTTGATTTATGATGTGTTAGAAATGTGTTAGAAATACAATGGATTCATTGGGACATTTAATGGAATAACGAAATAATGTAACTGATAACTTTACCCTGCTAAATAATAGTCGGGTTAGGGTTATATCAAAAGAAGACTTCACTAAAGTAAATTTTCCGAAGCAAACAACCAGGAACCACCCGTTTAAGAACCGTTAATTCCGATAATAAAGGAAGTTTGAACTAAACGTAATTTCGCTTGTTACCGACTTAAATTGGAATTCCCTAGCCGGCATTTAGTTGAGATGCTTTCAATCGATCGAATAAGGGAGTTAATATTCAATCAACATGAACTCAAGCATCGATTAACAATTTTTTTTTTTTGCAAAAAATGGCATGACCTACCTCAACCGTGTACAGAATACGCGAATTTTTGTCACGGATCGATGAATTTTTCACATTATTATTGATTCATCAAAAAAGGCTCAGCCGATTTAGATAAATGGGACCACTTCCGAAGTATACTCTTTCCAATAAAAAAAGAATTATCGAAATTGGACCACTACATAAAAAGTTATGCGTGGTATACATAAAAAAATATATACGCGTCGAATTGAGTACCTCTTCCGTTTCGTCGGTCAAAAATAATTTGTATTATTTGACTTCTGTGACAATAAATCTAAAGACAAACAAGATTTTCAGAGAAATTACAAAAACGAACTAGTTAAAAGAATGTTTTAATTAATTTAATGAAAACATTTCTAAGGTCTAAAAGAAAACCTAAAACTTACGATACTATTTTTCAGCGAACAACTAATGGGATTTAGATGTCAAATAAATTTTGGCAACAGAAGAAACTTTGGGAGAACTCGATAAGAAAATATTTCTGTATAAAATTCCACAAAGCAAATATAGCCTAGACTTTAGACGATAGTCATCTATTTGTTTCTAAGAGACAAAAATCTCGTAATATGTAAGACAATTATTTTTCTTTATGCTCCGACAGAAAAGACAGATAGATGGCACTGCTGTAGTGACGGCTATTGGCAAATTAATAAGTTAGCAACCGAGGAAACGACTGGACCTAGTGATTAATATTGATTGGTATTCGATGAACAATGTATATAGAATGAAAGTTACAAGAAAATAATGGTTTTCATCGTGCCCAAAATGTAAGGCGTGAGAATTTTTATGGACAATGTTTTTTGCTGATTTAACCTACATCTACTTTTGCAGACAAAACAGCTAGCGGCTGCAACTAGAATAGAATACAGCATAATATTTTATAAATGCCGCACCCTCCCGTTTTGTCTGCTATCTTATGAAAACCTTATATTTTAGAAAACATCAATGCCACAATGATTAAAAAATATTATAGAGAAATAGCTATATAGTAATTGTAATTTCACTCTCGTTTGAACTATTCTAGCCTGAACAAAGCAACACAACACATACTAAAATTACAAATAAATTTACAACTTTTGCGTTAGCAAAAGCCTTTTCGTGATAGAAATTACAGCCAACGAAATAAAAATGAGAATATACACTTAAATCTTTACAACTTATAATCCTAGCTCGCAAACCTATCACTGGAAAAGCCTCCCAGGGTGCCCATTCCCAGCAATAGTAAAAGTTGCCAAAGGAGTACTAAAACAATTTATACTCTAACGTTGGATACAAGACGCGTATCGTTAGTCCCAGTTGGGAATACCCTTGTAAGATCTAATTGTAAGAGGCACAAGGCTAGAGAAACTGTTGCCAATAACGTCAATAACACCTGAAGAGGTATTGCGCAAGACCAAACTGAATTATCTAATTGTCACGGTCAGTATCGACAAAATCTGTTCATAGATACAATTAATAGATTTTGTACTAAAATAGATCACAATACCATAGGTGGAATATATTTTTTATGTTGAAATAAACTAGGCAAAAAGTTGTTGTTGTTAGTCGGGTCCCACTGCTGGGCAAAGGCCTCCCCCCGGATCTTTCCAGATTTGACGGTTGTCCTTAAAAAATATAATAAGCTTTCTATGGAAACTAATGTCTTCCAAACGGCTCTATATTTATAGAAAACTAGTATTTACCCGCGGCTTCGCCCGCACGATATTTTGCTTTTGACGCAATATCATTATAATTTATAGCCTATGAGTTATTCTGATATATAAGCTACATTATTGCAAAGTTTCATCTCAATCGGTTCAGTAGTTTTTGCGTGAAAGAGTAACAAACAAACATCCATCCATCCATCCCTCCTCACAAACTTTCGCGTTTATAATATTAGTAGGATGACAATAACTGTCTAGCAATGACTAAATGACCGTTTAGCCATGTCAGAGGCCTTCAGGCGCCCTAAAAACCCTGACACAAGGGGCTAGCCCTTGCCTGACCTATACGAACTTACTTACTTTTAATGACTAAATCAGCAAAGATGGTAACGATGACAAAAAGATATGAAATCGAAATGAATGGATCAAATGAAGACGTAAGTACCTACTAATAAAGAAATATCTTATACAAGAACTTATTAACAACCTTAACTATCAACGATTACTATGTAACGCAACAAGTAAGTAAATTGGGAAAAGCAAAGTTTCGATTTATGATGATGCATACATGAGTGAGATACAAGACCTCATTAAAACATCAATCAAACTACGTTATAGCTTCTAACACAGGAAGCTATATTCACATATTCCACATTTTGATAACTTTACTGTTAATCTTCAGAATCGTAAATCGCGTAATATCCGAATCTACTCACGCATATAAATTTGAAATTTCATGATTTTGATTTCATTCGTTTTAGTTTGATCTCGAACTTACAGGATTCTAATTTAGTGATTATTCGATTTCTAATCCCTCAAAGTCTTAGGTTCGGATACCAAAGCACGCATAGTGTCCCTCTAGTCTTTTCGAAGTTAAGAACTTATGACATGTTCAAAGAAATAGAATTGGTTGTGTTAACAATACGACAATTGCTGCTTTATAAGATGAACGGAAAACATCTTAAGAAAACCTACCTGTCTGAAATGTCATGTTTGTAGACATAGGTATGTGAGATATGCCATATTGGCGCGCTAGACAGACACGCATAGAAAGAAGGGAAGGGTAAAGTCATAGATACCAAAGTCCACAAACGCCTACCATATATCGTAAGCCCACGCTTGGATTTGGGATACATCATACAGTTCAAAAGTCCGATAACAAACGTCATTGATCTCAATCGAACTACATCGAATGAAACGTTGCACAGCAAGATTCAGAAGTTTGCAATCAATGATCACTTTACGACGAAACAAATCAATCAAGCAAAGTTTCGAACTGTTCCAATAACCGGGTCGGAATTTCCATTCAAAACTGGAAGCATCTATATTGAAAACATACTTCAACAACTGAAGCATTTGCTAGAGCAAAATGATTGTGGTTGAAGTGGTCAGCGTAATCAAGTTTCGATTTTAATGAAAATACTTTTACATCAGCGATCCGCCAAGAACGTGCAATCAGCAAAAAAATTATTAATTGGATAATCGGCAAACATGTTTGACCTATAGATCGAATCTGTGAAGTTGTTTACGTCACGTTTACCCACGCGACTTATGTCAATCCTATAAATTTTGTGCGATTCGATACTGGAATGTGACTTTATCTAGCACCTCGGACACATTCAGCGAATCAAATAGCTATTTTACTGAAAGCTAACCATTGAAATACATCTCTATTGAACAACTGAAACATTCGCAAAGCAGAATCAACAAGCGAACGACTATTCCCTGAGAGATTCAACTTTGCTTACATTGTTAATTTCCTCAAATATAAATCTCTCTGTATTTATGCAAACGCTTTATTTTCCTTTGTTGTTTGAGTTTCATATTTTCTATTCGCGTTTGTAAATAGTGGTTTCATCGTATAATGTTACTTTGTGTAAACCTTTGGCTT
This sequence comes from Hypomecis punctinalis, assembly GCA_949316475.1. Classification (NCBI taxonomy): domain Eukaryota; kingdom Metazoa; phylum Arthropoda; class Insecta; order Lepidoptera; family Geometridae; genus Hypomecis; species Hypomecis punctinalis. The sequence continues at coordinate 17,328,545 of OX438810.1, forward strand.
ATATATTGCGTCGTTCTTTTTAATCGATAGCTACACAAGATGGAGAGTGATGTTTTTTGAAAAAAATATACTTATGGGCTGGGTTATTCTGGCTCTAAAGTGACACGTACCACTCTCATGCCACAGATCTGTTTTTGAAGATGATCTCTAACATCTACAAATGTTTGTTATAAGGGCATATAGTAAGTTATCGTTGCACTTATCATTATGATGTGACCAACACTAAAACTACAAAAAAACTGGTCTATACAATAAAAAAAATTACACAATGTATGGAACAGCTGATAAATATTTTTTTCGCGATTTCATTGTTCTTACACACAGTTTATCACAATTATGAATACAATGATATCCTAAAATTAAAGTCATCTAGTAATGTACCTTGCATAACATAAAATACCTCTTTTAGAAGTAGCTCATATCGTTACACATACTTTAGAAGCCTTCTATATATTTCCTAAGTACTTAGGTACTCATCATCATTTCGTGGCAATGGCTAAGTTTTTGTTTATTTTTTTTTTGTATTTTTTTTTTTTTTTTTTTTTTTTTTTTTTTTTTTTTTTTTTTTTTTTTTTTTTTTCATTTAGGTATTTACAATATTTACAAAACATCAGATCAAATCTTTTGGGACCAAAATCTGGCAACCTCTATCGCGTCCTCGGTAGCCAAGTTAAGATCAATTTGGCTGCAGTTTTTCGGGGAAAGGGGGCAAACTAGGAGATGTGCCATAGTTTGGGTAACAGCACCGCATTCGCACTGTTCTTCATCTGATATGCCCCATCTCACCATGTTTTCGTTGCAGCGGCCAACCCCGACACGTAGGCGATTAAGGGACTTCCAGATTGACCACGGCAACTCGTGTCCTGGTGGGAGACTTTCTGAAGGCGGTATAAAGTCAGGAGGGGGTGGGTGTCTAGCTTGCCACAATTCCCGTCGTTGGTCGGGTGGGTGTGAGTTTAAGGGTTTTGTACTTAGGTACTTTAGAACCTTTAGACCTGAACTAGTTAGTTTACTCTGCTAATACAGTTTTAAGTTTAACCAAGGTTGCAGAAATTCACTTTGGCCTTTAGAATTATCGGATAGAATTTTAAATATAAACAAGAGTAACGTTGGCAAGAATTAAAATGCAAATGCAGCTCAGTCATTCATTGAAACAAATGGTGGGAATAACCATTAACTGCACCAGTTTTTCCCTCGTTTGTTTTAATCTAGCGCGCCAGTGTCACTATTTGCATTAGTTTCAAATTCGTTTGGTAGCTCAGGGTCAGTTCAGACCGAGACGAAATGCGACGCGACGTTATGCAGCAGGAATTTGTCAAGGTAGAGATAGAAACATTGCAGTGGGCAGGGTACATAGCTCGGAGGACAGATAACCGATGGGGTCGATAAGTTCTCGAGTAAAAAGCACGTACCAGCAAGCGCAGGGTAGGACGCTTATCTACAAGATGGACAGATGATCTCATCAAGATAACGCTGGATGCAAGCCGCTTCCAACCGGTCTTATTCGAGATCCACAGGGGAGGCAGAAATACACGTCATATAGTGGATGGATGGTAGGAAAAAAGTTTACTCGTAGTCACACTGGTGTAACAAAGCGGTGTAACCACGAGTCTGTACCCAAGGTAAAAACGAATTGTCACACAAGAAGTCATGAAATAAGTCGAATAGGACGATTTAGCGTCTCGTCTCATATTGAACTACTCCTACTGAAGCTTTCATCTTTTGATCAAATACAATTAAATAAGTAAAGTTGTTTCGACTACACAATACGCCTCGGCATCGCGAAGCGTTCTGATATGCTACAATGCAAAAAAAACTGGAGCTCAATTTTTGTACCAATAGAAATTGACTTTTTGAATCGCATGCTAACGCTATCCCGTTTTCAACTAGGTAACATAAATCTTCAATGCTCGCTGAGGCTCGCTCCTGGTCTTAGTCAGTCGCGTGACTATACTTACGCATACTCGTACGTATAGGTTAAAAATATAACCCCTGGCCTTATGCTTCTTCAAGTAGTCGCACTGCGGTCTGTCTCGATGTGAACTGACCCTACATTTAAATTCTCTTACTAAGTTAGAGACAGCGTAATCCTGTACAACAGTTGAATTAGACTGCTTGAGCAGATTAGAAATAACACCCGTCTTACAGCAAACAGATATAATAGATGCTTATATTAGCGTTAGCGTTAGGTATATTAATTGTGAATGTTAAAGAAACATTAAATAAAAATTATTCAGACAATCGATTTTTCGCATTATATGTAAAACGCGACAAGTTATAGATTTTTTTTCACCTATTTTTCACTTTTTTCTCTGTTTTCTGAAGAGCATGTCAATTATCGTAGTTTTCCATTTTAGTCATAGTTTAATAACCGCTTTAATTAATTATTGACTGCTCATTTTTTTATTTCATATTATGGACCCCGGTGTTTTGACGGCAATAGAATCGTTGGCGCCCGGAAGTGCTTCTCAAGTATAGGTGACTTCGGTGGTCCAATTATTACTACTATCTTCAGCCTGTATTGTCCCGCTGCTGGGCAAAGGCCTCCCTTCCAGACTGCGCGGTCTACTGCTTTGGTAGGCGAGTGTTTGTCGTTTGAGCTCAGTTCGTCACAGCACCTTCGTCTGGGTCGGCCCAAAGGTCGTTTGGATTTTAGAACCCAGTCGGTGCTGACCTATTGGTGGTCAAATGGTTAAGGTTTATTTACAGCTTACTTAGTGGATTTACTTACCGATGACGTCGGTGGCAGCGACTGCATTCTGCGCAGGTGCACGTTTCGGTATTGCAGCGGCGCGCGGCGCGGGCTGCGCGCGACGACACGGCGGAGTGCATTCCGGTGCCGTGCGCTGTAAACATAAACAATTATTATCCTTCAATCACCTCAAAAGAGACTGCATAGTTAGTCCTTTATTTATTTACTAAATGCAAGCGTCTTCGGCGCGCGTATTATTTCCACAATTCTTTTAGAGTATTTTAAGTTTTTTGTATAGCAACACTTGTCCGTTATGTCATTGTGCCTTCATGTGCGACGTAAAATGGTTTGATTTTTCATCTTTTTGATGAAAAATGCTTTTGAAACCAAGCCGATTCCACTAATTATTATGTAAATAGCGTTTAAGATAATCTGTAGACTACGAGAAGTGAAGTATACATCACAAATTGTGTAAAACTGTGACTACGTGCAAAAATATGTACCGCTGAATAATCAACGGTTTTTATTAGTAAGTACGCTTCCCGTGATATACAAAACTGAATTAAACACAAGTAAAAGGTCTTAAATAGTGACATTAAGTACCTACCCAAACTGGGAACCCACTCAAGTAAGTGATTTCTGCACAAGCTACCTAGCAACAAGAAGTGCATTTCGAAACCAAAAACCGCAACATTGTTAACGTTTTGCCACGTTTTATAAACAACACAATACAGCAACAATAAGGTAACTATCCAGTTACTTACCTAATTATTGAAACTCGTAAGTTTCCTTAATGTCATATATGTACGACCTGTACCTACGTCAGACAGACAAGAATCAAAAACCGTACTCCGGTTTTCGCCTTTGTTTATTTTTTTTTTATGCTATAACTTGGTCAAGATAATAGCCTCATAATGAGAGCACTACATCTAGGTAATTTTTTGCCAGAAAATTCGACAAAAAACAATAATCATTATAGTTACTTCTGAAAAGTTAAGCGGTGAAGTGGTCAAAAAGACACACAACATATTTTCTCTGTCTTGAGTTAACCTGCGTGGTTAAACGCACAGAAGAAAGCATCCCACTGAGGATACAATATATTCACCGCAGCATGGTATATACCAAATGCTATACGCACAGTACTTACTGATGCCTTGATCTCGGTGAGCAATCATTAACCGAGGATAACTAATTATGGTTTTTTTCCTCAAGAAGGTAAGTCTGGGATGTAACCATAATATGCCATATTGTGCTTAGGAAGAGATAAGGGGTCACAGCAACCACCTATTAAAAATCTCTGACAGTAAGTTCATAACGAACCTTATGCAAAAATAGTATGTTCCTCCTTCCATCTGTTTAATAACCTAAATTCTGAGTAGGTATTCAGGATGTGTCCAAATTCCAAATTAAAGAAATAAATTATTTCTGTCACCTCACTTAATGGACACCAAGCAAGTTATAAATACATTGTTTGAATGTACCATGGTACCAATCAAAGTTACCATATCAGTAGAATCATCTCTAGAACAAAAAATGGTAAGTACCTACATGTACTTATACTGAACCGGACTTTAATAGTCTAATACTATATCATATAGGCCTACCCAGGAAGGACCATAGGTACCACGGGCCAAGGGCTGGCAGTGCATGTTGAATACCATATAAATTCAACTACAAAAATATAAACAACAAAATAAATAAGTACCTCTTATTCAGGTACCTACCTACCTATTACATACATTCCTCACTTGATACAAGGAACAGGGTAAATTATTATACATAACAATTTTGTATGCATATAGGGACCTAGTTAGATATTAATACATAAAGTGAAACACTCATCACTGTTGTGGTTAGTAATTAAAAGTATCTCTCTCATATCTTAAATCAAAGATAAAAAAGCTAAATTTCATGTTCAGAGCTCAAAAACTAGGGAATAGAATGCATAAAAGTAATTATTAAGCCATATCAGTAGTTATTATGTTGTGGTTTGTGAGGCCTACAACCTCTTATTTTATTTATGCTTTGGGGATATCTTAGAAAGGATTTCATCATCGACTTGGCATTATTTCATATCGATGAATTTCATAAATAGAAAGGGCTAAGTTGCATATCTCAGCGGGTACCTATTCAAGGCTTTAGAAAGACCGGACCTAACTTGGTATCCCATCAAAAGTTAATACTTATATATCATAAAACATGATACTCAGAAATCCTTCAGTCCTTCAGAAAACTAGAATGATAAGTTATAAACATTAGGTACATATTAAGTTTAATTACTAATTATTGATATTTATAGTTTAATTACTATTTATTAATTACATATTAAGTTGAATTACTAACATAATCAAGCTGACTATATTACAATATTGGTTATTTAAATACAGTGTATCCATTGATACTTTAAAAGTAATTTCAGTCCAACGATGAAACACCTTACACAGCCATGAGATACTGTGATAGACCATACATGATTTGGGTATATAATAATAATAATATCATAAAATTCTGTATTCCTATGGTTGTATACCATTACAACTCTTACACGGGCTTGAATAATTAGATTCTACCAGTAAATAACAATTAGGAAGCAATAAACTTCATGATAATTATTATTATGCTTAATGAATTTCAATGCCTACTGAAGGTTTATTCACAAATGTGACAGTAGGTATCCATCTTATAATTTAAACTAAAGGGGAAATGTGGACTAAGTAAGTCTAGGGGACAACAGACTATAGACAATAATTGTTCCTTAGGCTTTAGTTACCTACTCATACCTCTATTCATGGGGACCCAGATAGTAAATATTTAATTGAAAGATATCATATTATTATTAAACAGTTCATTAAAATATATAGTATTAATTAATTACATTAAAGTAATAGACAACATGATCAAAATTATTAATCAAAGCTGTCAGAATTAATGATATACATCATCCATCACCATCATCATCACAAATGTTAATTATACTTATTTAAGTAGAATATTGAGCCAAGGTTTAATACACCCACATCAAATAAATAAAAATCCAACTTTCACAGGATTCAAGTCTACCTATAAAAATAAAAATCTTTTTATTAAAAAATTCCTTATGGGTCATTTAGAAACACATATTCATATTAATTTTAATAATTAATAGGACAAAATATATTCAATTAAGTTTGTCTGTCTGAAAGGACAACTGAAGTACTTAGGCACATCATTGTACAATTTGTACCTATATTGTGTACCTAGTAGGTACTTAGAATAAAAAACAAAAGACAGCATCAAGATCCTAAATAATTTGGCCGACCTTGTTAGATACCCATTATTTCACTTCGTATGACAAAATAATATGGTATGTATTGTAGCTTGTCTTGTAGGGCATGCATATTGCTGGTAATTTTTCTAAAGAAAAATGAAAGCAGCTAAATTTTATACCTAAGTATTTAAAGGGTGTCAACACCTTAAAACTCATATAGGACCTTTATATGTTACATACTACTGTCTAAGCTGGTATAGTTTTACAGAATTTTATTTGTATGATGATAAGCTCCTTACCACTTAATGTGATAGTGAGCTATAGGTAATATACCTATTTCAGTAGATAAGTAACACTAATATGTGTACTGTACCAGCCTTTTAATAGTCCACTGCAGGACGTAGGCCTACCCACGAAAGGTGATTAGGCCATATCCACTACGCTGGCCCAGTGCAGGTTGGTGGATAATATGTGTAATTTGGAGATACTATCTACTACCTTCTTTACTTTACGAGAAATTGTAAAATATGTAAACTACAGATTCTAAATAAATGACACTGAATCATCCATTAAGAATGGCCTATTAAAATAGGTATGTAATATTAAAATATTGTTTAAAAACAAGTTAAAATAAGGAATACAATCAACAATTTTTGTAGTATGTTTGTAAATGTACAAAAATTAAATGTAATTGTTGGCAAACCAGCGACAAGGACGCGAATTTAATATTAGGTATGCTGGTAGGTAAGTGACAGGGGTGACAATTTATGTATAGATAGGTATAAATTATTTGTTATCTCAAGAATAGTTGTAAGAAATAGGTAAAGATGAATGACAGGTAATGAAATCAGTTGACATAAGTATCTTGACATGACCCACCAACCACATGGTGAACAGATGGAAATTCTTAGATTTTATTATTACTTACTTAATACTGTATAGATTAAGTACCTGTGTGAGGACAATTTAATGAAAATCACCAGACAAGCTGATATATTGTATATATATGTTCTAAGGCCATTGTTGGGAGTTATACTTAAACTAAGAGCATATTAAAGTGACTTAGTAAATGAGTCATAATGACATTATTTATTTAGTAAATACATAATTAGGGTTAGGCCACACACTACATTTATTGATGCTCAAAAATAAATTTATAGCAGTTAATAACAAGCTTTAGCAAACCAATACGAGATAGCTTTATCAAATCAGATTATTGATAGTATCTATAAAGATAATAATAAAAAAAAAAAAAAAAAAAACTAATTTGAAGCTTCCTTTGTCCTTTTGAAAGTACCAAGTTAGTAGACAAGTTCACCTGATCCAAATACTCTTTAACTGTCATATGCTGTAATTATACAAATAACTTCGCTTCTCTTGGGTATAAGTACAACAGTAATACAAAATATCCGATTAGTTAGGTACCTACCTAGGTATCTAATCTATTTTGTAGATATGTGTCATATAATACAAAATGCAGATTCGCATTAAGCACAAAAAACAACAGAGCATACATAGCATCTGGGGTCAAATAGACAAATATAGTTTGGTAAAGGTTAGCTTACATAATACGTTTATATATTTTGCCTTGTAACAAACCCAATTAAAAAGGCAAGAAAATATAAAAAAAAAAAAAAAAAACCCGAACATTTCACAACCCTCTAAACATCTGCATTTAGTAAATAAATAAAGGACTAACTATGCAGTCTCTTTTGAGGTGATTGAAGGATAATTAAGAATCAATCGAGCTTACCTGTTAAGAGAAGATTGATGATAATTATCCGAAATCACCGAAAAAGAGACTGCATAGTGACTCAATCCCTCCCTCCCTTGCCCGGAGGTAACACTATGCAGTGATGAGTCACTTAATCAAGGGAATTATAAGGTACCAGTATAATACAGGTAAGACTCGATCGATGTCATTACGGAAGTGCCAGAAAGATAAATCTGTCCTATGTTGGTCCTTCGCCTTCCTATATGGCTCTGCCTCTATATATAAAGGTTGTGAAATGCTCCCCCGTCTCTACTTTGAACTCCAATGACATAACGGACAAGTGTTGCTATACAAAAAACTTAAAATACTCTAAAAGAATTGTGGAAATAATACGCGCGCCGAAGACGCTTGCATTTAGTAAATAAATAAAGGACTAACTATGCAGTCTCTTTTTCGGTGATTTCGGATAATTATCATCAATCTTCTCTTAACAGGTAAGCTCGATTGATTCTTAATTATGTTACACATCTGTCTCACCTATGTAAAAAATCTGTGGATCATTGAAAGGGCCGTAAAGTATCTTAGAGCTTAGTATAGAAATTGGTCATTGTTACACATACACAATCATTAGTCCAAATCTTTGTGTGCGAAATCTGTGTGGCGCAAAGGGTCGTGGAACGGTCCGGCTAGACTCTAGAGGGTCCGCTTACTAGTTATGGATGGCGTCCAAACGTACAAACGGCACACCTTTAAGATGTATCACTACGCAAAAGTAAAAATGTGCGGGATACTAAATTGTCATAACTCAGGTGGACCAAAGCTGTCCCATGTGTCTGTGTGGTATTCGCGGATCAGAAGTCATGTAAAGAGTGTTCCGTACTCCTGGTCCACCTAAAAAAATAGTGCGTGGAGTCCCTCTGCGCGAAAGAAGTGAAACTTCGAGGCAACAGTGCTTTCATACCCTCTCTATGGTATGGTTAAACGTTTAACGCAACCTTGTTCGAAGTCGAATTAGAAGTTTCACTTCAAGAAGTTCACCTAGGTAGTCTAGTGACATCGTGAAAATTACAGAAAAGCAATACGTCAAACTCGCACAATGCCGAAAAGAATAGCGTGAATTGTACTCATTTCTAATTCGGACTCAAAATTTCTAGAGCATATCTCTTTTCCATAGCTTATTGGTCTATTTCAAAGAACTGAATTTATAACTGAGACAACACACTTAACTGCAAGTATCACTTCAGTGCAATGCAGTCGTGAATCTAAAAGGCGTTAAGTAAGAGAGACGCAGTGCAGCAACCGATATTGCATGCAGCAAACTTCGTTTCGGCATTATGCAAACTTTATAGATACTGAATGGATAACCAAAATACCAGACAGATTTTTAAGATTAAAACTGCCGACAAGAAAAGTTAATCAAAGGGGCGTGGGTTCGATCCCCACCCAGGGCAAATATTTATGTGATGAACATAGGTGTTAGCTCTGTGTCTGGGTGTTATTTAGTTACTATCTATATAAGTATGTATTTAAAAATAAGTATATGTAGTATATCAGTCCCTGGCAGCCATATCACAAGCTTTGCTTAGTTTGGGGTCAGAGACCGTGTGTAAGATGTCCCAAAATATTTATTTATTTATTTATTGTGTGCATTCATACTGCAAACAGTAGCAGAATACAAATCAGAGGAATCATTTTCAATTTTCCAAAAATAATAATCGAAAAACCGCAGAATGAAGAAAAAAGGAATAGCTAAACGGGAAAATTTCATCCAGCAATAGGCATTTACAATATTCTTCAGGACCAAAAAGTAGATTTTTGTCAAACCGCTACGAAAAAAATCTTCGTTATAAAGGAGCTTAAAATGATTACAAATCAACGTACATAATTAAATATTCATAAAGAACATATTTCTTAATCAGGTGATAGATATTAGTCAGTCGTGTAATAACCAATCACATTACTATCATATAAAGGCATACAGAACATGTTCGCAGCTTGTTTCTCACACAAAATTAATCCAAATTATCGCTACAAAAACATCCATTCGTGCGGAATTAAGTCCTTAAAAGAGAGAATTATCCGTCGTAAACTTGTAGTCCTTACAGCTCCAATTTCAAGACAACAAATCGCAATTCAAGAACCAGACGTCAAATACACCCTTCTGAATTTAAAGGGCCCGAGGAGCCAAACACAATGCCTTAGGAAGTTGGAAATAAAATGCCAGAACAAGGGTAAGCTTGTCAGGCACGCAGATAAATCCTAAGCGGTAATTAGTCTCAGACAAAACGAGTTAGGTACCTACACAGGGGATCTTTAAGATAAAGCCTAACCATAGATACCTTTGAGAGATGCCCATAGAGTTATCAAAAATTCTTCGTAATCATAACAAATGTGCCGACAGCGCGATGATGATAGACGGGGTGTCGACAATAGAAGGAAGTGGTACTTGAGATTTGGGCGATTCCCGATAGGTTGACATAAAATATGTCGGGATGGATGATGGTTGTATAGGACCAGAGAGAATGGCCAGAAGGAGAGGGGAGAGTTATTTATGCTTTTTAGGGTTCCGTACCCAAAGGGTAAAAACAGGACCCTGTTACTAAGACTCCACTGTCCGTCTGTCTGTCTGTCTGTCTATCATGAATAATAGCTAACGTTGAAGTTTTCACAGATTACTTATTTCAGTTATTTCTGTTGCCGCTATAACAACAAATACTAAAAACAGAAAAACATATTCAAGGGGGGCTACCACACAACAAACCTGAATTGATAACGGTGTTAGGAACATGCTTCAAAATATTCACAGAATATTAAGTTGTACATTACTTTCAAAAATAAATAATTAAATTAAAATATACACGTTAAGGGGGGCTTCTATACCTACGGTACGGAACTCTTCGTGCGCGAGTCCGACTCGCACTTGGCCTATTATTAACATCCATGTAAATATTGAATATCTGTAAGTAGTTGCAAAACTAGCAAACATTCAAAGAGGCGTGGGTTCGATCAAATTCGTGTGATGAACATGTATTATAAATATGTATTTAAAAATATGTATATTTATTTATTTATTAACCTCAATTGTTTGCCACATTTACAGCGTGAGCCAAGGCATGCGACAGCTACATTACAATTAAATTTACATATTAAACACATTCAATTATACAAGCTAAAAAAAAACAGTCAAAATAAAAAATACAATTAGAAAAGTCAATAATAATAAAAATGTCAAAGTAAAATAAATATCTCAAAATCAAATGTCAGAAATAAAAAGTTAAAATAGATGTCATTGTAAATAATGAAATAAAAAAAAATGTCAGTAGCACAACGATTAGAAGATACTAAACTTTAACTTAAAAAAATGATACACGCATTTATAAACACATAAAACTTTGTCAAAAATATGTTGACTTCTGGATGTTGAGCAATCAGGGCATCAAGTAGTATATCAGTCTCTGGCAGCCATAATACAAGCTTTGCTTAGTTTGGGGTCAGAGACCGTGTGTAAGATGTCCCCCAATATTTATTTATTTATTTTGTTGCGCTTGCAAACTTTTGTTTACCCTCATTTAGCAAAAACAAGATTTTGAACGCTGTGTTCTTGCTCGCATAGAACGCGTAATGTATCAGACGCTGTTTCTGTCTGTATTTGCTCCGGCTAAACAAAGCTTGAAAACATGTAATTGAGGAAGGCCACAGGGCCCTTGCCGACGTTTCGGTGACAAGCACTAAGGCCCTACGGCCTACAGATAGCTTTATCAACGAACAATCGCCCGACCTTTCGCCCTAATCGTTGTACAAATGAACAATATTCTGCTCGTGACTAGCCAATTCCTTTTTGGGTACGTGAGCCCACATACATACGTCAGTTTTAGCATTACACATTCGTGTATGTAAAATGATGAGAAAAGTAGACAAACGTAACGTTTTTTAGACTCAAATATTTAAATCTCTAAACGACTTGATGATCAAATGAACGAGTATAAGTACGGCGATCAAATGCGAAAACGTGTATCAAACTGGTAAGTAAATTATGATTGAATTAAAAGAAAGTGATCAGGAGACTTATACATAAGGAAAGCTGAACCCACCAGCATACTCGTATGCATAAAATACTTAGTTTCTTTGCATCGCGAGCAAGCCAGGTATATTTATAAGGAAGATACCACAAAACTTTTCCTACATTAGGAGCTATGGAATGAAAGAAGTCTTCGTTTTCACCATCATCTTCCAAGTGTATTTACATGTTTAGTGAACCATATAAGTACACACTTAGATAAGTAACTAGGTAGAGACTTCACTCCAAAATTGCACGATTCTCCACTAACATGATTGCTTTTGCTCGTAACAGGAATGATATTGCAACTTTTTACCTGTGCGCATTGCAGTAACAATAAGTACGTTCGATTACGCGTACATAAGTACACAATACACATTTCCATATTAATCATCGAAGTTAAGCAACGTTCAGCATGGTCAGTCTTCGGATGGGTGACCGCGGGTGGCATTTAACAACTGAACGCTATCGTGGCTCGGATGATGCAAAATTGTAGGTCTCGGTTGTTTTAAAAGTTAAGCCATGTCAGAGGCTATCAAGCGGCTTATAAACTCTGACACCAGGGCTAGCCACGTGGCCTATTCAAACTTACTTCACAATTTAATTCTAATATCAATTTCACATCTTTCCCGAAATTAAGCTATCACATTTAGTGGAGGGGGTGCAGTTTTAGACTGAAATATCTCTCATCAACTTACCACTTTAGCCTTATAGTCTTTAAAGTAGATCCGCATTTTGATCGGCAGTTCTCATGAATGTTATGATGTACATAAGAATCAAGAGCGTTCACCGAACACAACACTTCGACACTTGGCTTATAAACTTAACACAGTATGTCGGAATCTATGATTAGTTCCGAGCTAACCTTGGAATATGAATAAAGTTTACTTTAAAGAGCAAAACCCATTCATACTGTCATACATCATCGCAACATTCTATAGGCACATCAAAATGAATACTCTTTTACCCAAATAATTCCTTAGCAGACGGTAAGTATTTTTGGAACATATTCTGTGAAATATTTTATTTTGGGTTAACACTCAACACCTGAGCGACTCGATAAATTTTGAAGTGTAGGTACTTAATTTTTAATCTCGCAAATATTATGCACGGATCGATGTAGCATTTTTCCCATTATTGTTGATTTATCAAAAATGGCTCAGTCGATTTCGATAAAATTTAAATGGGGACCAATTTCGAAGTATACTCTTTCTAATAAAAAAAGAATTATTGAAATCGGACCACTATGAAAAAAGTTATACGTGGTAATACATAAAAAAATACGCGTCGAATTGTATACCTCCTCCGGTGGTTCGTCGGTCAAAAAGTGTCTATTACGCATAAAACCACATTCTTATTTTCATTAAACTCTTTCACATTCAAATCCAAAAGCAAAAGCTAGCTCGCCATTGACGAACACGTCAAATAGACCATACGATATGAAAATTCTACCTAAAAATGTAACCTCAACTGATGTGATGTATCACAGAGCTTTTCAAGGCACGTACCGGGCTACGTAAGCACCTTATTACCTACTTGGCAAGCTAACCTTCCCTCGAGCATCTCCTCGTACAAAATTTACTACGCAAATGCCGAACGTTAGACCCCGATTGGCACTAAACTTCAAAAGGGTTAAGAAATGAATCGCCAAAGATAACTCTGGAATCTTGGCGCTCTTGCCCCTTTAATAAACCGCTTCTACAGATTAATTTTCTCCATCTCAAACATGGAGTAAATGTTTACAAATACCTACGTAATGGTTATGAATTAAACGGCCGGCATTAAGAATGGGTTTTGGTTAGTCCAAATATATTTACGGTCTGCAAAAAAATCGGCAAGCAACTTGTCTAGTTACGAATATATATAACAAAAAATAAATAAACAATGTCCAAAATTCAATCTTATCGCATTTGACAGCTTTAGAGTTTAGTTCGCACTACGTCCTATCCAAATCCATGAAAATACGTTCCGAAGTTGTCGTACAACTATTTATAAATATGGTAGTTTACGCACTATAGAGAGAATATTTACGGAGAGAATTCGGATGACGGAAATCGGACCTAGTGCGTAAACTACCATACAAGTAGTTATACGACAACTTAGAGTAAAACTTTGGCCTCAAAATACAGTTGTCGAAACTAAAAAGTGGTTATAAAACAACAATGACAGAGACAGATCGGTTAATATAAAGAATTAACGTAAATCAATCTTTAGGTACCCAATTATATGTTATTATTTGGTCTATAAACGATTGCGTACAAATAAAACTTTAAATAATGAATTGGGCTAATCTCAAATAGTTAATTTGAGCAGTTATAGCGAGCCATTTAAAACAAAATCCCATTACATAATTGTTGTAGCCGAGGGTGAATGTTTCAGACTTCAGAGCCAATAATTAATTAGAAAGGTGGAAATAAGTTGTAGACATGACGTGGTTACTCAGTATAGAAACTGTCAAGCCCAGGAAGTAATTACGAACATTTGTCACACGACGCGCTTTATGCAATCTTTCAATTTACTGCCTAAAACAAGTGTGAAAGTATTATTATATACCTAGAGATGTTAGAGCTATAGTTAGAGGACGCTCATAGATATAGAAAGATAAAGATGCGCCATTGTGTTCGCGCTAAATGCATCCAAAAATACCATTGACTCTACTATGTAAGATCTCAATCATCTCGCAATTTGAGTCTTCTGGTGTTTTTTTTTTGTGCGTATTTGATTTATTCAATAAAATAAATAATCGAAATAAAGTAGTCTAGTCACCTTAAGAAAGTCTATAAAAATAATGACATACAATTAATTTGGTACTTCATTTGATGGTTAAACTTAAGATTTCATATTTATAGAATGGAGACAGTATAATTAACTACTGTTATTTATTTGCTAAGACATCTGCACTATTAGACGGAAAACTTCTGAATAATTTATTCAGGTTTATATAACGCGCGAAATGCACCAGACGCCGCTTCTATATATAAATCATCACTATACGTCTCTATACCACACCATCTAAGACAAACTAGTCGGTCTAGTATTTCGAAACCCACATTTTAGGTCACAAGTTGTCTTGCAGCCTTCACGAGCGGATAGAATGTCCGGTCTAAGTAACCTGACACCTAGATTACCTAGGCAGCTAGCCCCACGCAATGCAAATTCGTCTAACCGTTAAATCAGTGCTTAGATCAATAAACTGGAGCAGACTGATCTATGGAACATAAATCGATTCCTACGCATCGAGTTTCCAATCGATAGTTATGATTTTGTTATCGAAACGTCGACGGATTTATAATGTTAGAACAATGAATCCCTTTCAGTGAAATGTCGTTAATGGAACGCAAATAGCGTGATTAAAATTGAAACACATGCGATAATGATTTTAATTATGAGTAAAGAAATAACATACAGTTTATAAATGCATTTTCCTATAATCCTTACTGAATCCTACTTCCTACTCATATTATAAACGCGAAAGTTTGTGAGGATGGATGGATGGATGGATTTTTGGCATGGACATAGTTTGAAACATGGAAAGTGACACAGGCTTCTTTTTATCCCGGAAATAGGTACCCTTGGGATAGCACAAAAATCAAAATATTACGCGGGCGGAGCTGCGAGCAAAAGCTAGTAATCGTACACCGCGACTAAATATC
Organism: Hypomecis punctinalis; assembly: GCA_949316475.1. NCBI lineage: Eukaryota > Metazoa > Arthropoda > Insecta > Lepidoptera > Geometridae > Hypomecis > Hypomecis punctinalis. The sequence goes on from OX438810.1 coordinate 17,343,908, forward strand.
CCTTTTCTTTAGTTACTGAAAATTAAAACATTAGATATAATATGTCCGATGATCCGATGGGGTCGAAAAACACTGGGGAAAACGATGGGGTCATCTCAGAAAAACAAAATGATCCCATTAGATGGCACAAAAATTAAAATACCACGCGGGCGACCCCGCGGGATGAAGCTATAAATAATCTTCTCTATATCCTATCCTATCCTACTAATATTATAAACGCGAAAGTTTGTGAGGATGGATGGATGGATGGATGGATGGATGGATGTATGGAAGTTTGTTACTCTTTCACGCAAAAACTACTGAACGTATTGAGATGAAACTTTGCAATAATATAGCTTATACGAGTATATCATAATAACACATAGGCTATAAATTATAATGATATATTGCGTATGCGGGCGAAGCCGCGGGTAAAAACTAGTAATATTATACATCTGAAAGTGTGTTTGTTGGTTTACTGGTTTGTTCTTTTTTCACGCAGCAACGGAGCAACGGATTGACTTGATTTTTGGCATGAACATAGTTTGAAACATGGAAAGTGACACAGGCTACTTTTTATCCCGGAAATAGGTAACCTTGGGATGGCACAAAAATCAAAATATTACGCGGGCGGAGCTGCGACCAAAAGCTAGTAATGTACACCGCGACTTAATATCCCTTTTCTTTAGTTACTGAAAATTAAAACATTAGATATAATATGTCCGATGATCCGATGGGGTCAAAAAAACGATGGGGTCACCTCAGAAAAACAAAATGATCCCATTAGATGGCACAAAAATTAAAATAACACGCGGGCGACCCCGTGAGATGAAGCTTTAAATAACCTACTCTATGTAATTATATGACGACTTAAGCTATCTTTCAATAGCATACAATGTGTCTCCGTATTAATTTTGTTTCTCTAAAGGTTTGTACTATGACATATTATAGACTAAAAATATCTTTAAAAAACTTGGATATAGTCTATGATCAGATGTTTTTATCTCGATAAGTAAGTTTCAACTCGTTTAACATGTTGGAAAAGTGGTCATCAATATATCATACACTATAACAAATCTTGTTGAAAGGTATGATACGTTCAATTTCAACAAAGAAGGCAAATAAATAAATTCAATTCAATTCACTGCATCATTAGACGCAAACTTAGCACAGCATTTTATGCTCTATTACTCAGAGCAAATTGCTTTACATTTATTCGTGATTTTCTATCATAAACCAAAACCTCACTTAAATAATTCTGCAATAACATACACTTTATACAGTATGATTAATGGAAACAGTGTCAATATTTATTTGCAATAAAATGTAAGTATGTCTAAGTAATTTGTCAAACTGTCTATCAATAGAAATTACGTGTCTATGAATTCGATCATCACATCCAATAGCATCTAGAAGTTTCGATCACTCTCAAAGTAGAGATGAACTTTGCAACCTTCGCAAGTTACTTAGGCTCAGATTCCACCAGCGGTGCGAAGCGAAGATAAGTAAAGCTATGTAGAGAGTAAGAGACAATGCTCTACGAGATATAGCATTTCTGCAATTGGCTTGTAGACTATAATTACTCGATAAGCTCATTGCAGAATTGCTGTTTCGGTCTAGCAAAGGACAAAACACAGGTTCGCTTCGCTCAGTTTTGAGCTTTGAGGTTATTTTCCGCTAAGCAAATATGGTAGACGTAGTCATGCAGGAAAGTTAAAACAGATACCTAGTCAACTAGTGAAATCAGACAAACTCATTCCATGGGGCCGACTGTATGTACAACAAGTTGCCTGACAGTGTCACCACTGCTACAAATCTCGCATGTTTTAAGCATCATCTCAAGAGATGGCTTGTCGAGGAGACATTTTACAGCCATTAAGAATTTTTTAATTCTAAAATTGAGAACCGGTACACGATTTGTACACACATAGATTTATTGTTTAATTTATTGTATTATTTATTGATGTTATGAATTAAATGATTATGGTATTTATTCACCGGTATCAAAGACTACAACGCTACGCTCGTCCGCTTTAGTGGAGTTTCGGACTTAGTGACATTTGATCAAAGATGGTAACATTTTAAAAATTCAAAGGTGAATTATTCTCAACCTCTGATTTCATTATTGATGGTATATTAGACTTGAACTTGTGAATTGCAAACTTGGATGCTGCAAAATTAAACAGCTGTCGAAAAGTTACTTCAAAAGATGGTAAGTAACTTTGGTACTTGTGGGTTAATGGATTAGAAAAGTCCATGACTGAAAGGCGACTTGAAATGCTTGGAATAATCAAGATAAAAGGAAGCGTGCAGAAATCGTAGAATTTCTATCCTTTGAATAATGAACGAAGACCGTCAACCATTTTATGTCAGAACATAATTTGGACTTTTCAAGGCCTATTGAAGAGTTATCTTCTAAGTCATCGAGCGACATTAGCATCGCGTCTTTACAACAACCGGTGCATGGTGTAAATTGGCATTTGGGATTAAATAAAGCTGACCAATCTCCTTATTATCTTCCTTTTTTCGAAGTTTAAAAAGAAAGATAAAATGGCTGAAGACCTGCTCGAAATCGGAGTGGAAGGCTTAGCATGAGCTCACTCAGAATAAGGAAGAGTGTCGACTATCTGTATTAGAGGCCAAGAAAGTAGCTGCAAAATTAACTTAGATAGAATCTCTTTAGCTGTCACAGTGAAGATTAATACCAAACGCATGATTGCCTCGCTCTCACAATGGATTTCATTAAACCTATTGCGTCTATAGCAGTCGCAGACCATGACCTTTGTCTGCGGACATTATATCACTATTGACGACATCGACAGCGCGAATCGTGATACAATATCGGTTATATCGACTATACAAGGCGATATCGGCCATAGAAGGCTCTGATACCTTACGAGGCTAATGATTATCACTTCCGACTGCTGCCCGTATTTAGATGACGGAGTCAATGTCGTAGGAAAATGTAACGCCGGAACAGGGGTTCAAGGGTGTTTGGAACAATGGCAATTAATGCTAAGTCATGTGAATTACCATAAAATTGAATGTCATATTCAACTAAGGCAAAGCGTTATAGGCTAGTATTATATTACTTTATAGACGCAGTGATTAAAATGTGTAGGTGTGCAGACAGTTATTGAACTGCTGAGTGCTATTTTGAAGATGATACCGAACTTCGATGGATATTTTGGCAATTAAATTTGGAAGGGTTGACTTCTTGGTTGCCTGGAAGAAATCGCTTGAAGCGATAAATTGATTGAAAATAAGTTGTATTGTTTTGTCTCTGTAATTTGTTTTTTGACCGACGAACCACCGGAGGAGGTATACAATTCGACGCGTATATATTTTTTATGTATAACCACGCATAACTTTTTTCATGGTGGTTCGATTTTAATAATTTTTTTTTATTGGAAAGAGTATACTTACTTCGAAATTGGTCCCATTTAAATTTTATCGAAATCAGCTGAGCCATTTTTGATAAATCAACAATAATGTGAAAAATGCTACATCGATCCGTGCGAAATATTCAGTATACGGGTGAAGTACTCGTAGGTCATGCTAATTTTACAAAAAATAATCTTGTTTATGTAATGTGGTTGTCTAATAATGTGTTATTGTTTGTTTGATTTATTCTTTCAATTACTTCTTTTGCAACCTGTACTATCCCACTGCTGGGTAAAGAGATTCTCACTTACAATTATATTGCTTAAATTAGCAACTTTTTAAAGTAGAACTTATGAATTAGCGGCCCCTAGAACCTAACACTCATTTTTGTATTTGTGTGTGTTATTTATTCACGCTATTGTTAAATGGCGCAACGTTGAATCTCGAATCACAAAATTCGGATTGTAAGTACAAAAAATGCTTTTACAGCATTGCTATGAAGATCTGTTTAAATCGCCTTCTAACTAATCCGCAGTGGGCAATAAACACTTCAATAAACCCAAGAACAATAAGAATTCCTAACGAGATTGCATCACCAATCTTCCAACACTCATCCATTTAGCAGTTCTCACTCCATTACAGCAATCCTGTTACAACATTTTGACTCATCACGTCTCATCCATCACATCGCAATCCCATTCAAATATACAAATCAGATACATAAATATTATATTTCGAAAGCCTATTTAAAAGCCGGTGTCGAGATAGCACATCCATATGGTCACAAAAACACTACAGAACTTCGAATTTTGACAGCATGCTAAAGCTTCACAAAGGCACAACACAAAATACACTGATACGGATTGTGATTTTCAATATTATTGTAGTTAAAGACGTAATAATACTCAATAGAAATCGCGTTATACTGTTTAGAACCGAGCAGTAGGCTGGCGCGCAACATACTACCACCAATGGCGCTTTGCCGTGCGCCCGCGCACCTCTTTCACTTTTCTTGGTTTCGGCACGATATCTAGTAAAGGCACGTTTTCATTCATGGTAATTGTATTAATGACGGTCTTGACGCCTTTTGTAACTTGAATTAGAATAAAAGTCAATTAAATATGGAAATTGGGATCGTTTTCGTGAATTACAAATTTGTTTCGAATGGTAGTTATTCGTATCGGAGTTAAATGAATGGTTTCATGGTTATGTTTTTAGTGCAAAGACAGACACTACATAACAGTCTGATCAAAACAGTTTTATCTGCAGGCAATTAGTCTCTACTAAGTTTTATGAGACCGTAGACACAAGCACATTGTTTTATTTAAGAAAATTGCCATGTATTGCTGACATGTTTCGTTTTCGGTACTTACCTGTCTAAATGTTATTTTCTCTTCATATGCTTCACTTTTTCATTGATTTTATTTCAACAATATTTTTAAAAATTTGCCGCTCTAATTATCTTCTTTAGTTAATTGCTACGTGATTTATTGACTTTTCTTTCAAATTAAACTTTAATAATAATAATCTTATGACTGACGTTTACGCGTAGAAAAGCCAATCGCTCCACCGACATATAATACAAATACCTATTCGGATTAAATTAGATTCAGTATCAAATTATTCTATAAAGCCAACGGCGCATGAAACTCATTCACGAATTATGTGTTAGACATCAAACAGATGATTTATTTATAACATTAAATTAATAACAATAGTCTTTTTACGCTTCAAAAAATCTGATCGACACATCGTTCGACAAGTTAATTCTTTGGTATAGATCTCTACAACTACAAGAATGTGGATTAATGTGGATTACTGTTAGTAAGTGCTCTCTCTACTCTTGCTTTCAAACATGTATCGACCTATGACATGCCAAACATTATCTTATCTAAACTACGCGTCACGCTGTTTGTCCGCGATGGACTACTAAACTACTTAACCGATTTTAACTAAATTTTGTCCACAAGTTACAAGTTAGTTTGATACAACTTGAGGTAAGTTAGTTTATATATCTCAATTTATTATCGCCTTTGTTTAAAACACTTTTAAAATCTGCCCGTATCGGGGCGAAGCCGGGATGGGGAGCTAGTTTATTATATATTTTGATTCGTCTTTCATATTTGCTGTAACATCATAGTTTTATCTCCCCGGTTCATCCTTTTTGCCGCGAACAAACACAGTACAAAATAATAAATTTTCGCCAAAATATGGCACCACCAACTTATACACAAAATCGTTCACAAAATTGGAATAGTTCGCTCGAATCGATGCACACCATTTTGTTTTTTTTTAATTTTTAAAAATCACCTTAGCCCGTCTCGTTAAAATTTTAATCTCAAAAAAAAATTATCATGTACCGTACCGTACCGTACCAGCCTTTTTAATAGTCCACTGCAGGACGTAGGCCTACCTACGAAGGGTGATTGGGCCATATCCACCACGCTGGCCCAGTGCGGGTTGGTGGATTCGACATCGAATTTCTTCTACGGACGTATGCAGGTTTTTCACAATGTTTTTCCTTCACCGAAAAGCCAATGATGTGAAATTCCGTACATAAGTTCTAAAGAAACTCATTGGTACGGGATCGGGATTTGACCCACGACCTCACGATTGCAGGTCGGGTGTTACTACCACTAGACCACCACGGCTTCATGTACCAAACAAAAAAAAAAACTTTAAATCGATTCACAATTGGAGGAGATTTCTCCTAACACGCGTATTATTTATTCGACTGGATGTTTTTATTGTTATGTAACAAAAAAAAATCGAATTGACAGCCTTCTTTTTTAAAGTCTGTTAAAAAGCAGGATAATTTGTTTTAGATAGGACGTGGTCGCCGTATTTCGACTTTACAGAATATAAAGTAATGCACAAAAGGGTGCATTATTACTTTTAGTACTTACCTAAAACTAGCTTACAGTACTTCGATGACTATAAGCTACAACAAAATCTGGTGATGGTTTGTATGAGTGTGCCAATATTTGAAAGGTCAAAAGGATGATGAGGTATACATTTCCAAGCCCTGATGTAAATATAAGCCATTTACAAAATTCTGAGTCTCATCCTCTGAGCGTAGATTCATTACGTGGAATATTTCTGCAATATCAGAGATAATGCATAATGTATCGGCCGTACATTTTCCAATATATCTGGGAGCGATTATTCATTACAGCCATCAATCAGATGGATTGCGATAACTATGTGAAGAGTTTATTAAGCAAAATTGTATCATCATAGTACATATTTCAGCATGACGTCTGCATCATCATCGTTATGTGCGTTAAGGTGGATTCACTAGGTAAGCGCGCGAAATTAAAATATTTTTGAGTTTTTTGGCATTTACAGATAAACTGCTCATTGTAAGTTTACAAAAACTCATGTAGCGGTCATGAATAGGTATTGTTAACGAAGTAAATACACCTAGAAACCAAACTAGAGGCCAGTTTATGCATCCAGTAACTAAAAACTATAGTGAAAATTAGTTGATGCACTTTCGTGCATATAACTAATTTGGTTTTTAAGAGTCTGTAACGTCTCGTAAACGCTACCTGTTCATGACTGCTAAATGAGTTCTCGTAAACTTAAAATGAGTACATTTTATACTATATATAACGGGAATGAACTCACGTGTGGGGATAGTCGTTACGACTATCCCCACACGTGAGTTCATTCCCGTTATATATAGTATAAAATGTGTGAAAACCACGTTAATTTCCATAGTAAAATTAAAATGAGTACCTAGTTTAACTGTTAAAGGTAAAACCCTAAAAAAAATATTTTCGCTCGCTGACCGAGACAAACAGCAGTCTTATGCAAGTCGTCTGTCAATTGTGTACTGTTCTGCGGTATGCCGCTCTTAATGCCTGATATATCAGTTATTCGTGCTACGCTCCCTCCCTGGTACTACTTCAACTTGCCAAAACATGTTACGGAAAGATCCGGGGGACAGACTGGAATATTCCGATATTTCTGTATAAGCAACTGACGGTTTTCCTTAGCTCAAAATCACTTTATGACATATCATTCCCGTGTCAAAAGTGAACTTTGTCTCTTAGGAGTATACTTTTTCTGATTTCCCAGGAGTCACCGAATTATTTTCAACGATCTATTTGATGCTAAAGATACCATTATTAGCATTTTGTTATGTTTTATTATTTAAAAGTGTTACATCAGATATTAACTTACCTTTATATAAATCAAAGAATGCAACACCAATTTGTTTACCCGACCATGACTAACAAAAACGTAACACTGGTATTGATTAAAATATTTTCATAGACTGCCGTGTTGTGGGTAAAACAAACACGATACATGTTAGGTGCGAGTCGGACTCACGCACCGATGGTTCCGTGTATAAAAAAATCAAGTTTTCAGTTCAGTAAGTACCTTGAGCACCGAACACGTATTTCACACATTTTTTGAGATTTTAAATTACTGTCTGGGATTTGACACTATCAATCAGTTCTACTTCTACTTATTTATACTTATGTTTAACCCTAATCACTACCTCATCATCCACAAGTACTGTTTTTATAATATATATTCTTTCTATATATTTTGAATCGATTTAGCAAAGTATTATAATTATACTCATAGTGTTTTTTATCTATCTCCGTATTTAAATAGGAATTATATTGATTTTTCCTTGTAATTCCGAGTATCTCCGTAATGTCTTTTGCTCTCTTTTTTACACGAGAAGTATTGAAATAGATATTTTTGCACGAAGATGGACATATGAAAAAAAACTTCAACTGGATAGGTACGAAATTTTACCTCAATGCCGCAATAACGGCAAGTGTTGATCTGCATACAGTAGCCGAAGCTACCAAATAAGTCTCGCCATGGGGTGGCGAGGTCAACCAAGAATCAATACAATAGCATACCAGCAATCGATTACTGGAACCGGCAACCAAAATTGGCGATGTACTTGACCAGTACAATCGGACACCTTCGCGGGCGTACATGTCCAAAATCGCATACGTTTTTGTTCGATACGTCGCTATGGAAATACTATTTTAGGCTGGTCGACTCAAGGTGCATGAAGGAGGTCGAAGGTGAACTTTTTTACGTAAATTGATATGAGACGTGCCTTCTGCTTCCATTACCAAAAATACGGTTTGGGCCATCGAGATATTGCATTTATGGAGACGCGGGACATTTCCATCTTTATGGGTGTCTGATAAATACTTTCTTACACTAGGATTGGATATTGTGCCCACGGTATAGGCAGATTCAAAGGCTTTCTTGGAGGCTGAATCTTCGCGCAGTTGTTAGTGAGCTCTAGTTAGGATTGGGTTTTGCTCCGCTTGTATCAAACATCAAGGGTTGCCTGAAAGAGATTGCTATAAGCAATAAGGCCGCCGTTTGTTGCACTAGTTTATGTCGCTTTTTTTTCTTTTCTATGTATTTTTCTGTATTGTATTTTAGTGTAACAATAAAGTGTTCATTCATTCATTCATTTGGTAAGTACTAACTTTACAAGAATATTTTTTTGCAAAAATTAGCATGACCCGTGTACAGAATTCGCGAATATTTCGCACGGATCGATGTGGCATTTTTCACATTATTGTTGATTTATCAAAAATGGCTCAGCCGATTTCGAAAAAATTAAATGGGACCAATTTCGAAGTATACTCTTTCCAATAAAAAAAGAATTAATGAAATCGGACTACTACGAAAAAAATTATGCGTGGTTAACTTCGAGCAAATAAATATCTAGTGGTTATACATAAAAAATAATACGCGTCGAATTGAGTACCTCCTCCGGTGGTTCGTCGGTCAAATATTATAAAATATCCCTTCTTATCCCTTTATTAAAAATCCAAATCTCTAGAATTCGAGATAAAGCCCAAAATGCAAAGCGCGTCGCTACTTTTTTATCGGCGAATAAGTCCGCGTTTGACCTCCATCTCGTCGGACGGTAGATGGAGTTTTAAAAGTATGACTTACATTTATCTATAATAAAATGATAATATTAAAGGTACAGAACCAAGGTGGTCGTCCATACAATGCAATAAATAGTATAAATACAGAATTCAAGGCAACGTAATTTCACTTGTTAATGAAACGACATAATTGTCATCACACGGACCGTGATGTAAAACTCATTAACATAACTCATCATAATTGTTTATTTTCAACTCGAGGAATAAAAACTCGTGATGCGATGAGTAATGTGGTTTCAAGCCTGTCAAGTTTGTTGGTTATGGTGCCAATGTCGTAAAGTTAAATAATATTGAGTGGTTTCTCAAGATGTCGCTATTTATGAGGTATGAGAGAATCGATGATAAATTATTTTATTTGTAGGCAGTTTAGTTGTAGGTAAAATAAAAATAAGTATTGTATCATTTTTGGTTTAAGGAAATTCCCGTGCCTCATCACATTAGCATGACTTGACTGTGCAAAAACGGTAATCTCCAACATATCCTACTAATATTATAAACGTGAAAGTTTGTGAGGAGGATGGATGGATGTATGGATGTTTGTTACTCTTTCACGCAAAAACTACTGAACGGATTGAGATGAAACTTTGCAATAATATAGCTTATATATCAGAATAACACATCCTACTAATATTATAAACGTGAAAGTTTGTGAGGGTGGATGGATGGATGGATGGATGTATGGATGTTTGTTACTCTTTCACGCAAAAACTACTGAACGGATTGAGATGAAACTTTGCAATAATATAGCTTATATATCAGAATAACACATAGACTATAAATTATAATGATATATTGTGTTTGCGGGCGAAGCCGCGGGTAAAAACTAGTACAAAATAATTCTATTGCAAATTTTACAACTCCAGACTAAATTTAATCAAAACATGTTCCAAATTAACATGTCAATTTAGATGCAATGACTTCCTACAAATAAACACATAGTTATAATCGCCAATAAAACTAGATCGTTCAAATAAACTGACACCAAGTTGGGAGCTTTATCAAGCAGACCTCGTCGCGTCCATACTTAGTAGCTGCTAACGTGATGGACCCACAGACCTCGCGAGATGAGACATGACATCTGATTCTACCGGAAACTTCAGTACTCACGAAACTGCCTAAATCACAACCACGAGAACGTCAATAAACAGCTAGTTCATTAATTCACAAAGAGCAACAAACAATTTATTAATAAAATGCGCTTACACAACACTGCATTTAATTTAATATTATTTGTGTACCAGCTGAACCGTTTAAAAAGTTGATTTACTATGAAAAAAAATCTGGAGAGGACCACCTTTATCAACTAGAGGTACAAAAAATTGCCTTCCTCAGACCTACGAAATATACACAAAACTTCTCATAAAAACCGGTCAAGCTGTTCCGTAGGAGTTCGATAACAAACACTGACACATTGTTTTTTTATTGAATTAGAATCGTGGACAAAACACGACGGAAAAAACATTACATTCTGCAGTGTTTGTTTCGTAAACATGCATTTCGCGGTGTATGAGTAATTGGCTACTCTCTCGCGCGCCAGCTTTTTGCGGTGTATTATATGAGTTTTTGCTATATTCTCGTAAAGAAAAGGCCTCTCTCTAGATCCCTATGGGGCTACGCGACAACGGGCCGATAATTTACATCCAATTTTACTCGCCCATATGCAGGTGGGGTCTTGACCTGGTTGCATTAAATGGAAGCGTTTGGCGATTAACCCCCCGGCAGTTATTTTTTACATCTAGTAATTATTATAATTATTGGTGTGCTTATTTGCATTTACAGAATGGCTAGCGGGACCTTGGTCAATAAATTACACTAATAAGGAAAAGCACCTTTCTAATAAATTAGAAAGTAAGTAATATGTAATGGAAAAAAGAAAATTTCGTGCGCCATTTGAATATGTTCTTAGATTTCACATGCCTTTGCCATGAAAAAGCTCGCCTTATGCTATCAAGAAATGGCAAAAAAACGATGTGGCATAAGCTTATTGTTATTGAAAAGATTCTAAACAATATTTAGCAATGGTGGAAAATGTGAAAATAAAAAAAAATGTGGTGAGGAATCATCTTACGTTGCTTGTTTAAAAACTTTAACGATTGATTTTACCCGAAATCAAATTTTATCAGAATCTCCAGCCTGAGGTATTCATCGCTTATACCAGAGCTCTTAGTCCAGGTTTTGCGTAGTTTACTCAAACTTTCGCGTTCGCGTGTGGCTCCATACATTTTGGTTAGTTATTCCTCGTTTCCGCCGGGGGCGTGAAAATGTATAGAGCCATACGGAAACGTACGGTTTCAATTTACGTGTAAACCTGGACTAACCTCTCAGAGGGCTATTTGCGAGATTTTCGCTCGAGCTCGATCGCGTTAACGTTTGAAGTGATTTCTATGGAAATGGCGCAACGCCATCTTGTGTCACTTACAGAAAACTGAATAGCTAAGTGTGAGTATTTTTTACAGTAATGTAACGAGCGCCAAACCGATCGAACACAAGCGCGGCAAGCTCTGTGATTGGCTAATTCAAGCGTTTGATTAGCAAATCTCCCACTTGACACTCAGATCTTTTTTTCCGACACCACGGCCTGTATCCGTAAGTCGCAAGCGTTAAATAAAATCTTTCACACCTGGCGAAAATTCTCGGGTCACGAGCCAAATCACCCCACCGGGACAAAGCGCACAAAATGACCAATATTAGCCTTGATCGAAAACTGATTTGTCGCAATATCTCAGCGCGTTGAAAGGGCGAAATCACAGGGATCATTTTTCGACGACCATTTTCCTTGTAGGTGCCCGTTTAGCTGTCATCGGTTGATTCTTTTTTGGGGATGTTTTATTTGATTTTTCGATGACTTGTTTATGCCATTTGTTTCTGTGTCCTTGGTCTCTTGATAATAACTCCATTCAAACCTAGCTGCTTTTCGACATCGCCGGCAGGTTGTGACAACCTTTTATAATCTATCCAGTTTTTTGTTTCTCTGTATGTTATCATATTTGAGTACGTGTGAATCAATAAAGAGTATCTCTCTATTACAGAAGATACTAATACCTAATTCATCAACGATATTATTATTTTTTATACACATATTTATTTATTGTCTTAAATTTAAGTTTTTTTACAATATTTAAATAATAAAAAACAAAATACTATAAAAAAACCTAAACCTAGAGTGCCGCCGGCAGCGGGGCGAGGCCCAAGCTACCGGTGGTTGGGTCTACAGAGAGAGGAACCTCCTGACAATGCGCGCTGTGTCCAGGACGACCGCCTTCTGTATCTGACCCTTGACCCAACCGTCTAGCGAGAGCCTCTTAAGATGGTGGTCGAGACTCTTCGCTATTAAGCCGTTTACCGAAACGACTATCGGGACAATGATCGTAGAGTCCACATCCCACATGGCGGTGACCTCGTGAGCCAAGTCAAGGTACTTGCTGAGCTTGTCCTTCTCGGCCTTCACGAGGTTCTCGTCATGTGGGATGGTGACGTCGACGAGCACTGCCCGGCGCTGGGACCGGTCGACCACCACGATATCAGGCCTATTGGCGACAATAGTCCTGTCCGTGATGATAGAGCGGTCCCAATAAAGCAACGCACGACCATTTTCGAGAACTGGTGCCGGTGCGTACTTATAGTACGGCACCTCAGACTCGACAAGGTCGTATCGAAGAGCAAGTTGCTGATGGATAATCCTGGCTACTTGGTTATGCCTGTGTAAGTACTCGCCGTTGGCAAGATGAGAACAACCGGAAGTAATATGCCTGAGTGACTCTCCGGGACGGTGGCATGCCCGACAAATGTCGACCGTACCGTCCTTCAGGATATACTTCCGGTAGTTGTTCGTCAAGACAACTTCGTCCGCAATTGCACAGGCAAAACCTTCGGTTTCCCCAAAGAGGTCACCGAAGCGCAGCCAGGCCACCGACGCGAGCAGGTCCACATCGGGTCCTGTTAGGGCCCGATAGAACCGCCCGTGCAGCTCCTTGCTCCTCCATACCGCCTTGCGATCATCGGTGCTGAGCACCGATGGCCTGCGCCAGTTCTCCTTCGCCAGAGAGAGCGGGGTGAGGCCTCTGTCAGCTGCCACCACATCGCAATGCATTCCACGCCCGCTGTTTCGGAAATAGTCCCGGAGACTGTATACTTCGCGGTTGTGGAGGTCTTTGGCATTTAAAAAGCCTCGGCCACCACACTTCCGCGGAATGTACAGTCTCATGACAGACGAGCGCGGGTGTAGCATGCGATGCAAAGTGAGCAGTCGACGGACCCTCCTATCCAGGGCGTCCAGCTCAGTCTGAGTCCACCTCAGTATGCCAAAGGAGTACATCAGCAGCGGCATCACCCAACCATTGAAGGCGCGCACCTTGTTGCCGCCGGACAAAAGACTATTTAGTACTTTTGTCAGACGACAAAAAAAGCGCTCCTTCACCGATTTCTTGATGTCCTCTGCCGATATACCCAACGACTCTGACATACCGAGGTACTTGTAGGTCTCGGCTTCGGAGAGAGACCTGATAGTCATCGTCTCAGAAAGTTGTAGATTCGGAGAATCCACAACTTTCCCACGCTGTACATGCATGACCGCACACTTATCTACACCGAACTCCATCCTGATAGCCCTACTAAAAACTTCAGTGGTTTTTAGCAGCTCCACCAGGTCTTGGTATTTCGGTGCAAACAGCTTGAGATCATCCATGTACAGCAGGTGAGAGATAACTTCACCCTGTCTGCGAAGCCGATAGCCTAGCTCTGAATTCCTCAGCAAAGTGCTGAGAGGATTCAGGGCCAGGCAGAACCACAATGGACTCAGACTGTCACCCTGGAATATTCCCCGCTCAATCCTAATCAAGTCTTGCGGGCCAGCGGAGCCGTCTCCACCGCCAGGTTGACGAAGGACCGTGGCCCATTGCCCCATGCATGACACTAAGAATGATTTTAGAGTTGTATCGATTTTATACAACTCTAAAATCCTCTCGAGCCACGAATGAGGCACAGAGTCATAGGCCTTCTTATAGTCAATCCAGGCGGCAGAGAGGGCTCCCTTGTTCCGCCGGACTTGCTGGCTTATGGTCATGTCTATGAGGAGGAGCTCCTTAGTACCACGGGACCCAACCCTACATCCATTCTGAGCGAAAGCCAAAACGTTTTGCGTAACGACGTGCGCATTAATTTTGATGCTCAGAATGGATGTGAGCAGCTTGTAGATGGTAGGCAAGCATGTAATTGGTCGATAGTTCTTTGCTTCCGTGGTACTACCGGACTTATGGAGCAGGAAGGTGACACCGGTGGTGAAAAAGCTAGGTAGAGAACCAACCTCAAGGGCTTCCTGGAATTGTGTGGCTAAGCGGTCATGCGAGCATCGAAACCATTTTATCCAAAAGTTGTGCAGCCCGTCCGGCCCAGGACTTTTCCAGTTCTGAGCCGTACGGATCGCACAACTAACGTCTACGGGATCTATTAAAACAGATCCCATAGGTTCGATAGTCTCGCATTCCCGCTCAACCACACGCATCCAGTCACCCTCCGTGTGTTCGACGGGCACCGACCAGATGCCACGCCAAAAGTCATTCATGGCGCTAGCATCCGGCAACTGCCCGTCGCTCACACGTTGGTCGGTTCTCTCCCAGCCTCGGTACACTTTCCTTTGGTCACTTTGGAAGAGGCGATTTAGCCAATATCGGTCCACACGCTCTCTGTAACGACGAATGCGGTTTGCCCACGCATAGACTTTCTGTTTCAGATAGTCTATGCGTTCCGTGACACTGGCCAAATAGTGCTGGGGTCTGATACCAGTCCCGGCAAAGGCCTGTGTCACGAAACGCATGACTCGGGGGCGGTTATTCCCCCGGCTGAAACAGATTAGCTTTGCTATGAGAGTCCTGAACGAGTCGATACGCCGCTGGATCCGCATTTGCCACGCGGGCACACCCCCGGCGGGTCGCGGTGCACGGCTAGTGTCCGGGAACTTAACACGTGCAACGCGACACGCCGCGATGGCGCCGCAGTACAAGATCGAATGGGTATCGACTAAGCCTTCGCTAACCTGTAAATACGGGACTAGCAAAGGGTTCAGGGCTCCTTCTTTTATTATTTTAATTATTAACATAATCTAGGTTCATAAAAATGAGGTGATTATCAAATTCTACTTAAGTATATATCAGTGATGAAGAATTGTGGTCTTGTGTGTCTCATAGTGTGTGTTCAGTGTCTCATACTCACGCCGTATCTCCACAGAATCAAATTTCTAAAGTCAAAAATCATTTATTGCAACATATGAAATTCACATGCGGTTCTTAGTAGGTATAGTGATACATATAACCCTATAAGGGTATGGCAATTTTATCATATGTATTGGAACGATTTATTATTATGTTTTCTAGATTATCGTTAAAAAATTCGTCTAATGTGTAATAGCATTTCGATAAAAGGATTATTTTTAGTTGTTTTTTGAAACAGTTTACTCTTTCGATATCGATTGTTTGGCAGTTCATTTATTGAATATTTTTTATAGCCATAGAATTTGGACTAGAACTGTGCATTGCTAAGTTAGACTTTGGTTCTATGAGTTTATGTCTATCCATCCATCCATCCATCCATCCATCAGCCAAAGGGCGTCCACTGCTGGACATAGGCCTCCCCTATGGATCTCCAATAAGACCGGTTGGAAGCGGCTTGCATCCAGCGCGATCCTGCGGTCTTAATGAGGTCATTCGTTCACCTTGGACGTCCTACGTTGCGCTTGCCGGTACGTGTCGTTTTTTTATGTCTATATTGTGATCTAATTTTGTGCGATTTATCAGACGCTTTGTTAAAATAGTCAGGGTGCTTTTTGACAAATTTCCATATTTCAAATATTATATAAATAGATACCAGGGACATAATTTCAAGTTTTATAAAGTATGGTTTATGGAATTTTGGTTTGGTAATATCGGGAGTTTTTATATTTGCGAGAATACGAATACATTTTTTTGTATTATGAATACTTCATGCGCGCTTACATTTTTCCCCCATTCTACACAGGCATATTCTGTACAGGCCAAATCAAACTTTATGGCGGAATCCAATCCTTGTGAAGTTGTTATGTGGTCTTCAGTCAGGATTGGGTTAGTAATAATAATAATAATTAATCGCAGGGACGGCTTTGTGGCGAGCCGTCGGTGAGTGGCGACACCGCGAACCCTGATTCCTTGGGGCTAAATGAGACCCCTGACTCCTCTCTTGCCTTAACTGACCGGTTTGGAGTGGAAACCGCAAGAGCTAAGAACCTAAGCTCCAGGGTGGAAGTGTTAAAGGGCATAACGCCGCTAGTAGCTCTTAGTGAACGCGCAGCACACCTCTCGACACCCTAAGCCGTCCACACCAATGTTGCCCCTCCGGCGCCAATATACGGTAGCTATTATGAGGGGCCCATTTAGTAGATGGCAAGTCACCACCCGCCTGAATATTTGAAAATGAGGCATTATTTGGTGGGTGCCGTACCTCATTCCATAATCTAGTTTTGTATAACACCCAGAAGTTCACCACAATAACCCATTATTTTTTCAATTCATTACTCACAATAGGCTCCTTGTACCTTCACCCCTACAACATAGCTAAATGATGTTTAAAAAGGGCCTCTCAGTGTTGGCTTCGGCTCCACTGATGCCCATCAAATGACCGGGCTTGGCCCGAGAGATGTATATCAAATAAAGTAAAATAATAATAACACATAGGTAGCTAAAAACTGCGCGATAGGCAACTGACTATTTTTAAAACAGAATATATTTTTACGCAAGAGCAGTTTAAAAAAATGTAAAGAAACGAGCTCACTTCCTTAACCTACCATTTTAAGATACGGACAAAAGCTATCCCAGTACCTACTTGGCATATTTCCGGCGGCAAACTGCTTCAGGAAAAAGAGACAATTACGTAAAACCTTGGCTTTTGTAATAAGATCATATCTTTGCACTAAAAAATTAGGGTCACGTAGCCACTGGCTGATTTTGTACACACAAAATTTAGTCTTTATTTTATTAGAAGTTACTAAATTCCATTCATTTCCAAGTAAAATACGATGTTTTAATCAAGCTTTGAATTTATTTGTAAAAATCACAGAGCTATTACAACTAGAGAGATAGTGCTGTTGTCGCTTGAGACAATCCTGAACCACAAAAATGTATGGAAAATCTGGCTCAGCGCTGTCAAAACTGTCAAATATGTATTGGAATTTGACACTACTGAGAGAAAAACACGGCAACTAGCCACTGAATCGAGAAACTTATTATGTCTCTTTCTAACTCATGCAATATAAAGTCATTGCATCTCTCTATTTCGTTTCTTGATCGACCACGTTATCCCTCTGGTCCGTTATAACTCTGTGGTAAAAATACATATTTTAAGGCAACAACAAATACATATTTGAAGTTTTAAGAATTTGGATAACAAATGAATATGATCTAACGATAGTAATTTATATACATGTGAGTAATTAGTTTCCTTTTAAGTGTATACTGTATTGTAGATTGTTTTTGACTACTCAAAAGTGGTTCTGCGACACCCATTTGTTGAAATAAATAAAGTGAAACAGGACACCATCCACAAGGTGGACTGATGAGTTAAGGTTCGCACTTAATGCACATCGGTAACGTCCGGTCTTACAAATCTATATGGGAGGTCTATGTAGAGAGCCGATATGATGACATTGAAAAAAACCGGACAAGTGCGAGTCAGGCTCGTACATCGAGGGTTCCGTACAAACACGTTGTTAAAATAATTAAAAACCTGTTTTAGCATGTGCTAATGAAGTTCTTTTATATGATACTTTACATGATACGAATAAAAACGAACTTTGAATTTTGAACCCATACTTATATTGTTAATTTTGAAGCCCTATTTTTTGTGATTTAAATAAAAATGTACAGTTTTCAGATTTATTCCTATATGTGTACTCTAGGACAATGCTTCTCATCGAATTTCATAGTTCTATGTCAACGGGAAGTACCCTGTAGGTTTTGATTTTTGTGAGTGCGAAATATGCGGTTTTTACGACCTAAACGGCTCTAACTTTTTTAATCGATAACTGAGAAGTTTTTCTTTTATACAACTGCAAGAGACCATAAATATACGTATACAGTTTAAATTTCTACTTGATATCTTTACGCGTTCCCGAGATAAAGAGTCTTGACATACACAAAGACGGACAGACGGACAACAAAGAGATTCTATAAGGATTCCGTTTTTTTCCGTTTGAGGTACGGAATCCTAAAAAACAAATGTATTTTATGCAAATAAATCCGTGTTTAATCGCCAATCGCTTGTCGTTAAACGACACCATGGTAGACGAGATGTGATGTATGAACAAGATAAATCACGTAGAAAAACCAGAAGAAAAACATTAATGATACTATAGTTTAGTAAGTCTTATTACATTAGACATGAGAACGTGTTTTATTCAAATAGGTCTCGACTCTTTTAAGTACTAATACTCTAGAGTATCTAAAGTTGTCCAATGAGCTTGTATAATTATTATCTTTGTAATACGGGATTTCGCGCTATAAATCATGAGATACTTAAGTACATATATACTTAACAATATACTTATATAGAGAGACAGGGCTACGCTCAGTCTCTCTACGGGATCAAACTAATTATGAAGACTGTAGAATACGGTGTAGAATACAAACAAAGTAACAGACTAATAACAATTTCAGAACCATATTATATCGGAATTTATAACTAGAATCACGTTTCCAGCCGTTTTTAAATGCAATTTCATCCGACACAAACCACAAGAGCGTAAGTTTTTAATATTCTACAATTTATATTTAACTTCAAAGCGCAAAGAGTTCATAGAAAGCTTATATTTGGCTGTCAGTTAATTAGGACTGTCTAGACTTCAGACTAGACTATCGCCAGAAATAGGTAATTAGTTTAATTAAAATAAAACTCAAGTATGCGGTGCATGCACTTAAGAAATTAGCGACCCGTCTCGATCGTTCTCAGTGTTATCACTGTTGTCCAGTATAAATGAACTTTATGAATTTCTAAATACCCTTCAACGTTGAAGTAAAGTTATGTTAACTCACGAAACGGAGGAGGTTATCAAGTCTACGCGTTTATTTTTTACCGACTTCTAAAAAGGAGGAGGTACTATGTGCGTCTGTATTTATTTTTTTATGTATATTCATCGATATTTTCGCCAATTGTGAACCGATTTACATAAATCTTTTTTAGTTCGAAAGAGTATATTCTCAAGGTGGTCCGATATTAATTTTATCGAAATCGGCTGAGCCGTTTTTGATAAATCAACAATAATGTACGTGGATGTCACATCGATTCGTGCAAACTATTTGAATTCCAGTGTTGCAATTTTTTTACGAAAGAGTACCTCATCCTTTTAGTAAGTCGATAAAATTAGGACAAACTGAAGAATTCAGGTGAACTATATTCTGGACCTTTCCGGATCACATCTAAATAGGTACGAAATTATTTTAAAATTATTGAATACTTTATAATCCAAAAACTTGCAATCAGATTAGTGATATTAAAATTAATTGTGAATGCATAAATTACAATGCGTTACATGCAAAATGTTAGCTGCATAATCAAATAATTGCACTCTCCACCACTAGACAAACATATTCATAAGGTTTAAGTCTGCAGAGGGTTTTTTCTAAGAAAATACGCTCGTTACTTATCTACCTCGCGTTTAAGCACTTTATTCTGGAAAGATGACTAGACTAGATAATATTATTATACTAAGCGCCACACAAATCGGCGGATACTAAATGTATACTAAGTAAGTACTTGTTGTACTTACTTAGTATACATTTAGTTTGGCAACAAGGTGGATCGAGGATATCGTCCAAATCTCGGATCGAACCTGATGAAGTGCTGGTTGATTATCTATGAAAACGCGCGTTACATGCCCAAAATAATTGTGTTTACAAGAATTGGCTTGAAATATATTTATATTCTGAACATTATTCATTCATCACTCGTCATTGGCAATTTTTTTTAAAAATTCGTTGAGATTTTTTTTTGACACAATGACAATATTATTGTATACGTATTATTTATTACTTAAAGAATTCTGTGGAAGTAAAAAATATACTTTTCAAGGTAAGTACCTTGTGCCGGCCTTTTATGGCTAGCATACGCACCACGATCTAATTTTATCCACGTGCCAAAATGAGACAAAGTTTTGGTGAGATATCTGTCACATTTTCACACT
Organism: Hypomecis punctinalis; assembly: GCA_949316475.1. NCBI lineage: Eukaryota > Metazoa > Arthropoda > Insecta > Lepidoptera > Geometridae > Hypomecis > Hypomecis punctinalis. The sequence continues at coordinate 17,364,419 of OX438810.1, forward strand.
TCGACAATATATAAATAAATAAAAATTTTTGGGACATCTTACACACGGCCTCTGACCCCAAACTAAGCAAAGCTTGTGAATATGGCTGCCAGAGACTGATATACTACATATACTTATTTTTAAATACATACTTATATAGATAGTAACTAAATAACACCCAGACACATAGCAAACACTTATGTTCATCACATAAATATTTGCCCTGTGTGGGGATCGAACCCACGCCCCTTTGATCCAGAAATTAGGGTCACTAACCACTGAGCCACCGAGGCAGTCAATGCCGTGCATGTGCTAGTCGATCTAGACACGATTGATAAAGGTCCGAGGTCGATAGCACTACAAGAGAGAAGACTCTTTTGTTGTATTAGTATTTATATTACAACGTTACAAGGATAATAATCACAAGTAATTCTTATATTCCAACGCAAATTACTATAGATTATGACGCTAGTACAAAGTAATGGAACGATAAATATAATAAGTAGGTCGTAGGTCAATTATGGGCCGATTTATTAGGCAACAAAATATATCATACCAAATCATAAAATAGAGTGAATATTCATCACAAGTATAAAAAATATTTATCTTATAAATTCTATCTCATCTTTCCCTTACCTTAATAAGACAAATCGTAAAACACAATTACTTACTTAATAGGATAGATATAATATATTGACCGATCATTGAAATGCCATTGTCACTTATTTCAAGATTAACGAGCGACCATCGTCGTCAGGGTTTAACAAGTCAACTGCTAAGCCATTGAGGCCTTAGTATAAATAAATAAATATACATATGTATTAGGGACATCGTACACACAATCTCTGACTCCAAACTAAGCAAAGCTTGTAATATGGCTGCCAGAGACTAATATAGTACCTACAATCTAGATGTATATATTTTTAGATTAAAGTATAGGGTTATTTGCTTTCCCTGTACTAGCTGTACCTAGCGGGAGATCATTAGCGTTTACTATGGAGACAACCCAGAATTCGAAACAAAATTATCATTCTGGGTTGGCCCCACAGTAAAATTTATTCATGATGGTCTAAATTACCTCCTTTCGGCTTAGTACACCAGTTCTGGATAACGCTGTTCGTAGATAATACCTAACATCCAGAATCCTGACACAGAACATACATCTTGTATATCGATGGTAATCGAACCCACGCCTCTTGTCACAGGAATCAGGATCACTAACCACTGGGCAACCGAGGCAGTCAAAGTATTGGTCCGTATAGAAAACGAAAACTCGTAATATTTCGGCATCGAAATGGGTCCACCCAATTTCAACTCATATAGTTGAAATTGGGGGTCCAAAATGGACCCGATCGGCATAGGATCGAGGTACAAAGCACTTTAAGAGAGTCCCAGAAGTAGGATAAAGACGTCTGTGGGGGATGATAATGATAATCCTTTTTGTATAGGTCTATACAGTTTTGTTAATTCTTCCTCGTTTTCGGCAGTTCAAAAATGTATGGAGCCACACGGTAACTATCGTTGCTATATTTTTACGTATAATCTTGTAGCCCTTTGATCACGACATTCAAGACTATTCCATACCGAAACTAAGTAAGGTTAATTCCAGTTTATTACCACTAATGTGACCCCTGTGGCGATAGTAATAAAACCTAACTGCATCATACGGAGTTCACGGTGACCGTTTTGAGTATCAAATTAAACATTGTATTCAATAAAAGAACAAATGTACCATGACATAATATGTCTATTTGTGATTATGTATCTCCAGACGACGGATACATATTATAGGTTATCATTGTGTTTATCGCTATAACTGTTACAATGTTTATCCCATTGTACTTGGATTATGAAAAAAGAATCAATTGTACCATACATTTTGTTGAACGTCAAAGGACTTTTTCTATGAAACCGTTGTCTTCTTATTTCGCGATATCAGAGTAAGCTGAGTCTTAGAAGTTGTTTACAATGACGAGTACAATAATATCATACAAAATGAGATACACTCCATATAGATGTCCGGCGCCAGTAAACTTACTTAAAGATTGAGGGAATATCTAAACTCACCGTAGCATTTTCGCCGTTAATCCCATTCTCGACCAAAATGTCCTCGAAAAGCAAATCCGCTTCACACGGAGAACATAAATTGCTGAGCAGTTCACTGAATCTTTCCACTTTACGCACACACACGGCACCCAACAAACCACCCACATCTTCAACTTTTGGCACTACACTATCTTCTACTTTCACAATACTATTCCCTATTGCTTCATTCACGCTTGGAGTATGATCATTGACGACCCCCGCGTCTTTATCTTCATCAATTTTCAACTCTACTCCATTTACAACAAGGTCGTTAAACAAATCATCAATCTTCTCCTTCTCTATACTATTATCACCGACGATATCGTCAAAAATCTCCACACCGTTCACGTGTAAGTGTATCTTGTCTTTGTTCGCTTTGTCTTCAATAATGGAATTATTCAATTTAGAACTAGATTTCTCGTCATTCTTGCTTTTAGGACTAGTCACTATAAAATTACTTTTGTCTTGTATATTTTTACTAATGGAATGTTTCGATTTCGTTTTAGTAGCACCAATGTCGTAAGTCGTTGCGCTTTTCGCGTTCTCCTTCTCGTGGCTCAGTCGTCTGTTGGTTCTTTTGTCTCTGTCGATGATTTTGGATTTAGTCTTTGTTTTGGACTCGTCGAGAAGTGATTGGACAGATGAGCTTCTGTTATTTTTTCTTGGGGAAGGTGCGGTGTCGGAAAGTGCGGCGGCTGCCCTGAGGCGAGAAGCGCGGGTGGTTCTGATAGGCACTGAAGTCGAAGCCGTGGTAAGGTTGAGCTCCGAGGAAGACTTGAGGTGTTCTGCATTTTCATCTGGAGGAGGGCGATCGGCTCGTTTCGAGCGCCTGGAATGAAAAATACGTAAATGTTAGAATCTTGCTTCGAAGGAATATTCCATGTTCTTGTTCATGATGAACCCATGCTTTTTTAGGATATCAAATCAATGCAAGAAGTAGCTGTGGAAGTATCCCGTTGTTCATACTGCTAAGTACTTTCATTTCTTGTTTCAGAATACACTGGCCATTTTCTTCGGCTGTATTTCTACACACCAGATCTCTTACCATTTTGATACCTAATAAAGTACCAATTTACATAATTCATATTTATTTGCACTACACCAGCTGAGTAGGTTAAACGATGTATCATTTGAAAACTTATTTTTTTATTTGCTGCGTTGCTTACTATAAGATCTTGGATATTTCTTATGTCAGGTCGTTTAACCAGTCTGGTAACTGGCTGCTAGGCATTCGTCCAGGGAACTCACGACGTCACTTCTCCCTGCTCAATAGTCTAGTATCTTTCGATGCCACTTATTACTAAAAAGAAATATAGAATCACACCTACCGTTCAGTGACATTAGTAGAGAACAGCGCAGCAGTCTTAGCCGTCAGTTGCTTCCGTCTCTCCTCCTTATATTTCTGTATCCTGGCCGCTCGGGCCTCGTCCGAGGAACTCATGACGTCACGTGCTTGTGCACTCCCTGGGCAGTTTGGGCTTACAGTCGAGGATATGGTCTAGCATGGCGGCATCACCGTGGGGCGGATCGGTTGGCAGTGACGAACACAGGATAAGGCTGGCTTGGCGTGGAACCTGGAAAGGTGAAATTAATTCTTTTAAGTTTTTGGACAAAATAAGAAGAATGACTCCAAGGTATCTACTAACTAGTGTGAATGTGTATTGAAATGTTTTTTTTTTCATAATTAAGCGCATTCTGACCAGAACAATACGGAAAAAGTCTAACTTTTGAACTGATACCCACGAAGAGGGATAGCTAAAGTAGCTACCACGATTACCTAAATGTAGGCCAAGTTTACTCTTTTGAAGATCCCTAGAATAAAGGTCTAAAACACGGTGAAGAGAGCGCGGTAAGATGTATAGAAATACATGATTCAAATGCGATAATAGTGCAACATACTAGTATACTTAAGTTTTAGAACCTAATTCATGGAATGTACTCGTACGTCTCTAATCTAAATTACAACTAAGCATCAAATTCATCGCCAAATCCCTGATATCCAACCGATTTGTCAGTATTAGGTCAAACTGCATCGATTGAGTGCGAGCCACACGGATTGGAACACGACACCAGGGGCAAAGGGCAAAACGTGTCAGCCGCGAGTAAATGCAGGCCATCGCGCGTCAGTCTGACGAATCCGAGGGAATTATGAGTTATCAAGAGATTTTAGGATGGAAGATGCGGATATTTTTAGTTACTCATCAATGTACAGGGAAATAGTCATTCAATGTACAGGGAAATAGTAATTGTTAATATTGATTATCTCTTATAAGCTCCACGTCTACGAAGGTAGAGCACAGGACACAGGCAGCTTAGAGCCGGACTAGTTAGAGGCCTATGTCCAGCAGTGAACCTCATAAGGCTGAAATGATGATAAGAATAATAACTAGCACATAGTTACGAATAATAGCAGCAACAATTACTTTTCGTCAAAAATAGCACAACTAAGTATAGAATTCGAATAGTTCGCACGGATCGATGTAGTAATTTTCACACTATTGTTGATTTATCAAAAATGGCTCAGCCGATTTCGATAACATTCATCAACACACCTCTGAAGCATGATCTACCAAACAAAAAAGAACTATCAAAATTGGTTCGGTAAAAAAAATACATACAGACGAACATTTGAGAAGAAGAACCTGATATTTTATTCCCAGTAGTGTAGTGACATCAATGATGACGATGTAAGTAACAGCTATCGCTAAACACGCATACGTAATACAATAACAGCTAATGTCGAAGCAGCTACTCGTACTCTCAGAAAACGTACAATGATGTTTATGATATTGCAAAACGATAGCTACTTCACATCACTCTTTGTTCTATTGTAACATTCAATAGTCCTGAAGTAATTCTAGTGTAATAATGGAAAAACGGTGGTGCCCTAGAGGTATTGACACTCGCCTTGCAATCGTGAGGTCGTGGGTTCAAATCCAGGTCCCGTACCAATGAGTTCTTTGGAATTTATGTACGGAATTTAACACCACTGGCTTTTCGGTGAAGGAAAACATCGTGAGGCAACCTGCATGCGTCCGTAGAAGAAATTCGATGGCGTAATGTGAATCCACCAACCCGCACTGGGCCAGCGTGGTGGATATGGCCTAATCACCCTTCGTGGGTAGGCCTACGTCCTGCAGTGGACTATTAAAAAGACTGGTACAATGGAAAAACATAATTCCTAGAATCCTAGATTCATCATTGTAAGCTCGCATAGGCCGAGTGGTTAGCCCTAGTGTCAGAGAATTTAAGCAGCTATATCATGGTTGTACTCTCGGGCAATGCTTAGCGCACAAAATTAAAATTTACGTGGTTTGCAATTTATAGCTATACTTATTGTAAGTTTACGAAAACTGGTTTTGGTAAACTGACAATGAACAGGTCTTTAAGAAGATAACCAAGATAATGAAATAATAGATGCCTATTTTTAAGAAAATAAATAAGAAACTAAGATTCAAAAACTAAGGCGAAACTGAGGCGTGTAGTGTAGTAATTAGACTATAGAAATCTATTTGTTAATTGCTTATGACCGTAAATAATTAACGCTTAGATCATTTAATACTAATATTGCGATATTTGATATAAACGTTACACTACAACTAAAACTGTTTTTTTTAAACGATAATGAATTAATGAACACTTTATAGTTAACACTAAAATACAATACAGAAAAATATACACAGAAAGGAAAAAAACAAGATAAATAAACTAGTGCAACAAAGGGCGGCCTTATTGCTTATAGCAATCTCTTTTAGGCAACCCTTGCTAATGAGGTTGAGCAGTATTAGAATTGAAACATTAAATTTTCGCGCGCTGATGTAAACGTTCGGCCTGATAATAGTACTGATAAATTATTATAAAAATATAACTTTTTAAATAAATACAAGCTTTTGAGATCCTGGATATCATGTAGCAGCAGAGTTCTAGCCAAGACAAATAAAACGAGCCCAAACACTATCTTGTTTAGTACAGGAGTTCCTATGGCCACCTACCGACTCCATCATCAGATCAGCTCCATGATACCATATTATTGCATTGTCACGCGATATACATAAGCGTGCAAAATTTCAGCTCAATCGGGAACCAGGAAGTTGGTCAAATTTAACTTGCAAGATTCCACCCGAACTTACATACGAGTACATACTTAAGTTTGCAAGTTAAAATCTTGTAAAAATAAAACGTGCATGTAAATAAAAATGTCAGTAGCTCTTATACTGATGAAGTGATGAGTAACGTGGGTCAAAACAGAAGGGTCGAAGACCAAATCTCGAAACGTAAACATATATTATGTTACAATTCCAAGATTCTTTATTCTTTGTTATAAGACAACGATTATTACGAAGTTATGACTAACATCACTGTGGTATCTACCTACTTTAGTTGAGTTTTACCTGAACTAAGATTTCTTTTATATGAACAATTATTCTGTACAGATCGAGATATTTCAGTAATAGGCTACACTTGAATAGATGAATATTTTAGTAGCGTTTAGATCTCACAGGAACTCACGATCATAATGATAGAGACACAGATATCACTAGATGGGATATGTCGTCGTTTCGATCTAGCGGGGATAAAATATTGCACCAAACTGTTTGTTTAAAATCACAACTACGCGTAATGCCATCAATTACCCAGTTACAACTCGCCGATCACGACAAATCACTTAATCATATGCGCTGGCGTAGTTTGTCAATGATCACCGAAGTTAAGCAACGTTCGGCACGGTCTGTATTCGGATGGATGACCGCGGGTGGTGTTTACAGCTGAGCGCTACCGTGGCTCAGATGACACGATAAATTGCATCATCAGAGGCGTTCAAGCGGCTTAAAAACTCTGACACCAGGTCTAGCCACCTGGCATATACCTACGAACTTACTTAACACTGCAATCTGTAAGTATCATACGAGTAAACATGTGTTTTGCGGTGTATGATACAGTACTTATGATTATTTGGTAGAAGAGTGTCGCGCCGGGTGAAGAAAAGGCTACTCTCTAGATTTCTCTATGGATGCTCAAGATATGGGATTCAAGTTGATTCTTATTAGGGTTCCGTACCTCAAAAGGAATAACGGAACCCTTATAGGATCACTTTGTTGTCCGTCTGTGTGTATGTCAAGACTCTTTATCTCAGGAACGCGTAAAGATATCGAGTTGAAATTTAAACTGTATACGTATATCTATGGTCTCTTGCAGTTGTGTAAAAGAAAAACTTTTCAGTTATCGTTTAAAAAAGTTAGAGCCGTTTATGTCGTAAAACCCGCATATTTCGACACTCACAAAAATCAAAAGCTACAGGGTACTTCCCGTTGACATAGAACTATGAAATTTGGCGAGAAGCATTGTCTCAGAGTACCTACACGTATAGGAATAAATCTGAAAACTGTACATTTTTATTTAAATCACAAAAAATAGGGCCTCAAAATTCACAAAATATGGGTTCAAAATTCAAAGTGAGTAAATCGTATCATGTAAGGAATCATATAAAAGAACTTCATTAGCACATGCTAAAACATGTTTTGTAATTATATTTACAATGTGTAATTTTTGATGTATGACGATAAAAGTGAAAAAAAAAACTTTTGTCGATGGTAATAGTACCTACAGAGATTTTAACAACTTCCCAATTTTGTGAAATTTTCTGGATTCGTACGGAACCCTCGATGTGCGAGCCTGACTCGCACTTGTCCGTTTTTTTTACAAGCTTGTACTTAACTTAAAATCTCTATAAAGTATGTAATAAGCCATCGTGCCGCATGACACATATTTCAAAACAGAGTAACTGCGGCAAACGCATCATTTACCGTTTCGCAAGGAACCGCAATTGCGTTGCAATTGACGACCATTACTTTTTATAGTTCCTGTTACTTTTAGCTGCAATGGATATCGTACTTTCTAATATCGTCGCTATCAAATCTATATTAATTATATCCTACTGCTAAACACTGGCTTCATTTCATTATGAGAAGGTTTCGATCACTGCATTGTTCAGTATGTCTCGCTGCGAGATCGAATTAGAAATAAGGTCCGTAAAAGAATCAAAGTTACCGACATTACCAAGTTGAAATGGCATTGGGCAGGGCACATAGCACGGATGACTGATGACCGATGAGGTGGAAAAGTTTTCCAGTGGAGACAACGTACTGGCAAACGCAACGTAGAGCTTCCACCCACGAGGTGGACAATCGACCTTATCAAGACCGCAGGATCGCATTGGATGCAAGCCGCTTCCAACCGTTCTTACTGGAGAATCATAAGGGAGGCCTAATATGTCCAGCAGTGGATGTCCTATGGCTGATGGTTAGATAGATAGATAATAGATAGATAAACTCTTTATTGCACACCAAGAAAGAACAAGAAGAAACAGAGATACATAAACAGTGTAACAATGGGCGGCCTTATCGCTTATAGCGATCTCTGCCAGGCAACCTTAGGATGGAGAGGACAGAAAGCGTATAAATAAGTTAGATGGATTCAACATAGTAGGTATCTCTGAGAGATCGAATCAGAAGTTCAAGCATGAAGATCTTAGACATGCAGATTTCTTTAATGTTTTTCTTCACTGTAGGAACCACCGGCAATTAATTAATAAAGTACGTGCTTGGGGATTTAATCCCAGGATGTCCGGAAAATAATGATCAAATAGGACTCAGTATGGTTAACTATTCAATGTGTTCATTCTAACGTATAGATATCAATTGATTTTTGTAACTTGTAGTCCGTTAAATTTGTAACTTTGTAGATTTTTAGGCCTGTCATGATGTTTGATTGTTGGCACTAATTTTGATCCGGTTTTTAAATACATGTCGAATGAAATTTTCTAGTTCTTGTAATGTTAACATTTCTCTGGTTTATGATTGCCCGATTTAGTAACCAACCGGTATTTTAACCAATAAGGACTGCTTACGGCGTGGTTTTAAAACGGCTAATCAGGAAAAGAGAAAAGAAACTGAAGAGATGTAAAATAATAATCTTTAGGTAGAACATTGTCGATTTGCGCTTCGTGGCGAAAGCACATATTCTTAAGTCAACCTGAGCTGTGATCATTATTTTAAGAAACTAAAGTAAAATAGTTTATGGTGACCAAATACACATAAAAATGGATTTAATAGATTGATTTATAATAGGCCCAAAGTTAGTCATGTAATTCGCGGGCACACACACAAAATATAATGAGTTCAATTTTCTAATTTGTAGGCCCCGGTTGTTTTAACCGTTTAACCATGTCAGAGGCCTTTAGGCCGCTTTAAAACTATGACACCAGGGCTAGCCACCCGGCCTATACGAACTTACTTACTTAATAATTGGTTGCATGAAAATTCAGCTTACTGTCAGCCGCTTACTGCATGAAAATCGTAGGAGAACTAAGCCCTTTACAAATAACCAAATCAGCAATAGATAATGAGTAATAAACGATAAAATCAATGACGTAAATGATGATACAACATAACCTTTCATCTCATAAATATCTCGCAATGATATTAAATTAGCAGCATTGACTATAACGAAGAGAGTTAATGCAATAACAGCATCGTTTATCTAGACTAATGGCACCTCTCTAACCAACTCTGTAATTACGCTAAGAGGGCAAGGTTAAGGCCTATCTTTTCTTTGTTTTGTCTAGTGAAAATTCTTTATGGATACCACCGTGACTCCAGGGCAGGCATTGGGTTATGTGGGAGTCCCGCCGACTGGTCGGTATACCCACTAAAAATCCCGGAGAGTTCCACTACAGCGCTTGTTGTCGGGGCCAGAGGCACGTTTTCGCATTTATCCGCTCCCCAACAGCGCCAACCCAAGTCAGGCTCCACTTCAGAGCTTGCGCCCCAAGGTTTAGGCCAAATCTCAACCAAAGCTAAATGAAGCGGTGTGTGAAGACTCGAGATGCACAGATCATTGCCTGTGAGCCTTCGCCCTACTGCATTAATGCTATATGTGCTTGGTTGATTATGTCAGAATGATATTAATTTATCAGCATTGACTGTAACGAAGAGTTAATGCAATAACAGCATCGTTTATCTGCTCTAAAGGCACCTCTCTAACCAACTCGGTAATTACGCTAAGAGGCAAGGTTCAGGTCCTCAATCAAAGCAAAGCGACGCGAAGGTGGACGAATAGCCGTTTCAGGTTAGGTTGTGGCGTCTGTGAATACGAGGCGAGTCGTTGCGCAGCCGAAAATTCGTATCTATGTTTTGAATAAATATTTAGTGTATTTCCGCTATCTTGTTGTAGGCAAATAAGTTTAAGGGCATTAAGGACATTTATAAAAAAAAAATGTCCAAATTTTAAATGTCCTTAATACCCTTAAAGTTATTTGCCTACAACAAGATAGCGGAAATACACTAAACATTTATTCAAAACATAGATTTGAAGATGAATTTCCGCAAAGTAACGCCTGATTCAATCAACAAGAAAATTCGTATGTCAGCGGAGGTGAGTGAGGTTTTGCGTAGCTTGCAGCCAACTTCCCAAAAAACATTAAGTTTGCTTTGGCCTATCTATACCATCCCTACACTATTGATTTTCCTGCAATCCTTAGGAAGCGGTTCGACGCAACGTTTCTGCCAAGGAATAGAACAGACTGTCGGCTTTCTTGCTTAGAGATATAGTATGAAAATTTTCAGAGTGAATAGGAATAGGTATCTAAGTCTGCGAGCTTCATCTTCGACCACAACCTCGCTTACCATCAGGCGAGTTGATGATCAACCGCGGACATATTCGCAATAGCTAAAAACATAAAATTGTAATTCGTGTAACTGAACTGATTTCTTTGGTTTGTTCTTCGATAAGCAAATATGATATGATAGATTAACTCTTTTACACCAGTGTCGATAATTTATACAACCAAAAAAAATAATAGTAGGATGAAACCCATTAGAAAAGGAGGGGAATATTATAAAAATAAAAGGAAAAATAATTTACGGGCGATCTGAGGTCGGGAAGGGGATGAGGGGGGGGTTTTAAGAGGAAAAAACGGTTTTTCTCGATTTCCGGCAAAACTAAAAGTCCTATCGAAAAAAGTCAAATGGCAAAGTTGTAGGCAATAAAAAGATCTAAAACTTTTGTATTGACACTTTTTTCACATAACCTCAAAATTTATGTGAAAAATCCAAAAAACCGAGTTTTTGGTTTTTTATTTTTATCTCTTACAAAAATTTTTTTTTTTTAACGAAATTTGGTGAAAACTTACCTTTTTATGTCCCAAATACGCTGTAATTTATTTGATTAAAAATATTAATTTTTTTCACCTTATTTTGAATTAATATCGAAAAAACACCCTAATTTTCAATCGAAAATTCAACCGTCAAAATATCAGCTTTTTTCAAAAAGTTGGTATGTTTTCTATTTGTTGAAATCTCTACTTTCCGATGGTGAAAAAAAATATATATGTTACTATAGTAAATCTTCTCAGAAAATGCAAAAAATCGAAAAAAAATATTAAAGAAATAAATGTCAAAATGTACAAAAAATATATTATAAATCTATTAAAAATGTATAAAATATATATGGAAATCGGCCAAAAGTTTGTTATTAAAAATATCAATCTTTAGGTTATGTTACGTTAAGCATAGGTACTATTTTTTAAGGAATTATTTTACGATTTTTATGTTTGAGTTGATTGATACAGATATATAGAGATAGTATTTACCTTCCTATGCAGATTCGAAAAGTTTTTTTTGTTTTTTTAAGTTAACTTGTCACAGTTATCTTCAAGAAACTCAGCGTGCACGTGTATTTTTATAAACGATGTTGTATACTGTACTGTATTTCGAATACTGGTTAGGCTAACGGTTGTAACAGCTGCTACGAAATATATAGTATATAATAGTAGGTTTGTACGAGTATGTAGTAAGACCCAGACCAGCCTAGCCCCTTCCCCACTTCTCCACGAAATACCTTTTGATGGGCTACAATTTTTCGTTGGTCACTCAGGTATATCTCCTCAGGTATATATAATTTATTTTAAAATAGTTATAAATAGGCATCTACGCATATAATTTAAAGAAGATTCGACAACTTTCTCCAAATATTGTAGATGTCTTATTAAATATTAATTTTATTAACTTATTTGTTTGTGAATTATAGTAGTTTATTTTTATTTGCAATTTTTTTGTTATCAATGTAACATGTAATTTAACGTTTTTCGAGTAATTAAAGTGTAAATTTTAATAAATAGCTCAAAATTATTTATAATATCGTAATATAAAAAAACTTTCGAATTCGAGTTTTTTTTGATTTTTTACATTTTCTGAGAGGATTTACTATAGTAACATATATATTTTTTTTCACCATCGGAAAGAAGAGATTTCAACAAATAGAAAACATACCAACTTTTTGAAAAAAGCTGATATTTTGACGGTTGAATTTTCGATTGAAAATTAGGGTGTTTTTTCGATATTAATTCAAAATAAGGTGAAAAAAATTAATATTTTTAATCAAATAAATTACAGCGTATTTGGGACATAAAAAGGTAAGTTTTCACCAAATTTCGTTAAAAAAAAAATATTTTTGTAAGAGATAAAAATAAAAAACCAAAAACTCGGTTTTTTGGATTTTTCACATAAGTTTTGAGGTTATGTGAAAAAAGTGTCAATACAAAAGTTTTAGATCTTTTTATTACCTACAACTTTGCCATTTGACTTTTTTCGATAGGACTTTTAGTTTTGCCGGAAATCGAGAAAAACCGTTTTTTCCCTTTAAAACCCTCCCCTCATCCCCTTCCCGACCTCAGATCGCCCGTAAATTATTTTTCCTTTTATTTTTATAATATTCCCCTCCTTTTCTAATGGGTTTCATCCTACTATTATTTTTTTTCACTCTTTATTATTTTTAAAGGTTCTACTCTGGTCTATTTATTGCACACCAAGAAATAAACAAAAAGAAGAAACAAAGATACATAAACAGTGTATAACATGGCATTTCTGCAAAAGGCTTACGGTCTACAAATATATTTGCGCTTCGCTCCGCCTGGGAGTCTGGGTTTTAAGCAAGTAGCCTTCGATTTTAATGATTTTGAATAGAATTAAATTAGCAGCAACCATAGATGTTTATGTGAAACCGTTGATCGATTATTATTTAAGAGTATGCAATTATGTGAAGAGATTTCATCTATGTAAGTAACCATTTCATTAAATATCTTCTTTGCTTATGTGTTACGTTGAGGATATAGTGAAAAGGTCCCCTGAAATGTCAGAAAGTACAAAGAAAGCGCGCGATTTAGAGGGGTTTTTGACCGACGAACCACCGGAGGAGGTATACAATTCGACGCGTATATTTTTTTTTTATGTATAACCACGCATAACTCTTTTCATAGTGGTCCGATTTCAATAATTCTTTTTTTATTGGAAAGAGTATATTTCGAAACTGGTCCCATTTAAATTTTATCGAAATCAGCAGAGCCATTTTTGATAAATCAACAATAATGTGAAAAATGCTACATCGATCCGTGCGTAATATTCGCGAATTCTGTACACGGGTGAAGTCGGTCATGCTAATTTTTGCAAAAAATAATCTTGTATAGAGAGTATATTCATAGGAGGATGTTACGTCGTATATTCTTAGCAAATGTGAAACAAAAAGTAATCTACCAATTACTATTAATAGCATTACATTGTACATAGACTATGTACATAGTAAAGATAAAGCCACCGGTTTTTATTGTAACGTAACCGGAGCATCAGTTTGTTTACTTGTTAAAACAAATAATGCGATAATTGCCTGCTAGTAAGATTCCAGTTGACCACTTACGTGTACGGAAGGTATTTTCCATGAATTTCGTATCGTTTTACCGCATTATTCACAAACTGTTACACTTAATTACATAGGTGGGGCTGAGACCGATTTAGCCAATTGGTTTTTACCTTGTAGTTGGGTGAAAGTAAATAATGAATTAGATTTATCGGATTAAAATAAACTACAAATGTTTCAAAATATTACGAGATGATTATATTTAAGAAAGTATTTAAAACTACATCTACCAACCAGTATTGGACCGGCGTGGTAGATATGACCCAATCGCTCTATATAGGCCTTTGTTCAAAAGTGGACAATTAAAAGGCCCAATATAGTACTTTACTTTTTGTTTTTTTTTTTGGGACTTTGGGCAACAATGGCATGCAAAATAGTTTTGTGTTTGTTCCGAAATTCTTTACGAAATTTTCTTATCATTCGACCTAGGTAGTGTCCACGCTGAAATGATGCGATAAAATTTCTCACTTTCGACTTCATCATCGTCAATCTTTATTCAAAATGGCTAATAAGATTGCTCACTTTATTAAACAAGACACAAATAAAAATACCTAGAAAGTTAGATGGTACAAAAATGAGAAACAACGCTTGCATGAGGTATTACCTCCCTTATTACCTTCCAAACCATGAATCATATTTACATAGTTATAATAACATGTCACTCGATCCAAAAACGACCTTTATGTCGCAAGAACTAAAGGTGATATTAGTATGTGAAAGGTAAAACCAGGTGGAACCTTTGAAGCGAGAACCGCTTACCAGTCACGACCTCGGCAGGCTTAGAGACGGTGTTGTATAGTACACACTGTAATTGGCATTGACATTGTACTTAAAGTTTATGCGTCTACAAGTTGTACTGTCGTCGTACGACCGCGTTCCAGGGAGAAGTTATTTTAGTATTTATTGAGAAGACACATTTGCTATAAGCACGCAAATAAATCTCGCGACTTGAGACTGGAAAGGGTAGCTCCAGTAGCTCGCTTAGGGAATTAGGTTGGCAAGTTAGTGAGCCAGAAATAAATGCAACAAAATTACCCAGTCGAAAGCTAGTTTTAGACACTAACCGAGAAATAGACGTCCTGTAGCTGGCACAAATTGGCATGCATTTTCAAAGTTAAATAACCAACGTCCTCGCAAGTCCACAAGTCTAGACAGCTTTAAAACTGTCTGCAGCATCTATCCAAAGTTACTGCTGTGTAATCCCAACCGAGATAGCTTTTGAACTCTGACGTATACTGTCATAAGTTTGGCCAACTCCTGGACATTATACAAAGTACAATGCGACATCTGTTCCTCACAATATTCGCGTCGTAAAAGAAGATTGGATGGATTATGACAGCAGGCCGGCTGCGAAAGTTATAACTGTTAAGAGGATCGTGAATCGACCACTGTTTTTGCGTTTTCTATAGAACATCGAGAAATTTTTCAGTACATTTTTTATCAAATTTGCTTTCCGGGAGAAAACTCTTTTCACGCCCTTAAATTGTATCAAAATGTTATGTTTTTGAAGTCAATCGTTTGAATAAGAAATATTGCTCGCTCGTCTTATTTTTATCGGATTTTTTTAGTTTATGTATACTTTTCAGCCAGGCTTATAACTTTAAGGTCATATAAAAAAAACCGGACAAGTGCGAATCAGGCTCGCACATCGAGGGTTCCGTACAAAAATATTGTTAAAATAATTAAAAACCTGTTTTAGCATGTGCTAATGAAGTTCTTTTATATGATACCTTACATGATACGATTTACTCACTTTGAATTTTGAACCCATATTTTGTGAATTCTGAGGCCCTATTTTTTTGTGATATGAATAAAAATGTACAGTTTTCAGATTTATTCCTATATGTGTACTCTGAGACAATGCTTCTCGCCAAATTTCATAGTTTTATGTCAACGGGAAACATCCTGTAGGTTTTGATTTTTGTGAGTGTCGAAATATGCGGTTTTTTACGACATAATCGGCTCTAACTTTTTTTAACGATAACTGAGAAGTTTTTCTTTTACACAATATAGTTTAAATTTCAACTCGATATCTTTACGCGATCCCGAGATAAAGAGTCCTGACATACACACAGACGGACAGACGGACAACAAAGTGATCCTATAACACAGTTTTTAGGGTTCCGTACCTCAAACGGAACGGAACCCTAAAAACTGTAAAAATTAAAACGTATAAACCTAGATATTGAAGTGCTGATTAGTTACATGAAAAAAATCACTCAAATCTGATAATATTTAACAGCTTATTGTTTTTGTATACACCTCATCGGATAATATTTAACAGCTTACTGTTTTTGTATGGCCAAGTTGGCACCTCATGATTGCCTTAAAAAATCTTTCTTGTATTTGTGGTTAACCACAACGCTAGTAAACACGACAAGACTAAAACCGCCAATGCCGCAAAAACAGAAGGTTATTCTTCCGATTCCCTGTACCATTATTCATCGCCCGTATTTCCAGAAGCCGGCCGTATCTAGGAATGTCTCATTCTATATTTCAAGCTTCGAGCAAATATCTATAGAGCCACAATCGTGAAAAAAGTGTCCGAGCCAAAACCCTGCCCAAGCTACGTAGTGGGCAGGCTTTTGAGTTAGTTGTAATAATTTGTAAGGCGATATTGCATGCCAACTTCAACGCCGCGCGATGCCTATAAGACATAAGTGATCGTTTACAAACACTAATATTTTGGTGAATTAACGTCGAGATTCGAGAAAACGGGTCATTGTGAATTATTTAATGTAAATATCTATGTCAGTATGACGGCGCTCGGACATTATTTTACTACTTTTACTAAGGGCCTGTAGCTCTGTAGATATTTGCTCGAAGATTTCAAGCGAACCTCCGACAATGCCGTCGACGGTTCGTTGCCACTCAGTTATGTCAAGATAACGTCACCAGACAGAATTTTATCTTCATTTTTGCAGGTCCTTATCGCGTCTTGGTAAAATGGGTCATCCGCACTCGTCGAGTCTGCGGACTTACATTCTAACAGGAAAAGAAAGCTACGCGATAACTTGTGCGAAACATGTGACTGTCAAGTTCAAATATTTACGACTAGAAAATAGGAGTGAAGAACTTTGAGATATCGAAAATGGGGACCTTCAAAAAGAGTCTTGGGCGATTCGCCCCGCGGGCCCAACCGCTTGCGGGGCGAAACGCCGCAATACTCGGAAAAACTATCAAACTATAAAATCTAAACCTAGTGATGTTTGATTATAAGAAGCCGTTTCTTATTGTGTGTATTTTTCACTAAGTATTTATTTTATTATTATATACTACGGGACTAATCGCGCACTAAAATTACGAGATAAATAAATTGAGTCTACCCGTGACCACGGTCGATGCAACTCGGCCGAAACGTCGGGATGATGAGGTATTTATTTATCTCGAAATTTTAGTGCGCGATTAGTCCCGTAGTATATAATAATAAAATAAATACTTAATAAAAAATACGTATACATGAATAATGTGATCAAATCGCGAAAGTTTAAAAACATTTATTTTTCCGACAAATCAGTCATTCAAATTGATTACCATCACATGATGGCAAATATACTGGCGGGAAAAAGGTCTGTTCGTCAACAATTTAGGAGGAAGGTATTTTACATCCCGCAGGTGCAGAGTGAAAATAAAAAGCAGCAACCAACCGTATCCATGAGACATATAGACAAGAGGAGGAGCATTACGATATTACGAAATAATATGATGAAAATATTAACACTACTTAGTTTTTATAAAGCACAAGTCAGGTCTTGCATGGAATACTGCTCTCACCTTCGGGATGAATCTGCCAAATATCAATTGGAGGCTCTGGAGTCGATTGAGAGGCGAGCCAGGAGGCTGATTGACAACGAAACCTTGTCTAAGTCGCAGCTGCAAAGTCTCGAGCATCCACGAAAGGTAGCGTGTTTGTCGGCCTTTTATCGGGTACACTTCGGAGAGTGCGCTCAGGAGTTGCACAATCTGGTCCCACCTGCCCCTTTCTTCTATCGTACGGCTAGACAGACGCGACCAAAGCGCCACCCTTTTATGGTGGACATTCCGCGCGTTAGAACTAAGCGTTTCGAATGAGCATTCCTCATACGAACAGCCAGAAAGTGGAACGCTTTGCCTGGGTCTGTCTTCCCGCTTAAGTATAACGTGGGTGTCTTCAAATCCCGAGTAAATAGGTATCTTCTAGGTAAGCGTGCTACACCCTAGATCGCATATCTGCCCAACATCAGGCAGTATGTAGTATACGCAAACCTATACGGAATAAAAAAAACATTCTAATCCAACGTTGTCACGTCACCGTTTACAATCACAAACACGACGAAAGCCCTGAAGCTAGCTGAACCGCGTACCCTAATAACGTGGGTATTAAACCCGACGGACCCGCAAATGAGACAACTGAATCGCGTGCGTCTCTCAGTCTGATTCACACGCGCGTGCGAGTCGCGATTATAGCGATCGCTCGTGTCGATGCACCAGATCCGCATAGTGGTCATAAAAAAATAAAGCAGAACGAACATGAAAGCTTCGGAACTTCCAATGCTGGGGAATGCTATGATTTAACTGAGCAACCTTTGTTCAACAATGCTTTGACTAGAGAATTGACCAGAGAGTCAGACCAATTCAGCGGAATAATAGTAAAATTCTAGATGACAGAGGAGATGTTTAAAGAGTCAGGAAATAGGAACTGCATAAGCTTATTAAAAAGAATCACAACAAAGTCTAAAGCAAAGTCGCTATATTATCTGAGTGTCTTTCTGCCCGTTTGTGTATCCGCTCAGGTATATCAGACAAACTACACTACAGATTCGAATGCCGTTTTCACTATCTTTTAGTAACGAGTGTTTTGACGAGAACGTTTGGAGCTATAATAATTGTACCTGGGCGAAGCCGGGACGGGCAGCTAGTATACTATAAAACTCAACAAAATTAAGCTAAATACGGTACGCAAAAGTAGTACCTACAAGATAAAATGAGCCGTTGTCAAAAATAAACATTGGAATTCAACTTAACAAAACAATGCCAACCAAACTTTCAAATCGAGTGAAATGTTTCTAAAAAAACATTTCACTAATATATATAATATATAATTTCAACATAGAAATGATCAATCGAAACTAATTCGTAACATTTTGCAGACAAATTGTAAATAAATCTAATAAGAAACGATCTTTGAAGCGGAAACAGATCGGTTAATGAAACAAATCGTAATTCACTGCGCGCCGCTTTCGAAACCTGCATTAATATGGACCTCGAACAAATTCAAATCACCTTGGCTGTCCTTTATTTATATGGGTGGAGAGAGGAGAAAATGATTGTACAATATAAACGCAAACGATACACTTATTGAGAGGAAAGATAAATGAAATCACATGACATGGCTGATAATGACGATTATTTATTGAACAATATTGATGGATGATGTATGATGCGAAATCAATTTTCATTTCTGTTCAACTACAAGATGAAAAGGTAATAATTATTTTTTGCAAAAAATAGCATGACCGACTTCACCCGTGTACAGAATCATTAAATGTATAAAACAAAGTCGCTTTCCGCTGTCTGTCCCCATGTATGCTTATATCTTTAAAACTACGCAACGGATTTTGATGCAGTTTGTTTTAATAGATAGAGTAATTCAAGAGAAATGTTTATATGTATAATACACCTGTGCGACGCCGGGGCACATCGCTAGAACGCAAATATTATGCAAGGATCGATGTAACATTTTTCACATTATTGTTGATTTATCAAAAAAAGGCTCAGCCGATTTCGATAAAATTTAAATAGGACCAATTTCGAAGTATACTCATTCCAATAAAACAAAAAGAATTATTGAAATCGGAAATCGGACTACTATGAAAAAAGTTATGCGTGGTTATACATAAAAAAAAATATACGCATCGAATTGTATACCTCCTCCGGTGGTTCGTCGGTCAAAAAGATCAAATGAGGCCAATTAAGCTAACATGATTTTAAAATAGTTTGCAGGAAACTTAGCGAATTTATTCAAGTGAGAAACTTCTTTTTATCAACGAGTAAAGAAACAATTTTTCTAAAACCGAGACTATAGTTCTACAGTTATTCTTAGTAATTCCCTGAGAGATTTATTTACTTGATTGAAGTTAATGCATGACTAATTATTACGGTAGACATATAATCATATACCGATGTAGTTTGTTATCTGTACAATGGTATAATAATATACAACCATATCCGATTTGAAAGTGATACCGCGTCAGAGCACTAAAGATAATTCTCCTTGTCAATATTTGCACATATTATAAAATGATGACAACGAGAGTCTATAAAGTTCTCTCATATCTAGTTATATTCCTCGTAATAAGTATACAAAGAGCTCCACTTTTAACTCAAGAATCAAGTTTTAACTAAACATTTCAAGATACATTGTTCGCATATTCGCCCATGACATGGAATATTTCCCAAGAGAATTTCAGAGTGGGACGCTGGTGACAGCAAAATAGGAACATTCTACCAAATGATGTTTATTTTGCGAAATACAAAACGAAATGTAAATTCATATTCCAAAGATAGTGAGATCACGTAGTTGAAATCGAGGTTGTAGCGAGACGCGAATGAGTCAGGACTTGTTGCTCGGGTTTTTGCCGAGAGAAAACTGGAGATGGGCTCACTTGAGACACTCGAGCGTTTTAGACGACTATGTTTGCAGCCATGTGGGCTAGATTAAATGTGACAAACAAAAGTGACGCAAAACGTTCGCTAACTACAATCCAAGAACCGAACTATAAATGTTTATGATTCAAAAGGCAACGGAGATAAAACGTAAGAGATTAGATGAAACTTATCAAACATGTTTATAAATAAATGAGACTACAGCACAAACATGATAGAAGAAAACAGATTTTATTTCATGAGATATTCAATTCTGACAGTAGCAAATTTTGATAAAGCGGAATCCAAAAGATTCCGTATAAAGTAATGCAATATTTTCCTTCTCAATTAGGTACATCAACCGAGTGCTGCCAATATTCCTGTTTACCGGTAACAAGGCGCACTGCGTCTTACATCAGATCCCAAGACAAATAAAAATAATACGACAGAGCGTATTTATCGAAAGCCTTGCCTTGGAGAAGCACGATTTTATACGGCAACTCGAACCTCGGAGTTGGACCGGACTTTTTTGGCACACGACGACATTGAGCTCCGTTGGCTTTATTAGGCATCGAAGTATCGATTCCGTCGGCAATTATAAAATGGTATTATATTTCGAAAATACCGGTGATTAAGTTAAAATTAAGTTTCTAGAAATATTAATCGTTTATCGTAAAAGAAACTTGAGGTCATTTTACAGTTATTTTGTTCTTGAACGGTGTCACAGAAATATCAAAGACATCTGAATTCACAGGCTATAAATTATTATTATTTTTGCCCAATTCTCGTACAGAATCGTGACGCATAGTTTCACGCTTTACGTGTCGAATGGCAATATTTAAGTGCATTATTAGTTTTTAAAGTGGTTTACAGATTTAACGTCCAATGTCATGTATTACAATATTCGCGAATTAGCGTCAACAGATTTCACGGTACTGAATACAAAGCTATTTCGTTTAAATCCATGTGATTCAACAGTTCTAGAATCACTCGTATTTTTAGATTTGTACCGTTGACAATTATTTTCAAGCCGAGAATTCGTGGCCAGGTCATACGGTCAAACTATTTGGGACATGTGTGCGTTTAGTGCATGTGTCAAAATATCAGGTGTCTCAAAGAACTGCCATTAGCGAGTAGCAAATTCTACAATTGCAAATGTATTACATTCAAAAGATATTTATTATTCATTTAAAATGCGTGAAAAAAATACCTGTACGATTTTGTGGCGCCTTAATTTGGCGCCGAAATACTTAAAACACAACCTTTACCGTTTCTGCAACGTTTTCCTTAAACGCTTATTAATAAATTGTGTTGATTTCGAGCTTTTTTATTTCATCAGATTAAAGTTCACGACACACTTCTGTCGCCATATAGATATAATCTTAATACCCACTGAAGAAGGTGTTATAAACGTTTCTCAATCTCGATCCGAGATTGGGCTACTTATTGGAGCGAATCAGCTAAAAGGATTCAATTGCCAAAAAAATTTAACAATAGCTTTAATTTGTATACAATATGATATACATCGATATTTAATACAGTAGCTTACGTACAATTAATTAATACATGTATTCATTTCATCAGATTAAATATGTCTGATTTGCCTAATTTGCGTAGATTTGTGTCTTATAATTAAAAACTACAGCCGACATGACTGTGTTAATGCATTCATTAAGTCACCATGAAGTTCAATGACTCGGCTATTTAAGTGCAAAACCCGGCGTCGCCGGTTGCATTTATTTTATTTGCAACCTTTAAGGCCGCCTCTAGATATAGAGGAGCTATCTATATCAATGTATTTTGGGACTGCAATTAAATAACATATTCTTAAGCAATATTTGTGATAAAAAGCTTCCAAACAATGCGAACGTACGTAATATTTACCCAAACTTCCGAAGTAAGATAAGTATTTGCATAAACATACGAAATTGCACAAAAGTATATCAAAACTCCGAACTTCTGACAACAAAGAAAAGCAATCTTAAAACGGAAGCCGTTGAAACTCGCGAAATACGAATAAAATTGTTTGGAGGAGTAAAAGAGCAGTATTTAAAGTAACTTTCTCTAGAACGGATGAACCGAGATTGGGTCAAAAGTGTTTTTATTACATAAGGACACATTAAATTGTTGTAACTGTAATAAAGAATTACCGTTTGTTCAGAAGTCAGACCAAAATAGACAATAGCACGCACAAAACACCAAATCACAATGTTCGTATTTATGTTACGATAAAGTCGAAGTACTAGGGTGGCAGTTCGGCGGTGGAGGTACCGATAGCACCTGTTAGCGCGACGCGAGCTGCGTTACTGGCACGACTCGGCCCATTAGTCGCACTCAGAACACGTCACGCGGAAGCCGGTTCTGATCCGGACGGTGGTGTCTTCGAAGAAAATCGCGATAAACATGCATTTGCGGAACGGGGACGCAAAAACGCAGTTCATAATGATCCTTTTAGAGAACATTATGAAGATGAAGACATACATATTGATGTGGATGAACGAGTACCAGATTATCATAATTAAGGCATGAAGAGCAAAAACAATAAGCAAGTAAACTTGTGAATATCGACATGGTAATATGAAGCCAGCAATAGAGTATTGAATAAAATTAGCATTGTTGTCGGAAGCCATGGAAATCCACAATGTAAACTCCGATTAAGTGTGTACTTGACGACGTCTATTTTAAAATAAACTAGGCAAGTTACAACCATGGGACATACGTATAATGCATGATATGATATGAATGAATTACCATTCAAAAACATCATTTGCATGCTAGTTATTACCATCTCAGAATAAACATTCAGTTCTTGAGCTAAAACGCAAGATCAACTAAACTTGTATGTTTAGAGTGAAAATTCAACAGAGAGAATTAGGAGTTGATTCATTAATTCACGAGACGACATCGATTTGTCTCATAGAGTACTAAATTATGGAGAAAGTTCGTAATCTCACATCTGGCATAAACTAAGCATCCTACAACTTAAGAGTTATATATTCATTAACATAAGATACTTGTTTGATGTGGGCAGAGGACAATTAGGAATGAGAAAATTATAATGTAGGTTTATCGCTAAATAATGGTGTCATCATCATACGGACCTGGTTCTTCGAATAGAGACAAAGAGAATCTTAGTTTAGGTAAACAGCTTGCTCCATGGAGGAGGAAACCAACCAAATGAGGGCTAATTTATGTATGACATACATTTACTCTCTCTCTCTTACCTCTACGAATAATTTTAGAATGGCTCTTAAGGTCATATCTCATATATCACAGGCATCACAGCAAAAAAAAAAAACATCTGCTTTAATACTTCGTTAAATGGATTTATCCTTTTTAAGGATGTTTTATGCGAAATTAATCCGGCTGGTACACTTATCCCTACCGAGCTATCCCCCCTGGTAGAGATAAGTGCACTTTTTGTAGATTTAGTTCTACCAGTAGGGATAGGTGCACTGACCATTTGTGTAGTGCACTTATCCCTACCGCTATATTTGGTAGGGATGGGCGCACTGCGTATTTCTACTAATTTCTACTATTCGTATTATATGCTATTATTAATCGAATAAGTACAATAATAGGGAACGTTGGTTTTATTGAAAAAATATTTTTCTGAAAAAAGTTTCATTAGGTACACAACTTTTTTCTATGACAGATGTCAAAGTGACAGCTGTCATATCCTAGGATCGGTACTAGAATGGCATGACAGGTGTCAAAGTGAAAGCTGTCAAACTCAAAAGTGAATTATCTCCGTAACTATCGCTTATAAACCATTGCTGTTCCAACAAAAGTGATAGAGCTCAACGAGATCTACATTTCGGATGACAGCTGTCAAACTTAAAAGTGGATTATCTCCGTAACTATCACATATAAACCATTGTTGTTCTAACAAAAGTGATAGAGCTCAACGAGATCTTCATTTCAGATGACAGCTGTCAAACTCAAAAGTAGATTATCGCCGTAACTATCACATATAAACCATTGTTGTTCTAAGAAAAGTGATATAGCTTAACAAGATCTACATTTCGGATGACAGCTGTCAAACTCAAAAGTGGGTTATCTCCGTCACCGTCACATTAAACCATTGTTGTTCTAACAAAAGTGATAGAGCTCAACAAGATCTTCATTTCGGATGACAGCTGTCAAACTCAAAAGTGGATTATCTCCGTAACTATCACATAAAAACCATTGTTTTTCTAACAAAAGTGATAGAGCTCAACAAGATCTTCATTTCGGATGACAGCTGTCAAACTCAAAAATGGATTATCTCCGTAACTATCACATATAAACCATTGTTGTTCTAACAAAAGTGATAGAGCTGAACGAGATCTTCATTTCGGATGACAGCTGTCAAACTCAAAAGTGGATTATCTCCGTAACTATCACATATAAACCATTGTTGTTCTAACAAAAGTGATAGAGCTCAACAAGATCTTCATTTCGGATGACAGCTGTCAAACTCAAAAATGGATTATCTCCGTAACTATCACATATAAACCATTGTTGTTCTAACAAAAGTGATAGAGCTCAACGAGATCTTCATTTCGGATGACAGCTGTCAAACTCAAAAGTGGATTATCTCCGTAACTATCACATATAAACCATTGTTGTTCTAACAAAAATGATAGAGCTCAACAAGATATTCATTTCGGATGACAGCTGTCAAACTCAAAAATGGATTATCTCCGTAACTATCACATTTAAACCATTGTTGTTCTAACAAAAGTGATAGAGCTCAACGATATCTTCGTTTCGGATGACAGCTGTCAAACTTAAAAGTGGATTATCTTCGCAACTATTGTTACACAAACTAGTTATTGAATATACTTCACAATTACAAATTACGAAATAGATCTCGTTGAACTCTATTACTTTTGTTAAAACAACAATGGTTTATACGTGATAGTTAAGGAGATAATCCACTTTAAAGTTTGACAGCAGTCATCCGAAATGAAGATCTCGTTGAGCTCTATCACTTTTGTTAAAACAGCAATGGTTTATATGTGATAGTTACGGAGATAATTCATTTTTAAGTTTGACAGCTGTCATCTGAAATGAAGATCTTGTTGAGCTCTATCACTTTTGTTAGTACAACAATGGTTTATATGTGATAGTTACGGAGATAATCCACTTTTAAGTTTGACAGCTGTCATTCGAAATGTAGATCTCATTGAACTCTATCACTTTTGTTAGAACAACAATGGTTTTAAGTGATAGTTACGGAGAAAATCCATTTTTAAGTTTGACAGCTATCACTTTGACACCTATCATGCTATTATAGTACCGATTCTAGAATATGACAGCTGTCACTTTGACATCTATGATAAAAAAAAGTTACGTACCTAATGAAACTTCATCATTTCAAATTAATTTTTCAATAAATCCAACGTTCCATAGTATTGTATTCGATTAGCAATAGCATAGAAGATAGAGATGAATGAGCATGAAGAGTAGAAAATAGTAGAAATCGGCAGTGCACCCATCCCTACCAGAGGAGATAGCTCGGTAGGGATAAGTGCACTACACAAATGGTTAGTGCACCTATCGCTACTGGTAGAACTAAATCTACAAAAAGTGCACTTATCCCTACCAGGTGGGATAGCTTGGTAGGGATAAGTGTACCAGCCGAATTAATCAGCTCTTGGATATAATTTTATTACACTTAATAGGTAAATGTTCAAAATTAAAAACGTTCTATTTTATAAATTGTAATTTTTAACATGTAATTTTTAGTAGTTCTTAGTTGTGGACTCGAAAACGGAATTATCGAAACTTTTGCAAAAACAACGTAACGTGATACCTATTTTTAAGAAACAAACAAAAAATCACAACGAATACCACCAAATAACAATATTCTACCTGAAAACACTCCAAGGAACACAAACATCACAGGTACAAAAATTTCAAGGAATTGTGGGAGCGGAAACCTGAAATTGTTTTCATACGAAACAAATCTAATAAACGTGATACCTGTGTAAGATTTGAGCGTCTAGACTAGACCATTACTTGTTCTGAGAGGGACAATTTCTCTTTCCTTTGTGCTATACACATATGCTATTGTGAAACGCCCAACCAACAAAACGTCCCAGTGGAATATGCCGTAATATTATACTGTTCATATAAACTTATGCTTTTATACCAGAAAGTAAAAGTGGTGCTCTGTCTCGACTATAGCTACTCTCCAAATTGCTTTTAATATTGCCACCGTTAGTGGTTTCAGTAACTGGATTTCTAGACGTTCTAGATACATACTAGGTCTTGATAAGATGATACTATGGCGGAGTTTTGTCAAGATAACGTATGCACGATTGCATCTTTAGACTTTGTGTTACATATGTGTGTCAAGTTGGATAATCATCTTTGCATCTTTGGCGCAGCATTATGGTTTTATTATCATACAAAGTAACGTTTTGAAGCAGGTAAAAGTATATTACAGATCACAGTAGACATGAAAGTACAATCTTATTCACTTATTCTTCTTCAGATTTGAACGTAATTAAAATTGTAAAATATAATTTTGAGATGAAACCATTTAAGAAAAGTTTACTAAGTACCTAAGTGAGGAAATAAGTAGACGGGTCAGAAAGAAGAAAAAGTGCTAGATTGGGAACTAGATACTGGATTGGTAAAAAAACAGTACAAACTCATCAGAACACGCGAACATCGATGCCAGACAAAGCCAAATTGGTTGCACTGCTCTAGAGTTGTTTTTAAGTAATTTCCTAACAATAATTGAAAAAAAAAACAACACCTCATCGAATTCGGGACGTTTCTCGATTTGTTGGTGCGGCCCCGGGAGAAACTATGCTGTCGGACACACGGTGTTCGTAATGGCGTTCTACGTTTTTTAAATGCAAAGTCGATGCCAGACATTGAAAAAGCCAACTTGGTTGCACTGCTCTCGAGTAAGCTACTAATAAATAGTAAGCACCTACTAGATTATTATGATCATGAGAAGTCTGTTTCCCATATAATACATAGTTGTCTTCAAATTTAGAGTAAACTAGTTGCTTCTAGGTAAGCGTGCCGCTTTAACCGCATTATTGCAGGTTTAGACAAAATGTGGTGGAACAAAAACCTGTTTCGTAAACAGAAATTCGTAAAAAATGCCCAAATGGATGAGCATCGAGATGGCGAACAAGAGATCATACGAAAGCCTCACTACCTCCGTGTAGGTATCCCGAGTAGGTAGGTATGTTTTCCAATTACGACAGCAATGCTGTTCGTAACCAGGTACGATCTCGGCTGAGCCCAATTACGTGACCAATAAGCTTCACCCTTTCGTGGAATCAGGAACATCTCGGCACAGAATGTGTTGACTCATCGCCTCCCGTTACATAGAATACATAACACACGCTAAAGTATCAAAAAGAACCCCAACAGTACGACCGAGACACATTCGATCTCCATGAACGTACCCGTATTCAGGCTTCGTTTATTTTTCTCATACGACACAAATAGCAGCGACCTTTTACCCCACTTTCATTGGAACCAGGCAATTACAGAAAACTATACTTTTTTCGTAGAGAACGAACACAGCGAACACAGAAATTGATGCTTTATCGTTAATGGAGTATAGTTTGGTTTTGTTGAAGCGGAAAGTGATCAAAATGCTACATCTAAATATACGACCAGTATGGGTAGACAAAGGCGA
The DNA here is from genome assembly GCA_949316475.1 of Hypomecis punctinalis. Classification (NCBI taxonomy): domain Eukaryota; kingdom Metazoa; phylum Arthropoda; class Insecta; order Lepidoptera; family Geometridae; genus Hypomecis; species Hypomecis punctinalis. Next base: position 17,392,509 of record OX438810.1, read on the forward strand.
TGGCCAGTCAACCTTTTGGGTCATCTGCTTTGGGCAACGATCAATAAAAATGAGTGAAGATAATTACGGTTAGCACTTATTAATAGATACCTAATCAATTAAGACAGCTCGATATCAATCGGTTCCACCGTGGTTATCATACTGTAAATACGTGCTTCACGGATGGCGTGTCGAATCGCCACAGACCGTGGCAGCCAGTTTCGAGCGACTACTGCAAGCATCGATGTGCCGAAACTTATTGACCGGTTCTAGAAAACAAGGTCAGAAACCAATCTAGAAATTAATGAGAAGTAAGTCCAAGAACATAGAAGACAGCGTTTTGCAGTATCTTAATGAAGAATAAGACACACCATTGATCTCTGTTAACTTTATATGTACGGCACTAAGACCCAATGTGAGATTGCATGAGATTACCATAGGCAGCTGCACTAAAACCCAATTTATGTTTAGTCGATGTCTATTGAAAATTCAGCGAAGAATGTTTGGGGACGTTTTCGAAATCATAGTAATGAGCTTTGTGGTAACGTGAATAAATGAAATAATTACTATTAGAGGATTATAGATGCAACTTAGCGGTAAAGACGAAGCAGTTTTTTTCAGGACTAAAAAGGATAAGAACAAAGAAATCAAGCGCGAAACAGAACTCATTCAGGATTGTAGTTAGTGCTGAATGAAAAGTGAAATAATCTATCGAGACGATAATTTGACAAGTCGATTAGATGTCATATTTTGGACTAGGCGCATTTTGGACAGTACGAGTACTCTTTTTAAGGATAGCGTATTTTAGGAAATATTTTATGGAAGCGTATAACATTCAGTTTTATTTTGAAAACGGTAGGTGTTTGTCTCTCTGTTTAACGTATTGTCTGATATTAAGATGATGCGCTGTAAGATTTACACGATTACCTAGAAGAAACCCTTTTAACCACGAAGGGAGAATACCCTACGTCCTGATCACCCAGTGGAGAGGGTCACCCTTTGTGGGTAGGCCAACATCATGCAGTGGACTATCAAAAAAGGCTGGTACATTACAGTAAATTTTTACTCCATGTAAACGAACTATTCAATCACTATGAGTGCGAAATCCAACACGGGATAATCTATGCCTGATTCAATCAGGAAAGTTTCTATATCGTATCAAACCTCATTATGGGTATTATATTTAATGGCGCAATCAAACATACGGTAATATTTTTTATACGAGATCGGAATTTACCAGTTGTGGTTGAACCACTTTCCTGGATGATTGATAGCTGGTGAGGACGTAGAAAACAGTAAATCTAGGCTATTATGAACTACTTTGTGGTTTTAGGCCCCCGATATTTTTTTATATGTTGTTAAAGTGTAAAGTATCGTGAAATGACTTGTTTTTCCAAGGAGAAAAATCACTTTTCGCTGTTTAAAGCGGACGCAACCTGTTTACGCACGTATACCCTATATACGTGCGTAAACAATATAGTAGTAGTGTAGTATCTCTAATCAATTAGCATCCTCTTAGGAGCTTTTTCTGTACATCAAAACTTTAGTTTTGCGACTTTTGTCTAAACTAAAAAAAAATATTTTTTTGTTCCGTAGAAAAATATCGTTCACCCGCGACAAAACGTACGGAACAGCTGATTTCTTTTTAGTTTTGAGAAATGTTCCGGAACAAAAGTTGTTAGTTTCGATACGTAGAGAATAAGCCCCTAAAAGGATGCTAATTGATTAGAAAAGTTGGCAGATGTGAAGCTTGTAAGCAGCATATAAGTTTAGCGCTGAGCGAAGTGTGGAGCGCATGGGTTTAGTATGGCGGTTACCATGCGCAGCCATCCCCTCCGCAATACTCTCAGAACTACACTTACGTGCCGCTACCTGTAGGTAGCTGCGCAATATTCAACCATGACTGAAGGTCACAAAAAACTGCTGGGTTTCGCGCAGCTCGAACTTACGTTAACTTTACATCCGCCAACTTGTATGATTGGGCATATAGATGAAATTCGACGGCGCATGTGAATCTACCAACCAGCACTGGGCCAGCGTGGTATATAGATACGGCTCAAGCGCCCTTAGTCGGTATGCCTATTTTCAACAGTGGGCTAATAACAAGGCAGGTACAATGAAGAGGAAAGAAATTATAACATCGTCATTAGATTTAGAGTTTTCACTCAGCTCACTTGATATTCTCTTTAACCGACTTCGAAAAAGGAAGTTCTCAATTCGACTATGGTTTTTTTTGTATGTATGTTACGCGATTACTTCGCCAATTAAGAACAGCTGACTTTGATGATTCTTTATCATTTGGTAGATCCTGACATTTAAATTTTATCGTAATCGGCTGAGTCGTTTTTCAAAACTCCAGAACGTTCACAAGTAATAAGTGCCTTTATTAACTACCACTAAATACAAGATATAATCTAAAACTACTACATGACAAGCAATTGGATCATCCATAGACCCTTGATGGTCTAAAGATAAACCAAATTTATATGATCTAGGTTTTTCTAGCCAAAATATGCCACGTCTAGGAATCATTTTAAACAAATAGGTATTTAGGTATGTTATCGTATTATAAGTAGTGCACCTGTATTATTAATATTTCAAAAATTAAAGATACTAAATACACATTTGCTTTAAGGTTGTCAAAGAAGAATTTGCAAAGTGGGACTAGACCGTGTACAGAAAGCTCAAAAACCCATTAAAATATGTTAAACAAATGCGCAGAGTAAAACAACCGCATTGAATGCTTAATTTGAATAGAATTTCATATTTTCTAATTTGATTTTTGTAAAAGCCAGCATCACGCCGCCATATTTTACTCGTGCAAGCAATGTCAAAAGATAATAAGATTCGAAAATATGAAATTCCTTCAAATGAAAATTGTTATGAAAGAAAACAATAGGAAAATATGTTTCCAAAAGAAATAGAACAAATAATTGAATACTGTACAAGGTAATGGTCTAATCTCGATATATTTTTGCATTATGTACAGTTCAATTTATTACAGTAGGTAATTATAATTTTTTAATTTTATTTTACCTACTTTCATTTTGTAAGATCGATGGATAAACAAACTTTCTATTTAAAACCACTGTAAAAGAAAAGGGCATTACAATAGGCTATTTGACAACATTGAAAATATACTATTGATTGTGGTTATCCATAGAGATGCCTGAAAAAGACATATTTCACTTTATTTAAACTAAAATACGTCTAATTTTCGCAAATCGCACGAAATAAAATAAGATATATTTTTGATATTTTATCTGTGACGTGAACGCTCTAAGAAAGGCGGCAACTCTGGTGACGTTACATGCTAGTAAACAAGAATTTCTCCATTGACTGTTGTTTGTGTAATTTGTGTTTTTGGAGTAATATTAAGTATTGGATCTGTAAGTTACTTTTAAAGTATTTTTTGTCAATTTTTAGATGTGAACTAGCGTATTAATAGTAGTAACTAACGTTATTTACTAGTATGTGACGTCACAAACCAGCGCCATTACAGAAAGTCGTATGGCGGGATCTTGAATATATCTATTTTTTGACGCTTGATTTTCATTGTTAATACAATAGATCTCTCGGAAATATAAATGTAGTGTGTTTATTATGTACTAACGAATAATTTAAAACGATTTCCAAAAACTAGTCAAATAGCCTATTAGGCATACTTCTCAGGGTAACTGCAAGTAATTTTCAGCCATAAATTCCTTTATTATCAGCAGTAGACCATGGATTGGTCTGATGATGTGCTATCATAGTTTGATGAGTTCTACATCATTTTGCTACCTTAGAATTTAATTGCAAGGGTTGGCAATCTGTTACAAAATATTCCTAAAATTCACAACCCAAAAATAATTATTTGTTATACAACAGGGCAAAGTTGCTTTTTAACCGCGTGCTCAATTTTGATTACAAGGCAAGCGAAAGATTCTAAAATTCTTAAAATAATATAAGGCAAAGAGAATATTGAATATTGCACATTATTAACAGTTTCATTTAATTCTGTTGGTGTCAAACAAACTTCCTCGTCGCTAGAAACAAGAAATTTAGGATTTTCACTTACATATTTTTAAGTTTATTGTTTTTAGGCAAAGAGTATAATTATATGACTGAGCCCACGATTGTGACTTCGGAAAACGGCGAGGTAGTTTCAGTAGTTTTTCAATAAGTGTCGTTTAATTTACATGGTTTTGAAAACGGTCACACGTCAACGTGCCAGCCCTAGTTGTCATTAGCTTGTAACGAACGGTGCAACGATCGCAATGTTCGCCGGACTGTGACCACGTGCATATCCATATAAGTGCCCGCAATAATCGCTGTTTCCGTTTGTTATTGCGATTTCTTTCGTTTTTGAACATTAGTACCTTGAAATTAGTACTTTTAGCATTAAATTATAATCTGATTCTGAAAATGAAATGATTTGACTTTGCAATAATGAAAGTAAAGGACATAAGCTGGCATATTCACGCAATGCACCGAAATTAATTAAATGCATAACTACTACTAACTTAACCCTGTTCTTGTATAGTCTTCTGTTAATAATAGTAAAATTTAATATAATAAAGGGCACGGATGCTGGAGTCTGTAGAGAAGTGACGTAAATAAAGAAAAGTATTTTAAGGACAAGAATTTTAATGCATGGACAAGATAAAAATCCACACAACTGAACTGAAAGAGATACAACAAACTTATGCTCAAAAGAGGAAAATTCTGGACTATGATGATGTTGAATGACAAACTTGTCTTTTTTTTTCAAATTTTGATGAAACATTTTAATTTAATTTATTACAATACAACAAAAGATTTCTAGTGCAACATTCATGGATATTCAACAGACCAATTTCTCTGTGAAGTGAAAAGTACGAGTATATTATAAGAAAGCATCAGCTTTTATCATTGTTAAAAGATCATCTAGCAATATGAAAATGATGAGTTGCATTTAACCTCCTTTCAATCACCTCCACAGATCCATGTAACCTCCAAAAACGTCTGATCTTATCACCCAGCACAGAGATAGATTTGTGCTTGACTCTCTAAAGAATATTGGAACAAAAACACACTGATTAGATAAGAAGACCTTGCATTACCTTATGCAAGCTATCTAGGACAAAATTTAAAGATGGCTATGATCATCACTTGGAAGAGAGCTGGAATTATAAAAACTGAAGGTATTATATAAAAAAATAAAAAATGTAGAAGAGTGTTTGCCTTGCAATAGAGAGGTTGTGCATTTAAATCACAGTTTAGTAATGAGTGCTTTGAAATCTATACATTTGAAATATGTATGAATAATTTATTTTTGAGGTTGACGCGGGCTTTTTTCCACTAGCACACCTTCAATTAATGTTATAGGTATCACATAAACTAAGTCCATTGAAGGCACGCTAGTCCAGATGTATGGATTTTAACACTATTGGTTTTGTAATATTTTTGTTGTTTAAATAGTGGGTCCCAGTTGTTTTAACTGTTTAGCCATGTCAGAGGTCTTCAAGCGGCCTTAAAACTCTGACACCAGCCCGCCTACCGCCTAAGCAAAGCAATCGTAATAGCAATCATTTATGACTTCATTTTAGTCATTTGGCACCGCCTATGTAACATAAGCCATCAATTGCTTTGCGCGGATTGCGAAAGCAATCGTTGAATGAACAACTTTGATGGCTAACGTCACATAGGCTGTGCCAAATGACGAAAATAAAGTCATAAACGATTGCTATTACGATTGCTATTGCTTTAGGCGGTAGGGGGGCAGGGCTAGCCACCTGGCCTATACCAACTTACTTAATATTTTTGTGAGTACTAGGTACCTGGTTTTCATTTCAATGTAGGAAAACATTTTAATGCAGCCTGTATGCATCATAGATAAAAATCTAGAGCATATGTGAATGCACCAACCACTAAGCTAGTGTGGTAAAAATGGCCCAATTACCATTTAAGATAGGACTATATTCAACATTAGATTATAGTAAGTTTGTATAGGACAGCTGGTTAGCCCTGGTGTCAGAGTAGACTATTAAAGGTTGGTACAGTATAATACGATTCTAAATTAATGACAACTGAGAACATGAGGTAAGTCATGGTCTAGCAAATTTATAGGTCAGTGGAGGTGAGGGGTGGGGTTCTATAGTTCTATGCATCTTGTATCTGATCTTATTTCACTGAAGCCATTAAATCTGTTTCAACCTATACAGTACTGAAACTGTCTTCTGCATTCTTCTGTTCTCTTCATCTCTAAGCCGATCTTTACTGCCCAATGTGAGAGGGATTCCTAAGGAGGTCATCACTGCCCAGTGTGAGATGGCTATAAGGTACCTTCTTGCCAATATTAAACATAACTGGTTCAATCAGCTTTCATCCAGGTCAATAAACGGCTTGGCCTCTAGCTACCGGCGGGATAAATATAGCCCAAGACCCATTGTTCAGGCTAAATTTAGACGAAGGGTCCTACGGGTATGAGGATCAGAATTTACCACTTCCAAGTGTGATTATTCAATTGATTAATGGTCCTTGGCTCATAGTTTGTTACCATTTTCTTGTTATTTTGTTGACGCTTCTGGTTTGTAAATACTTTCTTTCTTGTTATTTTGTTATGACCAATTTATTTTGAAGAGGAAAAACAATTGATATTTTTTGTCAAAAATAGCACAACCGACTTAAACATTGTAATATATTATGTACCTACACAATTTGAATATGATGTATGCCATATTTAGCTTGGTTGATGATTTTTCAAAAATAATTAACCAATTATGATAAAATTAACTGGGACCAACTTCGGTATCTGTTCGGTATAGGTATACCCTATCTAATAAAAAAATAAAATTTATCAAAATCAGATTACACTGTAAAAAAAGTTATGCATATAAAATATATATATGATCAACTTCAGTGGGTACCTTCTCTGTTTTGTTAGTTAAACAGTGGATAAGTGGGGATGATAAAAGATATAAGATAGAGATGTATTTTTAGCTTTGGTTGTTGATTGCTCTTGACAGAGGATGATGGTGTGGTATCATGAATAGGAGTAGGTATAGTAATTAGATGGTGGTCATAACAGACATTTTAACAGACCTTTCAGACATGACAAATTCAAGATGAGGGGAAAGTTTAGAAATAAAAATGTGTATTTGCATGCTGTGCTGTAGTCAGATGAAGTGAAATGCGGACTTCTCTAGTTCTTACTTTGGGAAAGACCTGCGTCATCAGACTATGCTGTCTACTGCTGTGGTAGCCCAGTGTTTGTTGTGTGAGTTCAGTTCATCACAACACCTCTATCTGGGTCCACCCAGAGGTTGTTTGGATTTTAGACTCCAGACACATTAGAACCTCAATTGTTAAAATACATGTAGAGAACAAATTATAGGCTGAATACGGTGATTTTGCCCTTTGATGGCTTGCTTTGAAAATGTGATATGTTTGTTTGACTGCTCTCACTTTTTCTCATTCACTCTCATTTATACAAGTAATGGATTTTTTTGAGATGTGTGATATAACTTCTGGTTGATCTGGTGTGGATTAGACTATGTAAAAGTAAATTAATAAAAAATTACAAAAATATTAGGTAAGTACTTTTGATAAGTTATAAGGATCAAAGTTAAAATAAGTGCTTTATTCTAGGATTGTCATATTTTAGGATTACCTATACTAAGGAATTATATACCTTTCAGATCCTTTAGATACACACTTGCAGACTGCAGTGCATCTAGCAAAATAACGTTATTTAAGGGCTGCATTTTTTATCATCAAAGTTGTATTCATATTATTTAAGAATCGGTGAATGGATGACCAGAATGTATGGTGGAAGTCTGTGTGGTATTCCAAGCATTAGGTGGATAAGGGCTGATTGCTTAGAAAGAACTGGAAAGCTTAGTATCCCACCGCGTTACAAACAAATTACAGTTTGGTATCAAAATGTTCCCCCATAAACTCGGTCGGTAGATCAAAGTTATTTTCATAACAAACTGCTCAACTGAACTTCATGCAACTTTGAGTTGAAGAATAGTGCGTGATGAGGACGACCGTAAGTTTATTTTTCCCATCGAGTTAAAGTAATAATCAAAAAGTAATCGGCGTAATGATAAACAAAATAAATAAAACCGTTACCTTTTCAATTCAAACAGAGTTCGAGACAGGTCAACAGGAACAAAGTAGGTTGTGGCCAGATTCTGGCAAAAGATACTCGTGCACTCGTGAAAATACCTCTTCTAACACTAAATACAAAAATTTCACATTAACTACGTATCACAAACTATATTTACAGTAATGTCGATCCAAAATAAGGGTAAAATCTAGCTATTTTTTAAAATAAAAATCACAACACAGGCAGACGTCCTTTGCGAAAATTCTGACAACTTTTGTTTTGACTTTTGACATTCAACCACAGCATGTGTTTGACACTGACAGTTGAAGTATTTATCAGTTTTTTTTTGTACTTTGAAATCAGTGTCATTTTAGTTGTGTGTCAATAAAATTAATTTTAGTTTCATTTCACGTTTTAAGTTATTTTTGAATGGTTTTGGTGTAAAATAATACACAACATTACTAGATTTATGTTTTCAAAAACCTATTGCTGTATTTTACGCCATCTATACTAGTTGAATAAAACTATTTCACATTGTAGTGCAAGCAGAATTTGCTAGATGGCACTATACACAAGCAAAATTACTTTGAAAAGGTCAGAGGCTAGCCACCCGGCCTATACGAACTTACTTACTTTGAAAAGGTTCAAAAAAGTACTGTTATGTTTCGATAGATGGTCAGATTCAGAAATCTTTATTGCGTAAAACAGGTAGGTACATACAAAGGTGTTATAAAATATTTTTCTAGTATCACAGTTTTATCCTCTTTGGGCGTGCAGTAATTATGTGTTTAAGTTCACATAGTGCATTAAAGTAAAAAAATATTCATCTTTGTAATAATATTATATCTTTATTCTAGATGGCGCACAAAAGTTTCCGCTCATTTTCAAAATTATTAATAATTCTGCGTACCGCGGCGTTACACGCGTTAGCCCGAAATAAAAAGTAGCCTATACTAAGCTACCTCCATACCTTTCATCTAAATCGGTTCAGCCGTTTGTTCGTGACAGAGTAACTAATATCCATAGTTCCATACATACTCACAAAATAATATTAGTAGGATTGAACAAGTGCGCAAATTGCGTCCAAAGAAAATTATATTAATTATTATTATTAGGTACCTACCACAGATACCTACCTACTACTTATCTACTTAACTGTGCAAACTAAATATTTATACTTACATTATACCTACTTCATTGCCATACCCCATAATCATACCTACCTACGACACGATTTTGAACTTTGTTTTCTGAAGAGTCGTTAGAATTTTACATTGTGTTTAATTCTGGAGATAAAAATTACTTAAATAGGTAGGTATTGAATGTAAATCTCTGATATTTAATTGATATTTTATTTATTTATGGACTTCCCTTTCTTTCTGTCCCTTTTTATACTTATAATACACGTAATCTTTTGTTATACCTAGTGCATATTTCACACTCTAGTGCTTTACAAAAGAGACCTAAAATATGTTCTAAGTTTGTAAGTACCTACGCTTGCTTTGCGTTGACTTTATTGTAGTTTTGTCAAAGAAGACATAATAATTGTTTTGTATCATCATCATTATCGGCTGTAGGGCGTCCACTGCTGGGCATACCTGCTTAGGTCTCCCCTAAAGATTTCTAATATGACCGTTTGGGAGCGGCTTACATCCAGCGGCAGCGTGATCTTGGGGTATTGATTAGATGATCAGACCATCTTTTCGGTGGACGTCTTTCACAGCGTTTGCCGACACGTGGTCTCTATTTGAGAACGATCCCATCAGCAATCCGAACTATCAACATTTCTTATTCGTACCGCCAGGGACTGGAACATTCCTTTTGCTTTCCTGTTTCCTAAGAGATATAATCTAAAGCTTTTCAAGATCAGAGTGAATAGGTATCTTCTATGTCTGCGTGCTTCATCTTCGACCACAACTTAGCTTACCATCAGGCCAGTTGGTGTTCAAGCACGGACTTATATCCGTTTAATAAAAAAGCTATGCACCCTGTCCACTGCCATTGCAACTTTCTAATTCACTGGGGTATGCCGGCAAAGTTACAGTAAACTTTGCTTCGACTACAAATCTCTTCCTTATTGACCGACGAACCACCGGAGGAGGTATACAATTCGACTTAAAATATATATATATATATTTATATGTATAACCACGCATAACTTTTTTCGTAGTGGTCCGATTTCAATAATTATTTTTTTATTGCAAAGAGTATACTTCGACATTGGTCCCATTTAAATTTTATCGAAATCGGCTGAGCCATTTTTGATAAATCAACAATAATGTGAAAAATGCTACATCGATCCGTGCGAAATATTCGCGAATTCTGTACACGGGTGAAGTCGGTCATGTTAATTTTTGCAAAAAATAAACTTGTTATGAATAAATATTAGGGGACATCTTACATCTTATTGGTTGGATATCGTAGTTTATATAGGGGAATGTGAACAACAATAAAATCACATCATAAAACTGAAACATTTTATTTTAAATTATAACTTTTTCTCATTTTATATAACGCTCTTTTACATATAACTGGAAGCCTCTACGTAAACATAGGTATAAAGTATAATTTAATGTAATAAGTAGATAGGTAGGTATAGAATACAGAAACGTAGCTTAAACTTAACTTATTAAATAGCTTATCATTAACTAAACGCTGGCGGCTGAAGACTGGTGGCAATCAATTTTCACCTAGAAAAAAATATATATTAGTCATAATATTTTATACATGGTGTTTGTGACAAATTCGTTCCATTCCAAATATATCTATATGATATCTCTACTACTATATCTTCTGTTGACAGATATTAAATAGTTTAGCAGAAAGGACTCAAACCCACACGGCTGTCCAAAATCAAAACGTAGCAAGTGTCTTGCGATGTAAAGATGCTTGTTAAGTTTTGATTTAGGACAGCCCTGTGGGTTGAGACCTTTCTGCTAAACTACGTCCATTTTATTATTAATAGGTAACCTATGATCTTATTGCATATATCTTACATTTTTATTTCAAAAAAGAGCAAAAAATTTCAAGTTTTATGACATCATGAAGCGCAGAGATATACGAGTAGGTATCTAACGTTAAAATAGATAAAGAAACCCAAATTCCAAGTATCCATGAATCCACGGTGGATTTAAGAGGAAAAAGGAGTATCCATGGATCCACCGGTGGATTTAAGAGGAAAAAGAAGTATCCATGGATCACCTTGGATCCACAACTCGGCTCCACTTGTGGATCCACGGATAACTTTATCTCCTCTTAAATCCACCGGTGGATCCATGGATACTTCAGGAAAAAGAAGTATCCATGGATCCACCGGTGGATTTAAGAGGAGATAAAGTTATCCGTGGATCCACAAGTGGAGCCGAGTTGTGGATCCAAGTGGAAGGAGCCACATAAATATATGTTTTTTTTTAATAATAAAATGGTGCAGATAGATTCTGATGACAAAATGGGTAATAAAATACATTTTATATTATAATAGGTTCATACCTAATATAATTTCACTAACAAAATCATGCAAACAAAGAAAAACACATTGTAAGTCACATCATGGCAAAGTTGTTTTCACTACAATTACATGCTGCTATTACATAATCAATGATAGCGAAAAATATTTAAAAATATGAATGGAATTTAATTATAACCAATTATGTTACAAATTAATTGTAAGAAAATATATTGCTTTTGGCACATAAGACGTTCGTCTTAATTTTTGAAGTATATCTAAGTAGATAATTAATTACTTTTTTAGAAGATAATTCATAAATTTTATAACGAAATCACAGCTAAATTAATTTAGGTACTTATAAGTAAATAACGTAGCATTCCCTATAAATAGTTATTTTTATAAGAAGCTTCTACTATATTGATGATTGGGATAAGTTTTCTTTTTTATTATTCTTTCTTAAACAATAATATTAGTTTATTAATATTATCATATTTTTTTTGACGAATACACTCTAGTCAATTAGTAAAAAGAAATAATTAATCTTTTTATTATTTCTAAGAATATTTTACGTGTAGGTAAGTAGGCAAAGATATCATGATGTGTTAAAAAGTAATATTTATACTGAATTAGTCAAGTTTCAATTATATTTACAAGTTTGCCAAACTTTACCAAGACCAAGTAGAATAATACACGTAAAGAAATTGGTAACTCCAAAATTGTATTAGCCTACGCATAAAAATAGTTTATTGTTCGTAGATTTTAACTGTGTAAATCTATACAGATTATTTATTAATTATATATAGAAAATATAAAAGCATTGGGTACAATTTAATATTCATCAAAATTGCATGGAATCAATCCTTGAAGGATCTAACCAGAAATCAACCAAACTAAAATTAAAATAACGTTGGTTTTAAAACAATTTTAAAAATAATTTGGTTTTAATTTACGTGAATTTACAATTTAATGTATTGCAACTATTGCAAGCTTACATCTAATCACACGGTCTAGATACCATTACCGTGACAAGGATTTTGGTTGGTCTAACTATAAAAATTGATTTATATATCTGTCCCAAATTATAATGAATAAAATCGTTGAAAATGTAACAGTAAAAAGTCAATCTAAAAAACTAGTATTTACAAGTACATTAATATGCCTGATTTGATAAAATAAGAATTCTTATACAAAAATCAAACTCGAGCCACTAATTAAAAATGCAAAATTAATTAAACAACATCAAATCAGTACAGAGCAGTTGATCCTCAAGCCAATGTGCATCTTGAAACTCAAAATAAATTGATAAATAATAAACAATGCGCACGAAGCACTAAGTAGCACCTATCGTATTAGGCGTCTATTTGACAGTAACGAACGCGATAGGTGGGTATTTAGGCAAATATTTGGTGGAGATTTAGATGCAAAACTAAAATTTTAATCAATTTTGTTGAACGTTATTAAATTGATACTTTTTACTATATTTATAAAGGAAATGTTTTAATTAATATATAATCCAAGTAACATACCTACCCAAGTAGCACAAATAGTGGCAAATAGCTCGTATATCATATCTACTTGCAGACTTGGGTGAAATTTACAACCATTATGAAGTTCTATATAGGTGGAGAGAACCCTTATGCAAACATTATAGAACCAAGTGGCGAAAAATTGCAGCTTATTTTTAGTTCCAAATGGAATCTATAGCAGTTCTCAAGATTACCGTGAGTGCCAATTAGAACTATGAGTGTAAAATGTGCGCAGTGAACGATTCATTGAACAAAAGTGCGTTCGTTCATTCTACGCGCACGGTCATTGAGTGATAAATGAGACGTCAAAGTTATTCAGAGTAGCGATAGTCCGCGATAGCTGTAAAATTGTATTTTGTGTTACGCACTGTATTTCGATTGAGATTGGCGCGGCCATAGTGCATATTATACCTTAATTAAAACTTAATACATAATATTGTATTTGCTTCCCTGCATTGAAATATCACAAAAGTCATTGCGATTGTTTTGTTACTGTGAAACTATACATTGTTTTCTTTGTAAATTTCAACGGGCCTTCGATTTGATCAAGACTTATTCAAAATACTGTGCTAAATTAATAAACGAAATAATACTATTGAAAAGTAAAACTGCTAAAAACCTGATATAATAGTTTTAGGTTAAGTATGATGTTAAAGTACATCAATAATAACTATCAAAACTGTGTGTTTACGCATCAGTGTGATAAAAATCATGTTCAAAACAAAACATTTTCAAGGTCTCCATTTTCTAAACATGGCGACCTAAAGAAATCTTATAGTTCTTAATATCACTAATTTATGCTCTATTTGCACCTACAAGATGTAAAAATCACTTATTTATATCTTGCGAGGGGCAAAGCAGTGGATCTTATTACCAATGTTAATTATTTTATCTTTTGTAGATCTCCCAGTGCCTGTGGATTAGGGGTCCCAAAATTGACAAAAAAGCCACATCGTTTTACTTTTTTCATGTTATGGAATTCATTTTTATAAAGGTCCTGATGTTTTAGTACTTTGATAGGCCTAAATCATTAATTCTATCACAAAGTGAGCGTAAAACAACAGCTTAAACAATATATATATACATATGCGTTATTATAGTAGCAATAGTTATAATAATATATAATACCTAATTTTGAAACTGTTAGATTTTTAGTGGTTTCAAATAAGTCGAAATTGCTGCTTTTGGTATTCCAGAACCCCTATAGAAACTTATGCGTTACAGTTACGCGTTGAAGTGGCGTGGCAGAGTACACTAGCCCTTAAAGCTGCAAATATAACAGGTTTCAAAAGAGCTGCAAAATGATACCTTTAGCTACTACAAGAGATATATTCCTGTATTGTATTACTTATTTGGAACCAAAAGTGCCAAATAAGAGTACGATAGCGCTTAGATTTAGGAGTTGCATATATGTGATTTAGAGACCTTATATACAACCAATACTTCTGTATAAGTGGAAATTAAAACCTGTATGTTACTTTAGGTAACAAAATCGGTTTTATGCTACCGTAGGAAACAAAGCAGAAACAAAAATCTTTCCTATGAAACTACGAGCGACAAGAAGTACTCATATACAAATATGAGTTGTGTTTAAATCTAAAGGTTTTATCAAACACTGTAATACAACTAATTTGCAACTTAGAGCTATAATATAAGTTGCAAAATTCACTAGTGTGCTACTTGGATAACCATTCCATTGAAATATTTAATTTGAAAATTCTCCAGCCCAATTTGATAAGTGCAGTGAGTTGTGAAGAATCGGTGGTTCGCTTGGCGTTGCTTTCATCATTTTGTGTGGGCTTTTTATTTATTTATTTCTTGCCAGAACAATGTGTTTACCAATGAAGTTATATATATTTATAGACAAATAGGAGCTAAAACATAATTTGTCAAACTCATATAGGTACAGGTGAAAGTTACGGAGCCAAACATTCTGTATGTGATTTAAAGCTACCTATGTCATAAACCAATTTCTATTCGAAACGAAAATACAATGCGTTTGTATACCAATGTTGAAATTGTATGTGGTATAGCTTATAGGTAGGTACCTACTGCCTACCAATCCTGAAGTCGCATTAAAAGTTTGCTGTTCCATATAAAAGGTTAATAGACTTTCGATAAAAAATTAAATGTACCAACGGCTTCGTAGTTTTCGGTTTTCTATTCGACTTCAGTGTTGGTCTCATTGTAAAAGTTCTTCAAAATCCTTATCCTTACTTTCTTACTAATACTAATTATAAATCCGAAATTGTTGGTTTATTGGCTTGTTCCTCTTTCACGCAACAACGGAGCAATGGATTGACTTGATTTTTGGCATGGACATCGTTTGAAAGACGGAAATTATTATTATCCCGAAAAAATAAAAGGTTCCTATAGGATAGTACAAAAATCAAAATATAACGCGGACAAAAACTAGTATACCATAAATTCATTTAAGTTCATTTTTAGGGTTCCGATCCACCATCGGCACCGATATTAACATTCATGATACCTACTAAGTACTGCGGATTGTTAAAAAAAAACACATCGGATGCACATTGACTCAAGCCTCTTGTTATATAAGTAGCATAGCTATTATGGTGATAATTGCGAGCAGCAAGCCGAGCATCGTCAACCAGTCGAGGTCTGCCAGGTGTTGTGAGAGCATCAGGGTGTAGGAACAAGCTAGCATCAAGGTGCCAGAGTCGCGCCAATCGCGCTTGGACGGCGACCTACTCCCTGTGACAAACAACGCAAACTATAACAACTAAAGGCTTAGGGGGCGTTTTGTTATGTGCGACAAGCGACTACCATTTTGTATTGTAATCAAATTGACACCGAGATCGAAATGAAGATTTACAAGGACAGTCTAGAGTTTGTGCAGAAAGAGAACCGTCGTGGCGGTACGGTGAACTAACAGTAAGATTTTAATCAGCAGCCGAGGTACCGACTATACTTGGTAGACACAAGTACCTACTGATAAAAATCGAATTGGTGTCTAGCAAGTATCAAACACTTTTAGTTGTACTATCAATGACAGAGCAGTGTTGTCAACTTTAAAAAATTAGTAAAATGGCACACGGGCGACCTCACCTATGACACTTTTCTTTTTGGACAAACTCTACCATTTTGTGTTATAATAAAATTGACACCGTCTACTACTTACAAGTCTTACAACAAAATAAGCATCACTATCCTAACTCTTATTTTTCCGTATGTTTGTTTTTAGAAGGTTAAGATAAGTTTCTGTAATATTTTATTGTTAATATAAATAAGTTTACAGTTAATTTGTTTACGATAGTTCTGTTTCTGTCGCTATGTGAATGGTGATTGATATAGCAAAGTTAATTATCACTGTATGTCTGCAAAGGTAAATATTATAGAGCATTAGGTGCAGCTACCAAAATGTATTGTTATTTTTAAAATTTTGTTTTCGGTGGTCGCGGTGTCGTTCAATACAAAACTACCCTCTAAATCCAACTATTACTACATCGTATAAAAACACAAAAAAGTGAACATGAAAACAACAAAAAGCTGAATGCAAAATGATTAGAGTGAAAACCGAACACCATGCATGATCGTGGACCACGTACCTCGATTTTCTTTTTGGGAATTATGATTTTGCCTTTTAGCTCTCCACGGCACAGCGTTATTTGGCAGTGAGTTGCTTTGACTAGGAGCACAATCATCTGTGTTATCAACAGAGAGCCTTCTGAGCTGCTGATTCATCGTCTGCACCAACTTAGGGGAACTTAGTTCCTCACGGATATCTTTCTCGTCGTCATTGTTGTTTTCATTAGCAGCAGCTCGAGATTTCTTACAACTGTCTAGTTTAAATATCGTGGCTAACTCTTCTGAGGAATTATATTCCGTCGAATCAGCTGCATCCCTCTTTATTTCTAAGTCATCTTCATATATTGATAGATTAACGGAAGCCCTATTAGGAACTTCTGGTTTAACGACATTCTGTGTCGCTTGGTTCAATCTTTCACTGGCTTCAGTCATGCCAGATACTTTTTCTTGGATTGGGTTGTTGTTTTCGGATTTCGTCCCTCTAGATAAAAATAGTTTTTCATTCACTTGCGTTATCCCGGCAATCAAATCAGAAATGCCATCTTTTAATTCTTTGAATGCGTTGATTTCGTTGATTTCTTTTATTTTATCGTCCATGTTTAAGAAAGGGTTCGTTGATTTCATCTCCGGTGACTTTGACTTTAATTCTGTACTATTTTTATCATCATTGACATTTTTAGCTTTAGAAGAGTCATTTTGTACGGTTAGTGGAATAATATCAGGTGTTAATTTATTTTCTGGCAAAATAACTGTAGTTTCTTGGGCTTTTTCTCGTATTCTTTGATCAGTGTTTGAAATATAATCTGACAGCTTCAAGCTCTCGTCTTCTACATTTAGTTCTTTTTCAAAACTATGTTTTAACTGATCTTCTACTCGGTGAAGTTGATCTGATATAGCTAATAAGCTAGCTTCAGTTTTCTTTGCCTTGGAGTCTTCGTTACTTTTTACAATAGTTTTCTCTTCTTTCGGTTCATATACTAGTTCAGATCGAACGCTCACTACTTTTATTTCAGGCTGAGGATCATCACACTTCTCAGTTAGTCCATTCAGAAAACTTAGTCTACTGTCAGATATCCTTGTTTGAACATCTGATTTCTTTTCAGTAGCATTACGATTCTTATCTAATTCTGCTAAAGCTACGCCTAACTTATTACTTGTATCCATTGCTTCTTGGGCGAGTAAACTTAAAACATGCTGGAATTCATCTTTTGATGAGCGCTTAGATGTTTGGGGAGATCTGTTTGATGGTGATGAGCTTTTGGACTTATCACATGATGGAGGCTTAGCAAGATGTTTATCGTCGTGGTGAATGAATGAATCATCTTTTGCAAAATTATGAGAAGGTGCATGAATGTTATTAACAAATAAGTTGACAGTATTATGCCTTTGCTTTACCTTGTTACGGGGGTAGTGATCCTTTTCAGTGTCGTTATTTTCGAAAGTATCCCGAAGTCGTTTCATAACATCACTATTACTTTGAGTTTTTTGAATAGTAGCCACTTTACTCATATTTAAAGCTTCATCTATCTCTTTTTGAATCATGGTAAAAATGTTAGCTGAAAGAGATCTTACAGCTCGCTTCTTTTTAAGAGTTGCAGCAGACTCTTTGTTACTGGGTATTTCATTGTAACTATTATGGTTATTATTTATAAGGCCATTGTAATCTTCTCCATTAAAAACGGATGAATGCCTGTGGTCTTTTCTTAAACTTCTATATGCCAAATCATCTGACACGATATCAGGCGATCTTCTGGGCACAAACCTTGATCTACCTTTAGTTTCTGGTACAGCGTGTAAGTAATCACTTTGCGGAGCAGGAGATACCGGTCCAATTGGTATACCAAAGGGCGGTTGAGGGTCTAAAGTCTTCAGTCTGCTATTAGTTTGTTTAATATTTCTGTAAACGACATCGTCGTACACTATATCCGGTTCATTACGTTCTGATTGTCTGTCATCATCTGAAGCATATGGAACGAACACTGGTGAAGCTAGCATATAACTTATTTGGGCTTGAGCCTCTTTATAGTTATTAGGTTTATCTTTATTAAACGAATTCATTCTTCGGAATGCCATATCATCTTGTAACTTGTCGGGAAGGGTTGACCTTCTAGGAACACGTCTTAACGGCGTGGAGGGTTGACTACGCAGTTGTATTTCGTCGTCGTTTCCATTCCAATCATTGAAATGGTCGTTGAATTTCGGAGTCATCAATTCTCGACGTTCCGCTCTATCTAACAAATCTTCATCACCTAGGCCTAAGCTATTATAGATTGCTTCTAATTCGTTGAGAGCGTCGTCAAGGTTGGTAGATTTTCGTCTTTCAGAACTTTTCTCATCATCGGATGTCATTTGGTAAGTACTAGGAATAAATGTGTCAGACTTATGCCGCACGTGTGTTTTTGTGGTTGGTGAAATAACTGTCTTTGGAGGTTCAACTGTAATGGATCGTTTGTATTCTGTGGTTGCCTTCCACATTTTAGCATCATCTGTGGTGTCAATTGATGCGCTACGAAAACTGGGCTTATTCTTATTAATAATATCATTTTTATCTTGTCTTTGTTTGTTTTGTTCAATATAAGATGGTGTTCTTGTAAGTGGTGTATTAGTGAAGTCACTACTGCTTCGAGAATTAGTATAAATATTTTGATTTCGCCTCTGTCTTTCGGCGTCGTCTATTTTTCTCCAGAAATCTGACGCATTGCGTGGTTTTCTGTATACACTTTCAGCTACATTTAAAGAGGCTTGAGAGTCACTTAAATATTGATTATCTAAGCCATTTTGACTAGTTTTAACGCTAATGGGTCTTCGAGATCGGGGACTTTGATCGGCATAGTACAAAAAATCATTTTTAACTTGTACTGGCTCGGGTTTCATAATATTATTTACAGCATTTTGTTTTCGCCATGGTGATGAATTAACGTAAACTCCATAATGGTCTGGTTCGGCTGATACAGACGCTGGTCGTCGTGGCTGCTCAGACTTATATTGAAAACTTTGTATATAATCATTGTTTTGCATGGCTATGTGATCTTCTGAGTTCGAGATTGGTCGTCTTAGGCCATTAAACCCATTTAGTGTTGATCTCTCTTGACTTCGACGCATAATTCTCTCAAAATCATTATTAGACACTCCATGCACTACTTTATTATTGCTATGGTTAATTCTAT
This sequence comes from Hypomecis punctinalis, assembly GCA_949316475.1. Lineage (NCBI taxonomy): Eukaryota > Metazoa > Arthropoda > Insecta > Lepidoptera > Geometridae > Hypomecis > Hypomecis punctinalis. The sequence goes on from OX438810.1 coordinate 17,412,255, forward strand.
CCGCTATGATAGGATTGTTTTCATAATACATGGATAAAGGAGTTGTAACTTTTCTTTGCATGTCTCTAGGTGGAGGTACTGGTGGTGCTTTTTCCTCTCTTTTTACGTTAGTTACATTTCCGAGAGGGAATTTAACACACATGACCTTTTCTGGACTTTCATAATGGTTACTTACGCTCCTTTCTCTATTGTTATTGGCATAAAGCGTTTCTTTATCGCGGTTTGTGTTATTGCTTGGATATTGGATGGAATAGTTAATGTGCTCGTTGTTAACTTTAGCATTAAAGTTAATGGATGATGGGTAACTCTGAGTAGTCGATGGGAATGATGAAATTGATTCGGATTTCATGGGACGACGGTTCGCTTCATTGGCGTATAATTGTTCTTGTTTCACTTTGTTTGTTTGGTCACGCTTACAAGTTCCGTAGCCACTACTTTGGCTCGTGGGGGTTCTTGTTAATAATTCTACTTCAGCTTTCGTATAACCTTGTTGTAATAATTCAGCTTCTTTATTCAACTGATTCTCTTCATCTCGCGATAATCGTTTAATGTATCTTTCGTTCCTCGCGCTTCTAGATCTTTTATTTAAAGAACTATCACGCGATCTCATCAGCGAGTCTTCACTTCTGAACCTGATCATGGATGAAGAGTTTGATGATTTTAGTGAAGATTCTTCTTCGCTGCTTGAATCTCCTTTCATACTGTTTCTTAAGGCTTCTACTCTAGCTTTCAATCTACCTTTTCTTGTTTTTCTAGATGGTGTTTCTAACAGAGATTTTCCTGAACGACTCGTGGCATCATCTCTGAGACTAAGCGATTCTTTTGAAGCACCATACAGTTCTTGAGTCTTAGCTCTATAATTAATGAAGCCAGCCGATGGGTCCGATAAGACACCGTCGTCAGAAGCATCACGAACTTTAGCCTTTGCTAAACTCTGCGCTCGTCTAGAATCCCTGATTACTATGTGATCAAAGTTGTTGACCGCAGGAGTTTTCTTCTTCTTTTTCGATTTTCTTTTCGAAGGTGATTTTGTGCTGACTCCTTCGTCACTTTCTGAGGAGGAGCTTTCTTCTTCTTTCTTTTTTCTTCTGAATAATTTGCCGATGGACCATTTTTTGTCCTTCTTGCGTTCTGGGTCTGGTTCTGGTGGTGCAGGTCGGTCGACTCGGCGCTGGACGGAGGCGTACTCTTCGTTGTAGGGGCGGTAGGATGCCGAGGCCGAGACATCCCGATGCGGCACCGGTGGAGAATTGACTGCCTGAAATTGAGAAAAAAGTAAGTGAGACTTGAGAATTATCCAGGTTAAAATTATATTATACTAACACGTCGTCATAGTCTGTAAGTTGTAAAATATGTCTCGTAACAGATATAGATTTTCTCTCTATATATTTAAAAGAACCCCCTGGTAACTCGTATATGCTTATGTTTCGTAAGTATATTGTATGCGAGGTTGGCGAGGTTTCATAAATAAAATAAATAAATAAAACGGCTTTGGCATCTACCCAGTCAGTCTTATTGTGCCTTTTGTATGATAATTTGCTAGGTTTGTGGACATTTTGCAAGAAGATTAAACTTTCAAAGATACAAAATTTTTGAATTAGTATTAGAATATGAAACATTGTTCAAAATTGTACCCTTAAATTGGTATCACGCATTTTTATTAGAGCAACGGAAGTGAAAATATTTGTCGCGCGTTTAAAATAATCGTAGAGACGTAAAGTACCATCCCACCCAAGACCCAAATACTTCAAAACTCCAATAAAGTACGACGTTGAGTAAAACATCGTAAATACACCAAAAAATATCTCGCCTTGCTGTCTGGACATGGATTCTGTTCAAGGACAAGCTCTTGGCCGCTTGTCAAAGTTTAAAAAAGTACGACATAGTAAAAGTGGTATTATTTCATTCTATTCTATTTCTTAGAAGTTTCGCTAAACAGGAAATGAATATTGTGTTTACTAATAATGCGTTACATAAAGATATAAATAAATAATATACCTACTTTATTATAGCTGTGCACAGCTACAATACATTCATAAGTGGACAGACATACAGACAACCCAAAATACTTACGTTACGAGATCATAGAGCAAGACACTTCTAAGGGGTCTTTTTGGAAATCATTAGAGTAAGCTGTCTTATTTCTGAGTTATTTGTGATAACTGTGACAGTAATACGTGGAAACAGCAAAAGTTAATAACCTAAATTAAAGAAGAATTCTAAAGAAGATATAGCCGAATTGCTGCAGACCTCTCGATACCCTATGTGGGTATCGATAGCTAGTTAGGTAGTGTAGAACTGAGCGCTAGTTTTAACTCTAGCACGTATAAACGAGCGAAAAAGTTCATGGTAAATATGTAAGGGATGCAAAGAAACCAGCATAAGCTTAGCGCGGGCTGACAGATTATCTGATCATATATTTTACTATTGTTTTTCAAACATTGTTTTTAGTCCAACCTTCCAATAAAAAAATCATGCTTTCTTGGTAAGATAGCAAGTCAACCAAGTTAAGTAAAGAGATAACAAAGCGTACCCGTAAATTAATATTTTGCTAAAGCTATCGAAAGGGTCAATGCTAATTGTATTTGATAAACATTGCTGACCGGGATTGCGTACTTAACTATCCTACTTTGTTACGAAGTTATTATAAAATATTTTTTTATATTATAGCACTTATTTGTACCTAAACATTTTTATTTAATTACGGCATGTAGGTATGTAATTGTAGTATTTAGTCATAAATTAGCAAGAGCTAATTAACTTTGTTATTTTTCCCTTGTACATGTACCTATCGCATTAATTAACGTAGTTTATTATACAAGGTTACCATGGAACTGCGGAATCAAGATAAAAGTCTCTACCATTTGGAATATGGTTGGTTACCAATCCTGAAGATGACAAAAGCATCTGTTCCCCAGGAAAGTCATAAGAATCAAATGCACGTCTGCTGACATTAATAAAATATTTTCAGTTAATGAATAATGTATTCTCACGCGACGTTCAATGAAGTTTATTTTTTATTTTATGTTGATTTTAGGTCAGACAATATTTAGAACTACAACAATGTGATCTTTTCAGCCTGGCACCGAATACAATAAGTAAATTAATCGATCCATGCCTCACTGCTAAACATGCATTTCTTCTCATTAAAACAAAGGAAAAGCTACAGTCAAGCACACTGGCCAAACACATGTTATCCAATGACTTGACTGCCTCGGTGGGTCAGTGGTTAGTGAACCTGACTTCTGGATCAAAGAGGCGTGGGTTCGATCCCCACCCAGGGCAGGCATTTATGTGGTGTTTGGTCTGTGTCTGGGTGTATTTAGATACTATCTATATAAGTATGTATTTAAAATATGTATATGTAGTGTATCAGTCTCTTGCAGCCATATCACAGCTTTCCTTAGTTTGGGGTCAGAGACCGTGTGTAAGATGTCCCCTAATATTTATTTATTTAATGGCTGGCTAACATTTATTTGACACGTACTTAGTGTTAGTTCTGTATCCATGTAAAATTGTATAGCTAATAAAAAAAAACTTACAGGTAAGAAAGATCTAAAATAGTCATTATTAGTCCTCTCGCTGACCACGGCCACCATTTTTATCACAACATAAAAATATTTTATGAAAAGTTTATTTATGTTTCACTCCAATATTTTTAACACCCACTGAACGACGCTCTGGCACAAGCACCATTGGAATAAATAACCACTAGTTTTGTTACACACTTGTTAGTATAATATGGATATATTTTTATCTCTATAATTATCGGCCAACTATATTATTAAGATGATTTGACCAGATTTATTACGACAATCTCGTGCACACCGACTGTATAAGGCCATTCTTACAAGGCCAAATGGCAAGAAAACAAAACATTTTTGATGATATAATTTAAAATTTTCGATATTTAGATCCAGCTTAAGTTTTCATCACTTTCAATGAGCAAATAAATAAAATACAAAACATTTCCTGGCCTGCATTTCACGCGCCATTAAGCACTGAAGATTTTTATTATGAAACGAAAATTGAAAACAAACTAGATAACACTTAATAATCTCATGTTGATTTGGTAATAGCCACAAAATACTCGACGCTTTGGTATGTTAATTAAATCACTATTTTTCGTATCGGTTGATATTTTTGTTCGGATATTATTGAAATATTCAAGGACTGCGCGAGCGCACGTCTGTCCGCGTCGACGCGAGCATCTTATACTCCAGAGTCGCGACGCGACGGTTTAGTCTTGGCCATATCTCAAATTATACTAATCATAATATACAAAGAGCACGTGTATTTGTTTGTCAATTTGGAAGCTTAAAACTGATTTAATAAGACGGGTGCTTCCTTGCTGTAAGACAAATGTAAAGGACTGAAGACCTTGTGTTCAAGTCATTTAACATTTAATAGGAAGTTGTGAAATGACATTCATTTCTATGTGATTAATTTGGAAATATAGCAATGGACACGAAGTACAAGAGTTGTTTTATAAAAAAATATTTACAATATTTCAATATTACTCGAGTAGAATTTAGACAAAAGAGATGTTTTCGCCCAAAATAGTCCCACATAAAAGAAACTCCTAAATAAACACTGGCTCTACATCGTCACCTATTTCTACAAATTTAATGTTTAACATTCTTCTTAACTCTTGTACGAGGACTAGTAACAAAATAATTACAAAAAAAACATTTCATTATTAACTTTTTTATTGTTTCATAGTACAGAGTTAGCTATTTACATAGTACGGAGAGTTTACTTTGGCAACAAAAACTGATAGAGCTCTACGAAAAGTGTAAACAATTTCGTGTTATACATAAGTAGTTTAGGTACATGATGTACCTATTGATGTTTTTCGTTCAGTAAAGTGACTTGACCAGAGTAGGTTTTATTTTGGAATAGGTAGAGAAGCGGCCAACAGCGAGTCGTCCCATCGCTATAATAAAACGGTCGGCGTTCCCGTTGATCCACAAATCTAGTTATTTATACGCGCAGAACGCACTATTTTTATTTTATTTGGGTGCAATTCTGACATAGGAACGTGGAATCCTCGCCACTTGAAGATTGTTTTGTTTTGAGATATATTTGGCGCGAGGCGATGCGGTTGATTTGTTGGTCAAAAAGATTTATGAAATTTGTCTTCTTCTGGCTGACTGGGACTCGAAACTACTAGAGCTAGAGCAGACCTCATAAAATGGTTTAATGATTTAACGCTACACTAAGCCCAATTACAAAGGCGCCATCGTAATTATATTAGCTAAATAGCATAGTTCTGTTTCTTTTTCACTTTAGGCATTTGATAGAGAGAACGCTTTTTACGTTGCTGTTAAATTTACGCTGGCGCCTCTGTAATCGGACTTACTGTATGGTTGTGGAAATGTGGATTGACTTTTCGTTTGTATTTGTATGAAAAAATAAAGTTAGACTTCTGTACTAATAACCACTACTCAGAAGTAGTGGTTATAAGTATGTCTTTAAATGATACTAAAAACAGTAGAAACTAAGCTAGCTGACGGTCTTTTAATGGATTTACATAATTTTCAGGCCATGAGACTTGGCCAGTCTCGTTCAAAAATAGTTCAGCGAGACGAAATTTTATTGTTAGACTCTTTTGCATGATATTAATAAAAATAGGCTGTGATGGTGGAGAGTATAAGCAAAATACTATCATGAGATTGCACTTTTTCATCATTTATAATAAATATTTATCACCGAAAGATCTTAGTAAAATTATATTTTACTAAATGTAAATTACAAGAATTAGAATTAGAATCATTTATTGATGTATTGAGCTTAATACTAAAATTAAATATACAACAGTTTGTATAATAATAATTAGTACCGCAAAATATATCTCGTCATTTCACAATACATAATCGCAAAAACTAAATTTAAAAATTGATTAAAATTTAACAATAAATAACTATCTACTTCAGCAACAAGATTAAATGTTGTAAATGTGTAAATTATGCATAATTTACTGTAAGTACACATAAGTAAATTTTTTAGGAGGCTGGACTGTATGCAAGATTCAAATTTCTAAACAAAATGTTAAAAAACCGTAAAAGTGCTACGTGTCCCTCATAAAGCACCTACGAGCAAAACCCCCATCCCGCGAACAAGCTTCAAACTTTTGCAAAAAAACCCTCCAACTGACTTCTAGACAAAATGCAGCTGTTTCTAACATAAAACCAAGAAAATTACGAAAATGCATTACGTGCTTTGAAAAAAAAGCAAGAAAATTCCATGTAGTCGTTTGCTCTGCGAATGTACGAAAGCTTTTAGTACCTTTTCAGTTTCTTCAGTTAAAAGCGTTAACACGTCTGAAAACCACATACTTCAATATAAAGTGGGAAAATATAAGAAAATATATTTCTCTAGGATAAAATATCGAATAATAAAAGGAGATCGAGAATGTTGTACTGGGTTAGGTACTTACATACTGCGATATTCAGCGAGAAACAAGACAACCATGTGATGAACAGTGCCGTGTCTTGTACTGTGCTTAACAAATATGATGTATTGGTCAGTGATCACACACATTTTATGCTTTGGTAGAGTCTAAACCTGACCTCACATACAGTTGTACCATTCATGGGTGTCATTCTGGGTGTTATTTAGTTACTATCTATATAAGTATGTATTTAAAAATAAGTATATGTAGTATAGTCATAGTCATAGTCATTTATTGATAACACCACTGTTACAAGTCAAATACCATTAGCAATAATCTATTTCAATACATACAAAACACTTCATATACATCGTATATGAAATTAATGATTATATGTGTAATAATTAAATGTCAGAGAGTATAGATTGAATGTCACAATAAATAATAAAACATATTATATCAAATAACAAATTAATCAAAACAAATCATTATATCAAATACAAATTAATAAATTAAACATGTCATTCAATATTCCACACAGTCAATATATCAGTCTCTGGCAGCCATATCACAAGCTTTGCTTAGTTTGGGGTCAGAGGCCGTGTGTAAGATGTCCCAAAATAATTTATTTAATTATTTATTCAATGGTACTTCTCACAAATACTAATATTAGATCATAATGTAAGTTATCAGTTTAGTCAGCAATTGTTTTTTAAAAAGTCCCTTGCTTAAATTAATAATGCCTAAATTACTGATAAATAATACAGTAGGTTTACGAGTATAAACAACAATAAATATAAAATCGAGTTTTTGAAAATGCCACGATCTACGATTTTTTTTTTAGGGTGCCGTAGTAATATCAGGAACCCTTATAACATCGTTGTGTCCGTCCGTCCGTCTGTCCGTCCTAATGGTACAAAGGCTTATAACTTCCACATTTATTTACCAAATTACATGAAATTTTACTTTATGATAGTGTTAGTATAGATCTCAATTTTAAATTAATTAATAATATTTTCAAAATTATGTATTTTGGAGGTAGGTCTCATAGTGTTATAGTTAGTGAAATAAAAAAAAGTTTTTTTTTTATTTCACTTTGATTAAAAAAAAAGATTTATTTTTATTTCACTTTGATTAAAAAAAAAGTTTTTTTTTTATTTCACTAACTATAACACTAAAAGTACAAAAGCACAATCACAAACATTAAGTACCTACTTAACCAAACACAAAACACGGTTTTTAAGTAACATACAACATGTTACGAAACGTCGGGATGAGGAGGTATTAATGTAGTATTGTCAATATAAACTTTATCAAATAAAAAAAAAAAATAAAAAACATGTTACGACAACAATAATATAACTATAGTAATTATTACATTTTTGGTCTCAATAAATTATTGAGTACTAGCTTTTGCTCGCAGCCCCGCCCGCGTAATATTTTGATTTTTGTGCTATCCCAAGGGAACTTATTTCCGGGATAAAAAGTAGCCTATGTCACTTTGCAAACTATGTCCATGAATTGAGTCAATCCACTCCGTTGCTGCGTGAAAGAGGAACAAGCCAACAAGCTTTTCGGATTTATAATATTTATTAGTAAGGATTGAAAAGAGACGATGATAAATTAATTAGGAACTAAGTATGCTGCGCTTTTCCGTTTATATTATCTCCATTAAAAACAGCCCCATCAATGATACTTTTTTTAAGCAAAGCAATGGCCGATTTACGAATAGGCTGAGCAATGGACTCATTATTATTTTATACTACGGGACTAATCGTGCACTAAAATTACGAGATAAATAAATACCTCCTCATCCCGACGTTTCGGCCGAGTCTACCCGTGACCACGGACGATGCATCTCGGCCGAAACGTCGGGATGAGGAGGTATTTATTTATCTCGTAATTTTAGTGCGCGATTAGTCCCGTAGTATAAAATAATAATGTGTTCGAATCGCGAAAGTTTAAAAAACAACAGTGGACTCAGGCCTATATCTCTGATTTGGCTATGGATCATAACATTTCTATCACAACATGTATTTCAATAGGTGAATTTATCTCAACAAAACAAACTTTAAATAAACGTTATTTATGCATTGGAGATAGACAAGGTGCCTATTTACAGATTTCAGCAGCATCCGTGCACTTGACTCACACACACCTACACATACACCGACAAACATATCTGCCAGTTTATATTTAGAGCTCCCTTCGATCTAACACTTCATTAGGCGGATGAACTGAGGCGCACATCGCGGGAGCTTTGATTTTGATAACACAGGGCTATCCAGAACTGATGTACTAAGCCAAAAGGAAGTGATTCAGACTATTATTATGAACGTCTTAAACGTAACACTTGCTTCCGTAGATGGTGACGATGATTATGATGATGATGAAAACCAATTTTTATTATGTCATTCTATGGTAGATTGCTAGAAAAACATAATTGACTAAGCAATATTATGTTTGTGAGGTTATTACCTTAGAGTTGTGCGCAATTTTAAAAATGAAAATATAAAATAAAATATTAATAAATAAAATTTTCTTTTATAACTTACTAGTTTTTACCCGCGGCTTCGCCCGCATACGCAATATATCATTAAAAAAGTGTGGTATAATATTTAAAAATTAATATACCAAACATCCGCTGCTTTACAAATGCTCCAAAAAACGCTAGTGAACCTCAATCTTCTTCAATTAAAAATAAATTAAGGCACACATCCATTTCATTTAGAAAAAGATCCTTTATCCCGGATTAATTAATTCCTCTCCCTATATACGGTATTTTAGGAACACTCGACCCGACTCGAGTAGGAAAGGGTCCTTGCAGTTTTTAATCACTAATGAAACAACTAGAACTCAGTTCTCTCTTTTTAACCGATTTCAAAAAAGATATTCTTCTCAATTCAACTGTGTTTTGTTTGTTTCAACGTGTGTTTTTGTATGTTTCAACCAATTTTGATGATTATTTTTGTTTAGTAGATCTTAGGTATGCATTTCAGAGGTCATTTAAATTTAAATGAAATCGGCGAATTTTTTTATGGAAAATCTACAATAATGTAAAAATAACTACTATTAGTAATAGTATTATGACGACATTATAAATTAACTGAAGTTAGATGTTGTGCAATGTGTATCTAATGTTTTATTTCTCGTCTGTTCGTCTGTCTCTAAAGCGCATAATGCATTGGTTTTGATGATTAGAAACTGATGAATAAATGAATTATCAAAATTAAAAGCTCATACTAATATCTTAAATACATGGATATTTCTAATCAATTAGCATCCTTCTAGGGGCTTATTCTGTACATCAAAACTAACAACTTTTGTTCTACGACTTTCGTCAAAACTAAAAAAAAAACAGCTGTTCCATATACATTTTGTCGCAGGTGAACTATATTTTTCTGTGGAACGTGGCTAAGCGTTCGGCATGTTTCAGTCTTTCAGTTGTTTATTCAACAGTGTTTTCTTACGACGTTATCACATAAAGTATCGTCCGTAAACAGATTTTTCAGAAAACTAATTTTTGAAAAACAACAAAAATTCCTTTTGAATTTTGACGAAAGTCGTAGAACAAAAGTTGTTAGTTTTGATGTACAGAATAAGGCTCTAGAAGGATGCTAATTGATTAGAAATAACCATGTATAAGAAAACTTATGAGTAATTAAAATGTGGGTCTCCTCCCCTACTACAAGACCGCCGTGAGTCGTGTCAAGTATAAACAAATTAACGTGCTTTCTCCATTCGAATAGACTTTAATTAACGTCGAGTCAGTGGTAAGTATACTCGTATCTGCAGTTCAACGGTTTTTCTAATAAATATAAAATGATTTAGATTCTTAGAATACCTCATTAAGATTATTTTAATCAAGGAAATAGCTAACAAATGTCAAACTTTTTGTTGAGAAGCATTAAAACTGTAATTCCAGGGAGTACGAAGATACCTAGCAGGTTAATTTACCTACATAAAAATACAATTTCGATATTCTGTTACGACTAATATTCCTATGATTCAATTACGACATAGGATTTTATGATTCTACAGCAAATGCATTTCAAGCTTTATGTAGGTAAAAATTATATTATTATTAATCCATTACTAAAATAGCAAGAGAATATCACTCTTTGTCACATTTTAACTATGATATTTAAAAGCTGTGAGATAAAGATGCACATAAACCCGAACTTATGTAATTTCGAAGGGTTTCATTAACTAGCATTGAGCTATCTTGGGTGTTCACATTCAAAAAGGTAAAAAGTAGGAAGATAAAATGATCAGATATTAGAAATCAGAATTTTAAAAATCTTCGTAGTAGCTCTACACATTTTTAATAAACACTCCTGGCGTGAAACGAGGTAAAACTAACGAAAATGTATGGTAAGTACGATATTCTCGATTTCAGTAGAAGTTTTCAGTTACTATTTACAAACTCATATTACGGCCTCCGTGTTGCCAAATTTATATCGAAAAATAGTTGTACTAGTTTTTACCCGCGGCTTCGCCCGCATGTTATTTTGATTTTTGACACAATATCATTATAATTTATAGCCTATGTGTTATTCTGATATATAGGCTATATTATTGCAAAGTTTCATCTCAATCCGTTCAGTAGTTTTTGCGTGAAAGAGTAACAAACATCCATACATCCATCCTCACAAAACTTTCGCGTTTATAATATTAGTAGGATGTACGTACTTTCACTATGAGGTCTTTTAGGTACAACTCGACTATTTTTGCAATTTTGGCAAAATAAAACTGCTGTCCTATGTAAGTATTTTGAACTTTTTATATGGAATAGATAGATGCTTTTGACGTGACAACGTCTTATAAATTGGTTTGCCGGGTGACACTTCAAGAAACTGCGTTACGCTCCGCTCACGTTATGCGCTCACAATGAGAGCGAGTGAGAGGCACGCGTCATGGTTAGCCCGCCTAAGAGCGAGAGAGACAGACATTTTCATCCTTCTTCCTACTATACGAATGAATATTCACATTAAAATTATTTTACCACTCAAAGTCGTTGTCACGTAAAACTTTCGCCCGTATACCGACTTTACAGGCAACCAATTTTTTATTCAGCGTTAGTAAAAAAAATCATAGGCATGATTGCGTAATCATTATCTACCTACGTAAAAATAACAATACAACAATTTATAAAAATAGAATAGTGTAGGTGAATAAATGATCAAACATAATTGTTGTCTAAAAATATTCTTCCTCATAATGTTGCTAATCATCTTGAAAGCCGGCTTACATTTGCCCGACCCCATCAAAAATAGGCCGCAGGTCGAAAGTTAATTTCGTCTATTAATACACCTACACAGTTTATATCCGAAACCATTGAGATGTTTACGACTCGTACTCGTATACTGTGTAATACTAATAAGTTCTGTTTGTTTGTGTTACTACAATTTTATAGCGAGGCAAGGGCGGATGCTCACAGGGGTGAAATCTTGAATTATGTCTTGTCAGGTCCTTTATTTGACTATACCTTGTACCTAATTACACCTTGATTGTACTTTGTTTTTTTGTGGAATAAACATCATTTCATCTTAATATACGGGTGGCGCAATAGAACGTGCATTTTTAAAATAATTATTTAAAAAAAAATACAAAAGGTATAGTTAAAATAAAACTAAGCAATTATTAAGTGATAACTGAAGTTTATTTTTTAAAAATAACATCATCTAAATGATGACCCTCTCTACGTTGGCACTCCTCTAACCGCAAACGGAAATTACCGAAAACTTTCTTAAGTAGTGCTGGTGTGATTGCTGCCATTTCACCACGAATATTCTCCTTGAGCTGACTGATGTTTCTCGGATTATTGGTGTAGACTTTGTGTTTGAGGTATCCCCACAAAAAAAAGTCAGGAGGCGTCAAGTCTGGACTGCGCGGAGGCCATGGGATATCACCTCTTTTCGAAATCAGTTTGCCAGGGAACATCTGCTTCACAACCGCCATGGAGTCATTTGATGTGTGACTGGTAGCTCCGTCTTGTTGGAACCAAGTCCTAGAGTTCTTTATTCTTGAATTTTCAAGTTCTGGGGCCAAAAAACCTTCCAACATCGCAACATAGCGTTCGGTATTAACAGTGATGTTTTGCCCCCGTGCGTTTTCAAAAAAATAAGGACCAATTATTCCTTTGGCAGATATTGCGGCCCAAACTGTCACTTTAGGGCTATGTAACGGTTTTTGATGTTTGAGTCTGGGATTTTCACTATTCCAATAACGACAATTTTGGCGGTTTACGAACCCATTCATATGAAAATGTGCCTAATCAGAGAAAAGGATGTTTTCAAAATTTGAAAACCGATTGAGCATTTCATTAGCAAATGTGAGCCGTGCTATGAAGTCAGAGTCTTTCAATTCTTGAGTTAATTGCAGCTTGTATGGATGCAATTTAAGATCCAAGTGTAAAATTCGTTGCAAACTTCGTCGTGATATGTTTAGGACAGACGATCTCTTGCGAGTAGACATTTGTGGATCTTCTCGTACCGACTGCTTAACACTCTCAATATTGTCTTCGGTCCTAGATGTGCGTGGACGACCTTTCGCGTGTGGTTTAAACGTCGATCCAGTCTCTTCAAAACGCTTTATCCAGATTTTAATTAAATTAGCACTCGGAGCCTCCCTAATTTGCCGTACACCATACTCAGAACAAAATAGTCGCCTGACAACTACGTACGAACGAGTTTTCGTAAAATGCGCGCACGCAAAATGCGCGACGCTTCCCGTCGAAGTGACTCATAGTGACTAAAACTTATGAACCGCGCTACCCAACGATATCGGTCTCCCCCCGCCCACGCCCCTTCTACCCCGCAAAAAAGATGATGCAATATGCACGTTCTATTGCGCCACCCTGTATATAAATCTCGTGTCACAATGTTTGTCCTCAATGGACTCCTAAACCACTTAACCGATTATAATAAAATTCGCACACCATGTGCAGTTCGATCCAACTTGAGAGATAGGATAGTTTAAATCTCAAATTATAGTCGCAATTTTAATTTATTTAGCCACAGCAACGCGTGGCCGGGTCAGCTAGTTTTATATTAAGTATGGTTCTCAGCTAAGGCTCATGTAGAAATACTGTCATTAAGTATACAGGGTTTCTGGTTATCAATAAGCATCCTTTTAGGGGCTTATTCTGTACATCATAACTAACAACTTTTATTCAACGACAAGTCTGTTCCATAAAAAAATATTGTTCACTCATGACAAAATGTATGAAACACGAACAGCCGTTAGTAGGTAGTTACACAACAAAAGTTATTAGTTTGATATACAGAATAAGCCCCTGAAAGGGTGCTAATTGATTACCAGTAACCCTGTATATGGACATGTTTTAATTATTTTCTTGTTGTTATATTTCTAAGTCTGTTTTTGCGGTTTTCTTTTGGTAGTAGCTACATAAGTTCATTTTGTTATTTCTTTGGATCTGGTCAGATATTTTTTTTAAGAAAAAAATATGTGAGTATGCTTGCATATTTCCCTTCTCGCAAAACTCAAGTGCTATTTTAAACATATAATTTTATTTAGAAATTCGTTAATTGGGTACGATTCTACCCGAATCAAACTGTGAGTATTTATACAATAGGGTAGATCTACAGTTTCCTTATAAGAAGCTCTCGCTACAGGGCTGGGTCAAGGGCCAAATACAAAAGGCTTGATCCTTGACACGCCGGCCATTGTCAGATTTCCCACTCACATTTTTCAAGTTCACTTTGCTAACCACTGAGATAACTTAGGCTAGTGATAGTATTTTAACTTTTTTTTTAAATTTTTAAATTGTACCGTAATTCCCTGTAGATAATCTAACACGAGCTCCATTTTTCCGGGACATAAATTAGCATATATCCAAAGTACATCATAAAGTTTTCTTTTAAAATAAAAAAGTGCCTTTTTTTGTGACATCTTACACATGGCCTCTGACCCTAAACTAAGCAAAGCTTGTGATATGGCTGCCAGAGACTGATATACTACATATACTTATTTTTAAAATTCATACTTATATAGATAGTAACTAAATAACACCGAGACCCAGCTTTTTCCTTTTGAGAATTGACTAGTTTTTTTACCGACTTCCAAAAAAGAGGATGTACTATATTCGTATGTTTTTTTTTTGTGTATGTTCATCGGTATTTTCGCCAATAGTGAACCGATTTAAAAAAAAATTGGTCCGAAGTATACTTCCTAAGTGGCTCTGTTTAAATTTTATCGAAATTGGCTGAACCGTTTTTGATAAATCAACAAAAATGTACATAGATGTCACACCGGTTCTGGTTTAAGAATATTTATTAATCTCAAAAGAATTTACAAAAAATCGCTTACTGAGATTACACAATTTTCATAAGTACATTCTTGTTTTGAAGCGCACAGTGCAGACTTACCTATCCAAAATAAAAAGAAACTATAAAAACATCGTTGAATTTCGGCAACACTATACATATACTCGTACCATTCGTGCAAATTATTCGAATTCTGTACAAGGTGGAAGTCAGTATTGCGATTTTTTGCGCAAAATAATTATTAGATTAGTAAATATGGCCGGAAAAGTGTATCCCAAACCTAAGTTGTATGATGTTGACGTCGCCCCAGTCTGGTGGCTCCAACCTCCCTCGAAAGGGATTTTCTTGTGATTGTGTCGGGCCATAAATCTTTGTTACCGAAATGCGACTTGAATTAACGAAGGTAAAATATAATGAAGTCAAATTCCTTGAAGCAAGTCTGTGTTTATGAGCTCTCTTGTTTATTTTCATAATGTTGTCACGTTTAATAAGACGGAAATGTAACAAAGTTGCTTACAACAGTGCCGTTATTTTGTACACAGCTCATTTGTAATGAAAGGAGAAACTTTTCTCAAAATAAATGGGTTATCAGTTATGTTCATGAATGAAGTCGTCCTTTCTTCACTAAACTGACATGTTCGATTAAATAATACCTACTACGATTAAATGCTTACTTAATTACATACCGGCGAACTTCGTTTCACGCAATATTTTTAAAAATTATAGCCTATGTGTTCTCATTCTCATTCTCATTTGAAGTAGGGGCGATAAGTCCTACACTGACGTCCCGCATGGGGTATTTTATGCATTTTCCCCTCCAGCGTCTACCCGAGCCAGCCCAGCTCCTTAAAATAACGGAGCGTAGCTCTGGGCCGCTGGCATAACTGATCCAGTGGCTTGGTTGGTATACTAGATGGCGATGAGGATGACGCTGTAGATGCTGATGACAAAGCAATAGTAGCGTCATGCAACCCGAAAGCGATTCTAGTTTCTGCCGTGGCCTTGCAATGCCACAAGACATGCTCTACCGTTACATTCTCCTGCAGGCAACCACTACAGAGTGGGCTGTCGGTGGCTCCCAGTTTATACATGTGACTATTCAAGTTGCAGTGACCAGTGATGAGTCCTTCCATAAGTCGGAGGTCTTGCCGCTGCAACAAACATCTATACATACTCACAAACTTTCGCGTTTATAATATTAGTAGGATTATTACCAACTTTTGACACGGGGCGAATTTTGAAATATTGAAAGTAGTAACAGTTGTTTCTTTGTTTGAAAATAATTACTAGTCGTGTCTGGAAGTACCTAACCTACACTAAAATTTTTAGAGTAGGTAAATTAGAACAAATTCTACAACCTAGATTATCACGACTATTATAATAGATCCAACCGTTTATTTTCTTTTTGACAGCACCAATAGAACGTAACTTCGTCATATTACGCAAAAGTTTACTTTTAAATGCGAGGTTTTAAAAAATGACGACTACCTAAGTTTGCTCCTTGATCCCGTATAATAATCATTTTTGACAAATTGAGTCCATAAGTGCAGTAGTTTTTTATAAATTACATAAAATAACAAACGTTTTTAAAAATTTACGTGCTATGGCTGCCATAGAACGTAAATTTAAAAAAAATAAACGGTTGGATCTATCATAGCAGGAAACAGGCTCCAGTGAAAAATTCCACATATTTACAGTAACTGTAACCAACTGTTGGTGTGTAAAAATTGTCGATAGCTTCTATCCACAGAATAGGCCCTATTATCTTTGTACTTCCGACCTTTTGGTCGGAATTCGACCGTTTGGTAATTACAGAGTTTACGCGTTGGACTTTCATCCGTTCATATAGTTAATTTTTTCTCGATTTTTATTTTTTACATTCATTCTTCATCATGCCTTCAGCTCCCACATTAATTTCCTCTAGATACCCACATGCTCCCATAGCATGTCGCCTTCCATCCTTTCCACGATCAATCCTGCTGAATATTAGCCCAAACGTCACATGTGCCACTTGACAGATGATTCTGACAGCACAGACTGACATCTGTCAGGCGGAATAAGATGTTTTCCGTTGTTGTTATTTACTATTTGGGATTTTTGCCCAGACAGCTAAGGATTTTAAAATTTTCAGAAGGTATGCGCTTATTCAGGATATTGTTTGGTAAGCTAAAGTGCTTATAGGCAAGCCTCTTATTCCAGATTTGGCGCCAAAGAAAGTGCGAATGATGAATAGAATATCGCCTGCACAGAGTCTTTTTAACTCCTTTTGTCAAGCAGACATCTTAAGTCCTTGGCAAGGTGTAGTCAAACGTAAGCTTATCTTCAGTTCAGTTTCAAAAAGTATTCACTAGTGCTACGCGCAAGTTAGGATAGGTATTTACACCTAAGTATCGGTAGAGGAAGCAAAATTGTATTCGTTAATATCATACTAAATTCAGTGGTCGACTTTTTGGGAAAACCTGAAAAATATTACGCACCAAGTTTGCTAAAAGCCGAGCAAACTCACACATTCTTTTGTATAAACGATAGTTTTTGTTTTTGGTACGTGCCTAAGATAAGTAGTCCAAGTAGTTGTAGTTGAATCTACCTAGGTTCAACTTCAAGAAAGAGGTTGATGGCCGAATCCAACTCAATGCAATGCAATTTTTCGATTACAAAATTCCGAAAATTGCAAAACGTCTTCTCCTCTGACATATCTCAGTGCCTCAAATCGAAAGTTTTCGACCAGTGTGTGTTGCCATGCCAAGCCGTGCTGGTCTAGAAGTAGTGACACCCGCCTTACAATCGTGAGGTCGTGGGTTCAAATCCCCGGTCCCGTACCAATGAGTTTTTTGGAATTTATGTACGGAATTTCACACTACTGGCTTTTCGGTGAAGGAAAAACATCGTGAGGCAACCTGCATACGTCCGTAGAAGAAATTCGATGGCGTATGTGAATCCACCAACCCGCACTGGGCCAGCGTGGTGGATATGGCCCAAACACCCTTCGTGGGTAGGCCTACGTCCTGCAGTGGACTATTAAAAAGGCTGGTACAGTACAGTACAGTGTGTTGCCAGTGAAATGCATGTGCGGTTCGGCTTAGCTCGTTCGTGACTTTTTCCAGAATCACGCATGTCACGTTATACCTTCTATGGTCACAAGTCCTTACACCTGTCACTACCCCATAATAACTTAAAAAGCTGTGGAAATGAAGAGAAAAAAGTATATAAAAGCTCATCACAAACAAAAGCCCGAGCGAAAGCTTTTTAAGATGTCCCGCTGAGCTGTCACGCACAAATACGCTCTTCCGGTACAAACCCGGGTTATTTATTATTTTCTCGAGTATTTTTGACGCGTTAATAAAGCTATGAAAGCTCGCATCCGTCGGTTAGTGGGTTGCACAATAAAACTACTGAGCTGATTCGAGTCCGGCCCAAATTGACGACCCGATTGTCGATCACTGGATCATCAATTATGTGAGCTTTTGGAAGGAAGAGAGTTCGGCTATTTTACTCGTTCTAGCCGTGGTGGTCTAGAGGTAGTGACACCCGCCTTACAATCGTGAGGTCGTGGGTTCAAATCCCCGATCTCGTACCAAAGAGTTCTTTGGAATTTATGTACGGAATTTCACATCACTGGCTTTTCGGTGAAGGAAAACGTCGTGAGGCAACCTGCATGCGTCCGTAGAAGAAATTCGATGGCGTATGTGAAGCCACCAACCCGCACTGGGCCAGCGTGGTGGATATGGCCCAATCACCCTTCGTGGGTAGGCTAACGTCCTGCAGTGGACTATTAAAAGGCTAGTACAGTACAGTACTCGTTCTTTAAAGAAGAGACAGCATTCTGCCGTTCCAGCCATCTATTAGCATGACAGTACAGCCATGAAGCGTAAGCAAAATGTTAAAATTACTTTTTATTTTTAACTTTGACTTTCTAGTTTAATCATTTATAATTCGACATTGAATAGGTACGGTTGTACCTTCAAGCAAATATCTATAGAGCCACAGTCCCTAAGTGAAAGTAGTAAAAAATGTCCGAGCGCCGTCATATATACATTTACTTCAAATAATTCACAATGACCCGTTTTCTCGAATCTCTACGTTACGAGTATATCACCTAATTAGTGCTTGTAACCAAGCACTTTGGCACAAACAGCTTGGTCAGGGTTTTGGCTCGGAAACATTTTTTTCACGATTGTGACTATAGCAATTCGCTCGAAGTACCAAATAATGTCTTGTTTTGTCTAACAATTCCAACGGTAAATAATAATAAGAAATGCAGCTCCAGTAGCTATCAGGAAAACATCTCTTACTTATATCGATAGCAGAATAGGTAATAACAAAGAAGTACTAAGAAGCACAGTAAGATAATTATGAAAACCACGGCGCAAGAAGAAAAACCGCACCTTCTTTAGACCTCATCCCAAAATTAGTGTTTTTCTATTTGATGTATAAGTATTATTGTAAAGGTTTATTATCGAAATTCTCATCAAATTATACTTAGAGTCATATAGTGTATTTATTGACAATAGTACCTAAATGTTCCATACCAATACCTCTTCTTCATTTGAAACTGTGTTCAAATTCGACAACATGCATGTTGGCCATTCATCCCCGAGTTATTTTAGTTCAGAACTGGGGCGAGCAAGCGAGCACTCGACCCAGTGTATACTCTAGACTTCCTAGCGAGTGAAAACATTCCATTAGTACAGCTGTAAATCAGGTGGGTTGCTCTATTTAGCTTTCATTTAAACATGTTATAGCATCAAGTGAAAAATAATTTTCTAGCGCAACAGAAAACTGTGTTATGTAAAAGCATTCGTTGCCACTTTTAGCTAAAAGTTATGTTGTTTCATTTTTATTCACTTGGCGATTGAAGTGAGTAAAAATATATTTTGATATTATTTGCCGATGAATTGTATGCAAGTAGTACTTACAATGTGAAAACAAAGTAAAAAACTAAATTAGGCATCAGTTTTTGCCTAATGCTTTCACTTGTTAGGCATTCCGTCTGAAATAAAAAAAAAATCAAGGAATATAAACGCCTAGATTTCTAATACAGCGTTTCATTTATTTAGGTAGGTATATTGTTTGTTTTTGTCACGTACACCTGCAACTTATTTACACAACTAAATCTATTTATTTCTTTTAATTAGTCCCTTTACTTATAAAAAACAAACACTTTGACATAAAAATATAATCTACCACCTTTTACTCGTGACTCCGCCGGTGTAATATTTTATTTTATGCTTTCCCATGGGAACTATTTATTTTTCCGGGATATTAAGAAGCCTATGTCACTTTCCGTATTTCTAACTATGTCCATGCCAAAAATCAAATCAATCCGTTGCTCCGTTGCTGCGTGAAAGAGGAACAAACCAACAAACACATTTTCGGCTTTATTTATGGTGAGGATAAGGATCAATACTAGCTGTAGCTCCTCCGTACACATGTAAAATCTATTTGGGAACTAAACCAGCATTTGCTCCAAGATTCCATGCACTACTAATATTGATTACACCATGCCGCTTGCATATGCATGCTAACGACGTGCATGCATGGGAAACTGCGTCATATCCAGCGTCGCACACGTGCTAGAATGTAGTTTTAATTAGAATGTTAAAAGAAACATTGTTTAATGATTAACTGGCCGAGATGCAAGAATAACAAATTGTTTTTATCCAACTTAGAGGTCGATGACTTGGGAACAACTGGTGCAACGCAACATTGTATTAAAAGTTGTGTAATTTAGGTACACGTAATCTTATCTTGTTTTTAAACGACTAAAAGGATTCTAATCTAATAAGTAATTCAATGGAGGATTGCACGGGAATTCCGCGGCGTGATCTACTTTCAACCGGTCTTTTTTGAGATCCATAGGGGAGGCCTATATCTCCGTGTGGATGATAAAAGATGTTACATAAAAATTGTTTCAACAGCCTGCCCATTTCGAGCGTACAATAGTTATTTATCAATAATAAGTAGGTAGTACTGTACTGTATCAGCCTTTTAATAGTCTACTGCAGGACGTAGGCCTACCCACGAAGGGTGATTGGGCCATATCAACCACGCTGGCCCAGTGCGGGTTGGTAGATTCGCATACGCCACCGAATTTCTTCTACGGAAGTATGCAGGTTGCCTCACGATGTTTTCCTTCACCGAAAAGCCAGTGGTGTGAAAAAAGTAGGTAGTAGTTCAATATTAACAAAAATATTTGATAAAGTTGTTACAGATTGGTAACTATAGAAGACTTATACCTATTATTATTAACAATTTCAGCTTAAAAGTGCTAATTAATTACAGATTAAGCAAATTATATTTGGTTAATTTGTGGTCTTCGAATAATTCTTTTGTGCTATAAAAAGCTTTCGAAATAAGCTATGTTTTTAATTTTTTCTTAAAGTTATATCCGACATTTGATAACATTGACATGGATATTTCGACACTGTTGCATTCTATTACTATGACAAAATCGCGTATAGAAAGTATCGACTTTAAATTTGACTAGGGTGGGCAAACATTTTTTTTATAGTGGGCACTGTCTTGCCGTGCCTTACAACTAAGTTACGCCTATTCTAACTGACTTGGCTAAGCTTGGCTAGGCCATCTGGCATAGGCTAAAAACTGAGTACCTACTTACTTTTTTAGTTATGATTCGTGCTTACCTGACCTCTTGGGGCTTCTGAAGAATTGCGAATCATCACATTCTTTGTCAATATTTATCTCGTAACATTGAGGTGAATGTCTCTAAGAGTACCTTCTGATTCATATTTCTTATTTACTCGTATTTCGCAAGCTCTCGACTGTCATTGTGCTTTGTATAATGCACTTGCAAACAAAACGCTACTTCCAAGAATGATGTCCATAATTTTTCACCACCTTGTCATTTGTGGTACCTAATGAGGAAGAAGAGATTTCGCAAATGAGCTAAATAAATAGGGACTTAAAGAAGGCACAATATGTTTGCCTTATTAATTGCAAAAAACTCGGACTGTTAACTTATTGACAATGAATTGATGAGACTTTTTAGAACTTTTGAATGTAAGTACTTATTATAAATAAAAAATAATGCAGTAGGTATTCATAAAAAAGATCTTCAGTAAATGGAAGATTAATACCAAATCTATTACTAAAGGTATATCTATAAATTTTAAATCGTTCGTGGAGACATCTACTCAGCGTGGGATGACTGATAACCAGACAAAAGATTGCTTTCACCAACAGCAACTACCTACTTACTCACTATTGCTTAATGTAGACTTTGATGCTTAATGTAGTCTGCTAGTTTCTTCCTCTTATTTTATTACTCTTTTTTGTAATTTCGGGGTTACTCTTATAATAAATTATTATAAACTTTTACAATGGGGCTGCAAAGTGTATAGAATCAGATGTCTGAGCAATTAAATTGCAAAGCAACACCGTAACTGTGGCCAATATTACTACCATGCAGTTCAAAGCTTTGTATCGTGTGTACCTTGTGTATAAATAATACCTGGGCACTCACTAGTGCCCTGCCAATACCACAGTTCTCACGAGATGGGAAAATGTCATTTCGATCTAGCGGGAGCTACTCGTACTTTTGCAAAAAAATCTCTTTTAAAAACACAACTACGCGTAATGCCAACAACTACACAATTATTACTTACTGAATACAACAAATCCGTTTATCCTCCGTGCTGGCATGACCAGTAATGCTGAAGGAAACTCTCTCCCGTGGCACAACCAATTCTATTCTATACAATCTAATTCCACCTGTGAACTTGCTCATTACCTGTGGCACTACTGTATTTAGAAATACAAAATAACAATATGTATCATTAAATCACTCATTTATATTCTTATTCCACGCTGCCTTTCTCGAATAATGATGTTTCGTAAACATAGGTACATTTTGCGGTGTATGATATAGGTAAGTTTGCTACATATCCCGCACACTGGGTAGAAAACATGTCTCTTTCTAAATATCTCTGGCCAACACCTACCAAACGAAATCTTGCTTGTATTTTGCTTTTTAGAGTTGGGTAAAAAGATTGGTATCGCCGAAGCAGATCGATAAAACCAATACCACACCGACTGATGAAAGAACCCATCTAGCTTAAAAATCACTCGGCTCTGTGGTAGCTCAGCTCAAACGATGGAAAAAAATACAAAATACTCCAGTTCTATTTCTAAGCTTTCTAAACCTTATCTTACAGTTCCCATCCGCCTCCTTGCATTTACAAATTAAATAGTGAGTGTAAACAGCAACAACACTAAAACCAACGATTCGTTGACCATTTCACGATGTTGTTTCTACACCGGGCTGATTTTATGAACACTTTTACCCTGAGTAGATTAGGCATAGATTACCCCCTATGAATACCTCGTTGTAGTTTATAAGTAAAAAGTAAATTAATGAAAGTCCCTGAAGTACTCGTACATAATTTACTTAGATTAAACATATTTTAGTGATCTAATAAAAGCAGCAGTCTATTCAAGCCCGTCTCAAATGATTTTAATAGTTTGTGTGAGACTATACTATGTTTACCACACGATGGCTAAGATGTGGAAGAATTATCTTATCATTTACTCTAACAAAATCATCGAGTTTTGAAACTTTTGAATCTGTCCACCTAAAAATAAAAATAATTTTACCATATCCGCTAAAAGGTATATTAACTTTTTTGTACATTACATATTTAGTCTGTTACATAACTGCTGAGATTGAACCAGTTGAAATCTATTGAAGAATTTGGCACAAGTTCTAAAAATAATACACAATTATTACCTGTTTTCAGCACGCATTTATTATCTTTCAAAAACTATATTGATATTTTTAAAGCAAAACTATTAGGTAATCATATTCGTCAAAGGTCGTCGCGACCCTAAGTCTCAGTGGTTATGGAACGGACTTATGGTTACGCCTTTTACCACTTGTGATAAGTTTCTGTTATGTACGTAGGTATAGTTGTATAGCTTTTTTGTATGTCTACTTTGATAGTAAGAATTCTTTCAGGTGGTCACTCTTTACACTCATTATTAATTGTTATATTTCTATTGATCTGAGTGCGGAATTTATAAGAAGTAATCTGCGAGATAAGGAAACGGTAACCGAGCATTTTCAGCCGCACTTAAGTTTATTAAAGTTGAAACTGTTTAAGATTCACTTAAGTTCTAGAAAGTGTCTGGTAAAATCTGTCTGCTTTGTGTTGGAGTTTTTATTCCTATAATTCGGTACCTTTTACATTTAGACTTGGAAAACTGAAAAGTATCTAGTCGTTCATTTCTTTCTTTAAAATTTTTTTTTCATATTTTTTATCATAGGCACTAATTACTGAGTTTGTTTTGAGTAAGAATTGAAAA
The DNA here is from genome assembly GCA_949316475.1 of Hypomecis punctinalis. Lineage (NCBI taxonomy): Eukaryota > Metazoa > Arthropoda > Insecta > Lepidoptera > Geometridae > Hypomecis > Hypomecis punctinalis. Next base: position 17,436,258 of record OX438810.1, read on the forward strand.
ATGCTACTTTTTTAAATATTTAATACTCTTAAAAAGTAGCTTTACTAAAGAAATATTGAATATTTTTTCATAACCCTTAGATAGATGTACCTACTCAAATAAACAAGTTTAGTAGCATACGTTATCAGTAAATAAATAAATAACTCTTTATTGTACACACAAAATAAACTAACAATAAATACAATAGTGAAATTCTTAAGATAGTGCAACACTAGGCGGCCTTATCGCTGGAAGTGATCTCTTCCAGGCAACCCAGTATACCTAAGTAAGAACATAAAACCTCACTGAATAAAATATTGAAAGTGGCTTAATTTTTTTACTCATCAACAGCCTAAACATACGCCAAATCTCTTCCCGCAAATTATATTTGATCCATCCATGATCCATCGATAAATGAATATCGACAGTTCCCTACCCTACTCCATCACTGTCCTAAAACCAGATAATATCACCTCCGCGTAGAGAATGCTAAACAAAAATTCCCGCCACGTCGCAAATATACCAAAAGTCCCGAATATTCTTACTAATATCTGAGATGCCCCGACTAATATCTCAGATTCCTTGACTCATATCCCGAATACTTCGGATAATTCCTGAATGACCGCACGGAGACACCTACTAAGGCTACTCGAACACAAGGCGACAAAAGTTTGCTTCTAGGAACTATAACTGGATAGTCATTAACTTTACATTTTTTTTTATCCTTGGTCTCTTCCCGATGACCATAAAAATTGCTGAGTCCAAATAGCTCAGTTGTGAACAATATTATCGAAATACTTTAGATTTAGGTATGTAATTAGTATAAGTTTATTTTTAATTATGTAGATACCTGTAAATAATACGTTCTCCAATTTACAGTCACAAGTCTCGGTATGTAATAATAAATATTTCGATGTAATAATAATTGTGATGGTTAATAAATTCAGATATCTGTGTATTCTCTCTTCAATTTCCGCTATTTCAGTCCTAAGCCTCACTGCTAGTTCTAAAAAATAATAAATTAAATAATGTATTACAAAATAAAAATTGTCGTAAATAATTGTATCCTTTTATCAAAACAAGACATGATGTTTATGACATAAATTATTTATTACTAGCGACCCGCCCCGGTTTCGTACAGGTGTATTATAATATAAACCGTCCCCTTAAATCACTCTATCTATTAAAAAAATCGCATCAAAATCCGTTGCGTAGTTTTAAAGATATAAGCATACATGGGGACAGACAGCGGGAAGCGACTTTGTTTTATACTATGTAGTGGTAGTGATTTGCAAATATCCAAGGAAAATTGCAAAAGGAGATCAAAAAAACTCATGTTGAAACTGTGACGTTAAATGTGCAAAAATATTCAATTTCAGCAACAGTAAGCACAGTATTATTGATTGCAATGTTGACCACCAGAGTTTTGACGTTGCTAGAGTCACCAGAAGTCCGCCAAAATGCCAATGGCTATGGCCTTACATAATGGTCTAGTGTACGAACGGCAATAAATGTCCATCTCATTACACCATTCCACCTAGATTTGAACATTTTATACTCGCTTAGGTAACCTAGAACATTACAGTAATTGTAGCCCAAAAATCCAGATTGCTTAGGTTTTATTTTCATGCCCTACATTACCTGAGGTTAGGTTAATATTAGTTTAGTAGAAATAACAAATGTGAGCTGTTTATTTTTGCTATTCTAGGATTTCTAGATCAGATTTTGCTAGATTTTAGTAAAATATTGTTGTTATCTTAGGAATGGTATTTTCAGTTTCTAGGTATTTTGTCTGGAATTCTGATAAAGGTAAGATGATCTTTTTAGAAATTTGTACGAAAAATATTTATTGTTGTTTGAGCCATTGTAACCTTTCAATAGAAAAGGTGGCATGAAGGTTATTTAATGTTTTTAATGTTTATGTAACGGTGATTATTTTTGTATGGAGGTAGGTAGAGTAACTCTACTTTTGTGCGAAAAGAGAAACGTCGTAGGAATTGAGGTCGCCCGTGTGCCATTTAATTAGTTAAATTGTTAATACTGCTCTGTCATTACTAGTACAACTAAAAGTGTTGGTACTTGGTAGACACCAATAGGGTATTTCACTAGTTCTTGGAAATCGTTTTAAATTATTCGTTAGTACATAATAAGCTCACTACATTTATATTTCCGAGAGATCTACTGTATTAACAATGAAAATCAGTGTTAAAGAACAGATATACAAAGATCCCGCCAAAAACGACATGCTGTAATGGCGCTGATCTTTGACGTCACACACTAGTAAATAACGTTAGTTAATACTAGTAAATACGCTAGCCCACATCTAAAAATTCACAAAAATACTTTAAAAGTAACGTACAGGACCAATAATATTACTCCGAGATCACAAAACACAAATTATACAAACAACAACCAATCGAGAAATTCTTGTTTACTATCATGTGACGTCACCAGAGTTGCCGCCCTTCTTAGAGCGTTCACGTCACAGATAAAATATCAAAAAAATATCATATTTTATTTCGTGCGATTTACAAAAAATAGACATATTTTAGTTTAAATAAAGTGAAATAAGGCTTTTATCTTTAAGGATTGCCACAATCAATAGTTTATTTTTGATGTTGTCAGCCTATTCGGTTTTCATCAGTACTCGCGTCTACCAAGTAGTCGGTACCTTTATCTGTAACTGGCGCGAGCAGGAGAAAAAGCGAAGCTGAACGTAGACCAAACAATACGACCGCAGGTCTTTTAATAGTCTACTGCTGAACATAGGCCTGCATACGAAGGGCGATCCAGCCAGTAGTGTGGTCTCAGCGCGAGTTGGCAGATTCACACGCCATCGAATTTATTCACCAGGCAGGTTTCCTCACAAAAAATATCTTTAAACCTACTGCTTTGGGTATGATCTAATATGTAACACATGTAAAATCTCGCTGCTAAAATATTTAAAACGTTCTTTTTATTTTGAAGCATAAATTCATCACATATTGCCATCACCTCAGTCCACGTCATTAAATGAAAGTAACTATTGCTTAAAGACGTGTTTATTTTTTTCCTAAAATATGTAATAGCCAGTCATAAAGTCGCCTTGACCAATGATTACATTCTTATATTTAAATATAGAACGGCTCGGCCATTGTACCAATAAAGCCCAGCGCTGGGCAACGTTACGCCCACACTTGGCATCAGCTGGGCCTCAAGATCGATAGTACAGACTGACCAATTTATTTTTAAACTTGGACGAGGGCGCCACAGTCACATTTTTAAAACAAAGTTGAGGCCGTAATAAAATAGTTCTCTAATTTTTAGAAATAATTTTGTTGGTATGTACGTGAGAGATACACAGATTTGTAGGTCGTTGACATGGCATTAAAATACTATTTGATAATACATTGTCGGGAATTAAACGCTGAACACATTTTTTTAATGACAAATTTAAATAGTGGACAATTGGACTGGCTCGGTAGTTCAATGGTTAGTGACACTGACTACGGGATCAAAGAGGCGTGGGTTCGATTCCCACCCAGAGCTAGTATTTGTGTGATGAACATAGGTGTTTGCTCTGTTTTTGGGTGTTATTTAGGTATTATCTAAATAAGTGTGTAATTAAAAATATGTATCGGGATGTACTCGTAATTTATCAGTTTATGGCAGCCATATGACAAACTCTGCTTAGTTTGGTGTCAGAAACCGTATGTAAGATGTACTTACCCTAATTATACCTAGTTATTTATAAATTATACCTACCTGCTTAAATGTCGATTTTCTTGGAGCCCATTTGCTTGTCATATTTTTACGTTTATTCTGAAACATGATATAAAATCTGGGCCTTTGGCGAAATATCTTTATTTTATCTCTAGTTTTTCGGACAGGCAAAATTTCTATTCTTAGTCACTTAGTCTCAAATCTAGGACTTAAAGGGCAGTTATACCTAACTAGCTATCGTGCCTAATTCACATAAAATTAAATACCAAATGAATAAACATAAGGAGTGCCAGCCTAGGTCAGACTATTCTAAATTTCTCTTAACTGTTTCGATGACTCTCGCTCTCAGGACATTTCCAATGAGAGTAAACGGGACGGGAATGATGTCGAACGCACAAGAATTCCCTCAGTAATTTGCTAAGTAATTTTCGCAAGCCTCTCGTGATTCTACCTCATTATTGTCAACTATACTCAGGCATGTGCTTTGAATTCTATAAATATTGTCAGTAACTCAAGTTTACACTAATACTTAGTATTACCTCAGAGCAAATAGAAAAATCCAGAGGGAACGTCGTTGAACAGTCAAGTGAAGCCGGTTTTTTAATACATGTGTGAGTGCGTCGCTGTTGCGCCGCCATAGTTTGACTGACAAGCCAAGGCGTAGTTTTATAGTTACCTGGATGTGTGTGTAATTGTCTGTACACGGCGAGGCGTAGTTTTGGTTGGCTTCACTTGTTTGTTCACAACATTCTCTCTTGATTTTTTTATTTGCTCTGAGAGTATTACATCGACGTACAAAATGAAACCGCGGTATTAAAGTTTGCTCTGTGGTTATACCGTCATACCGTCACAGTACATCACAGAGAAAACTTTAAAACCGCGGTTTTAGACTAGACAGGTAAATAAAGGCAATAACGTAATTTTATAAAAAGATGACAAACATAAAGACTTTAAGAAAACAAGCATTCGTCATTTTGTAAAACTAATGTATCTTGGGGGTAGATGTAAAAAGATTGAGGAACTTTTATGATTTCGGGAGCGGTAATTCCCAATTAATATTTAACCTCCCATTTTTCGAAACTTTACTACTATTTTATTTTGCTAATCTTTTCCTTACTAATATTATAAATCTGAAAGTGTGTTTGTTGGTTTATTGATATGTTCTTCTTTTACGCAGCAATAGAGCAACGGATTTAGGTATTTGATTTTTGGCATAGACATAAATTATTGGGTAGTTTGAAAACGGGAAGTGAAATAGGTTATTTTTTATCCCGAAAAAATAAAAGGTTCCTATCTCAGACTAAATAAAAAATCAAGAAATAACGTCGTGTCCTGAACTGAGAAGTGAGGTTTTTTATACCTACATGTGGTGAGTTAGTCGGTGTTGCGCCACCATAGTTCGACTAACGACCCAACGCGTAGTTTCTTTGTACGTGTTTGAGTGTATAATTGTGTCTGTACACGGCAAAGCGTACTTTTGCCGGCCCCGTTTGTTTGTTCACAACATTATGTCTTGATTTTTAGGGTTCCGTACCTCAAAAGTAAAAAACGGAACCCTTATAGGATCACTTTGTTGTCCGTCTGTGTCTAAAACAGATTTTCAATTATTTTAACAATGTGTAATTTTTAATGTATGACGAGAAAAGTTAAAAAAATACTTTTTTGTTGATAACTACTATATAGAGATTTTAACAACTTACTTCCCAATTTTGTGAAATTTTCTGGATTTGTTCGGAACCCTCGGTGTGCGAGCCTGTTTCGCACTTGTCCGGTTTTTTTATTTAGTCTGAGGTTCCTATGGGATAGCACAAAAATCAAAATATTACGCGGAAGAAACCGCGGGCGAAAGCTAGTATGTTCAACAATGTGAAAAATGTTAAACATTGTTTTCCTCTAGAACATTTTTGGTGTAGATATGCTAAAGTTGTTATGGAACTGACTTACTATAGACAGATCTGTACCGTGCTGTTGTATTATGATGTCAATGAGCGGTGACACGCAAGGAAAATGAGTGAAACCTCCTGCCCAGAGCCGGGAAAGTGTAGACGCGGCTTAAGTGCCTGTTACTTGAATTTCGATTGAGCGATAACAATGCTTTTGTTACCGGTAATAAAGCAATAAATAAATACAATAGCGCACTTTACACTGTACGTATCTACAGACATTAAAATGATATTAGAAACAAGCGTGTCACCAGCACCACTGATGATTTTTCATACATGTTTATGAATTCTCCAAATAATTTAGACAGAAGCAGTCCAGCGGATTGGTAAGTTGAAATGGTAATGGGCAGGGCACATAGCTAAAATAATTGATCACCGATGAAGTTGAAAAGTTCTCGAGTGAGAACGTACCGGCTAGCGCAGCGTAGGACCCACAAGAGGGAAGGACTGCCCGATTGCAATAAAATAGAAAAAATGCCAACGATGATTGCAATGCAGTGCGTTGAAATTTTTCATTCTTCCAATAGTAAAATGTTTCGTAGTAGGTAATAGTAGTAAGTGTATTAGTATATTAATAGTAGATTAGTAGCCAAGGGCTGTAAGGCATCAATTGCTGCCCGAGATATTTAACTATAGGGTTAGTACTATAGTTCGAGGGTGCAATTGGTGCTTACACCCGAGCTAACTATTCTGCTTTACATCTCGATTATGAGGTAAGTAGAAAAAAACCGGCATTACAAGAATAAAACATTTTATCGAAATTGAGCTTCGCCGTTCGATATTTAAAAATTTATGACTAATTTACTCACACGAAGACAAGGCTGAATAGCAAAGCTACCTCTTTGGACATTGGGCTGAATGCATGATGTCTATTGCCAGTATGATGGTTAGATGTACGCGAACTTCTTGAAAGAAAGAAGTGTTTTTTTTTAATTACTTACCGCCCTAGTGCTTTTCTAGCTACATTATTACCCTAGAGCAATAATTAGTCACACATGAGAGATGTAAAATAGTGTTCCCCCTATTAGGTAAACGTCAAAAACAACCTGTTGATATAAAAAGTTATACCTAAGTGAATATTAAAAATACTGGGATAATATAACAATACCTAACGAAGTGACCGTGCTCTACCAAGAAACGAGTTTTTGCGAAGATGAGACCTAACTAAACCTATTTCTTGCTTTCTCAGAAAGCTATTTCTCCGTTTTGATGAAATTGTTTTCTAGAAACCGATTATTGGGTAAATACGACCTCCTCTCCTCGTATGTCTTTTTTTGAGAGATGAGACAAGCAATATATTCGCTTCATGTTACTATGTGATTACCTAAGTATAAAATTCTACATACGTTTTTGTGCGGTTGTTATGTCGATTTTGTTAATCGACTTTAATCTGTGTTATCACTTCAGCGACAAATGAAAAAGAACCTTCATGTAATATTTATGCAGAAGTCCTAAAGTATAGATAATAAGGTACTTCAGTTGGTTTGTAACTTTGTTGGTTACCTACTCTTTCACGCAGCAACTTCGTTATTGCTAAGAAATAGTTTCACAGTGGGATAATTCAATAAGCAAATTTTTATTCTGTAAAAAAAATTTTTCTATTAGGATGCTTATACGGAAAATCTGGAGGTAAAAGGTACCTAGTTGAGCTATACACATATATGATTTGCACCAAAAATAAAACGTTACAAATGATACAGATTGTATTTGTCACACTAAATTAATATTTGGATTAGGTACAAGAAAATTAATCACAAAACAATGCCACAGTTTCAACAGCAAGCGTTACCAAGCTACGAATATGTCAAAGAAGCCATAAACATAGAAATCTGGAGAGAAGTCATATCTTCATGTATATTTAATCTGGCACGCAAGATAGTTACATGTAGCAAATTGTAAGTGTACCTACTGACTTACAACGCTAAATGCAAGCTTATGAAACATACATAACATAACATTGCAGACAGAGATATGGTGTGAGCTCATACATGATGTTCCTATGCAAAGAACACGGACTTTCAGGTGTAGGTTCTCATCATTATGAACAACTTTAACTATGGGGCCAGCCACAAAATGGCGAAAGATATATATCAACAGTTCCATACAGAAACTTCATCCGCCATCGACAATATGTATGAAACAGCAGATATTAGTTTCGATTCAGGGATCTGTTCCATTGAAAAAGTTGTTCACAGTTATTTCAATCCACTTGGCAAAACAGCAATGTGTATGTACCAAACTCTTATACAACAAAATGCATAATTACAAAACAACACTTTGCAGACTGAGCAGTGTTGTGTGAGCACTGAATGAGTAATGACTAAGATGTGTTGCGCTCTGTAGGTAACTGTGTAATTATTTGCGGTTAAATTATAATATTTAGATTTTGAACAGAGTGCTTTGTGAAAAATTAGGTCTCCACTAGAGACATATCTCATCTAGCGATATCTGTGCAAGAAACAATGGATCATAGGTTCGCGGATTACGCCGACGTGTTATTAGCGCCCTGTCTGGTGTCTTATTGTTCCGTGGGCGTGGGAGAATGATCACATGCGTTACAGATAATTAGGTAATTATGTGTGATATTCGGTATTGTAACACGTAAGAGCAAAACAATGTGATATTTTCTTTTTGTGATAAACATTTCAAAAATTGACGCGTTCGCAGGATTTGAACCTGCATCCTCTGGGACACCGGCCCAGATGCTTTTAATGCGATTTAGCTTAATTGGACAAAGCATCTGGGCCGGTGTCCCAGAGGATGCAGGTTCAAATCCTGCGAACGCGTCAATTTTTGAAATGTTTATCACAAAAAGAAAGTTTCTATACACCTAGTGTGTGAAGCACGATAAAAATAATTTCTTTGATTAAGCAATGCGTCATTTCTCGTTAATGGTAAGAAGTTCTAATAATTTCACATTAAGTGACTGACTGGTTTAAAGCAGTTCTCACAAATGGCGCTTCCAACAATGCAGTAGTTGGTAAAAATGATAAACACTCACTAATTTGGCGGGTTCGCAGGGCGCGATTTAGCTTAATTGGACAAAGCATCTGGGCCGGTGTCCCAGAGGATGCAGGTTCAAATCCTGCGAACGCGTCAATTTTTGAAATGTTTATCACAAAAAGAAAGTTTCTATACACCTAGTGTGTGAAGCACGATAAACATAATTTCTTTAATGTGATATTATCTAGCTGTAGTAAGAGACCTTGACAACAGATTTCTTGCCTTCTCGATTACACTAGATTTGTAGCAGGAGCTCAATGTTTGAAACGGTAGAATAGGCATTATAGCTGAGTAAAATAAGTCCGTTAGTTAGATTATTAAAATATTGGACACGTTTTTTTTCTTTTGTTTAACAAACAATAAATGACAAAGATAAACCTTGTCAAAGTTTTGGAGTGGGGGCTCGTGACGTCACTAGTGCGTCGTAGTTTGTACAATTGTGTAGCACTCGTGTCGTCACGCTGAACTTTGACGGGCTATATCTTCATCAATTTTTGTTTAATTGACAAAAGAAAACATACGTGTCTAATACTTTTTTATAATCTAACTGACGGACTAATTAATATATTTTTTTTGTTATCATGCCTATTATTTCTAACGTTCACAAAGGGTCGATGCAAAACTCTCCCTTCGTACTAGTATACATTTTAAATACTCGTTCCTGCTCTTACTCGTTCTCATATCCATTTAAACAGACTTTCAGGCGTTCGACTGATTCAATTAAAGAGCCCTAGGAGCGGACGTTTTCCTCTCGCTAGCCATATGAAGCATATACGTTTTTTTTTCTATTCACACTCGCATCCCTCACTAGGATTCCGTGTTGGAGGTGTCGGAGAACACACACAAAAACACTACTACCAACTAATACCCAGACCGTTATTTAAATTCATTACCCAAATATCTGCCTGGTCGGGAAACGAACCCAATACCCCCTGAACAGTCGGGAAAGGTACTAGGAGTAACGGTAAAGGCGCCAGGAGGGTGGTTTAATACATATTTAGGTAAATAGAGGGCCTACAGACTACGCTCGCGTCTCCGATTTGGTGAAGCCTGGACCTTGGATCAAGAGTCCAAAAAAACTGGTTTCGCATTGACGACGTCATTTTCGAGGCAATTCTGATTCTAATTCGGACCTGAAGGTTCGACTCCAAATGAGAATGAACTTTAGCACAGTAACTAATTAATAAGCAAGCTTCTGTTTCAATGTAACTATTGTCTACTTATATCAATTTTAAAGTCAACTGTCAAGGCCAGTAACCCAAGAGCTACTTACGACGTGGGGCCACATCGTCGTCGGTGTGAGTAATGGCGATAAGCGAGCTGATAAAGAAACCCCACAACGGGCGCGGCTGCACGCACTCTGACCCGGGCGGGTGGGTCAGGCGCGGACGTTGGGGTGTGGTGCCACTGTTAACGAGCTTTTAGCTCGCGGCGTAAATGAATTAAACTCTTTCTATAATAATCAATAATCTTTATAGGCACCTATATTAGCCGGCGATTACAGATAAGCATAACCTAAACTGCCTTGCAGCTGTATAGAAAACGCTCTCTAATGTGGGAGAGTAAAGCGTGGACAACGGGGCGTGGTACCACAGCTGGCGAGCTTTTATCCGACTTGTCAAAAAGGACTTTGTCATATTTAAAATAAGATCAAAGTTTAAAAACCTTACGTGCTGGCTGCTCAAAAATGAAGATAATGTCTAAAAGAAACCCCACAACGGGCGCAGCTACACACACTCTGACCCGGCACGGGTGGATCAGGCACGGACGTTGGGGTGTGGTGCTACTGCTGGAGAGGTTATATATAGCTGACTTAGCAAATAACATAAAACTCCTTCCAGGCACCTTTAACCTGCAGCTACAGCTTAGCCAAGCCCAGCTGCCCTGCTTTGCGTCTGCCCTCGCTCTGCCGAGGGCGAATCAGCTGCTGACTTTCGGGCGTAGTGCTACTGTCCTACGAAACATGTAGTTCTTTAAAAAAGGAGATAATATTGATGAAGAAACTCCACAATGGGCGGGGCTGCAGCGCAGGCGGGTGAGGCACAGACGTTGGGCGTGGGGTGCCACCGCTAGCGAGCTTTTAGTTGACTGCGCAATATAGTCTATGTCATATTTAAAACATGCGAAACGAAAACGGCGATAGCTTAAAAAGCCTTGCGTGCTGGCTACTCAAAAAGTATAGCAACATTGATAAGGAAACCTCGCAACAGGCACGGCTGCATGAATGCGGGCGAGTCAGACGCGGACGTCAGGGTGTGGCCCAACTGCTGGAGAGCCGACTGTTTAACAAATAACAATTAGGACGATTAGCGTATCGACTATACGAAAACGTAACCCTCCCTATTGCTTCGCCTTATTTAGGTAAATCCTGTTACATTGCATGATGCATTGCAACGATGTGGACGGGATATACTTTCATTGCGTGTTATATTGTATTGCATGTTACGTTATAATATGTATAGCAGTCTGTACCCGGCTTCCCAAGATCATTGTTTGCGAACAAATTGTATGCACTTCACCATTCCAATGTATCAATTCTATTTAAATAGAACGTATCATATAATCAGAAAACTCTTTGCGATAGTAAAGTGAATTAACTTATATAAAAAAAAGCTTTTAATTTCCTTAAAAAATAAACAATTTACATAAACATAACATTAATTAAACTATAGTATAAGGACCGCCAGTAGCGGTAAAAGCCTCCTCCAACAGCTTCCATTCCTCTCTCTTCCGCGCAATTCTGGACCATAGCTTCCCAGCAACTTTGACAATGTCGTTATGCCATCTGAGGTGCGGTCTTCCTGTCTTGCGTTTCGTGCCTCTAGGGACCCAGTATGTGACGATTTGTGCCCACCTTTTTGGCTCAAGTCTTTGTATATGCCCAGCCCATTTCCATTTCAATTTCTTTTATGACATCTCTAGCTTTGGTTTTTTTCCTAATCGTGGTGGCCTTTACTCTATCCCTGAGTTTAAGGTTCATAAAACTTCTGAATTAACTTACTCAAATTTAAACTAATAATGCAAACACTCCTTGGAACGACAAACATTCATTTGACGTGAAAAAGCAGCAAAATTATATAAAAATACCTTCAATATACTAGCGGCAATCTAGAACCAAACCTAAAAACTAGACTGCAAAATAAACACAGCAAAGACAAGTGAAACGTGCACTTTCTTCGAGTCTAACAATGAATAAACAGCATCACTCTCACTGGACTTATTATCGCGAGCCAGTGAAGCGCGAACAAACGATTAAGTGGTCTTGTTATAGATAGAATCGTTTTAATTAGCTGCTTGAAATCGGTGTAATTTGTTTAAATAGATTGTGTATAAATATCGGCATAAATTTCTAACTGCTGGAGTGCAGTTACATATACTTATCAGTTAAAATTTTTCTGCGTTGATTTAAACTTTTTAAATTATTTTAAAGGTCTCCTCGATATTTATCTTTACCTTACCTACTTACTGCGATTGTTAAAAATTGGGTATCGAGTTTATTTTTAAAATTTGATTCGTACCATCTGATACTATCCATTGATTTCGAAAGCTCTAGCCCTAGGTAGGTAAAGAGTTTATTATTTTAAAAGTTTCTAATAATGTATGTTTAATATTATTATGAAAAAATTCTATTTATTGGAACACAGCAATATTTTGTTTTTTCATTTGTCATTTGATCGAACATATAAAAATCTGCTACAAAACTAGTGAAATTACTTTTAGATATTCCTTCTTTAATTTTCAATAATTATTTTTTACAAAAAATCGCAACACTGACTTCCACCGTGTACAGTACTCGACTAGTTTGCACGAATTGATTTGACATTCAAGTACATTATTGATGACTTATCAAAAACGGCTCAGCCGATTTCGATGAAATTTAAAAGGGGCCTTAAAAGTATGCCCTTTGGAATTAAAAAAAAGATTTTTTCAAATCAGTGTTCAATTGGTCAGAATATCGACAAACATACACAAAAAAATACATACAGAAGACCATAGTACCTCCTCCTTTTTAGATGTCGGTAAAAACCACAAGTTTTTTTTTTGCAAAAATTAGCATGACCGACTTCACCCGTGTACAGAATTTGCGAATATTTCGCACGGATTCGTTCGCATGGCTCAGCCGATTTCGATAAAACTTAAATGGAACCAATTTCGAACTATACTCTTTCAAATAAAAAAAGAATTATTGAAATCACGTGACCACTATGAAAAAAGTTATGCGTGGTTATACATAAAAAAGCATACGCGTCGAATTGTATACCTCCTCCGGTGGTTCGTCGGTCAAAAAGACCGCTGTCATCGTTCTGTAGCACCACACACTGCCCTATTGCGTTGAAACGACATGGAGAATTTATTTTTACCTCCCGACAATATTGTCGGATTATTTTGATTCATGATCCAGTAACGCCATTATATTTATTAGGAGGTGTGAACACGTCCATGTATCCTTTAAATTGGGACCTTTAATGTATATTTATTCACTTTTACAGAATGTAATCGGAGATAAATAAAATAAATAAAAAAGCTTTATTTTCTCCATACATAAATAAACATTACAAATCAAATGTGTCTTAAGTGATAAGTATATAAGTTTATAAACTTTCGTGATTTGAACACATAATTATTATATACTACGGGACAAATCGCGTACTAAAATTATGAGATAAATAAATACCTCCTCATCCCGACGTTTCGGCCGAGTTTCATCGACCGTGGTCACGGGTAGACTGGAATGTTGAACAGATGATAGATGAGGAGGTATTTATTTATCTCATAATTTTAGTGCGCGATTAGTCCCGTGGTATATAGTAATTATATATAAGTTTAGCTTTGAAAAGTTTATTATGTATTTTTATTTAGTTAGTATTTTTTAATTCATGTATGGATCCTTTTTGGGTAAAAGCCTCCTCCATCCTGTTCCAACTCTATTTATCTTGAGCAGTCGTCATCGAGTTTTTTCTTGCAGTTTCAATGATGTCGTCAGTCCATCTTTTACGTGGTCTGCCTTGGTTTCGTTTTCCCACTGGGCTTGGCCATTTCGTTGTTTCCTATGACCATCTTCGTTTTCTCGTGGTCGGAGATAATAGGTATACCGAGATAAATATTTAAAAATTTTCGGTTGCAAAGGAGATGACAGAGTATTTTTTGTTAATAATGATTGTATTTTGTATCATCCTAGATGCTAAATAGCTGTATCTAGTGGGTGTGTATCTGTGTATGTGTTTAAATATGCACGTCACATTTAAACCCACATATTATTTAACGATACCAATCAGACTCATCTGAGTTTGGATTATTACCCGGCGAACTTCGTTTCACGCAATATCTTTATAGTTAACTGAGAAAGTATTACACTGATTTAATATAATTTCTACGTTTCCCAAATCATCAGCTAAAACTTATTAGTGGGTTTTGGATCTACGCCAGGGTGTGGGTCAACTAACACACCAAACATATTAATATCACAATTTACAATTATCACCAACCACCATCAGTGAAAAAAGTCATTACTGTTTTATAATAGCAGATGTTTCAAAACATTTAAGTAATATTCTTGAGTTATTTTTAAACTTACGCGATTTGAGCACAAGTAATAGTAATTGAGTATTGGCGCGATAAGTCCCGTATGAATCCTATCCTACTTCCTACTAATATTATAAACGCAAATGTTTGTAAGGATGGATGGATGGATGTTTGTTACTCTTTCACGGAAAAACTACTGAACAGATTGAGATGAAACTTTGCAATAATATAGCTTATATATCAGAATAACACATAGGCTTATAAATGCGAAAGTTTGTAAGGATGGATAAATGGATGGATGGTTGTTACTCTGTCACGCAAAAACTAGTGAAAAGATTGAGATGAAACTTTGCAATAATATAGCTTATATATATCAAAATCACATGGGCTATAAATTATAATGATGTTGCGTAAATTTTCCATAATATAAAGATGAGTGTTAAGTTAGTAGGAAAAATTCTGCTATCTGCGAGCTATTCTAGAGTGCGCTGCAAGAAATGTCAAAAAAACAACTGTCGAATCGAACAAGCGCTAAATCATATTTTTTATTATTTTCCACCTTTTTATTAAGGATGGTAAAGTAGGGACTCGGGTTTGAAAGACGGAAAGTGACATAGTCTACTTTTTATCCCGGATAAATAAAGGGTTCCCATGGGATAGCACAAAAATCATAATATCATGCAGGCGAAGCCGCGGGTAAAAGTTAGTAATTTAATATAGGATAGTTATATAGGATAATTTAATATTCTTATCAAAATTTCACGCCAAGCAAACAAATTAAATACAGAGCATATAAATCTTGAAGAGCCAGCTGTAATTTTAGCAAAATGCGATGCAATATCATAAAGTGCACGCTTCCTGCAGAAATGTTATATTTCTTAAGCAAGTAAAACGTTTACGACGAGCTTTAAATATTTCATATACGGCGCATATTTTTCCGTTCGCGGAAAAAGATTTGGTTTATTTTGGTAGAGACGCTTTTGAACGTCCTGTCTTGGCGTTATTTTTCGAAATATTGGTTTCTAGGAATTCAATGAAATAATTTATGAACACGAAATGAATCAGTCGTTTTCTTTTGGTAGAATACACTTAGTTAGAAATGTTGTCTATATTTGGAACTTTTTACAATGGTATTTTGTTTAACATTACGTTTTTATTCTTTTAATTGCATTAATAACAATGACAAATTTCTTTATTCACCAAATGTAAATACATTAAAGTAGCTGTTTATACATATTATACAAGGGTGGCCTTATCGCTTTATTAATTAGACTCATTTGAAAGAAAGAAAATGTTTTAATATCATACTATAAAACTATATGTAGGTACCTATCATACTTGCGTTAGTTAAGGGATATTTTTATTTCTTTACATTAATCTACATAAATGAGATTTCAATAAATACATTTATTTATTAATCGTGGTTGACGATAAAATTACACGATTTTACCTTCCTCTTTGAAAACTTCTAGTTTATTTCCCAAATAAAAGGTTCAGCAAAAATAAACGCCTTACCTGAAACAAAAGATAACATGCTTAATTTCATGTTCAATAACAACCTAATGGCCAGATACTTGACCTGTAATAACGTGAGCTAATCCAATATTAAGTGATTACTTAGATTGCCTCCGTGGGCACAATGTAGGCTATTAGGCACTTAAAGGTCAAGGAAATAAATGACTCCCTCCACTTGGATCAACAGCTAGGCTCCGTTTGTGGATCCGCAGATACCTTTTTCTCATCTTAAATCCACCGTGGATTTATGGATACTTTTTTTCCACTTAAATCTATGAATCCACTTTCATGGATACTTCTTTTTCCATCTACGAGTAAATCCACATGTGGATTCACGTGCTTGTGCGTGTCAAAGAATAGGTATAAAACTGTCCACGGATCCAACTGGTGGATTTCGCAGCAGAAAAAAAAATCTGTGAATCCACCTGTGGATTTAGATGGAAAAAGAAGTATCCATGAATCCATGATGGATTTAAGAGGAGATAAAGGTATCCGCCGATCCACAAGTGGAGCCTAGCTGTGGATCCAAGTGGAGGGAGCCAAATAAATGGCCTATCCAGAACATTTAGCTAGGGATAATTTAGAAATAAGTTGGTTCATACCTGAGGAAATAATTGAAAGCTTATAATAATAAGTCACAGACAAACACACACGCAAACCTTGTAATTTTTTTATAACTTCTCTACATTGGGAGTTAATATAAGTTCTCGAGTAGAGACCACGTACCCTCAGGGGTAACGTAAGACGTTTACCCAAAAGGTGATGACACCATTAAGACCACAGGAGGCCTTGGAAATCGATGTTTTTATAATATGAACAGCTGATTTCTAAGTGATTTCAATGTTGGTGTCATAGTAATAGTTGGTTAAGCTAGCCACCCAACCTAAACTAACTTACTTAGTTATTTAGTAAAAGTTGATCATAATGATAACTACAATGATATCCTAGAATATGTCCATCGTTTAGATCTAGAGAAACGCCCATATAGAACAGTAACCTACATATTAATTTATGAAACAAGCGCTGCCGCTGACAAAAAGTTAACGATACGATACAAAAATGCTTTAACAATACAACTATATATAAAACGGATAAATCCCAAATATTTTTATTTTATTCGACTGGTTGGCCGCATTTCAAACATCCGATAACATAAAAAATGCAATCACAAACAAAAACATTGCAATTGGATTGCGTTCCAAACTAGAATGTTTGAGCGGACCACGATAAAATCAATCAAATTGCTTTATTCTAACTACATTGCAATATGTTGCCGCTGCTGTATTGTTGTGGTGACTTTAGTTCTGATTGGATTGCAAATATTATGTGCATATCCCACATAAATTTTACTAATGAAACTATATATAATTTATATTAAAACTATTCTTATAAATAATTTAAATTATTTGGTTTTTAAACTTTCGCGATTTGAACATATTATTATTATATACTACGGGTCTAATCGCGCACTAAAATTACGAGATAAATAAACACCTCCTCAACCCGAAGTTTCGGCCGAGTTGCATCGACCGTGGTCACGGGTAGACTGACTGACTGTACTGATGGGTAGTCTACCCGTGACCACGGTCGATTATTATAGTAGTTTCATTAGCAATATTTGCAATCCAATCAAAACTAAAATCCTCACGATAGTAGTTACGTCAAGATTATTATTTCAGTTACAGTGCGACTGCTGCTGGACTTAGGCTTCCATGAGAGATCACAAAATTAAATACGATCGGCCTAATGAGTCCTCCATCTTTAGAATCTCTACCATACCTTTATAATAAATATTATCCAATATCTCTATATTTCTTGCACGTGCAGATCAGCTAGTATGATCTAATAAATCCATATTATTTAGATAGATAAAGCATAATGACTGACCTTTTAACTAAGTACATAAAAATACTTTTTTTTGTGAAGAAGCAGACGTCGATTGAAATCGACTTTTTAAGAAAATACCTCAATTAAATGTAAAAATAATAGACTCTACTGTACCGATCATCTATTAGTCTAAAGGTGATGTCCACAAGTGGTAGATTATTCAGAGAAAAATCGAACCAAGATGATATATACATCATTTGAAAGCTTGTTTTATGGGCTTCCCAAAATAATTTAACTAAGATTTTTTCACCCCTCCATTTTTTTTTAAATGTGAAAAATAAATTGTATGAAAAATAACAATACAGCTTATTACTTTTTCTAGTTTAGCGATGATAAAGTGCTTCTCTCGTTATTTTACTTGCATTCGTAGCCGATTCTTCTACATTCATCACTTAATTTGCTAAAATTAAAAATTATAACCTACCAGTGTGACCAGTTAGTAGGTACAATGTGACAAAAAAACACTTTAAAATTGTGTCTAATTGGTAAAAATGCTTTTATTTAACAATTGGAGGTTAATTAATCAGGGTTGATAGAGATAAACTACCTATTATATTTATTTACGAGCCAAATATATTTATTTATCCTAATAAATTCAAAATTAATTTTTAAAAAATCGGAGGGCTCTTTTTTGTTTTTAACTGTTGTAATAGACTCGGAAAAATATGAACTTTCTTGAAATGTAACGAGTGTTGTGGTTAGAATTTTTGATTATTATTATACCTACCTCCATACATTTTGTGGACATGTCCTTTGGACATAAGTCTTCTCATAAATGTCAATAAGAAGACTATTTTCACCACGCTGATGCAGTGCGAATTAGTGAAAATGAAACATTTTATGGATTTTTAGTTAACCACATTTGCAACTTTGAGTGTTATAGGCAATGAATTTCTAAGAAGTGTATTAAGTATATATCAATCATAAAAATTATTTTGTACCTATCTATTAAATAAATATTGATTTTGATAATTATGATCGACATCGAAAAAACTGAACTAAAGCAAAAAAGTTAAGTAATATAGCAAGCGACCATACCCATAGAAAGCGAGAGAGGTCAGAGCATCATCTATTAAAGCCTGTCCCTTTTTCAGGATTAAAATTCCAAGGATGTCGAATAATAGGTATTAATTTTTAATGCCTCTGCAGAAGGGTCGCCTGATATCGTTAAGCGTTTTAACTTCAAAATTGAACGGAATCCTTAATTAACTAGAATTGCTGAACTCGGAATTGGACGGCGTTTTAGAAAAATGCTATTACGAAACTTTGGCCTCATACTATTGGAGTTTGGGAGAATTCTCCAAATGGACAGAAATACTTGAATATTTTGAATACTAATTTGATGCCTGTGACTTTCTACGAGGTTATTTACGAACAATGAACATTTTTGGCTTTAAATTAGGAACTGTATACTGTACTGTACTGTATCAGCCTTTTTAATAGTCCACTGCAGGACGTAGGCCTACCCACGAAGGGTGTTTGGGCCATATCCACCACGATGGCCCAGTGCGGGTTGGTGGATTCACATACGCCATCGAATTTCTTCTACTGACATAATATGCAGGTTGCCTCACGATGTTTTCCTTCACCGAAAAGCCAGCGGTGTTAAATTCCGTACATAAATTCCAAAGAACTCATTAGTACGGGACCGGGATTCGAACCCACGACCTCACGATTGTAAGGCGGGTGTCACTACCACTAGACCACCACGGCTTTAGGTAAATATAACTAAATCCTCAAAAAAAAAAATACCACCATATCGCACTGGGCCAACATGGTTGTTTTAACTGTTTAGCCATGTTATAGGCCTTCAGGCGGCCTAAAAACTCTGACACCAGGGCTAGCCACCCGGCCTATACGAACTTACATACTTTAGTGTGGTCGATATGGGTTAATCACCCTTCGTGGAAAGGCCTACGTTATGCAGTGACTTATAAAATACTGATACTAGTTCTAAAACTTTATGAATCTTATAGTCTATTATAATGCATGTATATTATAAAGTTCGGAGAGTGTTATAGACAATGTTTTGATCTCTAGAGCCGAAGGCAGATGGTAGTTTCATATAAATCGATACTCATAGAAGTTAATAACTGAAAAATTATAATTACTTAGTTAACTTTTAAATAAGTATACGCAGTCTTAGCGTGAAACCAAGACAAAGTCTGCTGCTTGAGACTAAAATATTTATATATCTTAGTGCATGTGTTCATGCAAATTTCTTGTCATAATTTTTTAAACCTTAGCCATGAGAAAAGTTACAATATTTTGTTTTATTATAATTCGTGTAGGTATTCCTTTGATTTGATCATTCAAGAAAAAAAAAAGTGTTTAGCTACGAATAAATAATACTTACAAATAGGTACCTATTACTTGCCAAAGGAGAGACCCAGGTTGCCGTGAGAAGCAAACAATAGCAAGTCCCCGACCAATTTACATGCACTTTGCCGTCTTTAATTTTGTATGTGGGCACTTCAAAGTGGTCTCCATTACGGCAAGGTTCCTAATCAACAAGTACGTAGGAAACTTCTGTTCCCGCATTGTTTGAAAACAATACGGGAACAGAAAGTCACGGATACCTTAGAATAAATAATGAAAGATAGTAAAAGTGCAATATAGTAAAAAGAAGACATGATTATGGCAAGATAGAAACTAACGTGTAATCAATGACATAACTTGATACAACTCAAGTAACACTTGAACCACTCATCAAAGGACTTGTACCTGACTTACAAGGAACTTGGTATTAAAATTCTAACCAAGATCATTCAATTCTTCTAGGAATGTACTGAAATTTTAAAGCTCCATGGAGTAATCAAAAATAAAATATAGACCTGCATTTTTTTTAAAATTGTTATTTTAAAAAAGTATATCGGAAATTCAAAATCATATTTTCTAAGAAAATAAATAGGGCAAATAAGCGCTAGATAGCCCTTTCCGGGCTAAATCATTACACGCCATGGTTCACCTACAGTAAACAGTCCTAGATCTATCTCCAAAAGAGCTAAAGTGGTAACACTGATCGAAAATCAAATTAATCAATCATTTTCTTTTGACATTGACATTTCTATTATGCTTTTTTTTAAAATTAGCTTTGAGATTTTTCATATTAGCGTGTTTCTTTACGAGATATCCGTTCCGTTTCACGTTACATACCCTAAATATATATTATCGATTTTCTAAATATCGCAGGGCTTTAAAAATATGTTTTTATTAGATAATAATTACATTTTGAATGCTCTTTATAAAACAGCAATCATTGATCTGGTTAGAATTTTTATTTATTTTAATACCGGTAACGGAACAAATCCTTTCACATTGGCGTTTCAGCAAGTGTTTCAGAAATATGACGGACTATCTTTAAAATCGTCAGTGTGGTGCTTCTATTTTAACCTTATTATACTGTACTGTTTCAGCTTTTTAATAGTCCACTGCTGAACATAAATTTAAAGGATGATAAGATAAGAGTAAATGATAAGAATAAAGGTGAACAACCACAACCTTATTACGATAGCAATAGTGCCAACTTATTTTTAACACCCAGTCAACTCTATATTACTTTCATGTTCCTGACAGCCAAGTGTGTCAAACTTTAAGTACAGACTTAGTACCACCATTGAAATACGATGGCAAAATTTAGGGCCAAATGTTACGGCAACTAAGAACTAAAGGAACTACGCAATTGAAGCGCCTCGTCTGTCATATCATACTTCAGTGATGGCGCGAAGTCTACCTAGCTTAAACTTTTTGGATAGCAAATAACATTCCTCCAAATAGGTCGATGTTTAAACTTTTCCTCTGTTTGTTAGTTTTTCCCTACGTTATTTAATCGAGAATTAAAATTTGTCCAACTCTAATATTTTGTGCGAATAAATCCGCGCTTCACCACCAACTTAACCAAATCTGATGGTAAACTATGTTGTGGTCGAAAATGAAAGACGAAGACTTAGAAGATACCTAAATCACTCTGATTTTGAAAAGCTTCAGATTATATCTCTCCGGAAACAATAAAGCCGACTGCCTAACTCATTCCCAGGCTGGTGCCGTTTTAATACTACAGTGACGTATAAGTAGTTTATAAGTTTAGTATTTAACTACCTTACGTCTATATAAGTTTGTCATATTACAACAAATACCTATCACGTACCATGACGACGGCTTTGGCTGCAAGCGGGTGCGCCGGAAGGGACATCATAAGCCCATTAGCACTAATGCCGTGTCGCCGTGCACTCAAGAAGACTATTGTTTTTTATGGGTTCCCTAATGGGAAGGGCTTTTGATGTGCTGGAACAGGTGGGCGTTGATTGGTTTAATGTTATGCTCGGGAAAGGTTTGCAATGACAAAGAAATGCCGTTTTGAAACTGTCATTCAATCAAATAAACCGTTTGTATCACGAGGTATGACTTATGACATCTATTGTTATCATCTACGAATAACTCTACACCAGGGCTAGCCACCCGGCCTATACGAAAAAACTTATCTACGAGTAAATAATTTACAGGCAATGCGATGATTCGAATTCCAGTCTTATCTTCAAATCGCGAAAGTTTGAAAACTTCATTTGGGTCTTAGATCTAATGGTGCCTCTACACACTCCAGGAGGCGGCGAGGCGAGGCCCTCGCCACGAGGCGTTAACCAATAGCCATCCACGCTAGGAATGACGAGGCGAGACGAGGCGACACGAGCGCACTATCCACACACTCTAGCTCGCGTCCCCTCGTGTCGCCTCGCGGAGTGTGTGGAGGCACCATAAGAAATACATCAAGAAGAAGAATAGATGGATTTCATTTAGGACAACATAACTGCCCGTTTTGCTATCTCCAAAAGCTATTTAATAAGTGTTTGAAAAATTATAAAATCCTCGAATAAAAGTTCAACGTGAAGGTGCTATTATTATGTTCGTTTCATAACGCTTCTACATGTCAGAGGAACCTAGTGCTGATTAATTCATCATCATCATAATTTAAGAGCAAGGCTCTTGTCGGTGGAGCAACTTCCATGTTTCGCGGTCTTCTGCTAGTGTTTTCACCTCCCTGTACGACATGACGTCTGATTTTTCTTTAAGTTGGTCTAGAAATGCTCTGCGTGCCTCTTCCTCTCTTTCCTTCTATTATGATTTATTGAAACTTGAAAAAATAATTCACCATTAAATTAAATTAATTCTATATAAACATGCACCTACAATTTTTTTCACCATTTATCAAGTTCATTGTTTACGCCGATTGCAGATCTGAGTATTTTTGATCAGTGTGTGCTTTCGGAACGGCATTCAAACGACACCTATGAAAAACCGATTTTGTAGACAAAGAACCTACTCGTATCTTCGGCAAAGAAAAACTGTAAACGCAATATTTTCCTCTCCTTTCGCCATCACTGAATAAGAGGACACAAAATATACCTAGAAAACGAAAATGCCAATATTTTCACAAGCCTTATTAGTTACATCAACGTTAAATATTTATCAACTGTAATCGCCCGAAATTTACTTTTCTCTTGTAATATTGTCGCAACGAAACATAAATTACTATAATAGCACAATTTAAGCAAGATTATCTGTGTAACGTGAGCTTGCGCCGCCTACAAGGCTTTTAATGGACCTTTACTTAAGTTTTGGTGGTAAAAAATGAGATCCCAGTCAAGATATTGTGTTAAAATTTGGGTGGAATATCTTTTTAGAGTTCCGTATCTAAAGGGTGACCAACGAGACACAATTACTAATGCGGATTAGGTCGCGTACGGATTTATTCCGCATGGTGATAGCATTTTCTTGGCTATGTGCATACGGCCCTAATGGTAGGGAAAGCAGATGTAAAATGAGGCGGGCGACCAAATGTGGACCAAATCCACAAGCAAAGGCAATCCGAATGAAAAGAAAAGCCTTTCAGTCCGTGTAAAATTTCTGTTAGTCCGTTTCGTCTATGTGAGATATTTAGTGAATACTTATTTCTATTACATTTTCAATCGTAATACAACATTGGAATATTTGTCGGAGATAAGTGAGTGTGCAACAAATTAAGTACTAATTTGTTGCTCTCTTAACTCTTACTATTAAACTCTTAAAATGATTATTATTAGTAAGCACCAAGTAGCTCAACTAGCTATGGAGAGGGCTATGCTCAGAATCTCTCTGTGAGATCGAATCAGAAATGAGGAGATCCGCAGAAGAACCAATGTTACCGACGGACGATTAGCCCAATGGATTGGCAAGTTGAAATGGCAATAGGCAGGGCAGATAGCACGGAGGATTGATGACCGATGGGGTCGTAAAGTTCTCGAGTGGAGACCACGTACCGGCCGGCGTAGCACGTCCACCCACAAGGTGGACGGATGACTTCATTAAGTCGTCGCCGCAGGATCGCGCTGAATGCAATCCGCTTCCAACCGGGCTTATTGGAGATCCATAGGGGAGGCCTATGTCCAGCAGTGGACTTCTCATGGCTGATGGATAGATGGATCAAACACTAAGGGCGCCGCCCTTCAAATATGTAGCGCTGCACGTTGCGGCAGATTTGAAGGCGCCCTTAAACCGACGATTTCCTTCTCCAAAATTTTTATACAAACTATGGGTAGGTACGTCTAGCAACTTGGACTAGTCAGTATTTAAACAAAAATGTCTACCTACTTTACTTTACTGGTTTGCCTCAAAGTTCATTCCCTGAACGCAGAAAATTTTAATCTCGACATTTCTTTATAACATTTTCTAGGCTGGTTCTTTAGAAATTCCTGTGGCTTGGCTGGCTCGCAGACAACGTGGGCTAATTAGTAATTACGTACAGTAATTACAGTCGGACAAACCTCCCCTACCTTTTATATTTATGTGGCAGATGCCGTATCAAAGCAGGATTAAAGCTATTTTTGTCAGAGCTTGGCTTAATGAGGTTATGAAGGCGTGGTTACTTTTGTCTCTGAACTGAACTTTAGATTATTTTTTTTTATAATCTTTAAAAGTAGACCCAAGTGACGTCAATAGAAAACATATATTCATTTATTAAAGAAAGTAGTAGTGGTAATGGGCTTTTAGATTAGGGTTTTCATCGTCACCTATACATACTCATTTTTTTAGTTCAAGTGGTTTTTTTTGTAATATATATTTTTTGTAATATAATAAGTTTATGAAATGTTACGTAAGTTTTGTGTAAATTAATTAAAGAAAACAATATGAAAGAAAGGGACATATTCGAATAAAACTTAGAATTACAATGTCTTATGATTTGTTTTCGTCTCGAGCAAATCAAAGTGATGTGAGTAATGTTTGTAAACTAATAGTTTTGTTTCGAATTACAATTAAAAATGTAAATTTCGTAAATTTTCTTTTTTTTTTGCAAGTAAAATCACATTTTAATAAAAACGATAGGATAAACATATTTATCCACGTCACAAAAAGAACTGAAACATTCTTCTGGTGTTCAACAAAATACAAAAACATCATGAATACCGCAGTAAGTTTATAAACGCAGAGAAATAAACATAAACGGCGTCATTGTATTATCATTCACATAATAATGTCATTACCATTTATTCCCACCAGTGAACCGAATCCACAGATCAGAAAAGTACAGACTGATAGAAATTATTGCTTTTGGTTCGGCTTCGGAACCAAACGCGCCCTAAATCTAAATCTATGATTTATATACGTTAAGTTTAGTACAATTTTAAATTAAACATTCGATTCTCAAAATCTTCAATCTTCAAAATCTTAAATATTATATTTGTTGTGTACACTGAACAGTAATTGATTATTATAACTTAAGGGGGCGCCTAATGCCAAAATCAAGCGAAAGGTGTATTTTTAAAGACGTGGTGTAAAGGTAACGAACATAAATATCCATATTAAAAAAATCTATAAGAAAGGAAAAACCTATAGTAGCAGAATAATTGCGTAGAGTTTCGGAAAATAATATGGTTACTTTAGAAGAAAATTAAAACTTCGAATCATAAAAAAACGATTTTTTTTTCAATTGCTCGAAATTATCAGCGACAACACCACATTATTTTTGACAAATTACGTGGCTAGACTAATGTTCTAGTAGAGTAATCGATTAGTTTTTTTTAATAAAGGCTTAAATTTTGAATAAATAAATAAAATGTCACCTAAAAATGTAAGCTGGCGCTCGAAGCCAAAATCATCGTGAACTGTGTCATGCGATTTTCGACTCTAACAAAGCAGCATAGATGATAGCGGGCCATGTAAGAAGCGCGGGTGAAACCTGTTTTTTTTTTTAGTGGCATTAGGCGCACTCTTAAGCTTTTGAATATAACAATACGAGTGTCGAGGATGTACTTAATTATGACAAGTTATGTAACAACACCTAGCAAGAGTCAACTTCATTGAACATGATCTTACCTTTATCGTACTGGAGTGAACAATTTTCACGTTACTTTTCTCTCTGTCGATTGTATATTATCTTATTACATATATTTCTGTTAGTTATCTTATAAAATTACCTAATTGATAGTAAGTATCCATTTTGCCTTGGGATTATAACAAAGATGCTTCTTGTACATATCGGAATGTTTCCGTTATGAATACATTGATTCAAATTGTAATACAATGTAGCATGCTCAGAATCTATAAATGAAAAATTATGTTTTTTTTAACGCGACGTTGTGGTCGAAGCTGAAGCGCGCAGACCTAGAAGACCTATTCACTCAGATCTTGAAAAGCTTTAGATTATAGGTATCTCTTAGGAATTAGGAAAGCAGAAAGATTGTTCCATTCCCTGGCGGTACGAATCAGAAATGTTGAGTCAAACCACTTCGTACGTATCGAAGGAAAAAAAAAGTATAGGGTAGTAACGTGCATGGCATTTTTCTACTTGTCCTGAAGTAAAAAGGGGATGGTAGGATAGGCTTCTAAGAATATTACTCATTTTACTATGGAAACTAGCGTGGTTTTCGCACATTTTAATTAAGTAAAGCACAGGTGTTACGCTTTATTTTAGTAGAAAACTGCTACTATAGTTTCAATCGCATTTGGCGATCTTTCTCAAGGTTGGAGTACTAGCACGCGGGCTCGTTTCGCATAGCACAGTATACTGAGTGTGAGTTTTGTCGTAAACATGACGCGCTCTTCGGCGATCGCGTAAGCATGTAATTTGTATGAACTTGTTGTGTTTCAAAAACGCGCCGCTAGTGGCGCTGTACTTTTCTTCATACAAATCACATGCTTACGCGCTCGCCAAAGAGCGTGTCATGTTTACGACAAAACTCACACTCAGCATACTCTGGAAACCGATTGAAACTTTAGTAGCAGTTTTGTACTAAAATTAAGCGTGAGTAACACCTGTGCTTTACTTAATTAAAATATTACTCATAGTTAAATAATTACAATATTTGACTATTATACCAATAATCAGATAGATAGATAATCCTTTATTAGTATAGTACGGTACACTAAGTAGTTTAGTAGTTTGTGTAATTTTGTTTTGTTTTTGTTACTAAAAATAATGGTCTATTATACTCTATAGTCTGTACTATTGTATTCTACAAAAGTTACATTAATGTCCATTGTGTTTCCAAAGCAACTTTCTGTAACTTTGTAATCTTTTATCAGACAGATTTAAAAGCTCCAAAAGCTATTAAAATATCGATGTTGTAGACACATTGTTACGCGTTAGTAGGTTATGGGGTCGCATAAAGGAAATAAAATTGTTATGAATGCCTATGGGCATCTGTGGAGCAGACACAGCGACTGCAGTAAAAAATATTGAACTCAGCATCTTGATGTTGTAAAGATATGGCTATATTTATATCAACACTAACTATATCTTGTGGTTTCTACTGCAACGTAGCTGTTATTTTTAATCTGAGAACAAAAAATCCCTACTAATAATACAAAACCGAAAGTGTGTTTGTAGGTTTGTTCCTGTTACACGCAGCAACGGATTGATTTGATTTTTGGCATGAACATAGTTTGAAAGACAGAAAGTGACATACGCTACTTTTTATCCCAGAAAAATAAAAGGTTCCTAATCCTATGGGATAGCACAAAAGTCAAAATATCACTTTAGGCACAAATGCTAGTATGGTATATAATTTAACTGAAGATTTAAGATTTGTAAGTCTGTGTCGCTATTCGATGATGAGATGAGCCTATGTAGAACAGTGGGTTAGTAACGGCTGTAGGCGCAAATGCATGTAATCTATCTGTAGCAGGGAAGTTTACTCGTATGTCTGAAGTCGTTTCTTTCAACCATTTGAACGATTCGGAGGCGTTGTTTTATATTGTTTATAAGCGAGATGATTTTAACTATAATTCAATAAAATCTACAGGAGTGATTTTTAGTTTTACATTTTATATAGAATAAGTAAATCCTTACTGACTGTACTAAGCAGATTTGCGTTCGCGGGAAGTTTGCGGGCCCCCGACACATGTGTGCGTACCAAAAACTTTATTACAAGTGCACCCTCAAGATTTATTAAGGCATTTGATATTCACTATAGTAAAATATCTGGGGATTTAGGAGACGCGGAACCAGTAAAATATTGTACGGCTCCAAATATTTTAAGTGGAGGTTTTCTCAAAACGACTGAAAGTGAGTAGCGCGACGAGAAGGGCGTGGTTATAGGTACGTAATTACGTATGTGGGAATTTTTTTTTAACAACAGTTCAGTAAGTTCTAAGTGAAATACAGAACTCCTGTCGTTACTCATTCTTATAATTTACCCCAGGAATATGGAACTTAAGGAATGAGAAGACGTGTCGAGGAACCAAAGTTACTTATTCCTGGTAACTTTGGAGATTCGTAGACGAACCAAACCGATATAGTCCAGCGGATCAGGAAGTTGAGGTAGCAGTGGGCAGAGCGCATTTTTTATAGAACTGATGGCAGACAAAGTTCTCGAATAAATCGAATCGAGTGGCGGTAGCGTTCTCCAATGGAGAGTACGTACTGATAAGCGCAGATAAAGAAGTCTACAGACACGGTGGATCGAAATTAAATACCAAAGGAGCACGATGGAACCGTTTTCAATCGATCTTATTGGAGATCGATAGAAGGCTTATGGATATTTTGTATGAAACAGCTTATTCTTTGGTTTTCTGTCAGTTGCGCGATTAATCAGTTTATCTCGTATCTCGTCGTCGTTTTAGCCATATGACGCCTACTGCTAGGCATAGGCCTCCCCTAAAGATCACCAATAGAACCGGTTGATAGTGGCTCGCATCTGGCGCGTTCCTGCAGTCCTAAAGAGGTCATCTGTCTACCTTGTGGGTAGACGTCCTACGCTGCGCTTGCCGGTACGTAGCCTCCAATCGAGAAGTTTTCGACCCCATCGGTCATCAGTTCTCCATGCTATGTGCCCTGCCCACTGCCATTTCAACTTCCCAATCCGTTGAGCTATGTCGGTAACTTTGGTTCTTCTACGGATCTCCTCATTCCTCATTCGATCTCGCAGGGAGACTTTGATATAGCCATCTCTTTAGCTCGTTATACTTGTAGTAGTCGTACTACGCTTGTAGCTTACTAATAAGGCCATCGGTTTATCTCATAGTAAAATTTGTTCATTCTGATGAGCATAATAATCTTCCCTTTTGCAAAGCAACATCTATATACAAAACTCAACAAGTACCGACAAGGAACACTTTAATACAGTTAAGCGACTCGCGACACAAACGCAAAGGAACTATTTTCATAAAATGTTACATTCCCCTAATATTATTCTTATGACAAAATTCATTTCATAATAGGAGACCACATTTGCAAACATGGGGAATAAAATTTTACGGGTTTTCTTTGTTTCGTAGCAAATTCATTTTATTTTTATAGCACACACGTTTTTCTATTTTGTAAAAATTGTTGTTCATTGAAGTTATGTTACAACTTAAGATATAAAAACCTCTTAGTACTTGTAGAGGATACTAAATATGTGTAGCAGAGAGTATAAAGGTATAGTCTTGAAATAGAGTCGTTTATTTTTTATTGCACACACGTTTTTCTAATGTACCTATGTAGATTTTTGTTCATAGATTTATTATGTAGTTGTTACTAAAGAAACAAAAACCTCCAAGTACGAGTAATTGTAGAAGTCTTAGAACTGATGTCAGTACACACGCTAGGCAGGTAATACAATTTTAGAGATATTTCTTGGAATAGAGAGAGCTGTAGACAACTAGACATAGGTAATCCAAGTAGGCAATTTGTTCTTCTAATTTGATTTGTGCTTACTAAGTCAAAAGTATATGTTTAAATGCGTAATTTTATTATTGTAAGATAATTCAAAAATGCTTTGTATGCTTTTCAAAAAAAATAATTGAATTTCGATTTGACTTTGACATCATTATCATCACTTCATTAAAACTCGCGTGAGAAATCATTATACTAAATAAAACACCGGTTTTCACTCACGTATGATATACGGCCGGGCCGCTGGGAACCCGACCGGTTTCGGAGTAAATTAGTACTCCTTCATCAGGGATGTGCGCGTGCGCCAGTCGACGGGAGCGCGCGTACTAATTTACTCCGAAACCGGTCGGGTTCCCAGCAGCCCGGCCGTGTATCATACTTGAGTGAAAACCGGTGTTTTATTTAGTATAATGATTTCTCACACGAGTTTTAATGAAGTAAATATAGGCTATAATTTATAAAAAATATTGCGTGAAACGAAGTTCGCCGGGTCAGCTAGTAATTTCTTAAACTGTGCTACTTAGGGTATGTAATTAAGTAAGTAAGTAAATCGTAGCAGGTATTATTTAATCGAACATGTCAGTTTAGTGAACCTCCCGTATTCCCTGATAAAGGAGTACTAATTTACTCCGAAACCGGTCGGGTTCCCAGCGGCCCGGCCGTATATCATACATGAGTGAAAACCGGTGTTTTATTTAGTATTATTATCATCTTTTCGTTATTATAACTCATTATGAAATAATTTATTACAAGGGTAAGAATCTTGTTGCAATATTTAATCGAATCGAATCAAAAATCCCCTCACGCAGCGCAATACTCGCGACCTATTAGAACGTCATTATATCGATTCTCTCGCGAATTGTTTCATTCGATTATTTGCATACAATGTGGCGGCTTTACAAACAGATGTCTCGATGACGTGGAGCCATTTCTATTGTCAGGTACAGTCATGATGGAAATAGTTATAAATATTCATTATAACACACTTTCATTTATCATCCCGAGTTCTAGAGTCGAAATGGGCTCCATTTTGATGGCTTTACCATCAGCATTTTTATAATCCATTGCTTACCATAGGCCTATCCACGAAGAACGATAGGCCATAAAAACCACGCGGGCCCAAAACAGTTGTTACACTCTATAAAATTTAACTTGATCTCTGCGACAGTTACATTTTGACATATTTAGAGTTGAGATAATGGTGGAAAAAATCGATTTTCAAACAATGTTGTAATGAAATCGAATGAGTATTTGAAGGTGAGAAATTGGATTTTATTTACTTACTATTGTTTAAGATCAAGTATGTACACATGTAAATAATGTTATGATATTAATTAAATACTCATAATATTGTAACGATAGTATTTATCGACGTTTTTCACTATTATCGACGCTAGTGTAACATATTATTGGGTTTAATTTAATTACACATGTAAAAAATGTTATGATATTAAAATATACAATAAAATTAATCATAAATTAAGTTTTATTTAAAATATCTTCAGTATAAACTATCGATCTTTTAATTAAAACTCTGTGGTCACGATCATTCGTGGCCCATCACTAATCGGCATGCCCATAAAGTATGACATTGACAGGTACTGTCTGTACTATTAAGAAATTCAGGACTTCAGAGGCGAGATTTTTCTGACAGCTGTCGCAGAGATCAAGTTAAATTTTATAGAGTATAGATTCATAAACGAGTAGATACATCCCCAAATGTAGCGCTCGTATTGTCAGCGTTCACCGAAATTAAGCAACGTTCCGCACGGTCAGTATTTGGATGGGTGACCGCGGTGGCATTTTCCAACTGACCGCTACCGTGGCTAGGATGAAACGTTAAATTGTAGGTCCCGGTTGTTTCAACCGTTTAGTCATGTCAGAGGCCTTCAGACGGCCTAAAAACTCTGACACCAGGGCTAGCCACCCGGCCTATACGAACTCACTTTATCCCAAAATTTCTTCTGCAGACGTATGCAGGTTGCTGGACTATATACTTTACTGAAAAGTCAGTGATACGAGGCCGCAATTGATTGATTTGATTTTATGGAATAAAGATAATACCTAACACTATAAAATTATGTGTACACTACAACATCCCTGTCCTGACTTCCTTCCTAATATAATAAATAAATATTAGGGGACATCTTACACACGGTCTTTGACCCCAAACTAAGCAAAGTTTGTGATATGGTTGCCAGAGACTGATATACTACATATTTTTAAATACATACTTATATAGATAGTACCTAAATAACTCCCAGACACAGAGCAAACACCTATGTTCATCACATAAATGTTTGGGGATCGAACCCACGCCTTTTTGGTCCAGAAGTCAGGGTGACTAATCACTGAGCCACCAAGGCAGTCCGAATGAATCCGAAAGTGTATTTTATTGGTTACTTTGTTACTCTTTCACGAAAAAACTGAGAGACGGGTCGTCTCATTTTTGCGCAGATACAGTTTAAAAATCAGAATATGTAATAGGCCATTTTTATCCCAGAAAAATTAAAGGATCCTAAAGAAAATCGCAAATAAAGCTAGTAAGACATCATTTAGTAAAGAAAAGTATTTTTTCTTCGATAGTACCTACCTACTCAGGTAGGTATTGTAAGGTTACAGAGCCCTAGATCGGAAGTAGGGCGAGTGTCGTAATGGGATTCTTGTGTACTGTGTCATTTAGTTGTCTTCATACTTGAGGGGAAGTCCATTTATCTATGCTAACGTTTACTACATAATTAGACGTTGGTGATCCGTGACGTTACCTTTGACTAGAGAAGGGCTAAGAAGAAACACACACTTAAAGGGGACTAAAAAAAACTTGAAGGGTCATCAAACTTTAAAGCACCCATTATTAGCTTGAGACAATCATTAAAAGTTTTAATGTAGCCGCTTTTATTTCATTCTCTTTTTTTATTACATATACCTATACCAAATTGGTTGTAACAGAGAATGTAAAAAAACAACTTAAAAAAGAGTGTAATAACTATATCGTCTATCTCTTAGTAGATCATCTACAGGGTTATTTCTAATCGATTAAAATCCTTTCGACTGCCTCGGTGGCTCAGTGGTTAGTGACCCTAACTTCTGGATGAAAGAGGCGTGGGTTCGATCCCCACCCAGGGCAAATATTTGTGTGATGAACATAAGTGTTTGCTTTGTGTCTGGGTGTTATTTAGTTACTATCTATATAAGTATGTATTTAAAATTAAGTATATATAGTATATTAGTCTCTGACAGCCATATCACAAGCTTTGCTTAGTTTGGGGTCAGAGGCCGTGTGTAAGATGTCCCAAAATATTAAAAAATATATTAGGGGCTTATTCTATGCATCAAAACTAACAACTTTTGTTCTGCGACTTTTGTCAAAACTAAAAAAAAAGTGTTGTTCCATAGAAAAATATCGTTCACCCGCAACAAAGTGTATGGAACAGCTGTTTTTTTTAGTTTTGACTAAAGTCGCAGAACAAAAGTTGTTAGTTCTGATGAATTGAATAGGAATAACCCTGTATATATTGTGTGTAAGTATATGAGGCAACTCAAAAATGCAATGCATTTCGTTCAGGAATTTCTCCATGTTAGCACATTACTAAATGCAATTGTTGTGCTATTTATAGTAAAGCTTTGTCTAAGCAAAGATATATTTTTGAATGCTGGCAATAGGATATTCCGTAGAATCCACCTTCTCATAAAGAAAAGAAGTCTAAATGCCTACGAAAAACAACAAAGTAATCAGTACGCTCCACAAAAATCTTTA
Source organism: Hypomecis punctinalis (assembly GCA_949316475.1). Classification (NCBI taxonomy): domain Eukaryota; kingdom Metazoa; phylum Arthropoda; class Insecta; order Lepidoptera; family Geometridae; genus Hypomecis; species Hypomecis punctinalis. The sequence continues at coordinate 17,469,694 of OX438810.1, forward strand.
CAAAATTGGTTCTACAATATATTTCTACAGTAAATAAGACGTTATCTGAACCCCGATAAAGATGCCAAGCGAAATTGCGTGTGGAACCGGGCTTTCGTCATAACGATGTTACGGAGATAGCTCGTGGCAATTTTGGTCACGGCTATTTTTGCTAATGGGAAAATAGACAAATTAGTTTGTCGAAACTTATTGATATAAACAACAGATAGACATGTACTTAAATTTTTAACTCAGAACAGTGTAAGTAATCTAAATAACCTTTAATATGCTAGTTATTGACTTTCAATGTGTGAGGGAAACAAAAGCTGTCTGTATTCCTATAAGACGTGGATGATGATGATTTACCTTAAGGCGTTATTTTTTGCATCTGGGTGGTAGGTAATTAATGATGAGTCCTCATTGGGTGACATACCCAACTTCAGCAGTGGATGTCACAAGATAGTAGCAACATAATATTACTAGCTGACCCGGTGATCTTCGTCTCACCATCTGTCAACTGTCAATGACAACTTATCTATGCAGGATCTTTTTGTATGGTAATATTACATTCATCATTTCTATTATTTTTCTTGCAACTTTTATAAATTTTCTAACCTTCCCTTAATTTCCAGAAATATTTCAAGATCAAAATTAGCCAAATCGATTAAGTCGTTTTCGAGTTTTAGAGAAAGTAACCTCCACGATTCATTTTTATACATATACATAGATGAGAAGTCTTATATGTACTTATATTCTAATTAATAATCCTATAACTGTAAGTAATCTCTTCTTCTCAGTCGTGCTCTTCATTACTGAAGGTCGTGTCCAAATTGGAGCGTTGTGATCCCGGATCACCCTTTGGACAATACTCCTCCACTCGGACCTATCTGTAGCGCATCTCATAGCGTCAGGGATGGGCATGCCGATCAAAGATTTTATTTGATCAGTCCATCTTGTGGGAGTTCGACCGCGTGGTCTTTTCCCTTCGACCTTTCCTACTACCATTAACTTCTCCAGGTTGTCTGGGTCTCTACGAGCAATGTGGCCAAAGCAGTTTAGAATGCGCTGAAGGCAAGTCGTCAACAGTAGTGTTGTTATGCGGAGCTGCTTAAGAATGGATACGTTGGTACGGCGCGCGGTCCAAGGTATACGAAGCATTCGCCTCCAACACCACATTTCAAATACGTCAATTTTAGTTCTTTCCTCCTTCCGTAACATCCAGGATTCTACGCCGTAAAGGAAAATTGAGAAAACCAATGTCCGTACCAGTCTCACTTTAGTGTTGCGAGATATGTTTCGATCTTTCCAAATCTGTGTGAGTTTAGTCATCGCTGATTTGGACATCTGTATTCTCCTTGTAATTTCCTTAGCACTGCCACCCTCGTTATTAAGAAGAGAACCAAGATAAATGAACTGGTCTACAAATTATTTATATATATATTTAATCCATGAGTTAGTTAGTGCGAATTAGTGAGCATTGCCTATCTACTACTAAGTTCTTAGTTTTTGTTTTATTTATGCTGGAAAGTAGAAAGTAGAAAGTAAGTTCCGCCATCTAGAAAGTAGTTCCGCCATCTCTTTTTCGGACGATGCGAAAAGGGACTGTAAGTAATATAATTCCTAAATTTGTTTTATGACAATTAACCTATCTTTACTCATAATCCAGCATACCTAATGAAAAAAATCGAAAAAGTTTTAGAACGTTTTCACGTAAATGGGCTATAATCCAAGTACCTACTAAAGTACCTGCCGTCCCGAATATACTCAAGGTCGGCTATACGGGCTATCTTAAAGGCATCTAGGTTAACCCCTTAGCCCCATTATCTTTTGTACCTTAAGATTTTTTTTGCAAGTTATAAGGCTCATTATCCCTGAACCCAACCCTTTACCGGAAGCCAGCTATCGAAGGCTGTATGCCACCGACTGACTATTTTTTAGAGAGTCAATATGCACGAATATTGATGACTTCTAAATATAAGCTAATTACAATTACTAAAATAATATATAAAGCTAAACTACTACTACATAAAAAGCAATTGGAACATCCACAGATCATAGCGTAGTTTTTTTTTTATTTACTTATTACACTCCACATACTCCAGGGTCTGTGCTTTTTAAGATATACATTAAAAAAAAAAAGATTTGAACAAAATTGCTTATAACTAAGCTGATGGCGGCTTCCTCGGTTAATGGCGTAGTTTGAATAGGTGTTCGTTAGCGATCATCGAAGTTATGCAACGTTCAGCACGGTCACTCTTCGGATGGGTGACCGCGGGTGTCATTTACAACTGAGCGTTACTGTGGCTCAGATAATACTTTAAATTGTATTCCCGGGTTGTTTTAGCTGTTTAGTATGTCAGAGGCCTTTAGGCGGCTTAAAAACTCTGACACCAGGGCTAGCCACCCGGCCTATACGAACTTACTTATCCACCAATCCAGAGATCCATGACTTCTCTAGTCTAATAGTCCTTCTACGTTGTGAGTATTGTATTTTAATGTTAAAAAGTTAACAGGTATAGGGTACATTTATGTTAACTTGTTAAAAATATTTTGTTAAAATAAATGAAACGATTCGATTCTATTTCTAACTAAATTCTCAGTTTAAGAAATGATCAAATAGCTAATTCAAATATAAATAATATCGCTCATGACGGGTACTTTGCTATAGACACAGTTAGTAGAAACATCAAAAGATCAAAGATGACACCAATTTACGTTTTACTTATAGTTATACTATTTGGCACACAATGTTGAAAGCGCTTGTATCTGTTATATCTTTCCTAAATAACAGAATATGTACGGGGTTTTGCGTAGTTTAGTTAAACTTTCGCGTGGCTCCATACACTTTGGCTAGTTCTTCCTCGTTTCCGCCAGGGGTGCTCCACAAAATGTATAGAGCCATACGGAAACAGCTGTAGTTTCAATTTAAGTATAAACTTGGACTAACCCCGGAACGGTGCGTATCTACACATATTTTACAGGTAATCTTGCACAAATATCTTGACTGAAATCACTCTTCAGCGCTATCTCTTTGGTTTCTATAGAATGGGAAGTCGATGCTCTAAGGTTATATTGGAACATACAATGGCGGAGATAAGCCAGGGCGGGCGGGAAGCGCTTCCGCCCTACGACGACGCCACGTGCCTTTGTTTACTTACCTTTTTACCTATCTGGATATCTGGTCGATCGCTCTAGTGTCGACCTTTTTGTTAAGGCCAGGAAATGGTTGTTAAATTTTAGAGACTACCGCGATAAGGTAATTTTAGTGGAGGCCGATTTTAGTGGTAGTTTTTAAGATTTGTATTTACGATACGATTTGTTTTTTTTTATGGTTCCGTAGGGTAAAAACGGGAGCCTATTACTAAGACTTCGCTGTCCGTCTATCTCTCTGTCACCAGGCTGTATCTCATGAACCGTGATAGCTAGAACGTTGAAAATTATCACAAATTACGTATTTCTGTTGCCGCTATAACAACAAATACTAATAACAAAAAAAAATATTTAAGGATTCTCATACAACAAACGTGATTTTTGCTCGATATTAATAACGGCAACAGGAAGATGTGTGGAATATTCAAAGAATATTAAGTTGCATATTTCCTTCAAAAATAATTTGATAAATTAAAATAAAATAAATTAAGGGCTTTCACACGGTACGGAACCCGTATCGGCCAAGTGCGAGTAGTACTCGCACTTATATAATATATCATATATACATATATATCGGCCAAGTGCGAGTAGTACTCGCACTTGGCCGACATAAATAACATTTTTAATAATTAAACAGTTTTTAGGACGCCCACAGGCGTAACTTTTAGGTAAAAGAGCAAGAATAAAAAATCAGTTAAATTTAAAATATTAACGTAATTATTAGTTATCTGTCTTTGGTGTTTTTTTGTGCTCTTAAAATACCTAATTATAATGTGTTCAACCTTCAACTTCCAAACCTGAAATGGCAACTACGAAAGTTTTAGTTAGAGGCTGAACCAACACAACCTTCTTCGAATAACCTAAGCGTAAACATTAAGAAAGTCTAGCAATACCATATTACGTGCATATATAAGTCTCGAGCATCGACGTAGGGTGGCGTGTCTGTCAGCCTACTATCGGATACACTTCGGTGAGTGCGCCCAGGAGTTGCACAATCTGGTCCCACCTGCCCCTTTCTTCTATCGTACGGCTAGACAGACGCGACCAAAGCGCCACCCTTTTATGGTGGACATCCCACGCGTTAGAACCAAGCGTTTTGAGTCCACATTCCTCATACGAACTGCCAGAATGTGGAACGCTTTGCCTGAGTCTGTCTTTCCGCTAAAGTACAATGTAAGTGTCTTCAAATCTCGAGTAAATAGGTATCTTCTAGGTAAGCGTGCTACATCCTAGACCGCATATCTGCTTAACATCAGGCAGTGTGTAGTCAAACGCAAACATATTTGAAATAAAAAAAATAAAACGTGCTGAAAATGGAGATCTCGCTTCCAAGACCTGTCATTACCCCAACACCCGTAGGATTATGATTGCAGCCCTGAAGTCCTAAAGACCTAGAGAATAAAGGTCCCTAGTTCAATTTCGTCAAATACCGAAGTATGCGATATGACTTCCGATCTGAACTCCTACGGCGTGTCAGAACCTAATTCCACCGGAATGGAACGGAGCATAAATCTTCAAAGCATTGTAGTCCGCGAGTCCACTGTAGCAACAAACAACATATCATGTGCTGTGGGGAGTTTTTGTGTTTTTTTTTTGTGAAGTGAATGTGAAATTTTAGTAGTGGGCTTACGGACCACAACGCACTTTTTCATTATTTATACTCTTTTTTATTATTTCTGTTTAAATTCTCTATATTCCAATGTTTCCAGGAAGAGACCGCTTTAAGCGATAGGGCCGCCATTTGTGGCAGCTTTGAATGACGTCACTAGAACGTTGTCTAAGTATACACAATGGCGCGGTTTTCTAGGGAGAGAGAGAGAGAACTATGTAAGTAAGTTCGTCTAGGTGGCTAGCCCTGGTGTCAGAGTTATTAAGCCGCCTGAAAGCCTCTAACATGGCTAAACGGTTAGAACAACCAGGACCTACAATTTTACCTGTCATATGAGCCACGGTAGCGCTAAGTTGGAAATGCCACCCGCAGTCATCTATCCGCAAACTGACCGTGCTGAACGTAGCTTAACGGTGATCACTGACATACACCTAGTTTACCTAAACTACGCTATATAAGCACTACAGAAAGAACTTATAAAGTTATAACATCACTAATATTATGGGGCGATAGGACATCGATATCTTAGGGCACTTCCCTGTGCCGTTTTGGTAGAGTATGAGCCTCAGAGCCCATATCACAGGACCCCCAGTTCCAATCAAATAGAATCGCCATCTTTATGGCCTGGCCTCCAGCCGGGGCAGAGATAGGTATGATATTTTCAATTTTATTTCATACTCTTGCGAGTGCGATATTCGCCTTGCGAGAGAAAAGGGATTTGTTAGTGCTTCAGATATTACGGGACCTATATTTGGTTTGCGAAACGACAGTTGTCTGGAAGAAATAGGTTATTCACATCCGGTACTTTTACTATAAACTATAAATAGGACGGTTTATATTTATTTATTTTTTGATTTGTCTTGCTTCACCATTTGGCTTTAAGACTTCCACTGTTTGACATGTATATGGGGATTCTTATGTTCGGATAGTCTGAATAAGATTTCAAAAAGGTTTCCAATAGGACTGGTTATATTTGGGTTAACAAAAGTCTACTTCGTCTTAATTTATAAGTCATAATTATGAACCAAACAGCTTTTTACCGTATTTTTCCTACCAGGTGCAAAATATTCAGGTACTTAATTACTACTTATTAAGACGAGGCATCGGGCCGAGAAACACGAAAACGGGTACTTTTGAATGCGCGATGTGAGAGGAGAAATGATTCTGATTCAAATTTAAAAAAAATATCATAGATAAGGGAAAATCTTGAAATATTTAATGAACCGGATGAAAATTTTGAAAAGTAACCGACATTATTAAAAAACAATTACAAATTTTCTCATTAAAAACAGTCAGTCGGTCAGAATTATCAGCGACAACACCCCATTATTTTTTACGAATAAAATAGCTAGGCGGCTATTCTATTTTATAAACCGAGAAGTTATTTTTCACTGTGTACATTATGAGTAATTAATTAAAAACACTCTGCCGCCCGCCGCTCTGGCGCGATCCTGTCGAGTGCGACCGCGTAAAATTTGTCCGAGTGAAGGAAGAATTTTTATTGTTTCAAAAATTCTCATCAGTTTATCAATGCGTCACCTTAACTACCTACACGTAAATACTTGCTACTCTCCCAAAATGATCGATCTGTCAAACCAAACCTGTCAAATAGGTAAGAGACCCTTTTTCCCTGCCTATCCCCGCGTCAATCCATCTTACTTTCCTCTGGCAACTCGAGTATATTTATTAGCAGGAATTAGCTCCATTCAAAGGTTAAATGGTAGTCGGAAAATCACGGCGCAACTAGTGATGTACTAAACTTTCATAATAAGTAAAAGTTTGGGCTACTCGTGACATTTTTGGTGAAGGAAAAGGAAAACATCAGTAAGGCGCTTTTGGTCGTGTACGCAATTCTAACTTTCACAACTATTTGGCAATGAGTTTTTCTTCTTACTTGATAACTAGTTGCAATCAAAGAGTATTTTTTTCCATATATGCAAACAGTTGCAAAAATAAGACGATGGCAACTTGCATAATGTCATTATTTCCTAAATTAGATAGAGTATTTGAATCATCGATTTGCAAAGGTATCAGTAACATGGAAATATCCTAATCGCTCATCGATGGTAGGCCTATGTTCAGCAGTGGACCTAATGATGAGTTGGTATTGGTAAGTAAACAAGTTCTTATTGGCCGGGTGGCTATCCCTGGTGTCATAGTTTTGTACAGAATTATCTGTAAAAAGGACAAAAATAATCAATACAGTCTACACAATACTAAAAATGTAGTGATGGTAACTTGCATCAATGCGATTTACGTGTTTTTGATGTCGGGAAAAGGAAGGTCTTTGAAAGCGTTGGAGCAAATCCGGGCTTTATGAGATTTGACTCACGAAAACCACTTTGGTTATCCGCCTTTCTATTCAAGGAAAGACGGATCACCTAGTTACAATTGAATGTAGCATCATCTTATAATACATATTATATAAGTACAAAGTCGCTATCTATTGATAAAGTAAGAGAGACAAGACGAGTGAGCTGCCTGAGATTAACATACACACGGCAGAAAAAAGAAAAATCTGTAATCCAAGACAATTCGAATACCAGATTAGCTGCAGCCGATAAAATTATATTATTACAATTGTCACGACTAAATTGTCGATTTATCTGATGTCGCATAATTATGCTAGCCCTGCACGAAATCACAAAAATAAGACATTTCAAAAATCGGGACGTCTCAAATATTCAAGCATATTAGTATAACAAGCATTACGAATCCACATTCTTCGTACGAACAGTCATAATGAAGAACACTTAACCAGAGTCTGTCTTAAACACTAAGGTACAACATAAGGGCCTTCAAATCTCGAGTAAATAGCATGCTACCTAAACCGCATAACTGTTTTAAATCAACCAAAATGTGGTCAGAAACTAAGCCATGTCAAATATTTAAAAGAAACCGGACAAGTGCGAGTCAGGCTCGCACATCGAGGGTTCCGTACGAACACGTTGTTAAAATACTTAAAAACCTGATTAAGCATGTGCTAATGAAGTTCTTTTATATGATACCTTACATGATACGATTTACTCACTTTGAATTTTGAACCCATATTTTGTGAATTTCGAAGTCCTATTTTTTGTGATTTAAACAAAAATATACAGTTTTCAGATTTATTCCTATAATTGTACTCTGAGACAATGCTTCTCGCCAAATTTCATAGTTCTACGTCAACGGGAAGTACCCTGTAGGTATGATTTTTTTGAGTATCGAAATATGCGGTTTTTTACGACATAAACAACTCTAACTTTTTTAAATGACAACTGAGAAGTTTTTTTTTTATACATAAGCAAGAGTTCATCGATATACGTATATAGTTTAAATTTCAACTCGATATCTTTACGCGTTCTCGAGATAAAGAGTCTTGACATACACACAGGCGGACAGACGGACAACAAAGTGATCCTATAAGGGTTCCGTTTTTTTCCTTTTGAGGTACGGAACCCTAAAAAATAACAAAACGCTTCACAAGTCTCATTACGTATAAAAACTAAAAGTAGATACTATAATACTGAACCGCCTCACTAAAATCCACATCACTAGCAATCACACCAAATTGTCAGAGTCCATAAATAAAGGTCCAACGACGGCTATATATCCTTCAATTAGTCTTAATTCTGGGTGGCCATATGGAATGAAGGTACTACGAACATAGCAAGATCGTTTGTTCATTTCGCGTGGACAGGGCTGTTGCTCGCAGATGTTTCTACTAAGATCTAAGCATCGACTTGGCATCTTTTCTGTTGTAAGTGAAAATCAAACTTGAACGCAAAGATATGTATAAAAAACCGGACAAGTGCGAGTCAGGCTCGCACATCGAGGGTTCCGTACAAACACACGGTTAAAATAATTACCTAAAAACCTGTTTAACATGTGTTAAATATGTGCTAATTGATTGAAGTTCTTTTAAATGATACCTTACATGATACGATTTACTCACTTTGAATTTTGAACCATTCATGAAAATCCATTTCATGAAAATTTCAAAGTTCTATGTCAACGGGAAGTACCCTGTAGGTTTTGATTTTTGTGAATGTCGAATTATGCGGTTTTTTACGACATAAACGGCTCTAACTGAGAAGTTTTCCTTTTACACAACTGCAAGAGACCATAGATATACATAAGTATACAGTTTAAATTTCAACTCGATATCTTTACGCGTTCCCGAGATAAAGAGTCTTGACATACACAGACGGTCAGACGGACAGACGGATAACAAAGTGATCCTATTTTTCCGTTTTTTTCCGTTTGAGGTACGGAACCCTAAAAATGATATGCTATGGAATGCCGATTTTTTTAGTTTTTTAATTATATTTAAATTTCATTATTAGGAATCGAATAAATGCATCGGTTTTTGCTAGGGTGTGCAAAGTTTAAAGAAAATCTGATCGCTCAAAGTAGGGCAAAATCGGACTAATAAAAGCGTGTTAAAAATAAAACACAGATGATGTGTTAATTTAAGCACTAGTGTAAAAGAAAGCAGAATAATCAAAATCACGCGTAGTTTTTTTAGTAGCGTTTTTGAAGTGATAACTTCTTTAGTGGCGTTTTGCACTTTTTGGGTTGGGCATAAAATGTAAAACTCGCCTCAGATCGTGACCTGATAGAAAATTCTTAAAACACAGTTCATGTATTATTTTAAATCTCGTGTAAAAGAAAGCAGAATAACCAAAATCACGCGCTTTATTGTCTTGCTGGCACTCTGCTGCTAGGTATAATATCTAGGATCCTAAAAACTTTTATTTTTTACGATAAATAATTTGTTAATTTAATTTTCCTAAATCTCGCAATTCTATAACTTCACAATGCTAATTTTGCGCGTATTTACAAACACGAAAATAAAAGTAAACAAATACTTTCCGGAGCGGAGGTAATCCTCCATCTCATTACTAACTCATTGCGGCTGCTGAGCAAATTGGATTACTTGCGATTTATGCTCACTTGCTCACTTGAATACATTTACGCAAGTATTAGTTAGGAAGTTAAATAATTATTTTTTGCAAAAAATTGCATGACCGACTTCACCCGTGTACAGAATCATTACATAGTATAAAACAAAGTCGCTTTCCGCTGTCTGTTCCTATGTATGATTATATTTTTAAATCTACACAACGGATTTTGATGCAGTTTGTTTTAATAGATAGAGTAATTCAAGATAAATGTTTATATGTATAATGCACCTGTGCGAAGCCGGGGCGCATCGCTAGGACACAAATATTATGCACGGATCGATGTAACATTTTTCACATTATTGTTGTTGATTTATCAAAAATGTCTCAGCCAATTTCGATAAAACTTAAATGGGACCAATTTCGAAGTATACTCTTTCCAAAAAAAAATTATTGAAATCGGACAACTATGAAAAAAGTTATGCGTGGTTATACATAAATGTATATATATATATATATATATATATATATATACGCGTCGAATTGTATACCTCCTCCGGTGGTTCGTCGGTCAAAAAGATTAAAATGCGCTGGGTGTAAACCGCTTCCGACTAATCTTATTTCAAATCTATAGAGTTATTCGCATAGAGTATGCTAAGCCGAAGGAGGGCGTTACGAGGGCGTTACGCGCTACATACCAAAAATACCCGTAATTCCAAAAAAATCAGCTGTTTTATATTTTTTTGATTCTGCATTGCGATATTTATTGGTTTGGACAGTTGCATTATTTTCTTGATTTCAGGATCGGTCTCTTAGTAAAAGTTGTTCATAATAAAAGTTTGGAATAAATCTTTTCGGTGTAGTATATACTAAGCGCCACACAAATCGACGGATGAGAAGTTAGCCGCAGATTACACTTCGCCGTGATTCGCTAATTATTGCGCATGTGTGCACAATGCCTATACAAATGGCGAAGTAGTGAGCTCGGGCGTAGGGAGCGCGCGGGAGATATAAGGTTAGCGGGCGGGTGAGCCCCGGCGTCTCGTCTCTCTGGCTCCCGCGCATACCTATATTTCGGCTTTTGCGCAGAACGCTGCGCATAACTTCCCATTCGCCGATTCTAATATAAATCTACATAAAGGGCCTGTGTATAAAGGCGAATTCACTAAGGTCAGCGCGAAATTCAACTTTTTGGGTTTTTTGGTATTTAGAGATTAACTGCGCATTGCAAGGTAACAATAATTCATTTAGTAGTCATTAATAGACAGTGTTAACGAGGTATCTACACCTAGAAACCAAAATTGTGGCCAGTTTGTGCACTACAGTCCGCTGGTGAAAATCAGTTTATGCACGAATGTGCATACACCACTAATTCGGTTTTTTAGTGTGCAACTCTTAAACATCTCCTATTCATAGTCGATAAATGAGTTTTCAAAACAACATAAAAACAATAGTTTATCTGTAAAAGGCAAAAAACCCAAAAAATATTTTTTTTTATTTCGAATAGGTCCGCGTTTGACTACACACTGCCTGATGTTGAGCAGATGTGCGGTCTAGGGTGTAGAGCGCTTACCTAGAAGATACCTATTTACTCGGGATTTGAAGACACCCACGTTGTACTTTAACGGGAAGACAGACCCAGTGAAGCGTTTCACATTCTGGCTTTTCGTATGAGGAATGAGGATTCGAAACGGTTGGTTCTAACGCGCGGAATGTCCACCATAAGGGTGGCGCTTTGGTCGGGTCTGTCTAGCCGTACGATAGAAGAAAGGGGCAGGGAGGACCAGATTGTGCAACTCCTGGGCGCACTCTCCGAAGTGTATCCGGTAAAAGGCCGACAAACACGCTACCTTGCGACGATGCTCAAGACTTTGCGCCTGCGTCTTAGTCAAGGTGTAGTTGCCAATCAGCCTCCTGGCTCGCCTCTCAATCGACTCCAGAGCCTCCAGTTGATATTTGGCAGAGCCATCCCAAAGGTGAGAGCAGTATTCCATGCAAGACCTGACTTGTGCTTTATAAAGACTAAGCAGTTGCTCAGGTGTGAAATACCGTCTCACCTTAGAGAGAACACCAAGTTTTTTGGATATTGAATTTCGCGCGCTGACCGAGACAATACTTATTTGTATTTTCTTAATTTTTCTTACTGCTGTACTTCAGCACTGTGTGGAGCGTTGGAAAAATTACCTGTAACCAAAATAGAAATATTATTAATTTAAGTTTTAAACATAGCATCGTAGCTTTTTTCTCCATCGAATCATTTTACAATTTATTACCAGAAACGAACGTAGAAAGGTTTCGATCAAATGTTGTATGTCTCAGAAATTTTTGTACCTAATGACTCTTGCTCAAACTTTGAATTCTTATGGAATGTGCTTTTGGGGTTCCGTATCCGAAGGGTAAGAACGAGACCCTATAACTATGACTCTGCTGTTCGTCCGTCTTTTTGTCTGTCACCAGGCAGTATCTCATGAACGGTGAAAGAGAGAGTGTTAAAATTGACAAAAATTAGAAAAAATGACATTTGAGAGCTTCCATACAAAATACCTGAATATTTAGCCGTTTTTCGTTCGATATTAATAACGGTGACAGATAGAAAATTGAAATATTCTCAGCATATTTCGCTTGAAATTTTCACAGAATATTAATTTGTTACAGAATATTAATTTGTTACAGAATAATAATTTGTTACAGAATATTAATTTGTTACCGAATATTAATTTGTTACAGAATATTAATTTGTTACAGAATATTAATTTGTTACAGAATATTAATTTGTTACAGAATATTAATTTGTATATTCTATATATATGTTCAAAACTAAATAATTAAATTCAAATATATTAAGGGGAGCTTCCATACGGTACGGAACCATTCGTGCGCGAGACCGACTCGCACTTGGCCGATAATTTATTAGAATTCTCAAAGCTATCTGAAACACCTAGTTTACGCAAGGTTTTTAGTATAAATAGCCAGGAAAATAGTATATTATTACTTCTACTTACTCTAGTCATAATATTACCACATGGTCTCTAGTTAGTTTTAATTTAGTAGCTCTCATAATTAGTTTCCCAGTCGTTTCGCTGAATAGTTTCCGTGTAGTTCCATATTAATTTAAAGTTGCTCTGGACTTTCCAATTATGAGGGAAGTAGAGGCCTTTTTATATTTTATGAATGCCTAGTACTATAATATTATTCAAAGTGGTTAATTTTTTTATAATAAGGACAAAGATGTGGTAGTGAAAACAACAATAAGTAGTTTTGTATGGACAGTTGACTGGTTGACCATTCTATAGTTTCTCTATATCGCGCTTCATAAGTATAACTTCCGCAAAACTTTACTTTTGGGTCTTAGTCGTGGGGTGGATTGTTTCAATGTGCAGTTATAGTGAACGCCACAGTTCGTATTGTACTACAGATGCGTAGAACGCGCAATATTGGTTTAAATTGGCGTGAGTTGTACTTTAAGTTTATACTGAAATTCAAGTTTCAATTGAATCCGAGTTTCGATAAGTATTTTTTACTAGCTGACCCGGCGAACTTCGTTTCAAGCAATATCTTTATAAATTATAGCCTATGTGTTATTCTGATGTATAAGCATTATTATTGCAAAGTTTCATCTGAATCCGTTCAGTAGTTTTTGCGTGAAAGAGTAACAAACATCCATACTCACAAACACAAACTTTCGCATTTATAATATTAGTAGGATTATTTCTCGGACGGCAGCAACTTTTCCTTCTTTCTAATACTTCTTACTTCTAAAACTAAGTTTCAATTAAATTAATGGACTTAAGGTAGACTTATCGTAAGGTGACATACTCAATAAGAAAATAAAATCCCGGCTCACGTGACAATATCAACGGTTAGTCAATCTCATGTTTTCCCTTTTTAGGGTTTGATGATAGAATTGACAATACGTTTATGGTCATGCCTTGTTGAGGGTTGAATAGAGCACCAATGCCAAGCGATCAGGTATCTGACTCCCGATATAAACTGAGCGACTAGCATCGTCTCCGACATTCCTGCAAGTGATTACCTACTCAAGCCACACTGAGTTTCATGGAATCAACGGTTTGGTACGGTGCTACATTACTAAATACTAGTAAATACTAAGACTAAGTAGTTTTTTTTGGGAAAGTGGAAGCAGATGCTTAGAAGACGCTTTGTGGCTGAGATAATAATGATTACATTATTATTAGTAGACATACGTGTGTCACTGCAGGCCAAAATATACTTCCCTTTACAAATTTCTATTCAAACTTTTGAAACCTAGCCATACCTATCTCTCCGCCATCTCTTCCTGGAGTCTAGTGTCTACCGAGTGGTATAATTATGTGTTTTTTTTTTAAGATAGTTGATTGAATCAGGCGTTACTTTGCGGAAATTCATCTTCAAATCTTTGTTTTGAATAAATATTTAGTGTATTTCCGCTATCAAGAGAAAACGGAATTACACTAAATATTTATTCAAAACAAAGATATTTTTAAAGATTTAATGATACAATTCATATCACTGTTATGGTCATTTCTTATTGTGAACCACATATTTGATAAGACAGCCAATGGTGGTTACCATTGGCTGTCTTATCCAACTTAGGCCAAAATATACTTCCCTTTACAAATTTCTATTCAAACTTTTGAAACCTAACCATACCTATCTCTCCGCCATCTCTTCCTGGAGTCTAGTGTCTACCGAGTGGTATAATTATGTGTTTTTTTTTTAAGATAGTTGATTGAATCAGGCGTTACTTTGCGGAAATTCATCTTCAAATCTTTGTTTTAAATAAATATTTAGTGTATTTCCGCTATCAAGAGAAAACGGAATTACACTAAATATTTATTCAAAACAAAGATATTTTTAAAGATTTAATGATACAATTCATATCACTGTTATGGTCATTTCTTATTGTAAACCACATATTTGATAAGACAGCCAATGGTGGTTACCATTGGCTGTCTTATCAAATATCTGAGTCCCGATACAAACCGAGCGACTAGCATCGTCTCCGACATTCCTGCAAGTTTACTCAGGCCACATTGCGTTTCGTGGAAACAACGGTTTCCACTGTTTGGTGTCACTCGTGCTACATTACTACTGCTAATGTTGTGTAGGTGTGGCTGCTTCTTTTGGAAAATTATAGGGTAAGAAGGAAATAGATGCCAAGAAGTTGACGTTAAGCCTCTTGAGATGACAATGATGAATCCCAGAATTACTATAATGATCCCAGTATTTTCGGAAATGTCTAGGATCCAGAAATAAAAACGGAAGTAAGATAAAAAGATTACTTAGGTACCTACGAGTACATTAGTAAGGGTATGGTTAGTTTGTTACATTATGAAATCAGACCAGTGCAAAATACTTCTAGATATATTTAGCAACAAATGATTTTTTTTCACTTTGAGTCGTTTATAGACTAATATTTTACTGATGGATGGATATTAGTGGATTGTCCACCCAGATCGCAAGATCGCGCCAGATGCTTTCCTCTTCCAATGGTAGAAATCTATAGTGGAGGCCTAACGTCCGGCAGTGGACGCTCTATAGAAAAGTAAGTTCGTATAAGCCGGGTGGCAAGCCCTGATGTCAGAGTTTTTAAGCCACCCGAAGGCCTCTGATCCGGCTAAACGGTTAAAACAACCGGGACCTACCATATAACATGTCATCCGAGCTACGGTAGCGCTCAGTTGTAAATGCCACCCGCGGTCACCCATCTTAAGACTGACTGTGGTGAACGTTGCTTAACTTCTATAATCGCTAAGGAACATCTAGTCAAACAAGGCTATGAGCGCTGCAGTAGTGTATATCTGATATGAGGACATTATTTAAGTAGGTAGGTACCTAAATTATTGCCACATATTTTGCCTTCGTAATTTATAATTTCATATCTGAAACGTCAATTGTTAAGAATAATCAAATGAAAGGTTTTCATACAAACAGTCGCTTACAAATTCCCAACTGCACTTTTAAACTCTTTCACAACAATGTTGATGAATAGGGTTCATACCAGGTTCATGGACCAAATGTATTAGTATACGTGACTATTATTAATATAACGGTTTCCACAAAGCAAACACAAGTGTGAAATAGCCAGTGACTGGCGCAGACGGTGACTAAACCTCGTCTAGACATTAAACTCATTTAGGTATTTATCACGGCTGTTAGTTATTTCTGGTACGTGCACACTGGGCTTTATAAAATGAACGCTAAAAGTGCAATGTTAAAATGTATTTCCATTTGCCGATCAATTTTCCACAGACTACTCTACTGTCACAAATACAATGGCGACAAAAGCTTTTAATTCGATTTAAACTCGCACAGAACGATTTTATTATTCTTTGCATTGATATTTTTATAAAATGGGTCGGTATTAAATATATGTTATGTGTACAAAATGTATAAAATAGGTCATTCTAAAATTTCAGGATTGAATCCATGATCATTGAATTCATTACTCAGTTATCTATTGCTGATTTGGCTATTTGTAAAGGGATTTAGTTTTCCTACAATTTCCATGCAGTAAGCGGCTGACAGTAAGCTGGATTTTCATGCAACCAATTATTAAGTAAGTTAGTTCGTATAGGCCGGGTGGCTAGCCTGCCCCCCTACCGCCTAAGCAATAGCAATCGTAATAGCAATCGTTTATGACTTCAATTTAGTCATTTGGCACCGCCTATGTGACGTTAGCCATCAATTGCTTTGCGCGGATTGCGAAAGCAATCGTTGAATGAACAACTTTGATGGCTAACGTCACATAGCCGGTGCCAAATGACTAAAATGAAGTCATAAACGATTGCTATTACGATTGCTATTGCTTTAGGCGGTAGAGGGGCAGGCTAGCCACCCGGTTAACTATAAGTTTTTGTTTAGTTTACGACTTGATATAGTGGACAGAAACAACAATTTGAACAGAAATGACTGCGCCAAAAGATGACTCCGTATCATTTCGATAAAAAATTGTAGTTAATGTAATCTCTATCAAATAAGTACTAATGTTCTCCAAACAGTAGACCTCGCGACTCAAATCTTTAACTGAATCTTCTGAAGCCTATATATCAACTTGACTTATTTGGTTCATACTCGGGAATAAATATATAAACATATATTTTGGGACATCTTACACACGGCCTCTGACCCCAAGCTAAGCAAAGCTTGTGATATGGCTGCCAGAAACTGATATACTACATATACTTATTTTTAAATATATAATTATATAGATAGTAACTAAATAAGACCCAGACACAGAGCAAACACTTATGTTCATCACACAAATATTTGCCCTGGTGGGGATCGAGCCCATGCCTCTTTGATCCAGAAGTTAGGGTCACTAACCACCGAGCCACCGAGGCAGTCGAATCTAGTTAGGATTTAGATAATAAACAATCTTTCCAAATATTATTATCGAAATCAGTAGATAAATAGCGTGACAGCGAATTTCCCCCTTTTTAAGAGCCTATTTATAACAATGATGTTCAAAAATTGCCGAAGACGAAAAATCCATTAAAATATGTAAAACCTGTGTGCCAAGTTTCGTCACGATACGTCAAAGATGCGACCTGTAGACAAAAATCAACATCCAGACAGACGAAAACAAAATCGTTCTTAAAGCAAAGAAGAGAAAATGTGTATAAACTCATACTAGGAATAGAATGCTATGCAATGATCGATCGAGGCTCTCCAATCCAATCACAGATAATCGAATATAATTCGATCACGTCACGATTAATTAATGTATTGTTATTATTCGGTTGACACAGGACTTAATTGGTCAGCTAAACTGCAGGCCTAAATTAGAACTGATGATATTATAATATGATATTAACAGGCCAATTCAGGCTACATCAAAGATATACCATTGTTACGTAATACTATAAATAACTAGTTTTTACCCGCGGCTTCGCCCGCATACGCAATATATCATTATAATTTATAGCCTATGTGTTATTCTCATATATAAGCTATATTATTGCAAAGTTTCATCTCAATCCGTTCAATAGTTTTTGCGTGAAAGAGTAACAAACATCCATACATCCATCCATCCATCCTCACAAACTTTCGCGTTTATAATATTAGTAGGATATATAAATTACTTACCTCGTTTCTGGCGCAAAGAATGTCCATCGCTATTCAACGCGGCAATGCAGCCTCAGCCTCAAATCAACCTTAGCATTAGGAACGATGAGGGGCGGGTTATTTTCTTAATTTTCTAGGTAGGTATATATATATATTGTTGTAATTTATATCTATCAAATTTTACTCTCTAAGCATTGTAAATAAACTGTATTACGTTTTATTGGTACATATATAACTAGATTTTGCTCGCGGCTTCGCTCGTGTGGTATTTTAATTTTTGTGCTATAATATAATACTTTATAATCTATGCTATCTCAAGGGAACATTTTATTTTTTGGGATAAAAAGTAGCCTATGTCACTTTCCGTCTTTCCAACTATGTCCATACCAAAAATCAAATCAATCCGTTGATCTGTTGCTGCGTGAAAGAGGAAGATACCAATAAACCAACCTACACACTTTTGGGTTTATAATATTAGTAAGGAGAGGATAAGGATAAACCTTTTCAATAGCGGACAAGCGTCCCGTAGACAGATTACCAGCGCGATGGGTCGACGACATCCCGGGCTAGGATGCGCGCCACGAAATATTTATTTCGTAGTGTCCGAACGACAGCATTGTGACAAAGTATATATCTGTCACTTTTTCACACGTAGAAATGAGTTCTTTTCGTGGTCGCATGCTTGACTAGCAGATCCAACGCGGGAGTCGCGTGGATGAGATTGGCCCAAGACAAGGAAAACAGACACAAGGGAGAGGAGGCCTTTGGCAGTGGGTTGATACAGGCTAATGATGATGATGATGAAACCTTTGAAAGTATTTTTTATACAAGTTAAGTTTGTGTTTGATCATAAAAAATGCCAGTATCATAGCAGTTGTTCGACTAACAATGAAAACCACATCAAACTTTTTAGCTACGCTTGAAGAAATTTACAGACTTTATACGTTGTTTTGTTCTACCAACAACTTACTTATAATAGAATTCTTTTATTTAGAAAGATAAATAAAGAAGAAACCCAGTTATCCAAAAAGCCAGGAGCTGTCAAGGCGTCGTTATTACCACAAATGAAACTACGTTTAGTACAAAGACAAACTGAACCTTTCACAAAAAAATCACCATTGACAAATTTTGAACTCATTTCTTATCTCAAATTACAAAAGTTCATCTATTTCAAAATATATGACTTTAAAATTGGGACAATAAGTAAATGTGTACATAAATTATGAAACTGAATGAAATCGATACAAAATGTATGTCGTAGCTGGCCAGGCCTAAAGGGCAGGTTGATGCAATGACCAATCATCGAATTAAACTCTCGAAAGTTTTTTACGTAATAAGAAATTTCACTACTTCATGGGAGCTGTTCAACGGATTTATAAAGTTTACTGCATTAAGGCATAGCAAAAATGTGTCAGAATGAATAATTTTATAATTTACCGAATACCGTGGCGTCACGTCACATAGGGGAATTTTACTTATACGCCGATTTTTAACTTGCCTTGCATTGTATTCCTGTTACCTAAAAATCTATTCAATACTAACCTTTTCTACGAGATCTTGCTTAAAAAGCTGGCGATCTAATGAAGTTTCGGTCTAACGCTTGGTGTTATAATAATATATGGTCTAACGCTTTTTGCTTGGGCTAATTTTCACATGCACTTAGGCATTTCTTTGTAAGTTTATTATAAAAATATATATTTGAAAAATAAAGTTGATAGTTAAGTTACTACTTTACGCTATCTCGTCGTCGTTGGACCTCTCCCAAGTCCCATCTCATCTGGGTAATTAATAATAGGAACACTAGCTAGCGCAGATATTTTACAGACACCTTTTTGCGACATCGGGACCTCAAAATGAAACACCATATCTGTAAAATACGTAGAAAGTGCTGGTGTTAAAATATGTTTTTATTTTTCTTTGTGCTAGCGTAGACACAATTGCGTCAAAGCTAGAGGCATGAATAAATGGGGCGAATACTCCACGCACGTCAAAACATTTCAAAAGCTAATCCACACAAAATTCGCACGTTTTTCTGGCGTTTAATAAACTGGCTCGATGAATAATGGCAAACGTATTCGTAACGTTGGATTATTACAAACGGATCCCATACGTATGACACGCTCAGAATAAGAACCGGTAGAAACCTAACGCCTAGAGCCGGTTGAGGGCTCCGCTCTTTTCAATATATATAGACTAGCTGCGCCCCGTGGTTTCACCAGCGCAGCTCATGATTGTGTTGGGTGCAATACTGAGTAAAATGTCTCACTGGCAATTTAACGATTAGGTAGTATATCTGAAAAGCCGTGGTGGTCTAGCTGTAGTGATCCGCCCTACAATCGTGAGGTTCAAATCCCGGTCTTGTATCAATGAGTTCTTTGGAATTTATAAGCGGAATTTTACACCACTGGCTTTTCGGTGAAGGAAAAAACATTGTGAGGCAACCTTATGTTAGTAGAAGATATTCGATGGCGTATGTGAATCCACCAACCCGCACTGGGCCAACGTGGTGGATATGGCCCAATCACCCTTCGCAGGTAGGCCTACGTCTTGCAGTGGACTATGAAAAGGCTGATACAGTACAGAACAGTTATATCTCACACTGATAAGGCGCATCATATTATTGTTTAGTGTAGGTATCACCATACGTGGGTAGGCCGACGTCATGCAGTAAACTATTAAAAAAAAAGGCTGGTACAGTAGGTAACCATAAAGCTATTTTCATCTGTAACCACGAAATGTGGAAAGAGAATTAAGCAGGTTGAAGGTAGCGCAGCAGTATTTTTGGTGCTCCTACCCTACCTTAAGGAGCAACTCAAGTAGCAAGCCTGGGGGAACGAGACTATGTAAAAGCTCTACACGGCGAGCTCAAGGACGGCGTTTAGCGTTGTCTACAGAACTTGATCAACAGATTATAGATTTTAGGTAAGTACCTGTCTATATAATCAAAGAACAGATGGTTACATTTCCTATCTATTTGGTAATTTTTATTACGAATGGTTATTTTTATAGCAAATAAAGTGTATTTGAAAAAAAAACTAACTAGGTACTAATAGCAAATCAACACAATATGTATTATAGTGAACAACGTATGGGCAAAGAAGATATAATAATGACTGATAAGTATGTGCATACGTAGAAAAGAAAATACGATGATAATTTGAAAACATAAGGCTACCTAAATCATAACTTCACAGTTTTTCGGAACGTACATAACTGAACATGTAAAACAGCTCCCTGGTCACTTCGGGGAAAAAATAGAAATTTAAAAAAGAAACACATAAAACTGAACATGTAAAACAGCTCCCTAATCATGTCGGGGGAAAAACATAAAAAAAATCTCATGAGTCTATAACGTATTAATATCCCGGTCGACCAAGTTATACAACCCGGTCACAATATCTGTGCACCTGACCTCGTGACGTCATGTAACAAAAATAACTGTAATAACAAAACAACAACAAAGCGAAAATATCAAAATTATCGGGACGTGTATCGGCAACGAAGATGCTAACCGTACTGTCGCATCGGGGAGTGCGCGGAGAGGAGACAGGGGAAGCGGGAGAGGCGCCGCATTCCAGCGAGGTGCACAGATATTCTGACCGGGTTGTACTTCTGCTTATTCCCCGCATGAATGTAACAAAATGTTATTACTGAGAGAGATCAGATGGAATTGAAAACAGGTAAAAAAGATAGCGGTGTTTCCTTACATATCCTTATATTCGGATGTTTTTGTATCCGAGTGGAGCGCTGAATCTCGCATAATTGACGAAACGTTGAAATAATTATGTGAAAGAATCATATTCATGAATTTCGTTCTCGTATATCCTGGTCCTGATATCGTATGGGAGTAGGTGCGCGAATATTCTTGCTGCTTTTTATGAATGCTTACTAAAATTATGAATCCGAAAGAGTCAATTTCTTTTTGTAGATGTTATTTCACGCAGCAACGGAAGAAAAGGTCGACTTGATTTCTTTTCATGGATATAGTTTAATCGTAGTGTCATAGACTACCGATTTATCCCAGAAAATTAAAGCTTACTACGGGATATAACAAAAACCGAAATATCACGCAGGCACAGCCACGGACACAAGCTATTTGTCTATAAATATTAGGTAAACAGAGAAGTTCTAAAGTCCAAGGTATTACACATCTTTACCTTTACATCGAGATAGGAATTACAGGGGCTTTCCAAGTTCGAGACTTCCCATTTCTCATTTGTTAAAAAGGTCGGCAAGTTGCGAATCTCTACCTTTGCTTGGCTCTAGTCAGCTGATCCCGCGCCAAAGTCATCCCGCGGGACGAGTAGCCTAAATAAATATTTTTTATCTACACTTAGTTAACTGAACCCACTTCAAAATTAAAGATACTCGTAGAAGCTATTGTATTATTTGAGAAATAATATGTACCCATATGTACCAAAATATTTGGAGAAAAAATTACACACTCTGACTTCACAGTCGAACCTTCAAATATTTATGAAAATTTTTACATGTTGTAAACATTTTCCTGCACAGTATTTGAGCATTTACATAATTACCTCAAAGTCTACTATTTACGGAGTGTTCCTATAGGATGAGTTGTTTTGCTACTTATGTCATTGATATCACTAATAATAATTATTTTTTGTCATCGGAAAGCTCGATAACATTTTTATCTGTCTGCCAAACATTTTATAATATGTGTTTATACAAATCACAAAATGCATCAGCGGACTCAGATGCCTGATTCAAAACATTCAGTTCGTCAACTCACCCCGCGGTATAACTTTTGGCGGAATCAGCTGACTAAAGATCCCTTTTCTTCTAACTTGGTAATTACTTTTAGACTTGACAGTCTCGTCTAAAGTTGGGAATACAACGGTTTGTCTATTAGATAAGTAAAGAGTAATTAAATGAAAGTTCGAAAAGTGTAGAAGTGAATTTGGTTGGTATTTATTTAGTTAGTTATATGTACTAGCGAGTCTAGCGAATAGTAGGCCTCGAAAGGATGCATTTGGCAAGGGACAGATAGGAATGGCATAAATAAAGGGTAGGCTTATCTACAGCAGTTAATTAACCAGTGGAGTGCATTTTATAGGACGAGTGCAAGTCCTAGCCGATGCTATTTATGTAATTAATCTTTATCAGGTACCAATAAAACGTAGTATCCGCTGATTCAGAGCCATCATCAAAATTTTGCGTATTTATAGGACTGACTGCTACCCTCTCATTTTTTCAACTCCTGTGACAATGTGTCCGTGAATGTCGTGGCATTGAGAGGTAAGGAAACTCCTCAAGTGTAATTTATGCTAATGACTAACATCAACTGTACTACGTGGGCCGCCAGATGACGTGCTAATCGAATACAAATACTATTCATAAATATCATTAGCTTATAAGCTTAATGCTCACTACTCAATTTTGCCAACTACAAATCGAAAACTTTGCAAAAAAATTGTCTTAATTTTTTTATTACGGCTTCCAAAAAAGTTGTTACTAATTGGTATATTGTGCTAGTCCCGTGCACATGTGTTTTTTAAAGCTCTAGCACTGCTTTTAGACGTGGCTACTCTCCCTGTCCTCAGCAGCCGTAGTGGCAGGGGCGGGGCTACTTTAATTGACCCGTTGCATCGAGACCAGGGCTGTCGTATACGGGTGCTATCCGACGCCCAGTGCTGGTTGGTCCCTGGTGGTGGATGACGATGTGTCTGGTGTTCGACCCATGATCCCACAAAATTTCCCGCCTGCCCTCGAGGCGTGGTGGTATCCGTAAAGGATTTCTATAGGAAGGCTTTTAGTGGTGTATATTTTATGTTCATCATTAGGAACAACTTTTACTATGGGTCTTACATACTATCACTAATCAGACATTAAATTACATATGCAGAGGAGATGATGCATGAAGATACGCGTTCTGATCGTTGTAACTGCACAATCGTCATATTATTAATAGAGGAATTATTCAGATGTGATTATTCATACGCACATTTCGGTACCTAAACTTATCACATTACTAGAATCGAAGCTCGGAAAAAGTAAATATTCCATAAACAGCCACAGTTAATAGGGAAGACTGGGACTTTGCCGACTCTATTGTCACGGAAGAAAACCTTCTTTGGGCAATAAGCACTTTTCAGCCGCACAAGGCCCCCGGACTGGACGACATATTTCCAGCTCTCCTCCAATGGGGCCTAAGCACGATTAAAATACACCTCATCGCCATATTTAGATCTTGCTTGGCGTGGAGTTATATACCTAAAGCATGGAGAGAAGTGAAAGTTGTGTTTCTACCGAAACCAGGAAAAATCGACTACACAAACCCAAAGTCGTTCAGACCAATAAGCCTCAGCTCTTTCCTATTGAAAACACTGGAAAGACTCTGTGATAAGCATATTAGATGTGGACCACTGGCAGACAATCCAGTCCACAATAATCAACATGCCTATCAGTCGGGCAAATCGACGGAGACTGCTCTCCATCAAGTGGTGTATAAAATAGAATCTGCTCTGGAGAGCAAGCAATCATGTTTGGCTACTTTCATTGACATTGAAGGGGCATTTGATAAAACTACTTTCCCTAGCATTGAAGAAGGCCTGAAAAAGCAGGGAGTAGATAACAGAGTAAATGGTTGGATAACCACAATGCTCGCAAATAGAACAGCCAACATTGAAACGGCAGGCGCCACGCGCTGTCGGGTCACTAAGGGCTGTCCACAAGGAAGAGTCATGTCACCTTTACTTTGGGTAGTAGTGGTAGACGAACTTATTGTACTCCTCAATAGAGAAGGCATTGTCACTGTGGCATATGCCGATGACCTAGTAATCATGGTGTCTGGACTCTTTGAGTCGACCCTCTGTGAGAAGATGCAGAAAGCACTTAAAGTAGTTGAAAAATGGTGTGAACGCCACGGCCTCTCTGTTAATCCGCAAAAAACCGAGTTAGTGCTATTCACACGAAAAACAAAGAAAACCGACTTGAAAACTCCTTCGCTATTTGGTTCCAAATTGACACTAAGCAAGGAAGTCAAATATCTAGGAATCTGGCTAGACAGTAAACTTCTGTGGGGAAAACAACTTGATTATGTCACCACGAAGGCTACAAACACTTTATGGCAGTGCACCAGAGCAGAAGGACTGGGGTCTAAAGCCAAAGCTCTGTCACTGGCTATATACTGTTATAGTGCGACCGGTCTTCACTTACGGCTGCGTAGTGTGGTGGACACGTACGAACCTTGTTACAACAAAAGCAAAGCTACAACAAACGCAAAGACTTGCGTGCTCATTAATCAGCGGATGTATGAAAAATACACTATTAGTTGCACTCGAAATTATTCTTGGGCTCACACCACTGCACCTGCACATTCAGCAGGAAGCGATGGCTTCAGCCCTACGAATAAAATCTACAAATCAGTGGAAGAGCATGGGTGCGACTACTAACCACTGCAGAATAATCGATCGGGCGACAGGCATAATCCCTGAAGCTAAAAGTGGTACGGACAGGATAGCCAAAATGCACCTGGACTGTAAAAAGTATGATTTGATCATAGAGGATGACTTATCAGACAGTATAACACCGTCTTGGAACATATACACGGATGGTGCTAAAAATAAGGAAGGGACAGGCTGTGGCTATTACTCGCCAGAGCTTGGGCTCAAGGAGTCTCTTGCCCTGAGCAAAACCACAACGGACTTGCAGGCGGAAGCCATGGGCCTATTATTGGCCGCAAAAGCACTGGAGCCACTAAATGAGCTTCTGGTATCTCCTGGAAAAGAAGACTCTAAGGAAGCGATCATGTTCACGGTTGACAGTGCTGCCACAATCTACGCACTCAGGAGACCTATAACAAGGTCCAGAATAATAGCTGAGTGCCATGCAGCACTCCAAAGTATTTCGAATAAACATAGAACTATCGTACGTTGGACAAAAAGTCACGGTTTATGTCCGAGTAACAACATAGCAGACACCCTTGCTAAGGAAGGCACGAGAAAACAGGTGGAGGATCTTTATCCAGTTAGACACTGCCAGCCGACAGCGGTGGAAGTGCGTGATCTACTGCGCCGTCATACTGAAAAAGAACAACAAAATATGTGGGACAAGAGGGAGGATTGCAGGCATGCCAAAGCTGCTGTCCCAGCCCTGAACAGAAACCGACATAAACTATTAATTTATAGAGACTAACCACATTTGTTTTATTTCTGATTTATTAACCTTATTATAACAGTGTCGCAATTAATAATAATGAAAGTAGTTTTTGTTTAATTGGTGTTACCTGGTAACAGATGTGACGTTTTATAAAAAAAAAATATGTTCAATATTTTTTGATGATCCAACTTGTGACCTTAAACATTCTTTTTTAAGGTAAGAACAATGACACAACACAAAATATGACTACTCTTATTAATACTGGTCTTTTATTTTTTACAGTTACAAATCATGATCTGTCGTACTTGCACAAAATTGTAAAATATATTCACCTACTTTTTAGAGCAGATCGTCATAAGACAAAATATGTCGTCGTTGATGTATCGAAGCATGTGCACTCGCCTCGACGAACTTGCGACAACCGAAATGAATCGTAGTCGAATCACGATATATTCAACTCAAAATCAACTTTTTTTGAGATGTGACGTCCTTCTTGCGAATGAGCGAAATCAGTTGTTCCGTACATTATGTAGAGTCGCTTAACATTTTGTACGGAACAGGTGATCTTTTTTTCCCAATTTCAAGTTTTGTCCCGTAGTATAAGTTGGTCATAATGTTGAGTAAATTGATAAAATATGTTTGTTGCCTATAGATTTTTCAGTAGAGAATGATGGATCTTCATTTGGTGTTAGTGAAGTAACTTAGTAAAGCAAGTGTACTCGTACCTACTTACCACAGAAATAATTGATTAAACTATTCGGTGTGTGTACGTGTGTAAAATATGGTTCGATCCATATAAGAAACATGTTTACGACAAAGTAACAATGTATTTGAAATAAAATACCTATCAGTAATGAACTCAGTGTAGATACCTATAATACAACATACTTCATGATAACTGTTACATTGCAGTTTGAAGAAATATTTTTTCAAATTGTTCCGAGAAAACGATTCATAAAATAATAATATGATGAAACAATGACGGTATAATATTGCGAAAATGATTCCTAACCGAGGGCTTGATTCAATTGTTTTGTTCGTAACATACCTACTTTACCTACAGCTGTACAGCAGTAGCGAAATGATGATCAAATGACCACCCACAAGCATGTCGCCTCATTTGCAGGACTGCCTCGGTGGCTCAGTGGTTAGTGACCCTGACTTCTGGATCAAAGAGGCGTGGGTTCGATTCCCACCAGGGCAAGCATTTTTGTGATGAACATTGGTGTTTGCTCTGTGTCTGGGTGTTATTTAGTTACTATCTATATAAGTATGTATTTAAAAATAAGTATATGTAGTATATCAGTCTCTGGCAACCATATCACAAGCTTTGCTTAGTTTGGGGTCAGAGACCGTGTGTGAGATGTCCCCCAATATTTATTTATTTAGACTTGTTGTTGTCTTCACTCGATTGACTCAAAAAAGATATAAATAAAAGTGTTTATCACTGGCTCTTGTCACTCAATTGTGTTAAAAAGGATATAAATAAAAGTACGTTACTACTCTCTGAATCAGACTCTTCAGTGAATGAAAATATCGCGACATAATGCATATCGTCTGGAGTAGAAATGGCAACGAATATAATATTGTACGACTGGTTTGCGCCAATTTCAGCCTAGTAGGTACTCATCTACTTGAAAAATGTTTGTTTACATTGCAGAAGTACTTATTGATGAAAGTACGTGAGTTACCCATGAAAAGTGAACTCTAAAGTTTACGTGAATCCATTTTTCGGACGGCGCTAACTTACACACCCAAAGCCTTTGATTGCGTAAGTGAATACCAAACAGCCGCGTGCTAGACAAAGCTCAATTGCCTTTCACAAATACATACCTATATGTATCTAACATTTCTACAATGAGTTTACTGACTGCAATGTTCTGAAGAACTCCGCACATCACCGCTCCGATCCGCATTAGTGGAGTCTAAGCCTTAGCCCATATTCAGAACAGAAACAACTATACAGAATTGTACTGTACTGTACCAGCCTTTTTAATAGTCTACTGCAGGACGTAGGCCTACCCACGAAGGTGATTGGGCCATATCCACCACGCTGGCCCAGTGCGGGTTGGTGGATTCACATACGCCATCGAATTTCTTCTACGGACGCATGCAGGTTGCCCCACGATGTTTTCCTTCACCGAAAAGCCCGTGGTGTGAAATTCCGTACATAAATTTCAAGGAATTCATTGGTACGGGACCGGGATTTGAACCCACGACCTCACGATTGTAAGGCCGGTGTCATTACCACTAAACCACCACGGCTTATATACAGAATTACGCTGAATAAACCCATTTAAAAAGAATATCAAATAAACATGTGTTCAATTAAGTGAGTACTCCTCTTATCTTCATCAGTAAGAATAAGTAGCTAACACAAACACATGTATGAATCAAACAGTACCAAATATGGCATACCCTACACTACACCCAGATGAGCCTCAAGGGCAAAGACATACAAAACAAAACAACACAAAAAATACAACAAAAAGCCGAGCTCTGGCAACTTTTTGTCGCGCATTTCATGGTTAGATGATCGACATAATAAATTATTTTTAACTTGACAAAAAATGCACGGATGACTTGTTAGCCGTTACTGAGTTACACTATGAGACCGTCTGTAGATTAAGAGTATTTTTTGCTGCAAAAAAGATTGTTCAATTAGGCCAACAAGTTGTCTGAATAACTCAAATCTCTCAGGCTGTAAGAAGTGATAGAATACACATAGATGCCAAGGAAACAGAGAGGAAACCTCATTAAACTTTGTGGCTGGACTGATCCAAACTAAAAATAATACGTGTACCTACATGATATTAATTTCATTTGCCTCTAAAAACTCTGACACCAGGGCTAGCCACCCGGCCTATACGAACTTACTTACTTTTTTTATTTGCCTCTTTAATATTTTTGACTCGAGCACAAGAAATTAAAACTGCAATATAAAGCCAAATATTAGAATGCCTGAGTACCTAAGTCAAAAATCCTGAAAATTAAATCAATAATGCTGTGAGATATTAATGGTAAGTACTGGCTCGTAATTTAGAATTTAACTTATTAATTAAATTATTTTTATCGTGCTTCACACACTAGGTGTTTTCTATACTTTCTTATTGTGATAAACATTTCAAAAAAGGACACACTGAAACACTCACTAATTCGGCGCATTCGCAGAGCGCGATTTAGCTTAATTGGACAAAGCATCTGGGCCGGTGTCCCAGAGGATGCAGGTTCAAATCCTGCGAACGCGTCAATTTTTGAAATGTTTATCACAAAAAGAAAGTTTTTAACTTATTAACCAATCATTTCGTCTAACTCAAACATAGGATTTAATATATTCGTTATACTTACTAATTTCAAAGAAAAAAATCTTCTCTTATATATTTATTATTTTATGTATATTTCCTCGCATACATTACTATAAAATTTGTAAGTAAGTACTTCAAAGCATCTGATAAAATTATCACAAAGAATTTCTTTACGAAATTGTGTCACCACTAATTAATTAATGTCAACTTCAAGTCGAATTTACGGCTTATTATAAAAATTGGCGAAGAGTCCCCTAATCCGGAGAAAATTGTCGAATTTATCAATATAATCCTCTGAGATGTTCTCGCAAGGAAAATTTTTCATTCTCTCGCCGTATTTTTGAGCGTTGGGCATATTTTTGTAAAAATCATATTTTTTAATCAAACTGAGTCTTTCAATTTCATGCCTTTTGCTATCTTTTGTCTGATTCATTTGCTGGTCCTACATATATTTCGTCAGATTTACAATATGTTTCATTCGAGATCTGCAGGGGAAGGCTTATGTTCAACAACAGTGAACGTGTGGTTGGAATGATAAGTTTGTTTAGAACTCTCTCTCCCATTAGACCACAAAATACAATTATATATGCACAAAATAACTTTATATTTAACATTGCAAAAAGTTGACTCTTTATATAAGCAGTAATTGCTTATTAAAGAAGCTTTTCTGTAAAGGATGATGATGTAAAGGATATCAAGGTTTCAAGACACAGAAAATGTTCTAGATTCAAATACACAATCTTATGGGTACGCCTTGCCTTATATTAACGAAATAAGAAGAATAAAGTAAGTTAATATAGGTCGGTTGTCTAATGTCTAGCTACATTAGACAACTGGCCTATATTAAACATTCTATTGCTAGGGAGTAAAATAATGTATAACTGCCCGAAAGATTTTGATTGCGTTTAACGATTAAAACAAAAAATAATATGCGTACAGTCGAACACATACACCAAAGACATTCTCGTAAAACTTTTCTCATACAATCAAGTATAGATCGATCAATAAAGATAAGATCTACATCAATATTTCTTCCTTATGGCTGTAGAGTTTCATATAAAAAGTCATTAAACACAAGTGAAAGTATACTAAAACACTAGTATCTAGGGAAAACATCGATTTAACGACAAATTGAAGTGGACAGACCCTTAGGAAAATCACTTTACATAATAAATGCCGTGATGTGATATTTTTATGCGCGGTTTTATGGCGTCTGCGGCCTTATTTGTGTTTATGCTTCCCTATTGCTCGACTAATACGATCATGATTATGAAATTAAAATAAATGTGGTGGAATATAATGCAGAGGAATTTACTTTGTGAATTTTCTATCTATATTAGTCTATATCTTATTATTATATAGTACGGGACTAATCGCGCACTAAAATTACGAGATAAATAAATAATAAATAAAGCATAAAGTGAAAAAAACAAGTTTAATTTAAACTTTAATCAAGCTTATTATTTATATTAATTCAATACTACACTTATGAAAGCTTACGTGCGTTATAACAAACAATAAAAAAAACTTATTTTTAGTATAAAAATATCGAAAACAAAAACCCTTTCAAATACCCACTTTGCCCGTAGGGGGGCTGCGTAAAGCAGGTAGGGCTTTTGGGTCAAGCGGGAGTGATTAAAAATATAAGATTTGCAGAAGATTTGAAACAGTTTTGACTTAAAATTAACCAATTTGGTTTCTAACGTCATCTTAATCCTGATTAATCAGTCTTTATAATATTTTTAGCCAATCTACTTTAGGCGGGGTACCCGTTTTGAGCGTCCTTCCCCTACACTGCCTACCAATTATTTTTTGTGCAACACTTTCTAGAAATATTATAGATTATTACGGAAGTCCCAGGTAGATAGACCAATACTGGTCTAGGAATATTCTAACAGAGGATTTCTTAATTATGAAAATTTATTATATTATTGTATAAGATTACCGATATGACACCATTTTACTCTAACAACATTTTGTCGTCTTTTCATGTCTCACGCCAAAAAAATGTTGTCAAAGTTTTACTTTTCACAAATTCCTCCTGCCCAATGAGCCAGATAGCAAAGTGAATCTAAGTAGGTAAACCTGTTCGGAAACACGAGACATTGACTCGAACGAGGCCAAAATTCAATATCTGGGTGAAGGTGACGTGAATGAATAAACATTATGCGACGATGCCGTTTTGGCCCAAAAGACCGCTGAACCTGTTTCTTGGTAGAGAAAACAATAATAGAAATAGGCATGGATTGAAGATGAAGATTGAAGTATATCAATATTATCATTGTCATCATCCATCCATCCATCAGCTGTAGGACGTCCACTGCTGGACATAGACCTACCCCATGGATTTCCAATAAGGCCTGCGCCTGCGCGTTCCTGCGATACTTATTATACAGTAAGTCCACCAGCCGGGCTAGTATGTACTGTACCAGCCTTTTTTTTAAACAGTCCACTGCAGGACGTAGGCCTACCCACGAAGGGTGATTCGGTCATATCCACCACGCTGGCCCAGTGCGGGTTGGTGGATTCACATACGCCATCGAATTTCTTCTACGGACGTATGCAGGTTGCCTCACGATGTTTTCCTTCACCGAAAAGCCAGTGGTGTGAAATTCCGTACATAAATTCCAAAGAACTCATTGGTACGGGACAGGGGATTTGAACCTGCCACCTCACAACTGTAAGGCGGGTGTCACCACCTCTTGACCACCACGGCTTTTGGGCTAGTATGCGCGCCACGAATTATTTCTTTTGTAGTGTTAGAACGAGACAGTGTTATGGCAAAGTATATCTGTCACTTTTTCACACGTCGAAATTTGTTCTTTTCGTGGCTTTTCGTGGTCGCATGCTTGACTAGCTGATCGGTGGACGTCCTACGCTGCGCTTGCTGGTCCGTGGTCATTGTCATCAACATTATCATTTCATCTTCAAAAATAGTACGTCCAAGGCGAGATACAGGCATCCCATGCAATATCATATAATCAATTACCTATTTCATAGCAAACACGAAACGATACAAAGTTTACAGCAGTATTTTTAAAATGAAAAATCAGCTAAACTTGAGTTGTATCGACGGACTTTTGACTAGACAAAGTCGGTACCTTGAGCAACCTTGACTGATGGAAAGCGTCTTGCGTCCATAGTGTACGTACTGGTTTTAGTACAGTAACAAGATTATTTTTTGCAAAAATCAGCATGAGCGACTTCACCCGTGTACAGAATTCGCGAATATTTCGCACGGCTCGATGGAGCATTTTTCACATTAATGGAGCTGGAATGGAGCTCCCATTTAAATTTTATCGAAATCGGCTGAGCCATTTCGATAAAATTTAAATGATCGATGGAGCATTTTTCACATTATTGTTGATTTAAAAGTATACTCTTACTAATAAAAAAAGAATTATTGAAATCGGACCACTATGAAAAATTATATACGCGTCGAATTTTTTTTTTATAAAGTTTAGGATCACTTACTGAGCATAAACTCACAAAATGCTGACTGATCAAGGCGGAGCTTCAAGCGCCATCTTGAAAAAACGTTTTTGAGCGATCGAAAACTATGCACTTAAGGGCAAAAGTCATTAAAATCATTATTGTAGAGAATATAACTTTGCATCTCTTGTTTCCAGTAAACTTTTTTGTAAAACTTACCGTTTACGTGTACTGTTTATATCCTTAAGGTTTTATAATCAGTTCGCCTGACCATCTTGTTAGTAGACGTTCTACGTTTGTGTGACATCTGTACACACGTATATTTAATGACAAGTTGTTGTGCGTATAGAAAATATACTGTAGTAGTTAAATGTAAGTTATTGTTGAAAACTCAACTCAGTCTAGTTAACTGAAGGTTCAAAATACACAGATTCCACCACGCCCACGCTAGGACGGCGTGCGGCGTCTGCCTTGAGGTGCCAGAGAGGCGCGGTGCGGAAAACTTGTGACTATTTTGAACCTACTTTTAAACTCACAGAAACTATTAGTCTCTCACTACTGGCCTTATTAGTAAGGTTCAAGTAGCCCAATGAGCTATGGAGAGGACTATGCGAGATGTCTTTTTGCGAGATGCGAGAAAAGATCCGTAGAAGAAATAACGTGACTAACAGAGCCCAATAGATTGGCAAGTTGAAATGACAGTAGGCAGGGCACGTAGCACGGAGGACAGATGACCGATGAGGTAGAAAAATTCTCGAATGGCGGCCACGTACCGGCAACCACAGCGTAGGACGTCCACATGATCGCGCTGGAGCAAGCCACTTCCAACCGGTCTTTTTTTTAAATTTCGAATAGGTTATTGGACTTATTGGAAATCTATAGGAGAGCCTGAAGTGGACGTCCTATAGCCAAAAATACAACGACGACGACTTTTGTACTAAGTAGAGCAATTTTTTCCATCCATAACTCGTACCTATAAGAAGGTACTGTACTGTACTCTCAGATCAAATAAAAAATCCGTTTTTTATTTGCTTTGAGACTGTACTGTACTGTACCAGCCTTTTTAATAGTCCACTGCAGGACGTAGGGTGATTGGGCCATATCCACCACGCTGGCCCAGTGCGGGTTTGTAGATTCAGATACGCCATCGAATTTCTTCAACGGATGTATGCAGGTTGCCTCACGATGTTTCCCTTCACCGCAAAGCCAGGGGTGTGAAATTTAAACATAAAATTTCAAGGAATTCATTGGATTGAGACCGGGATTTGAACCCACGACCTCAAGATTGTAAGGGGGTGTCACTACCAGATATAGATAACCACGGATATACGTTTTACAACAAATCTACGATATTGCAGTGTAGTAATAGACTAGAAATAGTAGTAGACTGCCTCGGTGGCTCAGTGGTTAGTGACCCTAACTTCTGGATCAAAGAGGCGTGGGTTCGATCCCCACCCAGGGCAAATATTTATGTGATGAACATAAATGTTTGCTTTGTGTCTGGATGTTATTTAGTTACTATCTATATAAGTATGTATTTAAAAATATATATATAGTATATCAGTCTCTGGCAGCCATATCACAAGCTTTGCTTAGTTTGGGGTCAGAAGCCGTGTGTAAGATGTCCCGAAATATTTATTTATTTATTTATTTTATTTAATATGTATCTACAACAATGTACGTATACACTGGATAGTGAAATTTTAGTTTAGTAACTAATCGCCCTCACGATTGTAAGGCGGGTATCATTATCACTATGTCACCGCGGCTTTTACCAGACCAGACTTTTACCAGTACCTAACTGAATGAATCTATTTTTTGAAACCAAATAAGGGAAATCCCAACAGAAGCAAGACTGTGGACCTCGAGGAGTGACGCGATGATCTACTTTATGCCATAACTTAGATTTGTTGATATCTAAAATGATTTATTGATAACTTAAAAGTGATTGCCAATAAGCAATCATCTTCGACGTGCGTCATCGTCAAACTAATTTCTATCTCCAATAGTAGCGTGTATGAGCTTATAATAAACTAGCAGAGGCGTCAGAAAGCCGCATCGAAAGGCAATAAAATGATGTATGAATAGGGTTGCCATTCTCAAGTTACAGCTTAAAATTTTAGGTACTTTTCTGTATATCTCTTATTATTATTTTATGTATGTTACGCCATGACTCCATTAGTTATAAACCAATTGTGATGATTCTTTTTTTGTTTGATAAGTCATATTTCAGAAGTGGTCCTATTTAAATTTTATCGAAATCAGCTGAGCCATTAGATTTTGAAAAATCAACTAAAATGTGAAAATTACTACGTCATTGATACATTGATCCGCGCGTACTATTCAAATTCACACTTAAAATACTTTATTTTGAATTACCGGATCCGTGCAGCAGTTACCTCGCGAATAATTTATCATTATTAGAAAATAAACGTAAAATTGACATCCTTTAAAAGATATCAATTTTACGTTTATTTTACTTACTGGCCATATTTCATTGCAATACGAAGAGTCATTTCGATTATATCGGTTTCGCAGATTGAGATACAGATGCACTCGTCAATACATAACAAATCTCTTACAGGGTCATCATCATCATCATCTCAGCCATATGACTTTCACTGCTGGACATAAGACCTCTACATATATCTAATGCAACTTCAGACTATACTGGTTGGGAGCAGCTTGCAGACATCGGGCTCCTATGGTCTTGATCATATCGTCTGTCTTTCAAAGTTGAGAGTAAAGTAATTAATCAATAAATATTACGGCGATATACACTTGATCATATATCATACCTATTTGTTTTAAATACATAGGTACTTATATAGGATAAGAACATCTAGAAACACAGCAAACACCTAAGAATGTTTATCACAAAAATGCTTTCCCTGGGTGGGAATCAAACCCACTCCTCTTTGAGCCAGGAGTCAGGTAACTAATCACTAGGCATTTGATGCAGTTAAAAGGTACCAACCAGCCCTACAGAAGATCCCAATATCGTGGTATCACGTCGATCGCCCGTTGTGGTACGTTCTCGTTTATATTGATTATTCTTTAGGCATAGCCGATGGCCGATGTTCATATTCGTTTATTTATTCGGTTTGTAAGAAAGTCGTACGTGATGAAATGAAGTTGGTGAAGGAATTTAGTTTGGTTATTGGTCGCTTTTCCATAAGTTCGATTATTTATTTGTGTATTCATCGTACGTGTTAATATAGTGAGAACTGTAGGCACTGGCCTAAAATATGGCTGGGCTATAGGCCTAAGTATATATTTTTTTATTTTATATAGCAGCCGAGCGTTTTAACAAATCTTGTCCAAGTTATCAGCTATGTGTTATAATGAATGAAAATAATTAGGTATACTAGTTTTTCAACAAGTTTAAGTTTTAACTAACTAGCAATTAATGTATTGGGAAGTACCTAAGTAAGTTCTTATAGCCCTGGTGTCAGAGTTTAGTGAAAATTATAATTTCTTTTCTGGTAGTAGATATTTTAACTAAGTTAATTAGAGACTAGATATGTATTTAATTCGCCGGTTCGCCAACAAAGTTCACGTTACTATACTACTAACTCATGTAAATAAAAGGTTTGTTGATTTAATTTAGAACGCTTGTTTGTCAATGAAAATCATCAATCAAGCGAAAATCAATACAATTTTTTTGTACCTGGTAAAATACCTGAAAATACCTAGACCTTTCTGTAAGGAAACGGTTGAAAGAAAGAATACTAGGTAAGTAGGCAATCTTTTATTATGTCTATACTATATAGTCATTATTTTTCGCAAAACATCGCAAGACTTCCGCCGTGAACAGAATTCGAATAGTTTGCACAAATCGATGTGACATCCATATACATTATTGACGATTTATCAAAAACGGCTCACCCGATAAAATTTAAATTCGGAAGTATACTCTTTCGAACTAAAAAAGATTTTTTAAATAGGTTCACAATTGGCGAATGAAACATCGATATCGATGAACTTACACAAAAAAAATGTAGTGCGTGGAGTCCCTCCGCGCAGAAGAAGTGAAAATTCGTAACGTTGAACGTTTAACGCAATAGTGCTTTCATACCCGCTCCATGGTAGCGTCAAACGTTTAACGTAACCTTGTTGGAAGTCGCATTAGAAGTTTCACTTGAAAATTACATACAGACGAACATAGTACCTCCTCCTTTGTGGAAGTCGATAAAAATGAGCGGGCCTTAAGTCCTTAAACCAAAAGGAAAGCGAATGTTCCCACGCAAAGCATGTAGTTCCTATAAAGAACGGAACCCGCGGCATGTACATATGTAGATTCGCAACCCAGTACCCTGGCGAGGTCATCCAGTCCACACGTGTCGAGGATGCAAAACATCCTGAACGTGACTAGTTCGTTGTTCGCTTTTTTTTATAAACTACTTTGTAAATTATTTTGATATTTTTCGGTCTAAGTATTCAAGCAGTCAGCCGTGGTGGTCTAGTGGTAATGACACCCGCCTTACACGATTGTAAGGCGGGTGTCATTACCACTCAAGTTCTCAAATCCCGGTCCCGTACCAATGAATTCCTTGGAATTTATGTACGGAATTTCACACCACGGGCTTTTCGGTGAAGGAAAACATCGTAAGGCAACCTGCATGCGTCCGTAGAAGAAACTCGATGGCGTATGTGAATCCACCAACCCGCACTGGGCCAGCGTGGTGGATATGGCCCAATCACCCTTCGTGGGTAGGCCTACGTCCTGCAGTGGACTATTAAAAAGGCTAGTACAGTACAGTACATTCAAGCAGTATTCTCCATCCATTTTCTCTAATCTTGACGTTATGTCTCCTAATTAGTGCTTGCAACCGAACACTTTGGCATCGAGCGGCGTTATAATCGGCTTGCAATCACCTTACACCTTACGAATAACTAAAAAGCCTGCCCACTACGTATAACTGGGACAAAGTTTTGGGTCGGACACTTTTTTTGCACGGTTGTAACTCTATAGATACTTGCATTTGACGAGTATAGAATTTGACGAATCAAGTACTACCGCCTGCGTAATCCTCGATAGTCTAAGTAAGTTACTTCGTATAGACTGGTATCAGAGATTTAAGACGCCTGAAGGCCTCTAACATGGCGAAGTGGATAAAACAGTCAGGATTCAAAATTTGAGGAGTCATTCGAGACACAGTTTTGTAAAGTCTAAAATGCCACCCACAGTCACCCATCCGAAGACTAGACGTGCCGAATTTTACTTATTTTTTTTAAATTCAAAGTGGTATTCTAGAGTAGAATCCAGAGCGAAGCGAGGGATTCTTTAGTAGAATCCTGATCGTAGCGAGGGATTCAAAGTACATCGCCCGAGCCAAAAATTTATTTTGCGCCCGAGTGGTACTCGTACACTCTACTTTTCATCACCTCTATGAGAAAATAAAAGGCGCCTCATATTTTATTGTAATATTATTATTAAATAAAACGTAGAGTAACAACTAAATTGAAATTAAATGGTATCTTATAATAAAACAAATAAAAACTTATATTTTCATTCTTTTCATTCATTTTCTTGTCGCTGAACACTAACATTACAAATACTTCCAAATTCAAAAAGTGCGCGGCAAAGATCATTCCGTCGCGCTTATTTGTTCCGAATTCAAAAAGTGCGCAGCAAAGATAATTCCGGCGCACTTATAAAGTTCCTTATAGAAAACACCACCTTTGGGCGCACTTAAAGGCGAACCAAGTAGTCCTTTTCGAATAGATGTGATGAAAAAATACCTACTTACCGCGTTACGTTACGTTTTGTCGATAGAAAATCAGGCAGAACATTTTGTCTTATGATACAAATATGTGAAGGTTGCAGACTCAAAAAATATGTCCCAACGTTAAATGTAACCTCTATCAAAACACGGCTACCGATTGATATTCATCTCGCGGCCGACCTGTTTGCTCAGGTTACTTGTTTGTATTGTTGTCCGACGCATGGTGTTTGTTTACACCAACTCTTATTTGGAAGGAAACTTGGGCAGTAATCTAATTGTCACAGGAAACAAAAAACTGGACTGAAGAAAGTTATCGTAATTTTATTGTATATTTTTGTGTTTGTTTTGGTTAGTAGGGCCTCTACACACTCTCATTCCATTCTCTCATCCCTCCTCACATAAAGTACAGTACGACTTTTACTATTCCTATCGTATATGTGTATTTTGTAACTATTTCTATATCAATAATCTATCTATTTATAACACTCTAGATAACAGATCTCCTAGTCAACGAGATACAAGCAATCGAACCTGTCATACCACACAATCGTGTGCCAAATCGAGGGAGCAATGTTCTGTCACACTCATGGTGCCTATTCCAAAAGTTTCATCTATATTAATAGAAGGCTTCAGAGTGAGTGACTGACAGATGGTCTGCAACCCAAACCACAACCTATATACTTGTAACTTGGAACATAGATGTATTGTACAACGCAACGTACTAAGAACGGATTTTTGAAAATTCGGCCTCTTAAGGCTTAAAGTAAGTACTAAGACGACACAAGCCACACAGCGGGCTAATATTTTGAAGAAAGTACATAGGTAATTTTGTGGGCCAAACTATGGCTTTCAATTATTTTAAGGTAGTACAAAACTACGGGGGCCGTACCGCGGGATATAAACATTAAATTTTAAGGAAAGGAAGGAATGTTATGGAAGAAAAGGTCAAACTGCGGGAAAAAATAATTTCTAAGTACTTAGACAGCGCGGGCGAAGCCGCGGGCATTAAGCTAGTCCTACTAATATTATAAACGCGAAAGTTTGTAAGGATGGATGGATGGATGGATGATTGTTACTCTGTCACGCAAAAACTACTGAACAGATTGAGATGAAACTTTGTTTTAATATAGCTTATATATCAGAATAACACATGTGCTATAAATTATAATGATGTTGCGTAAATTTTCCATAATATAACGATAAGTGTTAAGTAAGTAGGAAAAATTCTGCTATCTGCGAGCTATTCTAGAGTGCGCTTCAAGAAATGGCAAAAAAAATAATTAACAACTGTCGAATCGAACAACCGCTAAATCATATTTTTTTTGTTTTTATTTTATTTTCCACCTCCTTTATTAAGGATGGTAAAGTAGGGACTCGGGTTTGAAAGACGGAAAGTGACATAGTCTACTTTTTATTCCGGATAAATAAAGGGATGGGATAGCACAAAAATCATAATATCTTGCGGGCGAAGCCGCGGGTAAAAGCTAGTATAAAATAAATTTATAAATATTTTTATTTATAAACCGTACAGTAGTTTTCATAGACTACCGGTTATATTTTTGCCCCGTATTTCCCGAAGTCGTGGTAAATCCGCGGCTGCCACCCGCAGCCGACTCCTGCAGCTGACAGTCTAAATGTCCACGTTTTGCACGTGACTAGCTTGAGAGATGTTTACGAACTTCCTACGACTGTGAGGGAACTATGTACTTGATGTTATACGTGTGGTTGAAGTATAGTAAGATTGAGGATTCTGGCATCAAAAATACACTAAGATAACGTCATCTCATGCAGATATTTGACTGAGGCTAAAACAATAAAAATACAGTATATTTTACTTTTTTTTTTTGATGTCCTGTTGTATCAGCTAACCATAAACAGAGCCGATTATAGAAAACAAAATTAAAATATATTTTTTTGACATTTTTTTTTGATGTCTTGTTGTAACAGCTAACCATAAACGATTATCGAAAACAAATTAATTTTTTTTATTTTTTTTTTTCGACATTTTTTGACATATCGTTTTTTTGATGTCCTGTTGTAACAGCTAACCAACAGAGCAGATTATCGAAAACAAATTTAAAATCAACTTAGAAATAAAGAAGTTACAAACATTTTATTTTCTTGGTGGACAAAGAGCGCACTTTGGCAGAATAAGACTTCACGGTTCGTAAGTGTCATACATTCGCCATACTATGTTATGATTTGTGGGAAAAGGACAAAGCATCCCCTCTTAATCCCTACCAAAATATTTACAAACTTATATCTCTGAAC
The DNA here is from genome assembly GCA_949316475.1 of Hypomecis punctinalis. Classification (NCBI taxonomy): domain Eukaryota; kingdom Metazoa; phylum Arthropoda; class Insecta; order Lepidoptera; family Geometridae; genus Hypomecis; species Hypomecis punctinalis. The sequence goes on from OX438810.1 coordinate 17,510,243, forward strand.
TGGATTAGCCAATTTTAGGTATTTTTTCAGTTTATGAATCATAATTAATTGCAGAATTCAGTAATCTTAATACTTTTAATTAATTCAATACTAGTCAACTACTCATAGTGTACACCACACCGTGGTGGTCTAGAGGTTGTGACATTCGCCTTACAATCGTGAGGTCGTGGGTTCGAATCCGGGTCCCGTACCAATGATTTCTTTGGAATTTATGCACGGAATTTCACACCACTAGCTTTTCGGTGAAGGAAAACATCGTCAGGCAACCTGCATACGTCCGTCGAAGAAATTCGATGGTGTATGTGAATCCACCAACCCGCACTGGGCCAGCGTGGTGGATATAGCCCAATCACCCTTCGTGGGTAGGCCTATGTCCTGCAGTGGACTAATACAAGGCTGGTACAGTACCCTATTATAGAGATCGTAGTGATCTAGCAGGAGACATGCCAAGAATCATGAAGTCCTGGGTGAAACGATAAATTCGCGTTACGCCAGCGAAGCGGATATAATACAGCCAAATAGCTCTTTGACGATGGCTGATCCACCTAACTACCTACCTAAAACTTTTACTCCTGTGTAACATTTCCAATAATCTTGAAGAAATAATTGTACACATGAAACGAGCGGAAATAAATACTAAGAACAAGCAAGCGTGATATCTGACTGCTATCCATTAGGTGGACACTGGACAGATGACTCTATAGGAGCTACAGGAACAAATGCTTAATTAAAATTCATTGTTCAAAATTATGCCTACCAATCAAAGTCGGTGAACTTGTTATTCAGATAGAAATAATCATAAATCAATGTGTTTTGTTTTGAAGGTTGATTTATAGTTATTTTTGATTGCTTTTTCAAGTATTTCACTCTCAAATTTATGTAACCAAATTGCTAAAACAGTAATAGTACCTAGCTTACTTAAGCAAATAAGTGCAATTTTTTTTTCTGGATTTCATTTTGACTACCTCGGTGGCTCAGTAGTGACTCTAACTTCTGGATCAAAGAGGCGTGGGTTCGATCCCCACTAGGGCAAATATATTTACCTATGTGATGAACATAAATGTTTGCTCTGTGTCTGGGTGTTATTTAGTTACTAACTATATAAGTATGTATTTAAAAATAATTATGTGGTATATCAGTCTCTGGCAGCCATATCACAAGCTTTGCTTAGTTTGGGGTCAGAAGCCGTGTGTAAGATGTCCCAAAATATATTATTTTTATTTTTTTTCATTTATTCAGGAATTCATTTGTAAATAGGTACGTAATTGTAAAATCAAAATTAAAGTACGTCAAATTTTCGTCAAAAATATTTTGTAGTAAATCTGAAATATCAACAAAATCAAACTAAAATACTTAAAATGATTAATTAAATAAATAACTATGACTCATCCTTATAGCGTAAGCGTAAACAAAAAATACATGCTGAATGCTTTCTCTGCTTCAACAATACCTAAAATAAAATGCATTCCGTCACATGAGTCTCATCGATTCCCAAGCGTTCCCCTCCGTTACAATCTGAATCGAACTACTGACACCTTAAACCTTAGAAATGTCCCTACAAGCAATGCATGCCAACTCCTCTATACAAGGCCACCTACTCTCCCATATTCTGGCGTCGAAGACTCTACCAAAACGGAGCGAAGCGGAGATGTGCGGAGCTGAGCACATTGCCCAAGAGCTTATCGCAGGAACGCCATATTATTTACTCTTCGAAGAACGAGACAAACCGCTCACGATTGTATTTTGTTCCACACAAAACAAATATGGTTTTTAGGAAACTATTTCACTAGCACACCGGGGTGACTACTACCTACTTATAAGAATACATTTGATTGTGTAACCGACAGACGCCAGATAAGCCATATATACAACTTTATACTTTGATGGGAGCGCAGCTATCGTGTCTTAGCATAGAAGAAAGAAAGAGCCATTCAGAGCTAAAATTCGAAGCCATGGTTAACGAAAAATGGTTTCCAAAACCTAAAACGCATATAACATAAAACGCATAGTGAATACTCAATAATTCAATTCTTGATTTGTGGCTTCTGCGAAGGTGTTCCAGAATTTCGCCAATGTCTTGTGAGGAACTGCCATCAAACGTAGAGAAGTTGTACGGTGTTTGATATGTTACCTGACCTATACTGTTTTGGATAGACAACAGTTTTTGGATTTTATACCATTCACCACTAAAAACAACGGCGTAGCGTACATAAATGACATTTGAAGTATTAACAATATGTTACACTGACGTCTCCGTAATATGGCGGACATCTTTAAGGTGGTGCTTATTTTTGTTTGGCTCTTTACTAAATAGCTAAACTGTTTTGTGTCTCCTAGTGAGATAGAGCTATTATTATACAGTGGACTTATAGAGAACACTGCCCATCTCCTCTCCATCCTGCTTTAGTGAACTCAAAGCCTATTCCGGCGTCTGAGAGGAATATTGAAAAGTAGGTATGGCAGCACACGTGGATTTAACTCCTTTCGGCTCATGAATAATTCAAAGAGCAAATTACGTTCGTGTAAGTATATTATGGATTTGTATGGATGCGTAAAAATGTTTAGGTATGAGTATTAGAAAGTGGAAGGAGGGTTTGAATTCTTGTTTAATATTCTGATTGTTTTCGTGCCGTTGGAGGGTTTCCGCTTCATGGAAAGTTATTTAGGTAGGAATTAGGGGAATTGTTTTGGATTGGTTGAAGTAGACGTTCTAGGTCAAAGTTAAATTGTCTATCTTTAAGTCTACGGTATTTCAAGATTTTTTCCAAAGGAAATTGAAAATGAAAACTTCCCTATGCGAGACATCGTATCGTTTTATTACTCGTGTCGTTATGATGATAAAGCCGGATGCAAGCCACTTTCAACAAGTCTTATTAAACAAATACGTTCTTACGATCAAAATTTTCAAAATAACAAGCAGTTTTAAATACAATTATATCATTTCATTTGAAGATACTATAAAATTCGAAATTCATTTTCATAAATCGATGCAAAAACCTATAGGGCTTATAAAATAATAATCACGAAAAAACATTTTTTTGTACCTAATAATGAGTATCTAGCTAAAAATGTATAGTTTTAAATACTCGGAGGTCGTCAATATCAGCGCTTAGACTATTAAAAATATAGGTTTCTTTTGTTTACTAAGCAGTCGGGGGAAAATATCTCTGCATTTTACTGCTTACTCTTAACTTGATGCAGTCTAAGATGGAGCGTTCCTACTTAAAGCACCTTTTTCATGCAAGAAAAAATCTTTATTTACGCAAACAATTTTCACGCAACGCAGTTTCTTTGAAAGGGAAGCCATGTTTTTCTTAACCACGTTGCAAAGTGGTGAGAAAAACTCTCCGACGCACTTTCAGTTGGTGTCATGTTGGGTAGATATACATTTCCGCGAAGTAACTCGGAAACTGTCAAGGGGGAAATCTCTAGTGAAAAATTAACCAAGCTACTGCGATGATCGAAAGATCTTCTAAGGATGTAAAAAAATATAGAAGTACCTAAATGTGGTTTTATCCATATACAGGGTTATTTCTAATCAATTAGTCATTTTGGGGGCTCATTCTGCACATCAAAACTAACAACTTTTGTTCGGTGACTTTTGTCAAAACTAAAAAAAAAACAGCTGTTCCATATATTTTGTCGCGACGATATTTTTCTATAGAAGAACATTTTTTATTTTTGTGTTTTTATAAAAGTCGCAGAACAAAATTTGTTAGTTTTGATGTGCAGAATGAGCCCCTAATAGAATGCTAATTTATGAGAAATAACCCTGTGTACTACTAATCGCGCACTGAAAACACAATCAAAACGTCGGGATAGTGAGGTATTTATTTATCTCGTGTTTTTTAATACAAATTATTATAGTAGTAAATAAGAATAATGTGGTTTTACATTGTATTTTTGTATAAATATCTTCAACAATTTAACCATTCCATTCCTCGCATACAGAAATTCATGAATACATGGACATCACAACAATAATGATGATCTCAACCATCGACATAGTATTTATTTTCTTACATTCAATAGTGATTTTCTCAACCGGAATTCAGTACCTCCATATTCCAGTATTGCCAAGGCCTACACAAAGTGAAAACACGTGTTTATTTTTGTAAACATAGCAGGAACGTCTGCAAAATTTGTTGAATATAGAAAAATATCGGAAAAAATTATGCAATACACCTCGTGGGCTGAGATCAGTACTTAGGCTGCACTGCTCAAGACGCTTGAGTACCTAAATAATCTATCATAAATGATCTATGAAGCCGCTTTTGTGGACAGTGGGCCAGTTTGATCTTACAGAAAAGCGTAATCAACCGAGCACACAATGCATAGCTATCAAAATATACGTACAAATCAGTCTCAAACTACATCTTTGATCTAGCCACTAGTAGGTACATAGGGCCACCTATAATGTACACGAACGTGTCAGGATAAACACGATTGATTCCATCGATCCGTACAATTAGCAAGTTGATGAGCGGTAAACAATGCTAATTGTACTCTAATGGAATGTGTTGAAGCAACTGAATTATTTATTGTAATCGGAATTGTTTGATCTGGGAACAGACAGACGCGCGAATTTTCGCACGGATCGATGTAGCATTTCGATAAAATTTAAATAGGACCAATTTTGAAGAATACTCTTTCCAATAAAAAAAGAACTATCGAAATAGGACAACTGCGTAAAAAGTTATGCGTGGTTATACATTAAAAAATGTATAAATACGCGTTGAATTGAGTACCTCCTCTGTTTCGTCGGTCAAAAATAAGTTTAATAAAATAATATTTACTATTATTTATTATTTGTTTGAGCCGAAAACAGTTGGCAAACTTTCCTCTTTATTATTACATTAAAACTAAAAATATACATCAACGTAAAGAATACTTCACGTACCCACTCCAATATGATCGGGACCATACCTAGCCCTGTACGGATTGGTCATTGTGAAAAGCATTGTTATAACTTCAAAAGACGTTATGATAACAAAGATCTGTGCCAAAATGATAACAACAGTCACTCGTCTATTCTATTCCTGCGTGTTCGTATCTAATCAATTGACATTGGTATTGGATTGGAGACGAGCCGTGAAAGCGGTGTCACATTGACCGCGAAATGTGGCCGCGACCTTCTTATACCGCGATCTTTGACCGTAACAACCTAACAACGTATTGGCCATCCCTAAAGTGACCACACGTCCTGGTTTGGGCGGGACAGTCCCGTTTTCAGGAAGTCTGTCCCGGTGTACCCTAGGAAGCCGACATTGTTCCGCTTTTGCAAACAGACAAAACGATAATATAACAACTATAAAATTAGTGAAAATAACCGAAATTTTTTCGCGCTCGCTTCGCTCGCATATACTGTTTAGCAAGTGATAAAAGCCGCTTACAGCTAGTCTTATTTAAGATCCAAAGAGAAAGACTGCAGTGGACAATCTTATGGTGGCTGGTGGATGGAAAACACTAAAAACTTTTTTACTAGGTCTAACATTTCCGCAGATATCCCACTCTGACAAGAAAATTTGTCATGTTTACCATCCCACTATCTGTACTTTGACATCGAGAACGGAAAATCTGTAATGCACCGGGTGTACGCAATGTAGTAATAATACAGGACATCATCATTATCAGCTTGTATCGACCACTGACAATAGGCCTCCTCTCCTTTGTGTTATTGTTCCCTCTCTCGGACAAATATTTTCCAACATCCTAAATGATTCTACGATTGTAGGAAATGTGTGTGCAAGTGGGTAAAAACTCGCAGCACCGACTTGCACCGTGTACAGAATGCTGAGTGTGAGTTTTGTCGTAAACATGACGCGCTCTTCAGCGAGCACGTAGGCATGTAATCAGCATACAGAATTCGTATGGTGTGCACGAATCGATGTTACACCCATGTACATTATTGTTGATTTATCAAAAACAGCTCAGCCGATTTCGGTAAAATTTAAATAGACCACTTCGGAAGTATAGTATTTCAAACAATTTTTTAAATCGATGAAAATACACAAAAAAATCATACAGACGATTATAAGACCCCCTCTTATTTGGAAGTCGCTAAAAATGATCGCGCTCGCGTTTAGTGAAAACTCAAGGTGCCTTTTGTTCAGATTTTCAATCATAAATGATATAATATCAATCCTTTTTTATGCGTTCTTCCAATATCCTACAGAGGTACATAGGTATGTAAGTACAAGTCGGCAGAGGTCAGTAAACCTCACGCGATGGCAGAGGTGAGATTAAGCAAAGCTGATATCGATATCGGGAGGTTGCCATTCTGTACGTAGATAATAATATAGTATTACTAGTTTTTACCCGCGGCTTCGCCCGCATGATATTTTGGTTTTTGTGCTATCCCATGGAAACCTTTATTTATTTGGGATAAAAAGTAGACTATGTCACGTTCCGTCTTTCAAATCCGAGGTCTTACCTTACCACCCTTAGTAAAAGAAGTGGAAAAGTAAAACAAAAAACGATTTGACGGTTGTTCGATTCGACAGTTGATTTTTTTTGACATTTCTTGAAGCACTCTAGAATAGCTTTTCAGAGTTCTTAGATCTTACTTAACACTTATCGTTATATTATGAAAAGTTTACGCCATATCATTATAATTTATAGCCTATGTGTTATTCTGATATATAAGCTATATATTATTGCAAAGTTTCATCTCAATCCGTTCTGTAGTTTTTGCGTAAAAGAGTAACAAACATCCATCCATCTATCCATCCTCACTAACTCACAAACTTTTGCGTTTTTAATATTAGTAGGATAGTAGGATTAATGCTTATTAATATTCTGTGGTGATATCTTAATCAAAACGACTCAAACCTCAATAATAATTATTAAAATTAATTTATGAATTAGATTATCAAAACAATATTGGATACTTATTTTTTTTCTTTTGACAATCAAACAACAAATGACAAAGATAAACCTTGTCAAAGTTTGCGAGTGGGAGTCGTGACGTCACCTTTTTCACAGAAGTCTATACATTTGTATGACACTTGTGACGTCACGCGGAAATTTGACGTGCTATATCTTCATCAATTTATGTTTAGTTGACAAAATTAAAAATACGTGTCTAATACTTTTTTAATAATCTATGTGAAGAACTAATTATATTTTTTAATCATCATGCCTCAAAGCCTGTTTCCCCAATTGTGAACCGACTCGGCTGAACAAGACTTCCTGTAAAAACCTGGCGATAACACTAAAACTGAACGGCTGAGGCTAAACCACGCTAAACTAACAACAGGACCGTTTGTGCAGAATTGTTATAGTCACTCCTAAACGAGACTAGGACTTATATACGTTCACAGTGAGAGCGCAAGCCATTTGAAAGGGTTGTTGTTGGTTGATTGGTTAAAATTTGTTGTTGAAAATGTTATCTATTTATAACCGACTTGTACAAAAGGAGGAGGTTCTATATTCGTCTCCTCCAAGTATCTTTTTGTGTATGTCATCAATATTTCCTCCAATTGTAAACCGATTTTAAAAATTCTTTTTTTATTTAAAAGGATACTCGTAGGTATACATACTCCCGAGGACATTTAAATTTTATCGAAATCTGCTAAGCCGTGTTAGGAAAATTAACAGTAATGTAAAAATTGTATACATATTCGAGCGAACTATTCGGATTTTGTATACGATTGAAGTCGATTGTACCATTTTTCAAATAATCAAATAAAAAACATGGTTTAGTCATGTTTGTTTAAAAAGCAAACATTGTGTCATATTAGGTACAAATATGGCCTTTACCATCCTGATTCTCAATTTTCAATGTGCTAAGTTTGGGGCTCACTGCACCATTCTATATTGGTTTATTCAAAATGTTGTTTGTATGAAAAGCAAACATTATGTACTATTAGGTACAAATATGGCCTTCACCATCCTGATTTTCAATTTTTATTATCCTTAGTTTGGGGCTCACTTCACGACTTACCTATATGCCTTACCTTGAAATTTGAAATCACTTGTTCAGCTAACATACATAAATTATAGTATTGAACATTATTGTCAACTGTAAGTTTTTTTAGTAAATAAACTTTCTTTTTTCTTTCGTTGTGTAAACGTTTTCTGTTTTCTACGTTTATCTAAGCTTTTATCTATCTAATAATAGGAGTGTATCGATTATACTTCGTTATCGTGATGCAATTGAACTCAATGGACGATTAGTGATAGCGTCCCGACAATGATAATCGCTAAATGCCATATAACCATATTACTACCTCTTCAGAAAACAATTCGTCTGGTACAATTAGATAAAACGAAACATAACAAAGCATTTCACAAATAACTGCATCCTAGCTTAGCTTATTATTTCTCTATGGAAGTTCTGCCTAATTCAATCAAATACATTTCAGACAATCATTTTTGTGACGAAGCCTATACTATTTTTTTGTGTTATTCATATAGAATCGTAGTTACAAACTATAACAGTGAATATTTCATGCTTTTCTTTTGTTTGAATTCTTACGTGATTTTTTATTTTTCATTACAATGAATTTCTTCTATTGTATGAAATTATTTTTTCATACACTGTTTCTATTGGGATGGTAATCTTTAATTGGTTATTTTTTTCGTATTTCTTCTCTCCTATTTCTTGTTTCCTCTGTGCAAAATTGCTGTCTTATATGGTTAAAAACAAAAGCGGTTATATTTTGCGGCGGTTCTTTTGAGTAATTGCCATTATTATAAATCATCTCCAATTATACATCAAAAGAATAAAGCCATAATTATCATTTTAGCAGAACATGAACTAAACTTTTTATACCAACCACACCTCATAGAGAAGGCGAGGTTTGCGGTCGTTCACCCCACCATAGATAGGTATTAAGTTGGTGTATGTGTTAACTACAACAATTGGTCCGAGATTAGTTCGACACGAACAGACGTACTTATAGTGAAGTGTATATGAGCGTAGATATAAGTTATAATAACTTGGTACCGTATATAAATTACTTTGGTCGAATCGGTTTGGGCTTGGAAGAACATGGAGCCGCGAAAGTTCAATAGCTTACTAAACCAGCTAAATAATCAAAGAGCAACAAGTATACTATAAAATACAATTATGAATTTCTGATCTATAAAAAATCCATTGCATTTATTATGTGTTGTTTGTTGTTATTTCAATTGAATTGTTTTCTAGACACTTAGATGTACACTTCTACCTAGGTGTGTAGACATGTATTCATGCAGAACTTATATCAATTGAAATTCAAATCTAGAGTAGATGCATCGATTGTGGCCATCTAAGTACTATTTGTGATCACTTTGAATTTTAAGCATTAACAAGACAATTTAATGTTACAATAATATTTTTAAAGAGAATTTTCAATCATTTATATTCACCAAACATTATTTATAATAATCATTTACACAATAATTTTGTCAACAAATGGCCACAACCAGGTCAGTGGCTACAACCGGTACACCTACTTTATTAATTAATTTATTGAAATTGTAAATGACTTGTAATAGTTGTGTATTATTAATAAATAGGCGTGACTTTAAGCTACTACTCTCAACCAGCTTCCAAAAAAGTGGAGCTTTTCTATTTTTCGTGTTATATTTTTATTTTTTTCCTTATATCTCCGCTTTCCTTCTTTATTTTTTTTTCACAAGGTAAGTGACAGCAAACCTTTTCTTCTTTTACTTAGTAACATATTGCGATACAAAGTTTGGGTTTTACGTCTGCGAATATGATTTTCACCTACGTAAGTTCACAGCGATTTGCTAAAACTTTCATACATAGCAACACAAAGTGCAGGCAGAAAGTTGAACAAACTTGCAATGTGTACTTTTTGCTGCCGTCAAGATAAATTTGCAGAAAATATTTAAACTACCTATATATTTTCACAGCTGCACGACGCGCGACGTATAGTCGTTGTTCAATGTGAAGAGACCTAGACTCCCACCAAAGGGGAGCGCACGGGAGATCTATGTTCGGAGCGTTGTAGGCTCTAGAATCTAGAGCACAATCTAGAGTCTAGATTGTACTTGTAGTCTAAGCAAATACGTAATCCTATAAACAAATGCCATTTCAATAGTGAAAATCAAAACAGAAAAAAAACAACGGCTTGAACTCCGAGAGTGCTGGCAGAAGTGAAAACTTGAACATATAAAGTATTATCATTTATGTGGTAAAGTACAATATCACACACGCACACTCGCGCAAGCGCTCTATGCCGCTTAAACGAGACGGCAGGAGCAGGCATACATTTCGCCACGCGGTAGAAAGAGAGAGGGATATTACTTCTTCTCCTACGCCACGCCGGCGGTCTACTCTCCCTCCGTCTTACGAATTTTTGAGTAGGTCATGAGTCCTGACGCAAGTTTAACATTTTTTATCTATTCCAAAAAGTGCACATCGCCGCTTAAGAAGTTTTAATTTCAAAAACTCCGCTCAAATACGATTGTATTATTTTTACTATATTTTTTTGAAGAGACGAGCTTAGCCTGGCTGCCTTTGGACACCCTAGAATCCCAGTTTTTTTTACGTTGGGATAATTAGTTTTTAGGGCGGGAACTATCCACTCGTGCCGCTCTAGCTACGCTACAGCCTCGCTCCGCTTTGGTGGAGTACGGTCCTCATTGTTCGATGCGAACATATGGCTCGTGGCATTGAAACATTGCTGTGACGAATCTGATTAAACGTTCGGACTTCTCGTCGTTTTGTTTGTACACTTGTACAAGCCGATTAAACGAACACGAAATGCAATTTAAGTCTCGATTGAATTGAAGGACTTTATTGGCGCGCTTTGACGCCACGGTCTGGGGATTACAATAAGATGTCACTAGAATACCATCATTAACGTATACTGCATCGTCATCATCATTTTTGCTATATGACGACCGCTGCTGGAGAAGACTTGAAAAAAGCCTTGAAAGCTATTTGTATTGAGTGCGAGCTTGCCACCATAATAAGGTCCACTACTTACTTGGTGTCTACTTGAGAATTTTATACAATGGTATATGGTATATTCAACCCCATAGGATTCATATGTGATCATAGATTATCCGTACCGTATATTTTTTGGCCTCCATATTTTTGTCGGGAATTTTATAAGTTAACTCTATCGTTGTTGATTTATTATGTATTGATGGAAATAAATAGACGTGCAGACTAAATTTTCAAGATGACCAAAGGAAGGGGATTTCACTGATTGTGTACATGCAGCAGTTATTTGTTTTGCTATTTTCCCGTCCTCTTTGTTACTCGACGTCCGTTAAACAAGACATTTTAAATTAAGAGTTACACAACGTGTCAAAATATGACGAAGTATAATGACTGCTGTAGACAACACCAACATAATGACAAAGTAAAACGTCAAGCTCCTTTAAATAATTTTTCATTTTGGCAACTTTGTATTTTTTAGGGGCCAAATTACGCACTAGTCATGCACTACCAGTGTATTTTATAGCTAAAGCCGTATCGAATCGATAATATAACTATTAACTTCTCGATATGAACTCGTTGGAATGAGATCACGACTTATCGAGAAAAAAAGCGATGCTATTTAGAAAGGTCAGCAGTTAAGACAGATTGTCCATAAATCTTTTGGTTAGCAATATAATTCTGTGAATTTGAGCTATTGAGCCAGGGGTGATATCTTTGGAGTTATTACTTTTAATGAGTTTCCCAATTACTGATTTATTTAAATCTGTTATTATTATTAAACATAATAATCAGAACTCGAAATCTTGGATATCGCAGGAGGAGGATATGTATAACATATCTAGGTACTATAGTATGTAACTATCTATGAAAAATTATGTTGTTAAAATAACGAGCACTTAGATAAAATAGTGAGTATGATCAATTATAAACAATAATCATTTTTAGATTTTTAAGTGAGTGTTTTAACAAATTTTAAATTAATAAAAAAACGCAAAAAATCAATAAAATCACAGGTTTTGTTATTTCAAGCTGTGAAAATCGGTAATTTAGCTGATAGAATAATTTTACCACACAAGTTTTCCTTCACTCATTGACCAAAATACGATAAAGTACATATTTACAGCTGACCAAACAAATAGTCCCCGAAAAACAAACCGAGGTCAATGTATAGAGATTATACGTCCGACATAATGAATAGACTTAGCCAGAGTAGTTTATTAAATTGAATTTTGGTAAGTACATATACGAAAACTGGTAACCATAGAAATCTAGAGAGAGAACTAACCAATATTAGAGACCTTCTTTGTACTCGGCGCGTGGCGCGGCGTGTGAATTGCAAATACTCATATCCCGTAAAATGCATGCTTATGATTTGATAGCGTAAGTACGGTCCCCAAGTTCCCTAAGTACGAAATAGCTTCCAGAACACGGTTTCCTAACATCCAGTCGGCAACTAGAGCCTCCAAAAACTAGTTATAGGTACTTCCACATTTTTTAATTTTTAGGGTTCCTTACCTCAAACGGAAAAAACGGAACCCTTATAGGATCACTTTGTTGTCCGTCTGTCCGTCTGTGTGTATGTCAAGACTCTTTATCTCGGAAACGCGTAAAGATATCGAGTTGAAATTTAAACTGTATACGTATATCTATAGTTTCTTACAGTTGTTTAAAAGAAAAACTTATCAGTGATCGTTTAAAAAAGTTAGAGCCGTTTATGTCGTAAAAAACCGCAAATTTCGACACTGACAAAAATCAAAACCTACAGGGTACTTCCCGTTGTCATAGAACTATGAAATTTGTCGAGAAGCATTGTCTCAGAGTACACATATAGAAATAAATCTGAAAACTGTACATTTTTATTTAAATCACAAAAAATGGGGCCTCAAAATTCACAAAATATTTGATCAAAATTCCAATTTTGTGAGATTTTCTGGATTTGTACGGAACCCTCGATGTGCGAGCCTGACTTGCACTTGACCGGTTTCTTGAATACTTTTCAGCGTAGTATAGAATAATTTTTCAATACTTTTACGCAAAGAGTTTCGTACGAAATTGAGACATGTCACATCTCGCGAGCTCTATGCTTGTACCAAACTGTTATTGATGTATTAACTGTTTGAATGTTATATTTATTAGATTGAACTAGCAATTTGTGTGGTTAAATTGAACTACAAAATAACAACAGTCGCTAATTGAAATGAAACAAGCTCGAACAATTAATTATAAAGTAGGTACTGTATTTTGTTCAGTGTTTTATAGGATTATACCTAGGTCATTTATTGTGTTTATGTTTTTTAAGTTGGTTGATTATGTCAGAGAAAAATAAGTCATGTGTCAAGTAACATACGAACTATAACTAAAGTTATTTTGAAAGAAAAATAGTTTTTGGTGTAATTAAATAATAAATAAATATTGGGGGACATCTTACTCACGGCCTCTGACCCCAAACTAAGCAAAGCTTGTGATATGGCTGCCAGAGCCTGATATACTACATATAAATATTTTAAATACATACTTATATAGATAGTACCTAAATAACACCCAGACACAGAGCAAACACCTATGTTCATTACAAAAATGCTTGCCCTGGGTGGGGATCGAACCCACGCCTCTTTGATCCAGAAGTCAGGTTCACTAACCACTGAGCCACCGAGGCAGTCAGCGACTTCATTAAGCGACTTTAAAACAGAAGTTTTTGTGTTCATGTCTATGTGTGTTTTTATACATAGTACAATACAAAAATATTTTTGACTGACATAAAAATTATAGAAATCACATTCAAAAATCGAATACTCACGCAGGCGGTGGCTATTATATTATTATTATTGTGTAGATTGTAGCTTCACAAAAAATACCTGATTGACAACCGATTACTCAAATAAAAAACTTAATTCCCATAATTTCAGAGCAAAAAATAAAGTCACGCTTACGTTACGAAATGAAAGTGCAGTAAAAACGCGAAGATGTCTAGTTTTTGTCGAATACCGTGTCTTAGGGATTAGTATGAGTTTGTATAGTAAACTATAGCTATTATCGTTTCTGTTTCGCTCTCTAATATTTTTGTTAGTTTCGTCGTTTCTGCTAGGGACGCTGTACAAAAATGTGTAGAAAACTACTGGAGTTTCTGTTAAGGAATAATATGATATTATACCATTAAGGATGCTGTTGTGTAGTGCTGCTCATTTTTCCTTACCTGAAACGAAAAAATATAATTTAAAAACACAATAACTACGGAATGTTTTAATGAAACATCACTACGCCTTTGTGTAGAGGTAAAAAGATTATTTTTCAAGGACGAGCTGTGCTATATCTACGAGTTGGGTATCTATAAAATTCAAGCTTCGCTTTTCATTGATATTTTTTAATTCATGAGTTTCTCATACCTAAGTATAGAGCAGGAGTACACACAACTTTTTTTAGATATAGATAAAAGCTAACAATAATTTAAAACAAGACATTATCCGCCTTTCCACAAAATATTTAAACACGCTTTGAACACCATTTAACCGTGTAATTTGTACTGTTAAACATTGTCTAGAGCGTGCGTAAAACTTTTGTGGTAAGACGATATAATTCTTTAAATGAATTCCTTTTCATCCAATAAAAATAAAAAAAGGTTTGTAACGAGCGTTAAAAAATAAAATACCTAGTAGATCGAAAAGATAATGTTTTCAATAAAAGTAACTCTTATTATACAGGGTTATCTTGATCTATCTGCTTGCCGAAAGGGGCTCGCTTTGTGAACAGCTTCTACTACGGGTCAAGTCGTGATTCGAAAAAAAAAATTGCTATTCCACACCGAGTTGTAATCGACAAAATGTATGGAACAGCAATTTTTTCTTTTCGAATTTTGGATAGGTATTTCATAGTAAAAGTTGTTAAATATGATAGTCTGAATCAGTTTCTTTCGGTTTAGTACACCAGTTGTGGATAACCCTCAACAGAAATTGAATTATCTAAGTAAGTACATGACCTGCCAGACACCTAAATCTTTAGACTTAGGTCTCGAAACCAGCAATTACTTAGTACTACTGACGGGCCTTGAATTAATGGAGGCACCTTACGTAAGAGCCTAATAAATTTTACATTATGCAAGCTTCATCAGGCAGGCTAAGATATTAGATTTTAATGGCTTTGTTATTTTTTGATTACGGAAACTAGCGTGGTGCACATTTTAGTTACAATTTAACACAGTATGCTGAGTGTGAGTTTTGTCGTAAACATGACGCGCTCTTCGGCGAGCGCGTAAGCGTGTAATTTGTATGAAGAAATGTAAAGCGCTACTAGCGGCGCGTTTTTGAAACACTTTGTGTGAGTGCAAGTTCATACAAATTACATGCTTACGCGCTCGCCGAAGAGCGCGTCATGTTTACGACAAAACTCACACTCAGCATACAGCCCCCCTACCGCCTAAGCAATAGCAATCGTAATAGCAATCGTTTATGACTTCATTTTAGTCATTTGGCACCGCCTATGTGACGTTAGCCATCAATTGCTTTGTGCGGATTGCGAAAGCAATCGTTGAATGAACAACTTTGATGGCTAACGTCACATAGGCGGTGCCAAATGATTAAAATGAAGTCATAAACGATTGCTATTACGATTGCTATTGCTTTAGGCGGCAGGGGGGCGGAAGGTTGGCCTCACAGGTCTTACTTACGAGTGGTTATTGGCAGATGGCTAGTTTATCTTTATTAATATTATGGAGTACTAGATGCTGTCCATAAATATGGGATGAAGTGGCTATTGTACCTATAAGTTAGGCCCATGCATGCTCTACCAAATCAGAGACTTTTTTCAATTCAATAATATTGATTTATATAATAATCTAATATTTATATAATAAGAGGCCTTTTTGCCCTGCAGTAGGACGATAACGGCTAAAAATAAATAATAATCAGCCAAGTGCGAGTTGAACTAGCGCACGTAGGGTTCCGTACCGTATGGAAGCTCTATTTAATATATTTTAATTAAATTGTTGTAAATGCGCCAGCATTTTGGGCTCCTTTGCACCAGGTATGATCACATGAGTTTAGTTTTTAATTTTAAGTTTGACTTATCGCATAGTATATGTTAATATATTTGATTTTCTTAGTAAACTGAAATAAATATACATTAAATTGTTTATTAATAATTTTTAATATTTTTTAATTATTATATTATTATTTTATAAGGGATATTTTTAATATCGAGCGAAAAACAGCTAAAAATTCTAGTTTTATGGGAGTCTCCTTATTTTTTTTTGCTGTTTTTAATATTTGTTATTATAGCGGCAACAGAAATAACTGTCTCATCTATGAAAATTTCAACGTTCATCATTCATGAGATACATCCTGACAGAGAGACAGACGGACAGTGGAGTCTTAATAATAGGGTCCCGTTTTTACTCTTTGGATACGGTAACCCTAAAAAGTACAGCAAGTTTTTGGAGGCTCTAGCTGCCAAACTGTGTGTTGGGAATCCGTGTTTTGGAAACTAGTTCTAACTTAGAGAACACTATTAGGTTGTGTACCACCAAACGGGGCGAATATATAGGTACGGTTTTGAACTATAGCAACAATTTTCGTATAGTGTTCCACGATTGACACCTCACTTAGCAAGCTTATATTTATTGAGTTGCAGGTCAAACTGCAGAAGTAGCGATAAGTTGAGATTGGCAGTGTCGTAGCCCGTAAGTTCGTATAGGCCAGGTGGCTAGCCCTGGTGTCAGAGTTTTTAGGCCGTCTGAAAGCCTCTGACATGGCTAAACGGTTAAAACAATCGGGACCTACAATTTAACGTGTCATCCGAGCCACGATAGCGCTCAGTTGGAAAACGCCAACCGTAACTCTACTGCATAACGGTTATATTTACTTATCGAGAAACAAAACACAATATACTTACTGGTAGAAATATTAAAATAGGTAATTGAAATAATCTTAGAATTCTTTTTACCATTAAATTATGAAAACAGTTTGCTCTACAAGATTGAAAGTTATTTCACTGTCGAGCCCCTTTAAACGCCGTTCTTTTACCCTATTTTACAGGTAAAACAATAACTCGCGGCTCCCTCCGTCATAACAAAGGTGTGTCTGTCTGTCCATTCCCATTAGCAAACAGTGTCGGATTAGCGACTACCCTCCGAATTCTATTAGTAGAAAATAGCTGGAAAGCTTATTATTTATGAATTTATGTACTTTAATATGCTTTGATTAAACCAGGAGAGATCGCAGCGCTATATTGATCTTCCACAGACATTTAATAAAGGATAAATATCTAAGTATAGTTAAGATGAATCAAAATGTTTAATGTAGGTATCACTATTATTTTAAAATTGATTCTTAAGCTTTTAATTTTATGTTGTTTTTAAACTTTCGCGATTTGAACACATTATTATTATATACTACGGTACTAATCGCGCACTAAAATTACGAGATAAATAAGTACCTCCTCATCCCTTTAGTTTCCCTTTTAATTTTAGTTAACACATTTACAATTTTTCAAGATGTCGTTAAAATTTGAATTGTAAAAATCATAGGTTAAAATATTGTTTCTGTTAGTCAAATAGTGTATTCTGCGTGTTTTTGTTTTACATTATTGATTTATATTAGTCTGCGCGTTACGTTTTGTAGCATGTATGTAGAAACATACATGAGTATATAATTTAAGTAAGTGAATTTTTGTAAATTATTTTGAGATTAATTTTTTTTTCTTTTTTTTATGATTTCGAATAGGTTCGCGTTTGACTACACACTGCCTGATGTTAAGCAGATGTGCGGTCTAGGGTGTAGCACGCTTACCTAGAAGATACCTATTTACTCGGGATTTGAAGTTAACCACGTTGTACTTTAACGGGAAGACAGACCCAGGCAAAGCGTTCCACATTCTGGCTGTTCGTATGAGAAATGAGGATTCAAAACGCTTGGTTCTAACGCGCGGAATGTCCACCATAAAAGGGTGGCGCTTTGGTCGCGTCTGTCTAGCCGTACGATAGAAGAAAGGGGCAGGGGGGACCAGATTGTGCCACTCCTGGGCACACTGTCCGAAGTGTATCCGGTATAAAAAATATTCTTAAACCATAATAAATAAAAATCACCATGAATATTTTATTGGTTTGAGATATTTTAAGACGTGGGTTAGTATGCAGACGGGTCCCAGTGGCAGACCATTGTCCAAAACGTGATAAGAAATGAAACTGCTCCAACGACCTTTAGTAATGAACAATACGACATAGAAGAAGAATGTATCTTTATACTCTAAGAACATCCGAAATAACGTTTGGGCCGGGTGGCCAGGCCTATACCTATGCTGAGTCTGAGTTTTGTCGTAAACATGACGCGCTCTTCGGCAAGCGCGTAAGCATGCAATTTATATGAACTTGTGTTTCAAAAACACGCCGCTAGTGGCGCTGTACATTTCTTCATACAAATTACATTCTTACGCGCTCGCCGAAGAGCGCGTCATGTTCACGACAAAACTCACAATCAGCATACTGGTATCAAAATTTTTGAACGAAGAACTTCAGAAGGCCTCTGATAGGGTTTAACGGCATAAAACAACCGAGATCCACAATTTAACGTATCATTCGAGTACCTCAATACCGCTCAGTAGTAAATCCCGCGGCCACCCATCCGAAAACTGTCGGAGCTGAACGTTACTTAACTTCGATGATCGCTTAAAACACCACTTCGCTACATTTTTTTTTTTAATAATGACAATACTACACTACTACTACATAAAGCAATTGGATCATCCACAGACCATTCCTTAAACAAAAAAAACTGTTTTTTTTGTTTAAGGGACGCCGATATGCATTCCTTAAAATATTACAATCTTGCTAGGTAAGTGTAATAACTAATAATGTGTCCATCAACACTTTTCTTATTGTCTCTATTAAGGCTCTATCTCACTTCGTTATTGTGTTCTTTATACGCGGCACTAGCACTATAACAATATGATAACTAGCACTATAACTATAACACTATGACTACGAGTTTAACTTTTACACTAACTCGAACAGTTTTGCGAACGCTACAAACATAACAACAAAGAAACATGTTTCGTTCTTAATACCTGTTACAAACTCAAGTAAGATTTCCTAAGACCCCCTGAACCCTTCTCGCGGCAATCCAAGCGGATCCAAGGCCGCCTCCATTCTCGGCAGCTAGCAAAAACCATTGAATCATGTGGGAAAGTAGACCCTTCTTTGCCAACTGGTCTTTCTCTATACAAGGGAGATTCCGCTTTGTTATGAATGTAAATAGTCGTATGGTTTTGTAATGAGAAGTCACATCCTTTTAAAGTAAGTCAATAAAGGTGACGTCCACAAGTGGTATATTATTCAGAGAAAAATCGAACCAAGATGATATATACATCATTTGAAAGCTTGTTTTATGGGCTTCTCAAAAATATTTAATTTAGATTTATTCACCCCTCCAATTTTTTTTAAATGCGAAAAATAAATGTATGAAAAATAACAATACATCTTATTATTTTTTCTAGTTTATCAATAATAAAGTGCTTCTATCGTTATTTTGCTTGCATTCGTAACTGATTCTTCTACATTCATCTCTTAATTTGCTAAAATTAAAAAGTATAGCCTACCAGTGTGACCAGATAATAGATACAATGAGACAAAAAACACATACAAAGTGTGTCTTATTGGTAAAAATGCTTTTATTTAACAATTTGGAGGTTACATAATCAGGGTTGCTAGAGATAATCTACCTATTGAGCCAAATATATTTATTTATCCTAATAAATTCAATAATAATTTTAAAAAAATCGGAGGGCTATTTTTTGTTTTTAACTGTTGTAATAGACTCAAAAAAATATGAACATTCTAGAAATGTAACGAGTGTTGTGGTTAGAATTTTTGATTATATTTTAGATTATCAGCCTCCACACATTTTGTGGACATGTCCTTTCTTTTCTAAATCGGTTACTAGACTTTTGACGTGATTACGTCTTATAAATCTTTGAACGCAGCACGCACGAAAAGTTTCACGTTCCGTATGATATGAGCCGACAGTGTAAGCGAGAGCACGGAACAAGCGATAGAGAGGCATGATCGGCCTAAGCGTGAGGCCACTAAGCATTCGACTTGTTTCAGTTGTTGTTTCATAAATGTTTTCTCTTGACGTTATGACGTTTCATCGTCCGTAAACCGACTTTACATTCAACCAATGTTTATTGTCTTGGAAATATTATCATGGATCTCGCGAGACAGCTACATTCACACCAGAAATCCTAGTAGTTTCAGGGCAGTTTGGGTATAATCTATTTTTAATGTGCTATAATGCACTAGGGTATCTTTTGAAGATATTCCGCATTGTGGAGTTGCCAAAAAGCTGTCTCCTTTTACCTGTGGCTATATTTTATTAGTTAGTTTCCATTTTGTATTTATTAATTGTAGCAATATTTTTAATTTATTTTATCTATTGTATAACAAAATGTTAGCCCATTGTATTGATCAACCTTTGATAACATCATAATAAAAACAAGTACCTAAAAATCAAGAAATCAAAGCATATAACCCACAGATCAAAAAAGAAGTTCCCTGATCTGTGATATAACCCAAGATAATCCAAGCCTCGTGCAGCTGTTAAGTGAGTTCCAGTCAAGACTGGGGTATCCGCAACTTGTACCTAACATCACAGCCAAGTTGTATGATTTCACCTATAAATCTTCCTTACCACGTATCACGTAGCTGACATAAAAAGGACATGTCCACAAAATGTATGGAAGCTGGTATAATAATAATCATCAAAAATTCTAACCACAACACTCGTTACATTTCGAGAAAGTTCATATTTTTCTGATTCTATTACAACAGTTAAAAACAAAAAAGAGCCCTCCGATTTTTTGAAAATTAATTTTTAATTTATTCGGATAAATAAATATATTTGGCTCAATAGGTAGTTTACCTCTAGCAACCCTGATTAAGTAACCTCCAAATTGTTAAATGGAAGCATTTTTACCAATTAGACACAGTTTTTTTTTGTCACATTGTACCTACTAAATGGTCACACTGGTAGATTTTAATTTTTAATTTTAGCAAATTATGAGATTAATGTGGAAGAATCAGCTTCGAATACAAGTAAAATAACGATAGAAGCACTTTTTCATTGCTAAACTAGAAAAAATAATAAGCTGTATTGTTATTTTTAATACAATTTATTTTTCGTATTTAAAAAAAATTGAAAGGGTGAAAAAATCTGAATTAAATATTTTTAGGAAGCCCATAAAACAAGCTTTCTAATGATGTATATGTCATCTTGGTTCAATTTTTCTCGGAATAATATACCACTTGTGGACGTCACCTTCTCTACTGCAAAATGGCTGGCCTCGTGAAGTTTGATTTGGCCCATACATATAAGTCGAGGTAAAGCTATCGTCAAGAAATAAAATAAATCACTGGGTAAACATTGCCCTAAAAATTCACTGAACATCGAATCAGAGTTGAAACACGAGTAGGTACATTTTATTGAACCTTTATTTCTATAGAAACATATTTTATCCTTCTCATTCACTGCCACAGATCTAAAATACTAGAGGTGGTGATCAAAGGGGTGTATGATGCGATGCAAAAGTTTCCAAAAGCTCTAATTAGGAAAGAACACAGAGAAGAAAGATATTCAAAAGATAAACAAGGTGTTTTTTTGTAAAGTGCAAGTACTTTCAGAGGTGTACCTCTAAATGCTAATCATTATTAACAACTTTTATTATGGGCAGTTGCGAAATCGCAAAAAGAAAATCAGGTAAAAATAGTAGGTACATTTGTAATGGTCGTGGTTCGTGGTGGCTTAGAGGAAGCCGTGGTGGCTTAGAGGTAGTGACACCCGCCTTACAATCGTGAGGTCGTGGGTTCAAATCCCGGTCCCATACCAATGAGTTCTTTGGAATTTATGTACGGAATTTCACACCACTGGCTTTTCGGTGAAGGAAAACATCGTGAGGCAACCTGCATATGTCTGTAGAAGAAATTCGATGGCGTACGTGAATCCACCAACCCGCACCGGGCCAGCGTGGTAGATATGGCCCAATCACCCTTCGTGGGTAGGCCTACGTCCCGCAGTGGACTATTAAAAAGGCTGATACAGTACAGTACAGTACAGTACATTTGTAATGAACTTTTCATTGACTCTCGACAAAATGTGTAAGTTTGACAGATTATTTTATTTCGCAGTTGGTCTTTTAGTAGGTATAAGTTGTCTTGTCTAAAATGATGAGCGTGATTTACTTATGAAGTTTCTTGTATTTTTCCGAGCAACACCCTGTATAGGTAACTTTTACTTGAATGTGGCTCCCAAACATATAATAGCATGTTTGTCCAGTATCTACCAAACCCGTGGGTATGTTTATAAATTATGACCATCATTAATTTAGTCAGTATACTGTAGAGTGTTTAAATACTCGCCAACCATTTTTATTTGCCGTGTCCTTACGTAATAAGCTTATGGACATTATTCAGTACTAATATTTGCACAACGTTTCACCGTATTTTATACAGGCTTTTTTAAGTCTTGTACTTTTAAGATGGCGAGGAGAGAATCACTTTCTCAACGGAAATGATATTCGTATCACGTGGAGCGGCTGCGCCAAAAATGGTGAGATTTATTAACGCACCCGGTACAGGGAGCTTAAAAAATGAGCCTGTTGTGGATCGTGAGAGGTGACAAGCGATGAAAAATATGTTATTTATATCGAGTTATTTTTCTCTTTGGTATACAGGATTATCCATAAATGGTGTACCTACTAAAAGCTCGGTAGGTAAGTTGTGCTGCTACTTTAAAGCCTGCATGACTGGCAGGTCCTGTTACATGTTTCAGGCAATTGACTGTCGTCAACCTTTTTTTTTTCATTATTTTCCTTCTCGTACACCAATTTTCAGCTTTTAGAAGTAGTTGCAAGTAACTCATTATTTAGCAGATAATCTATACGTCATAATCATAAGAACAGTGTTACCTTGTAAGTAACTACAGGACTAACAATCTCGTAAAAATGGTTTGACGAAACAATGTTTATTTTAAGAAGTTATTTATTTTTTGCAATAGAGATAACTACAACTAAATGTTTTACTATACAAAATTGAAAAATAAAACGAAAGTATTTTTAAACTGCGAAGTTTACAATTTATCTCAAAGATTCTCAAAATAACTGCCAGTGCAGGTGTAAGCAAGTGAGTACTAAGAACCACAATCATTACGCAGATTGCGAGCGGTTTGTGCCTAATGATGATGAAGTTCATTCGAGTTTCCCTCGCTTTCCATCATCAACATCGCAAACAAGTATATTAGGTACTTATTTATTAGGCGTTCTTAGTATAGGCATAGCAAAATACAGGTAGGTACGTAAATAAAAGACAGGTTACTTTTAAACAACTTTCCATAAAAATTCCTGGAAAGCGATTTTTAGGAAAATTACGTAATTTATCACTCAGGCTTAAGAAGCCTGAGGAAACTACGTATATTACTTAGAAAATTTTACAATATTAACAAAATTGCATTGCCTCGTCATTATTTGACTCATACATTTTTTTGTACAGGGCCCCTGGCGGAAACGAGGAAGAACTAGGAAAAATGTATGGACCCATACGCAAACGTGCAAACTTAGGGCCATTCAAAATTATG
Organism: Hypomecis punctinalis; assembly: GCA_949316475.1. Lineage (NCBI taxonomy): Eukaryota > Metazoa > Arthropoda > Insecta > Lepidoptera > Geometridae > Hypomecis > Hypomecis punctinalis. The sequence continues at coordinate 17,533,757 of OX438810.1, forward strand.
TTTCTCAAAAGTTTTTACGTAAATATGCAAAACTTGTACTAAAGGCTCAACAAGCATTAAGGATGCTTGCTCCTACACTTACTCGGTCTTGTTAGTCTTGTTACCGTTTACGCATGCGTATAAGTTTAAAAATAGAGCCCCTGATCAGATCAACGGACTGTGACCTCGAACACGTACGAGAAAAAGAAAAATTGATAAAATATATTTTTATAATAATTGTGGCCATATTATGTTGGAGTCAAATAATTGCCACAGGAAATTCGATTCAGTTCAATCAAACCAAATGTACCCGTTGGATTTGGAGCTGTTGATTTGATTATGCTTAAGTATTAATAGTACATACTTAAAGAATTGTGTTTAAAGAATATTCTAATCTTTCTCTTTGTTCCGTGTCTCTTTAGCAACTAGAAAATTCAGCATTAAAATTATTGTTGCTTTCCATGCCAAGCTCACGAAAACCTTTCAATTTCAAAAGCAGGATCCCTTCAACCAGAAACACACCCCTTTTCCTGTTCCGTCATGTCAAACGACAAGCGTCTCAATCTATCCAACTATTCCATAGATATCTTGAGAGAGCCCATTTTATACCACACGCCAGATATGTAGCAAATATTCATACAATGCACGTTCATGAAACGTTCATTGCAGAATGCGGTGCTCTAAATCGGACAAAAAATAGCATGGAAGATGCCACTTCGCACTTACTCGAGAGTTTCACGTTTGTAAGTCGTTAAATAAGTAATTTTAAATAGTAAGTTTTGTTCAAAACCGTTTTCCTTCTAGATCGACATAATTATCTCATCAAGCAAAATCTTTGAACTATTCGTGTATCTCAATATACTCCGGATATTTCCGGTTATTTCTCGCGCACTCTGGTTATTTTTGGATATAACCAGCGCAACCCGAAGATCTGTTAGACCCTTAAATAGATGAAAATAATCGGCCAAGGATTCGCGCATGGAGGGTTCCGTACAGTATGGAAGCCCCCTTAATATATTTTAATTTAATTATTTATTTTTGTAGGGAATACACAACTAAATATTCTGTGCATATTTCAAGCATCTTCCTCTTGTTGTTATTAATTAAGCAAAAAAATAATGTTTCTTGTATGGGAAATCCCTTAAATATTGATTTTATTTTTATTTATTTATTTATTTATTTCTGAAGTGATTATTTAACTAAATATTCTGTGAATATTTCAAGCATCTACCTGTCACCGTTGTTAATATCGATCGAAAAACGGATAAAACTTCAGGTTTGTTGTATGGGAACCCCCCTTAAATATTTATTTATTTCTGTATTTGTTGTTATAGCGGAATCAGAAATACATCATCTGTGAAAATTGCAACGTTCTAGCTATAACCGTTCACGAGATACAACCTGGAGACAGACAGACAGACGGACAGCGGAGTCTTAGTAATAGGGTCCGTTTTTACCCTTTGGCTACGGAACCCTAAAAAAATAAAGTTCCAACTCAGTTACACTCAAGAGCTTCACACTCGCCAGCAGAGTTTTTTTTTTACAATAGGACCAACTCAATTGAGACTACTTATCCCATGTCGCGAAATCCACGAACTATTCGTCTATCCAATACACTCCGGATGTTTCCGGTTATTTCTCGCACACTCCGGTTATTTCTGGTTATAACCAGCGCCCCGAGGGGCTGTTACACACCTGAATAAATCGGACGCGGCGATGCCACGGTTCGGTAGAGGCAATTCTGGGATATCGACTGGGATGCGATCAGCTTGAGGTTGTGCTGGATTTGTTTATTGACGGAAGATATGGGAATTGGATGAGTTGTTCCGTTTTAGTTTAATTTAAAAAAAAACGCCAGCTTGTTGCTATTTGTTAGCTGTGCAGTACTGTGCATGTCACTGCGAATAACTTTAAAATAGTTACTTAAATTTATAACTTAATCTTCTGCATCCAAAAATGCAGCCTTGACTGAATTATACTCTCCATAAATCAGAGAAATCACCTTGTTTAAAAAAACAAACCTTGTTTCCGTCTGTAGTAAATTGGTAAAAATACTTTCTCAACGATCTGACAAAAAGTTCTGACTTATTAAGACTTTTTACTTGAGATACCTAAGTTTCAGTAACTATATTGACCAAATTGAAGTTGTCTTTCCCTGATACCCTTAAAGAAGCAACGAGGTTACTTTGATAAAATAGTGTAATATATTAACGATTGAACTGATGAGCTGCGTAACATTTTTATCGATCACCATAATTATACTAAATACGGTTATAGGTACTAAGGCTAAATAGTATTTAAAACATATAATACTTAATAACACGACTTGGTAAGAGCGTGATAAAATTGGATTGAAATAATACATCGTAAATACCGTAAATCAGGTAGAGTCAATAACATTGGCTGATATTACTTAAATATCAAACCCGATGAATGTATGTGAGCACAAGCTACTACAGTACTTCTGTGCAGTGCTATGCTTCACAGGGGAATACTTATATACACAAAATCATTCACAAAGACGCATAATGTACATGGAGACGGATCTTTAGACGTCACATCCGCGCGTCCGTTGACCGCAAAAATAGAATTCTAAAAACAGGTCACGGCCAAAGAAACAGCTGTGGAAATCCATTCACACTCGGTAATTATCGCTCATCGATCTTAATCAGTGATACACATTAAACTCCATAAAGAGACTTCGCATTTGCTACAGTTTCATTGACTAACCCATATTCTTCATACGGTCTCGTAATTCTTACGCAACATCATTATATTCATACTGTAAGCGGAGATTCTGTTCTGTAGCGTCTCCATGGATGGTTTTGCTTGGGTTTTCTAAGAAGCGGTGATGTAAGAGCAGCAATGTGTGGCGAATTGATGATGGGGTCGTGATGGGTGGGTAGTAAGTGGAACAGGCGTCAGGTTACGAGCGAATACCGAGACGTGATTTACTTGAGTGTTCTTGGATTTTAGTTTGATGCGATTGTAAGTTGTAGTAAAAGTGATTGTGAAAAATATTCCGATACAATAAGTTTTGATATATATATTTTTAGATACCTATTATAGGAAACAAATTGACAAATACATCTAATATTAGGGTTTAGCATAGTAAGAAGATTTAAGGGAAGATAGTAAGGAGGTAAATCTCTGCTATTTGGCTATCCCTAAGCGAAATTTAATAATCATGTTCATGTCAATAAGTGAGCAATATTTTCCTCAATCTTTAAATATTTTCATTTATATTTTCAAGCCTCAAAAAATATCAGCGATTAGGTAATGTGTTTAAATTTTATGACGAATATGAACCACATCATTTGCTACGAGCAATATTTTTTTTTTTGCTAAAAGAAGCATTTTAATAAAGATTTTAAAAATTTTAACCAAAATTTCTTCCGTGTTTGTTTACACATTTGCAACTCAAAAGAGGTCGAAACATGTGTATTTTCCGAAACCGATTTGGAGTCCTGACACCAAAAACACGTAACGTTTTGCAATCGTCAGACACATTCCGTTCTCGGGGGATCCAGTTCCATCCCGACAACCTTATCTGTTCAGTTGGCGAAGCTGACGTGCTAAAATTTTCTCTTTGTTTTGTTTAAAAGATGCGATGGTAGAGTCGTGTTTTGTGTGTACAGATAAGTTGGCATTGTACTGTATGTCAGGGACAATGTGAGCTGGGGTATTGTCGAGTTGCTCTTTGATGATCGTGTCAGGTGGCACGACTTGCAGACGTGCTCAGTAAGATGTGATTGACTGATATAGTAAATATCGAGTATCTGTGCTTTTTTAACTGTTTTCTATTTGTTTGGTATTTGGTTGTAAATGGCTTTGTAAGTTCTTGTACTTAATTAGAGAGAGCTGGCATTTTGAGTTCTCACAAAGTTTTTATTTTTTTATTTTGAGTATTTGGTAATTTTCCTTCATCATACCCATCGAAATGGCATTTTTTTTTTGTTTAGCAAACATTGTTGTAAAATATTATTTATGCTACCAAGGCCACAAAAGGGTTAAATTCGAAATAAAATAGAGTAAGTAGAGTTCAAAAATTGACGAAAACTAGCTAGGCTTAATATTCAAAGATATACGATTTTACATATCATTTTGTGTGATTCCTAAATGAGTTAACAGTATAGTACCCGGCAAACAACTTGAACATTAAGCCTACCTCTCTTTTGTTTTCTCTGCTAACGAAAGAAAGAGAGTGATATTTTTTTGTTCAACTTACGTGCCTGGACCTTTACTTACCTACTCATATAATTATAATGATTTCAAATTGTGTCAAATGATTTCATGTTTCCGGGGTCTTTTGTAAGTGCAATACAATATTATAAAAATGGAACACAGTTATCTTACACGCATTATGAATATGCCTTACCCCGGTGTCATCCCTGGCTTCATATCTCACATCATATATTCGGGTAGGGCCTGATTTACATCCCCTTTTGTAGTATGCCGCTTTCACATAGCCGATTTTGTAAGACACGTTCTATTTTGCTGTATCATGGAATATTGCTGAGGCGTTGTTATTGTCATTTACTTTTACTTTTGAAAGAATGGTGCTTTTCTATAAATGACGCACATAATTGCGGGTACCAAAGACAAAACGATTTACGAAAAAAAATTATAGGTGCGGAAAATAATTCAAACATTACGTGTCAAATCCTCATTCGACAGAGCTATAGGCGTTTAGGAAACATTGTGGTGAAATAGGCTTCATAGGTGACAACTTGCTCATTACCGCGATTATGGTTTTAATTTTCTTAAAATGAAATGTTTCGTTTGTTCTAAATTCAATCGGCTCCTGAATAGATTTGGATTAGTTTTTAATTTTGACCTGAGGCAAATTATATTTTGACTACTGGGAATTTAAGTATAACGCATTACAATTACAATACAATTTGATTTAATTCGGATGAAGGTTACAGTTTATTCAGGACATTACAGGTATTACAGGACAGTTCAGCCGTGGAAGACAACACAGTTCAGCTGGTATGTACTCGGATGCCTTTGATCACATCCTGCCTGATGTTTATGACTTGCCAACAAACTCCTACCAGTTAACGAGTTCCAAAATAGCAAGTATGACTTATTTGTGTCTTGAAGTTAAAGTAGGTAGGTGCGCAGGCCGCTTTACGGTGATCGCCTGTTGGCCGCGCCCCTCCTAACTCATTCATTGCCGAGCTTCATGAATGGCTAAAGTTGCCATTTTCCCGCCATTTCGCTCAAATTTTATAGCGCAAGTGACGCCGTTTTCACGCATGGGGCGACCGGGCGACCGTATGGCGAACGAAATCAGTGTTGCCACATAAATTCGATTTTCTTATTTCCGGAGTTCTATATTCAAATATGGGGGTAGATGTAATTTAAATCGAAATTTAACTCAATTTATTTGTCTCATTCTCAAGCAGTAACATTAAACATGTAAAAGGAAATAGGTTTAATTGGTGAGTTGCGCGTTGTTTTATTTTTATTTTAAGGTATTTATTGTTTGCTCTAATAACTTTTAAATGCCTGTTAAACGAAAACACAACAAAGCATTCAGTTTATTTTAACAGCCTCAATTGATTTATTTTTATAGCATTCCTGGTTCCGCATTCAAATGCCTTTAGCTTTAAGAAATTCCCTTCGATGTAGAGCAAATGTGACTCTGGTATGGACGTACTATATGTATACCGTATGAACCGGCGCAAAAGTTACATCATCTTGGAAAACAGTTCTATCTCGAAACTCTCTGCCATTTAAAAGAAAAAAAAACTATTGTGACATTTGAAGAGTAGTTCATACGTCACTTATGTCAAATATCACTTTTTTATTCTATTTGTTGTGGAAGGTGTAAATGCCACGTAGTAGTCAAACTTGCCTTCAATACAGGTGACCTTAATTCTTATCTAGCTACTACCCTAGAATATTCGCTACTGAATCTGGTACATCAGAACTGGCAGTGGGCTTGAGCACTTGAATTATCTTTAGACCTTCAAGGGTCTGTGGATGATCCAATTGCTTTCTATGTAGTAGTAGTGTAGTATTGTCATTAATAAATAAAACTTTTGGTACATCAGTCATGCGAGGACTCATCAGTTACTACCCAGAAGTAGAAACTTATCCACAGTCAACGTGAAAAGCATCCTCAATTACTGATCTTTACCTTACCGTCTTCTTTTTTTCGTACATCCATGGACTTTAGCAAGTCTGGCAACACTTCGCCTAACACAACAGTGTTGTTTGTTTACGTTGAAGCTTGCATTTTTGACGCTATTTTTACGCTGACGAAGGGAAATGAGGGACCGAGCGACGGACGGTTAAACAAACTTGGACTTTGACACAGCGGTGTAGCGCAAATGTGAACCAACGCCATGCCTTTAGCTTTAGGGCTATACTTAGAATCAGTGGCACTAATAATCGTATAAGCTGGTGAATTTTAAGTGTACCTAAATGTCAAAGTCCATTTTTGGGCGCGTTTTTTTACCTAGCTAATCACGTACTAGCTAGTCATGTGCTAATCACGTGTGGGTATTCTATATCTAGTACATTGGCTGCTTACTTTTTCTTCTAATAATGTATTATTTAATTAAATATGAGTGTTAGAATATTTTTGAAATTCGGCTGTGAAACATAAGAAGGTTATGTTTGATAATATTTTAGCTACGATCTGGATATACCTACAGGATTATTTCTAATAAATTGGCATCATTTTAGGGGCTTATTATGTACACCAAAACTAACAACTTTTGTTCTACGATTTTTGTCAAAAATCAAAAAAAGAATTGATGTTCCATAGAAAAATATCGTTCACCAGCCGGCCGCGACCAAATGTATGGAACAGCTGATTTTTTTTTAGTTTTGACAAAAATTGATAGTTTTGATGTACAGAATAAGCCCCTAAAAGATGCTAATTGATTAAAAATAACCCTGTATAATAATAGTCATTACTAAATTGTGAATTGATATAATTCTTAATAGATAACACACTCAGAATCATAGACTTGGCATATTTTCTTATTGACATAAAAAGGAAGTTGGAGATGCTTCTAAAGTATTCTCATGGTGCAATACTCGTACCCACGATATTTCATCAAAGATAGCAACTTGATTGACACTCACTTAGCAATGAAAAGGTAACATTTTTCATTCATGCTCGATTTATTCACGTGTATGGGACAATTTTTTTATTTCTATTACAGTGACAAGTGTAAAGCCATTTCCATTCTAATATGTAGGTACTTACTTACTTACGAGTGTCTTTATTAACTGCAACATAATACCTACTTAACTACAAAACGAAGCCGGCACTTGTAGGTCTAAAGGTAAAATATGATATAATTATCTTTTTAGGATTTAAGTAGATACATAATTATTGGTTTATTAATTTAATTATTTTTAAAATTAGTAATTAATGGAACTGATAAATTGGTTTGAATATACATTCGTATTGTAGATATTTTAAACAACGTATGTATTGGTGATATTTAAAACTTTAGGTATTTTTCAATATATATTGCATTGATGGCTTTATCTCAAAACATGAAGTAGGTACCTAGTCATCATCCTTACCCTATTCTATTCCGTAAGTATTATAAAATTAATAAAACGCACTTTATCTACTCGTATCTACTAAAACCTACCACTAGGGTGTCCAAACATAGCTCTATCCAAACAAAAAACTTATTTAAGAAATGCATAGCGGTAGAATTTTCCAGACGCAATGTACCCCGTTTATGTAAATTAATTTTCGCCAAAGGCAACGTCAGCATTTATTCTTTTAAGCCTTGTATCAGTTAGGTCGCATGCAGCGCCCGTCTGGCGCCCTTATTACAAATTGCAGCCTCTGTAATTTAACTTGCTCTGCATTATTCATGGCGTATTTATCTCGCGCTGCATTTCAAATAAGATATTTACACTCAAGAGTCTAGGTAGCTTGCGCTTCCGTAGACCGATTTTGTTAAAAATAAGATTTCGTTATTGTACATTATTACTATGGGTCATGCCGTAGATTTTGCCACTAAAAGCGCAAAGATAGCGCAGAATTCTACGCTACTCTGCAACAGTGAAAAAATTGTTAGAATGGGCATACATATTCAATATTCAATCATTTATTAGACCAAAAACACATACATCTCTTAGTCTAATTAATAAACTTAGAGTTACATGTTTATGGACCCTGTTTTAGGGTATTGCAATTGACTTAAACACTAATAATAGGAACAGTTATTGATAACGGTTAGGGTCTAATTTACTTTGTCTGATTCGCGGTATCGAAACATGTATCGTCTAAGAAGTCCTGTATTGTGTAGTAGCTTTTGGCTATGAGAATCTCTTTTATCTTTCTTTTAAAAACGTTCTCGTTTGTTTCGTTTCTATGATGTGTAAATGGGCACTACCTACTGTCTATTTTTCAATGAAGTTTACTCTGAGATTGGTGACAATTTTGTAAAGGAAAAGTAATGAAATTGGCCGATCATATTATCAAAAGCTAACTTATTATTTGGTATACAGAAGAACTTTAAAAAAAACTAGAACCAGAACTGTAGTGAAGTCAGTCAGGTCACATGCAGCGCCCGTCTGGCGCCCTTATTTCAAATTGCAGCCTCTGTAATTTCATTGCTCTGCATTATTCATGACGTATTTTTATCTCGCGCTCCATTCCAAATAAGATATCTACTCTACAATATATGCTCAACAGGTCGATCAAATAACTTGGCAACTGTGAAATAAGTACAAGCTGCGCGTAACCTTAACCTATTACATAAAATCAACGCGCAGCTTTTATGTAAGCTTCAGTCAGGATTCGGTGTTATGCAGTTTTGAGCTAACCTCACAGCTGCCAAATAATTTGATTCGACCTATAATTTGCGTTGACGGGGTCCGATTTTTTTAAATGTCAGAGTTTGTTATTTTATTTTTTAACTGGCAATAGATTCAAGATTATTTATTTGTTAGACACATGGTAGTGTATACAACTTACAAAGTTGCATACAGATCTTACAAGAGCTTATATTAGCTAAATAGCATAGTTCTATTTCTTTTCACTTTAGGCGTTCGATAGAGATAATGATTTTTACGTTGCTATTGAATTTACGCTGGCGCTTCTGTGATCGGGCTTACTGTCTATCTTCAGTATGATTTTAATCTTGAAAGGTCTAGCCGTAACTAAGTCCTCCAAAGGTTCTGTTCTGATTTTGGTGGCTTTTCATAAAGGGAAATTAGTGAAATAATGGTGACCATAAAAGGTTTTAATTCAAGACTCATTTTAGCAATAAAAATCTTAACACAAATAACAAACTATCAAGATTAGTGTTTTTCGGTAACGACTCATTTTAACCCCCACAAATAACATCTCTGCAAATCACCTCATTAAATATTAACACGTCTAATCTCATCCCCTATGGGAGTTTCAATCGTTCCTAACTACCTCCAAAAACAATTTCAACCGTTTAATTGGTATTTAAACACGTGTTTACGCTTATCTTAGTTATTATTACATAACTGGTAAGTTACTGGGATTTAAATTAAACGTATCCCTGATGCGGCCGCGAAAGTGTAGACGGAAATCTCATTTCTTGGGCCGGAATTGCCACGCTAAATCGAACTCTAAGCTCGTAAGTTTAGCGCTGAAATTTCAAGTTTCCGGTAACTTTCTGAAGCTATCTTGATGATAAACATTAGCCAGATCGACTCATAAGCCGAGATTATAGCTGTCGACAGCGAAATCGCAGCGAGATCCCTCCGATGGATTAGTTTCACTTAATGTATTAGATATTCAGGAACAGGGTCTTTATTGAATGGTTTCTTAGAGATTTGGACCTTTGATAAGCTTTACACCGATGTACCTTTTATTTGTATTGATATTTTTTTCGGTTTAGTACGCTTGTCTTTTATAAAATAAAATAAGTAATAGGTACGGCAAGTTCAGAAAAATGAAATTAATGTAATAAAGTTCTGTTTCTCATTTTGACAAGCATTAGAAAGTTTAAGAACACATAAGCACAAGATTTTTGGTACATATATATTTACATGTAAATAAAACAATCTGCATAGGCAACAGTATCACACCACTTACTTCTCGGTGAAGGAAAACATCGTGAGGCAACCTGCATACGTCCGTAGAAGAAATTCGATGGCGTATGTGAATCCACCAACCCGCACTGGGCCAGCGTGGTGGATATGGCCCAAACACCCTTCGTGGGTAGGCCTACGTCCTGCAGTGGACTATTAAAACGGCTGGTACAGTCAACAGTAATACAATTTATGACAGTAACTAAATACGTATACTATGTAAGTATACTAAGTATTACATTACTCCGTGCGTTGTGCTTGCAATACTATGTGAATGAGTCCGAACGTAAGTTCTTGGAAGTTTCATTAAAATAAACTGAGTGAAAGCTACATTGATTTCCATAACAAGTTCCTATCTCATATAAAGTGTTTCCACCTTCTCTACCAGCTGGTAGCCCTCCCAATCGCACTACTCCAGCACTCAACATCAATCACACCATCAATATATCTTCCAATCACTTACCATTAGATGAGCTGCGGCCAAAAACCGTTAACACATAAGAGGAACTGCAAAACAAACTCTTCTTCAAACACGTATTAAAACCTAACCGTATAACGTATTTAATCCTTTAAACTTTAAAAAATTATTCGACGATTTTGCAAAAATCGCCGGTTGGAAAACTGGGAGAAGATTGGCACAGGACCGAGATAAGTGGCAAACAACAAGATAGTGATCTTTCAGCTTCACAGTGAAGATTAACTTTCAGTTTGTTATCACCAACTACTAGTAGACTAATTAGGTCTTTCTTGATGTTTGCCAATCTTCTCGTTCCTGTCCCAATTTAGTCCTAGTTCTCCAATCCACCATTTTTTCAAAATTGTCGAAATAATGTTTACAAATTCATTTATCTGTATAGTTTATTATACGATAAAAAATCGTAACATAAATTACAGTAAAGAGCTATTTCGTAACGCGAGATCTAAGATACTTTATGATAAATCTTCTCAAAGCATTCATTCAAAGCACAGAATAACTAACAGTGATAACGATAAAAGCTGCCAACCAATTCCGAACTGGCACTAAACGCACCGTGACATTCGAACCCCCGTTAATAAATCAAAAAAGTTTCGCGAGAGGCGATAAAATAAATTCTAATTTAAATTATCTGTATCGGTCGGTTCGAGCAAAATGGGACGAGTTTTTACTCCACCCGCGTGGGGTCGATTCATCCCGCGCGGCTGTTGAAGTGTTAAATGTATTGAATGGTTACTTTGTTTGGGGCGATTTGATCGGTTTTATTTTTGTTGTGGTAACTTTTGGGTATACCTCATTAGGTCGCGTATCCAAGAGAATTGAGAAGTGAAATGTTTAGATGCGAGCAGCGTACTTACGAAAAAATATAAAAAGAAATGAATGAAACAAAAAATAACAATTAAACATAGAAAGAAGTTTTGAATCATCTCTAAACGCGAAAGTTTAAGTAAACTACGCAAATCCACCGACCCGCACTGGGCCAGCGTGGTGGATATGGCCCAAGCACCCTTCGTGGGTAGGTCTACGTCCTGCAGTGGACTATTAAAAAGGCTGATACAGTACGCAAAACCTGGACTAAGAGCTCAGTTATCTATCGCACGGTAGGATAGATCGAGTTTGTAGATTACAAAAGTTCTGGAGAACTTTAAAAAGTTAAATTTAGAGTAAAAAGAGTCTTCAAATAATTATGAAGATATTTTAAATTCAATCTCAGTTTTGAGCTTTTATTTAAGTTGAATTTATTCGTTATTCAGAACTGTGTCGAATATGAATAAAAACGTAAAACAATAAAGAAATAAAATGCTATACTCATTGCAGTTGTGAAGCAGTGCAGAAGTAAACAATTGAACACACTTTACTTACGTATAGTATGTAGGTAATTGTGCGTTGTGCATGTTTTATTTTATAAGAGTATATACGAGTATCATAGACGTAAAGTAGAGAATATTTTTTCATTATTTTCTATTATTATATTCCATTAATTATTAATATAATTATTTGAAAAAAATATCCGGAATATAACATAATGGAAAAATTAAACTTCACGCATGGGGATAGATAGGGAAGCTATACTAGCTACTCTAGCTAGCACATCCTACTGAACGCTACCAAGGCTCGGATGACACTTTAAATTTAAGGTTTCGGTTTTATTAACCGATTAGCCATATCAGAGACTTTTAGAGGTCATCTACAACACCAGGGCTCACATGGCTTACAGGTATAGGCCGCGCCACACAAGTTGGCGGATGTGGAGTTAGCTACAAGCTGCGCAATATCCAATCCTGACTGAAGCTTATATAAAGTCGCACGAAGATTTTCTTTAGCGCATTTTGTAGCTAACTTCACATCCGCCAACTTGTGTGGCGCGATACTTATTTATATTAACTTCTTCTTATAGTTCCACTCCTATCGGAGGTTGGACAAAATCAGGGTAATTCTAATTTTTGAAGCTGCTGCTCTAAATAATGAGGTGGTACTGCAGCCGAACCAGTCCCGCAGCTTCTTTAACCATGAGTGCCGCCTTCTCTTTCCGGCAATCTTTCCCTGGATGATGAGCTGGAGTAGTCTGTATTTGTCATTTCTCATGATGTGACCAAAGTACGACATCTTCCGATGTTTGTTGGTATTCATAAGCTCCATCTTCTTCTTATATTAACTACCTTCACCTATCTGTAGAACACCTCGTTTCGTTGAGAATGCAGCAGTATGCTGAGTGTGAGTTTTGTCGTAATCATGACGCGCTCTTCGGTCACCTTTCCTCTGGTCCTTTCACTGTGACCTTCGTGTGCCCAAACGCCCTTTTCCAAAAGCTTGAGCTGCAAATTGTAAACTTGTAGCAATTTTGTGATAGAGTCTGAGTACTGTATGCTGAGTGTGAGTTTTGTCGTAAACATGACGCGCTCTTCGGCGAGCGCGTAAGCATGTGATTTGTATGAAGAAATGTACAGCGCCACTAGCGGCGCGTTTTTGAAACAACACGTTCATACAAATCACATGCTTACGCTCTCGCCGAAGAGCGCGTCATGTTTACGACAAACACTCGGCATACAGTACTCAGACTCTATCGCAAAATTGCTACAAGTTTACAATTTGCAGCTCAAGCTTTTGGAAAAGGGCGTTTGGGCACACGAAGGTCACAGTGAAAGGACCAGAGGAAAGGTCTATTGTTGACAGACAAGCAAAACGAGCCCAAATCTCAATCACAATTTAGGTAAACAAAACCGTTGCTAGTTTTCTTTTTGTCGAGTCAGTTTTCTTCTCCAAGTCTATTTTCATTTGAAATTTAAGATTTTTTTTATTAAAATATAGACTTGGAGAATATAGGAAGTAGCAAACATGTTTAGAGTATTGCATAGAAATTGGATTATAATTATATACCACTACATTCGAGAATCTCGCCATAAATGTGACTTTGATAATGTTGACGATTCATAATACTACAATATACTCACTATAATACCCATTTTAAATAAAATTCCTAAGTGACACACTGATTATTTGTTAAAAGGACATGTCCACATAATGTATCGAGGCTGGTATAATAATAATCAAAATTTTTTACCACAACACTCTTTACATTTCGAGAAAGTGCATATTTTTCTGTGTCTATTACATCAGTTAAAACCAAAAAAGAGCTCTCAATTTTTTAAATTAATTTTAATCTAGTAGGCAAAATAAATAATTTATGGCTCAATAGGTAGTTTATCTCTAGCAACCCTGATTAAGTAACTTCCAAATTGTTAAAAAGAAGAATTTTTACCAATTACACACAGTTTTTTAGTGTTTTTTGTCACATTGTACCTACTAACTGGACACACTGGTAGGTTATAATTTTTAATATTAGCAAAATAAGAGATGAATGTGGAAGAATCAGCTACTAATATAAGTAAAATAATGATAGAAACACTTTATTATTGGTGAACTAGAAAAAATACAAAGCTGTATTATTATTTTTCATACAATTTATTTTTCACATTAAAAAAATTAAAATATGGAAAATAATATATTAAATGGAGGAATAAAAGAAATTAAAATAAATATTTTTGAGAATCCCATGAATGAAGCTTTCAATTGATGTATATATCATCTTAGTTCGATTTTTCTCTGAATAATATACCACTTGTAGACTTCACCTTTCCTGAATAAAATCTTATCCTGCATTAAGAGCTATGTACGAAAATCACGCGACATGTATAAAAAAATATGTCACTAATGTAGAGCTACTATAGAGAGCCGATAGCTAGATGCCTTAATTTTAACCACCATTACATTTAGGCGTACTTTTTGCATATTTTTTGTATGATTCCATTAACCCAAATAATCCGACCTTCAGTGCTTCACATAACGTCTATATACCACTGCTCTTATTTATTTTAATCTATGGCTGTACATAATATAATGAACTTACTATGTATAATTAAGACTAAAACTTGCAGGTATCATGTAATGTTTATCAGTGTTTAAATGAATTGTGTTTAATTTTTAAGTACGTATTCACAATTTTTAAGCACTAGCTTATTACATTTAATTACACCGGTCTACAACATTTTTGCGCACGGGTTATACATACCTAATTTTTATTCCTTTTGTACCTAGAAATAAGAAAAATAACAAAAAATAGTTCTGAATTTGTTTTTATGTGTGAAAAACGGAAAATTCAAATAAATGAAAATACATAAAAAATAGACATAGAGATGATTTATTAAAAGATACCAAACATCCATTTATGGTTCATTCTTACAATAGAAATTTTAAAATAAAGTCCAAACGTTTAAAATGAACAGTTTTACTTTTCCTTTCATGTTCAGTAGAAGTTTCTCTTATTAACCCCCAAATATAGTCCCCCATCATGCTTTCGGTATACTGGCCTTGGTAATGTCTCTCAAATTCCATTATAGCTTGATGGAAGCGTTCGCCTTGCTCTTCCGAATAAGCTCCCATATTATTTTTAAATTTATCCAAATGAGAATGTAACATGTGCATCTTTAAAGACATTCTACATCCGATGATGGAAAAAATTGTAATCATGTCAGTGATTAGCTCGTCATAATTTTCAGCTCTATGGTTTCCAAGAAAACCATGAACTACTACCTTAAAACTGTTCCAGGCATTTTTCTCCTCATTGCTAAGTAAGTCCGGGAAAATATCACAATCCATGATTTTTTTTATTTGAGGGCCCACATAGATTCCATCTTTAATTTTCGCCTCTGAAAGCTTTGGAAAAAAACTCTTCAAATATTTGAAAGCTTCGGACTCATGATTAAGAGCCTTTACAAATTGTTTAATCAGACCCAATTTAATATGCAATGGCGGCATTAATATAGTTTTAAGATCGACAATTGCCTCCCATTTAATATTGCATTTTCCCACTTCATACACAGTACGTACAGGCCAATGTTTTTGACGGTGATGAGCGGCATCATTTCTACTATCCCACAGGCAAAGATAACAGGAGTATTTAGTACACCCACCTTGCATTCCGGTCAAAAAACACACCATCTTGAAGTCCCCAATAACTTCCCACTTGTATTCCATATATTTAATTGCAGTTAATAGCATTTACTTAATCGTTTAATACTGTCATACATTACTCAGGCGTGAAAATAAAAAATGCTATAACTTCTTAAAAAGCAAATATTTTCATTCTGTAATCGCAATTTTTTATATAGATTTGCTTATATAATCAAAATATATTAAGTAAAACCCATGCGCAAAAAAATATTTTTTTTTTGTTGACCGGTGTTATTCGGCATTATTTATAATTAATGGATACGTTTACTTATGAATGTACCTAGGTAACATTTAATTATGTACATTGTACATTTCATAGACATAAACTTACGAATACCAGCATTATATTGCATTATTAAGTACATTTATTGAAGTATTTATTAATTTTGTAATTTTATGTAAGCATCATAGGAGCTCCTTAGTTTTTTTTCGAGTCACAATATTGTATTGTAGTCGTTATTTTTAGTTTACATTTGTTTACAAAAATGTAAGCGCGGAAGTGAGTGCCGTAGTACCTAGACAAACCTACTGTAGTTTTTAGGTGCTCAGTTTATTGAAATCTTATTGCGTTACGTGTTGATCATCAGTAAAAAATATTTAAAAAAAGACATATTTTGCTTTGCTATAGCAGTTTCTGCAATGTAAATACCAATACGAAAATCCACCATTTCAAACTGCATCGTTCTGAAAGTCGTCAAACTCGCAATCGGACGGTTGTGCAACTGACGTTAAACTTTTATCGATGGAATATC
Organism: Hypomecis punctinalis; assembly: GCA_949316475.1. Taxonomy (NCBI): domain Eukaryota; kingdom Metazoa; phylum Arthropoda; class Insecta; order Lepidoptera; family Geometridae; genus Hypomecis; species Hypomecis punctinalis. The sequence goes on from OX438810.1 coordinate 17,550,029, forward strand.
GATAATTCGAGTTATCGACATCGACAATATCGGCATTGCCATATGTCTCTGTCGAGCTGTCGTTGTCCACCGTGCAGATATATGTAACCGTATTTATGATAATGAAACGCCAATTTTTATGGTTTCGGTACTCGAAAAAAAAACCTTATTAAGTTTTGTCGTCGGTCGATTTCAAGATTTTATAGTGGTAGTTTTGTTTTTTATTCTTCAGTTAAATTTGTTCTTGATTTAGTTATTTAAAAAAAAAAACAATAGTTTCATAGACATGTTTGGTTCTACTTTCAACAAAATATACAGGATTATACTGTTCAAGCACCCCATCACTGATTAATGTTAACAATGTTTCCTATGGGATCAAACACAGCCTAAAAACTCTGACACCAGGGCTAGCCACCCCGCTTATACGAACTTACTTACTTTTTTATGGGATCAACCATGAAATCGGAAAAGTGACAACTGTTTTATACACTTTGTCAGAGTTTAATTAACTTTTTACAATTATGTAAAATATTTTTAAAATTATATCAGTACATTGAATTGAAAATATCTTTCATTCAAGCTCAGAGTTCTATTGAAAGAAAACAGATTTTAGATACTGAACCCTCTATGTGAAAGTCCAACGCACTTAGTTAATTTTTTCAACAAGTCTCTACTTACCGGTTCAGCGAGGATCGAGCACGACACTTTCGCTGCAATATTTTCGATTTTCGTCTCAACATTTAAAAATGTATTTACGGTCGATAAAAGCGATTTTAAAATCGCTTAATATTAATCTTGGGTACTTGAAAAAGCTCACTCGATGAATTTTGCAGTGAATAATGGAATCGCATTTTACTGGATTGTATCAAGTCGATATTTATTATTACCTATCGACGTTTTGTGAATTCAATTTCATTGCATGGTTAAATTGTTGCGTAAATATTTTCAAAATGTATTATCTTTGCAAGACTTTTATTCTTATGCCTTAAAAATATACCTCGTTATCATCTTTTTCATATTATTAGCTATACAAGGTTATTTCTAATCAACTTGCATCCTTCTAGGGGCTTATTCTGTACATCAAACTTAGCATTCACAAGATTCTTGAGATACGAGTTGATCATTAGGTACAATTATATTGTTATATCGTATTATTGTTGTATTAACATGTTATTGTTATATTGTGTTGTAATTTTTAGTCTTTACGCTGATAGTTTATTTAGTTTGTATATTTATTTTTTTGTATATTCATACTTAGATGTGGTAGAATTGACTTGTTTTTTCTTTTCTGTTTATAAATAATTTATAGGATTAGGCCTGTTATTGGATGTTTATATGTATCTGTACAATTAAGTTTAAATATATTTTTGTGCTGTTGGCCTATAAATAAATAAATAAAACTAACAACTTTTGTTCAACGACTTTTGTCAAATCTCAAAAAAAAAGTTGTTGTTCCATAGAAAAATATCGTTCACACTCCACAAAACGTATGGAAGAGCTGATTTTTTTTTAAGTTTGACAAAAGTCGCAGAACAAAAGTTGTTAGTTATGATGTACAGAATAAGCCCCTAGAAGGATGCTAATTGATTAGAAATAACCCTGTATAGGATGTTATAAGAAGAATCGCACAAGTCGGCGGATGTGTAATTAACCACGAGCTGCGCGAAACCCAATCAACGCGCTGCTTTATGTGAGCTTCAGTCAGGATTAGATATTGCGCAGCTTGCAGCCAACTTCACTTCCGCAGACTTGTACGATTCGGCCTATGCCTACAATGTATTTTGACCATTCGATTAAGACTGAAGCTTAATAAAGGCTGGATACAAGCCGCTACCAAACATTCTTATTAGAAATCTATAGCCGGTCGTCCACCGCCAACTAAACTAAGTTAGTTTAGCTTAGCTCGCATAGTTGAGCCAGTTTTTCATAGGTACATCTGGCATAGTTTGCGGTGGACGCACATGTATGAAAAACTGGCGCAACTTTGCGAGCTAAGCTAAACTCACTTAGTTTAGTTGGCGGTGGACGATCGGCTTATAGAGGTAATTGTTAAATGAAATGTGCTAGGAAAAATAAGAGTTTACTGTATAATCATTTCGTAAGCTTCATTTTTATCACAGTTTTGCAATGTAAGCAGCGTACATTGTGTACCGTGTACTTATCTACTTTGATTTATAAAAGTTTGTGTACTATGACAACAAAAGCTTGTCTCGACACTCCTGATGATAAAGCTTAAAGCAGGGTTTAGCAATCTTTGATAATACATTTTGAAAAAATACAACATGCTGTAGGTATTGTAAATTGAATAAAAAATGTACCTAGTATACTCATATTGCCATTCGGAGGTTTATGGTTTTAATCCTTAGACACACTTTTCGGTGGCCTGCCTGAGTGTCAAGTGGGAGATTTGCAAATCAAATCGAATTACTTTTACGTCGCGTTGACCGAGCGCGCCGCGCACACACGCTAGCACATTGACACACACGCTTAAATTAGCCAATCACAGACGTTGCCGCGCTCGTGTTCGATCGGTTTGGTGCTCGTTACATTACCGTAAAAAATACTCACACTTAGCTGTTCAGTTTTCTGTACGTGACAGAAGATGGCGCTGTGCCATTTCCATAGAAATCACATCAAACGTTAACGCGATCGAGCTCAAGCGAAAATCTCGCACTTAGCCCTCAGATTGGAATACTCTTTGAACTTATATCAGGATGTCTTATGTTCGAATCTTTGATTATGTATCTGTCTAAATACCGATAATTTTTGGGCCGTTTTGCTCAACCAATTGAGCAAAACGGCCCAAAAATTATGATCCTTATAATTATGGTGCCTATCCAGACAAATTTTAACAGGTTTGACATATTAAGTACGCGCTCATTGTCAAATATCTGCCGTTTTCTTTGTGATTAATGTTTATTTTTATCCATCTAGACATATAATATAATCAAAGGTTCGTTTATTAAGAAACACAGACAAGACTCTTCAAAGTTATAAATTAATTTGGTTAATAGCCACTCTTAAAACAGTGAAAGAAAACTGAAGAAAATTACATTTTGAAGTATCCTCTGTTTAGCTGAGCTATAGAAATAAATGACTGATTGTTACATACACATTCTTAGTTACATATCTTAACACATCTGAAGTGGAAAAGCATGTAGAAAAGCAATGTAAATAGGCTTGTGTCCAAGTTAGACAGTTCAAAAACCAAAGTTACAGCGGCTGTAAATGACAATGTCAGTAATAATGATGATACCAGAGAACAAGATTATTTTTTGCAAAAATTAGCATGACCGACTTCACCCGTGTACAAAATTCGTGAATATTTCACACGGATCGATGTAGCATTTTTCACATTATTGTTGATTAATCAAAAATGGCTCAGCCGATTTCGATTAAATTTAAATGGGACCGATTTCGAAGTATACTCTTTCCAATAAAATAAGAATTATTGAAATCGGACAACTATAAAAAAAGTTATGCGTGGTTATACATAAAAAATAATATATATATAGGCGTCGAATTGTATACCTCCTCCGGTGGTTCGTCGGTCAAAAAGAGTTCACACAAATCAAAACCTTCCGAATTGTACAGGAAATACATCATGCTGGATCTATATGCTCATAGCACCGACCGAGTTTATTTCATCCATTGTTTACAAAACAAATCTCCAGCTGGCTGAGTTATATCTACTGTAGAGGTAGACATAACTCAGTGGAATACGCGGCTTCAGAGTGGAAGTCAGTGAACGGGTGGGAAGTAATCTGCATAACGCAGGGCGCTGGGTGAAACAACCCTGAATAAGTTAACGTCACGGGCGGAGCTACTACCGTACTGCGCAAATTAGCCGCTAATTTTCACAGGAGTCTCCTCATGAGTAGAAAGACTATGTTACAAGGGTGTTAAGCGTATAGACACTTGGTGATATTACAATAAGAAGTTTATTACAAGACCGTGTAAGATTTTCAGCTTAGAAATCAAAAACATGTATTAAGGTGGCGTTGATGCAGGACTTGCGCTTAATTTATACAGATGTCAGTAGACGTAATGATTACTTATATTTTATCAGTTCAGTTATTCAGTTCAAAACCAACCTCACCCCGTATTTAAATTTTTCTCGTGTAAGATTTTCAGCTTGGAAATCAAAAATATGTATTAAGGTGGCGTTGATGCAGGGCTTGCGCTTAATTTATACAGATGTCAGTAGACGTGATGATTACTTATATTTTATCATTTCAGTTCAAAACCAACCTCATCCCGTATTTAGATTTTTCTCGTGTAAGATTTTCAGCTTGGAAATCAAAAACATGTATTAAGGTGGCGTTGATGCAGGACTTGCGCTTGATTTATACAGATGTAAGTAGATTTGATGAATACTTATATTTTATCTGTTCAGTTGTTTAGTTCAAAACCAACCTCACTCCCGTATTTAGATTTTTCTCGGTAAACGCCTTCAACGAAAACATCAAAAATGAAGTCGATGAACGGTACTGACGCTCAATGTTGTGAATAAGGTAGTTGTCTTATATTGAATTAATTAAAAGTATTAAGATTAGTTAATTTTGCAATTAATTATGATTCGTAAACTGGAAAAATAATTAAAATTGGCTTATCAAGTTCAGAGATATAAACTTGTAAAGATTGTAAAGATTTTGGTAGGGTTTAGGAGGGGTTGCCTTGTCTCTTTCCACAAATTATAACATAGTATGACGAATGTATGACACTTACGAGCCGTGACGTCATAGCCTGCTATAGTGCGCTCTTTGTCTAGCAAGATAATTAATATGCTTGTAACTTATTTGTTTCTAAATTGATTTTACTTTTGTTTTCGTTAATCGGCTCTGATTATGGTAAGCTGTTAAAAGACATAAAAAAATTGCCAACTAGCCCATTGAACTGAGACGTGTAGATGAAACAAGAAAAGTGTGGAGCACTGCACTATTTATCACTCATGCAACATTTAAATATTCATTTTTTAGAAAAAAGCCAAATTATTGTTTCAATAAACCTATCTATATTAAAAAAGAAAGCAGTGAAATGATTTGAATCTATACTTCTCCAAAGCAAGTTAAATTCCCGCAATTTCTGCAACTTCCCTAATAATGGTAATACTGCAGAGCGCAATACGAGCCGCAAGCGTGTTGGGTTGCCATTACTGAGTGTAAATTAGGGAATTTCAATGGTAATGTGGGGTCAGGGAGATTGCCTACCGCAGGCCTATATTGGATTGTAAATTTACAAGAAAGGAGTTCTTTCTGTAAAAGTAATTTGAGGATCATAAAATATACGAGAATTGCGATTCTATCAATCGTACGCGTTAGAGCTGCGCTACGTGGGAACGTAGTCTAATAGCTCTCAGCTCTTTTTACAGTGTTTTACGATTGTAATAAATATAACACCTACTTACATTTTTATCCGAGAGTATTTTTTATCGTCTTAGAAGTACGTTACTTATGCTTATTGCGAATCCAGCGGTGTAGTTGTAAGTATATTCAGCGTCTGTATTTCACCTTACCTGAAACAAGAAATAAGTGGTTAAAATATGTAAGTTCACTTTCAAGATTTTTTTTTTAATATTCCTTTGTTCTCAAAAGGACAGATTCTCAAAAGGACAGACTCTCAAAAAGACAGACTCTCAAAAAGACAGAAGTAAGTACACTTAAGCAAAAAAAGGAAAATCAAATTTTCTTACATTTTAAATTACATTTTTAAATGCCGCTGTTCCCGTTTTATTATATTCTCTATGGCAACCAATTTATAGTCAACGGTACGCCTTTTAAAAAACTTAAAATAACCAATATTAGCTATGTTGCAAAAACACAACTATTAAAAGGGCGGCACAGTGCTCTGTTTACTGCTTCAATTAGCCGAAAAAATATTAAATCATTCTTCATTTTCAGTCCGCAATCGCCCACTGCTGGTCATAGGCTTTTCTTTCTCTAAGTACGCCATTCACTTAATTATTCTACATCAGACAACAAATATTCGTTACCCCGGCAAAATTCTATGACTATGTTTTAGGTATCGTAAGAAAGAATAAAAGAGGGAAATTCATTCATTTCCAAGAATAAGAAAAGCCAAGAAAGTCGCACCATTTAGCCTGGCTGCTAGTTTATTCAGGACTTCGTACCTTCGCCACTATACCCAAATGGGGAGCATAAAAATTTAATACGCTGTATACGGACCGACACTTGTGCCATTAGGGGTAAAACTTGCCCTTAGAATTGGTTAGTTTTATTAGATTAGTGCATCTTAGAATGTGGCCATTTTGTGAAAATAAATGTCGCGAAATGGGCAGATGACCCGATAAAAACAGCACGGATATAATTATATGCTGGAAGCAAGCCGCTTCCAAGTAGCTCTATTAGAAATGTATAGGGGAAGCTTATATGCAGCAGTATATATCATACAGCTAAAATGGTGATGATGGTAATAAAAGAGTGCCAACAAATTTCCATATAATGTTTGTATAGAATTTCCGAGAAAGATTGATAAATCTACGAACTATAAAATTAATGGACCAAGAAGTGCGGAGTACAAAATTAGTAGTAATAAATAAACCTTAAATTACTGGAAATGGAAAAATAATTCACCTATAGCAAGCCAGATTAAATGTAAATAAAATACACAATATCAAAAACGAAAAAATACACAAAATTTTATGTAACAATACAATGCTTTTGTACGTATGTAGTAAGTACCTTTTTTAATTTTCCACTAAGTTTAAGTGGATTTTCCTTTAAGTGGATGTTGCCCTGAACGAAACGTGCCGCATGATAACAGGCTGCCTCAAGCCTACCCCCCTTAACATGTTATACCCATTGGCGGGTATAGCCCCACCCACTGTCCGCAGGACAATCGCATGCTCGATAGAAAAAAAGAAGCAGGAATCGGACCCCAGACACCCACTGTTTGACGCTACACCTCCAAACAGCCGACTCAAGAGCCGTAACAGCTTCCGCATTAACCGATAGCCCGATTGAAGCCCGTTTAAGGCTGTGGGAATCCATGCTAACACCACCTCGTGACTTCCCAAAGCCAGCAGAAAAGCTGCCAGCAGGCAGCGATCACCCGCGACCCACGTGGAAGTCAATAAACCGACTCCGGAGCCAAGTGGGCCGTTGCAGGATAAACCTAGCCAAGTGGGGATTCTCGGATGCTGACAGGGTACAGTGTGATTGCGGAGCTCCTGAGCAGAGCATGGATCATCTGCTTACGTGCCCACTGTAATGGGGAATGCCAATGGAAGATCTACACCAGGTTACCCCTGTGGGGCCAAATATTGGGAGAAGACAATATAACATATTTGAACCACTGACACGACGAAGAAGAAGAATTTTCCACTACTTAAACCTTTACTAATTCAAATAACATAACACAACATAACATGCAATAACAATAATTCACAAACAATAATATTTACACAAAATCAGACCAATAAATAACAAAGTAACCGCATCTGCAAACGTAACTCACACTTAAGTATTACATAAAGCAAGACAACGCTATTAACCCTCTTAGATAACTCAAAGGACCAAAAACCGCATTCCGACAAAATTCGTGCTATCAAAATGCTGATTGCATCACCAGTATTAAACGATCTCTAGTCTAACACTAGCTGGTTAAAATTAGGGGTCAGAGTATGGTGGATGTTTTAAATCGGTCAATAGAGGGCAAAAGGGTCCACATAAATTGTGATTGATTGTTGGACGCAAGGCCGTATTGATTGGAAGCTGATAGCGAGCGTTAGTTTTATTAGGGTGGAATTAACACGCTCCTTTTGCCTATTGGCCACTTAGGCTAATGTTTAGTGTCTTGGTGGTCAAGGGGGAATGTGGAACGGGCCTTAAATTGGCGTAATGTCTTGTTTGTTTTCTGAAGCTCTCTCAGCGGAGCATTCGTTTGTAATGTAACGTTACAAACTCGGAAATTACGTCACTGAGGGAGGAGAATCGAGCATTACATTACATCTTCTATTATATAAAAGGCTTCCCTGAGTGACTGACTGACAGACAGCCTACAGCCTATAGTTCCATGAGATTTGAGTTTTAAACCACTTATGCAATAAAATATGCAATAGAAAATGAATAAGTGATAACGAATCTCACCCACACTAATACAATTTTCTTTGACGATTGAAGCTACGAATCAATATTAATGTTTTCTTCAACACTTCTGTAAAAACAGCGTCTGTAAAAAATAGTACTGCCCACTAATTACTTTATTCAGGTAAAAATATAGTAGGTACAGTTACTTAAACTATGGAAATAATGCTAATATAGTACCTGTACAACACTATCAGCATCGAATTTCAATTTCGGCAGTTAATTTATTCATGTAGCTCTAGTCTACCAAAACGCGGAGTTTTTTGCACATTACAAATTCAAAAGTGTTTCAGTTCAGGCGTCTGGTACGAATGAAATGTTAATGGAATCACACCATGAAGGCGGCAGACCGTGTAAATTCCGCCCTGTGGGCCTGTCGCGCGGAGGACGTACTCAGAGTGGTTGGTAGGGGTAAGATATTAAAATATGTACGGATTTTATTGCTGAATTTTCGAAGTGCATCTCAGAAAATATGCAAGGATAAATGCATTATTATCGCCTTTTGGGGAGCTTTATATTAAGGTAGAGAAATAAGTTATTTTAAAATAGTTTCACTGTTGCATTTAATGAAAGAATTTATTTATCTCGTAATTTTAGTGCGCGATTAGTCCCGTAGTATAAAATAACAATGTGTTCAAATCGCGAAAATTTAAAAACAATATTAATGAAATAATTCAAGATCAGAACGTTTTACTATGGAAATTAACGTGGTTTTCACACATTTTATACTATATATAACGGGACTGAACTCACGTGTGGGGAGACAAGAAGAAATGTTTCTACCAGGCTCACGGAGCATATACGTTCAATGAAAAACTTGGATAGGAATGGTTCCGCGGTGGTAGAACACACTCTCGATTCCGATGCACAGCACTTCATCAGATTTGATATAGCGAAGGTTCTAGCGCGAGAGAAGTTTTTCGTGCCCCGCAAAGTTAGGGAGGCTATTGAGATTAGCAGACGCCCTAACTTCAATAAAGACGGGGGATGGATACTGCCACCGACGTGGAAACCGTGTCTTCAGGGATGATGATGATCGAGAGGGTGACTTAACCGTGGAACTGGTGGAGACATAGTGAGTTCAGTGTGCTGGAGTATCCCCGACGTATACCAGGATACCGACGAAGAGGATCTTCAGTGCGCGCCGACACAACAATCCTCTCTACCCGCCCCCGCCCCACCACCGCAACCGCTGTCATCGCGAGCGCTACGCGCCGCAGCCCGCAGTGCATTGCGAGACGGCTCCGCGTGCTAGCACTCGCCAACTTGAGAAAGGTCGCCGAATGCGACCGAAACTATAGTCGTTACGACTATCCCCACACGTGAGTTCAGTCCCGTTATATATAGTATAAGATCAGAACGTTGTTTACCACTATGGATATATTTAGACTCGCGTATCAAAGTACCTACATAAGTTTGAACATAGTCGTACGTGTCCGCTTTGTAGGCTTGTCGCGCGGAGGACGAATTCAGGACGGTTGGTGGGGGTAAGTATTATTAAGGAAGAGGCGGAAATAAAAAAATACAGAAATTCAGAGTATAAAGGCAGTGTAACGTTGTTTATTTGTGGACATTGTCATGGGATACAAATGTGTTCTATTATGCTCATCGACCTGGCATTTTTTCTTTATGATTATGCTAGTATGTTATTAGATATTAGTTTCTACAGTGTCTGTCAGTGTCTGTCATCTCTCAGAGTTAACGATCATTTCATAAAAATGTAGGTACCCGGACAAAAGTTACGAAATAACTCTAGCTCAAAATAAAATAAATTATTGAGCTGCATACAGCACTACTATTATATTGGACAACATTACAATAAGTAAGTATGGTGGATTTTTTTCTAATTTTCCTTCGAAATTAATTTATACCGCCCCAAAAATGTCGCCCTGGCTCCGGCCCTCGCCCCAGGGTACATCTGACCCTTATTTGTTTGTCCTTCCAGCATAATGGCATCTGGTATCTCTCACAGTGCCTTTGAATGTTCCTTTTTCCGTCGATCCGTTCTGAATGTTTCATTCCTTCTGGGACACTTAGGGACGCCATGGCCCATGGGGTATCGATTCGGGATAGGATTATGTCGTGGTTCTTATGGCCTCAACATGTTACGGTAATCATGTTTACGAATTCTTTAGGGATAAGAGCCTTTTACGTTTTTTATCTGCTTGGGTAAATGTTAAGCTGGGTTTACATTAGGATAGTGATGTCTACAAAGGTTGAAGTTTGTTGACAACGACGTGTATTATTATCTAGTTATATATTTTCCATACTGTGAGAAAATTAGAGGGTTACTTTATATTATTTTAATATTAGAGGAAAAAATGTCGAATTTTAGATTGTGTTTATTGCGGACGCTCTTCCGCGACCCATTACGCTAAATCATCGAAAAAAATTATCTAAAATTGAAAAATATTAGGCTATTATAATATGATAATGTTATTCAATCTTTATATCTATAGGTACATAATAAATTTTGTGTTATTGTTGCTCAGCGTGTCATCACTTTGGGGACGGTGTAGTACTGGAGTTTAATTTGTCTTAAGTTTAAGTTTGTTTGACGTTAAAACATGACTTTTATAATCGCATGCTATGATACCCCACTCGCACTAATATAAATTTTCAATGCTGCTTCTGTTCCTGCTCCGTCTCGTGACAATTTAAACATGACGTATGTGCTAGCGGGTTATCAGTTCAAAGATCTATCTTGAGACCACCTAGTCAAGCATGCGACGAAGAACCACGAAAGCCACGAGCCACGAAAAGAACTCATTTCGACGTGTGAATAAGCTACAGATATATACTTTGCCATAACGCTTTGTATCGTTCTTACTGCTGGAAGATCCTATTGTCAGGTGCTAATATCAAGATTGTCGATGTTTCCGACCCAACAACACATTTGATCAAAGGATATTTTACATACTCGTAGAACAGCATTTTTACATAAGTTGAACCTTCTATTTAACTTATAGCTATGAATGATTATTACTTTACTATGTACTACAGAACTAATAGCGCACTAAAAGTAAGAGACAAATGAATACCTCATCATCACGACGTCGACCGAGTTGCATCGACCGTGATTCGTGTCACGGGTAGAATCAATTACTTATATTACTTAAATACCCGGTAGAACTTCAATGAGTAGAAGGCTAATTGTGTTTGGGCTAATATGATCCATCGTCCAAATGTTAGAGGTAACAAATGAGCTAGAATATTTACTAACTTTTTTTGCAGAAAATACTAAACTTCACTATTTGCGCTGTAGCATAGTGCGTGTGAAAGTTGATTTTTAAAATTCAAGTAGAGTCAACGAGATATACAAACGATGACTTAGTATTTCATCTCTACCACATACGTAATATTTAAATAATTATATGATCAAACGAACTTACTTTGAAGTGAAATTCGATTTAATTTTGCCGAATGATTCGAAGAGGCATGATTTGTTTGAGTTTATTGATTGCAACAGAATAGTTATCCCTACTGAACCATTTCCACACACACACAGGGATATGGTTCTGTGGAAATAACTATTGTGTGGTACTACTCAAACAAATCATGCCTCGATAGCATCATTCGGCAAAAGTAATAACTGTGGTAAAAATAAATTAAACCCTAGTTAAATTTAGAAAAAGTAACTGTCACCCGCACCATACTACAGCGCATTTTAGGTATAAGTACAATATTTTATCTCAAACTAAAATTAACTATAACAACACAAAGATATTGCCCCTATAAAAACAAAAATGACAAGCATTCTTTCAGAGAAAGTACACAAAATATTAGATACAGAAAATTGGCGAGGCAAAAAAATAATAACATCTATACGTCTGTTTTATTTGTTCACAATATACAAGTTTGAGTAGGGTCCAAAGCTTATAAAAATCAATCAAACTTCGCTTCTGAAAGGAACTTTGTACTAGCGTTCCTGTGCCTAAAAGTTTTACGTTCTACATGTGTGTTTACTTCGAGTGGGTTAATAAATAAAAACAGAAAAAGTACGGAGATATTGTAGGTAGGGCTGCCAAACCGCTACGCAGTGAAAGTTTTCCAAACTGGCTTAATAGGCTATTTGACTACATTTAAAACATACCATTGATTGTGGTAATCCATACAGATAATAGCCTGAAAAAGACATTTATTTCACTTTATTTAAACTAAAATATGTCTAATTTTCGCAAATCGCACGAAATAAAATACGATATTATTTTAATATTTTATCTGTGACGTAAACGCTCTAAGATGGGCGGCAACTCTTGTGACTTCACTTGATAGTAAACAAGAATTTCTCGATTGACTGTTGTTTGTGTAATTTGTGTTTTGTGATTTCGGAGTCATATTAGTGGTTCTGTAAGTTACTTTTAAAATATTTTTTGTCAATCTTTAAATGTAAACTAGCGTGTTTACTGGTATTTACTAACGTTATTTACTAGTAAGTGACGTCAAAGACCAGCGCCATTACAGAATGTCGTTTTAGGCGGGATCTTGAATATCTATTCTTTAACACTGATTTTCATTGTTAATACAGTAAATCTCTCGGAAATACAAATGTGCTTATTATGTACTAAAAATAATTTAAAACGATTTCCAAAAACTAGTCAAATAGCTTATTGGCGGTAGTACTGCAATTTCAAGTCAATGAAATCGTTTCCCGAGTGACACAGACAAATATATCCAAATATGAAATTAAAAATTCAGTACAATCTGATACTTGACAGCACATTTGGACTAATTAGACGTGAAGTAGTTCCGCCAAAGCACTCTAGGTTTGCAAAAATGACACCCTTGACGCTTAGTATTTTTCACACGATTTATCTTTTTCTTTCTGGCTGTCGGTGTATCGATTAGCTAATAAAGAAGACTTATTTTTGGTCTTAGTAAAGACCAGTACAGATTAGAGAAGCAATGTGATCTACGGAGACCAATAGGTACCTACTCATTTGAAAAAGGAATCACCTTAATACAATTATTTATTTAATGAGGCGTTTTCTAAAAAAAAAAAAAATTTTGTGATAAATGTATACAATAGATGGCGACAATAGTTTGAAATCGTCGATCCTTTGACTATGGAAATCGTACTGTCATTGTCAAGATATCTTCTTCTTCTTTTTTATGTTTTGGCGTCGCATTGTTGTGCATGTGCCAATATCAAGTATTAAGATTGAATTATTTTTAGTAAGAGTTTATCAAAATATTCACGTCATAGTCCAATAAAGTCGCGGTCAAATCCAAACGTAGTCCAAGTCATACCTCAGTAAAGTATTGGAGACTTTAATATAGGTTTCTCTCTCACACCCTATTCCAGTTGATAATGACAGATCAATTTATATGACTATTACGTCATCTAGTAAGTTTTCTGAAACTATTTTTTTTTTGGAAAACGCCTCATTCCTGTATTTTAAATTTTGTTTATAGAACTAGCAACCCTACGACTCTGGCGTAGCTATTGAATATTTCAAGCGAAAAGGTTTTATTTAGGGAGTACGTCCAGGGCATGAAGTGAGCTAATATATGTCCTACGCCGGCCTAGGTCATTCCGGGTGAGATAAACAAGGCCCAAAGGTAACCGGAATACATTGCTTCTGCGGAAAATTAATTTATTAGCTATATTTCAGTATATTAAATTTTGGTTTAGCAATGGATATTTAATATCTAGGATAAATTAGAACGGGTGTAGCTAAACCGAAAGGGTGTGGTTAATATCTTTTTTATGCATATTTTTTTTATTTTGTGTATGTTCATCGATATTTTTGCCAATTGCCGATTGAACCGATTAAAAAAAAACTTTATAGTTCGAAAGGGTATACTTTCGAGGTAGCCCCATTCAAATTTCATCGAAATTGGCTGAGCCATTTTTGATAAATCATCAATAGTATATACATGAATGTCGCATCGATTCATGCAAACTATTCGAATTCTGTACACAGTGGAAGTCGGTGTTGCCATTTTTTGCGAAAAATAATTCATTAGAATGTTTTTTAAGAGGAACGAAAGGGGATGATTCAGATCATCATTACATACAACGGCTTTTAATGGTGCCAACATAGTAAAACAAACCATTGTAAAAGAGGTTTATAATGATGATTGGAATCAGCCCCTTTCAGCATAGTACACCTTTTTGGAATAACCCTGTATATTTATACTTGTTCTTTGAATTACCTGTTATCTTATAAAACAAATAAAGGAGCTGGAAACACGAAACAAATCTGTGCTGATATTAGATAACACAGGGCGTTGACGCCGCGCCTTCTCGTCTGGCCTACATTCACATTCATTATTATCATTGTGCTAAAGTTTTGTGAAATATATTCGCGATTAAAGGTAGAGTCGATACTAAAAGATACAAATTGCAACGATTTCTAATATACAGAAACCCCCAAACAGAAGAAAAACGATAATAAATACAGCTGCAGCTATTACTTGACGGGGTATTGTTATGCAAAGCGCTGGGTCTTTCACAAGTGTACATCTATTTCATAATTATGAGCAATGTTATTGTGTCAAAAGTTCCTTGAGTTTGGACAAAGTCTATAGAGCAGCTGTTTTTCGCGATGTCAGAGTTCCATAGTAAAAGTTATTCATATTGTAGATTGTAATACTGATATTAAAAAAAAATCAAAATAATTTACTGTCACAAGATACAAATTATACAACTTCTACATTTATACACTATTCCCCAAACTGGGTACAACAAAGCACCCGTATCTTGGGGCCTAGGCATTCTCGCTATAATTTTATTTAAATAAACATTTTTATTACAATAAATTAATTGACTTAGAATCAAAATTAATTAACAAAATTAGAAATATGAATAATTTAAAAATTCACAAAAATAGGCATTATCTAACCAATAAAATATGTTCTTAGTATCAGTTCTTAAAGTATATAAGTACCTCTGAAAGTATCAGTGGATTTGGTATACCTAGAATGGTTACAACACCGGCTTACCGGGAAGTGCAGCGTAGGACGTCCACCTACAAGGTGGACGGATGATCCCATCAAGCCCGCGGGATCATACGTCCACCTACGAGGTAGACAAATGATCCCATCAAGACCGCGGGATCACACTAGATGTAAGCCGCTTCTAACTGGTCTTATTGGAGATCCATAGGGGAGGCCTATGTCCAGCAGTAGACGTGGCTGAATCCGTCCATTTATCCATCATCCATATGGCTGATGGATGAATGGACGGATGGTTTCAGCACGCCTAGCTGGGCCTTGCACATCTCTCTCTTATACTGAGTAGGTAGGTATGTATATATTTTAATAGGTATTCTTATACGTAAATATTTTTATCCTTTTCTCGAGAAAATACCTTATAACTTACATAATAATATTTAGCAACTAAATGAAGTAAAATTACTAATATAATTGTGACTTGGTATCATCGTTTTCGGACAAATTATGAAAAAAACTACCATCTGTTCGTTTCTCTACAGGAAATGTTGCAACTTCACACTCGTAATACGATCTAAACACAATAAGTAATAAACAGATAATGACTAACGCAGGTCTAATACAGGAAGTCTACGTCCTCAATATTACCTCCACATAGACAGACTTGAACATTAAAATTTATTATTTTAATCTTTATTTTCTTAGCAATAAGCCTTTATGAATGGCAAGAAAAGGAACATTAATGAGTGCAATTTGAGTGAGCATTGGTTGCTAATACTTGTGCAGATTATGTAATAGTTTCATATCAATACTGATCAGAATATTGAATGCCGCTTTGTTCGATTCGTCTGGAAAATTACTTGAGCTTAATTTGTGAAGGATTTGTTCTGAGAAGAAGCGAAGTAACTTAAATTAATATTGCTGCATAATATCACTTCAATTCGCTTGCCTTACACTGGGCATGATGACTGGGTAAACAAATCATTATCATACTCGAAAAGTTTGTTGATTTGTTCCTCTTTCACGCAGCAACGGAGCAACGGATTGACTTGATTTTTGGCTGGATATAGTTCAAGGGCCCGAAAGTGATATGGGCTACTTTTTATCCCGAAAAAATAAAAGGTTCCTGTGGGATAGCACAAAAGTCAAAATATCACGTGGGCGGAGCCGCGAGCAAAAACTACATAATTCCGTGAGTTATATTATCATTTCTTTAAAACTCGCGTGAGAAATCATTATACTAAATAAAACATCGGTTTTTACTCACGTATGATATCGCGGCCGGGCCTATTATTGATATCAGTACGCGTGCGCTAGTCGGCGGGAGCGCGCGTATTCCCTGATGAAGGAGTACTGATTACTCCGAAACCGGCCGGGTTCCCAGCGGCCCGGCCGCGATATCATATGTGAGTAAAAACCAGTGTTTTATTTAGTAGTTATATTATCATAAAATATTAGACACGTATTTTTTCTTTTGTCAATTAAACAATAAATGGCAAAGATTAACCTTGTCAAAGTGTGGGAGTGGGCGCTAGTGACGACACTTCTCGACGTCTATACTTTTGTAGTCTAGTCATGACGTTACGCGGATGTTTGACAGGCTATATACCTCATTAAGTTTGTTTAATTGACAAAAGATAAAATACGTGTCTAATATTTTATGATAATCTATTGACGGACTAATTAGGTATATTTTTTAGTCATCTAGCATGAAGACGAAGAAGACGTGAATGTGTTCTTTAGTAGTTGTATTTTTATTTTGATACTATCGTAACTGTAGTCGTTAATGTCGTTATGACTAGTAAAATTCATGAGTGTTTTCTCGTTATAAAAAGTAAAAAATATGCGAAATCTTTGTTGTTTTCCATTAAATAATCTCAACAAATGATGGAATTTCACACTACTGGCTTTTCGGTGACATCGCAAGAAACACTTCAAATTCACACTTCATCAAGTGATGGATATGGCCAATCACCCTCCGTGGATAGGCCTAAGCTCGCTAGGAAACAGTAGGAACAAAACAAATCAAAAGAAAAACTGGCTATAATTCTGGGTAATAACGATACCTATTCAATATTCATGTTGATTGGCTATTCGGCTATTGATCGATTAAAAACTAATTTAGGCCAAGAGGGCAACGACCTTTTAATTCTCAATATTAATTATAATTGACTTTTAATTATGTCATCTATTCAATGACTGTCGTTTGGGGCTGTTTTAGTATGAGTTGAGATATTATTGTTTAGATAACTTTGGATCTCTCTCCGGGATCGAATCAGCAGACGAAAAGTTACCCAAGTTACATATAGCGGATAAGCAAATTGAAATAGCAGTTGCAGGGTATTTAAAAAACTAATCTTCGATAGGTCCGTATAGTTGTTATGTACCTACTAACGAGCGCAGCAACATAATTCAGACCACAGGTAACCGCTGAATTCAATCCGCTTCCTACCAGTCTAATTGGAAATCCATTGGGGAAGTCTATGTTCAGCAGTGGGTGTCCTACAGCTGATGGATGGATTTTAGCGATGCGACCCAAATATTCAAAAAAAATTATACAAATGATACAACTTTTATGTAGACACTATTCCCCAAACTGGGTACAACAAAGCACCTGTATCTTGGGGCCTAGGCATTCTCGCAATGTGCATGTAACAACATTTTTTTTTAAATTTAATTTAAAAATTCACTAAAATAGGCATTATCTAACCAATAAAATATGTTAAAGGGAGTATGTATAGCCTGGCCAGCTCTACGTATCAGTTCTTAAGGCCTCTTGAGGCTTTCTGATATACCTCATTCATATCCGATTGAAAAAATATATACAGCGTTATCTGAGTGACGGTAGCGCTTAATTGTAAATCTGTGCTAACCTGTGTTGTATAGTAGAATGACACTATTCCGTGGTCGGAATTACCTACTTATGTAAATAGCATTTCTTTATCTTTATGTTTGCTTTCGCTTCTTTTCAGTACTTACATTGTTTTCCAGCATTTTCCCTTCAGCCACACACAGTCCCACGTGGCGCTTTCTAAAGCAAACAAAATGCTTCGTATGCTAATCTCTGTTTATCCCAAACACATTAGGATACAGTCGCACTATGACACACTAAATGACTCGACGCGACATGGGGTGTAATGACACGAATATTTTGTAGCGGTTGAGATAAGCGAAAAAGTGGTTGTTCCTAAAGATCAAGTCGCTTTTAAATCTCCTAATTTTCGATCAAGAAATAATCACTATCACTACATAGTATAAAATAAAGTCGCTTCCCGCTATCTATCCCTATGTATGTTCATATCTACAGAACTACCCAACGGATTTTTATTCGGTTTTATAAATGATAGAGTGATTCAAAAGCAATATTTATAAGTACAATACACCAGTGCGAAGCCGGGGCGGGTCGCTAGTATAAAAAAAGAAACTTAATGTTATAAGTAGTTTTCCACTGAATTTTATGAATTGAAAACCGCAGAATGGCGGAAAAAACTAATTGCGCTAATCGCGTGCTCATAATTGCCTATTGTTATATACTTTGCTTTATAATATTTCTATGATTATTTGATAACCATAGAAATACTGTTGTTTTTCTAACTCCAAAAGTAAACGCGATGTATAAGTCGCCGATATAATTGCGGTTACTTACAGAAAAAATAGTTTTGTCGCACCGCGACTAGTCCTAATGCGATGTGGTCTTTATGTAAATGCGCCATACACTGTTTGCCATTTGCTGTTTAGTCAATTATGCAGATTCTGTAATTTAGAAGCAGTTATTGCTCACTGTATGTGTCCTAGTGTTGCCTAGTCGATAAATAAGTAATTTCAGTCCTTATTGTATTATACCTAAACGTGGTTATTGACAGAGTTAGCCTTTGTAAAGATTGCGTATTTGTAAAGCTAACTCTAGCTGAGCATTTCGAGAACCAGGACACTTGTAGAATTTGCCATTTTGAGAATTGAGCCTTTATGAAGTTGTCTTTTTTTATTAGACTTGGACATGCTAGATCTATTGTTATTATTTTTGATTTAATCGGCAAAATAATATGATTGTTTAATATTTTTGATAGTCTAACTCTGGGTGACAACCCACAAGGTGGACGGATGACCTTATTAGGACCGCAGGATCGCGCTGGATGCAAGCCACTTTCAACCGGTCTTATTGGAAATCATTAAGGGAGGCCTATGTCCAGCAGTAGACGTCCTATAGCTGAAATGATGATGATGAACTGTCGGAGAAATTATATTTTATTTTAACCGAATTCAAATAAGAAATTCTCAATTCGACTGTAGGTTTTTTTAAGTACTAGTATGTTGTGTGATTACTCTTCAATTCTAAACCAATCTTGATGATTCTTATTTTATTTGGTTATTATATTGTCATTTTTGGCAAAAAAAAATATTATCTTTTTTATTTTATTTATTTATTGAATTCAACAGGCCTTAAAAACATAAATTAACTTAAAAACTAAATTTAAAGCCAATAACTGATGATCATCTAGTCGTAGAACTCATTATCATATAGCCTTAATTGTAGAAAACTAGAGATATAAATCTCATAAGTGCAGCAGCAATGTACAACTCGTCACTCTGAGATAATGTCTCTTTAATTTCGCTGGAAACATTTCGTCCAATTTATTCACAAGGTTTCCCTTTGACTTGGTATTTCAATAACTAGCATAAGTGAAAAAAACTCAGAAACACATTTAAAATAACATGTCTTATCTTCAAAGTCATAAAGCTCATATTCGCACAACATTCAAGTGCTACAAAGAAATCGTCTTAAAACGTTACTGCTTACTGCTACGCGTATCTGAAAGGCTTTCTCCGCATTTCCCGACAGAAACGAGTTTACAAACTATAGCCTATTCTGTTTCCTTCCTATTGCCTCTTCAACTGATCCTGGAGACATCAACAACCTCTCATAAAGCGAGCACACGCGGTAGCGGTCCCATTAGGCCGATCTCACACGAGGCAACGGCAACTGAATCTAAAAACTATACTAAAACCTGGTATGGTATGATTGGTAGCGGACGGCGGCGGAGCGATCTCCTCTGCTAGTTGTACATAACTGTTTATTGAAAACTAGTAGGTATAACTAGTAATAAGTTGCGTGCAGGGACCCTAATTGAAATACAGACAAACATGGATAAGAGAGAGTTGAAGGGACCGCCATCTCATTCTCGCTTATAGAGGTTATTCACTTACCCAGGTTTCTCACTTATCCAGTTTCAAAAGTGACTTCTCTCTCTTATAGAGTTTAAAAAATACGTCTAATTTGTATGTAGGTATCTACATGCGTGAACAATGATAAATAAAATAGTATAGGTATATAAATAGCACAATTATCAAAAAGTAGACTCTTATTAATTTTTCCGTGTCCTTTAGAGAATTGAGACCGTTTAAGGTCTTTTGATTTTATATTTTTTTTAAATTGAATTCTGATGAATCTAATTCATTGCGTATTTTATTTCGAGATTTCCACTTTTGAACGCATTCAGTACCTATTTTAAGCTTATCATTTAACGATTTATTTATTACTAAAGATTTGTTTATTAACACCGAACCTCTCTCCTCAATTTAAACTTATCAACTGTAGTAAGTTTTACCAATAAGAAAGTGTAAACGCACGCGTGGCTATTACAAAAAGAATATGATACAAAAGTAATATAAGTAAATGAAAGAAAAACATAAAATAATTTTGAATAGAATACTATTTCAACAAACAGGATAGGCATACACGCACGTGTGACCATTCCAAAAAAATGCCATACAAAACCAATGTTACTTATTTCCACAGAATACAAAAAAAAATTGAATAGAACACGATCCGAAAGCAACGGAAGTTAGTTCTACGAAATTTAGGAATGGGTCATAAAGTGCAGATATTTCATTGCCCTCAACTGTCGCTTATAGAGGTTCAGACAAGTAGTACTCTCAGTTATATAGGTCCATGAGGGAAAAACGACTTTCTCTTATAGAGGTTTTGGTCTCTCACTTATACCTATATGTATAGGTATTTGAGGGGTAAAATGACGGGACTGGGCAATTACTCTCACTTATAGAGTTTTCTCACTTATCCAGTTCTCAGTTAGCCAGGTTTGACTGTATGTATTATAATATGTACAAAATTGGGTTGTATCAAAATTGAAAACAAGTTTATATATTATATCTATGGTGGTTTGCCCAGGTGTCAACACTTAAGCCACCCGCAAACCTGTGATGTAGAAAATGGTTAAACAACCAGGGCCAACTTAATCGTTTCATTGGAGCCACGGCAGCGCTCAGTTTTAAATGACACGTGTTGTAAGTAACACTTGCAACCCATCCGAAGACTGAACGTCCCGGACATTGCCTCGTTTAGGAACACTTAGTTAAACTACGGTATGAAAGCTAGATATTCTATGTATATCGTCAGCGTCAGCGCTTGAAAACAGTTTTGATTTTGGTTGCTTCGTGTGAGATTACCCTTACCCTTCCGCAAGTAACTGTTGCCTGAGCTATGGTTATGGGCCCATTATCTGTAATGGCCGTGTTTACAGTGTGCATAGGCCTTATCGGGCGTTTGTCTGCACTTGTGCTCTAGTTAGGTTAATGGATGATGGTAGTAAGGTATGCAGGAAAGCAGGATGCGCACTCTGTCTACTTTTTGTAAAAATACTTGCACTTTAAATTTAGTTTTTTAGTGTTTTTAACTTTTTTAAATAATTTAAAACTTTTGTCCGATCAGGAATTATAAAAAAAAAAATCCGTTTCATAATTTGCAATTCTTCATGGGACAGCTAGTTTCTTTCTTGACTTCTTGGTTGTCTCTCTCGTAAAAGTTGTTCATGTTCAACCCTATGCGAATAGTGTATCGAACACACATAGGCCTTATAACAAAATGCATTTTTACACAATATTCACAGAATTCACAATGATTTCACAATTTTCAGTTGCTTTCTCATTATTGGCGAGATAGCAACTAAATGATAATTATGAGCAAGTTTCCGGGTAACCTCGGATCTATAGACACGTTGTCGAGAATATACTGGATCTACGGACGTCCACAATGGACGTGACGTAGTCATGACTGAACTAAAAGCATTGTTCATCAATTTGCTGTCAATAAAAAACACAAGACCTGAACGAGTGACAGCTCTAACTGACTAGAAATCAATTTTTTGTTGTAAACACACGATGAGAGTTTTGTTTAAATCACTTAAATATACATACAGAATTTATCAAAGTTGTATTAGTCTTAGCGCGCATAAAACACAGACAATTGCACATAGGCCTCCCTATGGACTTTGCAATTACAAGTCAAGTGTTAGTGGATGCCCTAGACTGCGATTTTTGGCTCCATTCGAGGAGTTTACGGCACATTATGGATAACCTGATAAAAAACTATGTTTGCCCTAAGGCCCCAAGGACAATTTACTTGCAACCGGTCCTATTGTAAATCTATTTTACATCTCTCATGTTCGGTAAGTAGGTTCTTATTACCTCCAAATTTGGCTTGTAGGTGACAAATTAGCGGTCTAGGGTAATAATGTAGCTAGAAAAGCCCTAGGGCGGTAAGTAATCTACTATTAATTCAACAGAAGTGATCGAAATATTTATTTTTTGTAGATTTGTTCGATTTACTCTTTCAAAAGAGATTATTACGAAACATGTGTATTGTAATGTACTTACACAAATGCAAATATTCAGCCTTATCATCGTGTGAGTATAATAATAAATAAATAAATATCGAATATCAATTTTAAATATCGAACGGCGAAGCTCAATTTCATTAAAATGTTTTATTTTTGTAATGCCGGTTTTTTTCTACTTACCTCACAATCGAGATGCAGAATAGTTAGCTCGGGTGTAAGCACCAATTGCACCCTCGAACTATAGGCGCCCTCGTTGCGCTCGTACGCCTAAATATCTCGGGCTGCAATTGATGCCTTACAGCCCTTGGCTACTAATCTACTATTAAAGACCTATGCCTAACAGCAGACCCTTTTAGCCAATATGATAATGTTGATGGAGTAATACACGTTTCCTTAGAAATAATATTGACAAAAATGAACCTTAAATGAAAGAAATCATCACGAGATACCTAATGAACCTCAGTTTGAAAAACGATTCCGTAACAGAAACGACTACGGAAAATCAAAAACTGCGACACCACCGAAGTACGCTTGTTGTAAATCTACAGCGAAGACAAGGGAGAAGACCTTTTTTTACCCAAGAAAATCCTTTATTTATACCACCATGCCTGGAAAGGCCGATGGTTATGTGGGGGTCTCCACCGCTAGTCGGTGGCATACCCACTAAAAACCCTGGGGTGTTTCCGCCACTGCCCTATGGCTGGTGTTGGGGCTACGGGCACGCTTCCGCACTCCTCCGCGGCCGCGACAACAAGGGAGAAGACCTAGGCTACAACATATATCCAACAGTTTAATTTTGTAATGTTGAGCAATACACGTATGAAATAGTGACGACAAAAATGAACCTAAAATTCTATAATTTAAGGTTCATTTTTTTCATTAATTCATAGGAATGAACACGAGATAATGAACCTCAGTTTGAAGAACAATTTCGTAACACAAACGACAACGGAAGACCAAAAACACCGACACCACCAAAGTAGGTAAATTACACATTTCCACACATCGTCAGTGTGGGTGTGCTGTAATAGCGACAAATTGCACGAAGGTCCTGGATTCGAGCCGAATTGCTTCATAAAGAAGACCTAAGCTTATGTGTCTTAATTCAAGCTTGTGGAGAATACTATTGTCTATTCTGCGACACAGGTGAGATCCTTGTAAGACAGAACGTAATGACATCTAAATGTCCCGAGGGAAATCAGCATTTTCCGATACATGGTTCAGTATTTAAAAAAATGTTTGCAATTGTGTACTTATGCAAACCTGAGGTGTTTTATTTTTAGTTTTTCATCATCATGGACACTAATACCACTTAGGTTAAATCTAATTTATATTGTATTAGCTTTTATTAAACTAACTATATTTGAATAAATGAATGAACACTTTATTGTTAGCACTAAAAATACATAATAAAGAAAAATACCTAGAAGGAAAAAAAATAAGCTACATAAAACTACTCGTAGTGCATCAAAGAGCGGCTTTATTGCTTATAACAATCTCTTCCAGGCAATCTTATATTTAACCTATATAAGTGTTGCAATTTTTAGTGCTTCAGATGTTTGAATATTTAATAAATAAATGGAACGAAATGAAAAGAAGTCGTCAGTAACCTCCCTGAGCTATATTTTTAAAAATGTCCTTTTGATTAAAACACCATAATTAACCTTTTTCCGTATAAACAAAAAATATTTCGTATTCGTATAAAATCTCATGTTTCGTGCTTCTCACATTGTATTTTTGTAATATGTAGTGCCTAGATAAATACATAATAAGGTCCCTCTGCCTTTTCACTTTCTTACTTACTAAAGAATTCTGTTCCGTACAATATAAAGGACAAGGGCACGTAAATATTTAAGCCCAAAGGTCAATGTTACGGCTAGTTTGTGTCAATGTCATTTTACCTATATGGAAGATCGTTCTGATGAGTAATACAGCAGTTATTACAAGTCTCACTCGTATATAAAGGCATATTTTTACTAACTTCCAAAAAGAAGGAGGTTCATACCGAGGTAGGAGGATCATCTGTATTTTTTTTGTGTGTATTAATCGATATTTTCGCCAATTGTGAACCGATTTAAAAGAACCTTTTTTATTTCGAAAGAGTATACTCCCTAAGTAATTTTATTTGAATATTATCAAAATTGGCGGAGCCGTTTTTGATAATTATTAGTTATTATCAAAATAGGCTGAACCACTTCATAACCGCTGATAAATCAACAATAGGTAACGTACATGGATATCGATATCACATCGATTCATGCAAAATATTCAACTTCTATACACAGTGACAGTGGTATAATTTTTTGCAAAAGATAATTTCAAACTTCGACCTACAGTCATGATTGATAAAACTATTTTATTGCTTTCCACATCAGAATCTCAAAGAGTTCTTTTGTGATAAGCAATTCAAAAATTTGCCGCGAACGCAGGATTTGAACCTTCATAACAGATAAGGGATTGGCAAGTTAAAACGGCATATAGCACGGCGGCGGACTGATAACTGATGGGGTCGAAAGGCGAGTGGAGACCACGTACGGGCGGGCGCAGCGTAGGTCGTTCACCCACGAGGTGGTAAGTTGACCTCATTAAGACGGACGCGCTGGTTGCAAGCCGCTACGAATCGAAGATCGATTTGCAGATTGGAGATCTATAAATAAATAAATATTTTGGGACATCTTACACACCACGGTCTCTGACCCCAATCTAAGCAAAGCATGTGATATGGCTGCCAAAGACTAATGAACTACATATACTTATTTTTAAATACATACTTATATAGATGGTAACTTAATAACACCCAGACACAGAGCATACACTTAGGTTCATCACAAGAATATTTGCCGTGGATGGGGATCGCACCTACGCCTCTTTGATCCAGAAGTTAGGGTCACTAATCACTGAGCCACCGAGGCAGTCGGTCTATGTGGGAGGCCTATATCTAGCATCTATCTGTAGACGTCCTATGGCTGAAACCATGACGACTAATAAACTACTCGGGTTCCATCCCGGTAAAACCAAATAAGCTATTCAAGCCACACTGACGCTCACGACAAACTAGTAAAAGTGTTTATCTTTTACCAACTTACCGTTACTTCATTAATAATAGGAAAAAAATAGCAAAAAAAACAACGGGTTGCACTCCGGGCGTGTTTATTACGTGTGCCGGCACAAGTAATAACTTGAACATTACGTCATCCATATAACGAATTTTCGATCAGTATGCTGAGTGTGAGTTTTGTCGTAAACATGACGCGCTCTTCGGCGAGCGCGTAAGCATGTAATTTGTATGAAGAAATGTACAGCGCCACTAGCGGCGCATTTTTGAAACACAACAAGTTCATACAAATTATATGCTTACTGTATGATATTACTGTATGACGCGCTCTTCAGCGAGCGCGTCATACAGTATGCTGAGTGTGAGTTTTGTTGTAAACATGACGCGCTCTTCGGCGAGCGCGTAAGCATGTAATTTGTATGAAGAAATGTACAGCGCCACTAGCGGCGCGCTTATGAAACACAAAACGTTCGTACAAATTACATGCTTACGCGCTCGCCGGAGAGCGCGTCATGTTTAGCGAGTTTAACATATTTTATCCATCCCAAAAAGTGCAACAACGCCGCAAAAGAAGTTTTCACTTCAAAAACTATAAAAGTACGAAGAAAATAATTATAAGCATGTACAAAATAACTCAAGCTTAAAAATGCGAATCTGCAAATAATAAGTAGTTTTTTAAATATTAATATTTACTAAATCTCACTTCGTGCCAGATCCGTAAATTTAAATGTGGTTATTAAATAAACCACCGCTATTATTTAACGAGCAAATTTCACTAATTAGAATTGGAGTCTAGCCAAGCCTTATAGAGACTCTAACCAGCGTACTTAGGTCACAGAATATCCTTTAGTGCTTAAGTGCTTAGGTCATAACTGGTGATATTCGTAGTCCTAACAGCGTTGCACTAATTAATGCCGGCAGACAGAAGTGGATAATGAGACTTTTGAATAGCAAAATTGTAGAGATACAGCTCTTGACTTCGTATTTTGATAGAAAAAATCGGTACCGTACGTTTCGTCTATGTTGCATATATCTGCCCTAGTAGGTATATACAAAGGTACAAGTGACATTTCAGTCATCAAAGTTTTTAATGCTGCATATTGTTTGATTCATAAACAGAAAAATTTGTATCTACACATGGGTCAGACTCGTTTTATGAGTTTTGTCCTAACAGAACAGCACTTATGAAACGTACATAATTTTGTGCTATACTTACTCTACATGCCTTTTTAAGGGCTCACTCTTGGATACAGTATGCTGAGTGTGAGTTTTGTTGTAAACATGACGCGCTCTTCGGCGAGCGCATGAGCATGTAATTTGTATGAAGAAATGTACAGCGCCACTCGCGGCGCGTTTTTGAAACACGACAAATTCATACAAATTACATGCTTACGCGCTCGCCGAAGAGCGCGTCATGTTTACGACAAAACTCACACTCAGCATACAGAGTTATTTCTAATCAATAAGCATTAGGGGTTTTGAGTTTTGACAAATGTCGTTGAACAAAAGTTGTTAGTTTTGATGTACAGAATAAGCCCATAATAGAATGCTAATTGATTAGAAATAACCCTGTATAATGTAGTTCACCCCCACGAAAGGATAGAAAAGTACCAACCTAATTCAAGTTAGTTAAAAAATTTGCTAAAATCTTACAAAAATGCATTTTGAACTCAATTTCAAGATTCTTATGGTGCCGCCACAGGGTCGTTCCTGTAAGTTACTATCTACTATTAGTTATATTAGTAGAACTGCCGGGACAAAATTTTCCCGGTAGTTCTACGGTAGGACTCCCGGGAAGAAATCTACACTCTCCACGAGGCGACATGAGCACCGTCGTATACAAGTATACAAGTCGGCGATGTGAAGTTAGCTACAGAAGCAGTGCTCGTGTCGCCTCATGGAGAGTGAGGACGCGCCATTAAGGCTCATAAAACCCATATATAGCTCTTTCGCCATAGTTGGTTTTCATTTTCGCCATAGAGTTGGTTTTCTATTCTGGTTTTCTACTCTGCGTAGTGACCGCATGGTGTCTGGTTTGCAACGGTGAATATGAGGTTCCTGTCGTTCAGTGCTCATTATGATCGAGTAGCTGTCTGCTTGGATGGCCCGCATAGATAGTATCAGCAGGTCACATGGAAATGTTCGTTACATACTAACTTAAGCATGAAGTAGCAATCAAACAATCAATAATTATTTTTCGCCAAAAATGGCACCACCGACTTCAACCGTGTACGGAATTCGAATAGTTTGTACGAACCGATGTGTCATCCATGTACATTATTGTTGATTTATCAAAAATGGCTCAGCTGATTTTGATAACATTTAAACGGGATCACTTCGATAGTATACTCTTTTGAATTAAAAAATAATTTTGAAATCCAATATCGATGCACATACATAAAAAAATATAAGAACATACAGACATGCTTACAGACGAACATACCTAGTACTTCCTCAGTTTCGGAATCTATGGTTTCGGTAAAAATATCAGGTCGCGATTGCAAATTAAAATTATCATCATTTCTGTCGCAGATATGCTGTTGCAAGACTCTGGCACCTAGATGGACACCAAGATTTGCTGGAAACGGCTTACATCCAACTTTGCTCGTTATGAAGCTATCTAACCAAAAGTCAGATTACTTAATTACTTTCAATGTGTTAATCAATTGCAAAACCAAATGTTAACTTTCTTGGAAAAAAATGTAGAGCGGGATAGAGTTTTCGTAGCGGTTACGTTGTACTATGAACGTTTGATTCGTTTGAACATACAATTTTAATTTAAGTTGTAATGCCAACTAACCTACTTAAATCAATTACACTGATTCCGGTGTTAATACCTAGTTATTTGAACAGATTTCTCTCAACTAGAAGTCATTAATCTCAAATAAACTGAACATTATAACCCAATCTCGATTCATATCACATGTAATGATGTTTGATGTCTATATTTATAGCGGTAGAACAAGTTAATTGAAAGCGGCATATCGGAAGTAAGGAGTAGTTATTCCGCTTTCGAATCGAGTCGCAGATGAGTTACTGATATTTCGCGGGACAAATAGGGTTGTCACAAACCACGGTGCTTTTGCATAAAATCGGTCAAAAGACTAAGTTTGTTTACCTATCATAATTCGATATATAGTGGGCTTGAGCATTTGGATTATCTTTAAACCTCCAAGGGCCTATTGATGATCCAATTGCTTGTTATGTAGTAGTCGTTTATGTAGTTTTAGGTTATGTCTTGTATTAGTTGTTCGGTAGTTAATAAAGGCACTTGCCTATAAAAAAACCATAATGTTATTGTTTTAATATAACCCTGTGAACGTATGTAAGTACATCTATTTTAGGAAGAAAATAAAGAGCTATAATTTTTATTATCAGTATCATTTTTGCAGTTTATAGCTAACTTATGGAGGATTGAATTATTAATAATCTAAGACTTACACAGAATTCCTAAAAAAGGAAAAAAAAACCCGGAAAAGTGCGAGTCAGGCTCGCACATCGAGGGTTCCGTACAAATCCAAAAAAAATCACAAAATTAGTTGTTAAATTAGAAGTAAGTTCTTAAAATCTCTAAGTATATTTTGTCGTATAATCACCAACAAAAAAGGTGTAATTTTTTTTTTCACTTCTCGTCATACATCGAAAATTACACATAGTTAAAAACCTGTTTTAGCATGTCCTAATGAAGTTCTTTTATATGATACCTTACATGGTATGATTTACTCTCTATGAAATTTGAACCCATATTTTGAGCCCTTTTTAGATTTAGATTTAGCTAAAAATGTACAGTTTTCAGATTTATTCCTCTATGTGTACTCTGAGACAATGCTCGTTGCCAAATTTCATAGTTGTATGTCAACGGGAAGTACCCTGTAGGTTTTGATTATTGTGAGTGTCGAAATATGCGGTTTTTACGACATAAACGGCTCTAGATAACTGATTTAACTTTTTTTTGTTGTGCGACTTTTTTCAAAACTCATTTTTTTTCGTTGTTCCATAGAAAAATATCGTTCACCTTCGACAAAATGTATGGAACAGCTGAATTTTTTTTTAGTTGTTACAAAAGTCGCAGAACACAAGTTGTTAGTTTTTATGTACAGAATAAACCCTTAAAAGAATACTAATTGATTAGGAATAACCCTTGAAATAATTCGGAAAACCATTCGCGAAATACATAATATAATAAATAACTCGCCGGGGGCTTTGCATGTACAGTGAATAGTTAATCGTGCTCTATCACAGACTAATTAAGGGTTTGCTTAACATTTGAATACAATAATTAATGGAAATTACGAAATGACAAATGATAAGACAACTATTATTTACAAATATTTTAAATTTTAGGGCTACTACCACAGTTAAAACATATTTAGTAATTATAAAGAAAATACAGAAACTACATCATTCAATTCAATTCATTTATTACAACATATGTAATAATTTGTACATGCGGTTCTTAGATTACATGTCATAATATTGTCAAATACATATGACCTGTTAAGGGGGCGCCTAATGCCAAATTCGACTTTTTAAGGACGTGGTGTAATGATAACGAACATAAATATCCATATTAAAAAATACTATAGGAAAGGAAAGAACCTATAGTAGCAGAGTAATTGCGTAGAATTTTGGAAAATAATATGGTTACCTTAGAAAAAAATTAAAACTTCGCATCATAAAAAAAAAACTTTTTTTTCAAATGCTCGAAATGATCAGGGACAACACCACATTATTTTTGACAAATTACGTAGCCAGACTAATGTTCTAGTAGAGTAATCGATTAGTTTTTTTAATATATGCTTAAATTTTTAATAAATAGGCGGTCGGGGGGCTGGGCTTACAATGTAACATGTCATCCGCGATCACCCATAGAAAGTTAAGGTGACAACCATAAAGCAGTTGTGGTTGACAAACCGGTAAGTGAAGTCATAATAGCTATTCGATTTTGTCTCCCGTATGATATGAGATAAGCTGCAATTTGCTTACAATGACTTGCGAAACATAATAAGACTTACTTAAGCTTACGGATCATTCATGTCGCAAGAATTATATTTTTGTGTGGGATAAGAATGCTAAATCCTATTTGTCAAGTCAAGTATGTGAGAAGAGAGTGTCTTTTTTATACCCTTGCTTACGTTTTTTTTAATGTTACTTTTGACATTTTTTAACCTAATCACAAGATTTGAGAAGACTATGTTCCATATAAAATATTAAAGACGTTGGCTTTAATAATTCCATTTTGTCTTCACCAGACTCTGAAAGTGCTAAAATATTTTACAAACTCGTAGATATAGGTTTGAAAGGAGGAGTTTAGTTTTGGTTATCTACAGTATTTTATTCTCACTTTTTTCTTGAAAAAAAAATTTTCGGATAGTAATAATTTTGAAAATGACTGTTTTTTGTTTCATTTTTGATGGGGATATTGTAATTTTGTGGTCCAAAAAATGTATGTACCAAATACTAATCCTCGTAATCAATCAGAATCTAGTAATCGTCATTAATCCCACCGCCAAACATCACCATACACTTCTTTTTAGGTTTCCGGGTAAAAAACGGGAGCCTACTACTAAGACTCCGCTGTTCGTCCGTCTGTCTGTCTGTATGTTTCCTCTTTCTTTAGATTTTTAAACCACAAATAAAATAAATTCTGCATAAAAACTATATAAGCTAGATGTACCTACATAATTAAAACGTTTGTTACAATTAATTAGTTACAATTTATAAAAAAAAACAGTTAAAAGTCAACTTTACCGCAACCATCATTAGCGTAGTCAAACGAACGATAAAAAAATCTATCGTCAACAGCAATTCTCTCAACCAACCGTGTCTTCACACATAATTCAAAATAAACTTGTTTTTTCCCGGCGCAGCCGCACGCGCAGTGAAATCGAAATCGAGTGAAATGACTCGAGTCGTTGTACCGTGACCAATATTAACTGGTAATGACTGAGAAAATGACGGTACTTATGATAGATGATAAATGTAAGAGATAATGTAATAGTGTCGACTTCGGCCGTCCGAGATACTAAGGTATACTCTACGTATGGAAAAATATATACAGGGTCATAGGTATTAAACGCAAAACCTGTAAAGGGCGGGTCTAGCACATCAAGACAATCAACTTTTGTTCTAGGACTTTTGGAATAGTACATTGTTCACCGAGAGGAGAAAGTGACCGATTACCGTCGAGGGTGTCGTTTGAAAACACCCGAGATCGGGAATCGCACTTTCTCTCGAGTGATACATAGTGCTTTATACTACACCTACGAGGAAAATAAATTCTACGAAAACTGAATCCTCAAACAACACACAAATTGAAAATGGCGCCAATGGCGTCTGCAATTTTCACATGTTCTTTTTTCAAATTGTTTGACACCATCCAACACACAGCTAGTGGCCAGTGTCATTTTGCGAACTTGGAGATAAAAACTCACTGTAAAAACTTTTTGGCTTTTGATATTTAGGTTACCAGCGCATAGTCTTACCCAAAATTAAAAAAGAAAAACCACGTAAGAAATGGATTTTCATACACTTTTCTCTCCCGCTCAGATGCGTTTTCTCGCCGCATATTTGTTCGATATGCAATGACGTACTTTCTACCGTAAATTTGATAAAGTATCAAGGTACTTTCCGAGCAGGTGTAGTATAAAGAAGCTTTTTCGTACAAAAAGTTTGTCAACGCGCAGAAAAATGTATGGAGAAGCGAATTTTTTTTTTTTTGCGAAAAGTCGTAGTACAAATGTTGTTTGTCTAGATGTACTAGACACGCCCTTAAAAGGTTTTGCGTTTATTATCCTGTATAATTTAACAGTTTATTTCTTCAGATTCAATCTAAATTTTAAATTACCAACGAAATCCGATGAGAAGATTCACAAAATAATCATTGGCCATCCAAAAAATATTTTAATAAACTTTTATAACATTTACTTCTCGTCTCGTCACACGAAATATGGACGATAATGGTGTTTTAATGCTTCTCGTCTGTCCCGGTATCATCAACTCAATCAGAAAGAGTTTAAGTCCTTTAAACTAGAATATAGTTCCCGGCCGTGGGGTGCCGGCAGAGTAGAATAGCACCTCCCTCTTGTACCAGGTGTCGTAAGAGCCGACTGAGGTACTACGGAACCGACAGTTGGCGGTATACCCATCCAGAACAGCGTAGCTAAAATGCAACAGGGCGGGGATGGGCAGCAGCATCCCCGTCGCGAGAGCTACGCCCTGCGATTGCCAACACGCTTGCCCAGCGCGGCAATTATGGGCAAAATCCCCCTCATATGATAGCACAAAATAGAACCAGGCCCCCAGTCCCCGGCAGCTCCGCTAGTCCTGGTTCCGGCAGCGACCACGGTAACGGCGGAGCAAGGGGTGCTAAGAATCCCCGGCAGAGATCCGGCTGCCACCCTAACCGACGACGACTGGCCCTGGCAACATATAACGTGCGCACTATGAGGACTGATGAGAAGATTGCGGAACTGGAAGAAGAGTTGGGTAGGTTGCGATGGGATATTATGGGGTTATCTGAAGTCCGTAGAGAGGGCGAGGACACGATAACCTTGAAATCCGGCAACCTACTGTACTACCGGGAAGGTGACCAACGGTCCCAAGGTGGTGTCGGCTTTCTCGTTCACAAGTCTCTCGTTAACAACATCATTACCATCGAAAGTGTGTCGAGCAGGGTTGTATACCTGATACTCAGAATATCCAAACGATATTCGTTGAAGGTCATCCAGGTATACGCACCGACCTCGTCACACCCAGATGATGAAGTGGAGACTATGTATGAGGACGTAAGTCGGGCCATACATACGTCTAAGACCCGCTTCACGGTTGTTATGGGAGACTTCAACGCAAAGTTGGGCAAGAAAAGCGATGATGAGTTGAGAGTAGGGCAATTTGGATGTGGGCAACGGAACCCTAGGTGCCACATGCTGGCAGACTTTCTGGAGAAAGAGGAACTCTTCATGATGAACTCTTTCTTCCAGAAGCCACCTCGCAGGAAATGGACCTGGATGAGTCCCGACGGTACCACGAGAAATGAGATAGACTTCATCATGACTAGTGAGAAACGGATATTCAACGACGTCTCCGTGATCCACAGGGTAAAAACCGGCAGTGATCACAGAATCGTCCGAGGCAAACTGAATATCAACGTTAAACTCGAAAGGTCCCGTCTGATAAAGTCTACGCTCCGACCTTCTCGTGCCCACATACAAAACCCCGAGAACTTTCAGCTCGAGCTCTCAAATCGCTTTGCTTGCCTGGAGAACTTTGCGTCAGTGGACGAGATCAATAAGGGGCTCGTAGAAACTGTCCAAACGGTGGGTTCTAAATTCTTTAGACCCCGCCGTTCAGATAGACCTCAGAAATTCACCGATCATACTCTAAATCTCATGGCCGAACGACGCTCGCTAAGACTGCAGTCTTCCGATGATGCAAAGTCATACAGGCGGCTCAATAGACAGATTTCAAAATCAGTGCGGTGCGACATTCGTCTCTTTAATACTAAACATGTTAAAGAGACAATAGAGCGGAACAAAGGCTCCAAAGTGTTCGCGAGGCATTTTTCTATTGGGCAAAGCCAGTTGACAAAGCTGAAGAGAGAAGATGGCAGTATAGCGTCAACGAAGGCAGAGGTATTGCAGGAGATCGAAAGGTTTTACGGACAGTTATACGCCTCGGTAACAAAGCCTGTAAACAGCGCGGCCAAAGACCCAAGAGCCAAGCTGACCCGACACTTCACCGAAGACATCCCGGACATTAGCCTGTACGAGATTAGGATGGCCCTGAACCAACTTAAGAACAATAAGGCGCCGGGTGACGACGGAATCACTTCAGAGCTTCTGAAAGCGGGTGGAACGCCGGTACTAAAAGTCCTTCAGAAGCTTTTTAACACCGTCGTCCTCGAGGGCATAACGCCAGAAGCGTGGAACAGAAGCGTGGTGGTGTTGTTCTTCAAAAAAGGTGACAACACCTTTTTGAAAAACTACAGACCCATTTCGCTTCTGAGCCATGTTTATAAGTTGTTTTCAAGGGTCATTACGAATCGTCTCGAACGCAGGCTTGATGACTTCCAGCCTCCCGAACAAGCCGGTTTCCGGAAGGGTTTTGGCACCATGGACCACATACATACGCTGCGGCAGGTTATACAGAAGACCGAGGAGTATAACCTGCCACTTTGCTTGGCGTTTGTGGACTATGAGAAAGCCTTTGATTCGGTCGAGACATGGGCTGTGCTTGAGTCTCTCCAACGATGCCGTATTGACTATAGGTACATTGAAGTGCTGAAGTGTTTGTATAATAACGCCACTATGTCAGTTCGAGTACAGGAAGAGAGCTCCAAGGCGATCCCTTTGAAGAGAGGCGTAAGACAGGGAGACGTAATATCTCCGAAACTGTTTACTACTACTCTGGAGAACGCCTTTAAGCTCTTGGAATGGAAAGGACTCGGCATCAACATCAATGGCGAATACATCACTCACCTTCGATTTGCCGACGATATCGTGGTCATGGCAAAGTCGATGGAAGAACTAAGCACGATGCTCGAAGGCCTTAATCGAGTCTCTCAACAGGTGGGTCTTAAAATGAACATGGACAAGACAAAGGTCATGTGTAATTCTCATGTTGTACCCACCCCTATTTCAGTTGGGAACTCGGTTCTTGAAGTCGTTGACTCGTCCGTCTACCTAGGACAAGTAGTCCAGTTAGGTAGGTCCGACTTCAAGAAAGAGGCCAATCGCCGAATCCAACTCGGTTGGGCAGCGTTTGGAAAATTGCGTAACGTCTTCTCGTCCGACATACCTCAGTGCCTCAAGTCGAAAGTTTTCGACCAGTGTGTGTTGCCAGTGATGACTTATGGCACAGAAACGTGGTCTCTCACTATGGGCCTTATTAGTAAGCTCCAAGTAGCCCAACGAGCCATGGAGAGGGCTATGCTCGGAGTTTCTCTGCGAGATCGAATCAGGAATGAGGAGATCCGTAGAAGAACCAAGGTTACCGACATAGCCCAGCGGATTGGCAAGTTGAAGTGGCAATGGGCAGGGCACATAGCGCGGAGAACTGATGACCGATGGGGTCGAAAAGTTCTCGAGTGGAGACCACGTACCGGCAAGCGCAGTGTAGGTCGTCCACCCACGAGGTGGACGGATGACCTTATTAGGACCGCAGGATCGCGCTGGATGCAAGCCGCTATCAACCGGTCTTATTGGAAATCATTAGGGGAGGCCTATGTCCAGCAGTGGACGTCCTATGGCTGAAATGATGATGATGATAGTTCCCGGCACGTAAGTTGAACAAAAAAATATCACTCTCTCCCTTTCGTTAGCAGAGAAAACAAAAGAGAGGTAGCTTTGGTTTAACGTTCAAGTTGTTTGCCGGCTACTATACTAGTGACAGAAAACCAAATCCAGACTCTACGTCTTTTTCTTTCTGGCTGATTTGCAGTTGAAAGTAAAAGCTCTCAAGTTTAGTAAAACAAAAAAATATATTTACCTGACAAATCATAAAATAAAAACAAGATAAAACGGTCTCATTAGTAACGACTGAAAAACACGTCACCAAAAATTCCAGACAAACATATTTTTGTTCACATCTCATGGTTCATGTCCCTCCATGAATTATTGCTTACAAAACGGAACCCTAAAGTTTATACTCCACCTATGCGGAGCGGAGAAGTGTGGAGATGGTAGAGCGTTGTAATCCAGGAGCTCAATTTTTGAAACTATAGAAATTGACACTTATAATCGCATCCTTATCCCGTTTGCACTAAAATAGATTTTCAATAAGTACTACTTACTCGTTTTTCTGCTCTTATCCGATCTTGTAACCATTTTCCCCAAAGGTACGTTTAAGCAGGCTATCGGTTCAAAAATAGAGAACAGAATTCTGCATGATGAGTGCAGTACAGAAAGACCATGTTAGGTTAGCGAAGTAACAAAAAAAACATTCCTCTCACGGTTGTGTTTTTTATGTAATAAAGAGGCAAAATGGCTCCTCATGATGGCAAAAAATCACCATCGGCTAAAAATCAACATCGAAGACGCTACCATTATTTTTTTTGTTTCTTCATAAGCACATTTGACACTTGTGCTGTAGCTTCAACAACTACAACGCTCTGAACGTTTCTGTAACTCTTTGGTAGAGTACGGGCCTTATTGCTTACAAAACAGAATCCTAAGGGCCGGGAAGGTCGCTGAGTCATAAAGTCGCGTCATATAAAATGTCTGTTTGTTTGTCCCTCGTGTCGCAACGCTCTAAAATAGACGCAGCTTTTCAAACGTCTACAGAGCAAACTAGAATGTTTGGTATACTTTCATAGACGTATTAAATTACATTGTAAGGAGAGGGTGAATGAACTTGCGTAACGCGCCGAGTTCACGCCTAAATGCGGTATAATATGAAGCCAGCTCATCTACGAAATATTTTTTACAGTTATTGCATTGTTTCATAAATTATATTAACAAAAAATGTATGTTATTTGTATTTATATTTTTGACTTGATGTTATCAGTATTATAATGAGAAAATGGTGATACTAACACCACACTAACAATATATTAGCAACGACAATTCAATGCTTTTTTGTCTACGATTAGAGTCCCGGATGTGCAGAAAATAAAAAAAAACATTTTCAAAGAAAAGTTTTGCATTAGTCTAGGATGTAGGACACTTACCTAGGAGGTGACTATTTACTGTTGACTTGTAGCTGCCAAAATTGTACTTCTACGAGAAAACAGACCCAGACAAAGAGTTCCACATTCTAGCTCTCAGTATTAGGAATGTGGAACGATGAATTTATTTCTATAATGTTGAGATTCACCGCCTCTTTATTTTCAATTCTATGTATTGTATGCAGTTGCGTGCCAAATC
The DNA here is from genome assembly GCA_949316475.1 of Hypomecis punctinalis. Classification (NCBI taxonomy): domain Eukaryota; kingdom Metazoa; phylum Arthropoda; class Insecta; order Lepidoptera; family Geometridae; genus Hypomecis; species Hypomecis punctinalis. The sequence continues at coordinate 17,587,563 of OX438810.1, forward strand.
AAAGCAAGAAGTATTGCTTTAATAATGAACATCTGGGCTATTTGAAAGTTGCAATTGTTTATACCTCATTTGAGTGTTTAAGTCATGGACGTTTGGAATTCTTATGCGATAACTGTGGAAAATAAATTAGTCGCAAAAACTACTCATGTAGATTGAAGATTTTTAAGAATATTTCTGTTGAAATAGTAATTTATCATCATCATTTCAGAAACAGGACGTCATCTGCTGAATATAGTCCTATCCAACAGATTTACACAACAATACCTTGTGAAACGGATGGATTGACAAGTTGAAATGGAAGTGGGCAGAGTACATAGCTCGGAGATCTGATGACCGACGGGGTCGAAAGGTATCGAGTGTCTCCACTTGATTACCTTTCCACGTACCGGCAAGCGCAGCGTAGGACGTCCACACACAAGGTGGCGCTGGATGCAAGCCGCTACCTACCGGTCTTTTTGGATATCCATAGGGGAGGCCTAAGCTATATCCAGCATGGTCGTCTTAGGGCTGATGGACTTAGGGCGGATAGACCTCTTGAAATCGGCATGCAACCAAAGCGATCCTACCGTCTTACTGGGGTCATCTGTCCACCTTGTGGTTGGACAACCTACGCTACGCTGACCTGTAGGACTATGTGGTATTCACTTGTAAAGTACTACTACTGTTGTGTTTTATTTAAGTGGAAATCAGTCCCGAGTACAAAATTCCTTCAAACGAAAAATATGAATGCAGATACGACCTACATCCGTAACCTATATTTCCAAAGTTAATGTAGACTTTTGTTAATAACTTTCGTAATAAATTTAGACTTGAATGAGATTTTTTTGGCTTGCTCCAAATCCTATTCACAATGAAAAATGCAATATACCGAGTGCGGAAACCGAGACTAATAAAAATGGCGAACATAAAATCCGAAATGCAATGAGCGAACGGAAGCCAGATTCTGATTGAACGCTCGCCAAAACACACATTTGAGAATACCTAATATCGACTATGAATAGATACCTAAGTTGGTACATGTATTAATGTGGCATATAAACCTAAGTAGGTACGATAATTAATGTATCGCTATTGCGCCAAAGACTATAATTATGGGGTGTAAATTATGACCAACTTTTCAACCATTGTTACCACCATACTATTCTTAATTACTACACTTTTCAAACTTTTCCACCTGATGAATTTAAGTAAAGTAGGTGCTAAAATATTATTTACAGGTGCTAATATATATAAAAAATCTTATGTTATACTGAGCGCCACACAAATTGAAAGATGGGAAGTTAGCCGCAGAGAGCTGCGCAAACGCCAAAATATAGACGTTAGCGAGTGCCAGAGAGACGAGACGCCGGCGCACACACGCCCGCCAACCTCGTGCCTCCCACTCGCTCCCTATGCCCGAGCTCACTACTTCGCCATTTGTATAGGCATTGTGCACACATGCGCAATAATTAGCGAATCACGGCGAAGTGTCATCTGCGGCTAACTTCCCATCTTTCAATTTGTGTGGCGCTCGGTATATAATGTTTGTTATCAAACTCCTCCGAAACTAATCGAGCGATTTTGAAGTATTTTTTGTGTTATTAGAATATTATCGTTGCGTGTACATTCTAGAACACGTTTTTAATTATTATTACAATGTGTTATTTTCGACGTATGACGAGAAAAGTTAATAAAAAAGAAAAACTTTGTGCGCCACCTTCGGTGTGCGAGCCTGTCTCTCACTTGTCTGGTTTTAATTTATACAGCAATACACCATTTTCCGGGTCAGCTAATGTAGTCATTAATTACATAGATACCTAAGTGTCTAATCAAACTTTTAATACCTATAGGTACCTACCCATACCTACCTATTTCAACATCTTGTACCTATCGCTGAATGGTGCCATATATAAGTATCGTTCGCCAGACGATACGAAAAATACTAACAGTAAATAAACACATGACAGTTAAACCGTTTGCTCTCTCAGTTAACATTAAAATGTAGGTCAAGTTTATAAAGGATCTTGCATGATCTCATTCTTCGTTACGTATGCTCGAGAATACATATAATAAGTAACATAACAGCTCCGTATATGGAGTATGAAAAGTACATTGTGCCCTCAAAGTATGTTAATTTAACACCAGTCTGTCGAGGCAGCAGATTTTAATCTTATGAGCTTAGAGTATAGTAACTATTTATATACTCTAAGCTTATGAGCATGAGCTTAAAATCTGGTGTCGTGATACTACAGACATTTTGTGGTATTCTGGCAAGCTGTAGGTATAAATAACTTTTTCATGACATCTATTCGAAAAGGACTACTTGGTTCGCCTTTGAGTGCGCCCAAAGGTGGTGTTTTCTATAAGGAACTTTATCAGTGCGCCGGAATTTTCTTTACCGCGCACTTTTTGAATTTGGAACAAATAATTGCGACGGAATGATCTTTGCCGCGCACTTTTTGAATTTAGAAGTATTTGTAATGTTAGTGTTCAGCGCCAAGAAAATGAATGAAAAGAATCTAAATATAAGTTTTCATTTGTTTTACTATTAGATACCATTTAATTTCAATTTAGTTTAATTTTACTTTACGTTTTATTAAATAATAATATTACAATAAAATATGAGGCACCTTTATAAATATTTTTATGTTAGTTTGTATACGCTGGAAAGCTATTGGCTGGAGTCAGTTTTTAAGTCGCCTCTGAACATGGCTTAGTGGTTAAAACAACTGAGAGACAATTTAACGTGTCATCCGAGCTACAGCAGCGTTTAGTTTTAACTTCCACTCGTGGTCACCCATCTGAAAAATGTCTGAGATGAACGTTGCACCTAAATCAGGAACTGAAACGTTTAATCAAACTCAGCTATAAGCGCCACTACACTATACTATATGTAGTGTATGTCCTGCTAATCCATTACTATGATTAGTGTTTTTGTTTGTATTGTTCTTAATTTCATCAAAGTGGTAAAAAAGTGAAAAAGGCGGACTAACTAATACTCCGATGTAACTCTACTTTTATTTATAAAGCTGATATGGAGCTATTAATAAACGCAAGATAACAACTAATTTAGGTGATCAGTATATAAACATCAAGTGGCAATCCACCTACCTAAACATTATTCACTCCTGATTTAAAGTACACCATTTCCTAATTAGAGCAGTCCTACATAGGCAATAGGCATCGTAAACACGCGAGCGTGCTCGTCAAGATGAGGTCATGTCTATGTGGGAGTTATACCGCAGAAAACTTTAATCATTACGTAGAATATTTAAACAAATAGTGTGTTGTAACGCCGATATTAATTATAAAAGAAGTTATTTTACGAGAATAAAACAAAAGTCCAATTCGGCTTCCAAGATCCAAAGTAAAATAGAATCTGTAATTTCAAACTTTTAGATACAGTATAATCTCACTAATCCGGCACTTCAACGGAACGTCCAGTAATCCGGCACCCTTCCGCCCGCGCCTCCCTCGCCACTTTACGCCTATGCACTCCAACGCCGCATCGTCGCCTAGCAGTCTAACCTCAAACTTATCACGTGTACGTGCGTACATGCATTATATTCTCTTTATACACACGCATACATACATTAAAATGGTTTGTTGTCTATAATACAGTAGGTAATCTAAACATTCCAATAATCCGGCACCCTCTGGTTTTTTAATAGTGCCGGATTAGTGAGATACTGTACTTACAAAAAATAGCCATATAAAAGACATAATAAATTAGATAAGAGTATTCGTATTATACTCATCCTGTGTGGAAGTCAGGGCCCTGTAGACGGATGAGAGTGCTTTTGCCCAGATCACACGCACTCTAAAGTAATTTAATAGGAAAGTAATAAGTATAAGTTAATAGAGCTAAACGGCTCTCGATCTAAAATATCTAAAAAGTAGAAAAAGTGAGAGGGATAAACGCAAAGAGAATCTTAGTCAGGACTTTAGTAGGTATTATTATAAACAGTCACCGTTGTCGAGTTTATTCCAAACCCTTACAAGTCTCCAGTGGGATTCATAGACGAAGACGATTCATGACGAAGTCTCTACATACATAATTGTAGTTTTATTTAATTAATGAAAACGCAAGTTTCTCTAATGATCAGCGTTTGCTTCATTGTCGCTTATATGTATAGTGAAGAACCTTTAGCTAGTTTTGTATTTAGATTTAAGTAATGAGGAAACAAGATAGCCATATTTGGTACTAGTTGTAGACCGTGGCTTCGCCCTCGTGGTATTTTAATTTTTGTGCAACATACCCAGACAACCCAAGGAACATTTTATTTTTTGGGAAAAATGTAGCCTCATCACTACATACATAGTATAAGACAAAGTAGCTTACCACTGTCTGTCCCTATGTATGCTTATATCTTTAAAACTACGCAACGGATTTTGATGCGGTTTTTTTTAATAAATAAATAAATATTTTGGGACATCTTACACACGGCCTCTGACCCCAAACTAAGCAAAACTTGTGATATTGCTGCCAGAGACTGATATACTACATATACATATTTTTAAATACATACTTATAAAGATAGAAACTAAATAACACCCAGACACAGAGCAAACACTTATGTTCATCACATAAATATTTGCCCTGGGTGGGGATCGAACCCACGCCTCTTTGATCCAGAAGTTAAGGTCACTAACCACTGAGCCACCGAGGCAGTCAAAGTAACAAAGATAGAGCGATTTAAGATGTAGGTTTATAATGTATGTATAATACACCTGTGCGAAGCAGGGGCGGGTCGCTAGTTATAAATAAGCCAAACTATGACCATTCCAAAAATCAAGTCAATATGTTGCTCCGTTGCTACGAGTTAAAAGAACAAAACAATAGACCAACAAACAAACTTTCGGATTTATAATATTAGTATCTAGGGAAGTAAGGATGGTTAGTAGACAAAATAACGATTGTTATCGTAACAAATGTTTTACGATATATTTGTGTTTATGATTAATATCGATAAAATGTTACAAATATAACCCAAGTAATACTAACAGTAATATACGGACAAAACAATAGAAATATACATGTCACAATATTGATTTAGTGTTAAAAAATTACAATTAATATTTATTTATAGTTTATCCACACGAAATTAACACCTACAATCTACATTCATACATAGTTTGGGACCAGGGATGATGTGAGATCTTCCCCAGGTCCCTATTCTTGCTGATTGCGATCGGAGAGGTGGTTGGCAAAGAAACTCGGAGGTCCGGATAAAAACTTCTATAATTCCGACTTAGATGGGTACAGTTTACAATGGCGTGCTAAGTATTTCTATTTCTATAATTAGTGGCCTGTAACAGTAGCCTAATTATAATGAAATGTTGAAATAATACAGCAGAAAGAATCACTAAGTATCCCGCCGGTTTTTGACACTTGTTTTCTATCTAGTGATGGCACATGCCAGCTTGCATTTTAAACTAAAACTAGTGTTGTGACCATGTCTCACCACAGATTATAAAATAGTCGAATTGTGGGTGCGTGTACAAAACGCCACACTAGTATACAATAAAGTTAGTAGCAAAATAAATACCAATTCTTAGAAATAGAGCCGATAAGTCACGTACCGACATGCACTTTGATAAGAACGTGTAAGTATGCCTGGCAGGTGAAATATGATAACAATATATTGGTTTTTAAATTCTCAGATCTTTCGCAATTCTCTGATTCTACTACTAAAGCGGAAAAGCTGGCAGCGTTACAGTTTATGCATAAATGCTGTAATTAATGTAAGATCATGAGTGGAAAGTTGTGTTTTATTTTTCGATAAGCAAATATGACATTTAAGTAACGGAAACACGGACTGCAATAATTTGTACAATGTACATCTCAGCACCACTTTGTTAAAATCTGGGCGCTATTGGCATAAATGGTCACGTGATCGAGTGAGAGCAGGATCGAGCATCTAAAGTCTACAATTGTGCGAACGGGAGAGCATAACATGCGAACGTTGGAAATGATTCTATAGTTTGAAAAATGGAGCTCCAGGTGCAGACTTCCTCGTGCGTAAGATCTATAACGCCGATGTTTACCTAAACAAGCCACAGAACAAGTAACAGTTACTACGTGAGCCAAACTTGGTCTGTTTACGTTACTAGTTTTGCTTTTTTCACGTGAGATGTTAATTATAGGCGAGCTGCGCGCGCGCATCCGCCGCCGTGGCCGCTTGATTCACAGCTGAGCTGTACAAGGACGGAAACATGTTTCCTGTGTGTTCATAAGGACTTTTGGCTACTTTTAGTTTCATTTATGAATGTGTGAGGTATTAAACCAGTTATCTTTGTAACATAGAACATCATCCATTGAATATTCTGACTTGTGTCTTGTGTATCATGTGTTTTTCAAATTTTTTTACACCTTGGCGGAATAAATTCGACTGCGTGAATCACCACCAAAAATCACCAATTCGTACAGTAGCCAGTAGCGTGGTAAAGATGGCCCTATTGACTCCGAAGGCCTAAAATAAGTTATGCAGTGGAATATTATAGACAGATACCTACAACAAGGTTCACCCAAGGATGTGTTACATAGTAGAAACATAGTCATGTTAGATTTTACAAAAGAAACTCAAAACTTAACGAATTCGACCACCCACTTTTAAATAACTTGCATATCTCCTATTAAAATGCACCCAACCTCATTTAAACCTGAAGAATGCACTTCCAAACCCATTAAAACGTTAAACAAATATTTTTCCAATACTCAGTGCAAACATTGTTATCTAAGAAGTGCTTTATCCAAGTCCTTGCCGTCTTTATCGGTCCGGCCCAAAATACTCAAAACTACTTATCGATTGATAAGATTTCTTGTTATCTTTTAGTTACATCATCTCGGTGCATCATGTTTACTCGTAACTGTTCTTTGAAACGTTATACTCGTAGATCATCGATTTTGTGGATAACATGGCATGTATGTATACTGGATATATTTTTATATACAGGGTTACAGGCTAAGTCGACCTTTTCCAGTTAAGGTGTGTAGTTTACTACGTTTCTGACTGATTTGACTATGAAACACCATATCCTAAATCTCACAGTTTTCGAGATATTTTAACTAAAATACTTTTTATAAAAAGTTAATTTTACGGACAATATTGGGTAGTGAAGTCATAAAACATTATTTTACATGTAAAAATCAAATAAAAATAATAATACGACTTACACGTTTCAAAATATCTGAGATGATAGCCGAAAATTGGGAATTTTATATATACCAATTTCAAATATCTTTTTTTTTTTTAATTTAGGATAGTGTATTTCATAGTCAAATTAGTCAGAAACAAAGTAAACTACACACCCTTAACAGGAATAGGTCGACTTACCCTGTAACCCTGTATATTCAGGGTGTCCCTGAACTCAATGTCAAGCTGGTAATTCTGGAACATCCTGTAACTATGGGTCTCTAAAACCGTAAATATTGGAAACCCCACCCTCTTAGTTTTTGAGATATGGTCAATTTTAGAAATGTGGCCAAAAATGCCACCTTGCGGTACTCCAGTTCAAAACGGCTTGAACTGGAGTTGTTATATAAAATAACAACTCCAGTTCAAGCCGTGTCTTGGGTTTTCAACATTATTTAATTTTTATGTTAGTTCAAGGACCCTGTATATACTGCGTATATTTCTTGACTAATGTAGGACTCATCGGGTAGTTTGACTAGGTATTTTTGTCAGCGATAACCGAAGTAAGGCAACGTTCGGCATGAACAGTCTGAAAACCGTGGAGTATTTTGATGGGTGACGGCGGTTGGCATTTACAACTGAGCGCTGGCATGGCTCGGATGACATATTAAATTAAGGGCTCGGTTGTTTTATCCATTTAGACAGTTTTAATAACGTGGCACCAGGGTTAGACATTGTTATTTTCGTGTATTAATTAAGTATTTGCAGAGAAACCACATAAGTACTTACTTCTCTTTGACCGACGAACCACCGGAGGAGGTATACAATTCGACGCGTATATATATTTTTATGTATAACCACGCATAACTTTTTTCAAAGTAGTCCGATTTCAATAATTATTTTTTTATTGGAAAAAGTATACTTCGAATTTGGTCCCATTTGTATTTTATCGAAATCGGCTGAGCCATTTTTGATAAATCAACAATAACGTGATCCATCGATCCGTGCAAAATATTCGCGAATTCTGTTCACGGGTGAAGTCGGTAATGCTAATTTTTGCAAAAATTAATCTTGTTCAGAAACTAAAATGGTAGATATTTACAAAAAAAAACCGTGTAATATGTCCTGCAAACCGATTGAATGCATACAACAAAGTAGTTTGAAAGCGACCCCACACGTACGTATACGCATACAGTTTATGAACTACATGCATTTAGGACATACACCGCGAATACTTCAATTTGTATGAATCCCGAGGGAGCCATATCTGTTGTACGATGAATATAAACGAAACCTTCATTAGCGCGGCCTATAAGCTTTTGTAGAGTTTATTAGGGTTCCGTAACTCAAACGAAAAAAACGGAACCCTTATAGGATCACTTTGTTGTCAGTCTGTTTGTCTGTCCGTCTGTGTGTATGTCAAAACTCTTTATCTTGGGAACGCGTAAAGATATCGAGTTGAAATTTAAACTGTATACGTATATCTATGATCTCTTGCAGTTGTGTAAAAGAAAAACTACTTAGTTATCGATAAAACAAGTTAAACAGGTTTCAAATCCTGCGAACGTGTCAATTTTTGAAATGTTTATCACAAAAAGAAAGTTTCTATACACCTAGTGTGTGAAGCACGATAAAAATAATTTCATTGATTAAGCAATGCGTCATTTCTCGTTAATGGTAAGAAGTTCTAATAATTTCACATTAAGTGACTGACTGGTTTAAAGCAGTTCTCACAAATGGCGCTTCCAACAATGTAGTAGTTGGTAAAAATGATAAACACTCATTAATTCGGCACATTCGCAGAGCGCGATTTAGCTTAATTGGACAAAGCATCTGGGCCGGTGTCCCAGAGGATGCAGGTTCAAATCCTGCGAACGTGTAAATTTTTGAAATGTTGAATTTTTGAAATAAATCTGAAAACTGTACATTTTTATTTAAATCACAAAAAAATAGGGCCTCAAAATTCACAAAATAAAATTCAAAGTGAGTAAATCGTATCATGTAAGGTATCATATAAAAGAACTTCATTAGCACATGCTAAATCAGGATTTTAATTATTTTAACAATTTGTTTGTACTTGTCCGGTTTTTTTTATATAAACTTTGGGACGTTACTGCTGGACATAGGCTTCTTTTTCAGATTTTGAATAAGATCAGTTGGAAGCAGTTTTGATCCAGCGTGTATCTATATACTTCTCTAATTTTACTATGTTATATAGGTATTTATTTATTTTCTAGTGTGTGTCGGATATTTAAATAAGTAAACAAATTTTTCCTCATGTCAAGTAATTGATTCGTAAATGGCAGATTTTGTTAAGATCATATTATTGTAATTCCCCGTGTCTCAGACAGACTTGAGATTCGCAATCATTCTCAGAAAAAGGAAAATACTTTGGAAAATCCAAACGATATTTAAAAATTTCAAAGTCACGCTCATCGCGTATTCGTTGCTTTCTTATTTACTCATATTAGCACAATATCAGTGAATCAAACGTAAATGTCCTTTTAAATTATATCAGTCTTAATACATTTCTGCTAAATAATAGTCTACCCATAGTATACTTACTCATATTTTGAACACCGTTTAGAAGCGTCTTGCATCCAGTGGTTCCATCAGTCTTAACTAAATCGTCTGTACAATTTATTAGTAGACATTCCACAATACCAAAAAAAAAACAAAATTTCCTATCCATTCAGTTATACTTTATGGCGAGTCATAATTTATGGCGATTTTACGTTAATATGCAACTATCAGCATTGCTAGTGTTCAGATAGGTGACTTCAGTTGAACGTTGTCCCAGCTCAGATAAATCGTACCACAACAAAGTTTCAGGGGGTTAAAAATGGCCTGAATGACTTCGAGAAAAGTATGGTACGGCGTTGTTGCCCGACTTGGCCCCCGCATTGCCGTGTCCCCAAATTTTTTGTTCTATGTCATTTCTGCCACATCAGAAGTCTTCAGGCAGCTTACAACTAATGCAAGGGCCATCCACCCGGCCTATACAAAATACACTATCTAGTTATTTAAACATAATCCCAACATTCCTACAGCCAGAGAAAGTTAATAACGTTTATATTCGAGGCACTCGAGTCAATCTTAAGGAGAGATTACCTCCGGAATCTCCTCTTGAGTCTGAATTATAAATGCATTTACATATTTCATAAGGGACCCAAAATACCCGAGATCTGCAGTTACCGCTCCTATTGGAAATGAATTTTTGATTCGAGCTAGTTGCCAAGATTTGGTTACCATGAATGGTAATGAGTGGTGCCAATTTTCTGTGGGCGGTTAGTTACTGAACTAAAATTTCATTACCGTACGCCTGTATCCAGCGTATTGTATACCATGTTGTAGATATATTTTCAAATCGCGCGAACGAAGTGAACGAAGTTCATATCTTCGTTTTAACACAGCGATTTTGCGTTCGTCTATCTAGATATTGGTTTAATTGTACAGGTCGCATTTTTCAACGAATCTCGACGAAACTTGGTACACAGGTTTTATACATTACCTACTAATAGAATTGTTATGTTGTCGGAAATTTTCCATGGGTATTTCCTTCAAAAAGGAGGGAAAATTGCTATCACGCTATGTGTCGCCAGATCCACTGTTCGGATTTTCTGAGAACTACTAAGACTATAATTTCGTAGATTAAATTTGTTTACAACAAATTTAGAAAAACGAAATTATGCAACGTATACATCCGAAATTACATATTACGTTTTATAAAGAGCTGTGGGTTTCTGAATAAACATAATATTTGTTTTGCAATCTTGATCGTATGTTCACCTTTTCTCATTTCCATTATGCGACGCTCTGGCGTGAATTTTATTCTAGAACTTTACAGCCCCATTGGCTTTGCATTCTATGGGCAATATTGCCTGGCCCTGTATTGTCTTTACGTCCTGGCGTTCGGCTTCGCTTTTCCTCTCGCTCGCTCTCGTGGTGCGAGTAACTGACGCGAGCAGGAGAAAAAACGAAGCCGAACGTCAGAACGCGTACACAATATGGCCGCTGCTGCCTTTTCAACCTACTAAACCACTGGGCAACATGGTTTTAACTTAGGTTAACTGGATATCTTCATGATATGAGTGGCACGTAAAGTAGAAATGTTATATATTTAAGTAAATTATATTACTTTTAAAAAATACAAGCTTTTGAGATTCTGAATATCATGTAGTAGCAGAGTGCTAGCCAAGACAAGTAAAACAAGCCCAAACATGACGGGTCTACATTGTTTAGGAAATAAGTTCCAACGCCACCTTCCGACTCCATCATCAGATCAGCTCCATGGTACCATATTATTGCATTGTTACATGACATACACCTGAAATGGGGCTGGACACGTCACATGTTGCGTTGCAAAGCAAACAAATGGTGTAAACTAGTCACACTATGGTGCCCAAGAGATGGCACTAGAAGGCAAGGACGTCCAATCCGAGGATGGGACGACGATATCAGACTAACCTTGGGACCATACTGGACAAGAGTCGCTGAAGATAGACCACAGTGGAGACAGTTAGAGGAGGCCTATGCCAAAAGGCACACTGAGCTGAGGGACATTTTATAGCAATAATAACCAGAATACATTCAAACAAAACTCGCTCAGAATAAAAGGCTAATAATAACAAAAAAAAAACACAAAAAAAACATGACATACATATGCGTATAAAATTTCAGCTCAATCGGAAACCGGGAAGTTGGTCAAATTTAATTTGGAAGATTCCACTAGAACTTACATACATCAATAATTTGCAAGTTAAATAAAAGTAATGAGCGCATTGACCTTCTTCCAGCAAAGTGCACAGTGCTACTGTAGAAATCTCATTTTGACAGGTTACGAGTACAGACAGCTCACAATAAAACCGTGGAGACACCCACTTAAATTCTTCTTTTTTATCGCTTCTCAGTAAGACCTTTTAACTCGGTCAATTGAACATAACTACAGATACTACTATCTTTATCTTTGTCGCCGTTCACTCAACCAAGACCGAAAGAATTTGCATTGAATTGCCAACAAGCGCCTTTCAGTTTGTGTATTTCATGCTATCTGCCTTGTAGACGTCAAAATCTGCAGTAAAATTGAATTTACCTACGCAGTTTTTTTTAGACCAATTGACTATACTGTGTTTCTCTAGATTTACATAATTCTAGGAAATCAATACAATATTCAAAAAATATTATTGTATAACTCTGTATAATAAAATTGAATTTACCTATAGATTTTATTAGATCTGACTGACTCGACTAGTAAGTCTAAAATATCAAGATAGCTCGTTCTCTCAGATCAAGATGTTTTATTTAGAAATCGTTCAAAGCCACTTAGAATTTCAAATAGCAACATTTGAAACCTAATTTGGTCGCTAGTTCAATGCCCTCACTATACTAGAAACAAATAATTGTTTCCAGATTTTTAATCGTATTTGACCGACGAACCACCGGAAGAGGTATACAATTCGACGCGTATATTTTTTTTTATGTATCTTAACTTTTTTCGTAGTGATCTGATTTCAATAATTATTTTTTATTGGAAAGAATATACTTCGAAATTGCTCCCATTTAAATTTGATCGAAATCGGCTGTGCCATTTTCGATAAATCAACAATAATGTGAAAAATGCAACATCGATCCGTGCATAATATTTGCGTTCTAGCGATGCGCCCCGGCTTCGCACAGGTGTATTATACATAATTATAAACATTTCTCTTGAATTACTCTATCTATTAAAACAAACTACATCAAAATCCTTTGCGTAGTTTTAAAGATATAAGCGTACATGGGGACAGACAGCGGAAAGCGACTTTGTAATGTAATGTAATGATGATTCTGGGTGAAGTCGGTCATGCTATTTTTTGCAAAAAATAATTATTGTTGATTTTAGTTAAGTCTCTTTTTTGTGTGATATATGAAAATCTCGAAGTTGTTCCGTTTATTATTTATTTTTGGGTTATATATGCCTACCTACCTGTAGTGTTGAGGAATCGTTTTAAAATCTTTTTTTACAAACACAATAATCTATATTCATTTTCTCATCATTAATATCAATTATGTTTGATTAAGTACACGTAATCTAATTTGATCCCCATTCAAAATTCTTTACAAATCATTTCTTTAGAAATTTCAAACTAATAGTCCCTTCTGTGGGAAAAATGGTCCATTTCACCATCTGTAGTGGAATATTTTATTGTGCATGGATTAAGCGTACCCAAGGGACGCATGCTTTTGTATATCCCGTGAAATATAGCCGGCCAAAGGGCTGCCTACTGTATATTTAACAAGCTTTGGAGTTTTTGTGTACTATATTTGATGGAAGAAAGGAAAAAACGCAGCTGGATATGGAACAACTTGATTAAATATGCAAGCAATATGCGCTCGCTCGCGTGGTACGGACTTGGAAATTGATTTTAAACTTCGTGGAGCAATGTCGAAGAGAGGTTCATTAATTTAGACGCATAGAGAAATTGAGATAAATCTACATTAACTTTTATAAATTATCACTGTTTATAGCAGTTACATCTGAAAAGTGAATGTCTGATAATAGATATGCTCATTTACACTCATATTTGATGCTCAGAATGATGAGTACTGTACTGTATCAGCATTTTAATAGTCCACTGCAGGACGTAGGCCTACCTGCGAAGGGTGATTGGGCCATATCCAACACGCTGGCCCAGTGCGGGTTGGTGGGTTCACATACGCCATCGAATTTCTTCTATGGACATGCAGGTTGCCTCATGACGTTTTCCTTGACGGAAAAGCCAGTGGTGTGAAATTCCCGTTTGTTGCCCGTGGTCCTACCAGATGTACTAGTAGTAGGACCACGGGCAAGATTTTCCGTACATAAATTCCAAAGAACTCATTGGTACAGAACCGGGATTTGAACCCACGACCTCACGATTGTAAGGCGGGTGTCATTAGCTATAAGCCACCACGTCTACTACTACTAGAATGATGAGTACTTAAACGTATTTTTGGATCAGAACATCGGTTCTGGAAAACTATATTTCTCTTTTGGTTTCTAAGGCTTGATGAAAGTAACTATATCATGGACAGCATACTTAAAAAATAGGCCGATAACAATATTTGGCTAAGTACTTACCAACCTACATAATTATAGTTAATCGTAGCGCTCTCTCATACCGATCACCGAAGCGTAGTAGAGTCAGACTTTAAATTGGACCGCGAGGAATTACTATAAATATGCACTGCTACCATGACTCGGATAACACGTATTGCCTGCCCTAGTTATTTTAACCGGTTAACTATAGGCTGTTGAAAAAACCAACACCATCCGGGCTAACATACACACCACGACACAATTTGATCGACGTCTCAAAACGAAACATAGTTGACGTCGGTTCCATCGGAAGATCAGCGCCGGCTGTCACGGTCGGCATTATGCTGAGAAGGGACCAGTTTTGTGGCGAAAATTTAACGTATAATTACTGTTTATATTTATTCATGTACTATATTTTTGATGTTTGTCTTGTACTATGTGGTGTTTTCGTTGCAAATAAAGTTATGTCTATGTCTAAGAAATATATTGGTATCTAACACGTTTTACAATATGACAAAGCGCCGATTTATGTCGTCGTAGGCCGGGTATACTCCCGGCCTACGCGAACTTACTCTTTATATTTCGTTATATTAGTTTACACAAAGTTTGTTTATTAAATACCTGATGAAAATCAGAGTTTCTCAACATTTTGCATGTGACATCTATTTTAACTACTACACAGGTATCCAGATGTTGAACATTCGGTTAGATGTTTTGAATTAACATCCGGAAGGTTATTCACTCTCAGATCACGTCTGCTAGCGTTTTAATACAATAATATCTTACGAATAGATCTAATCGTTGCCTTGAGATGTTTGTGGGCACAAAAAATTAACAAGACAATGCATACTGCATTACATAGATATAGCGTTACATCCTGTTGAAGCACAATTTATCGTAATAAGTTGTGGGAGGTGTAGAAACACTTGTTAATTTCGAAGACTGCTTATTATTATTTAAGGGATGATTTATATAGGCAATGAATCATAAGGACGGGGCGGGCGCTGGGTGGGCCCGGAAGGGCCCCGTACGACGCACGTGCGATGCACATTCTATACATTTTGTGTAAAAGCGCGGACGGGGCCCGTTGGACGTGCGGCGTACTGGCCACCCCAAAATGTATGGACCATGTGTCGAACGTGTCTTGTCCGGGCCCGTGCCACGCCCGCCCCGTCCTAATTATAGGTAATTGAATTTGTGAAAAAGTGAAAGCTTAGTGTAATTGAAAAGATATGTTATATTATGGCGAATAAGAATTAAGTACCACAAAAATAAGGACGGGGCGTAAAATAATAGCCGTGGTGGTCAAGAGGTAGTGACACCCGCCTTACAATCGTGAGGTCGTGGGTTCAAATCCCCGGTCCCGTACCAATGAGTTCTTTGGAATTTATGTACGGAATTTCACACCACTGGCTTTTCGGTGAAGGAAAACATCGTGAGGCGTCCTGCATACGTCCGTAGAAGAAATTCGATGGCTTATGTGAATCCACCAACACGCACTGGGCCAGCGTGGTGGATATGGCCCAATCACCCTTCGTGGGTAGGCCACGTCCTTCAGTGGACTATTAAAAAAAAGGCTGGTACAGTACCACAAAAGGCAAACCAAATTGTTCAAAAAGCAAACCAAATTGTTTTATATTAGGTATATTTTTTTAAAAGATAACCACAATTTATGAGTTTTTTTTTAATGAAAATATGCAAACCACTGACACCAGGGTCTGAGGTTAAAAAATAACTGTGAGATTTATATCTGTGTATGTTCCTCTTGAATGGTGAGATAGGAAACATTGTTTTTTATTCAATATTATAGCAACAATAAATACAATCTAAGGTAATTAAATATTTGAGGAAAATCTACAGATACAATACGGTTTTCTTTGATGTTTCAGTCAAACAAATAATGGTTAAATTAAATTAAAATTAATTTATTGAGCTTATAACACGGCAAAACCAATTACATTATAGCTCACTTAATATCTAATTAATAAAATAAATGGTTGGTTAATCAATAAGAAATTCTTGATTTTAGAATAAGTAATTCTTGATAAAACATCACGTTTCTACTTGTATCAAGGGGTACATAAACTATTGCCATTGTAGAGAATTCGTAGAGTACAACCTCTACAAATCAATTTACATCTCTACACAGTTATGTAAGGTTTGTCTGTGTGTCTGTCCGTCGCGGTTATTTCGCGGCAATTAGATCCAATCGCCACTATTATGAATGTTATGTAAACTTGGGAACCGTAGTAAACGGAGAATTCGACCGTGCGAACTGTTATAAGACATTTGTCTTACAACCTCTTACGTATGCATTGATAAGTGTGATAAGAACGCGAAGTTGGAAAGCGAAAGTAGATTGGAAACATACAACATTTTGAACCTTTTTGACCGACGATCCACCTGAGGAGGTATACAAATTGACGCGTATATTTTTTTATGTATAACCACGCATAACTTTTTTATAGTGGTCCGGTTTCAATAATTATTTTTTTATTAGAAAGAGTATACTTCGAAATTGGTTTTATTTAAATTTTATCGAAACCAGCTGAGCCATTTTTGATAAATCAACAATATTGTGAAAAATTTTACATCGATCCGTGCGAAATATTCGCGAATTCTGTACACGGGTGAAGACAATCATGCTATTTTTTGCAAAAAATAATTATGTATCTAATAGTGTAATAGCTAAGAATCGAATTCATTGAAACACAATTTTTATGTTAAATATTTAGATCTTTTTTAAGATTTGGCGAAACTTGGATTCCCTCAAAGCTCTATTTACTGGTACCTAAGTACCTAGGATTCCCTCAAAGCTCTATTTACTGGTACCTAAGTACCTATACATAGACCTAAAGAAAACTGTTCGCATATTCGTCATCAGGGTTATTTCTAATCAATTAGCATCCTTTTAGGGGCTTATTCTGTACATCAAAACTAACAACTATTGTTCTGCGACTTTTGTCAAAACTAAAAAAAATCAGCTGTTCCATACATTTTGTCGCGGGTGAACGATAAATTTTCTATTACGAAGAATGAATTTTTTTTTTATGTTTGACAAAAGTTGTTAGTTTTGATGTACAGAATAAGCCCCTAAAAGGATGCTAATTGATTAGAAATAACCCTGTACACGAGTACCTACTATCTTTACTAATTACTAATATTATAAATCTGAAAGTGTATTTGTTGATTTTTTTGTTAATCTTTCACACAGCAACAGAAAAACAGATCCACTTGATTTTTGGCATGGATATCGTTCGTATGGAAAAAAGCTTGTGTTAAACATTTTAATTCAAATAACATTGAAATTCAGCATGTAAAGCTGACAGCCGCATTGCAAATATTTTAGAATCATTCTGCTCAGAACTTAATACCAATAAATTTATAATAAAAACCAGCAGTTTTCGAAAATATATATTATTCAATTAAAGATCTGGCTAGGCGACTGGTAGAGGTGACATGTGACCAGAATGCTGGCATCTACTTTGGCCAAAAAATTAGAATAGCAATTTAGCGAGGCAACGCCGCCAGCATTTGGGCCACGTTGCCCTCTGCCCCGGGTCTTTTAGATTAGTTTTATTTTTATTTTAGTAATATAAATTTTAGTGTTTAGTATTAGTTTTTATTTTAAATAGGTTAATTTTATTCAATTCTATATTAAAATATGCTAGGGTTCTATTTTATGACATTATTAATCCGAAGTTTACTTAGTGTGTGTATTTATCACACCACTAGCAAACTGACAAATGATTTCCAACCTTCCACACCAAAACATAAAGTTTTCTTCACCACTGCACTTTCCTTTGCAATCTTGCACTAGCTGCTTCGTTATCAAATCGCCAATCACGTGATGTGATTCCAATACAAGTCAAACATCGATTGAAATTGGAACTGCCTTTGTTCCTAACGACTATA
Source organism: Hypomecis punctinalis (assembly GCA_949316475.1). NCBI lineage: Eukaryota > Metazoa > Arthropoda > Insecta > Lepidoptera > Geometridae > Hypomecis > Hypomecis punctinalis. The sequence goes on from OX438810.1 coordinate 17,605,650, forward strand.
TCCAGATATATCTTTATATCAGGGCAATGCCTTATCAGACATTCACGTGCAATTGATAAAGGAATAATCACTGTAATGCTAATGACTTAAGGCTGAATAGTTGCCATACGATAGAGGTAAGCGGGATTTAGACTTTCTATTTGCAGAGGTCATATAAAGCCAAGGTTTGGTAAAGCTAAAGTACCAGTAAAAATTTTGCTGCTTATGTTACGTTATTTCTAAGTCTTTACAGTTGAAGCACTTTACTTGTCTAGATCTAATTAAAGATCTACGGGATTATTTAGAAAGGGATGATGAGATTATGTCCTTGGTATCTATTTATACAGGGTTATTTCTAATCAATTAGCATCTTTTCAAGGGTTTATTCACAAGGGTACATCAAAACTAACAACTTTTGTTCTACAACTTTTATCAATTCTCAAAAAAAAGGTTGTTGTTCCATAGAAAAATATCATTCACCCTCGACAAAATGTAGGGAACAGTTGTTTTTTTTTTTGAGTTATGACAAAAGTAGCAGAACAAAAATTGTTACTTTTGATGTACAGAATAAGCTCCTGAAATAACGCTAATTGATTAGAAATAACCCTGTATGTATATTCAAAATATGTAAATTTCTCAAAAGTAACCCATAAAAATTGTCATATTTTAACAAAGCGTCTGATAAAACAAACACAATTACATCGCAATAAAGTAATATAATAATAATAGTCATAAACTCGTGGAACTAAAGTGTAACTAAGCAATGCACAGTTCTAACCCAAATTCTATGACTATAAAAATATTCAATAAATTGCCAAATAATCTAAAAGATATCGGAAAAGAAAACTGTTTCATAAAACAACTAAAATTTTTCCAATTATCCAAATGCTTACACATTAGACGAATTTTTAACGATAATCTTAAAAACATAATAATAAATCGTTTTAATACAAATAATAAAATTGCCATACCCTCATAGGGTCATATGGAAGTATAATTATACCATGTTAATTAAGAACTGCATATAAATTTCATATGGTGCAATAAATGATTGAGTTTGAGGATTCAGACCACCGTAATGAACAACTTTTTTACAAGGAGCCAAACCGCGATTCGAAAAAAAAAATAGTCAGCTGTCCCGTACTAACTTCTGAATTGATAAAATGTAAGGCAAAACTGTATTTTCCCCGATTAAATCTTATGAGAAAATTGGAATATCAGGGATAACATAAATACTTATTAGATTTGCGTATACTATGTCAATATTGTGTGTAGTTAGGTACTATGTATAATGTGCCTTATATGGCTATTACCTAGTTACGCCGTAGCTAACCTTGCACCTCAATAAAGTGCTAATTATGCCATCTAACTAGGTAATGATGATGTAACTTGATATAGTGATACAGCTGTGTCATGTAATCATTCATGTCTCTGTATAAAACTCTATAATACTCTATATAGAGCGTTGTCGATGGTTTTTTTTTGCAAATTTGGGGTCGATTTATTGTCGTGATTAAAGGTGACGTCCACAAGTGGTATATTATTAGAGAAAAATCGAACCAAGATGATATATACATCATTTGAAAGCTTGACTGATGGGCTTCTCAAAACTATTTAATTTAGATTTTTTTATCCCTTCGTTTTTTTTTAAATGTGATTAATAAATTGTATGAAAAATAATGATACAGCTTTGTATTTTTTCTAGTTTAGCAATAATACAGTGCTTATATCGTTATTTTACTTCCATTCGTAGCTGATTCTTGAACATTCATCTCTTAATTTGCTAAAAATAAAAATTATAACCTACTAGTGTGACCAGTTAGTAGGTATAATGTGACAAAAAAAAACACTTAAAAACTAAACTTTTTAACTAAAAATGATTCTATTTAACAATTTGGAGGTTACTTAATCAAAGTTGCTAGAGATAAGCTACCTATTGAGCCAAATATATGTATTTATCTTAATAGATTCAAAATTAATTAAAATAATACGGAGGGCTCTTTTTTGGTTTTAACTGATGCAATAGACTCATAAAAATATGAACTTTCTCAAAATGTAATGAGTGTTGTGGTTAGACTTTTTGATTATTATTATACCAGACTCCATACATTTTGTGGACATGTCCTTTAATATATCATAACTGTTGTAGATGTTGTTATATACTAAGTAGTTATTGATTAATTAGATATATTGGGCTCTTTTGCACCGGGAATGACCGGAGATGTGTTATGCTTATGTGTTCAGTTTTTAAGTTTGACAGTGTTTGGTATCTACTGTATGACTTGTATTGCTTTTTAAATTTAATAAACCTAAATATTATTCTAATCCCAAAAAAAAATAATTAAAGTTATAAAATAGCCTTAGTTTCTTTAATATCTCTTCGTACCAAGTATTTACTAACTTTATTTATGTGATATAATGCTTTCTGACCTCATTCTTCGCAGCAATAAAAACTTAATAGTGACAAACTCAATTGCTCTAAGTAACAGTTAAAGAGTAATAAATAGGCGACCTAATCAAGAGAAACGATCTTCTCTACACGTCCTTCTTCGTCGGTAAACCACCCCAAACTGTGGCTAAATTAAAACGAATAGTGTTGTCAACTACTTAGGGGCCTACTATTTACTACAATGTGGATAATATAACTCCTGGTCGAGATCATTAGATTGTAGCTATAAACATCACGATTACTCCAGCTCAAGACTGTAAAACCGCATCAATATGGGTTCATTTCTTTGGTAGGTATGAGGTAGGCCATATACAGAGACAGACACTGAAACGTCAATTTTTTAACACCTGATTTGGTGCGATAACAGCAATGGTAAAAAATCACTGTTCCGTAAAATAACTCATTAGCTTACGATGAAATATAGAATAAGAGGTATAAATATAAGACAGCCGATTTTTTGGGATTGTAGGAATTTGCGATGGAAGAATTTTATTTCAATAAGTATGTTCATTTAAGTCGAGGTTTTTAGATTTATTTTTTATCTTGTTATGTCAATGGTAGGCCCCCAACTAGATTCCGTTTACGTCGTATCTACAACGTACTCTGTGACTCGGTCTAGACCTATAAATAAAGATAAAGTACTCATTCGCAATTCCCGGAAAATAAACTGCAGTTGCCGCAACGTACACTGGAATAGTTTGAATGTCTGTTGGAAAAGTTCCGCGCTTTTTGGCCTACTTACAGTTCATAAGATACTGGTATATGGCTTTGGATAGAAGATACCTGAATTAAGATTGAAGAAGTATTCAAAGCATCATTTCATCAATCAAGTCTCTGTTAAGACCTTTAAATGTAAGAGTGATGAGCGCGGTGCTGTGCCGGGCAGTGTTTTGCAGAGGTACAATATATTATTATTCATTCATTCGGATTTAAGAGCACTGCTCTTATCGGTGGAGCAACTACCACGTCTTGCGGTCTTCCGCCAGTGTGTTCACCTCCCTGTACGACATGACCTCTACCTTCTCTTTGATCTGATCTAAAAACGCTCTCCGTGGTCTTCTTCTTCCTCTCTTTCCTTCTACTTTTCCTTCTATTATGGTTTTCATTAGATTGTCATGTCGTACAATGTGGCCAAACATCTTTCCCCTTCTATTTTCTACTGTTGTAATTTTTTTTCTTTTCTCTTTCACCATGTCGAGCACTTCTTGGTTGGTTTTCTTTTCAGTCCAGCAGATTTTTTCCATCCTTCTCTAACACCACATCTCGCCTCAAGCCGTTCCCTATCTTTCTGTGTTAATAGCCATGTTTCACTAGCGTAAAGTGCAATGCTCCACATTTAGGTTTTAATCAGTCTTTTTTATATGTTTTGCTATTTTAGATTTGAAGAGGTGATTTTTGTTGTTAAACGCTTGTTTGGCTATTGATATTCTAATTTTGATGTCGTTGGTGCATTTCGCGTCGTTGATGGTGAGGGTGCTCCCTAAGTATTTAAATATTAATATACTTATATTAAATTCTGGGTGGCACAGACATGTGTAACGTTTACCATGCAAGCAACGCGTAGCTTGTCTCGTCACTACATTGAATAAAAAATTAATTTGTAAAAGCCGATTGGCTAGAGAAACTAGAGTGGCGTCAGAGTTTTAAACCGCCTGAAGCTCTCTATATAGTAACAAGCATATTCAATTTAGCTTGCCATCCGAATCATGTCATAGCTCAGGGGTCAGGTGTAACCCAAGATCACACATCCGAAGATTGACCTTACCTAAGAAGCCGTGGTGGTCTAGAGGTAATGACACCCGCCTTACAATCACGAGGTCGTGGGTTCAAATCCCGGTCCCGTACCAATGAATTCTTTGGGATTTATGTACGGAATTTCACACCACTGGCTCTTCGGTGAAGGAAAACATCGTGAGGCAACCTGCATATGCCCGGAAAATAATTTCAATGGCGTATGTGAATCCACCAACCCGCACTGGGCCGGCGTGGTGGATATGGCCCAATCACCCTTCGTGGGTAGGCCTACGTCCTGCAGTGGACTATTATAAGGCTGATACAGTACAGTACAGTAAGATGCATGTAGAGATCGGTAAGAAACTCCTAGTCAAGCAATGCTATAAGTGTTGTGTTTAAAATGAATAGAGTACAGTAAATTTATATATATTATGTAGTATTAGTTTATCGAGGTAAACATCGTGTTATAGTGAGTTATGGCCAACCCAATATGACAAGACAAGACAAGATAAAGGCTGATTTATAACAAAGGCTGACATGATTTTAATAGTTTTTACGTGTTATTTATGGTAAGCAGTGTCATAAAGTTCTAAAATAGAGACCAAAGCTAGCATATACAGGGTTATTTCTAATTAATTAGCATCCTTCTAGGGGCTTATTCTGTACATCAAAACGAACAACTTTTGTTCTACGACTTTCGTCACAACTCAGAAAAAAATTGATGCAAATTATTAAAAGTATATATTTTGGAAGTCTGTTCATTTCGTATTTGTTCGTGTTTTTAACCGACGATACGGAGAAGGTACTCAATTCGACGCTTGTTTTTATGTGTAACCACGCATAACTTTTTACGTAGTTGTCCGATTTCGCTATTTCTTTTTTCATTGGAAAGAATGTACTTCAAAATTAGTTCCATTTAAGTTTTATCGAAATCGGCTGAGGCATTTTTAATAAATCAACAAAACTGTGAATAATGCTACATCGATCCTAGCGAAACATTCGCGAATTCTGCCGAGTAAAGTCGGTCGTGCTATTTTTTGCAAAAAGGAATTCATTTCGCATTAATTATAATCCCTTAGCCACTTATTTCTAAAATGAGTTAACTGTTACACGTTCTGAGCCCTTAGTCCAGGTTTTGCGTAGTTTAACTTTTTCGTTCTCGTGTGGCCCCATATTTTGGTTAGCTCTTCGTCGTTTCCGCCAGGGATGCTGTACAAAACTGTATACGTATAGAGCCATACGGAAACAGTTGTAGTGAAAAACCTAGACTTGGTTAGTCCAGGTTCTCGTCTGAAAGAAATACCGGACAAGTGCGAGTCGGGCTCGCGCATCGAGGGTCCGTACAAACACGTTGTTAAAATAATTAGAAACTTGTTTTAGCATTGCAAATGCAGTTCTTTATAATGATACTTCACTTGAAATTTGTTCGGGTCAGGAAATGGATTTACATGTTTGCAATATAAAAACATCTCTGGACCAGATAGACACCTCGTACATCGACGGAGAAAGTTAATACCGCGGGCTAACTTGACGCCAACGCCATCTAGTTTAGATATGAGTAAATACTGAGATTTAAACTGTTGCTTTAAGAATTGATTTTATAACTTATTTGATTTGATTGCTATTAAGTTTGATGTTTTATATTTATACAATTATACATTTACATATTATTAATTTATATTTGAATTTATTTTCAGTTTAGACAGAATTTTTAACCAATTTTTTGTGAATTTTGAGGCCCTATTTTTTGTGATGTATATAAAAATGTGCAGTTTTCAGATTTATTCCTATATGTGTACTCTAAAACAATGCTTCTCGCCAAATTTCATAATTCTATGTCAACAGGAAGTACCCTGTAGGTTTTGATTTTTGTGAGTGCAAAATATGCGGTTTTTTACTACATAAACGGCTCTAACTTTTTTATACGGTAACTGAGAAGCTTTTCTTTTACACTACTGCAAGAATTCATAGGTTTACGTATATAGTTTAAATTTCAACTCGATATCTTTACGCGTTCCCGAGATAAAGAGTCTTGACATACACACAGACGGACAACAAAGTGATCCTATAAGGGTTCCGTTTTGTCCGTTTGAGGTGCGGAACCCTAAAAACTAAGAAAAATGAATTCATGATATAATTAAGTACTCTAATCCACCCCTACTTTACGAAATTAGCAGAAACAGAAATAGCCCAAACACGTTATTTATTTTTCCGTTATTTAAAACAGTGACCTAGAACCACAATGACTGACTCATAGCCATAGCTCATTCGCATTCAAACCAAGAGAATATGCATATTTACAACCTTATTTACATTCGATTATTATCACTGTATAAATAATTAATTTGGTCCCCGATGCCCTCTCACCTAATTGCAGTGTGCCAATAACCTAATACATAATAAATTACAACGTTATAATTAATTAATTCAAGTTATAAATAAACACATTGTAATGTAAATAAATAAATCATTAAAAAGTGTTGTGCTGTACTGCAAGTGAAAGTAATCTACTTGTCTTTAGAGATCAGTATTTAGGTATTCTGAAACTCTTAAAATCAGTAAAGTTGGTAAAACAAACGAGTAAGAGAAAAATCATAATAAGCGATTAGCGACTACCATTTTCAACTGATGCAGAACAACGGAAAAAATATGTAGTCCGATGATACACATAGAAAACAGATCAACTTTTTAAGAATTTCCCGCAATTTGGGGAATTCCCCACAAATTATTATTTACTGTGAAAAGGTGTGCTTAATCAGATTAGCTGTTTTATTTTTCACGCATGGAATGATTTGTAGAGCAAAAAAAATATGGTATGAAAATTTGCTACCGATGTATCAGTCAAACTGCGATTTTAAGAATTAATAAAATATATTTTCGTTACTAATATTCGGCAAAAATAAATACGGGTAAAAAGAATCGTTACAAAAATACCGAAAACAAAGTTGCCCTGAACCTGCCTAAAATACAATATATAATATGAAATTGTTAAGAAACGCTATTCATTTTGACAAAGAGTAAACTTTCACTCGACAATTTCACGTATTCCTTTAATTACTTTGTACGAAACTTAACTTACCCAAAGACCATACGGAATTACGGAATCAGGAACAAAAATGTATTATCACTACATAGTATAAAACAAAGTCGCTTTCCGCTGTTTGTCCCCATGTATGTATCTTTAAAACTACGCAACGGATTTTAATGCGGTTTTTTGAATAGACAGAGTGATTGTGAAGCCGGGGCAGGTCGTTAGTAAAATATAAAACGAAACAGTGCCCTACTTTTTGGGTACTAAGAACCTTAATTAAATTAATAACTCAGTCCTACGAGTGCCCTTCGTGTGAGATCGATCTCTATTAAAACTCAATCGCACACTGCATTGTTTCTCCACACAAAATACTCTATTGTTGTACAAGTATTGTTCTAGTTCGTACTCTAGTGTGAAAATGACGTAACGTATCATCAGGAACGGACACTTACGTCTTTTTTCAATTCGTTCCCATCACACGTGCTAACAGAATGGAAGCGTGAACTATTTTTGTGAATTTGTGACTTACGTCACTTTGCCACAGGGACATGTGTTTCAGAAACAGTAGTTTAGTTGAAAATAAACAATGCTATTCCGCATTGTTACGATAGTAAAGTAACACGGAGGAATTTTGTTCGTGTGATTTTATTTTACGTATTTCTTGAGTGTAACTTAAGTTTTTTTTAGTTTAAGGTCACGCGTTGATGTCTAATATACGGCTATTTCAGACCTTACTATTGTAACCTGCTGTAGTAGAGTGAAAATATGAAAAAATATTATTGCTAAAACTAAGTTTACTAACTAATAATAAAATTGAATCTTCAGGCTCTCGGTAAATCTTGGTATTTTGACATAATTCAATGTAGGAAACTTTACCCGGCGCCATTTTTGTTTTTTTGTTTTATGAGTTCCAGTTCCAGTAGGTTCCAGTTACCTACTTTCCAAAATGAAATAAAATTACTTTGATCATTTTTATAACAAAAAAAACATATGTAAATGTATTTTCATTTGTAAATATTTATATGAAGTATTTTAATAACCCCTGCGAAATCGGAGCTTAACTCTACCTAGCATAATACATAAATGTATCAAAATATTAGTACTACCTATTTCTTTTACATTATTATTAATCAAGACAAGGCGAGAGTTATTAGAAATAATTGTCCATTAAAATTTAAACTTAACTATTTTACATATTTTAACTTAGGTAATTGTGTTATTGCATAATTTAAAATTAGAAGTTGAATCGCATCCATAAAACAAAGGTCAGTTTTAATTAAGAGTTTGTAGAGATGCAAGGTTTCTTAATATTTCTTAGAACCACTCCTTGACATTTTTATGCATTTCTTTGGTATTTTAGTAGACACTATAATTAGGGGCGTAATTATAATAGTTATTATGATAAACTTTGTCTAGAAAAGAGCTTGAATTTTTGTGATTTGCAATTCAGATATGTAGAACGCGAATAAGTAATTATACTTTCATGTTTATATTCTTGAAATGTTTAATGCGATTAAAATTTTTACGGTATGCTCAACCATTGATGTTGTTATTGTAAGCTTACTGAGTCCTATTGCTGCGAAATGGTCTCCGATCTCCTCTTGATCTTTTCAGTTTAACAATTTTATGCTGTAGATTTTTAATTTATTTTTTTATTTCTATTAGGTTCACGTTTGACTACACACTAACTAATGTTAAGCAGATGTGCGGTCTAGGGTAAAGCACGCTTACCTAGAAGATACCTATTTACTCGAGATTTGAAGACACCCACGTAGTACTTTAACGAAAAGACAGACCCAGGCAAATCGTTCCACATTCCGGCTGTTCGTATGCGGATTCGAAACGCTTGGTTCTAACGCACGGAATGTCCACCATAAAGGGGTGGCGCTTTGGTCGCGTCTGTTCAGCCGTACGATAGAAGAAAGGGGCAGGGGCGACCAGATTGTGCAACTCCTGGGCGCACTTTCCGAAGTGTATCCGGTAAAAAGCTGACAAACACGCTACCTTGCGACGATGCTCAAGACTTTGCAGCTGCGACTTAGTCAAGGTGTCGTTGTCAATCATCCTCCTGGCTCGCCTCTCAATCGACTCCAGAGCCAGTAGATATTTGGCAGAACCATCCCAAAGGTGAGAGCAGTATTCCATGCAAGACCTGACTTGTGCTTTATAAAGACTAAGCAGTTGCTCAACCAGTATACCAATTCCTTTTCCGTTTTTTTCTCGAATTCCGGCTTGGTCCCATAGTAAAAGTTGTTCATAATGATAGTCTTATGAACCTTCTTTTGGCTTAATACAGGGCAAGGATAACCCCATATTAATAAGAATAATATAGACATAGTAAAAATATCCCCTTCCATTCTCGAGCAGTCGAATAAAAAGAGTTTTTGAACATTAGCAATTCAAAAGAAGCGGGACGCTAATTAAATTAATTTGTCATAAAATGGCGGTATTTCTTTTAATTTTCGCAACATAAAAGGAAATAACACTCGTAACATTAAAAAGACCTGCCTTTTGTTTTAGAGTACCTAGGTGATAATGATAAGATATGATTACAAAGTAAGTGAACCAATTTGTAGTGCTAAGATAAGCAAACGACTAAGTTGGTTTGTGTAAATTTTCGCCAAGAATATTATTCACGTTTTGTGAATAATACACTAGTGACGTCACGAGCCCCCACTCCCAAACTATGACAAGGTTTATCTTTGTCATTTATTGTTTGATTATGACAAAATAAAAAACGTGTCCAATATCTTTTAATAATATATACGTAGCGGTCTATTGTAATAAATAAAATAAAAATACGATGGATACAAGCCGATTCCAACCTTAATATCTTCGGTTCATTCTTAAAGGCTTTGTGTTTGTTGGTCTGAATGTAACAACAAAGCTCATGAACGAAGCGACCGATGTATTTTTGGTTTGGATATTTCGACTTTCAATAAGATCTGTACTTAAATTGTATTACCTTTACACATGTGCAGATTACATAGAAGTTAAATAACCTCTATGTGTACGATTCTATGTTATTTGATAATTGTAGTAAAATAGTTCGTTTATTAGTTAGTGATCAAATATAATGTAAAAGTTTACATAAATGTTTGCTCTAAAAATCATGCAATTATCATATTCTTGCTAATTGTTATGGGACCTTAAATATTTAGGAATTAAAATGTTGCGGTCACCCATCCGAAAACTTGTCGAATACAACTGACAGGTAGAGTACTAGTAGACCTAAATGAAAAAGACTACTTTTTTACCAAAGCTAAGCTTGTGTATGACTGCATATCGTCTGATGTTTTAAATTACATTAGAAAATACATGTAAACTGTAAGTAGTATATACTAGTAAATCAAATAGTAAATTGTAAGTAGCATAAACTAGTATTTTGAGATTACTTTTCGATTTGATTAATACACACAAATTTACAATACAAGTTTTACACAATAGTTGATTAATTATGTCTAAACTCACATCTCGTCTGATTTTATATACTAGAAAATACATGTGGACAAGTGTAATTAATACAACTTAGTATTTCGAAATTGCCTTTCCATTCGATTAATTCTCTTTCGATGAACAATGACAAGTTTTACATAATAATTGAATCATTATGTTTAGACTCACCATCATCATAGAAGTATGCATGTTACGGCACGGGAATCGAACCCGGGACCTCCTCCGCTTACATCATACGCGCCGAAATTAACTCCGACGAAAAACCACACGTCAATCAACAAACACAAGGTTAAACACCCGTTAACACAAATTAAAACAATTGTTTAACTCGGAACCTTAAACAATTGATTAGTCACTTTACACTACGTTTTGAGAGAATCCAACGCAAAACTGTCACAACCAAAACAAAACACGACAAAGTTTGTAAATACGTCAGCGGAAAATGAAGCGTTTAACACGTCCACTGCCTGTGACGCTCTAAACGATACTGCATCAACTCGCTTGGTGAGGCAGTCCGTCCGCGTCACATCTACCTGATAACCCCTACTCATTCGCACTCGATTCAGCCTCGTACGATAGAGAGAGACAAATAGAAAACACACGCTACATTGGACTGCATTTCGTTGCACATGCATCTTAAAATGACAGTTACGAAACTTTCGAAGTAAACTAATCATAGGTTAGTTTAATCAAGGGACGACAAGGGATGAAACACTAACCAGAATATAGTTGCGCAAAGTTTGAGATTTTAGTAAAAGTTGTCTTTTGCCCATGATTCTGATATTTCTAAAGTAGAGTTCTCTCAGCTGAAGTATAACATTTTTTTTGTCATCCTTCTATCACACACATCGATGTATTCTTTGATCATACATTATACTGCATAAAAGATAGCTTGATCTCTGCGACAGTGACATTGACATAGAAGATTGACATATATAGAGTTGGGATAGTGGTGGAAAAAATCGATTATCAAAAAATGTTGTAATGAAATCGAATGAGTAGTTGAAGGTGAGAAATTGGATTTTATTTACTTACTATTATTTAAAATCAAGTATGTGTACACATGCAAATAATGTTATGATATTAATTAAATAAATTATAATAAAATATAATAATGTTACAATAGTATTTTTCGACGTTTTTCACTATTATCTGACTAAATTAAGTTTTATTTAAAATATTGTTAGTATATAAACTATCGATATTTTAAATAAAACTCTATCTAAAAGTCTGTGGTCACGATCATTCGTCGCCCATCACTAATCGGCACGCCCATAAAGTATGACATTGACAGGTACTGTCTGTACTATTAATTTGACCATATACAAGGCAAGACTAAAGCGGTGGCTTATCAGTCAGGCGTTCTATGATATAGAAAAAGAATTCATGACGCTAAAAGTAACCACATACTGTTAGTATGAGGCTTTATAATTATTTAATTCAGTTAATATTTTTTTTTTCTGCAATTATTGTAATGATTCGTATAATGTGATGTATTTTATTTTATTTTTAATTAGAATGAACATAATTTTGAAATATTTGAGAATTTATTTTGTATTAAAATTATTAAATTATTATTTGATGGTTGATGTAATTAAATGACGTGTACTAAAATGTATCAATAAATGAATATGAATATGAATATTAAGAAATTCAGGACTTCATAGGCGTGATTTTTCTGACAGCTGTCGCAGAGATCAAGCTATATTTTATAGAGTTATATAATTTCGATAGGTATGTCAAATTTCTATTTTCCTGAGTTTGATTTTACGGTTTTCTGTCAGTAGTATTTACCTACTAATTTCATTTCGTAGGAAAGCCAATGTTGCCGACATAGCCCAGCGGATCGGCAAGTTAAAATGGCAGAAGGCACGCAGGACAGATTACTGATGGAGCTAAAAAGCTTTCTAAAGGAGACCATGTACCGAGAAGCTCAGTGTAGGACCACCAACAAAGTGGAGAGATGACTTCATTAAGACACAGGATCTGGCTGGAACCGGTGTTAATAAATAATTATTTTTTGCAAAAAATAGCATGACCGACTTCACCCGTGTACAGAATTGCACGGATCGATGTAACATTTTTCACATTATTGTTGATTAAATCAAAATAAAAAATGGCTCAGCCGATTTCGATAAAATTTAAATGGTGGTCCCATTTCGAAGAAATCCCATGAAATCGGACTACTATGAAGAAAGTTATACGTGGTTATACATAAAAATATATATATACGCGTCGCGTATACCTCCTCCGGTGGTTCGTCGGTCAATAATAGGGGAGGTCTAAATAAAGCAATAGACGTTCTAAGGCAGGCTGAAATTATGATAATTATTATTCAACATCATTATACCCATAATAATATTTCATGTCAGCACTTAAATAAAAGCAGCGTGCTTCATCCTTATACACTGATTTTTTTTCATTAAACCGAATGTGAAACTATTTCAAATAAAAACATATCATCGAGTAACTCCTTCAATAAAAAAATACTGAGATTGGTAGAGTCTGAAAATATAATCGTCAGTGGATGACCCTCCATTACAAGGTTCAATTGTTTTGAAAGATCCGCGCAGAACGAAATCTTAACTGGAATTTATGTTCGCAGTATAATGGCCTTAATTTCCTCGGCTGTATATTTAGAATTATGGAAACGTTTTTTTCTTGCGGTAATGAACATTTCTCAGTTATAATTCGTGGAAATACGGCTTACAAATTAAAAGGCTTTTGAATCCAGGAGCCTTATTACCTAAACGTGGTGGAGATTCCGTAAACAATTTGTAGTAGGTACATGTACTCAAGCATTCTTTACTCTTCACCTTAGATAAATTATAAATAATCAAAGCTCTTCACTTACACGGTTTTTTTAAGTGACGAGGATATTTCATCTGGTGTTACTCGTTACGCATAACCACGACAAGTCTGTATCACTCAGAATTTTTAACGAATGCCTCTGAAATATCTAGATCTTAAATCTTGTTTTGCCCTGAAATTTCGCTGGTAGTATTACCGTCCAGCCCGAAATATAGAATTGCTTGCGCACTACTACTTAAAATTAATAGTGGTTGAATTACTTGCAAAGGCAGGGTGTTCTCCAAGTGGGCCTTGCAATAAGTCACATAACTGATGTAACGTAATGTGACACAAGTGCAAATCAAGTTTATAATGTATGTAGAGCGAGTTGTATTTTTAAGGAATGTCAAATTCTAATGGAAACAGAAAGTCACTCCACAGAAAACGCAGCGTAAAGCTTCCACCAGCAATTTCAGATAGACGATCTGATTCAAACAGCAAATATACTTCTGCACTGTAAGTTAGAAAGCTTGATGACTAAAACAAAATAGTCCGTCACAAAAAAAATCACAAAATATTAGACATTTATTTTTTCGTTTGTCGAATTAACAAAAATTGATGAAGAAAGCCCGTAATAGTTCCGCGTGATGTCATAAGTTTCAGTGTAAGTAGTGTATAGACTACGTAGCACTAGTGACGTCACGCCCCCACTCCCAAACTTTGACAAGGTTTATCTCTGTCATTTATTGTTCGATTGACAAAATAAAAAAACCGTGTCCATTATCTTTTAATAATCTAAGTAGCGGGCTAGTTATAACATTGATTTTTTCCATCATCATGACTATTGAAATAAATAAAATAAAAATACGATGGATATAAGCCGATTCCAACCTTATTATCTACTGTTGATTATTTGTTCATATGTTTCTTGGCTTCATATAAGATCTAAATGATGGCTTACCTTGTAGAGATGTTCACTAGAAGACGTTAGCTAAAAAGGACGGATAAATAATAGTAGTGTAGTCGGAGACCAATGAATTTCAGATCTGACGATGGCCACCATACTTACATAATAAAGCGTCAGGCCAATAAAACAAAAGCGACCGAAATTGAAAAGAAAGGTTTTGGTTTCTATTAAAAAGTATTACTATTGTGCCCCAGCGCCAAACTTTCATTGTTTCCGAGTATGAAACAGACTGTGCTGTATATAACAGAACTTTTTCACGTTACGTTTCCAAAATATAATAGAACCTGTTTGTGTACCTACAGTAGGTATTATTACTTATTACTGTGACCTGCGAATTTGGTAATACTATCGAAAACATCTCATGCAAATAAATAAGTAGTACTGTACTGTGCCAGCCTTTTTTAATAGTCCACTGCAGGACGTAGGCCTACCCACGAAGGGTGATTGGGCCATATCCACCACGCTGGCCCAGTGCGGGTTGCTGGATTCACATTACGCCATCGAATTTCTTCTACGGACGCATGCAGGTTGCCTCACGATGTTTTCCTTCACCGAAAAGCCAGTGGTGTTAAATTCCGTACATAAATTCCTAAGAACTCATTGGTACGGGACCAGGATTTGAACCCATGACCTCACGATTGCAAGGCGAGCGTCAATACCTCTAGGCCACCACGGCTTCTCTTCAAATAAGTAGTAAGTACATGCATTCAAACAGTAATGTGTGTTCTATTCCTATTATATAATTATATGTAGTATTCCTATACCTAAACAAATTTAAGAAAACGTTACTCATAGATGCGTTATTCATTCACAATCACACACTACTTTGTACCTACCTATTTTCATTGAAACTGTTTTTCTTTTGATATCGCAGATAATCAAAGAATCGTCCCGGTTGTTTTAGCCGTTTAGGAGACTTTGACACTTACATTCAACTTACACTGACTTAGAGATCTTAAAGACTTTGACACTAGAGCTAGCCACCCCAGCCACCCAGACTTTATGAAGTTACTTAATTTAAAGAATAGTTAAAAAAATTGTCACCTGTGATGATCTAAACACAAATATCTGTGATCTAAACGTACGAAGTAGCCCAGTAGTATGTAGTGTTTATGCCTAATTTACTTACTAAGTACCCGCAATTTTATGTTTTAATTCAATTCAATTCAATTCTTTATTGGTTTAAAACTAAGTAACATGACAGTGTTTAATACTAAAGCGTTACTTATTCTTAATTCTTAATCTTATTATTAACTATTGGTAAACTTAAACTTATTTGCATCGACCGTGGTCACGGGTAGACTCACCCGTGACCACGGTCGATGCAACTCGGTCGAAACGTCGGGATGAGGGGGTATTTATTTATCTCGTAATTTTAGTGCGCGATTAGTCCCGTAGTATATAATAATAACTGATATTTAAAATACAAAATTAAAACAACCAAACCTAGTTTTATGACTAGGTGTCTGTCAGCAATCACCAAAGTATAGCAACGCGAACGTTCGGCACGGTCAGTCTTCGGATGAGTGACATTTTTGGGTTTTCGCTGGTGTCATTTCTGAACGCTACCGTGGCTCGAATGTCACGTTTAATTGTAGGCCCCGGTAACCATTTAGTCATATCAGAGGCCTTCTGGCGGCTTAAAAACTCTGACAACCGGCATATACGAACTTACTAATTACCCATTTGACTACTTATAAGTTTTTACTTGCATTTTAGTAATAACAAAATTCCCAGCGAAATGAAAACATCCGATGGCTAAAGGCGAGGTCACACCAGCGTCGAAATAACCGCGTTCCTAAGGCCATTTGAACACGGAGTAAATATTTTAATACGCTCAGGGCCGCACGTGGCACACAGGTTACAGAGCGGGAATAGATGCAGGTGTTCCAGAACTCTTTTATTTTATTTATTTTTGTACTGAATGCTTACTGTTTGTGTCGGGAGATTAAATACGATGGCGTATGTCAATACCTATACTAAGTCGCAATGGAGGTAGAAGTGGCTCAATAGTGCTTTGAAAGTAGGTATATGTTTAACAGTGGACTAAAGTGGACATTACTACAGCTTAAGTTTTGCTAAGTTTTTCAAAGATCCTGTGTACTTCATTTTCATTTCATTTACAATTTACTGTTTATAATCTTGAAATAAAAGAATACCAAAAATTAATTTGACATTAATACATTTTAAACTAACAAAACACAACTAAATAGTAATAAAATATATATAAGGTATAACTTGGCAAATTAAGCTGCCCGAATAATTTTAATGATTAAATGAACGACTTATTTCTTACAAATGTATAACGTTTATGGTTTAGTTATACAAAAAAATATAAATAATAAAATAAAAAAATATAGATTTGTTGGTTTTATAACGTTTATAACCCATTGTACCGCAAAAAATATTTTTTTGGTAGAAAAACTTTAAAATTAATATAACATTTACAAATATGCATTAAAACAAGACATTTTATAATTAATCATGTAAAACAATAGCCTAATAACATATAATTAAGGTCTATAATGTAAAAATAACACAAATATTTAAAAAAAATATTATTTTTAATACAGGTTCATTATGACCCTCCTCATCCTCGACGTATACCTTTTGTACCACATTCTCGCCGGGTTAATTTAAATGTTTATTTATTTTATTGTAAGTTATTTGTTATAGCCAAACCTAATTGAAGAATGCCCGCTTCGCTATAGAGCTGTGAGCGGTTCAAAGAAAGATTTGAGAAAAGAATTTTTTTTATCTAAAGTTTTGATTTTCAGGACTTCGGGATTTTATAATTTTTTTTTACCTTTCAGGTGATAGAAAACATCATGAATAAACCCTCATCCGAATCCAAATCGCAATATATGCCGAATCATACAAGTCGACGGATGTGAAGTGAGCTACAAGCTCCGCGAAACCCAATCAACGCGCAGCTTTATGTGAGCTTCAGTCAGGATTGGATATTGCGCAGCTTGTAGCTAACTTCACATCCGACGTTTTGTATGAATCGCCTATACCTAAGGATGCGTGGTTGGTGGATATAGCCTTTCCCTCGCCCATCGACAATAGGCCTATGTTCACTAGTGGACTAATAAAAGGAAATATGGTCATCACTATAATTATTTATTCTATAATTATTTATAGTGATGGGATGAGATCGTAAAATTTTTGAGTGGATACCACGAACCAGCTTCGTCCGTAGGACGACCACCTATATGGTGGACAGATGATCTGGATCGCACTGAATGTTTGCCGCTTCCAATTATTTTCAGTTGGCGAGCGGGAAAGGCCTATATCCAATCGTTGCTTGATAAAAACAAGAAGAATAGGCTATTTGACAACATTGAAAATATACTATTGATTGTGGTAATCTTTAAATATAATAGCCTGAAAATGGCATATTTCACTTTATTTAAACTAAAATATGCCTAATTTTCGCAAATCACATGTAACAAAATACGATATTTTATCTGTGACGTAAACGCTCTAAGAAGTGCGGCAACTCTGGTGACGTCACATAATAGTAAACAAGAATTTCTTGATTGACTGTTGTTTGTGTAATTTGTGTTTTGTGATTTCGGAGTAATATTATTGGATCTGTAAGTTACTTTTAAAGTATTTTTTGTCATTTTTTAGATGTGAACTAGCGTATTTACTAGTATTAACTAACGTTATTTACTATTGTGTGACGTCAAAGACCAGCGCCATTACAGAATGTCGTTTTTGATGGGATCTCAAATATCTGTTCTTTAACACTGAATTTCATTGTTGATACAGTAGATCTCTCGGAAATATAAATGTAGTGTGTTTATTATGTCCTAACGAATAATTTAAAACGATTTCCAAAAACTAGTCAAGTAGCCTATTATATTGTTAATAATATTGGATAGTTCTGCTGCTCATACAGGGTTATTTGCTTATCCTGTACTAAGCCGAAATGGAGCGATTCAGGCCATCATTAATACAAACAACTTTTACTATGGGGCCAATCCAAAATTCGAGCTGTTTTATAAAAAATTGCAACTCGGAATCGACAAAATGTATGAAAGAGCTGATTTTTTTCTCGATTTTTTCGTTGGCCCCATAGAAAAAGTTCGTAATGATGGTCTAAAATCTAAATCATTCCCTTTCGGCTTAGTAGGTACAGGGAAGCAAATAACCCTGCATATGTATTATGAAAAACATCAATTACAAAATAGCATGTACGACGTTACTAGAACCACGAAACGCTTCAAATTTTATGTTACTTGACAACAAAATTACCAATACAAAAACAGAAAAAGCCGACGTAAATGTAAATAGCAAAATAGCCATATTTCGCGGGCAGCGAGCAAATTCAATCGAATATTGTAGAACATTGCTCGTTTGAATTCCGTAGGCGCGGTTTAGTTATGACACCAACTTGGCCAGAACTGCGAGACACCTGCTATTATAGTAGGCCTATTTTGCTATAGAGTAATAGTAGGTATATACTGTATTTAGATCTAAGGGTCTTTGTACACTGGCTATAAGTAAAATAGAAACATACCAAAAAGTATAATAAATAAATAAATAATTATTACTCTATCGTTTACAAATTATACCTACAATTTTAATTCTTTAATTTAAATCTAGCATAACAAAATGTACTACTGGATGAGATCAATAACAGGCTCGTAGAAACTGTCCAGACGGTGGGTTCTAAATTTTTGAGACCTCGCCGTTCAAATAAAACCCAGAAACTATCCGATCATATTTCTGACCTCATGGCTGAACGACGTTTGTTAAGACTGCAGTCTTAACAAACGCACTGCAAGTGCAGTCGGACGTTGCGTCATATAGGCAGCTTAATAGACAAATTTCTAAATCCATGCGGCGTGATATACGTCTCTTTAAAACCAAACAAATTAAAGAGACTATCGAGCGGAACAATGCTCCTAAGTGTTCGCAAATAATTTGTCTATTGGGCAAAGCCAGCTGACAAAGCTGAAGAGAGAAGACGGCAGTATAACGTCGACCAAGGCAGAGGCGTTAGAGGAGATCGAAGGCTTCTATGGACAGTTATACGCTTCGGTAGCTAAGCCTGTTGACAGCGCGGCTAAAGACCCGAGAGCCAAGCTGACCCGACACTTCACCGAAGACATCCCGAACATCAGCCTGTACGAGATTAGAATGGCCTTGAATGAGCTTAAGAACAACAAGGCGCCGGGTAATGACGGAATTACTTCAGAGCTTCTGAAAGCGGGTGGTAAACCGGTACTTAAAGTCCTTCAGAAAATTTCAACAACGTCGTCGAGGGCATAACGCCGGAAGCATGGAACAGAAGCGTGGTGGTGCTATTCTTAAAAAAAAAGTGACAACACCTTATTGGTGAATTACAAACCCATCTCGCTTCTGACTCATGTTTATAAGCTGTTTCAAGGGTCATTACGAATCGTCTCGAGCGCAGGCTTCATGACTTCCAGCCTTCCAAACAAGCCGGGTTCCGAAAAGGCTTTAGCACCATGGGCCACATCCATACGCTGCGGCAAGTTATACAGAAGACCAAAGAGTATAACTTGCCACTTTGTTTAGCGTTTTTTTAGCATTTGTGGACTGTGAGAAAGCCTTTGATTCGGTCGAGACATGGGCTGTGCTTGAGTCTCTTCAGCGATGCCGTATTGACTATCGGTATGTCGAAGTATTGAAGTGTTTGTATAATAACGCCACTATGTCGATCCGACTACAGGAAGAGAGCTCGAAGGCGATCCCTTTTAAATGAGGCGTCAGACAGGGAGATGTGATATCTCCGAAACTGTTTACTGCCACTTTGGAGAACGCCTTTAAGCTCCTGGAATGGAAAGGATTCGGCATCAACATCAATGGCGAATACATCACTCACCTTCGATTTGCCGACGATATCGTGGTCATGGCAAAGTCAATGGAAGAACTCAGCATGATGCTCGAAGGCCTCAATCGAGTTTCCCAACAGGTGGGTCTCAAAATTAACATGGATAAAACGAAGGTCATGTGTAATGCCCATGTTGTACCCACCCCAATATCTGTTGAGAGCTCGGTTCTTGAAGTTGTTGACTCGTACGTCTACCTAGGACAAGTAGTCCAGATAGGTAAGTCCAACTTCAAGATAGAGGTCAATCTCCGAATCTAACTCGGTTGGGCAGCGTTCGGAAAATTACATGACAAATTTTCATCCCATATACCTCAGTGCCTCAAGACGAGAGTTTTCGATAGTTGTGTGTTGCCAGTGATGACATATGGAACTGAAACGTGGTCTTTTACTGTGGGCCTTATGAATAAGCTCAGGGATAGCCCAACGTGCTATGGAGCGGGCTATGCTCGGCGTCTCTCTGCGAGATCGTATCAGAAATGAGGAGATCCGCAGACGAACCAAAGTTACCAACATAGCCCAGCTGATTAGCAAATTAAAGTGGCAATGGGCAGGGCACATAGTTCGGAAAACGGATGGCCGATGGGGCAGTAAAGTTCTCGAATGGAGACCACGGACCAGCAAGCGCAACGTAGGACGTCCACCGACTAGCTAGATGGACTGACGATATAATAAAGATCACAGGAACGCGCTAGATGCAGGCCGCTTCTAACCGGCCTTATTGCAAAGATTATTGGAAAACCATAGGGGAGGCCTATGTCCAGAAATGGACGTCTTATGGCTGGTGAATGGATGCATAATAACATAATATACAAAATATACTGTTGCCAAACTAGGCTAGTGCCTGTGTTTCGGCGTACAGCGACCTCCCTACAGGGTAAATAATAACCAAAAAATTACATGAATATTCGTTCTGAAGTACTTAGTTATTTACAATTAGTAGTTATTAATATTAGTCCTTAGTTTTTAATTACTTTTTGTATTCCTATATTATGTACGCATGTGTTTTTAATAAATAAATTACTAATAAAATAACTATGACTGTGACTATTGACTTCACACTGTGAAACCAAAGCATAATACCTAATCTTCGATATTCTTTGCAAAAGAATAGAAGAGAAACGCTTTATTGTTCACACAACCAACTATGTAACAAATAAGAGTACAATATATTAAAAAAGTGCGACAAACGGCGGCCTTATCGCTCAGAGCGATTTAGTCCAGGTGGGGTGTACAATAATGGAAAAATACTTCAGATTCATCAAAGATAGTAGACACTAGCATGGCTAAACAGTTAAAACAACTGGGACCCACATTTGAATGTGTCATCCGAGGCACAGTAGCATTCAGCTGTAGGTAAATGCCACCCGTGATCACTCATCCGCAGACTGACCTTGCCGAACGTTGCTTAACGCTGGCGATCACTAAGAAACTAAATTATGAAATTATGAGCGTTACAAGACTCCAATCGAAACTTGACTTTATTCAAATTCACAACGCACGGAGCTCATCTTACCCTGGTCCTGCCATAAACTACACCACTCTATTGAAATAGTGTAGGTACTGTACAGGAAAGCCGAGTATAATAACCATTTGATTGGTTACCTATGCCATGATTTTCTTAAATTATCACCGTACGCGAGCCGAATGCCTAAACTGGAGTAAGCCCGTAAAAGGTGATCAAAGCGGAATTTTCTTTTAAAACGATGATTTTTATTCATTACGCGATAGACAATGAAATTGGAATCTGAATTAGAATTTTAGATTGGTTAAAGATGGGGGCTTTAAATGTGTCTGGGTCTTGAGAAGTGATGTTTGAGAAAACAATCTTTGAAAGAGGATTTTTTACAATAAAACATTTGTTTTAGTTTTTTTATTTTTGACCGAAGGAAATAACGGATTGTTTTATCACTGACGAGTTTTATTCTGTTTTAATATCCGAGTTAAAGCTGTTAATAAGTAACAACTAGAGAGAGACCGAGCTCCACTCGGTATAAAAATTAAGAAAAAGCGTAAGTATACCTACGTCTATATCTAAACATCAATTTACATCAAAATCGTTGGAAACCGTTTCCAAGATCCAAATGATGCACAAAAAAATTATCAACGATGTATAATATAATACAAAAAATTCTACTTAGTAGTAAAACGTGAGTAACGCGTTAAATTTAGTTAAAATGTTTAAAAAACGCTAGTTCCATAACCAAAATTTTAAAATGTTAAAAATCAAGATAAATATATTGTATAGACTAAAATTGTATAAATTAAAGGACATGTCCACAAAATGTATAGAGGCTGGTATAATAATAATCAAAAATTTTAACCACAACACTTGTTACATTTCGAGAAAGTTCATATTTTTAGTCTATTACATCAGGTAAAAACAAAAAAGAGCCCTCACTTTTTTTTAAAATAAATTTTGTGTCTATTAGGATACGAGTAAATAAATATATTTGGCTCAATACGTTTATCTCTAGCAACCCTTATTAAGTAACCTCCAAATTGATTGATAGAAGCATTTTTACCAATTAGACACAGGTTTTTTGTGTTTTTTGTCACATTGTACCTACTAACTGGTCACACTGGTAGGTTATAATTTTTAATTTTAACAAATTAAGAGATGGATTTGGAAGAATCAGGTACGAATGCAAGTAAAATAACGGTAGAAGCCCTTTATTATTGACTAAACTAGAAAAAATACATAGCTGTATTATTATTTTTCATACAATTTATTTTTCACATTTATAAAAAAATGGAGGGATAAAAAAATCTAAATTAAATATTTTTGAAAAGCCATAAATCAAGTTTTCAAATGATGAACGTCACCTTTGATTGGATAAATTATATTTGTTGGGAGGTACTTAATGGTTATTCATGAACCTAATTATCATCAGTATAGAAAAAAAATTAAAAAAAAAATCTTCTCATCATCTTTTATCAGAAAAAAGATAGGCCGTTCAATTTGGTTAGAGCTAGATTTTAAGATTCACATAATAATAAAAGGTCAAAAACAAATAAACCTAAGCAATCCTTGTATTAAAGATATTTTGCAAATTAATTTACAAATGAACTACGTTGAAAACGTTCTTACCACAAATAAATCGATCATTTTTGTTCCAGCAAAGTTGAGTACTTGTTACTTAGTGAAGAGGTATACTTACTCTCAACTTCAGTTTCGGCCTGAAGGGCAAATTACCAGCCATTTCTTCAGATAAATTACGGAGCTGTCATTAATTTAAGCCCGAATAAATTGAACAGGCCCCGATCTCGTTGCCGGATGAAAAGAAACAGGTAAATCTTTCTTATGCAAGCTTTTGTACAATAGACGTGTTTTCGTTGAAAATGGTAATAGGGTGATCAAACTGTGAACGTTATCTAACTAAAAATGTCTACAAGGATATAGTTCCATGTATCCATATAAGCCGTGGTGGCCTAGAGGTAGTGACACCCGCCTTGCAATCGTGAGCTCGTGGGTTCGAATCCCGGTCCCGTACCAATGAGTTCTTTGTATTTTATGTACGGAATTTCACACCACTGGCTTTTCGGTGAAGGAAAACATCGTGAGGCACCCTTCGTGGGTAGGCCTACGTCCTGCAGTGGACTATTAAAAGGCTGACACAGTACAGTATATAGGCCACTTCTGGATATAGGCATTCCACTCGAGAACTTAATTCGAACCTATCGGTCATCAGTCCTCTCTTTTATGTACTGTACTGTAATGTACCAAACTCTTTTTAATAGTCCACTGAAGGATGTAGGCCTACCCACGAAGGGTGATTGGGTCATATCCACCACGCTGGCTAAGTGCTGATTGGTAAATTCACATACGTCATCGAATTTCTTTTATGGACATATGCAGGTTTCCTCACGATGCTTTCCTTCACCGAAAAGTACCTATGTGGTCCGTGGCATGAAAATCCGTACATAAATTCCAAATACATCATTGGTACATGACCGGGATATGAACCTACAATCTCAGGATTGTAAGGCAGTGTTACTACCCCTGGACCACCACTGATTATTACACCGAACTATGTAACAAGAAAAGAATTCGACACCTTTGCTGTCCGTAGTTGAAATACATACATTTGAAAGTAAACCGAATTTAAGAAATTAATTTATGAATTACGGCCGAAGCCGAATTACATTACGCAATACACAAGGACTTTAAATTAGGTCAGTATTATGAATGTTACAGAGTTAAAATACCAACAAAAACCATTCCCACTATTTACATAAATTTTGCGTACTTTTATGCGACCAACGCTGAGATCGAGAAAAAAAATTGACGGCGATTTTAAAGTTGGTCTCATACTACAAAAGATGATCGTTCTGCCATTATAGAAATAAAATCTCTTCGCTATCTATTTTCAAACCCTTTTAATAGCCTTAATAATTATTGATTAGTTTACATTATTGTTGATTTTTCAAAAATGGGCTCAGACGATTTCTTTAAAATGGGACTACCTTGGGAGTATACCCTTTTGAACTAAAAAACTTTTTTTTGATTCGGTTCACAATTGCCGAAATTATCGATGAACATACACAAAAAAAATATATGCAGACGAACATTGAACCTCCTCTTTTTTGGAAGTCGTTTAAAAATTATTTTGCGCGTCTATTCGTAACGCATTATATTATAATCGAATTATTATCAACGAAATACCGAACAATTGGTATCATAATAAAGTCCCAACTGTCAACCATCTGGCCTGCTAATGAAAATACTTTTTACAAAGGACAACTCCGTCTGCCGTGTACTAGGGTCGGACAAGTGCGGGATAATGATATAATCCTAGGATTGATGGATGTTACCCCAGGACATAGGATAGATAATAGTATCTCTACATCTAATAGCTATTCTATGGCAGGACATAGAATAGATGGTAGTAGATTCATACCGCTAGTGGCGCTAGTAGTCACTGTGTCAAATAACAAGTAAATAGATAATATTATAGTATATTAGTTTTTACCCGCGGCTTCGCCCGCATACGCAATATATCATTATAATTTATAGCCTATGTGTTATTCTGATATATAAGCTATATTATTACAAAGTTTCATCTCAATCCGTTCAGTAGTTTTTGCGTGAAAGAGTAACAAACATCCATACATCCATCCATCCATCCATCCTCACAAACTTTCGCGTTTATAATATTAAGTAGGATATTATAGTAATAGATAGATAGTAAAAAGTTGTAATGGAGTTCATTTTAGCATACATTGTAATCATTCTAGGAGTAATAAAAGCGACATAACAGATGGAGATGTGTAAATATTTATAAATGTTGAATAAAAATGAGCTTGGCCTAGTGTTAAAGCTCAAAAAGTAGTTCGGGTAGCACTTGGTTTCTCTTTTTCTCTCGAGCTGTTTACAAAAGACATTGAAGTGTCTTGATTGTTTTATTCACAAAACCGTAATTAGTAGTAACCTAGTAAAATTATATTCATATCAAATTATTAAGGATGAATTATTAAAACTGCGGGAGTGTAACAAGAACTTGTACTCTAAAAAGTGCGCCCAATTCCAGGGTTGTAGTATACTATAAAATTGTTATTAGAGCGTTGAAATGTAGTCAAGAAGATGGCTATTAGATCTATTTTGCTACTTGGGTAATCTCCTAAGAATATAATGTACTGGAGAGCTATTGAGCCAACCATTATAATATATTCGTGACATTATACGCCCAGAAGCAAATAAGGGACCGTTTTTTATTACCTTCTAAATGTTCTTGGTCGCATTACCAATAAAATTGGGGTGGACTGGAGACGGTGCTATTAACGCCGGGTTTTATTATTCCGTGAATGACGTCATTATCTCATGTTTAAAGTCATCTCATAATTCTACCGAATACTGATTCTTTCACCAACAAACACTTCCTACTAAAGAGATATAGAAAACTGCCTGTTATTATATACATACTTGTATTTTGCAATACAGGACGCAACTATGTCTACCTATTTATAATTAGACATTTAGGTACATATTAAAATTAATATTATGTTTGCTTATTTTGCTCTAGAACCCTTTTTCACAAGATTCGGATTTATTTATCTAAATTAGTTAAGCCATGTCAAAGGCCTTCAGGCGGCCTGAAAAAATTTGACACCAGGGCTAGCCACTCGGCCTATACGAACTTACTTTTTAGTTACGAAACTTGCGAAATAAAACCATCGCCTATTTAGAAGTAGGTAAGTACCAAAGCTCATTTATTTCTGCTATTAGATGAAACTGTAAGAATAAAAATAATATCTGATAAGTAAATTACACTTTCACAGTCAATTTTTAATTATGTCAACATTAAAATTAACCTCACTACTATCAAAGCAAATAATAATACTATGTACTACTTTACATTTAAATAGTATCGAGTTAATTTTTGTAAAAGACGGCTAGCGCCATCTGGAGTTTAGCTCCCGTAACGTTTGTTGACTAGTTCTAATCATTTGGTAGGTACTGCTATCAAGAAATAGGTACTTGTCCTACTGCCGTCAAATGTGTAGTTAAAATGATATGTTAGCGATAGATGGCGCTTGTGGTTGAGTAAAATCAAAAGTTACAATTTGGGGGTCGTTTGTTTAGCTGCTTACACCTTTTATAAGGCAGAGGGAATATAATTTCCCACGAAATTATACATTTTATTATCTAAAATAAAACGAATCTTGAAATAATAATTTAGTATCACCTCTAGTTGCTCTTATATAGGGTTAATAATACTTATTACTATTTTAATTATGATTTTTTTCGTGTCGTTTGATAAATAGCAGACTGTAATGTATCTACTGTTTCGTTATTTAAAGTCTTCTGTCGATCATAGGCCTACCTATGAAATCATTGCCCATATCTGAAACGCAGGACCAGTGCGGATTAAATAAATAAACATTTTGAGACAACTTACACACGGCCTCTCTGACCCCAAATTAAGCAAAGCTTGTGAAATGGCTGCTAGAGACTGAGATGATATATAGTATAGTTATTTTTTAAATACATACTTATAAAAATAGTAACTAAATAACACCCAAACTCTGAGCAAATACTTATGTTCCTCACATAAATTTTTGCCCTGGGTGGGGATCAAATCCACGCCTCTTTGAGCCTTTGAGCCACCGAGGCTGTCAATTCTTCCTTGATGTCAGGGTTATAGAATACGGTAGTGGAAGGTTAGAGATGGCTATACACAGAACAGCTCTGTGGGGCTATAGTATAGCCACCCACTCAAACAGGCCCGGGGAGGACTAAAACACTGAGCAAGCACATTGTCGTAAGCTGTATAACGGCATATCGTAAGCTGCACAACGGAGATCAAAAACAAAGTGATATAGTAGTTCCGAAGCAGCCAATAGAAATCTTGTGAAGAATTCCCCTCGTAAAAAAAGGTCTAGTGTGGGTTGGTAGATTAACATAATAATATGTTTATTTTTTTAGATTAGATTCACATCATAGTATTGTTATTTATAATTTTCTATGTACGAGTAGGTACGTATACTGGCGGCGATATGTGAAACTATTTTTTTTTTATGTCAAATAGGTTTGCCTTTGACTACACACTGCCTGATGTTAAGCAGATATGCGGTCTAGGATGTAGCACGCTTACCTAGAAGATACCTATTTACTCGAGATTTGAAGACTCAGGCAAAGCGTTCCACATTCTGGCAATTCGTATGATAACTATTCCACAAATCCGCCCTTGACTTTAAAATCGCCGGCGGGAACCACTTAAGTATTTCGCAGCGCGAATCAGTGAAGTTTTCTGATTATACGTACTACATAACCTTCCTTTTAAGTATGTATATGGATAATACTATCCAACTATGTTACACTTACAAGTTCATCGACACGTCGGCTACCAGCGACCTCGAGATTTGCGAAATCCGCACGCGGCATAGGAAACAAAGTAACTGGTTTACACCAATGATATTCTACTATAGATACGTTTTGTTTGATTCTATTTTGCCAACAAAAAAGCAAGGCAAATGCCTGAAATTATGCTCTTGGCAACGCTACGGACAAATTCGGATTACTCGGGTGCTTCTATTAAATTTCGCAATATGAAATTTTTGTGCTATACAGCCGATTTAATTTTTTTTTTCGATGTAGTTACGTTCTTATTTTATTTCAAACAAAATAGTAAAACTTTGCTAAAATGACGTTTACGTTTTTTAGATTCTAAAATATGTATTTCTAAAAATTCACTTTTTTTGCGTGAGTTTGTGCACTTTGGTAAGCGCCACCTTGTATTTTAGTTAAAAGGGACCCAAGCAATGTGGTTTTGCCCATGCAGGCAAAACCACAGTTGAAAATTACTAAGTACAAAGCTCAATTTCTGGGTAAAATGCTTTTCTATGATTTTACGAAATAAAAAACACTGTTGTTTTTAAACTTTCGCGATTTCAACACATAATTATTATATACTACGGGACTAATCGCACACTAACACCACTTACGGGTAGTCTACCCGTGACCACGGTCGATGCAACTCGGCCGAAACGTCGGGATGATGAGGTATTTATTTATCTCGTAATTTTAGTGCGCGGTTAGTCCCGTAGTATATAATAATAATAATAAAAAACACAGATAAAAAACCGGACAAGTGCGAGTCAGGGTCTCACATCGAGGGTTCCTTACAAACACGTTGTTAAAATAATTAAAAACCTGTTTTAGCATGTGCTAATGAAGCTCTTTTATATGATACCTTACATGATACCATTTACTCACTTTTAATTTTGAAGCCCTATATTTTTGTGACTTAAATAAAAATGTACAGTTTTCAGATTTATTCCTATATGTGTACTCTGAGACAATGCTTCTCGCCAAATTTCATAGTTCTATGTCAACGGGAACTACCCTGTAGGTTTTGATTTTTGTGAGTTACTGTTTACGACATAAACGGCTCTAACTTTTTAAACGATAACTGAGAAGTTTTTCTTTTACACAACTGCAAGAGACCATAGATAGACGTATACAGTTTAAATTTCAACTCGATATCTTTACGCGTTCCCGAGATAAAGAGTTTTGACATACACACAGACGGATAGACGGACAGACGGACAACAAAGTGATCCTATAAGGGTTCCGTTTTTTCCTTTTGAGGTACGGAACCCTAAAAACACCGTAAATGATAATGATAGAAAGAGCATTTTATATGTAAATTAATTTTTTTTTTAGAAATAATAGGACTACATTTGGCTACCAACTCGCCTGATGAAAAGCAAAATTGTAGCCGACGATGAATATGAATGATGAATATGAATATGTAGGCCTAGAACCGCCTAGAAGATACCTATTCACTCTTGATATCTAGATTGTTACTGTTGATTTGTAGTTAATCGGTTTCGGACTTATTGTGTCATAATTATAACGTGTCTACATTGTCTACGAGTATAATGTCATAGGTTTACACAATTATTATTATCACCCACAACATAAAGCAAATAGCCCGTATATAACTAACAGTCAGGAAGTACGCGTTTTTTTATTAAGTTGAATAATTAATCATTACGTCTAAGTTATTAACCATGAAGTGATTAGGAAATTGTTTTGTTCCTTTTTGCTAATATTTTATTATACCTATGAACACGCTCAAACATTGAAACATTTGCAACCCAGGATGCATTACATATTTATAACTAGTTTTTACCCACGGCTTCGCCCGCATGATATTTTAATTTTTGAAGTATTAATATATAAGTTAAGTAATTTATATACGTATTTTTGACGCAATATCATTATAATTTATAGCCTATGTGTTATTCTGATATATAAGCTATATTATTGCAAAGTCTCATCTCAATCCGTTCAGTAGTTTTTTGCGTGAAGGAGTAACAAACATCCATCCATCCTCACAAACTTTCGCGTTTATAATATTAGTAGGATATATATATAGTAGGATAGGATATGCAGCTATAGGTACATACTAGACATCATTTTTATTAGTTTTATTAATTGTTATTATGAATATAGCCATATTGATTGGAGATACCTACGTGTAGCTGCTGATGGTAGTGGAAGGTGCGAACGGCACGTTATCACCAAATAATAGGTACAAAACCCTGCTGTCAGCTTTTGTAAGCTCTCACAGTAGAATAAAAGGCTTGATAAAAAAAGTTTAGCAGGTAGGTAACTACCGCAAGGCATGGAGGAGTGCGGAAGCGTGCCCGTATAATATAGTCCCGACACCAAGCGTGGAGAAACACCCAGGGTTTTTAGTGGGCATACCGCAGTCGTCAGGGACTCCCACATAACCACCCGCCTCCCTTCGAGGTGTAGTGGTATCTGTAAAATATTTTCCTAGCTACCTACCGCAAGGCGAAGGTAACTTCGAATACGGAGTTTCTTCCATGTTTGAAGAGCTTTAAGATTGTATTCCCAAGCTCAGAATAACCTGTAAGAGCGAATACTACTACTATAACCAGTACATAACGATTACTGTGACATTTGGCCTTGGCTCAAGCTCATCCAGCTAAGAAAACAAAATTTAATCCAATTCCAAAGCTATCCGCTTTAAGGCTTGACTTATAAAACTTCGAGGTGCAGGAAACCGAATACGACACGCCACGAATTATTTTGTTCGTAGACTCAGAACGAGACAGCGTTATGGCAAAGTATATCTGTCACTTTTTCACACGTCAAAATCAGTTCTTTTCGTGGCTATTCGTGGTCGCATGCTTGACTAGCAGAGTACAATAAAGTTAATCGTGATTTAATTCGTTGACAACATTTCAAATATTTTACGTATTTGTTTTTATTTTTTTTCTGAAAGAATATGGAAAATTAAGAAACACGTATTTTTTATTTTTTCGATATTACTCATATTTTGCGCAAAATTAATTTTTGAAAAAGAGCTTATTCCAAAAGGTCGTAACTGCAAAATTCTGGATTCATAAAGAGTAATGCTGTAGCCACTTTCTAAAAAAAAATAGGCGCATGCTTTGCTGTCACTGTCAGTAGTGTCAGTGACAATCAAAACATTCATGAATTCACAACTAAATAACATTCCACGAAAATAACAAATTCAATCATAAATTACTACGCTATATCTTTAGCCTTTAAATTTTAATAATAACTAATTAATCAGTCATCTATCTTCATCGGCTAGGCATAGAATCTAAAGCCATAGATTGGAATTTCTAGGGCACAATGGATTCTCGGCGACAAGATCCTATAACTGCGTGTTTTGTGCGTTTTCTCGCATATATTGCAGTAGCATCATGTAATCTACAACTTTCATTTTGTTAACGTAAGTAGGTAACCAGGAGAGATCAAATAAAAACTTCCAAGAGAACACCAAACAATTTTAGGACGTAAATTATGAATTTAATGATAAGATTTATGTCGAGTCGAGCATACGTATACTTGCGTATAACCTTGCTAAGCCTTGCTTGACACAATAACGAAACAAAACGTAACCGAAAGTCAGTGTCAACTGTCATTTTATATTGCTAGTGTTTTTTTTATCAAAGGCAACTGAACATGAATTATGAATCCGTAAACGGCTTGACGGATGGTTTTTATTTAATAACTTTGTAGTTACTGCACCAATAATTTTGGAAAAATAAGCATAATCAGCAGCATCGCAATATCTCGAAATGGTTTTGGAATTTCATAGCCTTGTGAAATATGAAAACTTGTCAATTAGTACTAATTGTATTGTACGTATATTTTGCATTAATAAATAAAGTATAAATATAGAATATCATATCCCCTTCTGGCTAAATAAAAACCTTTCAGCGTAACCTGGCAAAGTTAATCTCGGCACTAATTTACGACAACTCGGAAATGGCCAATCGGGAAGTGAAACGGGAAGTAGCACGTCGTGTCCGGAAGTCACTGCCGATATGAAATCTAGAATTGTGATATAAGATAATGTTGAAGTAGACAAAACTAAAATATTGAACCTTTATCTCACATCTGGGTATTGACTGAAGGAAGACAACTTAATCATTTAAAACCATATCTTGTAAATTCATAACATTGTATTTTATAGTTATAAGAAAACAAATTAAAAGATTGTTGATGAGTCCCGAAGTTTATTATGTTTCATATTTTACGAATTTGGTTCTCTACTTTTTATCTGTCGTGTTCATTGTGGATTGTTTTCTATAGTAAAGTAATGTATAGTGACGTCCAATGATATTTTAAATAAACTTTGTGAAAGCTCATTGGTGACGCCAATATGTATTAATTTATAGATGTAAAAAACCTTGACTTCGATGATCGCTGACTAACATCTAGTCAAACTACGTTATGAACGCTATTGATGAAAACACACGTGATCTAATTTCCCAAATTAACATTCCAAAAACCTTAACTGACATATTATTTACAAATAGGTAAATATCCCAAATAAAGGGATTTTCGCCTATTGTATGAAATATCCCAAGTTTTCTTGAAAGTTCAGCGTACACTCCGCTACACGTGCTACAAGTGCTACGGGACGGAGTAGTCGTAGCAGACTCGTAGCAATATTTACTCAACAATACTTGAGATATATTTTTCATGCAATTTATACAGGGTTATTTACTTCCCTGTAGTAAGCCGAAATAGGGTGATTCAGACCTTCATTACGAACTTTTACTATGGGCCAACCCAAAATTCGAGGAAAAAAATCAACTGTTTCATACAAAATTGCAACTCAATCGACAAAAAGTATGAAACAGCTGTTTTTTTTCTCGAATTTTGGGTTGGCCCCATAGTTAAAGTTGTTTTTTAATGATGGTCTGAATCATCATCTTTGGGCTTAGCACAGGGTAGGTTTACAACAATTAACCCTGTATCTCAAAAAGAGCAATACTGCTATACTAGTTTAATTTATCTTTTGTTACCCTAAAATTATGCTGAATACATTGCTTTTCAATTATAATCATTTTTCGCCAAAAATGGCAGAACATCACGTACAGAATTCGAATAGTTCGCATAAATATTAACTTATTAATATTTGTAATAGCGTTGATTGTTCCAAAAAAAACTTATTCTTGTTCTAATAACTTATACTAAATCAATATCAATCAATGTTATTAGTCTACATATACACGTGTTTTTTAAACGCAGTCGCGTGGTTGCAAACCGATAAATGTGCTACTGAAGATAATTTCAAATCGTTTATCATATTTTAGGTACCTACATATTGATTGCAGAGTTTCACCAGCTTTGCTTGAATTCAGCCTTCAGATTTTAGGGTACCGTATTCGATAACTTTAGTTAAGTATTACTATTTTTTTTGCGGCATTGCATTGCCTTGCTGTGTATTCCTATTCAACGAGGCAATGCCACCAGCATTCTGTATGCTGAGTGTGAGTTTTGTCGTAAACATTACGCGCTCGCCGCGGGCGCGTAAGCATGTAATTTGTATGAACTTGTTCTCGCACAAAGTGTTTCAAAAACGCGCCGCTAGTGGCGCTGTACATTTGTTCATACAAATTACATGCTAACGCGCTCGCGGCGACCGTTGCCGTCACCGTACGTTACCGTCTGTCTGCCGAAGGGCTTTTAGACTAGGTTTTATTTTGTTTTTTTTTTTTTGCTTATGTAGGTTATTTATTTTAGTCTTAGTGGAAAGTGCTATTTAATTATTTTTTTTCTGTGTAAATAAAACTATTGAGTGTAACTAACTATCTAACTATTGTGTCGTCATTCAGTAATTGATGTACTGAACTTCAATAACCTAATGCATGTCACGCGCGGCCGTACATTAAATAATTGTATCCGTTAACAATAATTAAATTTTTATGCACTGTGGATCTTACAGTGTAAAAACATGTGTTATTGGCCTAGTTTCTACTTATTTTTCAAGTCAGCTGAAAATTAAACGAACCCAAATTCAAGAGCGCGTTGAAGTCTTTTGATGGAAGTATGACATTGGTTTTGAAATCCTTTCCTTTTTCACTTTCAAAGACATTGAAATTGTTTATTTTATTAAATTTGAAATACGTATAGCGAAGATGAATGTAAAAGAGTGTCTTGCCACTCTAAAATGTAGGTCAAGTAAATATTCGAGGCAGTACGCCATGGAAAAGTAGATAGATGCGTTCCTACGTATGACATAGAGCCACAAATAAAAGTTAGCGGTGGCAAGTTTTGGAACTAAAACAATTCTTCTCAAGTTGAAGACACTTTGATGGAGCACAGTGGCGCACGACATGCTACATTTTAAATTTGCTATTGGTAGGTACTTACTATATCTACTTACACAACGATTGCTATCGCGTAGCTCTCATGTGCTACAAGTTTTCCATTGACTGGAGGTTACCCGTGTTACCAAACGCTAAGATAAGAAGTAAAGCACCCTACTCCCCATAGAGCATTGTTTCTTTTTAGATAATAAACATCAAAATATACTGAGTAAGGAATAGTAAAAAATCGGATTTTGTAATTTGTAATTTGCAAATTATATTTATGAAAAATCACAAATGAGATGTAACTTAGCACTACGCTATCTTAAGATAGTACACATACCTATAATAACATGAATATTAGTAAATTGTTGCAAGTGGGTGCGTCTTGTTACTATCTAGATCTAGATTGAGTACACACTTGAATGCTATCAAATAGGTAAGTAGATAATTATCACTAAAGGCGCCACTACGGAAAAAAGCGCAGGCAGGCCCGAAGGCCACCCGTAGTGATGTGATAACGATAACTGACGCACCGCATGCGCGAAATACTTTTCAATGAACCTATTTAGAATTCGGCATCGCGCGGCAAGCCGGCTTTACTTTTATTTAGTTTCGGTTCAGTGGTCTCGAACCTACCGATTTTTCGGTATTTCTACCGATATGGGCTCTGTCCTACCGAAATACCGAAATGCAACGATTTTTCCACGATTTCAGAGAATATGTGGAAATTCTCCCGATCTTTTTACCGATTTCACACTTCTAACTTGGCAGCCCTTTTCATTTATGTTTTAAGTTAAGGGGAATCCCTCAATAGCAATAGTAAGCGCACAGCTTAGTAAAATCCCTGTTATAGGGGATTCCCGTTTGAGAATTCCCTATAACAGGGATTACCCAAAAACTTTCGCTCGGCTATATATATAGGATTTCGGGGTTAATTTATTCATTAATATTCTTAACTTCGAAAAGAAAGTTTGCGAAGTGTTTAAAATTGTGAAAATTATTAAGTTAAAATGTCGTGTGACGAGGAACCGAGTACAAGCGCAAAAAGAAAAAAATATCTACAATTTTATAGAAAAGAATGGGAGGAAGAATTTTCAGGATGGCTGCAAGAAAGTAGTAAAGGCGTAAATTATGCCTATTGTAAGAGTTGTAATAAGGATATTAATATAACATCAGGGAAAGATGCTCTAAAGAAACATAGTTCTTCACAAGGACACTTGGTATCATCAAAGAATATAAAATCACAACCGAAGATATCATCATTTACTGTGAAAAAAACTCAAAAATCTGATACACTAGTTAAACAAGGTAAACATATTTAGTAATTTTTTACAACCTACTATCTATTTACCTACATTGTTATTATTATTTTGTTTTCTATTAATCGTTGTGTATTATACTAGATGTCATCATCATCTTTATCACAACAACCCATACCGCTGTAGGACACGAGGATCCTGGCCTGGCATTCCCCTGCTAGACATAGTAAATGCCCTTATGACCACTAGACATACCTACGTCATTTTAATTCTTTATTTTATTTTCAGGTGAAATAAGATTGGCCTCGTTTGTTGCTGAACACAATCTACCATTCACTATTATGGAGCACCTACCGAAACTGATACAATCCATTTGTCCTGATTCAAAAATAGCAGAAGAGATCAAATGTTCTACGACGAAAACTCACGCCATAATAGATCATATTATAGGTAAAGAAAGTTTCGATAATTTATGTGAAGATCTGCGACAAACTAAGTTTTCGCTTATTATTGATGAGTCCACTGATCTTAGCACAATCAAACACTTGTGCCTAGTCGTGAGATATGCCAAAAAACATCGCATCAAAGATTGTTTTTTAGCTCTTATTCCATTGGAAGATGCTAATGCAGTATCCTTATTTGAACACATTGTTAACTTTTTTAGAAGCAATGATATTCCGTATAAAAAGAATGTAATAGGTTTTGCATCTGATGGGGCAAACGTAATGATGGGGCGTAATAATTCTGTTGTGAAGTTGCTGCAAAACGAAATTCCCAATATTTTTATACTTAAATGCACCTGCCATTCGTTTCACCTTTGCGCTTCATATGCTTGTACCAAACTGCCACGCTTTGTAGAGGATCTTGTAAGGGACATTTACAACTACTTTTCTTCTAGTCCAAAAAGAGTGGCAGAGTTTAAAAATTTTCAAATGTTTTGTGACTTAAAAGTACATAAAATACTTCACCCCTCTCAGACACGCTGGTTATCAGTCCATGCAGCAGTGAAAAGAATATTAGAACAAGTTTCTGCTCTAAAACTATTTTTCATAGACCAAGTATCTAATAATGATCATCTCTTAGCTGCAGAGCATATATTACAGAAGCTCCAAGATCCCACGACATTATTATTTTTGGAATTTCTAGATTTTGTGTTACCACTATTTAACGATTTGAATAAAGAAATGCAAGCAGAACACCCGAAAATTCACAATTTATATGACAAAATTACTGGAACATTAAGAACTATTTTTGATTGCTTTTTAAAAAGAGAATATTTAGCCAGCACGCCAATTGAAAATGTTGATTTTAAAAACCCTAGCAATTTTGTGGATATCGACGCCGTATACTATGGTGCTGCGGCGTCTAATACACTACTTAGTAGTTCAGCAGATCTAACACCAGATCAAGTAAATTTGTTTAAATGCAGATGCCTAGATTTTTATATAGAAGCCTGTAAGCAAATAACGACACGGTTTCCACTGAAAAATAATCCATTAAAAAGTTTAGACATAATTGAACCAACAAATGTTAAAAGTGGCAAAACTGCGTCGATAGTTCCTATTAGTAGGCTATTTCCCAATATTGTTCAGTGCAAAGATTTCCAGGAAATTGATACAGAGTGGCGCATTTTGAGAAATAGTGAACAAATCAAAACATTTTCCGATGATGTAGAACTATTTTGGGATGAAGTCAGTTTATTAAAGCGTGGCGATGACACTCAAATGTTTCCTTTGTTACCTACTTTTATCTTTAATATTTTATCTTTGCCGCATTCATCCGCAAACGTTGAACGCATATTTTCGCACATTAATCTTATGAAAACAAAACAACGAAATAGGCTATCTACTGAGTCAATCACTGGTCTATTACATGCTAAACGACTCTTCAATGACGCAAATTGTTATGACTTTGAAATAAATTCAAAAATGACTGAGAATATGGCCAAAGAACACTGGTATGGTACTAAAAACTAATTATGTAAGTATTTTTATGTTGACAGCCTATTTAGCTGTTTTGTTGTAGTTTTTTTTTGTAAATAAGCTACTAATAATTAATAAGTCTTAAGTGTGTTTGTAATTAGTTTGTAAGTTAACTATTTCTGTATAATTAAACGAATTTAATTGAATTTTGTATTTTTTTTTGTCATATACCGATTTTGGGAACAAATAGGTACAAATATACCGATTTTAGTGGATAGCTCTACCGATTTCGCAATTTGACGTTCGAGACCACTGTTTCGGTTTGGCACGCCATCGGCGCGGTCGTGTCCGGCGCCCTCCAAACGTCATTGCTCTGAAACTCGCACGTAACGCGCAAACTAAATGTGCATTTTAGGTTAACATTGGACGAAATTTATGAAATAAAATGTGCAGAACGCAGTGTTTGCTCGCCTTAATCGCGCTGTCGATCGGCCTAGTTCACTCGTGGGGTGAGTATTCAAAAATCAGCTGATCTATGACACGTGCTATTTTTTTTGCTGTTATATAACTGGATAGTTTGTTCCGTTGTAATGATGAGGGCTTGTTGTCTGGATCGTTTGAGATTGAGTAGGTGCTGAGAGTGTGATTTTTGAGTGGTGTCAATAAGGTGGTAATTCGTTTGGCGCCACGCCGCCATTGCTAGGGGACCGCTCGTCACGTAGGCCACTGCGGACACCCGGCCGGTTTCAGGAGCACGCCACGCTTCTCACACCGAAAACATTGCGTGGCTCACATTTTTTGTCGGGTAATCTTCCAGAAATCTGGAAAAGCGTGAGAAAACTCTGCAACATTGTAAAACGCGCCAATTGTTCGGAGAATTTACGATGTTTTTACGTAATTTTATAAATGAAAAACTCCAGTTAGGTTGTTGTTTGTTAAAAAAAATACTCACGTAATATAAAGTAATTTATACATCATTAAAATGTATGGATTCGCGCAAGTAGTGTTTTTATATGCCTAACTAACCTGAAAATATAATTATATCGGTACTTATAAATACATACTAAGTACCTTTTTGACCGACGAACCACCGGAGGAGGTATACAATTCGACGACATATTTTATGTATAACCACGCATAACTTTTTTTATGGTAGTCCGATTTCAATAATTCTTTTTTTATTGGAAAGAGTATACTTCGAAATTTGTCCCATTTAAATTTTATCGAAATCGGCTGAGCCATTTTTGATAAATGAACAATAATGTGAAAAATGCTACATCGATCCGTGCGAAATATTCGCGGATTCTGTACACGGGTGAAGTCGGTCATGCTATTTTTTGCAAAAAATAATTATTAAGCATAAATTTGTACTAATTGTACATAATTTACGTACGAGTACTTATCATTTTAACACGCAAATAATATCGAGAAGTTTAGTTTTTAATAGGTACATGTTACTATATCGTACAAAACATATCCTACCTATATATACAGGGTTATTTCTAATCAATTAGCATCCTTCTAGGGGCTTATTCTGTACATCAAAGCTAACAACTTTTGTTCTACGACATTCGTCACAACTCAAAAAAAAAAAATGTTGCTCCACAGAAAAATTTGACGAAAGTCGTAGAACAAAAGTTGTTAGTTTTGATGTATAGAATAAGCCCCTAGAAGGATGCTACTTGATTAGAACTAAGCCTGTATATAAATGTAGGTCTAGGTACTAAGTATAGTAAATAGGTAGGTAGGTACTCAATTTCAATTAACGTGTCAAGCATCTATCTAGATAGGTACGAGGACGGTAATCACTTACGTGGTGAAGTGCTAAATACCTACTCTATATCTAAATACCTACTTTATTGTTTTCAACTTAAAATTGTTTTCAATCATAAAATTCCATGCTTGAGAAGCGAGTAAAACATCTGAACCAAATGTAATAAAATGTGTGTACATATATGTATACTTACACAATACACTTAGTAAAATAATAATTAATTAACAAGCATATGAATCAAAATATGTGTAATTACACTAAACCCGCTGCTGTTAATGTTGATCATTGAGTACTATTAAAATATTAGTTACTTACAATGTTTTACAAACTACTGAACTAATTTTCTAGACTGTTTTGTATGGTCAAGTTGGCGCCTCACTTTAACTACGGTTCAGTCTCAAACAAGCTGAGAATTACCTTATTTTTGGGAAATCAGGTAAAATGCAAGTGCAGCATGCTTTAACACAATCGTGACAATAGCGAATTGCAACAAGAATAACTGTGAACCTTGCGCCTGCGCCGGTGTTCAAGGATACATTGTAATTTGCAACGTACTGTGTCAAAGTCTAAGATACCTACTAAGATTCATTTATTGTTATAATAAATATGTAGTTACTGTACCTTCTTATAAAATATTGTCTATGTTTCAGCAGAAATTACACTACCGTAATTTCGTTTACTATTACTTAAAAGTTAATTTAGTTTATACATATAAAGGAACAACGCGCAGTTTGTGCTTAGATGCAAGTTAATCCAACCTCAGAGAGAAGATATCAGTATTTGATAAACACATAAATAATACATAATTCTATCAATTTTGATACCTTATAGATAAGTGTGCGATATCTTTTCAGGAAAATTAGACACAAACCTACACCTAAATACATACGAGTAATGTACCAGGTAGGAACTCAATTTTATTTTGTCTATTTCTTCCATCCATCAGCCAAAAGACGTCCACTGCTGGACATAGGCCTCCCCTATGGATCTTCAATAAGACCGGTTGAAAGCGGCTTGCATCCAGAGCGATCCTGCGGTCTTAATGAGGTCATCCGTCCACCTTGTGGGTGGACGTGCTACGCTACGCTTGCCGGACGTGGTCTCCACTCGAGAACTTTTCGACTCCACCGGTTATCAGTCCTCCGCGCTATGTGCCCTGCCCATTGCCATTTCAACTTAAAAGGGTTTGGATGCCAGAAATAAAATATTTAGTTAATCGGTTTAAAATATAAATCATTTATTTACCGATATTTGGTAGGATAGGTGCGAGTGCGGTCTAGCACAGCTCTATAAGAACAGTGGTAAGGAATTCATAATAAGTAGGCTAAGCATTAAAGCTGTAGAACAAAGGGGTATTTTACTATAATGTAAACGTCGTGAAGGAAAGAGAAACACTCACATACATTACATGTTAGAGTGAGATAGATTAGTTTTTGTATCATATTCCAACACGCCCCCTCAAAAATTAATCTAGTTAAAAATCAATTCCTATTTCGATAACGAATTTTTATACAATTAAAATAACACAACACACCTTCCTACCTTGTCTGGGGATACATTCAAATTGGTTCAACATTCGTTGCGCAGGATTGGGGAAAACCCAGAAAAACCCAATCAAACCAATTATTCATCTTAAATATACTGTTTCAGTAAATCTACAATTTAAATATCAAAATGTTATTTATTTATGCATACAGTGAGTTACATAATAGGCTTCAGTAATTGAAACTACCTTTTCAATAAGGTATAGTATTGTGCTTTGATTCATATTGTTCAAAGAATTCAAACAAATAGTGTGCTTTGATGATTGTTCTAGTACACTACCACTATAAATTAAATATTATGACAACATAGACATAATATAATGTAATTGGTTTTGCCGTGTTATAGGCTCAATAAATGAAAAAAAAATTTAATAGCTGCTCGTGACATATAAACATTTGGCTCAGTTCTCAAATGTACTCTTTAAATTAAATCTATGGTCCCTTTCAACTCTTCCAAGTATCGTAGGTCCCTTTTAAAATATATCAAATGATTGTTATTGTTACCAAATCTGCTGGATGTTTACAACATAGCTTAGATCGGGTTGATTCTACAACGGGCTTTTGTATTATCGTTAGAACTTAAACCCATTAAATTAACTTTGATATATCGATACCAACACCGACGGCACTGACGCTCATTTATGTAGGTTTGTGTATTCATGGTTGAAATTTCCAAATAGTGTAATAAATATTTTAATTTAAATATGTATTCTGGTCTAATTTGATTTGATTATTAGACCATTCAACCTTCAAATCCAAGAAAAATAGGTTAATGTTGTTTAGTGCATCATTTGAGTCTAGTATTTATTTTTACTAGTGAAAAATTTCTGAATTTAATCTTTTATCACTTGTGTTTAAATCAGCATTTGATACCGAACTAATATCAATGTA
The DNA here is from genome assembly GCA_949316475.1 of Hypomecis punctinalis. Classification (NCBI taxonomy): domain Eukaryota; kingdom Metazoa; phylum Arthropoda; class Insecta; order Lepidoptera; family Geometridae; genus Hypomecis; species Hypomecis punctinalis. Next base: position 17,647,424 of record OX438810.1, read on the forward strand.
AAGAACAACAAAAATATATTTGTAATCGTAATCAATTATATCTGAAAGCCTTTATCAATTCAGCATATACAGCACTTTCGACCATTAGGAATCAAAAAACAAGCTTCGTGCGAATTATTTCATAATATATATCTTACTTTGTTTCGCAAACAGATGAATGTGTAGTTTGCTTCATAATTCGCTATAAAAATTTATTTCTTATTTAGTTTTTATGTCCTTGAAGATGACAAGGGAAATCAGGTCGATTTATAAAGTTATTATAAAAAAGATAATATAATATCAGATAATATCAGTTTTAGCAACTGAGGCTCCAAGACATACTTTTTGCATGGAGTCTCGTTTTCGTTTAAAGTAAATACAATTATAAAACATATCTATATTCGGTGGAAAATATGAAAATATTTTTTCTGATGCTGATTGTATCGTAATTAACTTTGAATCAGTAATTTAGATGTGCTATAATACTGCATATATCAATATGATCATCGTATAGAATTTATTGTTAAATATTCTTGATCACATCTAGCAGCAATAAATATAAATATAGTTTTCTGAACTCATCATTGTAACGTAAAATACACCATAAAGATGCCATTGCACATTTTAATTACGTACATGTTCATTTTTATCTAAGGAATTATACAATTTCCTTTTTATATAATTTACCCACATATTACACAGCAGCGAAATACATGTATTATAACAACAATTGTGCATTCAACAGTTCAAATAAAACACATTATGTGTTTCATTATATTTGTAAAACACAGAGGACACATTTTATTCCTCTCAGTCCTTTCCTTTAATCATTTTAACTCTATAACTTTATTTATTATATCAAGCTCTTGTCAATTATGTCCAATGTATTTATTTATATTATTTATTATTCAAATGAATATTCTGTTTGCTCATCTGTTTTAAGTTTTACAGATTTATTAGGTGGTGAACCTAATCTAGCGGAAATATATCTGGAATTTTCAGCAAAAATTCCTACAGATCGTAACGATCTACTAGATAAGAGCTAATTGTCTCTCATCCATTTCCTGGTTCTATAGAGTTCACTCTATTGACCACTGGCTTTATAAACCTTTCGTTTACCACATCTCACACCTTGTATTCATTCGGTTCATACTAATTTAGTGTACTTACTTACAATATCTCTTGACTTCAATAAATTATTAAAAATAAATTCATTAAACTTAATAAATTGGTCATTAAAACAAAAAAATAGTCTTCAATAGAATAGAAGTCAAGATTTAAGTACATTATTTTATGATTACATTTTTTTTGTGTATTTCTGGTTACATATACCAATAAAGTCATTGTATCATTGCACCACTAATAAAATTAGCATCAACAATAACAACAACGAAATCGATACCAATAAACCATAGAATAACACCAATAAAGTCTATGTACCATTGCACCACTAATAAAATTAGCATCAACAGTAACGACAATATTGTTAACAATAAATCAAAGTAATCGGCCAAGATAACTTTCACTGATTTTTCATCAAACTTGGTTCCATCGTTAAAATTTTAATTTTGAACCGAAAAATACTGCCGCAACATGCGACTTAATTTATAATTTATTGGTGTGTTAGCGACGCACAAAATGCGTTATTCAGTGCTTTGTAGGGCTCAACATCTTAGGTTTCAGAAGCAGTTGTCACTGACTTCACCTAGATTATTTTCCGAGACCTTACTTCTGAACGTTTCATACAATACGTTCTTTATTCTCCGTACGTAATACGTACTATTTATCATACCATTTATTTGTCAGTATGATGCACTGTTTAGTGGTAGCCAAATACCCGCTATAATATTGCAAACAGAACTCATTATCATTATCAATTATTCATTTGACAAACTCAACACCATTATTTACACCATTGACAATTTTAAATTATATTGAGCTTAGCAAAATAATTTCGGAAATATCGGAAGGACTATAGATCACATAACTGTATGCACGTCAAATAGAGGGTGTTTTATATTAAACCTCTTTGATCGGTTACATTATTAATTCACCATTAATACGTATATACTTTGCAAAGTTTATCATTCCGACGAATTTATCGTATTCGCTCTCAATCAGTGAACATCACTTTGCTTTTTAACATAATTTGCTTTACCAATGTGGATTAATATCCAACAATTTGGCCATTTTTATCATTTACGCCTCTATTTAATGAGCTATCAAAGTATAAAAGCAAATATCTCAACTGAGTTATGCCCGATCAAAATACGCGTTCAAAAACTCACCCATTTCCATCGCTTTACCTTTTGCGTTTTATGTACCTGTTCCTCGCCAGGTTTGCCAAAATGACTGTCATTGTCATACCGGTCTGCTGCTGTCTATTTCATCTAAGTGGGATTTCTGGACGATACAGAACGTCCTGTAGCATTCTCTTAGCACGATCTTGGGCGTCATCACTTGAAATGTATAACTTGAAGTGTTACTTTCATTATCGCCTTTTTTGAGTTGTAAATGTCTATTTTTAGCCATAGAACCATATGTTCGGGTTTTGTGTCAACATTCCGTGAATATTTGTAATTTTCACTTTGGATCATCAACTCTGATACAAAAAGTTTATTTGTACTTATAAGCTTGCGCATTCAATTGCTTTAGAAAACTTCAGTGGCTCGTTTTCTTTTTGACTCTTCCGTCGCGAATAATAGACACTTTTTCCTTTTATTTTGTACTCCATCAATATTCAAAGTTCGCAAATTAGAATTTACAGGTTTAAGTTTCTGCGTTGTATGTATAATTTGTTTACAGATTATCCTGGAGAATATTCATCGAGATTTTTAGAAAACTGGTCATCGTCTTTTCCGCATTCGTTTTATCTCATTCATTAGAAGTGACGATTTTATTGAAGTCGGGGATGTCTCCTCAAGCTAGCTTCTCAATGACTATTGCCATTTGCCATATATCACAACATCATAATTTACTCACCGGTAGCCTCATAGATAATGAACTTATCTGCTTGGTCTAATTTGCAGTTGCTGCAGCAGTATTCGAAACTAGTTCATTAAACATTTCGAAATGTTTGATGAAGGGGCTCATCTTCTTGTAGATCATCTCCCAATTAATCGCTTTGATCAGCACGTTTACTTCTTACACAGAATTAGCTCAAATATATAATTATGGACTGTGAGTGATGTCCTTTTCTTAGAGCCATCAATACTTCTTCCAACATAAATTGCGTCCAATTTTGAGAAAACATTCGCAATTATTACTTCACTTGCGAATCCAAGCAGAGAGTCAGCCACGATAAAGTCCTTTATGGCTCTCTGTTTTCTGTGCGTCTCTTGATAACATGAAGCACATAGTTCTTTCACTGCACTGTATTTTGTCCACATATCAAACAGTTTGATGTGATACTTTAATTGTGAATTTTCTATGAATATCAATTCACTAAAAGTTACTTTACAAACACAGAACGTTCATATTAGTAAAGTCCGCACCGATTTTAGTTTTATTATTTTTATGGCACATCAAGTCACTTTATTAAAACTTTAAGTATTTTTATAGTGACTGGGCCCATAACCAAAAGGGTTTGGATGCCAGAAATAAAATATTTAGTTAATCGGTTTAAAATATAAATCATTTATTTACCGATATTTGGTAGGATAGGTGCGAGTGCGGTCTAGCACAGCTCTATAAGAACAGTGGTAAGGAATTCATAATAAGTAGGCTAAGCATTAAGACGAGGCACCGGGCCGAGAAACACGAAAACGGCAAAAACGAGTACTTTTGAATGCGCGATGTGAGAGGATGAATGATATCGATTCAAATTTAAAAAATGTCATAGATAAGGGAAAATCTTAATAAATTGAATGAACCGGACAAAATTTTGAAAAGTAACCGGCTTTATTAAAAAAAAAATAAAACAAATTGCTCACCAAAAAAATTTTAGTAATTCGAATGCTCAGAATTATCAGCGACAACACCCCATTATTTTTTACGAATAAAATAGCCAGATCCCTTTTCTTTATTATAAACCGAGAATTTTTTTTTTTTAAATTGTATATTATGAGTAATTAATTAAAAACTCAATCAAATCTCTTCGCGCCTACTCTAGTTTAGCTTTTACTCTACAGTGTTTGCTCAGAATATTTGATCCGGCACTATCTGGGCCGCCGCCGCCGTACCGGTGCGACGTTGCGACTCCGACGAGCGCATGATTCGCTCAGCGTCGGGCTGGCAACGCCGCAAAGTACGGACGGCGCGAGATGCGTGCTGTTTGTTTTTGGTTATTGTCTTCTAGGTACTCTGTGCGACGACAACCGAGTAATTTACTTCAGAATTATTTTCAAAATTATAAGTTAGACTTTAGTGTACTATATTATATTGTAGCTTTAGAACATTATTATAGTAGGTAGTAAGTTAGGTACTTAGTATTTTTATTTGGTAGTGTGTAAATAGTAGTGAACAAGTGTGCATAGAAAATGGGGAGGAAAAATAAGCGGAAAGAATTGTTTTTACAAAAACGAAAAAGAAAACCTAAAAAAAATGACGGAATGTTTGGGTAAGTCGAATTACATATATAATAAACTTGCAATAAATAGTTGCACTCTAATGCCCTAATAATAAAGTCTATATTTGGCAAATACACATTCGTCTACAGATTATGGATTATCACATTCTTACTACCTAGGTACTTCAATTTTTCTGCATTTACCTATATTTACAATTTTTTTAGGTCAAAAAAACGGAAACTGCAACCTGACGATTGTCAATCCACATCCTCAACAGGGCCAGTAGATAGAGAGTGAGTCCATGCCAAGTACCTATCTATCATGTCAGCAATCAATTTAAAGTATCTAGTAATAATACTCCGTCTATTCTTTATTTTCAAGTGTGTACCTACTAAGATTTGTCTGTACAAACTAAAGGTGGCCATACACGGTCAGTTAAACTGATCAGTTTTTCGCGTCACTCCAAATGGGGCTCATTCAGTAAATTAATAGGTAGGAATTTGTGGTACACGATTTGAACCACTACCTGAAGCTGAGCTCACACGATGCTATGATCGCATCTGTTCATCAGATCAGTGCAGCGGGGGCCTAATGTTGATAACTATTGCTGGTAAGCTTAATTGAAGAAACTAAATGACACCACTATCTTATTCGAAAAATATAGATGCTACAAAAAGTTGATGGGAATCAAAGTTGTAGGAAATCAAATTTCAAACAAATATGGATCCGTTAATTTCTCATTAAAGAAAAAAATAACAAAAGTTATTAAAGAAACAAAATGGCACACCTATCTTATTGAAGGAAATATCTTTCCTATAAAAAGTTCATAGGAATCAAAGTTGTAGGACATCAAATTACAAACAACTTTGGTTCCAATAATTTCTCATGAAAGAAAGAAATAACAAAAGTTATTGAAGAAACAAAATGGCACACCTATCTTATTCAAAACAATATCAATCCTAGAAAAAGTTGATGGGAATCAAAGTTGTAGAAAATCAAATTTCAAGTAACTTCGGCTTCAATAATTTCTCATGAAAAATTTAAATAACATGTTATGGAAGAAACAAAATAGAACTACTAACTTATTAAAAAAAAATATCGATCCTGGAAAAAGTTGATGGGAATCAAAGTTGTAGGAAATCAAATTTCAAACAACTTTGGTTCCAATAATTTCTCATGAAAAATTGAAATAACACAAGTTATCGAAGAAACATCATGGCACCACTGGTTTATTAAAAAATATCGATCCTATAAAAAGTTGATGAGAATCAAAGTTGTAGGAAATCAAATTTCAAGCAACTACGGCTTCGATAATTTCTCAAGAAAAATTGAAATAACATGTTATGGAAGAAACAAAATAGAACCACTAACTTATTAAAAAAAATATCGATCCTGGAAAAAGTTGATGGGAATCAAAATTGTAGAAAATCAAATTTCAAACAACTTTGATTCCGATAATTTCTCATGAAAAATTGAAATAACACAAGTTATCGAAGAAACATCATGGCACCACTGGTTTATTAAAAAAATATCGATCTTATAAAAAGTTGATGAGAATCAAAGTTGTAGGAAATCAAATTTCAAAAAACTTTGGTTCCAATAACTTCTCATGAAAAATTTAAATAACGCAAGTTATGGAAGAAACAAAATAGAACCACTAACTTATTAAAAAAAATATCGATCCTGGAAAAAGTTGATAGGAATCAAAGTTATAGGAAATCAAATTTCAAACAACTTGTGTTCTATGATTTCTCATGAAAAATTAAAATAATACAAGTTATCGAAGAAACATCATGGCATCGCCGGCTTATTAAAAAAAATCGATCCTAGAAAAAGTTGATGAGAATCAAAGTTGTAGGAAATCAAATTTCAAGCAACTTCGGTTTCGATAATTTCTCATGAAAAATTGAAATAACATGGTATGGAAGAAACAAAATAGAACCACTAACTTATTAAAAAAAATATCGATCCTGGAAAAAGTTGATGGGAATCAAAGTTGTAGGAATTCAAATTTCAAACAACTTTGGTTCCGATAATTTCTCATGTAAAATTGAAATAACACAAGTTATCGAAAAAACATCATGGCACCACTGGTTTATTAAAAAAATATCGATCCTATAAAAAGTTGATGAGAATCAAAGTTGTAGGAAATCAAATTTCAAGCAACTTCGGCTTCGATAATTTCTCATGAAAAATTGAAATAACAAGTTATGGAAGAAACAAAATGGAACCACTAACTTATTAAAAAAAATATCGATCCTGGAAAAAGTTGATGGGAATCAAAGTTATAGGAAATCAAATTTCAAACAACTTTGGTTCCGATAATTTCTAATGAAAAATTGAAATAACACAAGTTATCGAAGAAACATCATGGCACCACCGGCTTATTAAAAAAATATCGATCCTAGAAAAAGTTGATAGGAATCAAAGTTGTGGAAAATCAAATTTCAAAAAACTTTGGTTCCAATAACTTCTCATGAAAAATTTAAATAACGCAAGTTATGGAAGAAACAAAATAGAACCACTAACTTATTAAAAAAATATCGATCCTGGAAAAAGTTGATAGGAATCAAAGTTATAGGAAATCAAATTTCAAACAACTTGTGTTCCGATAATTTCTCATGAAAAATTGAAATAACACAAGTTATCGAAGAAACATCATGGCACCACCGGCTTATTAAAAAAATATCGATCCTAGAAAAAGTTGATAGGAATCAAAGTTGTGGAAAATCAAATTTCAAACAACTTTGGTTCCAATAACTTCTCATGAAAAATTGAATTAACGCAAAAAAAAATATCGATTCTGGAAAAAGTTGATAGGAATCAAAGTTATAGGAAATCAAATTTCAAACAACTTGTGTTCCGATGATTTCTCATGAAAAATTTAAATAACACAAGTTATCGAAGAAACATCATGGCATCACCGGCTTATTAAAAAAAATCGATCCTAGAAAAAGTTGATAGGAATCAAAGTTGTGGAAAATCAAATTTCAAACAACTTTGGTTCCAATAATTTCTCATGAAAAATTGAAACACTTAACACTATTTATCGAAGTAATATCATGGCTCCACTGTCTTCAAATATGGAACCACCAATTCCCACCTTTTCATTAACTGAATGAGCACCCAGTTGGAGTGACGCGAAAAACTGATCAGTTTAACTGACCGTGTGTGCCCACCTTAACCATACTGTAGGAAACAAATATCAGAACAAAAAGCTATGGAGTCGTCTCTTGATATTTTAGAAACCTATCTAAAATAATGATATTTATTAGGTGATGTTCTATCACCTAAATAATTGTGTTAGCTTTAACTTTTTAATAATTATATAATTACATCATTTTATTTTGTAGCCACCCAGAAATATCACCAACATACGCAGAGTTACACAACGTGTTGCCGACATCTGGGGATTCAGAGGAAACGGTAAATTTAAACACTTTTTTTAAATTATCACGGTTATAGTATTGTCTTTTACCGACTTCAAAAAAGAGGAAGTTGTCGATAGGGTTATTATTTTTTCTTCTTTTAAATAAACGAAATTAAAATTATTCTCCCTGCTTTATCACAAAGATTTTCCAGGTATTTAGTGAGTAGTTAGTACCTATACCTCCGCCACTGTACTCCATTTTGTACATGTCTAATTCCTTTAATAGTAATGTAAGTAATTTAATTTCAGTTAAAAGAACCAAATCCTGAAAATGAAGAGTTACAAAATGTGTTGCCCACATCAGAGGATTCGGTGGAAACGGTAAACTTAAGTACCTTTTTAAACTATCGCGATTATTGTCTTGTCTTTTTACCGACTTCAAAAAAGAGGATGTTGTCGATTTGGTTATATTTTGAAAATGTCGTTTTTTACTTCGTCTGCAAGTTGAACTTGTGTAATTTTGTTTCAGTTAAATGAACAAAACCCTGAAAATGAAGATATTCCATACATATTCGAAAGTACCTCTGAAACTACAGTAAGGATTTTGTTATAGCTAAGGCATGTTTACATAATAAGAAATTCAAACTAAATAAATACTAAAATATGTGCTTAAATTTCAGATTCATACAGAAATACCCGACTTGGGGCATCGAGTAATAGATGTTAATCATTTTACATCACAACTAATACAACTCTCTCAACATGAATCTCTGTTTGACTGCGGATTAGCCTCAATGAAATTAGTTTCTGAACATCGAATTGGATTACAATCGGAATTTACATTTGTCTGCTCTATGTGTAATTATAAAAACAAAATAAAATCATAAAAACAAAATAAAAATAAAAAATGGAATATGATACAAAAACTAATCTATCTCACTCTAACATGTAATGTATGTGAGTGTTTCTCTTTCCTTCACGACGTTTACATTATAGTAAAATACCCCTTTGTTCTACAACTTTAATGCTTATTATGAATTCCTCACCACTGTTCTTATAGAGCTGTGCTAGACCGCACTCGCACCTATCCTACCAAATATCGGTAAATAAATGATTTATATTTTAAACCGATTAACTAAATATTTTATTTCTGGCATCCAAACCCTTTTCTAAGTGTGTGAAGCACGATAAAAATAAGTTCATTGATTATGATACCTGTACATAATCAACATTAATTTGTATACAGGGTTATTTCTAATCAATTAGCATCCTTTTAGAGGTTTATTCTGTATATGTACATCAAAACTAACAACTTTTGTTCTGCAACATTTCTCAAAACTAACAACTTTTGTTCTGCAACATTTCTCAAAATTAAAAAAAAAAAGCTGTTCCATACATTTTGTTGCGGGTCACGGGTAGACTCACTATTCTACGGAGTGTCTACCCTTGACCACGGTTGATGCAACTCGGACGAAACGTCGGGATGATGAGTTATTTATTTATCTCGTAATTTCAGAGCGCGATAAGTCCCGTAGTATATAATAATAATGTGTTCAAATCGCGAAAGTTTAAAAACAGCAGTTGAAATAACCCTGTATTGTATGAAAAAAAAAAACATTAAAAAGATCAAAATAATTTTTGCCTTTTTTTTAAATTGTTGATTAAGGACAAGGCGACTCCATGATTATCTATGCTCTAGGCAAATTGAGTTGACGCGTGCCGCCGCCGCGCCGTTAGCAGCGCCACGTACGCTAGCCCAGCGTTGCCGCCCGCCGCTCTGGCGTGATCCTGTCAAGTGAGACCGCGTAAAATTTTGTCCGAGTGAAGGGGCGCGGTACTCGATTTTGAAACTATAGTTTATCAATGCGTCACCTGAACAAAGGGGTATTTTACTATAATGTAAACGTCGTGAAGGAAAGAGAAACACTCACATACATTACATGTTAGAGTGAGATAGATTAGTTTTTGTATCATATTCCAACAAACTTGCTAATCCGTTGGGCTATGTCTAAGATTCCTGTCCATTTCTTACGCTTTTGAAAAATATTTGGCAAAAGTAAATTCCTAAAGCCTAAGATATATCTAACTAAATATATCTTTTATTATCTTCTTATTAGTTTAAAGCAAACATGGAGACACTTTAATGAAGAGGAATCAGCAAAAAAGGCTCTAAGAAACTTCCCAAATATTATTATGGCTGTAAACAGCGGGTAACAAAAGTTAAAACATAAAAGATCTTTAAAACAAATATGAAGAATGCATTCTGCGTATACGAATGCTTTGATCTTTTTTTTATCAATAAATTATAAAACAATGGGACTTAAACTTTTTTTTTTACTTTTGTTTCATTTGATTTGGCGGAACTATGCAAAGAGTCTTCTAAGCACCTACAACCTTTTTTTACACCTTTTATGATTTCTTCCGGTAACAAAACACCTACAAAAGCCTTGGCCAAAAGTATCTACTCCAGTACAATCATAAATTATTCAAAAAGATAACTGCATTATTTGTTCTACAATAGTGTTAAAGGCAATGTTAAACGTTTTCTTCAAACAGTAATTATGTTAACAGAATATAAGGTAATATCACGATCACTATATAGAATACAACAAAGTCGCTTCCCCTTGTCTGTCCCTAGTATGCTTACCTATATCTTTAAAACTACGCAACTAATTTAGATTCGTTTTTTTTAAGATAAAGTGATTAAGGTTTATACGTATAATACACCTGTGCGAAGCCGGGGCGGGTCGCTAGTAAAACATATGATCCCTAATAAGTACCTCAGAAAATAAAAAAATAAAAACTCGATAGTAACTCATTTTTGATCTCCGTCGGAAAGTACTGTGTGTATTGATTTTATCCAGTAAAATTACTAGGCACCTGAAGCCGTGGTGGTCTAGTGGTAATGACACCGGCCTTACAATCTTGAGTTTGTGGGTTCCTTGTGTACGGAATTTCACACCACTAGCTTTTCGGTGAAGGAAAACATCGAGAGGCAACCTGCATACGTCCGTAGAAGAAATTCGATGGCGTATGTGAATCCAGCAACGCTCACTGGGCCAGCGTGGTGGATATTGCCCAATCACCCTTCTTGGTGGACTATTAAAAAGGCCGGTACAGTACCTAAAGCCTTATACTTTTGGCCTAAAGCTGTAGTACTGCTATTAACAAAAAAAGTATTTTTCATGTGCGTTTTTTTACTAAATATTTTGATGTATTTACAGGATTATTTGCTTACCCTGTTCTAAGCCAAAAGGGAAAGTAACCACCTTACGAACAACTCTTACAATAAAAAATTCGAAAAAAAAATCTGTTGTTTCATACATTTTGTCGATTCCGAGTAGCAATTTTGTATGAAACAGCTGTTTTTTTTCGGTTTTCAGGTTGGCCCCGTAGTAAACGTTGCTAGTTGAATCATCTCCTTTCGGCTTAGTACAGGGTAAGAAAATAACCCTGTATTTGTATAGCTTTCTATCATTATTCGTGGATGTATTATGTACAGTGAATATATCATATGAATTCGTGGATATACAATGTGTTTATCTACCGGTGTCGGAGCCTTAAGGGGTGACATCTATAGCAAATTTTGAACAACTTTTATTGTGGGATCGACTTTGAAAACGTAATCTCGTTATCGTATCATCTATTCTATGACTAAGTATAAACTACTACCTATTCTATAACTAGGTTTAAAATCGGCCTTCGGTTGAGTCATTGAACTCTCCGTCACTTGACACAGGGTTACTCAATAAAGAAACAATTAAGGCCCTTCATTCAATACAAATAATAGGTATTTAGACAATCAATTATACAGACCTAGTTTTAACGGAAGTAAACATTTCCTTTGGTTCAGGTTTCGGTACTGTTACATAAATGTTCTGATAGAAATTATAGAATGTTATTAAAGTAAAGGTCCGAAATAAGTACGAGTATTCATTTTAAACTTACAAAAAAATACTAGTCATAAAAACTTCAGTACTGTATTCTTCGGTATTTGAATAGTCCACTGCTGAACATAGGCTAACCCGTCAAGGGCGAAGCAGAAAGTAGTATTGATTTCATTATTGGAGCTAGCTATGTAAAAAAAACAGTCAATATTGACAGTAGAGAGACTCACGACCGTTCTATTTTGGAATTAAACAAAAAAGTCATAATGACTGCAATGACGATATCTCACAGCAAATAAAAAAATCAAGAGATAATGTTGTGAACAAACAAGTGAGGCCGACCAAAACTACGCCTCGCCGTGTAAAGACGTGTAATTACACACACATCCGCGTACAAGGAAACTACGCCTTGGCGTGTCAGTCAAACTATGGCGGCGCAGCAGTGACGCACTCACACATGTATAAAAAACCGGCTTCACTTGACTGTTCAACGACGTTCCCTCTTGATTTTTTTATTTGCTCTGAGGACGATATAAATAAAACAAATATATGATCGATTTCTGTCGGTTTAAACTCAATCCGCCGACTGAGTTGCCTGCTAACCCAAAATTCCAAAGCAGTTTTTTCACAGTATCCTTCATCGAGTTGCAAAAAATGAGCACAAGTACATGATAAATGTAAGCAATTATCTTCAGAACGTACAAGAATTAGTGCTGACCATGCCCTAATTTGTGCCATTGTATTTGAAAAGTACATTGTAATGCCAACAATAATGCGTACCAAAGGTTACTGGTTCACCGACTACTTACAAAAAGTAAATAGCTAAGAAAATAAGACAATAAAGTTAATGATAGACATTATGGTACCCTTTCCTACTAATATTATAAATCCGAAAGTATTTATAGTATCTTTTCTTTACTAATATCATAAATCCAAAAGTGGACAAACGAGTCAATTTTATTTTCTTCGATGGATATTATAATTTAAAGGTTGCATAATATCATAAAGATATATCTTAATTTATATCATAATATAAAGACATTTTTTATTAGTAAGTAGTAAAATAAAGTAAAAAATATTTAAGTAAAAAAAAGAAAAAAAATATTTTTCTTTAGTTCTATTCTATAGCTATCCATTTATATCTTGACTGCCTCGGTGGCTCAGTGTTTAGTTAACTTGTTTTCTGGATCAAAGAGGCGTGGGTTCTATCCCCACCCAGGGCGAGCATTTATGTGATGAACATTGGTGTTTGCTCTGTGTCTGCGTGTTGTTTAGACACTTTCTATAGAAGTATGTATTCAAAAATATGTAAATGTAGTAGTAACTAGTATAAGTATATCAGTCTCCGGCAGCCATATCACAAGCTTTGCTTAGTTTGAAGCCAGAGACCGTGTGTAAGATGTCCCCTAATATTTAAAATAAAAATGTATCACTACATACAGGATTATATGGATCATTGGTACTACGGTGACCAGAACTTAGTATTTATAACAATAATAAATAATCAATTACCTTGTCAGAGTCAATTTTTAAATTAAAGTTTTATAGTTGAGTGTGAACGATATTTATTGTGACATATTATGTTTTTAGAGTAATTTCTTATGCAACCATAACTATTATCTAATTTGTGGTTCAATGTTCACATATACCGTTTATCATTTTTTAACACTGCAAATATCGCGTCGCGTGTAACTAATACAGACCCATTAAAGTTTTCTACTTAATTTTTTTTTCATTCCATCGTAATGACCATTACCTTGAAAATCTTATTGAATGGATGCTATTGTAACTTCTTAGTAAAAGTAGATAATTGAATGGGTTTCTTGAATCAATGAAAACGTTGACGGATTTCTTCAAGGTAATTAAATTCTAATCTTTCAACTACTTAAGTAACTACACTTTTGTATTTATGATATTATTACAGGTAGTGGCAGGTAAGTCTAGCGCTGAGGTTACTGTGGAGGGATGGCTGCGCAATTAGTGCGCATGGTGGCCGCCGTACTAAACTCATGCGCAGCCATCTCATCCACACTTCGCTCACCGCTAGACTTATATGCCGCGACCTGTAAGCTGAGTGTGAATTTTGTCGTAAACATGACGCGCTCCTTGGCGAGCGCGTAAGCATGTAATTTGTATGAACTTGTTGTGTTTCAAAAACGCGCCGCTGGTGGCGCTGTACATGTCTTCATACAAATTACTTGCTTACGCGCTCGCCGAAGAGCGCGTCATGTTTACGACAAAAGTCACACTCAGTATACAGGTAGTGGCACGTAAGTCTAGCGCTGAGGGTACTGTGGAGGGATGGCTGCGCATGGTGGCCGCCCTATTAAACTCATGCGCAGCCATCTCCTCCACACTTCGCTCACCGCTAGACTTATTTGCCGCGACCTGTAGTAAGGAAAGAATACCATAAATACTACTTAAGTACCAATTACCGCTTGTATACTCAGTAACTGTAATTTAAATAAATTTATAAATATTTTGGGACATCTTACACACGGCCTCTGACCCCAAACTAAGCAAAGCTTGTGATATGGCTGCCAGAGATTGATATGCTACATATACTTATTTTTAAATACATACCTATATAGATAGTAACTAAATAACACCCAGACACAGCGCAAACACTTATGTTCATCACATAAATATTTGCCCTGGGTGGGGATCGAACCCATGCCTCTTTGATCCAGAAGTTACGGTCACTAACCACTGAGCCACCGAGGCAGTCAGATTTTAATTTACAATGTTAATTTATAATTTACAGCGATATCATTGGATAAAATCATTTTTTAATTACACGTTGGATTTTGGCTAAAACTTAAGCATTATAGGTTTATCTTTCACCAATTGTATGATTAATCTAATGCGTAGGTAATTATTGTATTTATATTTTTATCGCCCACTAATGCATGTCATTACTAGGTACCTAAAATAAACGTGATAAAATTTAGACGCATTGTATAGACGGGTATAAAAAAATCAAACAATGTTCAGAGGATCAGACTTCTAATACTATTTAGTCACACATATTTTTACAACGACGATAGATAAATCCTATCTTATCGTTACTACAAATCTACATAGCTATTCCAATTTTTTGGTGATTCGAAACACATTTTTATCATATTATTATTCTTATCAGTGCATTATCTCGACAAACGATGACAAAAGTGTTGATAAAAACCTTGAAAAGGAAAGACGCGTAAATTTATTATTTTACTTATTATTTGACTTATTTTGGTTCTATAAACGAATAATATGTTTTAATATAACAGCGATATCATTGGAATAATATATCGGTTAACCTAGTTTTTAACTGAATTATGTATATATTTGCAATAAATAAATAAATAAATATTAACCTATAACTTTTATTAATAAATATAGATATCAAATTCCTAACTAGGTATAAGTTGTTCAATTGTTGATCTTTTTATACTTACTAATATCGCTCGTTAGAAATAATACGTAACTTATAGATAACCCTGTATAGTTGTGAAATAAAAATTGTGAATATTAAATTGAATTGTTTGAAATATAAATAGAAAAGTGCAAATTTATTAACTCTTATTAACACTGTGATATAATACTCAATTATAGTTTATTAGACTAGAACGTGAATTCGATGTAACCCTGTATTCTGTATACTAGGTATTTGATACAACCACAACAGTTTTGTTGTAAATTCTCATTAAGGTTATCGCAAAAGTTAATATGTAGCTGAACTCTGATAAGTTATTTAAAATATGCGTATGTATCAAACAGTTCACTGTTTTGGACTTATTTAGACATACAGAAATACCTTGTTAAGATTAATGATATGACAAATGTGTCCTCACAACTGTGGCATCGTGGATATCAATGAATAAAACCTACTTAGCTACCATAATGTAGTAACAACAATGACTTGATTGTACTACGAGTAGATAGGGCGCTACTTAAAAATGTAGTGTAGTTACGTTATTGTACCTTCCTCAGCAGGTTATTATAATATCTAGTTTCATAATATTTTAAAGATAATACTTATTAATAACGACAATAACAGATTTTTTTTTATTTATTTTTTTTTACTTCCTACACTACTACTACATAGAAAGCAATTGGATCATCCACAGACCCTTGAAGGTCTAAAGATAATCCAAGTGCTCAAGCCCACTGCCAGTTGGCAGCATACCCAGCATGCTGGCAGCATTGCCACGCTGAATGGCAATGCTTATACGTTGAGCCAAATAAACACCAGCATTTTGGTCACGCGTCGCGTCCACCAGACGCTTAGAAAGACTTTTGAAAACGAGATGAGCTCCCGGCCCCCACGGACCCAAACTCTCAACTCCAAATAAAATATACAACAGAAAATAAAATATATAGGTACCTACCTAGAAAATTAATCAAATAACCCCGCCCCTGAGCGTTTTTGGTGCAAAGGTGGCCATAACGTTTGCAACATTGCCGCGTTGGATAGCGATGGACAAACTTTGCACCAGAAACGAGGTAGAACGGGAGTCACCTCCTCTTTCCCGAATCCTGCGCCCTATTTCAAAAGTTAACAATTTGGCCTCAGCGCCCCAGCTACCCATGGTCTCCACGGCAACGGGTGCGACTCAGGTGTATGGCTGCGACAGTGCTTACGCAAGTGGCATCCCAAACTAAGCACTTGCCGTTTTCCACGGCACCAGGTTATACTTATTTGGAATCCTTACCTACTATTGTTATACACCCGAAAAAGTGTTTATTGCTTTATTTGTTACTCTTTCACACAGCAATAACGCCTGATTGACTTGATTTTTGGCATGGATATACAAATGCAGTTATAAAATTTGAGAGTGTCGTAGGCAATTTTTTTGCTATCCGTAGGAGGTAAGTTGCTTTTTAAAATAATATCCCATAAAACAAGTCACTGAAAATGGAACCAAATATCGAGAATTGTTTTTTTTTTTAAGAGCATCGTGCACATTTGCTTTCAAAATACGCCAAAATGTTTCGTAATATTTACAACTTGCAATCGAGCTTATTTACATAGAAATAGGTAAGTATTCTGTTTTTAAATGAAATTGTGATATTATTTAAAATTCCATAAATTAATGCTTACAAAAGATAAGACACCTGAAACGTAGCGGGCTAAATACACAATCGCCAGTAACAAGTAGGGTTGTACCGGTTTTTTTAATAACTAGTCCACTGCGAAACATAGTCCTGCATAGCTGTAATAAGTAGAATCAGATGGAAAATTTTTAAACACGGCAAAGCGTAAATTCCTTTAAAAAATCCGGACAATTTTTACAATTTGCAAATCTTAAAATGTAACTTGGAATGGTAATGATAACCCCCAAGTAATTTGAGGAGTAATTTCTTATTTCCGATCTTCCCGTTCCATTCCCGTAAAATAGGAATATTGTGTTCAAATCGCGAAATTCCCGAAAGCTTAAACATAACACTTGACAACTAGATATGACAGCCCTAGCATTCCGCGAGCGCTTTCATACCTACTCTATCTGTAGGTAATTGAACACTGCAAAAAATTGTAAGATGATTCCGGGCGGACGTGCTTTCAGTCACGTAGGCCCTGGTCGATAGGACATGGGGAAACAATGGGGTAAGCCAACACTCGTAGCGTATATACCTATTTGTATCACAAATACTTACCGTAATCACGCATCTAACACTCATGGAGCTATGAGAGGATGCTCGTATGTGTAATATGTAGATAGGTACATACGTGTACCTGAATTCACGTAAGTACATAAGTATAGGCATAGTATAGGTATGTACGGGATAAGTCTAATTGCCACACTGAACTCATAACTATTTTTAGAATTTATTGACAACAAAATAATGTTTAGTGGTTTTCTGATACTGTGCTTCAATTTTAATTGGATGAGTTTTAGTTTGAGACATCAATAGACGCGACTTTTTGTGTGTGGACATCTTTGATCTGTTTCGCAATGATATGCCCAATGCTCATTGTAAATAGATATTTATGATCTTCTCTTCCCTAACTATTATATTAGGATCTGCGATTTGATATGATCCGATGATATTTTGTTTTTATAAAACGTTTTTCTATTGTTGTGCTCTGCTTTTCTCTATCATCATCTCATGACGTAAACAGCCAACTCTCTGAATTTTCTCTATAATAACTTTTTACACATTTATTAATGAATGGGCACTTATGTGGCAAAACTCGTGACATTCCATGACTGCAGTTAAATGCGGTTAAAGGATCGTGAATCGGTCAGTGTTTTCGCGTTTTCTGTAGAAAATCGAGAAAATTTTAGGTACATTTTTGTTAATATTTACGTTACGGGAGAAAACCTTTTCACCCCTTAAATTGTAACACAATGTTATGTTTAGGGTGTCAGTCGCTTGAGTAAGGAATATTGTACGCTCGTAAGTCTTATTTTTTTTCAGAAAAAATCGAGTTTATTTTTACTTTTCAGCCAAGTTTTTGCGTAAGAATATGACTTTTTGATTTAGATGCTTATAACTTTAAGGTCATTTAAAAAACTGTAAAAACTAAGACGTATAATCCTAGCGATTAAAGTGCTATAACATAAAAAATTCAAATTAATATTTAGAGCAAGATAACAACAATATTGCTTTTGTATGGCGAAGGCGCCTCACAATTGCTTTAAGAGTTCTGTGTGTACAACCTAAGGAACCCATTTTTTAAAGCCGTTGAGCTTTCACGGAAGATGAAAGTCTTTCATTTGATATTTTGGCCAACATAGATATTTACACAGCCGTGGTGGTCTAGAGGCAGTGACACCCGCCTTACAATCGTGAGGTCGTGGGTTCAAATCCTCGGTCCCGTACCAATGTGTTCTTTGGAATGTATGTACGGAATTGCACACCACTGGCTTTTCGGTGAAGGAAAAACATCTTGAGGCAACCTGCATATGTCCGGAGAAGAATTTCAATGGCGTATGTGAATCCACCAACTCGCACTGGGACAGCGTGGTGGATATAGCCCAATTACCCTTCGTGGGTAGGCCTACGTCCTGCAGTGGACTATTAAAAAGGCTGATACAGTACAGTACAGTACAGATATTTATGCGCATCACAGGAATATGATTATTATCAATGCCTTCCCTATTTTTAATGTGTAAGTCTGATTGTTCTTGAAACGTTAGCAATATTAAAATAAACAGTAGTTGTACTGGTAGTATACTACCAGTACAAGAGATAGAGATCATGAGAGAGAACAAAAATTAATATATGTTTCTAAAATTATTAGTATTTTCAAAGTGAAATATAATGCCATATATATTAAAATTGAGTACATATAAGATGTAGTCTGATGGATGGTGGTGGTATATTGACCAGTGAAAAATATTAACAATATATAGTATAATATAATAGGTTAGTCCATGACAATACCAATATATTATTGATAAAATGGGGTCAATGTGGACACTGTACATTCAACTTAATATCTGTAAAATATTGATTTATTAAATTCATAAAATTAAACGGTTTCCTATCCTTATACTAAGGCATTAAAACTATTTGCATAAAATGTAGAGTCATTTTTAGTTTGAACTGTTACAAATCAAATATTTTAATCAGGTTATGTTATATAAATTATTATAAAGATTAACGTGTTCCAAGGCATCTCCGACCGTGACATTGATTTTCAAATGTGTTATTGCGCAATTTTCAATAAAACTTTATATTTTCGGGTGGATTTTCTTATCAGTGGTTTTACGTTCTGTAAAATTAATCACGGAATCAATTAATATGAGCAGGCATTAATTTTTAAACTGCTAGTCGCTTATTAATGAAATGCAACAGGCAACAGGTGTTAATGGTGATTTTTATTTTAAGGCTTTGCAATATAGTTAATAGATTCTTCATGCAAAATTATATTCGAAATTTGTATTGTGTCTGTGGCGATGTTTCTGAAGCATACATAATTTATTAAAATAAATATCGCACTAAAAATTAAGCCGTAGTGGCCTAGTAAGAGGAAAGACGCTCGTCTTACAATTGTGAGATCAAATCCTATTCTGGTACCGATGCGATGCTAAGCGCTACCGTGGCTCGGATGACACGTTAAATTGTAGGTCCCGGTTGTTTTAACCGTTTAGCCACATAGTTAAACGGCCCTGACATCAGAGGCCTTCAGAAGGATTAAAATCTCTGACACCAAGGCTAGCCACCCAGCCTATACACACTTACCAATGCGTTCTTTGTTATTTAATACTTATGTACTGTACCAGCCTTTTTAATAGTCCACTACAAGACGTAAGCCTACCCACGAAGGGTGATTGGGCCATATCCACCACGCTGGCCCAGTGCGGGTTGGTGGATTCACATACGCCATCGAATTTCTTCTACGGACGCATGCAGGTTGCCTCGCGATGTTTTCCTTCACCGAAAAGCCCGTGGTGTGAAATTCCGTACATAAATTCCAAGGAATTCATTGGTACGGGACCGGGATTTGAACCCACAACCTCACGATTGTAAGGCGGGTGTCATTACCACTAGACCACCACGGCTTATACTTATGTACTTATTGATTTTCACGCCATTGGGTTTTCAGTGAACAAAAACGTTTTGAAGATTTCTTCTTTCGTCCGCACAAAAAATTCGATGCCATATGTAAATCCAGAACACAAATGTAAGAAATACTTTGGGTCCGTGGGGGCCGGGAGCTCATCTCGTTTTCAAAAGTCTTTCTGAGCGTCTGGTGGACGCGACGCGTGACCAAAATGCTGGTGTTTATTTGGCTCAACGTATAAGCATTGCCATTCAGCGTGGCAATGCTGCCAGCATGCTGGGCACGCTGCCAACTGGCAGTGGGCTTGAGCACTTGGATTATCTTTAGACCTTCAAGGGTCTGTGGATGATCCAATCGCTTTCTATGTAGTAGTAGTGTAGTATTGTCATTATATTAAAAAAAAAAGAAATACCTATGCCATTCAAAAATTTGCATTTGCTTGATCGGAAATCGAACCTGGAATCCACAGCTTTTAAGGCAGACGCTGAACTAACCAGGCCATAAGAGCTCAATCGCATTACTCATGATTACTGCAATAATAAAAAATAATTACTTCACAAAAATCTAGACCACTCCTTAACAAATCATCGATATCTTTTGATAAGGTTGTCACGTAAAAAGATAAAGTTTAATAAATCCTCTTCTAAATCTACTCACTACGGATATTACAATTATTTATCAATCTGTTTGTTTATTGCTTTCTTTATCGTTTTTGCAAATTTAAAATACCTAATAACCTTGAAAGACAGTAGGCTTATCTTGATATAATGCAATTTCTAGAGGTTCGACGTTAAATAGGAAAGCCAAATTGTTATGTTCAATCTAATGTGTTTATCATCATACTTTATACATAACGCGTAGTGACTATGTTAGACATAATGATTGATGACTGACTACCAGTATTAATATACAAAAATCAGCCAAACAATTTGTCTCGAAAAGGCAGGAAACCGTATGTAATAAATATTATTCCCGTAGCTCATTAAACGCTGCTCTTATGTCCAGCTCAAACCCGACAAATAGCCACACACTTGATAGTCGCTCACGTAATTGTCGCACACCTATGATATTTTTCACCCGGTTTATTACTATCCCTTAGTAAATGCAAAAAGGATATTTTTTTAAATGTACGAGTATCTAAAGTATTTTCCATTTCTAAGTACAATTTCTATTCCAAAAAAAATACCGTATCCAAAGTCCAAAGAGCTTCTGTACTGTACTGTAGTTACTGTACCAGCCTTTTTATTAGTCCACTGCAGGATGTAGGCCTACCCACGAAGGGTGAAAGATTCACATTATTTACTTCACATTATCACGATCCATAACATTCTGGTAATATACATAATATACTCGTATGTAGAGAACATCACGATTTGTATCTTAACCCGCTTTAGACATTTTATTTATCATATTAAATGCCTAACATGCTTCGATAATTTATTTATCAGATTGATTGATTTCTTCGATTTCCTAGATCGATGTTCATAATTCTTTTAAACCTATAATTATGTCAATATTACGGATTATCCTGACATTACACTATACAGGGTTACAGGCAAAGTCGACCTATTCCCGTTAATCATGTGTAGTTTACTACGTTTCTGACTGAGTTGACTATGAAACACCATATCCTAAATCTCACAGTTTTCGAGATATTTGAATTCAAATACTTTTTATAAAAGGTTAATTTTACGGACAATATTGGGTAGTGAGGTCATAAAACATTATTTTACATGTAAAAATAAACTAATAATACGACTTACACGTTTCAAAATATTTGAGCTGATAGCCGAAAATTGGGAATTTTATGAATACCAATTTCAAATATCTGTTTTTTTTTAATTTAGGATAGTGTATTTCATAGTCAAATTAGTCAGAAACAAAGTAAACTACACACCCTTAACGGGAATAGGTCGACTTACCCTGTAACCCTATATAGTTATTATTAAAAAACCAAAAAAGTACTGAAGTGATTTTAAAAAACGATGGAAAATTTAAAAGAATAGTCAAAAATAGAATATTTTTAATTTTATACGAAAAAGTTCGTAAACGTAGGTACACGGTTCACGGTTAGAATTCTTTGAAGAACTTCATATTGACCCGATACAGTAGGTATGTTTCGATTATACTGATATATTCAAATTTTTTATCAGAATGACATTTGAATAAATATAAATAGATATGTATTATATATGCTCTGTCAATGTTCTTTATTTAGGTGACTATTAAA
Organism: Hypomecis punctinalis; assembly: GCA_949316475.1. Taxonomy (NCBI): domain Eukaryota; kingdom Metazoa; phylum Arthropoda; class Insecta; order Lepidoptera; family Geometridae; genus Hypomecis; species Hypomecis punctinalis. Next base: position 17,669,898 of record OX438810.1, read on the forward strand.
TGTATGTAAAGTATACCTAAGCCATGACGTCTGATTGTAGGATGTGATGAGTGAAATCTGAGTATTTCCAACGAACTGGTATAAAACTTTCTTAAATCACATTGTACCTATTCGTCAATAGTCGTATTTTTCTAAATACATAACGACTGATCCTGTGATCACGACAAAACAAGCAAATCAAAATCTTACGAATAGTCATATCCACAAAAAAACCGGAAAAGTGCGAGTCAGGCTCGCATACCGAGGGTTCCGTACAAATCCAGAAAAATTCACAAAATTGTGAAGTAAGTTGTTAAAATCTCTCTATCATCGACAAAAAAGATTTTTTTTTACTTTTCTCGTCATACATCGAAAATTACACATTGTTTAAATAATTAAAAACCTGTTTTAGGATGTGCTAATGAATTTTTTTTGTATGATACCATATTTTGAGGCCCTATTTTTTGTGATTTAAATAAAAACATACAGTTTTCAGATTTATTCCTATATTTGTACTCTGAGACAATGCTTCTCGCCAAATTTCATAGTTCTATGTCAACGGGAAGTACCCTGTAGGTTTTGATTTTTGTGAGTGTCGAAATATGCAGTTTTTTACGACATAAACGGCTCTAACTTTTTCAACGATAACCAAGAAGTTATTCTTGTACACAACTGCAAGATACCATAGATATACGTACACAGTTTAAATTTCAACTCGATATCTTTACGCGTTCTCAAGACAAAGAGTCTTGACATACACACAGACGGACAGACGGACAACAATGTGATCCTATAAGGGTTCCGTTTTTTCCTTTTGAGGAACGGAACCCTAAAAATGACATAAGCATTTTAATATTAGAAAATCATAATTAGGAAAATTACGACTTAGCTTATAATTTTTGAGACAAACCAAAGAGAAAGACAAAATTACGATCACAAAAGTAGTAGAACTTAAAGTGAATAAAATGGTTACGTATTATGTATGAAAGCTGCGTGCAAAAAGTAAAAACAACCTTCCTTGTAGGTACGTTACATTTTAAAAGTAATTGTAAATAAGTTAAGAGTAATATAAGGAGATAGTGAGAGATAATGCAGAGAGCAACTGGATCAACGGAGTCACACGCTACTTACTAATGAACCGAATAATAAAAATCATAATAAAAATCGTTTACGTCATCATGACTATTCCATTATAGGACTTGAAAAAGTTGTCCGTATCATCATGAATCTACTTAAATTGGTATCTTTGTTTAAATACTAAAAATTTGATGCCTTATAGTAGTAGGTAGGTGCCTATTTGTTTTGATATCATTCACTTCATAGGTCATTGAATAGAGTATGGTCACATAAACTTTCATCATTGCTCTCATCTGTAATGTTATGTATCATAGAAATATCTATGATAATATCAACTGATTAATAAAACTAGGTCTAGTGCGATCGGGGATCTATAACAAAATATTCGAATGGTTAGGACATATACGAAACATTGACAGATTATATAAAGTTTCGAAGATTCCCTAAGAAGATTAGATGAAGATTGAATGTTCAATTATTGTTATTATATTATTTTATCGCCGCTTGGCGTCGAAACTCTTGGTCCGTGGGGTCCATCCCTAAAAATATTCAACGGTTCGCCAAAACTTGTTGACGTTGGTGACAAGAAAGCTTGCTCATATCCTCGCACAGAGAATCACATTACATTCTTTAGACGTTCAGCATGGGAATGCAGCCAGCGTTCTTGGCACCCTACCACACGGACACAGTATTAGAGTCGATTTTTAGCCTCTGTTTATTATTTTTTTATTTTGTTTGGTAGGTTTCAAATTTTTTCTGCACATGTATATATTTGGTAGTATAGAATTATATTTCAATGTGTTTAAGTTATAAAAATAAATTATTTACTATATTATAGGTCTCCTGATCTTTATTATGTTTTTGTTCTTGGCAGATATTATTGGCTAAGTTGACTGGCAAAGTCAATTTTCATTCAGAATCTTACAGTCCATCAGATTTCAGCCAATAATCTTCACCAGATGGGAGGTATGAGGAAATCCGTAATCAAACATATATTAACGACGTAGTCCTGAGAATTAGCAAGTGATTGTGGGCTGGGTGCAACTCTTAGAACTCGTTTACATAATTGTCATTAGTTTTTTTTATCTTACTGTGACGTTTTTAAAAACTGATCGGTGAATAACCGGCCTTTACGTTTCAATCACTTCCCATTTAACATGTCCGGCTATAAAACTTATCCGATCTATTTATATCCCACTTCTGACCGACAAGTTATACTGCACTAGTTCCGTGTACTCTGAATTATTTATCATAGTAATTTTATCGGAATGTATATCTATTACATACGAATACCTATGAGTACCTATAGCTAAAGGGTAATAAAATCAATAGATAGGGCAATTGCAATCAATTTATGTCGCCATATCAGGCACAGAACGAGTTATTATTTTACTTAATAGGTACTTACTGATTCCGCCATAATTAGCGAAACTGTGATATTTAGTTTTTACGTGAAAATAATGTCAGAAAAACAGGAAAGTAGTATTTATCCCGTTGACTCGGAATTTGTAATCTTTTATTTAATGTTAGAAAAAGGATTGAATAAAAAAATAAAGAAATTGAAAGTAGGTTTCAATTTCATTTTTTTTTTTTTGCGAGTCATATTTTTACAGACTTCAAAAAGGAGGAGGTACTATGTTCGTCTGTTTGTATTTTCATCGATATTGTCGTCAATTGTGGACCGATTAAAAAAATTATTTTTTATTTCGAATGCGTACGTATACTTCCGAAGTAGTCCCATTTCAAATTTATTGAAATCGGGTAATCCGTTTTTGGTGAATCAACAATAATGTACATAGATGACACATCGATTCGTGCAAACTATTAGAAATATGGTCCCGGCACGTAAGTTGAACAAAAAAATATCACTCTCTCCCTTTCGTTAGCAAAGAAAACAAAAGAGAGGTAGCTATGGTTTAACGTTCAAGCTGTTTGCCGGCTACTATATACGGTAAAAGTCAGTGGTGCCATTATTAGCGAAAATTAATTATCAAAGATTATTATTCTTCGAGGTATAGGTAGGCTTATGAACTGCAGTGGGCAGAATTAGGCTAATGATAATATAATTCCTATGAGAAAAGCCACAAACAACACTGATGCACTGGTCAGTTGTCGTAACAATACATTTATTTACTCGTTTCTGCCTGCCCCTTAATATATTTTAGCAATTATACCGAGCAATTAAAATATGCTTACCAAATTATAATAGGCATGATGAGTAAAAAAAAATATTAGTCCGTCAGATAGACTATCAAAAAATATTAGACACGTATTTTTTCTTTTGCCAATCAAACAATTATCGATGAAGATATAGCCCGTCAAAGTTCCGCGTGACGTCACAAGTGCCATTCAAATGTATAGACTTCTGTAAGAGAAGTGACGTCACGACCCCCACTCCTAATCTTTGACAAGGTTTATCTTTGTCATTTGTTGTTTGATTGACAAAAGAAAAAATACGCGTCCGATATTTTTTGATAATCTAACTAATGAATTATAATAATGATTTTATTTCCCAGTCATCACGCCTATTATGAATTATGTATATTATAGTTATTTTTGTGTCGACTCTTCTTATTTGTTGTATTTTAGTTACTCACGCTTGATCTCAATTACATTGACAAAATTAAAAACTAAATAACCGGTTAGACAGGTGATTGTGAGTTTCCAATAAAATGTCTGTGTCGTGGTTTCCAATGACGCAGTAGCGAGATAAAATACTTACCTGGGGCGTGTTAGTTCCCCCATTTATTTTAAATATTCTATTCGCGTCATATGTACCGTAATATCAATTAGCATGTGGAAAAGTAGTAGGAAAATGCGAGATATTCCTTGTTTTACTACGTCCTTGGTTTTGTAAAGTACGCAGTTACGTTATGTAATGTTTTTATCTTATCCTGTTGAGTTTCACAACTGGCAAAGGTGATTATAAGCCGAATCTTACTTTTTTGACTTGACTGCCTCGGTGGCTCAGTGGTTAGTGACCCTAACTTCTGGATCAAAAAGGCGTGGATTCGATCCCCACCCAGGGCAAATATTTACGTGATGACCATAAGTGTTTGCTCTGTGTCTAGGTGTTATTTAGTTACTATCTATATAAGTGTATGTATTTAAAAATAAGTATAAGTAGTATATCAGTAAAAATATTTATTTATTTATTATTTTTGGCGGATGTTAGCTACTTACAAGCTGCTCGAAACGCTTGGTCAGCGCGCGAAATTCAATTTTCTTTGAGTTTTTTGCAATTTACAGATATACCTAATAATTAATTACATACGTATGCTTTATCATTATCATCGCCATAGGTGTAGCTAAAAGGAGTACGGGTACATAGAGCTCATTCTAGAAAATTTCTTGCTCGCCCTTGAAAGTTATACAGACCTTTTTTTTTGGGGTGGACAAAAGTGGACAGCTGCTACACTGTATATCATACTAATAGAAGATATACAGGGTCATAGGTATTAAACGCAAAACCTTTTTAGGGCGGGTCTAGTACATCTAGACCAGCCATTCTCAAAGTGTGCTCCGCGGAGCCCTAGGGTTCCGCAGAGCTTCTGTAGGGGCTCCACGAGAACACTGGTATTAATGAGAAAAATTAAAAATATATATAATCTTCTAGCGACTCAGATACGTTTCAAGATGATACAAGTAGATATTTAATAAATAATTGTATTTGAAGAATTTCGCTTTTGAAACATGTTTTTCCGAAGAACAAAGTACAAATACAATTTTTTTGTTTGAGAACCGCTGATCTAGACCAACAACTTTTGTTTTACGACTTTTGAAAAATCGCAAAAAAAAATCACTTCTCCATACATTTTGCCGCGCGTTGACCAACTTTTTATGAATAAGCTTTTTTCTTCGTAATTTTCCAAAAGTCCTAGAACAAAAGTTGTTTGTCTAGATGTACTAGACCCGCCCTTAACAGGTTTCGCGTTTAATACCTATGACCCTGTACATTTTAAGTAGCCAAAAATGTTGTTATTCAACTTTCATGCTATCACAAATAATAGCGGCTACAACACATACACAAAAATGCCACCTGACCCCGCCTGCTCCACTGACTCGATGCAAAAACTTATCTGCAGCATAGAGATACTCGTATATACTGGTCGGTGCCAAATTAACAGCGTGCTACATTACTCGTATTTTTTTTCTTTATATATACTTTCATCACATCTATTCGAAAAGGACTACTTGGTTCGCCTTTAAGTGCGCCCAAAGGAGGTGTTTTCTATAAGGAACTCTATAAGTGCGACGGAATTATCTTGGCCGCGCACTTTTTGAATTTGGAACAAATAAGTGCGACGGAATGATCTTTGCCGCGCACTTTTTGAATTTGGAAGTATTTGCAATGTTAGTCTTCAGCGCCAAGAAAATGAATGAAAAGAATGTAAATATAACTTTTCATTTGTTTTATTATTAGATACCATTTAATTTCAATTTAGTTGTTAGTTTACGTTTTATTAAATAATAATATTATAATAAAATATGAGGCGCCTTTTTTTTCTCATAGAGGTGATGAAAAGTAGAGTGTACCACTCGGGCGCAAAATATATTTTTGGCTCGGGCGACGTACTTTGAATCCCTCGCTACGTTCAGGATTCTACTAAAGAATTCCTCGCTACGCTCGGGATTCTACTCTAGAATCCCTCACTTAGATCTGGATTTAAAAAAGCACCCTCGCCGTAAAAATAATATTTAGCTCCCATATGATACAATCTACTATTATTGAGCTACCACGGTAGAATCTATTACTATTATGGTAAGGTAAAGCTACCTTTGTAAATTAAGTAACCTAACTTTGTATAGGTTGGTGCCAGTGTTTCTAAGCCACCTGAAAGCTTCTGACATGACAAAACGGTTTAAAATACCGGGGCCAACTAAGGATCATTCTCGCTAGTTTCAGTGGATATCTGTTCCATGGAACTATTGATACTTTTTTAATGTCATACGAAGACTGACTGTGCTGAACGTAGCCTAACTTCGGTGATCACTAAGAGACACCTAAGCTCACTTCCAATGAGCGCTACAAAATTAGCTTTAAAAATAGTACAGATATTTAGGAAATTGCCAGTAGAGTATTCTAAAATAATTTAAAAGTTTATGTACCTAATATCAGCAACTGGAAATAAATGCAATGGGAATGCTTTATTTTATAGAATGGAGATTATTTTTTATAGTATTGAGTCTATTTTCATCCAATCTAAATAACATAATGAAAATAATGTGCAGTTCTCAGTTTCAAGCCCTAGTTAACGGACCAATTCTCATATTAGTGTCAAACAATACTTTCGAACACACGACTTTAACAACATCCTATAACCAGGAGCTAACACATTTACTACTTGCACGACTACAATGTAAGAGTAAATTATTACCTAGATAACATTGTAGAGCTAAAACTGTAGTAGAACAAACTCTACGTTTCTATAGACATATTCACATCATTATAGCGTACCTATGTAAGTAGGAACATATTCTAGCAACAAAGTGTCTAGTAAAATGTTTGTAATATTGTGATATTTTAGTTTCCTGTTAGTTCCTAATTAAAATTATATAAAATAGTACGTACCTATTAGAATAAACATTTAAAAGTTTAAAAGTTATCATATTATTATTATTAGATTTGTTTTTATTTTTTGCTGTTTTCTGGAATGTTAACTATACACACGAATTTATACTGAACTCGTCAAAAGGTTATATCTGTCTCCTTTTAAGGATAGTAGATACTATAATTACTTAAAATATACAGCACTAATTACAACAGCGTATGAACAAAATATATTCCTAAGTTAATAACCACACATCAACATGGAATTAAAGAAAAAATGCCTAGTCAATGTAGCCACATAATTATTTTAATGTAATGATTTTTATCGTTGATTAAGCAATGCGCCATTTCTCGTTAATGGTAAGAAGTTCTAATAATTTCACCATTACGTGACTGACTGGTTTAAAGCAGTTCTCACAGATGGCGCTTCCAATAATGTAGTAGTTGGTAAAAATGATAAACACTTTCACTAATTCGACGACTTTGCAGACAGCGTTTCTAGCTTAATTGGACAAAGCATCTGGGCCGGAATCCCAGAGAGATGCAGGTTCAAATCCTGCGAACGCGTCAATTTTTGAAATGTTTATCACAAAAAGAAAGTTTTTTTTTACATAATTATTTTTCCCAAAAAAATTACATATGACCTATGTACTTCAACCGAGTACCTACAGAATTCGAATAGTCCGCACGGATCCATGTAGTAGATCCATTTTCACACTATTGTTGATTTATCAAAAATGACGCTGCCGATTTCGATAACATTTAAATGAGACTGCCTTTGAAGTATGACCTACGAAACAAAAAAAAAATAAGACCTGTAAAAAGTTATGCGTGATCAAACATAAAAAATACGCGTCGTCTTGCAAACCTCTGTTACGTCGGTTAAAAAATAAATGTTTCGAAGTTAATCATTATGATTTAGAAACCGCGTGCGAATATTCATTGAACCAAGTAGATTGTTTTGCTTGTTGTGTGATTTTATCGTTGTTTTTATACAAGCAAGATGAATATTTAAACCTCAAATCAGCTGATGTTCATATTATACCAACAATCACATTGTGGAAACTAATAAATTGTTTGTTAAAAAAATTAATATCGAAGACCGAGTTTGCATAGGATTTTGTTACCAATATATGTAAGATATGTATTTACGCCTAATGTATTTACACCTAAAAAGTGCCTGTTATTTATTCTCTAGAATAATATAAGATTATAGCACTCATTATAATGAAAACTTTTAATTTGTGACCAAACCTGAAAACGCGGAAAAAAATAACAAAAAATATATTAGTAAAAAGAAACTTATTATTTTTTATTTAGGACTAAAATGCATGTTTAACATGATACTTACTTCTGGATCAATTTCATGCACTAAAAGCACAATTACTATTTTTATTTTTAATACGTTAAGTTTTCAGTTAGAAATAAATTAATAGTTTAAAAAACGTATTTAAAAATAGTCCATTACGTGGCCTTTCCCACAAGTGTAAACACGACTATGATACGATATTCCATCATGGAATGCCAGTGCCTATCTTACGGCTTCATCATCAGTAGCGGAAGCACGAACTCCTTGCGAAAAAATATTCGTATCGGTATCGAGAAAGAAATGTATGAAAAATTAACAGCGCCCCTATCGCACGGAAAAGGAACTAAATCTCGAAGCACAAACTATAAATATTCTATCGTATCGGTAACGTATCGAGTAGGTATCGAGTTAGTATCGAGAAGTCCGTGAAACGTAAACAAAAATGCGAGCACGAACCGCATTTTGACGTATCGTATCGACGATTTCGAAGGCTGGCTATCGAGACTTGTCTCACTTAGAATTTGTCGGTGAGAAAAGTATCGAGTTGGATAAAATTGTTATTTTGCGGTCTTTTTTTACAATATTAAGTAGTTTTCGTTGCTTTCGAATATTATTACAATTAATGCAAAGCCAGAAAATGCAAATACCACTAGTATTTTCACATAATTCTTTATTATACAACGTGTTTAAGAAAGGTGTAGTAAGTTGTAATCACACATGAAGTAAATCATAATGAGCAACTTTAATGAGTAATGAAAGTTGTTCATTATCATGAACCTAGAAAAAACAGTTGTTTTTTCTAGGTTCATGGTCATTATGTTTACCTCATGCGTGGTACCTCAACAGTCATTATTTTCAGAAGATGTTTTTATGAGATTAGATTAGAGGAAGAGCTTTGAAAAATATATTAGTGGACAGAAATAACAGACTAGACACATGAATAATGTTTTTATTTAAATTCAATAAGTAGAAGTAAACTATACGAAAATATAGATAAAAATAAGACTTTTTCCATAAACGATACACAAACATTCATAGCCTGTTTCATTATCCATCCATGCAGCTGCAATTGCAGGTCCATATACTCGTAACTCCGTCATACTATTTTCTTGTAGCTACTAGGGATAAAAGAGGAACCTCCTCTTTAGAGGTGACCGGTGGTGGAGGCGGAACAACAGTGGGCTGACTGCTCGATCCTGGAATATTCCAATCTGAAAAAGGCCCAAATGAATAAGATTAATAAATATATTAGAGTCATCATTCACATGGCCTCTGTGTAACCTCAACTTGTAATATGAACAAAGCCTCCTAGAAATTTATATGGTAGGTACATAATTATAATCATTATATTTTGAAATACATACCTGTCCCTATTGATAATAACGTCCAGACACGGGGCAAACACCTATATTAATCCCAAATGCTTGCCCTAGGAGGGACTCGAACCCACCACTTATTACATTGGCCAGAGTTGCTAACTACTGGGCCATCAAGGCAGTAAAAATTAATCTGTCATTAATTAATTATCTTATGTTTATTTTGTATAATTTATGTATGATAATCACCATTTAGATTGAAATGACAAATCCTTTGGTGGGCTGAGTCTTGTTTAATTTCATTATTTGAACAGTGTGATATATCATAGTAAGAATACTTAAGAAATCAACTGTACCTTTTACATAAAAATTTGATGTGACTACTAACTGGCTCATATGTTACAAGTTCTTGAGAGCTTCAGGTTGCTCTGACAGGCTCTTCCTCTACCACAGACATCATGCCCTGGAATAATAATAAAAAATAAGTTATTAAACTAGCTGTTACGTATTTACAAAATGCACACCATTCTAACCTGTTCAAACCAAGCTTCTTCTATCACTATACCCAAAAAAAGTCTAGCCATTGACACGAAATGAATGATCACCATACCCGTTGCTGCTTGCACTCCAATTATCTGTATAACCCTATTTTCAAGGACCTTAGCTAAGCAAATCTTAAAAGTATGAAGTACCGAGAAGGTAGAGGCGGTATGTCAAGTGCCCCAAACAGCAAAAAATGCAACTGAGACAACATACCTTGGACCATTTCTCCTCCGACTATGGTCTCCTGTGACATCACTATTTATTAGCAAGCTTTTTCCATTTGAAGCGTCGACTTAGTGGGCCACCACCGCTTCGACAAATATCAATTTCTGCAAGAATGGATCTAATTAGTTTCCATTTCACATCACGAAAACACAAAACTGCACATAACAAAACACTTAAATAAAACTTACTTTCCAAAGTAGATTCAATATCATCATGTACTTAATATGGCTAGTTCCTCAATTATAATATTATTTATTGTTCAATGCGACAGGAATCATTTAAAACATTTAATTTTAAGTCTTCGTACGTCGTATTGTAAACAAACTTGACCTCAATATTTTGTTTGGAGCAAGTGTCAATGAAATCATTTCGTTCGAAAACCGTGAAAGCTTACGTTGTTAGAAAGACTTGGTCAAAATAAATTCGACTTTCTAGGAGTAGAGTAAGCATTTCTTTATTTGTGTTTGTTTTATGGATTATATTCGTATAAAAAATGATTTATAATTCATGATAAATACATTTCTATGTCCAATATAATAAAACCGGTAATTTCCGACTTTGTTTCTGAACGAAACACGCACCTCCTTGCTTACGATAGTATGACGTCACTTACGGAATCGTATCGAGCATTCGAATGTCCGACGATACCGCTTCGTGCTGCCTCCTATCGTTATCGTATCGAGCCGTCGATACGTTGACGATACGAAACCGCTGGAAGTTCGTGCTTGAGCTACAGACCTTGAAACCTAAGCGTGTGGTCAAAGTTCATCACAAGAATTTTCTAAGAAATGCAAAACAGCTATGATACGATTTTCAATCAAGAAGTTCCAGTTTAAATATCTTCTTTTGTGGTAAGACTGCATTATGTTTTAATCGTATTCGCAATTTTCGCAATTGTCTATTCAGTTTCGGGGTTATACCATTCGATGTAAATTGAATATCTTTAAACTCCCTGCATATCAGCTAATCAAGTATATTAAAATACCTAGAGTCGTAATTATTTAACGTACGTTGAATGATAGCGCGTAAATTTATCCAGATTTTTCCAGAGCAGTCACGTACACACATTTAATATGAATAAATAACATTGACTATAGAAAATGGTAATCAGTCCGATTGATAACATTCACATAAACATTGATAAACCATGAGTTCAGTTGCTTGTTTTCCATAACCCTCTGATACCCTAAGGACTATCTCTTGTTTTATTCATGGCAAATCGCAATCTTCACATAAATATCATAGGTCATATCAACTTGGTGTTTTACGAAAGCAAGTATCACTGTTATCTTATGGAGTTCAAAAGATATTAATTAAACTCAAGATAACGTTAATTTTCCATGTAATGGTTATATAAGTTTTGTGTTTTTATGTAAAAAGTATTTCGCAATAAATTGAAATACGTAGTCTTCGCTGGGTCTCGGTGTAAATCTGTGGGTCTTCCTACTTATTCGTTTTTTGTAATCTATGGCCTAGGTATCCTTCTGATGAACTATGACTTCATATTAATAATATGTACTATGTTTATTCTAAGAAATTTAAGTGGCATTTTTAGCGATTAAACTACCTTTAAAATAATTTTCGATATTGATATTTTTTTAGGAATAAATGTGTGTAAAACCTAAGTTAGGTACATTTCATTATTAGTTGATTTTACCGCTAACTAAAGTAGTCCTAACATCATTTATACATGGTTATTCCTAATCAATTAGCATCCTTTTAGGGGTTTATTCTGTACATTAAAACTACCAACTTTTGTTCCATACATTTTGTCGAGGGTGCATGATATCTTTCAATGGAACAACAACTTTTTTTTTGAGATTTAACAAAAGTCGCAGAACTAAAGTTGTTAGTTTTGATGTACAGAATAAGTCCCTAAAAGGATGCTAATTTATCACGAATAACCCTGTATACTTTTTACTAAATGTATACAAAATATTTTTGCATAACATAGGCTAAGAAGCGAAACTAGGCACGTGGACTCATGTGGAATCTACAAACCGTATAGATGTATTTATATACATAGGTACCTACATCTACGAGTATCTCACTTAGCTCGTAATATCTAAAGAATTGAAGGAAATAAGGTTAAAACATCGACGTCAATTTATTGTATGGAAATAATGTTTTCAAAAACATCAGACATAAATGTACTTATTTTAATTGTTTTGTTCTGTAAAGATTACCTTGAAGAATGCTGTCGTGAATAAAAGACTAAAAATATTCTTTTGTACAGTTCTGAAATACTAACTTGTGTCTGACCGCCCACTGATCAAGTGGCTTGCCAATTTTTTGCAACTGCTTTATCCATACCTAACAGAATTAAATATATTTTATTGTTAGCTTGTATCATCAACATTCAGCGTCTAATTTTATTGCGAAAATAGCATGCATTATAGTGACCTAAATACAATGTTCAAATTACAACTTTCTGTGGATGCAGCACTACGATGAAATTGCACGTGCATCGTGTACCTACGCCACAGTACAGAATGCATAATTATTAGCACCAAGTTTTACATTATACATTTAGATATAAACCGTCTTACCACAAAAGTTTTACGCACGCTCTAGACAATGTTTTACAGACACAGTTACAGTTAAACAGTATTTGAAGTGAGTTTAAATCTTTTGGGCAAGACGGAAAGGTGTTTGCCCACAAATGCGTACCATACCATGACCGTGCTAGGAATGTATCCGGCACGGAAAACTACACGAAACGCTCTACTGTGCCATATACATATACAGTATATGGCACAGTAGAGAGACCTTAAACAGAATTTTATTTTTGCTATAGGCATTTTGTCGTAATTGCGAAATAATAGCCATTTGTCAATCTAAAAGTTTCTATAAGAACTTTCAGATATTTCACCACAAGGAAATCAATAGCATGTCGCTTGTTAGATTTGCCGCAGCTAAACACTTTTATCACCTTTTACCACCAACGTAGGTGGCTATAATGTTGCTGAAAGTCGTATTTTTAGTAAATAGGGGTTAATTAGTTAAAAGTACTCATACTTTGGGTATACTTTACTGTAGATATGTCTCTAGCCTACTACCAACTATAAAAGGCTAAGAAGAAATTGATGATACTTTGAGATGCTTTGTTTAGAGGCGCTCTGTTCTCATTCAATATTATAAATCAAAATCATTGACCAATTGATACGTCCGAACAATTAATGTTGATATATGTATTTCTCCTGACATCGATACTGTTTACAAACGCCGGCGATAGCTCTCAGCAACCAGCAACATTCCAATCGGTACTCCTAACTCGTGACGTCACAGTGCAAGCAAATATCAGTAGGCGAGGTTACGTAAACGTCACGACAATGTGACTAACCTCCAACCGTTGTGACGGTCACGGGACGGTTTCCCGAGAAATTAGCTGCCAAATGTATTAGGAACCATTCTGGCACTTGCATTGTTATATAATGCACTTGATTGAATATAGCATTTAGTAACAGAAGGAAACTGTTCACGTCTTGCATGGAATTGTCGGGATTTAGATGTTTACTTTATGATAGTATCCGTTTACCCAAAAATCACAATGTGTTGTAATGTTTAGAGTGACGTTTATATTGCAGACAGCTTCGTTGAGACTAATGAAGTTTTTTTTATTGTTTCAGACTTAGCAGTAACAACTGGGGACCAACTAGAATTCTACACAAACAAAACAAAAACGAAAAATGTCGGCTCGAAGTTCAGCGAGCTCACCGCTTTGGCCTATGACGCGGTGCACAATATGTTGTTGTTCGTCGACAAACAAAACGACAACGCCTCTATATTCAGCTATCACATGGAGACGAAAAAATACCAGGCCTTAGTCAGGAAAAAGTCCAATGAGAATATTCAGGGACTCGCTTTTGATCCTGTTACGAGCACGCTTTTCTGGACTGACTCTGCTGAAAGAAGCATCCACTATATCTCGCTGAAGCCAGGCTCCAAAAATGGTCCGTATGGAAACCTTTTGATCCAAATGGACGACGAGGTCCCACGGGCTATTGCTGTTGATAGTTGCAGAGGGTGAGTTTAACTTATAAAATCTAATGAATTATTTTCTGTATCTTACAATCCATAGTGTCCTGGTAGTACCAACCTTTTACACGTGATGGACAGTTTTAAATCTGCCCATCTTTCTGATTTGTATTTTAAGTAGAATAGTATTATGGTAGTATAAGTGCAAGAGTAAACTTGGAGAACACCGGTTTTTACTCACGTATAATATCGCGGCCGAGCCGCTGGGAACCCGACCGGTTTCAGATTAATTAGTACTCCTTCGTCAGGGAATACACGCGCTCCCGTCGACTGGCGCACGCGCACACATAAATACTCAATCAATCGATTGAGTATTTATTGATTTAGTATAATGAATTCTCACGCGAGTTTTAATGAAGTTATTTGGAGAACTAGTAAATTTATGTTTTTGTGTTTCAGGTATATTTACTGGACCAATACTAACATCAGGAAACCTTCCATCGAGAGGGCTCGTTTCGACGGCACTGAAAGGAAAGTTATTATCGATACTGACATCTACATGCCGGTGAGCATTGCCATCGACCAACAAACCAAAAAACTCTATTGGGTAGACGACAAAGAAGGTATTCACTACTCAATCGAAAGCTCAGACTTAGAAGGAAAGAAGCGTTACACCATGTTAATGGGAACACAGCACCAGCCAGTAGCTCTGACAGTTTCCAAGGATGCCATTTACTGGGTCGATTGGGGCTTCAAAAAGATTTGGAAGTTGCCAAAGAACACAAGAGCAAAAGAACCTGAACAATTTATTGTCTTCGAGAATGAAAATCCTTTTGGAGTCGTTGCTAACTACAGAATTGAGGACCAGACTGAGAATGTGTCGGAATGTACAAATTTGAGGAGTCTCTCCCAAAATAAGTCTGTCATCAACGATTCCTTCAGTGTTCCTCGGGATATGGGACTGTTCTGTCTACATGGAGTCAAGGTCAATGGAAAGTTGGAATGCAAATGCTCGCCAGGTTACACTGGAGATCGGTGTGACAAATCCGTATGCCAGAATTTCTGTATCCAGGGTGATTGCAGCGTCACCAGTGATGGACAACCAACCTGCAGGTACTTAATTACCTGTTTTTATATTCTTATTTTTTGAAAACGATAGGAAATAAATGAAGTACTATAATTACCATAATCTTTTTCAGTTGTAAAGACGGCTTCACAGGAGATAGATGCGAAATCAACGCATGTCACGGTTTCTGCCTGAACGATGGAATCTGCTCGTTAGATCATGAACACAAGCCAGTTTGCAGCTGCGCCACAGACTTCGAAGGATACAGATGTGAGACCAAGAAAGTTTTTACCACAACACCAGCAACCACTGAGGCCGTTGTGCCAGAACTTTGCAAGTAAGTCCTTTACGCATAAATCCATTGTAGAGTCAATTTTCACATACAAACACATAAACATCAATATTTAACAGTCAACCAAATAGGAAATTCTGTGTAGCATATCTGCTTAACATCGGGCAGTATGTAGTCATACGCAAACCTTTATTAAATAGACAGAAAATTACCTAGTCACGATTTGTTACAAAACACGACACGTGTGCGAGTACCAACACCCAAACAAATCCAGACAGATGCAATGATCTATATATTGGATGAATGAACATTTTCTTAGCTATCGTTTCACTTCATTTGCTTGGTCAATTAAAGTTTATCTTTTTTGATAAGTAACTAGGAATAGGACAGAAAGTTTTACTTTCTTTTTTAATTTAAAATAAATGTTGTATGCGTAAAGAATGTATCTACATGCAAAGAAGTAGCTACAATAAGTTAACAGTAGTTCCATAATAGACCAACAGTACCGTGCAAATGGAAAACACCCTTGTTGCAGTATCATGTAACATATACCATTTACTTTTTCAGCTGTACCCAAAATGCTACAAAGACAATGATGTATTCGTCGGAGCACCTTAGCCCAAGCCCCACGGACGGAGAATTTGTCCAACCAAGCAGTTGCAACGAGGGTTGGGACCCTGTCCGGGACCCTATCATCATGATGCTGGGCATACTGTGCGGACTTCTGTGCCTAGCGTGCGCTGTGCTCATCACTAAGATTCTGCAGCTCAAGAAACGTCCAAGGTACCTTTTCTTTTCATCCATCCATCAGCCATATGACGTCCACAACTGGACATAGGCCTCCCATATGGACTTCCTATAAGACCGGCTGGAAGCGGTTTGCATCCAGCGTGGATCCTAAGGTCTCAAAGAGTCAAAATTTAATTAAATTTAAAGATCATCTGTCTACCTCTAAGGTGGTCATCACGTGGTCTCCACCGGAGATCTTATCGACGCCATCGGTCATCAGTCCTCCAAGCTATGCCCACTGCCATTTTAACTTGCCAATCCGCTGGGCTATGACGTTAACTTCAGTTCTTGTACGGATGTCCTCATTCCTGATTCTCGAAGAGATACTCCGAACATAGCCCTCACCATAGCTCTCTTTCTTTACTTCTCATTTTATCTGTCTACCTACACTGGGACCAATCACGTGCAAATAATAAATTTCGTGACGCTTAGACATTTACTATGCCTGTGTGCCTTGCTTGTAGTTTTGGCAAGACTGGATGTTTTTGTTTTTGCCTTCTCTTCAAGAGAGAGTTGTATAATATTATTATTTAATTAAACACTCGCCCACTTTTTCCACTAAAAATCCTGATGACTCCACTTTCACGAGTGATAAAGATAATCTGAAGCCCCCTGATCTTACATAGGTACACGTAACATCGTTAATACGGCATACAACACTAGAGTTTATAAGTAGAGTCTTTGCCCTGCAACTATAAAACACCACTAGATGTCCATAACATTATTTTATTATTACTTATTGTATGTATGTGTAAAACCAAATATCTTCATATCATTTAGATTATTTTTGTGTTAGAATTAACTATTCTGAACTCTCAGACCAAACAAAAAAATCAAGACAGAATGTTGTGAACAAACAAGTGAGGCCGACCAAAACTACGCCTCGCCGTGTACTGACACACATCAAAGTACAAGGAAACTACGCCTTGGCTTGACAGTCGAACTATGGCGGCGCAACAGCGACGCACTCACACGTGTATAAAAAACCGGCTTCACTTGACTGTTCAACGACGTTCCCTCTTGATTTTTTTATTTGCTCTGAGTTCTGAACTATTTAATATAACCGATACAAAATATATAAATCAAACAAGTCTACGGGTCACCTACAAGACATGAATTCGATTTATAATAGAAAAGCTTAAAAAGTATAAGACATGAAATAATTGCCCAAAAAACTGAAAATAAACCGCAAAATCTCTTGCACAAGATTTTAACACGTAACAACTAACAAAAAAGTTATTTCGATGTTCGCAATAAAATGGTTATTTAACTTACATTACGTACAATGAGTTCATTTTAACAAATTTAAATCGCAGATTACAATTATTTTAAATAATTTACTAGCTCATTATGATGCATACAGATATTTCTGGAAACGAATTATTATAACATACATTGTTTCCGTTCTGCTCTTCAATATTCGGGTCTGGATAGAACGCTACTAAGCTGGAAGGATGTTAATAAATATTTACGGATATGCATAGCAACGCAATATCTGCGTATGGGCAACTGCTATACCGCATTTTTGTAACAAATTTTTCATCTCTAAAATTAATTTTTTTTTCATCTTTAGTAAACAAAGTCTCTACCATGTTTAGATCATTCATCCATCAGCCATAGAACGTCCACTTCTGGACATAGGCCTCCCCTATAGATCTCCAATAAGACCGGTTGATAGCGGCTTGTATCCAGCGCGATCCTGCGGTCTTGATGTGGTCATCCGTCCACCTTGTGGGTGGATGTCCTACGCTGCGCTTGCCGGTGCGTGGTCTTCATTCGAGAACTTTTCGACCTCATCCGTCATCAGTCCTCCGCGCTATGTGCCCTGCCAACTGCCACTTCAACTTGCCAATCCCCTGGGCTATGTCGGTAACTTTGGTTCTTCTACGTATCTCCTCATTCCTGATTCGATCTCGCAGAGAGACTCCGAGCATAGCCCTCTCCATAGCTAGTTGTGCAACTTGGAGCTTCTTAATTAGGCCCATAGTTAGATAACACAATTCAGTGTGATAAGTCACCACTGGCAACACACTTTCGACTTGAGGCACTGATGATGACGATGTTTAAATAGCATTATGATTTAGAGAAATCGTAAAAGCTAACTATCCGACATTAAGCTATATTACTACGTCTACCCGAACAAATTATTCAATGAGCAATGATTTTGATCATCTATGCGAGTGAAATTTTCGTCGTATTTACGATTTCATGGTTGGTGCCAAAATAAATAATTTTTTTTTCCGTATGAAAATAAGTACATTAACCTCCTTGCAGCTTAGTATCGCCGTTCCATGGTACCTACCCTGGGTACCTATATATAAAAATCGCAACGTTTTTTGCAGTATGTATCATTTTACATTGAGCACATACTTAGATACAGAATGGAAATCGACCTCCTTCGCAATTATTTGTATTCCAATCTAGTCTTTGACGTCAATGTTGTTTTTTTTTTTCAACAGTTTTAGTGTCAAGTGAAAGAAGAGACCTATGCTTGGTCAAGTAATTCGACCGCTACTATCTGTGTGCATCATTTTAAATCATATAATTATGTAATACAGTAATTATGAAAAAGAGTTTGCATAAAGAAAGATATTGTTATGTTAAGATACATATTTAGAACGTAATGAACTCTCTTCTTATCTTATCAAAGTTCAACTTTTCGTTAACATATTGCAAAAAAATGCTACCTACGCAAAATAAAATTGTACAGCTAGATAAAAAAAGTTAAGGCTAAATTTCATACAAAAAGATATTTTTTCATTTCAAAACACAATCCGTTTTACTACAAAAGTTTTACGCACGCGTTTTAGACAGTGTTCAACAATACAAATTGCACGGTTAAACTAGTGTTTAAAGCGTGTTTAAATCTTTTGTGGTAAGTATATAATATAATAGGCGGAATAACTTTAATATCATAGGTACTTTATAACGCGATACGAGTTACAAATCTTTTTGACAACCATTATACATCATACTAATATTATAAATCCGAAAAGTTTGTTGGTTTGTTCCTCTTTCACGCAGCAACGGAGCAACGGATTGACTTGATTTTTGGCATGGGTATAGTTCAAGGGCCGGAAAGTGGCATAGGCTTTTAATCCCGAAAAAATAAAAGGTTCCTGTGGGATAGCACAAAAGTCAAAATACCACGCGGGCTGAGCCGCGGGCAAAAGCTAGTTCATACTAATCTCTCAGATTCCAAAAGTAGCTAATAGCAAAGCTACGAAAACTTAAACTATAGTTTACGGCTTTATTTATTTATTTTTACATTAGGGCACTATACAATATAGCACAAAATAAAAGAACTTGACAATTACCAAATTAGTCACAAAATCAGGTAATTCCAAAAAGTCATTTACGTCCTAAAATAATTGCTCATGTAGCCAACATTTTAATTTATTCCTAAACGACCCAGCGGAAGGTGCATCCCGAACTTCTACGGGTATATAGCGGGCCCACCAAAATATACAGACCACTCCGATTTCTCCAGCCTATGAGAAGGAGGCACCATAGGTATTAGTTTAAAAAGTTTCTGTAATCTTCACTGCACTTTAACCAAAATGATTTTGTTAAACGAACGTTTGTTTGCAATTAGGCACTGCAATCTTTTTTATGAAGGCAGAAAAAATGGTCTTATCAATACCTGCAATCATAATTTTACGTTCCACCGATCAAGTACGTCAGCCAGTAAAATAATAAGGTATTATTGCTCGATTACAGAATCAAGAAGCGTATCATTGTAAACAAGAACGTGACGCCAATGACGGCGCGGCCGGACCAGTGCGAGATAACCATCGAGAACTGTTGTAACATGAACATCTGTGAAACTGTGAGTATTTACATTTTTTTTTCATGTCACCCGTTTGCTGCGTACTGATATCCACCTATTTTTAAATTAAGTTAATTTATAAAATAGTGCATTATTTAATTTTTTTAGTTAATTTTGTTTACATGAATACATTGTCAAAAGATTACACTTCAAAATTTAGAGCTAAATGTCACAATAATTATAGGTGAAGACAATATGCATTAATATCAAGCAAAAAATGTAAAAATTAAATAGCACTGTGAAAATAAATTACAGAGAAAATTCTAATATTGAGAAAAAACTATATATTTAGGCTTTAAAAGGCCTTATATTTTTTGCCAGATAAAAAAAATTACGTAAATCGACTTTTATATAGATAGAAACTAAGTCACGTTAATTTACCTACATTCATTCTGTACAGTACTGTATCAGCCTTTTTAATAGTCCACTGCAGGACGTAGGCCTGCCCACGAAGGGTGTTTGGGCCATATCCACCACGCTGGCCCAGTGCGGGTTGGTGGATTCACATACGTCATCGAATTTCTTCTACCTACTGTCATATATGCAGGTTACCTCACGATGTTTTCCTTCACCGAAAAGCCAGCGGTGTTAAATTCCGTACATAAATTCCAAAGAACTCATTGGTACGGGACCGGGATTTGAACCCACGACCACACGATTGTAAGGCGGGTGTCACTACCACTAGACCACCACGGCTTCATTCATTCATCTCGTGTCAATGGCTAGACTTTTTTAAGTATAGCTATAATTTTACTAAAGTATTTATGCTACATACAAAAATTAAATATAAATATACTGGTAATTATTATTTCCAAAATAGGAAATTCACCGGTTGAAAAAACACATTTTAAAATTCTTGCAATCGTCCGTTGCTAGAAATGTCGTTTTATGATTGCTTTATGATAATTAAAATCGATGTTTTTGCATTCATTCTATTGAATATATTTTATAGTATTAGCGGTTTCACCACATTGTTAACACAGTGACGCTAACGTCTCTTTTCAATTTGGAGATTAAAATGAATATGTTTTTAATTCATTTTATGATGCCGTCGAATGAATGTAGATATAATTTTATGTACCTTCGTCATTTAAACCGGTTATTTTGCGCATATTAGGTAGGTTGCCTAGTGCGGGTTGGTGGATTCACATACGCCATCGAATTTCTTCTATGGACGTATGCAGGTTGCCTCACGATGTTTTCCTTCACCGAAAAGCCAATGATGTGAAATTCCGTACATAAGTTCCAAAGAATAAAGCAGAAATAAATAAGAAATCCAGCGTGGTGGATATGGCCCAATCATCCTTCGTGGGTAGGCCTACGTCCTGCAGTGGACTATTAAAAAAAAGGCTGGTTCAGTACAGGTAGGTTGGTTTTAGTAGGTACAATATATGAGATTTAATTCTTTGTAATATTAGGTACCTAATTAAGATCTAAAGTTTACAAAATTTGTCATGTTTGGAACACTATACATTAAAACTTAACTTAATTATATAAGCCATGGTGCTCTAGTGGTAGTAACACCCGACCTGCAATCGTGAGGTCGTGGTTTCAAATCCCGATCCCGTAACAATGAGTTTCTTTGGAACTTATATACGGAATTTCACATCATTTGGCTTTACGGTGAAGGAAAATATCGAGAGGCAACCTGCAAACGTCCGTAGAAGAAATTCGATGGCGTATGTGAATCCACCAACCCGCACTGGGCCAGCGTGGTGGATATGGCCCAATCACCCTTCGTGGGTAGGCCTACGTCCTAGGTCCTGCAGTGGACTATTAAAAAGGCTGGTACAGTACAGTACATTAAAACAAATTGGATTATTTCCTTATATCGCTTTTAGTTCGTAGATGGGCATTTTATATAGATAGTGGTAGTGTGAGTCTAGTTATTATTTTGTGCAGTTATGAACATTCAATGGGTAGGCATAGAATCAATGTTTGTCTGTCTTGTTCAAATTTTTTGATAATAATTTCAGTAATCTCACTAATCCCTGCCTGTCTATTGCACTGGTACACAACTCTTTTATTTCATCTCTTGATGGTCTCGAGACACCTGCACATAATTGCCTGATACAAAATTAAATCTTGGGAAAAATGCAATTTTTATTACGCATGCATTAGATAGATTAGATAATATTCAATTGCAGAAGGAAGAATTGAAATTATATCAATAAATGTTAATAAAATAATTAAGGAACTGGGTAGTAAAATTATAATAAACACCCTTATATAGGTTTACTCGTATATAGTGCCTTACCGTATCCATAACAAAATATATATATATATATTGATAAGGTAACCGAGCAAAAAGGCGAAACCTTAGAGATATAATAAGTTGTATTTTATATACATACATATAAAACAGGCGTTTCTATTTTCGTTATAACATTGTTTACTGTACTTTTCGATTTCAAGCTTAGGTTACACCGTGAAAGTCATATTAAGCCCGATTACAGAGGCGCCAGCGTAATTAAATAGCAACGTAAAAAGCGTTCTCTCTATCAAATGCCTAGTGTGAAAAGAAACAGAACTATGCTATTTAGCTATTATAATTACGATGGCGCCTCTGTAATCGGGTTTAATGATTATTAATACTCTCCACACTTTGCAAAACGAGAACCTATATTAGTAGTGTCTCCATTTTTCTCGGTATGGAAACAAAAAAAGCCAGATTTTAGTAGTTATTAGCTAGATATAGATTCCAATAATACCTACTTACTTATACTACTTAGATGAAGAACGCACTTGAAATGACTTGAATGCTAGCACGTTGTGTCAACGAAGTGATTGCATGGTTGTTCAATAAACAAAACACTATAGCGACTTCAACGGGTTTTCTAAAGTTTTTATCTCTTCATTTACATACGGGTATTGTAAGTTACCTACTTAGTCGTGTAGATTGTGTTCTTTTCACTCTAATAACTTAATTTAAACCATGTCTGTCACTCGACGTCTTTTCAAGGTTTTGAATTCTGGAACAGATTCCGATGTTCAACTCACTAAACTAATTCAATTTGACGAAACTAAAACTGTATCTCATTTCATTCTAAATCCTTTAGAAACTGCTCAGTTCTCTACCTATTTGATTTTGTTGAATAGATACAAAATACGAACCAGTCTGCAGTATGCCTAAGCATTTTGTCATACGACATTTCAATTTTATGAGTTGTACTCTCTGCCGTCTATAACCTAAAAAGCCGTTAAACCACAAAACCAATTTTTTGGTTATCAGCGAAAAACGCGGGACGAGACAGATAAAGTACTTTAACTATGATATCGACAATTATTTGCAAAAACGGCTTTAAAGGTAAGCTATTATTTGTAGAATAATGAAGTTTTCAAATTATGGGATCATAGCGGTATTTAAATTATGTTTTCTTGGACTTCATTGACTTGTAAAGTAGAAATAAGAATGTCAATAGCGGTGTTTTCACAATTTCTATCTTCTAAACTATAAAAGATA
Organism: Hypomecis punctinalis; assembly: GCA_949316475.1. Lineage (NCBI taxonomy): Eukaryota > Metazoa > Arthropoda > Insecta > Lepidoptera > Geometridae > Hypomecis > Hypomecis punctinalis. The sequence goes on from OX438810.1 coordinate 17,693,315, forward strand.
TAAAAATAATTCTTAGTGACCGATAGATAATTTTAAACTCTATAAGAATGTGTTTAAAAGTGAAAAATGACCCCCTGTGGCTTAACGGTGTTATAGCTTGTGGACTGCAGCTCTAAAAAAAGACATGATCCCATACATAAAAAGTTCAGTTTACTGACTAGATACAAGGAATCAGGGGCTACTATGGAGATTATGGTATCAAGTAATAAATAATCACCCCATCGGAATTCTTGATGTTGCCTCTAATTTTGATGTCTGTTAAACGCGGAAATATCCTCCAGATTGCAATATTTTGACACATTTTGAAAATAGACTACACAATAGAATTTCGATTTTTTTTGGAGTGGAATTGGAATATGGAATAAAAATGCCTATAACATTATTTTGAACGCAGGTTGATAGCTTGGCAACTGACAGCTGATTGCCCTGAGTGCACCAAGGTTCAGACTTTACTCAATACGCCTACACACCCTGCATGCAGAGGGTCGCACACGCTACTAACACTTTGACAATCGTAGTTAGAAACAACATAACGATATACAGGGTTATTGAAGAAAGGTGTACTTATCCGAAAGAGGGCGAATTGGACCGTCGTTTCATTATGAGCTTACCAACTTTTACAACGAAGCCAACCCGGAATTTAAGAAAAATCTGTTGTTCCATACATTCTGTGTCGGTGCCATTCGGTACGGAACAGCTGATTTTTGTTTCTGAAATTCTGGGTTGGCCAATTAGTAAAAACTGTTAATAATGGTGGTCTAAATCACCCTTTCGGAATAACTACATACACAGAGACTTCGATAAATTAAACATATAATAATCGACTAATAAAATAAAACCTCATCATGCCTGAACGATGTTTGCTCAATTAACCGACGATATACTACATCAACATGAATTTCCTAGCGTCCTAGAGCTATTGCATTGCCTATGCATTTTTTCGTATAATACCTATCTAAATTGATAATTTTAAATTAATAGTGACTAAATTTTTCGAGTGATACCTAACTGTGACTAGGTATACAATATGTATAAGTACTTATCTACTTATCCGCTAACATTATTCCCCGTTAAGTATATTAGGTATTAAAATATTAAATGTTAATCACCAATCCTACGTGGGACAAGGAAAGATTTACTATAAAGGTTATATCTATAGATAATAATAATACAGCACTGTAGAAATCTTAGTAAGGTTATGGACTAATTATAATATTATATTATTATGTGCCACATTACATTTAAAACCATGTAATAAACATCAAAATTTATACGAGTAGAATGGCTGAACATGACATATTCTGGTAATATCTATACTCTTCGTTACGGACAACTTTTACCAAGGGAGTAACCCCTCAAAACATGCAATCGAAAGCAGCGGTTCTTTATGGCCCGTTCAGCTAGCTTAGCTAGATATCGCAACAAAAAATCAGTTGTCATATACGAAAAGACTCTCGACAAAATATTATGGAACAGTATGCTGAGTGTGAGTTTTGTCGTAAACATGACGCGCTCTTCGGCGAGCATGTATTTTGTATGAACTTGTTTTGTTTCAAAAACGCGCCGCTAGTGACGCTGTACATTTCTTCATACAAATTACATGCTTACGCGCTCGCCGAAGAGCGCGTCATATTTACGACAAAACACACACTCAGCATACAGCTATGCTGAGTGTGAGTTTTGTCGTGAACATGACGCGCTCCTCGGCGAGCGCGTAAGCTTGTAATTTGTATGAACTTGTTGTGTTTCAAAAACGCGCCGCTAGTAGCGCTGTACATTTCTTCATACAAATTACATGCTTACGCGCTCGCCGAAGAGCGCGTCATGTTTACGACAAAACTCACACTCAGCATAATTTTTTGCGTTATCGGCGTTCGTCCCATAATAAAAGTTGGCTATATTGATGACAATAATGCTAAGGCAGAATATGTCCAATTGTCTGGAGAAACACCCATAAAATCTTCACAATTTGAATGAGACCTCTTTGTTGCAGCCATGCTTCGAACCCAGATCGACAATCCGGCCAACGCTCCTCGACGCAAAACCGGGCAAAGAAGAAAAGAAGAACTTAATAGCTAACATGGAGTACCCGGACGAATACTAGGACGGTCATTGAATACGATTAAAACCAGGGGCGGCCTTAGCACACGACTGATATTTTGCCCTGCACTGCCTTTGAGACGGCACGATAAAAGTAAACGTTTTATTTTACATATTAGTACTTATTTTCATTTCTTTAATACGTAAATAGGCTCAATTTTAAAGGCGCCATCGTAAATTTAATAGCAGCATTAAATAGTGTTCTTCTATCAGACCTATATTGCATAATATATACTGAAAAAGAACCAGGGCTACTCTAATTTGCTATTATAATTACGATTCGGTTTTTTTTGGCGTTTTTTAGTTATTTATAATCAAAACAGACGATACTTACCTATGTATAAAATGTTTTTGATTGCTAATATTACGAGTACAAAGAATCGCTAGCTCAAATTATAACCTTAAAGGTATTTTAATGTAATTTGAGCTTACGATTATCGTGTCTGTCTCAGTTTGCATGGGGCAACTTGCCCTCCCTAAATCCGCCTCTGCATAGGTACAATAACTAATTGATATTTTGGCGAACCATCCGAAGGTGTAATATGGGGTAAGGAACAAGGTTTTTTTTTTAATTTATTTACGCACGCATGACTTGCCAAGTTATTTGCCACCGGTGTTCAGAAATGGTCATACCTATTGGGGTAATTTTATTTGTATCATTTAGCTTTGTCATCTGTACCAGCCTTTTTTTTAATAGTCCACTGCAGGACGTAGGCCTACCCACGAAGGGTGATGGTGAGGGTGAGCTTTGTCATAAATGGACCTAAAGATTTGTAGAATAATATTGAATTTAATAATATACTAATATATACTCTACCTATATGTGAATTTACGTGTGTCACATCGTATTCGCAAACAAATTTTCCGCCTTTTGTTCCGACATTTTTACCAGACAATGTACCTACCTACTAAGTATCTAATTAGTAAGAAAGAGGGAAAGTAGGTAGGTATAATCGATTTGTTGTTTAAAAACATACGTGGTGTAAAATATCCAACAGGTGGAATTTGTAGTACTTATTAAAATTACTTACGTACCTACTTATATTATCATAACTTCCTGGCCGATTTCGACTTTATTATTACGTAATACGTTATGCAAATAAAATAGATATTACAAAGAACTACTCAATGTAAGTAAAGTAAGCCGTGGTGGCTTAGAGGTAGTGACACCCGCCTTACAATCGTGAGGTCGTGGGTTCAAATCCCGGTCCCGTACCAATGAGTTCTTTGGAATTTATGTACGGAATTTCACACCACTGGCTTTTCGGTGAAGGAAAACATCGTGAGGCAACCTGCATATGTCCGTAGAAGAAATTCGATGGCGTATGTGAATCCACCAACCCGCACCGGGCCAGCGTGGTGGATATGGCCCAATCACCCTTCGTGGGTAGGCCTACGTCCTGCAGTGGACTATTATAAAAAAAAAAAAGGCTGATACAGTACAGTACAGTACTCAATGTAAATTTGAATTAATTTATTTTGGAATAACAAGACTCAAGTACTTATGTGTGACCGGTGGTGTGGAGCTAATTATGCAACCTCATTTTAATGAATGTTATTGAAAAACCTTGTTCTTTTATATATTGTGCCGAAGGTTTACATATTGTGATATTCGGATAAGGGCTGACTGCCATTTGAAGCTTTGTTCTCAATCACACAGGACTTCTATTACAGCAGATTTCCTCTGATATTAAAATAAAACTTGAGCTAATAAATCAAACATCCACAATTTTGTTGTTTTTAAACTATAGCGATTGAACACATTATTATTATATACTACGGGACTAATCGCGCACTAAAATTACGAGATAAATAAATACCTCATCATCCCGACGTTTCGGCCGAGTTCGACTCAGTCTACCCGTGACCACGGTCGACGCAACTCGGCTGAAACGTCGGGATGATGAGGTATTTATCTCGTAATTTTAGTGCGCGATTAGTCCCGTAGTATATAATAATAATCCACATTTTTTTCTAGTAGCAAACTTTGAATGCGAGCTAGTCAAGACAAACATATTTTGCAATCTAGGCGTACCTAGTGTTTTTATGGATGAACTCAATATACTTAATTTGTGAATTTGACCCTACGTATAGTGACATAAGGGCCACATTTTAATATCAGAGTTAACCTAAATATGGCTCATTGTGAATGAAATATCTTTAAATGGCGTCAATGGCTGTGTGATTGATACAATCTGTGTGCAAGATATATGTAAAGATATTTTATTATGGGTTTGAAAAAGCATATCGATATACGTAAACCTGTGGAATCTGCGCTAAAATTCGCATGCTCTGGTAAAAACATACAACACATTGTTTTTCCATTTTTTTTTCGTTTTCCATAATTTTATTCACTACGTGCCTTTTAAGTAGAATCACTGGACGATAAACTTATTCAATAATTAGACAAATTAAAGTAAAAAAAAATGTAGTACCAAATCATGTTAATTTTAGCTTGCTTCTAAATTAAATGTATGTAGGTTTATATTATTTTTCGTTATTGTTTGCTTGAATTATGATCAGTGCCAAAATGTTTCATTTAATGGCTTCTATAATTATATGTGTATAACGAAAAATATATAAATGAAATAGAGCATTTATAAATTATGTACCAAAGTGTACAGATTTTAGTTGTATTTGATGAACGTTACCAAAATATTTGTTAACTATCCAAAAATACTTATTTAAATGTAAAATAGTGAAAAGTTTAACTATTGACATCATTTCCTATTTTGTTAAAAATGTCTATTCCGTTTTTGTGTTCAATCATGTTTAATATCATTTCATTTTTTGTTAACAAATTATGTGTTCTTCCATAATTTTAACACTTTCGGAAAAGACTTGTTAACTATTTATAACATTTTGTAATGAGTGAGCAAAGTAAAGAGTGAAAAGAACTATTAGCGCGCAGCTATAAAATTTATATGAATTTTTCATATATTCATTATGGCAAATAAAAATTATCCAATCTGGGTTTCGAGTTTCGACCCTTTATGGAAAACAAAAATATTTTTATGTTTGGTAAGTATGACGCGAGGTTGTTTAATTGCTTAATTTTAATGTTTTTGTTTAATTTATTTGTTTTGTAATTAAAATTACATCAGCTGAAAATCCTATCAATATGGGTTATTGACATAATCAATACCTATTGAGGCTATTGGCTTAGTTTTTATTTTGTTGTTTTATGACTCAATTCAAGCATTAAAATTCTGTCTCAATTTACTTAGGTATTTCTGTGTACTATTTTTTTCTGATCTATGTACTCCAATGTTTTTGTTTTCATGCTTAGCTGATTTAATTTTAGTTTCATTATTAAAAGTAGTGGTGCCTCAATGTCCACTTTTCAAAATTATTTTTAGTTAGTCCAAATCGTAAAAAGCCAAGGGAAAATGGTTTAGCACTTAGGGAATTACGTTCCTATAATTTTAGCTAAAACTATATAAAGTACCTCCATGAAAAAAGAGTATAAATGATGTAAAAAAACTTAATATATTATTATGGCATTGACTGTACTAAAAATTGTAACTTAGTAAATAGTAGAATCTCACCAGTACTTAAATTGTACTTATTTTATTCAAAATTATTTTTTAAAGAATCTACTTTTTTGGCAAAAATAGAAATTCAAACGAGTTTTGCACTTTGTTAAAACATGTATGGTATTTAATAACAAAACCTAAAAATATATTTTAGTTTGAAGTCGTTATCAATGTCACTGAAACGTCATACGACGACGCTCAATGTTTCAAAAATGTCCCTATGCGTCGTTTGATCCACTAGATTGGGCCCTGATTATTTCTACTGAATTAATTTGTCTAATTCAGTTATTTCAGAAAATTATCATACATAAATGAACCATAAATAAAAAAAGTGAAATATACTTATATATTATAGTATATACTGTTAATAAATACCATCGTGTATAACTAGGCTACTAGATGCCTAAATTGCGCTCGTTTTCGCCTATTAATGTGTCCTATCCATTAGAGACTTATAACTTAGAGGCACATATTCCTAGATTATTTATTTGGCTTAATTGGCGGTACTTAGAACGTAGTTGAAGGAGTCTATTCTGTTATACTACTCAAAAATATATGACGCTAAAATTAACTGCATCTCTTTTCAATGTGAGAAGAGAATGGCAACAATTTTAAGAGCTGGCGTGGTGTAACAGAATCGGCACTGCATTAGTTTTAATTAGTTTAGTCCGTGGATTGATAATATCCACATCAGAAATGTGATATTATTGAGTCTTTGTATAAGCCTCCATTAGTGATTAATTATAAGTTTTATTATAAAACCAATAAAGAGCTTTTGAAATGAATGCTGTTTGAAATGAAACCTCGGTTAATATTCCCACATTTATTATACATTTGACTACTCATAGTAGAAAATATACTGTCATATCACAATTTAGGTAATTACATTTGTTATAGGCCGCGCCACACAAGTTGGCGGATGTGAAGCTAGCTACAAGATGCGCAGTAGCCAATAAACGCGCGGCTTTTTGCGAGCTTCAGCCAGGATTGGATATTGCGCCGCTTGTAGCGAACTTCACATCCGCCAACTTGTGTGGCGCGGCCTATACCAGGAAATACGACACTCGAAGCTTTAACACCTGATGTTTGCCAAGCAAATGATGATGAGTTTCCAGGGCAGAATTCTAGAGAAAAGAGGTCCAATTCCCTTATTTTGTAATCGCAATGGCCTAGGACTCGCGATTTGTCTTTCTCGCTCTAATTACTCACGCCACGCAAATAAACGAGATAGAAAACAAAGCCGAAGGCCAGAGCGCATAGACGATAAGGGGGCGCGAATTTCGAGACGGAAATAGCCAGACGATTTCAATTAGACCAGATAGAGCGAATAGTAAATATATTACGGAATCAAAAAGTTTTGCCAACAGATCTCAAACTATGGCACAAGATGGATGAACGATGATGATGATGAGTGTCATATTTCAGGCCAAGCACAACATAGATGTACAAATAACTTATTTTGTAGAGCCGATACTACACGTTAAGGTGTAATTCTGTAGTCAACTTCACGCGCCACTGAAGACTATAGTGTCGGCGCCACTTTACTGGTTTTATGTATTTCTATGAAATACATTCCGCGTAATTTTTCACAGGGATTCTGTGTGTATCCCGACGACGTTATAGACTGTTGCATGCTTGCATACAATCTACTACGGAATTGTACCTTATTATCCCACCAAAACCAATGTTTTTACACCACATACTGTATTTTTGTAGTCGTGTAATACTGTCTCTCTTAAAAGTACCCGTACATTTTATTCTATATATAAACATTTAACTAAAAATTCTTCAAACCAAAAATTAGATAACTAGCTTTTGAGTGGTTTTATTAACTGGTATACTGCACACATACAGCCTTGGCCAAAAGTATTAGGCACCCTGTATTTTCTTCTAAACTTATTTCACTCCTTTTTGGCATTTTTAACAAAATTAGGTGTCAATTTAATCACATTAACAGAAATGAAAGCTTGTTTACTTGTTAGAGTCCAGAACACAAGTGACCAAACAAAAAACATTGACTGATAAGAACCGATAAAACCGAATCCTTTATTTTCGGTCACCAGGCGTTTTATGACCTTAACAAAGAGCCGCTTGATATTCTAAGAAGTTATTTATGACCCCGGTAAGTCATTCAAGATAAGCACTCTGTTATTGGTTAAGTAGTAAACATGCATTTTGATTTTTTAAAGGTGCCTAATACTTTTGGCCAAGGTTGTACATATAGGTACCATTTATATTCATCCAAGTGCATATTCATTGAGGCGAGAAAATTGCAATAACACCGTGTCATTGTAATTATACGCTTTATTCTGATGTTGTGCCAAAATTACAATACATGTCATTATGCTACATTGACAAAAACTTTAGTTTTTCCAAGTGACTTTGTGTAAAGGTGAATTATGATTTGGACTCTACACAAATGTGAACAAGTGACAATAAAATGTATATTATTATTGGATACTACGGGACTAATCGCGCACTGAAATTATGAGATAAATAAATACCTCATCATCCCGACGTTTCGGCCGAGTTGCATCGACCGAGGTCACGGGTAGACTGACCGTGACCCGTGACCACGGTCGATGCAACTCGGCCGAAATGTCGGAAATGAGGTAATTATTTATCTCGTAATTTTAGTGCGCGATTAGTCCCGTAGTATATAATAATAATGTGTTCAAATCGCGATAGTTTAAAAACAATAAAATGTATAAGTAGCATTAGTCAGGTGTTTTTTCATAACTCTTGAAAAGGCTTTACAAAAGTCAGGATTACCAATATTGACTTGAAAATATACGAAATATAACACAAAATTGAACCATAACAATTGTATTTTATAAACACATGCATTTGTATTACTGAATAAATACTTTCACGGTATGGAATATCCGAACATTTAACAAGTAGTAAGTATGCATTTAAAAAAACGTAAATTACGCTCACTGGCTTTTGATGTCCTTTGATATTTTATTTGCTGTACTAAACTTTTAACAGTTTTTAACTTTAAACACACTTTTAACTTTAAACAGTTAGATCAGGAAAACATAAAAAAATAACTAACATAGCAATCATGAGATATTTTTCTAATTGGTTAAAATACATTACGGTAAATGGACATAGTTTATTTTATTGCAAAATACATCTATAATTATACTTGTAATTACTTTGTCCTTTACTTGGTAGTAAATTGTATGACATCCATAAATAAATCTCAAACAAACATCAATAAAATCTTGAAATATTCAACAGTGTTGCAACAAGACATACATTTATGTATTAATTTATACAGGGTTATCCAGAACAGCCCCCCGACCGCCTAAGCAATAGCAATCGTAATAGCAATCGTTTATGACTTCATTTTAGTCATTTGGCACCGCCTATGTGACGTTAACCATCAATTGCTTTGTGCGGATTGCGAAAGCAATCGTTGAATGAACAACTTTGATGGCTAACGTCACATAGGCGGTGCCAAATGACTAAAATGAAGTCATAAACGATTGCTATTGCTTAGGCGGTCGGGGGGCTGGTGTACTAAGAAAGTGATTCAGATCATCGTTATGAGCAACTTATTGTATGGGGCTAACGGAAATTGAGAAAAAATCAGCTGTTCCATACAATTTATCGATACAAACTTGCAATTTTGTATGGAACAGCTGATTTATTTCATGAATTGCGGGTTGGCCTCATAGTAAATGTTGCCCATAATCAAATCATGGTTTTAATCGCCGCCTTTTCGTTTAGTACAGGGCAGGCAGATAACCCTGTATATTTACACCAATACAGTATAAAATATATATAATTACACAACGCACTATAGTCCAAAGAAGTTTGACTGCGTTAGCTATCACTTGCAATCACAATCATAAATATTCGCGTAATCTAATTAAAATCTCGTCCGCGAAAACAAAACTATTGTCAGCTTAGAGCAAATATAGTCGCAATCGTGTAAAAAAAGTGTCTAATGCAAAACTCTGCCCAAGCTACGAAGTGGGCAGACTTTTTAGTTAGTTGTAAGGCGATTGCAAGCCGATTACAACGCCGCGCGATGCCAAAATGCTCGGTTACGAGAACTAATTAGGTGACATAACGTCGAGATTGAAATAACGGGTCATTGTGAATTATTTAACGTAAATATCGTATGTATGACGGCGCTCGGATATTTTTTTACTACTTCGTGTTAAGGACTGTGGCTCTAAAGATTGATATTGAAAAACAACGCAGCAGTTCCGCAAATCACTGAAGAAAATTAGTGTTATTATTAAAAAGTGCAGTCAAGTGACTTCCATCACGTGTTTACTACTTCCGCATTACGCATTAACAGTTTACGTTTGCGAGATTTTTCTGTAACCGTAATTGCGATTACAACTGATAGAAAACGTCATCAGACCGAAGATATAGGAAACAAGTACCTACTGGTAGATTTACAGCAAAAGTAAATAAAAATAACTACAATGTAATATCATACAGCACTAAAAACCCAATCTGAAAAGCGAGATGAATGATACAAGGAAGGAATGCGCTTTTAATCTCAATTGAACGAAAACTAATACATCTAATTCATAGGATAATTTACATAATGATTGCTAGCATCGATCGATGATAGAATAGAATTGTCGAGATCGATCAACACACGATCGAAACTACCATAAACCCAATATGAAAAATAATCCATCCATTCATCAGCCATAGGACGTGCACTGCTGGACATAGGCCTCCCCAATATATCTTGAATAAGACCGGTTGGATGCGGCTTGCATACAGCGCGAACTTGCGCTCTTGATTCATCCGTCCCTCTTATGGTGGGCGTCCTACGCTGCGCTTGCAAACATCCGGTGGTCTCCGTGGTCTCCGGTCGAGAACTTCGACCCTAATGGTCATTAGTCCTCAGTGCTATGCGCCCTGCTCACTGCCATTACAACATACCTATGTAACTTTGTTTTTTCTACAATTCTCTTCAATAAGGTAAACATTAGATGCGATGTGAGATACTTCATCTTTTTTTTTTAGATCAATAAACATGTAACGTAACATTGTCCGATTCAACACAATTAAATTATGTGAAAACTTAATAAAATATATTGCTAAGACCCTGCTAAGCACTAAAAATATAACTAAATTTTAGCATTAGGTACACAAAACTCTTTGTGATGTAGATAATATATCCGCCGTGCCTCAGTCAACATTTTAGAGTTCAGAATTATATAAAAAATCAATTCATTGAGAATTATGTGAAAAAAGAAACATTATTCAATGTCTATATACAGGGTTACAGGCTAAGTCGACCTATTCCCGTTAAGCGTGATTAGTTTACTACGTTTCTGACTGATTTGACTATGAAACACCATATCCTTAATCTCACAGTTTTCGAGATATTTGAATTCAAATACTTTTTATAAAAGGTTAATTTTATGGACAATATTAGGTAGTGAGGTCATACAACATTATTTTACATGTAAAAATCAAATAAAAATAATAATACGACTTACACGTTTCAAAATATCTGAGCTGATAGCCGAAAATTGGGAATTTTATAAATACTAATTTCAAATATCTATTTTTTTTTTCATTTAGGATAGTGTATTTCATGTAAAATTAGTCAGAAACTACACACCCTTAACGGCAATAGGTCGACTTACCATGTAACCCTGTATAACAATTTAATATAAAAAATGTTGCTGTCCTATAAAATATAAAAAAGTGTAACTCTGTACATTCATATTTATTTGTCAATTAAACTTTTTTAACAAAAAATTATAGAATACTCATTATAATTTCATTCGTTGAATATAGTTTTTTATAACTTGAATATAAGTATTATTAATATGCTTAGGTTATTTTTAATTCAGGTGCATATTTTATGGTGCATCCACACCACGGCACTTATTTAAAATTACAAATGTTATTAAAGGAAGAAAGTAAAATTGCTTACAACAAAAATATATTAGCTTGAGTTTCATTTTTTGTATAGACTATAAAACTTAGTTTTCCGATTCCCTGTTGCTGTACAAAAAGTAACTGTGGTGTGGATGTACCATTGAGACTATGCAATATAATGTAATTTTGTAGCTATTATGGACTTTCGGCAGTACAGCTTTTAAGGCATTCAGCATTAAATATTACAACAATACTACTATTACAATATTTGTGCATTCAGTTCGCTGCGATGTCTAACTTCGAGACGCTCAATTCTGTAACAAAAGAAAAAATTGGTAATCTGTAAAGTCGACTTACGGATAATGATTTAACGTGATAGCATCATAAGAAAACATTGTTGAATCAACAGCTGAAACAAACCGAACGCTTGGGGCAATAGAATACGGTATCGGTACACTCTGTCCGTAGTAAGAGCCTACTAAGAGGGGACCTCTGGGCTCGTGAATGGTTCTGGTTTAAGATATTTATTTTCTCATAGTAATTACAATAAAATTCACTTAAAAGAGAAAAACATGTTAATCTAACATAAGAATAAGTAAGGATAAGTTGCAAGTGTTTGAACGGACAAAATACATCGATGTACAATTTTTGAATAGATTACCCAAGTAGCACAAATAGTGGCAAATAGCTCGTATATTAGATCTACTAGCAGACTTGGGTGAAATTTACAACCATTATGAAGTTCTATATAGGTGGAGAGAACCCTTATGCAACCATTATAGAACCAAGTGGCGAAAAATTGCAGCTTATTTTTAGTTCCAAATGGAATCTATAGCAGTTCTCAAGATCACCATGAGTGGCAATTAGAACTATGAGTATAAAATGTGCGCAGTGAACGATTCATTGAACAATAGTGCGTTCGTTCATTCAACGCGCTCGGTCATTGAGTGATAAATGAGACGTCAAAGTTATTCAGAGTAGCGACAGTCCGCGATAGCTGTAAAATTGTATTTTGTGTTACGGACGGTATTTTGAATGAGATTGGCGCGGCCATAGTGCATATTATACTGCTGTTTGTGTTTGATGACACTTAATACATAATATTGTATTTGCTTCCCCCCTGCACTGAAATATCACAAAAGTCATTGCGATTGTTTTGTTACTGTGAAACTATACATTGTTTTCTTTGTAAATTTTGACGGGCCTTCGATTTGATCAAGACTTATAAAAAATACTGTGCTAAATTAATAAACGAAATAATACTATTGAAAAGTAAAACTGTTAAAAACCTGATATAATAGTTTTAGGTTAAGTATGATGTTAAAGTACATCAATCATAACTATCAAAACTCTGTGTTTACGCATCAGTGTGATAAAAATCATGTTCAAAACAAAACATTTTCAAGGTCTCCATTTTCTAAACATGGCGACGTAAAGAAATCTTATAGTTCTTAATATCACTAATATATGCTCTATTTGCACCTACAAGATGTAAAAATCACTTATTTATATCTTGCGAGTGGCAAAGCAGTTGATCTTATTACCAAGAGTAATTATTTTATCTTTTGTAGATCTCCCAGTGCCTGTGGATTAGGGGTCCCAAAATTGATAAAAACGTTTTACTTTTTTCCATGTTATGGAATTCATTTTTATAAAGGTCCTGATGTTTTAAGTACTTTGATAAGCCTATGCCTAAGTGAGCGTAAGACAACAGCTTAAACAATATATATACACATATGCGTTATTATAGTAGCAATAGTTATAATAATAATATAATACCTAATTTTGAAACTGTTAGATCTTTAGTGGTTTCAAATAAGTTGAAATTGCTGCTTTTGGTATTCCAGAACCCCTATAGAAACTTAGTTACGCGTTGAAGTGGCGTGGCAGAGTACACTAGCCCTTAAAGCTGCAAATATAACAGGTTTCATAAGAGCTGCAAAATGATACCTTTAGCTACTACAAGAGATATATTCCTCTATTGTATTACTTATTTGGAACTAAAAGTGCCAAATAAGAGTACGATAGCGCTTAGATTTAGGAGTTGCATATATGTGATTAAGAGACCTTATATACAACCAATACTTCTGTATAAGTGGGAATTATTCCTGTATGTTACTTTAGGTAACAAAATCGGTTTTATGCTACCGTAGGAAACAAAGCAGAAACAAAAATCTTTCCTATGAAACTACGAGCGACAAGAAGTACTCATACGAGGGTCAAACTGAAAGTTCTTAGAAAATCAAAAACTGATTACATTAGCCAGTTATTAGTTTTATTATATCTTTTCAAAATATTGTCCATTCACGTCAATACACCGCTGCATGCGATGGAACCACTGGGAAAAGCACTTTGCCCACTCGTCCTTAGGGGTCTCTTCAATGGCATCGCGATACGCAGCCACCGCTTCTTCAGCATTCATAAACCGCTTTCCTTTAAGTTTTTCTTTAATTTTTGAAAATAAATAAAAATCACAAGGCGCGAGGTCGGGGCTATACGGCGGGTGACCCAGTAATTCAACGTTTGATGTCGCCAAATAGTCGATCGTTCGCTTGGCGGTGTGCGATGAGGCGTTGTCGTGGTGAAGGAGGATCCTACTGCGAGGTCGTTTCTCTCGAACTTTTTCCAAGACAAGTGGCAAACAATTGGTAGAGTACCATTCTGCAGAAACTGTTTTTTGATCCTCTAACACAATTGTCGCGAAATGACCTATCCTTCCAAAGAACGAGGCCACCATTTTTTTCCCCGCACTTCGATCTCTCTTCACTTTAGTTGGCAACTCCTCGAAAGGAAACACCCACTGAGCAGATTGTCTTTTGGTTTCAGGATTATAACAGTAAATCCAGCTTTCGTCACCTGTTAGTATGTCGAACACAGCATTTGAGTCACCTCCGTTAAATCTTTCAATCATTTTACGGCACCAATCCACACGATGGAGTTTTTGAGCCTCAGTCAAATTATGAGGTATCCACCGGGCGCAAAGCTTCCTGACCGCTAAATGTTCGTGTAGGATTTTGTGCACTTGACTCATACCGATGCCTAAGCTTGTCCGAATCTGCTGATAGGTCACTCTTTTGTCAGTCTCTATCATACGCCGCACAACACAGATGTTATCTTCAGTCGTCGCCGTAGAAGGCCGTCCCTCACGTAAATCATCAGTGAGATTAGTGCGACCACGTTTAAACTCATTAAACCAGTTGTAAACAGTCGCACGAGATGGGGCTTCATCGTGAAAGGCCAATCGTAGTCTATCATAACTTTCTTGTTGACTTAAATGACATCGAAAGTCATAAAAAATCATTGCACGAAAATTTTCTCGTGTTAAATTCATGTTGACGTGACACAGACAATTTTCAATTTGCCGCCAAATCGTAAAACAAATGACAAATGAATGAAGTATATACTCAGTAATATTGGCAAAGAGTTCTATTTTCAAATTATAGAATTATTTTTTTATTATATTGTTTATAAGTGGCCAGTTCTAAGAACTTTCAGTTTGACCCTCGTATACAAATAAGAGTTGTGTTTGAAGCTAAAGGTTTTATCAAACACTGTAATACAACTAATTTGCAACTTAGAGCTATAATATAAGTTGCAAAATTCACTAGTGTGCTACTTGGGTACCTACTTACCTAGTAGGTAAATAAACGACTATGACCACTCTTCCAAACAAATGATTTCAACGTGTAGAATTTGTAACTAGATCTTATATCCGAGGTAGGTATTTATGATTAGAGATGGGGCTCTTGCCATCCACTCAAACGGGCCCAAGGTGGACGACGTGTGTGGCACAGTTGTCGTAGAGGACCGCACAAACCTAGTTATTAGGCTCGAGTAGTCATATAAAGTGCTGGGAGCACCGGTGCGTTGCCCTGGAGATCCTGGAGCTCCCAAGAGCGCACAAAGACCGGCCACCGAGGGAGTTTTAGTGGGTACAATCCCACATAACCCGACTGCACCCCAAAGCAATCGGCTCTTTAAAAGATTTACCCCTCGTAAAAAAAGGCCGATCGTGCCTCTCTATCGCTTGTTCCACACTCTCGCTTGCACGCTCAGGCGGAACGTGACACTTTTTCGTGTATGTATGGAATATAGAACAATATTGTTTGTTATGTCTCTTATACTCGTGCCATACTAAACTGTTGTGATTCAAATGGACATATTGGTAAACTACGCATGCACGCGATCTTGTTAGTAATTTTTTGTAGTAATGTGACATTTTGTAAATTGCCAAAAACTTAGAATAGATATGAAACGTTTGCTCAGCTAATAAGACTTACTATCGACCAACTAGGCAGCCACTTCAGCGACCCTATTCCGAAATTCACTCATATAAGATTGTGCCTTAATAACATCGTGACGAGTTTCTCATCACTTTTCTCATCCATGGCTATATCTTTAAACATTATAGACAAGATCCTAGAGCAAATATGGACCTTACTGCTTAATAGATAAGACTTACCATTGACCAACAAGGCAGCCACCTCAGCGACCCTCTATGTTCTCTCATTTAGGATTGTGCCTCCCACATCATCGTGACGAGTTTCTCATCACTCTTTTCATTTATGGCTATATCTTTAGACATTCTGGATGAAAATCAAGGTAAAAATGAACCTTAATGCTAAAGAAATAAGACTTACCATCGACCAACAAAGCAGCCACCTCAGCGACTCTATCCCTACGTTCCCTAATATAAGATTGTGCCTCCCACAGCATCGTGACGAGTTTCTCATCACTCTTTTCATTTATGGCTATATCTTTAGACATTCTGGATGAAAATCTAAGTAAAAATGAACCTTAATGCTTAAGAAATAAGACTTACCATCGACCAACAAAGCAGCCACTTCAGCGACCCTATCCCTATGTTCCCTCATATAAGATTGTGCCTCCCACAGCATCGTGACGAGTTTCTCATCACTCTTCACATCCATGGCTATATCTTTAGACATTCTGGATGAAAATCTAGGCAAAAATGAACCTTAATGCTCAAGAAATAAGACTTACCATCGACCAACAAAGCAGCCACCTCAGCGACTCTATCCCTACGTTCCCTCATATAAGATTGTGCCTCCCACAGCATCGTGACGAGTTTCTCATCGCTCTTCTCATCTATGGCTATCTTTAGACATTATGGACAAATTCCTTGACTAAATATGAACCTTACTTGTTAATAAATAAGACATCATCGATCAACAAGGCAGCCACTTCAGCGACCCTATCCCTATGTTCCTTTATATCGTGACGAGTTTTTCACTACTCTTCTCATCAATAGCAGTATCTTCAGACATTGTCGATGAAAATCTAGATCAAAAATGAACCTTAATGTAAATAAAACTTACCATCGACCAACAAGGCAGCCACTTCAGCGACTCTATCCCGATGCTCCCTCATATAAGATTGTGCCTCCCACAACATCGTGACGAGTTTCTCATCGCTCTTCTCATCCATGGCAATATCTTTAGACATTGTGGGTGAGAACCTGTAGTAGGGAACACCCAAAGTACTGCACCAAGCGCGCGCTCGCTCCACTACGCGCCCGTCGGCTTGTGTTGCCTGAAAATATAATGAGAATTAATGCTTTATGAAAATTAATATTTATATGTTGTTTTTAAACTTTCGCGATTTGAACACTATATTATTTGATATACTACGGGACTAATCGCGCACTAAAATTAAACGTCGGGATGATGAGGTATTTATTTATCTCGTAATTTTAGTGCGCGATTAGTCCCGTAGTATCCTACTAATATTATAAACGCGAAAGTTTGTGAGGATGGATGGATGGATGTATGGATGTTTGTTACTCTTTCACGCAAAACCTACTGAACGGATTTAGATGAAACTTTGCAATAATATAGCTTATATATCAGAATAACACATAGGCTATAAATTATAATGATATATTACGTATGCGGGCGAAGCCGCGGGTAAAAACTAGTATCAAATAATAATTAATATTTATAGTTAGTAAATCGAAATTTTAGATTGTATAAATAATAATAATTAATGTACCATAATTAAAATAATATGAGATCACATACAGGACTGTATAGGACAGTACAATACAAGTAGACAAATGATTTAATCGAGACAAAAAACTGGATGCAAGCCAATTCCTACCAGTCTGATCAGAAATAGAAGAAGCCTAAGTCCAGCAGTGGACGTCCTGCGACTGGTGATGATCAGAATTAAAACTTGAATTATTAAATTCTTATGGAATACATAGTTGAAAATAAAATTCTTTAATATTAGCACTCATTTAAACAATACGTTAATTTGAAATGGAGGACATAGACTTATATGAATATGAGCCAAAAATGTGTCTGTACCTGATCGACGAGGAGATTTCCAATAGCGGTAAGTCCCCAGGCCAGCCGCGCGGTGTCCCACAGACTTTCCGGCTTGAAAACGTCGTAGTCTTTTATCCTCAACACGGGGTTGTTACCTAAAAACGATGGACACAGAATGTAAATAAAATGTTCATCTAAATTGAACAGTAATGGTCCTATTAAACGACATAAACGATTCCGCCGGCTCTAGCGTCCCACGAACAGCGTTGCCTGCGGCTGTGGCTTAGTCATCGGCCAATTTTCATTTGAATATTTCGTCGGCTGTACTGTTGGTAGAATGACATACCGTAGCAGATATCTGCGGGACGCCTTCCCATATTAGAATGACATGACTTATGGCTCGAACCCCTCCCATATCACTTGAGATTTTTAAAATGCAGATGTTCAGTTCATATGCACGGGTATGTAATATGTATACAAGTTCTGTCAGCACGTGTAGTGTCGGGTTGTTGTCAGTTTATACACACCCGTGCCGCATTAGACGACGAGTTTCAAGTTAGTTTGGTCGGCCGCCTCACTCTGCCCCGTGGCTCGGTACGCGAGCCTCAGCTCCGCTAGTTCTGTCAGCACGTGTAGTGCCGGGTTGTTGTCAGTTTATACACACCCGTGCCGCATGAGACGACAAGTTTCAAGTTAGTTTGGTCGGCCGCCTCACTCTGCCCCGTGGCTCGGTACGCGAGCCTCAGCTCCGCTAGTTCTGTCAGCACGTGTAGTGTCGGGTTGTTGTCAGTTTATACACACCCGTGCCGCATGAGACGACAAGTTTCAAGTTGGTTTGGTCGGCCGCCTCGCTCTGCCCCGTGGCTCAGTACGCAAGCCTCAGTTCCGCTAGTACTGTCAGCACGTGAAGTGTCGGGTTGTTATCAGTTTATACACACCCGTGCCGCATGAGACGACAAGTTTCAAGTTGGTTTGATCGGCCGCCTCACTCTGCCCCGTGGCTCGGTACGCCAGCCTCAGCTCCGCTAGTTCTGTCAGCACGTCTAGCGTCGGGTTGTTGCCCATTAACCCACCGTCCAAATACCTGAAATATTATAATATCAGTTAAGCACAACTTTTCATGGGTCACTATACTTTTTTGTTGCAGTTAATGCAGTTGTCGAGTGTTCGCGTAATATTCGCCCTAACGCGGCAACACTGTTAGCCGTCATCGGCGAACAGCTGTCAGTGTCAGACGCGCCAATTTTCCCGCTATCTGGCTTGACAGTTCCCAATCATCGTAACACAACTAAACAAGTGCAAGTGAGTTAGAACCACAGAGCTATTACAATTACAAGAGAGATAGCGCTGTTGTCGCTTGTGACAATCCTAAACCACATAAATGTATGGAAAATCTAGCTCAGTGCTGTCAAAACTGTTAAATAGTCAAAAAGTTAGCGGAATGAAAGGGAAGGGGAGTGAATTTAAACACGAAATTATTTGTCCTTTTCAATATGTTCTCCATTAACCTTAATACACTTTTCAGACCTTTCAAATAATTTGTTTATACCTTCAAAAAAAAAATGATTTGTCAAGGCTTTCAAAATAAGCATAAATTTCCGACTTATTCTGACGACGTCATCCGTATTTTACAATTTCTTTCCACGAAGCTCTTTTTTCATGTTTGGGAACAAATAATAATCACAAAGGGCCAAATCTGGACTATAGGGAGGGTGGTTTAAAGTTTCGAAGCCGCACTTATGTGAGGCAGCCATCGCAACATGACTCTTGTGAGCGGGTGCGTTGTCGTGCAAAGGGAGCTCACCTCGAGATCATTTTCCCCTTCTCTTTTCTTTATTTATTTATTTATTTGTTCCGAATATAACATACATAGGTACAATTAAAAGTACTGCCAAACAGCGAAGCGGTTTGTAGGCAGGATAGCTCTCACATTAGGTACATAACTTAGTATCTATGTACAAGCGGATAGAAATACATTCCCTTGTTATTATAGGTACATGTGGGCAATGTAATGTCATTGTCAGTTATCTATTAACATATTTTGTTTTTATAATGTAAAGTTTGATACAAATGTTTGCTTTCTAAGGTGTTAATCTTCATCGCTTAATTTATCCAACATCAGTTTCTTTAACATTTTTTTAAAGCCAAATTTTGTTTTAATTGCTTCTTTTAATTTTTCCAATAATGTAGCGTAGTATTTCCCCGTGATATTGACACCTTTATCTTTATAATTGATCAATAAAATCCCCTCGGAATCCCAAAAAACTGTAGCCATAATCTTTCCTGCCGATTGTGACACCTTAAACTTCTTAGGCGGTCCTGTGCCTTTTTTGGACCACTGCATTGATGCCTGCTTCGACTCAGGTTCATTGTGAAGAATTCAAGTTTCATTTTCAGTCACAATTCGGTTCAGAAATTCATCCCTGTTTTCACTATACAGCTTCAAAAACTCGCGCGAACACTCGACGCGCTGCTGTTTTTGAAGCGCTGTGACAATTCTCGGTACCCATCTTGCACTGACTTTAGACATGCCAGATGGTCATGGAGAATATTCAAAATGGTCGTAGATGATACTTCAGTCATCTTGCGATTTGTTTCGTCTTCAGGCGTGCATCTTCTAGAACAACTTTTTCAACTTTTTCAACAATGTCTGAGGACGTTGCTTCAATTGGCCGACCTGAGCGCTGATCGTCTTCAATTGAGTCTCTGCCTTGCTTGAAAAGCCTATGCCACTTATTAAATCATTGTTTTTCCAGAACAAGAGTCCTCGTAAACTGATGACATTTTTTCCATAATGTTCTGAGGCGTTTTTCCTTGCTTAGTGAGGAACTTAATCACAGCACAATACTAATTTTTCTCCATAGCTAATATTTTCTTCCCGATTGACTTGTTTAACCAGCGATATCTCAAAGATTAATGAACCGATTGGGCTGAAACTTAGTATTTATAATGGTATTGAGTCAACAAGTAGGACAGGTAAAAATAACTACCCTCTCCCATCTCTAACCCTTCCATTCCGCGAACTTTGTGACCCACCCTCGTATGTATTGGAATTTGACACTACTAAGAGAAAAACACGACAACTAACCACTGAATCGAGATATTTATTATGTCTCTTTCTAACTCACGCCATATTAAATCACTGCATCTTTTTCTTTCTTTTCTCGTTCGACCACGTTATCTCTCTGGTATATCTGTGGTTAAAACAGTTTCTGTTGTGGTGCTGTTAAGGTCGTTTCCCACCGGGAAATCTCGGTTTTATAGAGTGCGTCACACGCAGTATACAGTGATCAGACGAGGGCCGCACGTGGTTAGTACCCACCTGCCCGAGGCCCGGAAGTACGAGGGCGCAGCGCCGGAAGCGCGCGCGGCCTGCCACACGAGCTGCTCCGACGGCGGCGGAGGCTGAGGCAGCGACACCACCGTCGTATTGTCGCCCGCGTCTACGCGAGGACCTACAATCAACGAACGAAACGTAGAATAGGCATGATGACTGGGTAAGAAATAGTACGTTACTGCAGCGACCAGCAAGAAAGGCATTGATGAAGGATGCGCGAGTTGTGGGCCGAGGCACACATGCGTGAGTCCATCAATGCCTAGTTGTGGCCAAGGCTTGTATCTATACTTTTCTCAAATAATGCGAGGAAATTAACTTAAGGTTGAACAAGTTAGTCGTCACTCCATACAAACGTCCATGGTACAATACACGATTTTTTAATGTTGAATATCTAAAACTAAGATTTAAATCAATTTATTGTGACATAATCTATGATTATTGCTAAAAATAACTGTAATCAAAACTATGCATTCAACTAAAATAAGCCTCAAAACATTTGAATTTTAACACTAATTTTAAGGAAACTTTAGGCTTAAATAAATCGCACAATAACTAGACTGAGTCCATAGTAATTGAGCAATAATCTTAGCATATATATTCTCAAGTTTAAATAACTTTAATTTGAACTAATTCATCTAGCAGTTTTTACAGGATTCACTATGAGCAAAAGCCTTTACGCGCATTTTTACGCGGCCGTGTTTAGGTAAAAATTATAGTTCTATTTCACCCGACTGTGTACCCCGCGCGGGGAGCGGGACGGAACGTGTAGCGCGTGCTCCCAGCGCGGCCCCCGTACGCTACGCGGCTTCGGCCGAGTCCGGCCGCCATTCTCCACTAGCCCGTGCCCGTGGTGAGTTGGTGTCGTTGAACTCTGTGTTATCACGCAGAGTTCAACGACACCAACTCACCAGACCATATAATATCTTATATGATAAGGACGCATTATTCGACGATCGGACGATCATTGTTTTCAACTTCGGAAGTATTGACGTAGGTATATTCTTTGGACTTCTTGCCGGTTATTTGATTATCCTACAAATTGAACTATGGGTAGGTGGTGATTATTATTAGTAGTAGGTATTAACAATTGTACTGGGTAATTCTGGATTAACGTAGGTAGAGCGCGTTTGTTTACGCTCGCAGTGCATTATAAACGGACCGGGCTCATTTTGTCTTCTAGAAGGTACTTATCCGTTCCCCGTACGCGTTCTGGTGTTCGACTTCGCTTTTCATCCCGCTTGCTCTCGTAGCGTAAGTAACTGGCGCGAGCAGGATAAAAAGCGAAGCCGAACGTCTGAACTGTTTCATTATTCTGAGTTCAGAACGTTAGGTTAGATACACTTACGTTAGGTATATTTGTCAGAACATTTCATACAACTCTAATAATATTACGAAAAATATGTAGGTACCTACTTACCTACAGTATGATTTTGTTCAATTGAAAGGTGGTGGTTAAGATCATCATTAGGAACAACTTTTACTATGGGGCGTACCTAATTCGATAAAACAAACACGTTTTTCTATATGTCGTAGTAAAATTTGATAAACCTTTTTTTTGCAAAAATCCTAGGAAAGGAGATCTTTCACAGTCCATACATTTTTGGGCTAATTCCGAAAGTGCCGGCCAAAGTATTTCATTATAGAATAATAGTAGTGCATATTAATTTGAGCATTGTATACTATGGTACCAATCCTCTAGGACCACTCCCTGAGTAGTTATCGAATTTTTAAATTATTTATTTTTCATATTTTTTTCTCTCATTAGAGCTTTTTAATAATTAATTAGGATATTCTATTAGTACATATAATTATGTACATTTTAATTAGTAATTTTACTTTGTTTGGTATTATTACACAGAAAAAAAACCATACTAGCGGTTTGGCAATAAAACTCGTCTGAAACTAAGTACCCCTCGCAAGAAAAGGAAGGGAAAGCCCGCAGCTTGGAAAAAAAATAAAGAGAATGTTGTTCTACGTCCGAATCGTAAGTTATTAAATGTGTTTCATTTTTACATCATGAAAATTTAGAGAAACACCCTAAACAATCTATGTTATTTCAGATCACCACAACATTATTCTAAAAAGTCATTAAATGACGGTTGTAAACTAAACTAAAATGTTATTATTTTCATCATAGCCTAGTATAAGTCCACCTACAATTTATTGACACTTTTTGAGATCTCAATAGAGAAAAATAAGCATAATATTTAGGATGAATAAGACTAAAAGTATTTTACGATTATTTGACTGTATAGAAAATCTGTACATATTGCTTTCCACCCATTTGATGTCATATACTTTTATTATTTACTAGCAGACCCGGCGAACTTCGTACCGCGAAAGTTAAAGAATGTAGGTAGCTAACCTTACGGTGATACCTACATTGAGATATTTTAAGTTTAATGGATGTTATCCAAAATGTAGATCTCATTGAGCTATCTCACCTTTAAGATAGCATTGATCAAAAGTTGACATTTGCGGAGATAAACCACTTTTAAGTTCAAGCTGTCATCCAAAATGTAGATCTGGTTTAGATATCTTAATTTTGTAAAGACAGTAATGATCTAAAATCGGCAGATACGAAGATAAACCACTATTAAGTTCGACAGCTGTCATCCAAAATGTAGATCTGGTTCAGCTATCTCACTTTCGTGAAGATATCATTGATCAAAAGTCGACAGTTACGGAGATAAACTACTTTTAAGTTCGACAGCTGTCATACAAAATGTAAATCTGATTGAGCTATTTCACTTTTGTGAAGATAGCATTGATCAAAAGTTGACAGTTACGGAGATAAACTACTTTTAAGTTCGACAGCTGTCATACAAAATGTAGATCTGGTTGAGCTATCTCACTTTGGTAAAGACAGTAATGTTCGGCCGATTCGGAGCAGCACCAACGGCGCAAATATGCTAACCTCGGCAGTGGTTACATATTTCAGCCGTTTGAAATTGAGACATTGTACCCGTGGTGGCCGGTCTTATTTTTAAAAGTCTTTCTGAGCGTCTGGTGTACCCGACGTGTGTGTGTGGTGTTTATTTGGCTAACGTATATGCATTGCCAATCAGCGTGGCAATGCTGCCAGCATGCTGGGCACGCTGCTAACTGGCAGTGGGCTTGAGTATTTGGACTATCTATAGACCTTCAAGGGTCTGTGGATGATCCAATTGATTGTTATGTAGTAGTAGTTTATAACGTTTTACATTATAAGTCTTGTACTTAGTGGTAGTTAATAAAGGCACTTGCTCTATAAAAAAAAGTCAAGTACCCTTGCACCTTGCCACTGTCCAAACCTAACCTGACCTACCTACCTAAAGTATTATGATACCTTATACTTATAAATGCTTCTATTGATTAAGATACGAGTAAGGTTAGAGTGTACGGGTTCCCGCCTTGTCGTGGCGGGGGAACTTAGTAGCCGAGGCTTATGGGCGGCGCGGGAATCCCAGAGCCGCTTCTCTGGGTTTCTTCTGAGACAGCTGAGAAGGCGGCGCTGGAGGTCTCCCGATTTTTTGGGTTTTTTCTCCCTTGGCAGCTTAGAAGTTTGCACTCGTGGTTGGGCCGCTTTTCTGGGCTTTTTAACTATGGCAGCTGAGAGGCTGGCCGGTAAGTTGCGTGCCTCATGAGGAGTGCCGCAACTGAGGCGAACTGAGACTTTTATCACTGTTCAATCCTAACCAAACCAACAGAAATGTATGTTCGTGTCAAGGTCACAGTTCACAGTCAAGGTTAATAACCTTAGAGTCAAGATACTTATACTCATGCCATACTACTCCTAAAAATCAAGTCGATTCGTTTCTTCGTATATTAGTATGGATTATGTACCATAAAGGTAGAATAAAGAAACATGTTTAACCTCTAATGGTGGTATATTTAAAAATATTTTTAATGTCAGACAAAATGACGGCCCAGTAGGTATTAAACGTCATTGTAATATGTAGCATGGCATAGGGAAAAACCATTTAGTCCAATTTTAATGTCAGTTGTCACTGTCAATCCATACTATATTCCCTTTTCGAGGAGCTGTAATGGTCAAAAGACAATTTGTCCCTTTGCTATGCTAAGCGTGACATTTATAAAAGTCTGCAGTCAATATATGTCACTTTCCATCTTATTACGTTTCGTCAATCCATATTAGGCCCAGTTATGAACGCGCCATCGTAAAATTAATAGGAATGTAAAATGTGTTCTCGCTATCGAATCCCTAAAGAGAAACAGAAACAGAGATATTCTAATTAGCTGTTATAATTACGACGGTGCCTTGAAAATTGGGCCTATTAGCGTCGTTGTGATAAGTGACAGTTTCGCTAACGATTTTTTAAGGGAAAAATGATATGAACAAGAGAAGATGAATAACTATCAAAAAATATAAAAAGGAACGGGATATAAAGTATCCTATGTCCTTCTCCTGGTTCTAAGCTACCTCCCCACCAATTTACAGCCGAGTCGGTTCAGCCATTCTTGAGTTATAAATGGTGTAACTAACACGACTTTCTTCTAATAAAATACTTGATTTTAATACTCGATAATTACCCAGGGATCCTAGAGAGTAGGTTTACAAGTAATAGCAAAATATCATAAAAAAATAACAACTCAATTAAAATTACAAAAACGATATTCAAAACTCGATAACTACCCAGGGAGTGATCGATGAGAGTTAGTCCCATAGTATAAAATGCTCAGAATAATATGCACTAACACTATGTCCTCATTAGTTATAATTTGGCCGGCACTTTTAGATTTAGCCCAAAAATGTATGGAACGTGAATGATGTCCTTTATTGGAGAAGCGAAGGTATCTGGATTGTCAAAATTTTTATTCATCTGTCCGGTTGTTAGTTTTTAGTCATCAGCGACATTTTTAGTAGGCATTTATCAACCGACTGATAATATTTAGCAAAATAATAATAGTCAAAATCCCAACAAGTATGTAAGTAGGTATTAACCTTTTTTAGTACGTAACATTTTAAGAACGTATTTTTCTCCTCACGAATTTTTGCTATGGGACCAACTGCGAAAACGCGAAAAATAATGAGCCGATCCGTACAATTTGTCGAGAATTAATTAACTTTTTGTATAGAACAGCTATTTTTTTCGATATTTCGCAGTTGGTCCCATAGTAAAAATTTTTCGTAATGATGAGTAAATGCATCCTTATAATGACAGATATTTAAAAAAATAAGAATGTAGGTATTTAGATCAAGATCGAGCTGAGCATTTTGCTGCGAAATTGAACCGTACTGCTTTTGTTATTGAGAACATTTATGAATGTGCAATTTGGAGAACTGACTAAGTACCTATACTCGAAATTACTAGTATTATTATATCTTCTTTGAAATTACTACAAAATGTGCTCGCGAAGTCTCTACTATTTGGATAACTACTTGACGTATTGTATTATTATATTGTATAATTGTATTAGATTAGATTCAATTCAATAAACATGCGACGTGACAACTCTACAAGGCAGGTATTCACGCAGCTTGGATTTACGATTACTCATTCAATATTATAGTGTCCGCGTTGAATGAAATGGCAGACGTGGGCGTGCGTGTCGAAATACGCATATTGTGATATTTCATTGTGTGCGCACACGCTACCTCTACTGCTCATCACCGAGTCTGTCTCTTTCTCGAGCTAGACAGTTGAGATAGCATTCATTTTAGCCACGCCCATAGAGGAGTTCGTGCCGTCAACTTGTTGGACCTTAATTGAAGAAACTCAGGACCTATCGATGACAACATAGCCTACACTATTGAAAAGGTAGGTAAGCTCTGTTTTGTTTAGGGCGCCTGGTACTTTAGTCTTGCATTTCTTCTTTTATATTTGAAATATATGCCTATTTTGAATATGATTTGATTTTTAACTTTTTTATTTGATTGGTCATACTTCAAAGGTACCGTTTAAATTTTATTGAAATCAGCTGAGCAGTTTTTGATAAACCAACAATAATCCAAAATTGTATAGACCAATTCCAGCGAACTATTCGAATTATGTACGGAGTTGGAGTCGGTTGTTGTTGGACTAAACAATCGTTTCATTTTCATATTACACAACAGCAATGGATTTTCATACATTTTTTGCTGGCCGCAAAACAAGCTAGCGCCTCAAAGTTCTTAAGTCGCCCAAAATGTCGGGCGAAATGCCCATCTATAAATGTGACTCGCTAACATAGACATTTCATGTGAAAACCATCGGCCGTATCATTCGACTTAGCCTACCGAATTTAATTTCTATTTCACCAATCACAAAAAGCTAAATTAAACAAACAAGCGACTTTGAACTATGATTCACGATTGCTTGATAGCCCACAGTATAAAACGCAGTATAAAGTGCTGTAGTTAGAAAATAACACTTACTGCTAGTCCCGTTATGATCATTGAGTATTTCCTCCGCGGACTTGTAGTTCCTGAATATGTGCAGATCGACCGGCTTGCGGTCGGCCAGCACGGCCAAAATTAGCAGCTTCGGACTTTTGATGTCCGACATCACGGTTTCTGTACCTGAAATAGAACATAAAACTGCATTATATATTGAGTAACGGATTATTTTGAGGATTTTGATGATTTTATAAATGCGATAATTTTTTTGATATGACAAATTAACGAAATATGATATGGGATGGCAACAAAAACTCTTAGATGATTACTTTCCTTCTCTAAAAATGAAATAAATAGGGGTAATACAATCTTTGAAAAAAAAAACAAACTCGCGAATTCTGGTACTTAATCGTATTCGACCAAATAATTGTTTTGAGAAAAAAGTTTCTTGGTTGCCTAAAAACTCCTTAAATATGTCTATGTCTAAAGTATAAATTACTGCTCTAGCATATTATTCTCATTGTTAATTCATCAAGGTAATTTAACAAGATACCTGCCTAAACACTTCTTCAAAATATTCTCCAAAGCCTCTGAAGGATACGGCCGCATGCCCACAAAAGCGAACTCCTTCATCCTGAAGTAGAGTCTCTGGCATTCTCTGAGCGTTTTGCCACTAGCCAAGGCCAGAGCTAGTATACCGCCAGTGCTGTTTCCCGAGACCCGATCGAAACAATCCATGTAAAATTTAAAGAAGCCAAAAAAACTTGCCTATACACTCCTGCAAGATATTCTCCAAAACCTCCGAAGATACGGCCTCATACTCACAAAAGCGAACTCTTTCATCCTGAATTAAAGTCCCTGGCATTCTATAAACGTTTTGCCACTGGCCAGAGCAAGAGCTAATATACCGCCCGTGCTCGTGCCCGCAAACCAATCGAAACAATCATTGTGAAAGTTAAAGAAGCCAAAAACTAAACTTACCTAAACACTCCTTCAAAATATTCTCCAAAGCCTCTGAAGGATACGGCCGCATGCCCACAAAAGCGAACTCCTTCATCCTGAAGTAGAGTCTCTGGCATTCTCTGAGCGTTTTGCCACTAGCCAAGGCCAGAGCTAGTATACCGCCAGTGCTGTTTCCCGAGACCCGATCGAAACAATCCATGTAAAATTTAAAGAAGCCAAAAAAACTTGCCTATACACTCCTGCAAGATATTCTCCAAAACCTCCGAAGATACGGCCTCATACTCACAAAAGCGAACTCTTTCATCCTGAATTAAAGTCCCTGGCATTCTATAAACGTTTTGCCACTGGCCAGAGCAAGAGCTAATATACCGCCCGTGCTCGTGCCCGCAAACCAATCGAAACAATCATTGTGAAAGTTAAAGAAGCCAAAAACTAAACTTACCTAAACACTCCTTCAAAATATTCTCCAAAGCCTCTGAAGGGTACGGCCGCATGCCCACAAAGGCAAATTCCTTCATCCTGAAGTAAAGTCTCTGGCATTCTCTGAGAGATTTGCCACTGGCCAGAGCCAGAGCTAGTATACCGCCTGTGCTTGTGCCCGCGACCCAATCGAAACATTCCACTATGGGGCGACCGGCTGCCTCTTCTAAGCTTAGCAGGGTTTGGACTAACACTAGGCCTCGGATGCCGCCGCCGTCTAGGCAGAGAAGGCTGGAAATTATTGAGGATAGATTAGGATTAGATATTGAAAATAACACCATCTTATCGGAAAATAAATCTTAATATTGGATTTACATTTTTTTTAAGATGATTTATATCCCGCTTGACCACTAACTCGCCTGGTGGGGGTTTTTTTTAACGACTTGGGTGTTTTTATCTACTACGGAAATAAATGTAGTTCTCACGCATAGTATGTATTTGGAATCTAACCACAGAAAACTCTAAAGTACCATACTAGCTTTTCTCCACTTTCTACTTAATAAGGCTTTCCGACTTCTGCCAACTCTTTCCAGAAAGATTGTATCTATTACTCTATACTCTCTCTGACTCTAAAGTCTAACCGGTAAACCGCTGACGGCAGAAAAATGATTCTCTGATTGTTACTGTAAGGAGTTCAAAAAGCCATAGGAACCTGCACTTCCGTCACAGATTTCAGGGTTTCATTTATTTTAAGTGTCTGGGCTGTAATTTAACACAGGTGTCACTCAGCTTTTGAGTGCACTTACCGTCCTTTTTTCTGCGTATCGTCCAAACAAGCTGCCCGTTCCATAGCGGCAACTGACAGCATTTGGCTGACCAATTCTCTAGTCGCTGCTTTGGCGAAGGCTGGTGGAGGGACGCCGTTATAGTCGCCGCGGGCGTTGCAACTGGCGGGGCAATTCGGCCAAGAAGTGGGGCATCTAGGGGTATAAAAATAAATACATTTCATTATCATCATACCAACTGACTTGACTTCGTAACCTAAATGTTCGAGGTGACATACGTGGGGTCGAAAAATTCCCGAGCGGAGACCAATTACCAGCAAGCGCAGCGTAGGACGTCCACTCACGAAGTAGACAGATAGCCTTCATCAACACCGCAGGATCGCGCTGGACGCAAGCTCTTCCAACCAGTCTTATTGGAGATCCAAAGGGAAGGTCTATATCCAGCCGTGGACCACTTATGGCTGATAGATAGATGTATAATATGTAGTATTCAAGGTAGTTATTAAGTCCATCTCAGATAAAAGTATCGAAAACATTAAAATTACATCATGCACAGTAATGTAAATATCAAAAGACGTTTCATGACGCGAATTTTAGGTATCAGAAAAAAAAATAGGGAAAGCATCTCACTATTTAACTACTGGTCAAATATAAAAGGACCACATTATCAGACGTGAAAACCCAAGTAAGATTTGGAGGAAGGTAAAGAGACAAACCCTGGATATCGGGATCTAGGATGGAAGAATATCATTATTGTATCAGCTTTAGCATATCCATTGTATCCAACTTAAATTTTACACATCATAATACTAAAACATATATTAACAACAATTATACTGATGGGCACTTGCACGAGCTCAACCCTAACGAGGTTGGAACTACGTGTAACTGCCCAGCAATCATGAGACACGATGGACACGAAATAACATAAATTAAGTACAACAGAAGAGGCCCGCAAACTCAGGGAATCCTACTGCGGGAGCTAGGGCTACATACATGAATATGTTATATGATTTCATATTTTAATTTAATTTTCATTTTGTTTAGTGATAAAAATCTATCCTGCATGAATTTTGTTAATTAAGTTAAATTTAAGATCACTTTGTTAGTTGTTCATAATTTGGCAATGAAATAAATGATTTATTTATTATTTATAGTTGTATTTATGATTCTCCAATATATTTCCAACAACAGTCCGGTTGTATGCGGCCTTGCATCCATAGCAACTCTGCAGTTCTTATCATATCGTCTATCTACCATGAATACTACGTTCTACACCGCGGTGGTGATCTCGATTCGAGAACTTAGAAGACCCAAAGACTAACCTTTTCGCCCCAACAGCATGCAAAACATATAGTATCTTATCATAAACGCTATTGGACATCTCGCTGGGTATACAATGTCGCGGCGTGTGGCCCAACTTGTTCTTAGCTTCTAAATCTGCACCGAAAACCACAAGAGCCTGTACCATCACTATGCTTGTCTGCTTCACTGCCAGGTGGAGAGGCGTATTGCCATCCTTGTCTCCTATTGAATGTTCCGCACCTGGAAAAAAAAGATTTCGGTCTGAGAAACTTTAAAATAACAGACAGTTTGTGGCCGAACAATGTAAAAACTAGAAATGTCGATAGCAAAGGACTGCTATCGACATTTCTGCTGACACTGCTGTATGGGTTTATTTATGTGTACGGTATACATTTTAGTTGGACCCAGTGTTGTAAAGCAATTCAAGTTGTGTTTCTGGAAAATATTGCAGACTCTACTAATATACGGCAATTTCAGACTATCGTAGCACTGGGGGCCCCCACACCCTTAGATTTACAGTTTTGACGAACGTATACGGCAATTTTTCCGATCTACGATGCGCCTCGTCACACTTCAAACTTATAAAACACCGTTGTTTTTGCAGGGTTAAAAATGAATCTACCAAATCACATCATTCAAAGTTTTAATGCCTTTTTGTCACAGTTCAAGTCAGACAATGCTTCGGCAACCTCTCTCGATAGAGCGATAATATAATTGGTAAGTAAATGGAGCGTAGGTATTTGGCAAACAGTAAAAACAAAGACGAAACCCATAAAAAGCCATCAAAACCTTGAGACTGGGCTGGGATCAATCCTGTCATCATTAAAAGTAATTTCTTTCAAATTTTAGGGTTTAACGGTCATAAAAGTTGACCTTGAGTTGTTTTAAACATGGCTCGAAAATGACAAAACAACGGCTTATACTGAATATATACCGCACTACCTCACAACAACAGTGTGATGGCACTTTTTTAATTTAACCTCCTACGCCTGGATAGATAAACTCTTTATTGCACATCAAGAAATAAACAAAAGGAAGGAACAAAAATACATAAACAATGGAACAATGGGCGGCTTTATCGCTGATAGCGATCTCTGCCAGGCAACCCTAAGTATATACTATATATATTATACTTTCTTTGGTTTCAAATACCTTTTTTAGGTATTATTTACTCATTATTATTAATCGTTATTTCTAGTAGATATGTGCATTATTAACATCACAAAAACTTAACATTATGACGCAATGTGAAGTGATCTTACCGGTGTACTATTTCTCGTACATCGCTCATCTTATTTCTGATGGATATTCCAGTCTAAATGACACCACAAAATACAACATAAAGAAAAATATAAAGATAAGAGAAAGATCTTACCTCTAGACAACAGTGCGATAGCACATTCCAACCGCCCCCTCTGCACCATGACATGTAAAGCTGTGCGTCCGTCGAAGTTCAGAGCGTTTATGTCACAGTTCTTATCGGCCAACGCATCAACGACCTCTCTCGATACGGCCCAGTGAATAGGAGTGCCTCCGTACTTCATATCTTGCTGGTATAGCTTGGGTTGGTTGTCTTGAAGGATATCGCCCACCAGACCTGACAAAGAAAATAAAATGTGAAACATTTCTAACTTTGAATACTTGCCACAAATTTTGATCAAAGATAGTGAAGGACTACTATGATTATGCCAGTTCGTAAGCCCATGTCAAAATCGGTACATTCGTTTAGGAATGAATGGATCAAACAGACACACATAACACTTACATGTAACCGTTTTTCTTTTTTTCAATTTGAATCGAAATTTGAGTAAACATCCAATATTTTAACTGGCCACATATCTAGTAGCTAGCTGTAAATGGCAATGGCTTCGAAAATGAGTCTATATTCTATTTCCTCCTTCGATTCCAAAATTCTTTCTTGCTCTCGAGCGATGACTATTTAAAGCCTGTACAATAAGCTTTGTTAACAATGAAATTGTTTCATAAATTACCCACTACTAAATATTTTAAAGTTCAACTAAGATAAAACTAGAGCCGCCCAAAATTTCTGAGTTAAACACACGTTAAAATAAAATAGAAAACTGCATACTTTCAAACACAGCATTCATTTCCATTATTTTCTCCGATATTTTCTCTTCGCACGACATGATTATTGAATTTAGTCACACAACCGACGCGATACAATCACAATCACTCTATGAGTCTGTCTTTGTAATAGGATTAAACGTGTGACCAACGACCTCTAATCCTGGAGACCGCTGGCATACAGCCAACATATGAGTAAAATAGCACTTATGTGTATAATGTGACACTAGAGTACACAATTTAATCTTCTTTTATTGTCCAATGATTGTGAATGACTGTCACTCCAAAATTTACACAAATTCAGATTAAAAAAAAAACTCCAAAACTAAGACTCAGCGCACGCCATGTTATAACAGCAGTTAGAAAAGGTCTGAATATGCTGTAACTCTGATCCTACGACTATCTCTTTCCCACGAATATCTGTCTCTAATACTGTACTAAGTATACTGTGTCATGGTCACCCATGGTTTATGATGGGAAATCCTAGTGACTTCATCTACTAATACACAATTGGTACGTAAGGAAAATTATAATTAGTAAGCAATTGCTTGCCTGCACTTTAACGGTCTTAATTTATGTTATTGAATCAGTCGGGTCTACCAGATAAGGAGTCGTCGGCTCGATCGATAAAATAATTTGTTATTATGTATTGTATTGATTCTATTGAAAACGCCGTCTAGCCTTGGTTTTGTCCACCCGCCGAGGTGGCTGCCTAATTTGATTTATAATTTAAAGCGATGTGTCACAGGGCGGTGGTGACAGGTTCAAGACAGTCTGACATTTCCCACCGTAGACATACATATAAACTACTGCGGCTTCGCCCGCGTGGTACTTTGATTTTTGCACTATGGGATACCAAAGAACCATTTATTTTTGAGAGATGAAAAGTAGCCTATGTCTAGTGTCTTTCTAATTTTTAAACATGCAAAAAATCCGATCTATCCGGTGCACTATTACTGCGTAAAAGAGTAACAAATCAACAAACACACGTTCTTTTTTATTTTTAATTATTAGATCTTTAATATTAGTAATGACTAGGTAGATTAAAGGCTTGAGAACATCATAAATGTATAACGCCTGTCAGCCTTATCAAGGTTAAGGATGCATTTTCAATAGAGATGTGCCACCCTCGCACATTAGTTCTTCCAAAAACATCGTCCAAGGATATCCTCCCAACTAATTCTTTACAAAGCATAAAATTCAGTGTTGACACATTCTTTGCTGAAAAGCTTCTATACCTGGTAATGATCCGGTCCGTTTCGTAGCCGTCAAGTTAACGACAGCCCAGGCTAATATAAGCGTAAGCACGTTGTCAGGTGCATTTGCCAGACAACCCATATGTATAACGTGTAGCCTTGCTTGTTGTATATTAACTCACACTCTCCGCCGAAATGTTTCTATATACTTGGTAGAGAATCCGTCCGTTTTGTAGCCGTCAAGATAACGTCACCCCCGGCTAATATAAGCGCACGCACGTTGTCAGGTGCATTTGCCAGACAACCCATTTGTAAAGGCGTTTAGCCTTGCTTGTTGTATTAACTATTAACTCACACTCTCCGCTGAAATGTTTCGATACCTGGTAGAGATCTCGTCCGTTTCGTAGCCGTCAAGTTAACGTCAGCCCCGGCTAACATAAGCGCACGAACGTTGTCAGGTGCATTTGCCAGACAACCCATATGTAAAGGCGTGTATACTAAGCGCCACACAAATCAGCGGATGACACTTCGCCGTGATTGGCTAACTATTGCGTATGTGTGCACAATTCCGACGCCGAATGTCGTAGTGCGTAGGGAGCGCGCAGGAGGCATGAGGTTGGCGGGCGGGTGTGCCCCGGCGTCTCCTCTCTCTGGCTCCCACCTATACCTATATTTCGGCTTTTGCGCAGCGTTCTGCATACGCCGATTTATAGGACGCTTAGCCTTGCTTATTGTATACGTTTAATATTTACACACACTCTTCGCTGAAAAGTTTCTATACCTGGCAACGATCCTGTCCGTTTCGTAGCCGTCAAGTTAACGTCAGCGCCGGCCAACATAAGCGCACGCACGTTTTCAGGTGCATTTGCCAAACAACCCATATGTAATGGAGTGTAGCCTTGCTTGTTGTATACGTTCAGAGTTGACACGCTCTTCGCTGCTAAGGCCTGGAAGTAAAGTAAGCTTGAAAATCGCGGTTTTAGGGGAATGTAGCGTATGTAAATAAACTTCAAATGAAAAACTATCTAAATATGAAACTTCATCAGACGATTTTAATACTAATCGTTACCGAGATCCAAATTTCATACAAAGAAATAGCTTGTAGCAAATAAAGCGCGTAAAAGGTATAAGATTAGCATATTATGCCTTTACCAAACAGAAAAATGACGTGACGAATACTTTGCAAAAACAGACACAAAATAACGAGAATTCAGGTCACATGAATGTAAAAAGAGACCAATTGAAGGGTGTGCCTTTTCTTAAAATTTAGAAAATGTTAAATATCTCGAAAAACGTAGCATTTTCACTGAACACATATTTTGTGTATTTGGTTAGTAGTGAGCTCCCCCGTCTGCCAGTGAAGTACTATCAACTCTTTACTGAACAGCCTGTATAGGATATATTTTTATTTCAACTTACGTTGATAATATCCTTATTACTAGCGGCAGCGTAATGGAACACGGAGTTTCCATCCACGTCTATGGTGTCCAGAGAGCAGTTTAGAGAAACGAGGCTTTGCACCATCCGAGAGTTGCATGATTGGACTGCCACCTAGTGAATGAAAAAACATTTTTAGTAGGTTTTTATGAGTAAGGTGCAGTACAGTATATAAAGAGAATTTAAACATTTTTTACACTAGATTCTAGCATTAAAAATCTATAATATGGAGTAATTTATTTATATTGTTTATTTGTACAATAAAAAAATATTGTTTTTGATTTTTTTTATTTAACCTGTACTATTCCACAATTCGTGGTGGTCTAGTGGTAATGACACACGCCTTACATTCGTGAGGTTTTGGGTTCAAATCCCAGTCCCTGTACCAATGAATTCTTTGAAATTTATGTGCGGAATTTCACATCACTGGCTTTTCGGTGAAGGAAAACATCGTGAGGAAACCTTCATATGTCCGTTGAATAAATTCGATGGTGTATGTGAATCCATCAACCTGCACTAGTCCAGCGTGGTAGATATTGCCCAATTACCCTTTGTGGGTAGGAGTACGTCCTGCAGTGGACTATTAAAAGGCTGGTACAGTACTATCCCACTGCTGGGCAAAGGTTTCCCTCAATTTTTACCGCTCCTATTCTGTGCTACCTCCATCCGGTTTCTTCTAAGCCTCTCGATTTTGTTGCGCCATCGTGAACAATGAAATTACAATTATTTTATTTATGTTTTGATGACTTTAAATCCCGCTCAGGCTCGTACTTGGTGCAAAGGATGGCCATCGCCAAACAGCGGGGCAATGTAGCCAGCATTTTGGGCTCCTTTGCACCAGGTATGATCGCCACCGCCTTTTGTCTTTCTTTCTTTTTTTATGTTTTCTTATTTGTTGGTGTCAATAAAGTGTTGTTGTATTGTATTGTATGATCGCAAATGGGTTATGAGTTTAGTTTTTTAAAGTTTGACTATGAACTGTATTTACTATAGCATACAGTAGTAATTATTTTTTGATACGAGTATGATTATAAATTGACAATATAATCTTATGATTGTCTTCATTATGTCAGCCATCCAGCGTCCACATCTGGATAAGGCCATCCCAGTAGATTTCCAATAAGACCCGGGTAGAAGAGTCTTGCTCGCAGCGTGTCTATCGGTCTTTATCAGATCCTCTGCCCTCCTTGTTGATGGACATCCAACGCTGCGCTTACAAGCGCGTGGTCTCCCTTCAATATCATTTAATGTTTTAGTAAAAAAAATGTTATCTTACCATGAGTGGCGTGTTACCCGTGACTGGATCTATCTCGTCTAAATGTCTTTGTACTTCTTCGATGTTGAACAGTTCGTAGATACCGAAATGCGCCGCGAGATGGGCTATCGTCCATGATTGGTGCTCGGAGAGCGTGTCGCATAGCTTTTGGAGTCCTGTTATTGAGCACTGGAAATAAATAACTTATGTTTTATAAGTCTTCCTTTATAAGAGAGCAACGACACGAAACTTATGAATAAGCTCAAAATAGCCCAACGCGCTATGGAGAGGGCTATGCTCGGAGTCTCGCTGCGAGATCGAATCAGAGGGCTAAGTGGAGTTCTACGCTCGAGCTCGATCGCGTTAACGTTTGATGTGATTTCTATGGAAATGGCACAGCGCCATCTTGCGTCACGTACAGAAAACTGAATAGCTAAGTGTGAGTATTTTTTACGGTAATGTAACGAGCGCCAAACCGATCGAACACGAGCGTGGCAACGTCTGTGATTGGCGAACTCAAGCGTGTGTGTCAATGTGCTCGAGTGTGTGCTTGACGCGTTCGGTCAACGCGACGTAAAAGTAATTCGATTTGATTTGCAAAACTGCCACGCAGCACTCTGGAATGAGGAGATTCGCAGACAAACCAAAGTTACCGACATAGCCCAGCTGATTAGTAAGTTGAAATGGCAATGGACAGGGCACATAACTCGGAGAACTGATGGCCGATGGGGCGGTAAAATTCTCGAATGGAGACCACGCACCGATAAGCGCAGCGTAGGACGTCCACCGACCAGGTAGACCGACGTTATTATTAAAACCGCAGGAACGCGCTGGATGCAAGCCGCTTCCAACTGGGCTTATTGGAAATCCATAGGGGAGGCTTATTTCTAGCAGTGGACGACCTACGGTTGATGAACGATGAACGACACGAAAACATAGCTCGTTTCGCCTGGTAAGTTGATTGTAAACTTAAAAGAGATGTGAAAACCTATATCTTTTATTCCTGCCGTGGTTCGTTGCTTCAGCCATAGGACGTCCAGCGTCCACTGCTGAACATAGGCCTCCCCTATAGATCTCCAATAAGACCGGTTGTTAGCGGCTTGTATCCAGCGCGATCCTACGGTTTTAAGGAAGTCATCCTTGTATCCAGCGCGATCCTACGGTTTTAATGAAGTCATCCGTCTACTTTATGGGTGGACATTCTACGCTGCGCTTGCCGGTACGTGGTCTCCAATTGAGAACGTTTTGACCCCATCGGTCGTCAGTTCTTCGCGCTCTGTGCCCTGACTACTGCTATTTTAACTCCAATTTACTGGGCACAGTATACGAGTATGTATCAGGCATCAGTAACCTTAGTCCTGTTAATTTCTGATTCGATCTCGCAGAGAGACTCCGAGCATAGCCCTATCCATAGCTTGTTGGGCTGCTTGGAGCTTAGAAGGCCCATACTAATTATAAGTTATTCCTGTACTTGTACTGAATGTAAGTATATATATATATATACAATGTGTTTGTCTACCGGTGTCGGAGCCTTAAGCGGTGACATCTATGACAAATTTTGAACAACTTTTACCATGGGACCAACTCTGAAAACGTAAAAAAATGCTGTTCCATACGATTTTTTATAGACTTTCGACAAAAAGTATGGAAAAGCTTTTTTTTGCGTTTTCAGAGTTAACCCCACAGTAAAAGTTGTTCAAAATTTGCCATATGTGTCACCGCTTAAGGCTCCGACACCGGTAGACAAACACATTGTATAAATGAGCACTTTAACACTTGTTAACAGATAGTAATTGTGAGAATAACCAATGCATTAGCTGAAACATAACATGTCGACATTATAAATAAACATTCAAACACTATAGATAACAAGTAAACGTGTTAATCTATTTTATCTTTAACCTTTAGCACTCTGTATTAATATCTATGTAATCTATGACACCAATTCTAAAGTTAACTGATAAAAAATAGACTATTGTTGTAGGGTTTCGTACCCAAAAGGTAATAACGGGACCCTATTACTAAGACTCCAATGTCCGTCTGTCTGTCACCGGGCTGTATCACATGAACCGTGACAGCTAGACAGTTTAAATTTTCACAGATAATGTATTTCTGTTGCCGCTATAACAACAAATACTATAAACTGAATAAAATAAATGTTTAGGAGGGTCTCCCATACAACAAACATGATTTTTATGCCGTATTTTTTGCTCGATATTTTCGAGCAAATATCTACAGAGCCAGGGACTGCCCTAAGTGTAAGTAGTAAAAAAATATCCGAGCGCAGTCATACATACCGACTTAGATATTTACATTAAATAATTCACAATTGCTCGTTTTCTCGAAACTCGACGTTATGTCACCTAATTAGTGCTTTTAACCGAGCACTTTGGCATCGCGCGGCGTTGTAATCGGCCTGCAATGGCCTTACGACTAACTAAAAAGCATGCCCACTATGTAGCTTGGGCAGAGTTTTGGCTCGGACACTTTTTTTGCACGATTGTGACTCTATAGATATTTGCTCGAAGCTCGATATTAACAACGGCAACAGGTAGACGCTTGAAATGGGGCTAAAGGGTCTCCCATACGGTACGAAACCCTTCATGCGTGAATCCGACTCGCACTTGGTCGATTTTTAAAGAAAGTAGGCATTCAATCATAGCTAAAATAAATTATTATAAAAATATAATATATGAATACAAGCTTTTGAGATCCTGGATTAGTGTAGCAGCAAAGTACCAGCCAAGACAAGTAAAACGAGCCCCAACACGACGGGTCTATCTTGTTCAGTACAGGAGTTTCTACGGCCACCTTCGGACTCCAACATAAAATCAGCTCCATGGTACCATATTATTCCATTGTCACGCGATATACATATGCGTGCAAAATTTCAGCTCAATCGGAAACCGGGATGTTGGTCACATTTAACTTGCAAGATTCACCTGAACTTACATAGGTACATACATCCATTGCAAGTTAAACAAAAGCTTGTAATTACGGTATGCGCCGTATATATACAGCTATGAATGTATCCGCGCTTTTTAAAATAACACCATGTATGATTTAGGTCATAAACAAGTACATGGTTACATAATGTCATTTTGCAATGTACAGAGACGTCATGTGTACTCTTCTTTATGAACAACTTTTACTATGATACCAAAACTTTCTACTAAGGGTCGCGTCATGTTAAAAGAACGCTGGAGCTTCAAACTGCGCATAAGGAAATTGCCTGTACAAGAGGAGTTAAATCTCCTAGTATGCAGCTTTCAATTGAACGTCGCGACGAAAATGCTTGGAAAAGCTACTGGTCTATGAAGGAGTACATGAAAGGCACTTTGCCTATATCACTAAAACGCAAATTAATCGACATGTGTATCTTGCCCGTCCTAACCTATGGTGGCCGGACTTGGTCACTGACCGATTCACAAAGGTCCAAACTTGGGGTCTGCCAAAGAGCAATGGAACGCAGCGTGCTTGGTATCAAAAGAACTGATAGAGTCCGCAACAGCACAATAAGCTCTATGACAGGGGTAGTTGATGTCGGCCGAAAAGCCGCTAAACTAAAATGGGACTGGGCGGGACATGTGTCGTGGATGCACCCCGATCGATGGACCAGGATAGTCGCGGAGTGGGTGCCTGACGGACGACGCAGCCAGGGAAGGCCCAAGAAGCGCTGGCGTGACGATCTTGACTCATTCGAGAAAGGTTGTCAAGAAGTTGCGATGGATCGAGACTCATGGAAGGAAATGGGGAGACCTTAACCCAGGAGTAGGACAGTATAGGCAAAGAAGATATAATAATACTACGTATAGAACGGCCACTCGTTACCCCCCACCCGTTTGAGTCTTCCTCACTTCCACCCCGCGTCAGGACACGATTTACTACTCCGCGCGCGGGCTGCACAGGCCGCTGCAGATACCCGTGTTGCGTTCGTGCGTATGTGTAGTGTCTGTGAATAATTATAGTGTTGTGTGCGTAAGACAGCAGATTTTGTATGAAGAAACGCGGAGTGTCCGGGCTGTGGTATAGGTTAATAAAAAAAAATGCAGCTTTCATTGCAGCGAGGAGCTTTAACTCCTATTATGTATGCAATAGGAGTTAAATTTCCTTGTGCGCAGTTTGAAGCTCCAGATTTCTTTTTACCTGATGCGAAGTAAACATTGTGAAAAAAACGGCCAAATGCGAGTCGGACTAGTGCACGTAGGGTTCCGTAGCGAGTTGGAGCCCCCTCAGCCCCATTCCTCTTGTCGATAATAGCGAGCAAAAAACTAAAAAAATCACATTTGTTGTATGGGAGAAAATACTCATTTTATTCTGTTTTTAGTATTTGTTGTTATAGCGGCAACAGAAATTCAACACCTGTGAAAATCAGCTGTCTACGAGTAGCTATCACGGTTCAAGAGATAATGATGACCACACTACTAAAACTTTTTACAATTTCCAATAGGTACCCAGCATTTGCGAGTGAATGCAAATATAGGTCGAATCATTCAAGTTGGCGGATGTGAAGTTAGCTACAAGCTCAAACCCAACACTTGTGCTTATTATTCGTAACTAAGTAAATACTTACATCTTTAGTAATCTTAATGTATATTGGTATTCTTTCTTTGTAAACTATAAATTTTTCTTCAGCATTGTCAAGGCTTTCTGCTCTGAATAAACTGAAAAATAAACAGAAATTCGATTGTTATTCTTTATACAGTGCAAGTATGTACCATAAATATTGACGAATAAATTTTAACTAGGTTTCACTACATTTCATTTTTCCTTAGAGATAAATTTCGAATTTGATAGAGTTTGAATAAATCAGTTTTTATTCTTTCTGAATTATTTAAGAACATTAAGCAGTCTCAAAGGACTAAAAGATATTGATACGAGTAGATAGATAGACAGATAGATATCATTTATTGTTCTAAACTGTGTACACTAAGGTGTTATAAAATTATTTAGACACTTCAGCTTATCCTAACGGACTAAAGAGAAGAGTATGACTAAATTTAAATGTACGGAATATCTAAAACTCTTAGCATAATATTATCATTTGTCTCCCTTCAAACTGAGTTTAAGTTGTAACATACAGGTTTTTTCTTACTGTATCAATAAATCAAATTTTTGACCTTGGGACATTACGAAAGTCGCCATTTTTAGACAACGCTTTGTGCCAGCTAGCATGACGATGCATTTTGAAGTTTGCTAGTTTGAAATGGCAATTCCTATGGCATACTAAGATTAAATTAGGACATTTTAGGACTAATCAGTCAAATGTACTCGTATGTTAGCACACATTGTCCAGTTTGGTGGGTCATGCAGAGTTGCAAATCAGAGAAAAATTGCCTATAGCATACACATTTTTTCTTCTTTAGAAAATTTTGGAAGAGCAATACTTAATAATCAGTTATTATGAAGGCGCCATCATAAATTTAATAGCATCGTAAAAAGTGTTAACTCTATCGAATGCCTCAAGTGTAAAAGAAACAGAAATATTCTGAATTGCTAATATAAATGCTTAACTACAATGGCGCCGTCATAATTGGGCCTATTGCTTTGCTGTTTTAAAATTTTAGCTTCTAATTTTCCACTACATAACAACCAAAACCTTTCCATCCCTCTTCTATCTCTTCATATGGACATTACTATCTACAAGGCGATCACATTAACTAGACGCTTGACCATGTGACGTTATTTTGGCGCTCAAGTACGGTGCGTCGAGTTAATGTGACCGCGTTGTAAATTTATATATATTATCTTTTACGAATTGTGGGTCCACACTGAGCAAGATTGGCACAGCACCGAAAAACTCTACTTATACTATTACTTATTTCCCTAGTAAATTTATGTACTATTTCTAGCCCGCGGCTTCGCCCGGGTAAAATTTTGACTTATGTGCTATCCTCTAGGAACCTTTAATTTATTCGGGATATAATGTAGCCTATGCCTATGAAAAAAAAACCGGACAAGTGCGAGTCAGGCTCGCACATCGAGGGTTCCGTACAAATCACGAAAATTTCACAAAATTGGGAAGTAAGTTGTTAAAATCTCTATACTATATCAACAACAAAAAAGATATTTTTTTTTTTCACTTTTCTCGTCATACATTAAAAATGACACATTGTTAAAATAATTAAAAATCTGTTTTAGCATGTTCTAATGATGTTCTTTTATATGATACCTTACATGATACGATTTACTCACTTTGAATTTTCAACCCATATTTTGTGAATCTAGGCCCTATTTTTTGTGATTTAAATAAAAATGTACAGTTTTCAGACTTATTCCTATATGTACACTCTGAGACATTGCTTCTCGCCAAATTTCATAGTTCTATG
This sequence comes from Hypomecis punctinalis, assembly GCA_949316475.1. Classification (NCBI taxonomy): domain Eukaryota; kingdom Metazoa; phylum Arthropoda; class Insecta; order Lepidoptera; family Geometridae; genus Hypomecis; species Hypomecis punctinalis. Next base: position 17,736,543 of record OX438810.1, read on the forward strand.
TCAACGGGAAGTACCCTGTGGGTTTTGATTTTTGTGAGTACTGTACTGTACCAGTCTTTTGAATAGTCCACTGCAGGACGTAGGCCTACCCACGAAGGGTGATTGGGCCATATCCACCACGCTGGCCCAGTGCGGGTTGGTGGATATGGCCCAATTTTTGTGAGTGTCAAATATGCGGTTTTTACGACATAAACGGCTCTAATTTTTTTATACGCAAACTGTGAAGTTTTTCTTTTACACAACTGCAAGAGACCATAGATTTACGTTCATAGTTTAAATTTCAACTCGATTTATCTTTACGCGTTCCCGAGATAAAGAGTCTTGACATACACACAGATGGACAGACAAACAAAGTGATCCTATAAGGGTTCCGTTTTTTCCTTTTGAGGTACAGAACCCTAAAAATCAAGTCAATTCGTTGCTCCGTTGCTGCGTGAAAGAAGAATAAACCAACACACATTCAGATTTATAATATTAAAAGTTAGTAAGAGTAATATGTTTGCACAATGCACTGTTTTAAAAAAAAGTCTTACGAACATAACTATTGTAAGACTTATAAACAAAACTAGCATTAATTTGTAACCTTGATCTTTGCACTATAATATTTAACATAGTAGAGAATGGTGATTCATCACTGTGAACTAGAAAATAATGTACTACTTACCAGAATAGGGAAAATAAATTAAAAGGAATGCTACCTGTAATGTTTCCAGCTAAAGACTTTAAGTAGGTGTTAACCCACTAACACTTAAACCTTTGTGTTTTGGAAATGTGAAAAGGAAATATTGAAATCAATTTTACATACCTAAGACTATACATAATGTAAACTACAAAGGAATCTATACTTCTAAATTTATTGTAAATAGGTAAAGTTTGTGAGGTTTTAGGGGGTAATCTTCTCAACTGATGAAGATTAATCACGATAAACATCGTTGCAAATTGAAAACCTCCCATGTTATAATTTACTAATAAATTATATTTTCAAATTTTTTGAAAGATTCTTTTAGGAGCTATCGTTTGCAAAACCTCTTATGTGAATATTTTAATATTTCACGGACACACGGTGCATTTATAAATTGCCTTATGTGACAGCCTACTAAGAACTGTTGATCATTTTTATGTTTATGTTTTTCTCAAAATGTTACGTTATGCACATAAGAGATTTTAAATTTGCAACGAATTTTAGTCTTAAATGTGTACATAGCGTTTAATTTCTGCTTTGTGGCTATAAATAAAGAGTTTTGTCTGTCTATCGGATTTTGAAAATTGGTTTACCAATAGAGAGCCACATTAGGCCCAATTTTAGAGGCGCCATCGTAAATTAGCAATGTCAAAAGTTTTCTCTCTATCTAATGCCTAAAGTGAAAAAGAAATAGAAATAGTCTAGTTAGCTATTATAGTTACTATGGCGCCTCTAAAATGGGTCTTATTATTTGTGAGTGGTTAATATGACAAACCCAAAATATGAAAAGACTTTTGTAGCAGTTGGATTTGAAAAGTAAAAGCAGGGGAAGCCGCAGGCAAAAGGTGTTTATAATGCCTAAATACAGTGATGCTAATTATGCTATATATGATAATATTAACATAATTAGGTACATAAGAGATAATCTGGGTAGCCAAGCATTGCTCGGTTTATCCTGCAGGAAGTGAATGTTAGCTGCCTATCTCCGACCATACCCGGCGTAAAAGAGCTCAAAATGCTTGCCGCATTACCTCACTGGAAGGAGATGGCCATCCTTTGCGCCATACAAGCCGGAGCAGTAGTTATTTACTTATTCCTTAGTTTACACTACAAGAAAGCTTATCTACAACATATACCAAATTTCATTAAAATTGTAAAAGCCTGGGAACGTTTCTGAGATCCAAATGTATAGTATATTTATATGAGAATTGCTAGTAATAAGGTATAAATGTATGTAGAATTGATAGATATTTGTGTTAGAGTGACGATTCAGTAGCTTGTTAATTTTGCACTAAATTATTACCCGCCGTTATAGACTAAAATGTACCATTTAAGTTCACCATTTTATGAGTAAGATGTAAAATAAATTAATACCATTACCCCAATGATAGTTTTATACTGCATAGACATGATTGGTGGTCAAGAGGTAGTGACACCCGCCTTACAATCGTGAGGTTCGAATCCCCGGTCCTGTACCAATGAGATCTTTGGAATTTATGTACGGAATTTCACACCACTGGTTTTTCCGTGAAGGAAAACAACCTGCATGCGTCCGTAGAAGAAATTCGATGGCGTATGTGAATACACCAACCCGCACTGGGCCAGCTTGGTGGATATGGCCCAATCACCCATCGTGGGTAGGCCTATGTCCTGCAGTGGACTATTAAAAAGGCTGGTACAGTACAGTACAGTACAAACATGATTTATTTATTTCAGTTCACCAACATTGTGTACATCAATACATTGTCAAAAGATTAAACATAAAAAATAGGAGCTAAATGTCACAATAATTATAGGTGAAGACAACATGCATTAATATCTAGCAAAACATTATTACATTACATTAATTAATTGAGAAAATAAATTACAGTCAAATTTTAAAAATCAAATATTGAAGAAAACAAAACTATGCAGTCAAAATTCAAAAACAGAAACAACAATAAAAATCCTTTAAGCGTAGTTCAAATAAAGTTGGCGTCAGTCAACAAATTAAAATGGATTGGAAGATTGTTAAAATCAATTAGTTAAACTGTACTGTACTGACACTAAGTTAAGTAGGTACATATCCTGACTTCACCTCAGTGTTAATGACAGATCTGCATCATTTGTAGATGACAACATACAAATATTATTTAATATACAAAGATATGTTAAATATTTTATTGATATCCTATAAGAGTAAGACAATGCCTTTATGTCTTATTGTTTATGATTGAAATAGTCCCTTTTAGTTAGAAAAGGAAAACAATTAAGCATTATGTAAAACAATTCATTATTGCCCTACACAGTGTTGTGAGTCATTGACTTATTATACTGACCTGTACAAGGTTTCTGTGAATGGCTTGTGTAATACGATTTCGTAATATTTATCTTTAGGATTCTTCCCATCGTTTGGTATTTTTGGTCCATAGAGTAATATTGATTCTTCCCTGTAGTGAATTGGCCTTGAAACATAGCTATCTGACCGCACCTCCAATACTCTGGTTGGTGGCTCTTCAGAACCAAGAAAACGTAAAACTGAGGAATTAAATTAAAGGGTTAGTTTTAAGCGACAAATTAAAAATTATAGAAAAATATTGACATAATAAACCATATATAAACTTACATGTGTTAAACATTTTTCACAAAATGAAACCAAATTGCACAATTTCTATGTAGTCTAATAAATTATATAAGTAAACTGTCGCAATTCGCGTGGATTTCAAGGCAGCAGAGGCATCTCACGATTCGAAATAATTAAAAATATATATTTGCAATGCAATTCCGTAGTCAATCGATTTTTGAATCGGATTAATGTTGCCCACTGTAATTATATCGAATCGTATAAAACATTTCCATATTATGAATGGTCTTTTGACAGTTTAATTTATTGCATTCAATTTTTAAAATTTTTGTTATATGATGTTATATTAAATATTTTTTGCTTGTGTGTGTATCAAAGTAGCTATAAGAAACCTACAAAAATACGTACCTATTATGTAAAATATTGCATGCCCGAAAAGGGTAAGACTGTGATACTTATCTTATAATTTTTTAACAACTTATGTACCAGTTTTATAGCAATCAACGATATTCTGACTCTGAATTAATTTCTGCTGATTATTTGTAAGGGTAAATCGTAGTAATCGGTGAGGCACTTCACTAAAACATGTCCATGAAGTAGTAAATACTAGTAGTGAATACTATTTAAATGATATTTTGACTTGATAAACTTCACGAGCGTGTGGCGTGAGCTGTCAAAAGACCATCCCTGAATGGACAGACTGAAAGTAAAAAAGCTTCGGATCGATTTATTTGTAAGTTGTTTACTTTTTGTTTGCAGAATAATAATATATTTGCGTGAAAATGTTATCTTCAAACTCCGTAAAATTATGTTAGTTAAAATGTTAGTTATGTTTATTTTGAAACAGTAGCTCAAAAAGTTATTAGTTCGTATTGACCAAATAAAACTTTTAAGCGTCTGTGTACACGAGGCGCGTGGTAACTAGCACTAGCAGTTTTAATATAATTAGGTATTTGTATCTTAGAGGTGCAAGAGAAGGGATGTGTGCAGCTTGTAGCTCACTTCACGACGAGGCACAGATATCTAGGTAAATATCTATCTCTCGAGCCTATATCAAGTATAGGCACATCAGTATACACTACTCGCCTATTAACTATAAATAAAATAAATTATTTTAGGTCTTTGTCATGCCGGACTGGAATACGCACGAAGTAATATTGCTTTCGACGTGTCAGAGCGAGACAGCTTTATGGCAAAGTATTTATCTGTCACTTTTTCACACGTCAAAATCAAAGAGTTCATTTCGTGTCTTTTCATGAATTGAAAAGACACGAAATGAACTCTGAAAATATTAATAATACTTCTCAGATCAAATAAAAAATAAAGACAGAATGTTGTGAACAAACAAGTGAAGCTGACCCAAACTACGCCTCGCCGTGTACAGACAATTACATACACATCCAACGTATAACGAAACTACGCCTTGGCTTGTCAGTCGAACTATGGCGGCGCAACACCGACGCACTCCCACATGTATTAAAAACCAGCCTCACTTGACTGTTCAACGATGTCCTCTCTTGATTTTTTTATTTGCTCTGAGATATACCACTATCCGCCCTCCCCCGCTCGCAGAAACACATATTTTCAATGCTCACTCAGACATGTCACCATATACGGAGTTACGGTGATTTACGTATTCGAAAAAATAAGTATATGAACCAATACCTTGTTTACACAAGCACAGATTTTCAATGCTCTCCCGCTCCCACTTCGTGCCGTGACCATTTACGTATACGTTCAACCCGTTTGAATGTTCAATGATTAAATCTCCTGCTCCGTAGATTATGATGAACTGCACGGATACTAATGGCAATACAGTTCATTTGACATTGACAGTTTGCACAATGAAAGCTAACTTCAAACCACAGACATATAAGAGTTATATGTCTGTGCCATGGATTTATCATATAAACAGGATTGAGTACTGGCAAAGAAAAACGTGCCGACAAGGATACCACATCAGATGATTGTGTCTCTTTTCCAAGTAGGATGACCAAAACATCTCGATCATCTTGGGATATAATTTTTCTTTGGAATGTTACTGCACGCAGGAATCGCAGTTATCTTACCCCTAACTCGTCATCCTTCGTCATGGTCGTCGCTTTAGCAATAAGACGCCTACTTCTGGGCATAGGCCTTTCTTGAAGATCTCTATAAAACCAATCCCCATAAAAACAATGGTCTAGAATTAATATATACGGAGATAATTCAGTTTCAAGTTTGACAGCTGTTATCGGAAATGTAGATCTTGAAGAGTTCTTTCACCTTTGTTAAGACAGCCATTATCAATTCTATACCATTGTCTAGAATTGATAATGACGGAGATAAACCACTTTTAAGTTTGACAGCTGTCATCGGAAATGTAGATCTCGATGAGTTCCTTCACTTTTGTGACGACAGTAATGGTCTGGAATCCATATTTACGGTGTTAAACAACGTTTAAATTTCATAGATGTAATCTTGACACATATCACGCAACCCGTGTCAGTACTTAACCACGAAAAATTTTTTCACAAAAACTTTTTCACGGAAAACTTTGTCACAAATAGACCTTATCACGAAAAATCTTAATCACGAAAACTTGTCCACGAATAGACTTCCGTAGTTAACAGAATTTTAAGGCTTCCGTAGTAAACAAGGCATCCATTTTGAAATAAAAAATGGCGGTCTCACTTTTTTGAAAAAAGTCGTCATGGGTGTGTTGTCATGTTTTCGAGGTTCTTGGGGGTGTATATTTCAAAATTGGCTTCCATTTTGAAGTAATGTAAATTTACTAAATTTAGTAAATTTACATTTTTTTAGTTTTGTTGAAATATAAACCCCCGAATTCTCAAAAAATAACACTTATGACGACTTTTTCAAAAAAGCAACATCTGCTTTCTCTATTTCCAAAATAGATGTCATTTTTGAAATCAACACCCCCAAAAACCTCGAAAACTACACCCATGACGATTTTTCAAAAAAGTGACGTCCACCATCTTTAATTCCAAAATGGACGCTAGTTTTGAAATCTACACCCCCAAAAACCAATTAAACGACACCCATGACGACTTTTTCAAAATAGTGACGTCCGCCATCTTTAATTTCAAAATGGATGCCATTTTTGAAATCTACACCCCCAAAAACCTATTAAACGACACCCATGACGACTTTTTCAAAATAGTGACGTCCGCCATCTTTAATTTCAAAATGGATGCCAATTTTGAAATCTACACCCCAAAATACCTCGAAAACTACACCCATGATTTTTTTTAAAAAGTGACGTCTGCCGTTTTTAATTCCAATATGGATGCCAATTTTGAAATCTACAACCCAAAAAAATTAAAAATGACAACCACGACTATACACCAATTGTACACCCAGCATGTTTAAGAAATATGTCCAGCATAGTCACCCTACTACACTTCTTTGTATACACCATAGTACGCCATTTGCAATCGACGGTGATACTCTAGTCAAAAATAAAAAATAACTGTTAATCATAAAGACGTAGGTATATCCTCCTGGCGCCCAGAGCTTTTGAGACTCAAACTTGATTACCGCCCGCATGTCCTTTTCAAAGAACATAAATGTAATACCCATTGACGCCCAAGATTTCATATCAATAATTTTTAATGTTAGAGTTATCGGTTTGGAATGAGATTTTCCTGGTATAATTGTGGAAAGGATAGAATAATTTAAAATGTAAAATTGATTGTCTATCTTTTGTTCTTTAGAAAGACCATTGGGCCGCTATGACTACACTAATACGTTAATTTAAAATAATATTAATTATATTTTTATTAATTATTTATTTAAAAGTACCCTCATAATTATCATTAGGTAATCATATACATAAATGAGGCCTCCGGCGAACCAACGGAGGATGTATACAATTCGACGAGTAAATATATAATTTTTTTTTTTAAGTATAACCACGCATAACTTTTTTCATAGAAGTTCGATTTCAATTATTCTTTTTTTATTGGAAAGAATATATTTCTAAATTGGTCCCATTTAAATTTTATTGAAATCGGCTGAGCCATTTGTGATAAATCAACAATATTGTGAAAAATGTTATATCGATCCGTGCGAAATATTCGCGAATTCTGTACACGGGTGAAGTCGGTCATGCTATTTTTTTGCAAAAAATAATATTTAACTTGTTATTTACCTAAAAACGTAGCATTATCACTAATAAATCAAATAAACATATGTATCATGTTATAGTCACTATGACCCATGGTACTTCTCAAAGGACATATTTCTTCAACAAAAAAATAAAACTGTAGATTGCAATGATAGACACTAAACAATTATATCCGATTATAAGGCTATCTTAAATTTATGTGATTTTTACTAAAAGCCATACTAGAAAGTAAAAGAATTTCATAAAAATATGTGATTTATTCACCACGTCTGCGCGAGTCACCCATGTCATCAGCGATTTTTGTAAATGTGACGTGTATGAATGATCACAGCCAATGGGAGCAAATCGGTAAACATTCTCTATTATTTCGTTCAAAAACACTAACAAACCGTTTAAAATATCGCGAAATTTAAAAAACCAGGGGCGGTTTTTTAAAAATGTCTTTTTCAAAGGTCCTTGGGCGGTAATTCAGTCTCAGTCTAGAAACGCTATGGGCCGTAACGGCCATGTCAAATATGGGTTTTGAGAAGGCGCGTGGGCGCTACGAGGATATTCATACAAAATAAATATCAAACTCTGTTTATTGGCATCTATTCGCAATTTTAACTAAAATCTTAACAAACTACATTGTTAAAAAAACTAAGAAATGGTTAAGACAGTCGCTGCTTTACCGGTAATAATTCTACCATATATAAGTGTCGTTTCGAAATGGCAATAGTGCGAGCGGGACAACTTCATCACTTTGGGAAGTCTCACTCGGCACAGCGTTGACACGCAAGACATTGGCGAAATTGACAACCACAGAATAGGCCCTATTACACAGGGCATTGACAACATAGTTATATTTATTTACTAGTTTTTACCCGCGGCTTCGCCCGCATACGCAATATATCATTATAATTTATAGCCTATGTGTTATTCTGATATATAAGCTATATTATTGCAAAGTTTCATCCCAATCCGTTCAGTAATTTTTGCGTGAAAGAGTAACAAACATCCATACATACATCCATCCATCCATCCATCCTCACAAACTTTCGCGTTTATAATATTATATTACCTAGTAGGATTATATAAATCTCCCCAAAAATTTCCCTATTTTTTTAAACCAGTCGCTATGTCATTATTTTTGTAAAAGTATGAAATATCGTAAATTATGTAAGATATGATTAAAGCTTTTATCTTGTGTAAAAATGGTAAGAGATACAGATTATTTTAATTCAGAAATTTTATTGTCGATAATATAAAATCAAACTTAGGTTTTTGTGTAATGAACTGTAAAATTTGAGAGAAATATGTTAAAATATAATTAACTAATTCGTCGCGTTTAATTTAAATTTTATAAAGGTGTTCTTCTTTTTCGGGCATGAATACCAAAAAAGTGATATGTACATATTTACCTATGATATTTATTATTATTTGCCCATTTACCCCTTGGCATAATTACACTGAGCAACGCTTTAAAAATCCAGAATATGTAGGTAAATTAATCGCATATTTGGTAGATAATCATGCCTTTATACGAGATAAAAAAATTATTAATCTCAATCTCATGTAAAAGAAAAAAATTAAAATATCTTTATTATTCGATGGTTTTTTGAAGGTAAAAGGTATTTTGACATTATAACGTCTTATAAATCTGTTAACGCCGGCGGCACGCGCGAAAAAGCATGACTCATTGTCACATTCCGCCTGAGCCGAGCGTACAATATTAAAATATTATAAATTCTTTCTAATTTAGGAGAAGCCATAAATTAACATAACGCCTCTGAATAGTTATGTGGTCTTTCGTATAACCGTAATATTATAATTATAAAAATCTAAGTCTAACCCTTGTTGAAGTTCTGCAGGATTCCGTCTGATTATGTTGAGTTGAGGGATAAATGTACTGCTGCTACACCACAGGGCAAGCAAATTGGATACCAAGTACTCACAAATATGTTCATTATATTTCGACGCGGTTGAAAATACAATTAATGGGTACAGGAACAGTAAAGCGTTCAATACTATTCGCTATACCTACCAATAAAATGAAGATGTACTAACGTAACCTACCTATCATCAATTGTACAACTATGAAATAAGGTCTATCACACAATTTCCCTAATTATAGGGAGTTTACAACAAAGGCAATACATAGTGAAATATCAATTCGACAACAGCATTACAGATCTGTATTTTACAGATATCTGTGCCTTCGCAGAAGCCATATATCAAGAATTGAACTTCAAACACTGGAAGCTAAGAGCCATCTAGCGTGAAATAATAAAAATTTAAAAAGCTTCTCAACATCTTTGCCCTACAACTGGGCATAGGCCTCCCGGTTTTACATTTTCTTTCATTGTAATAGATACAAGATTCTATCGCGCTCTAGAGTCAAATGAACAATCTACGCTATAACTCATTTTTTTCTTATACTTCAACTGGCTTTTGAAATGTGGCCGGTATTTTAAATAGGTACTTACTAGGCTCAGTTAAACAGGATGTTTCCTGGTGCTCATACTAGTTTGTCATAGTACATATTTGGATCATCGACACAAAGAAGTATTTTTAAGGTTCTTTGTCCACAGTCCATGTATGGCTTGCAGGCCGATAGCTTCACGAGTTCCCCTATTGAATTTAAACCGATTGTATCAGGAGTGATGACTTAATTAACGGAACTAGGTAGGAAAGCCTATCGGATCTTAGGTTTCCTATTACTGGAACGAAACCACAGAGTAATTCCTAATAATATACGTCAAGAGTGAATAGGTATCTTCTAGATCTATATACATGCTCCATCATCGGCTACAACTTCGCTTTCCATCAGGCGAGATGGTAGCCAAATGTAGCCCTATTATGCATAAAAAAAATCGCCAAGTCACGTGCGAGGAGTAGGTACTAGCGCAAATTCACTTTCATAGATTTTCCCTCAACACAATATGCACCAATAAAACAAGCTATGAAGTTTATTTTTATTTTATTAAAATAGGTAAGTACAGTGAAATACACGCTTTGATGGAATGTAAGAATGGTATAGGCGCAGAATGCCCAATTCTCAGAATGGCTAATTCTGGGAATGCCCAGTTCTCAAAATGGCTAATTCTAAGAATGCCCAATTCTGAAAATGACAAATTTAATTAGGAATTTTATAAAAATATCATACATTTGTATTTACCGACTCACCGGTAACTAAAGACTAAATCACAACCTCTTTTGGCGAGTTTATGAATAACTTTTTCTATGGTTCCAACCCGAGCCGAGTTCGCGAAAAAAATCAACTAAACCATAGAACAAGTCCGTTGATAATGGACAAAATGTATGGAACAGCTGATTTATAACACAAATTCGGGGTTATTTGGTCCCATAGTAAAAGTTGTTGATCTCAAACCTTAAAGAGGTTGTGCGCTTATGTTACCAGTGATCAATTATATGAAAATGTGTTAAAAATAAATAGCCTGCTCATATGAAATAATTTTGCCATTTTGAGAATCGGGCATTCTTAGAACTGGCCATTGTGAGAATTGGGCCTTCTAAAAACTATATCCCATTGTTAGAATTGGGCATTCTGCGCCTAAATCATAAGAATCACATCTTTGTACATATTTACGGAATAACTTTTAAAGCATTATACAATTATACATCGTCTTCCTATGAAATAAAAGGCTTCTAAACTTAATAATAGAAATAAACTAGAACTAATTTTACTAAGAAACACCTTTTAAAAATTAATAACATAAAATAGCTATATGTTTCTCAATAAAGACTTTTGTACACAAAATTTCAGATCATATTATTATGACTAGACCAGATTGTAGAAAATAATACCTAGGTATTTGTTTATTTATAACTAAATTAAATTCAAAGACTTTGGTACAACAAATACTAATGCTCTCTATTTAAATAATATAACATCTTTGGCATAATAGTAGACTGTAATAAAAAATCTATAATAACTTAAAGGTTGTTTACAATGTTGTACATTGTTAAAATTGGTAGACTATTGTACACAATACACAATATATATTTTCATTACAATAGATATTACTTATCTAAATATTTGGTAATATAACTAACTAGCAAAGTATAGGCCGAATCATACTTATTGGAGGCTGTGAAGGTAGCTACAAGGTACGCCAAACCCAATGCATAACACACACACACACGCACATATACATGCAGCACACACACACGCTCACACATACAAAAACACAAACACACGCCAACACCGTAGTGATCAATTATAACGGCATAAAATTTATCATTTAATTTCTGTCATTTAAAATTATTAATTAATTCGCAAGCTTATACTCACGTATTAGAAACAACTAATGTCACTCTACCACACGACCCGATATCAATCAAGAAGTAACACAGCACACCACAACACAAGATTAATTTCTTAGTGTGGGTGCTGCAGGAATAGAGAATGTTTAATTTTTAATTGTACCTATATGTTTCTACTGTGTAATCATTTTTGTCAAATATTGTGAAATAAAATTTATCAATTATTTATTTGATAAACTCCTCACGCAGTTGTGAGCGTCAGTCAAGATTTGATTTGCGCAGCTTGTGGCTAACTTCACAGCCGCCAAGAAGTTTGATTCGACTTATGTGTATCGTTGCAAGATATATTTTAATGTCAATGTAGTTTTTTATTTAAGCTGCTTATTGGACCTGTGGGTGTGCATGGGGTGAGCCGCTGTTCAAAATTTTTTAGATGTTCGAAAACGACTATTAATGCACGTGACCCAGATTACAAATTTTCTACTGCGCAACGACTCGTCTTGTGTACGCAGATGTCAATATATTTGATTCTACTTATATCCATCCATCCATCAGCCATAAGCAGTCCACTGCTGGACATAGGCCTCCCCTATGGATCTCCAATAAGACCGGTTGGAAGCGGCTTGCATCCAGCGCGCTCCTGCCGTCTTAATGAGGTCATCCGTCCACCTTGTGAGTGGACGTCCCTACCCTGCGCTTGCCGTTACGTGGTCTCCACTCGAGAACTTTTCGACCCCATCGGTCATCAGTCCTCCGCGCCGCGTCGACTTATATGCGTCTTTAGAATTTCCAAATAAAAAATGTCATGGTTTTGTTAGTGAATACATTTGACTAGCAGATTATTGTCTCGAAACATTTGCTAATGCGAACAAAAGCTATGTAAAATGATCGGCATGATGACAAAAAAAAAAATTGTCCGTCAGATAGATTATCAAAAAATATTAGACACGTATTTTTTCTTTTGTCAATTAAACAAAAATTGATGAAGATATAGTCCGTCAAAGTTCCGCGTGACGTCACAAGTGCCATACAAATGTATAGACTTCTGTAAGAGAAGTGACGTCACGACCCCCACTCCCAAACTTTGACAAGGTTTATCTTTGTCATTTGTTGTTTGATTAACAAAAGAAAAAAATATGTGTCCAATATTTTATGATAATTACCCAGTCATCGTGTCCATTGTATATGTATTATGGTCAATGATAAGGCGCCATCGTATTTTTTTTTTAATTAACATTTTTAAATATTCTTCTCTCTTTCAAAATGCATATAGTGAAAATAAAAACAAAAAAAATCTAAATTCCTATTGTATTTACTTTGGCGCCTTCATAATTGACCACATTGTTCGAGAGCAAATATGTGGGCTTGAGCATTTGAATTATCTCTAGACTGTCAATGGTCTACTGATGATGTTAGAACTTTTTATGTAGTACCTAGCAGCTGGAGCAGTCATATTAATAAAATTAAGGCATTTGCCCAAAGATAAAATATATTATTTACCATAAAACCTACCTACAAACCGATATTAACTTTGTGGACAGTTTCTTAAAGAAGCTTTTAGTAGAAACACAAAAAATCGCAATGACAACATACTTGAAAATATTTTTGCTAAAACCTGGAATGGAAAAACTCAGTTGTCAACACCCTATGTGGAATGTATGGTTTGAAGTGGGATCTAATAATTTTCACCAAACTTTAAACCTCTTAGATGCCAACAGTATTTTTCAAAGTCACGCTGATGTGGATGCACCATAAAAAGTTTAAAGTTGTATGAAATTAAGGTACCACATAATAACTTTGAAATTTTTTAGTTGTAGTACGAATTTCGATCTAAGAGTTATCTATTCTCATCAATCAATCAATAACACTAAATATTATATTTTTGAACAATCCTACTAATCCTACTAATATTATAAACGCGAAAGTTTGTGAGGATGGATGGATGGATGGATGGATGGATGGATGGATGTATGGATGTTTGTTACTCTTTCACGCAAAAACTACTGAACGGATTGAGATGAAACTTTGCAGTAGTATAGCTTATATATCAGAATAACACATAGGCTATAAATTAAAATGATATATTGCGTATGCGGGCGAAGCTGCGGGTAAAAACTAGTATATAATAAATTTCACTTGGGTTGCCCAGTTAATAATTTATAAGTCAGTCATTTGATAATTTTTTGAATAGTCAATACAGAATAGACATTAAAATAAGCTTTCATTAAATGCTCATTTAACTAAGGAACCAGCTCACAGGCAATTTATTGAACTACATACATATCGAAGAACATTTAATCATAATTAATTATCATTGATTAAACTTTTGACTGCCGCAATTTTATTGGCGACAGGCTCTCCACGCCACGGAACATACAAATTTAAAGGAATAATAGTGATTTAAAGAGTTTGATTTCATATTTATCGATAACGTCAACTAATGTTTTAAAGAAAAATCTTTTCTATTGATGTCTGTAGTAAAATTTAGAATTTTTGACGACATAGGCAAATAGCTTTAGCTATTAGCTTTATTTAGCTTTAGCGTTACTACTGACATCAATAGAAAAGATTTTATTTTAAAACATTGTTGAGGTTATCGATAAACATGCAATCAAACTCTTTCAATCACTATTATTCCTTTAAGGTGTAGCTAATATTAGCTTATTTGCCTATGCCGTAAAAAATCCTAAATTTTAATACTGCCATCATTTTTGTGGCGGATTAATCCGTCGTCGGTCAACCTGATGTACGGATGCACCCGTCATTGGCGTAGAAAAGGATAACAGATGAGAGTAGATATCTCTTAGGCCGGATCTCGTACTATTATAAGTTTTTTCAAATTTAAGCAGCGTGACTCTGACCGCTACTAGCTCCAGGGATACTGTCAGGATTAGCGAGGGGATCCAACTCGGCGAAGAGTTTGAACCAGGCTGCCTTGTCTTCCTTCTTCGGAACAGGTTTCATGGGCTTCTGTGGTGTTTCCGGGGGCTTGGCTGTCGGGGCTAGGGGGCCTTGCAGTAGGCTTGGGGAAGACAGATCCTGGAATCAAACAAATTAGATTGAAATAGATTTTGCCTTTTTGTTCCTTAAATGAACAAAATTGAATAGGATAAAAATTAAAATTCTCTCGTCTTTTATATGACGAAACAGTGGAGGAGGTTCTCAAGTCGACGCGTACATATAATAATTATATTATATATATAAAAATATATATTTATATTTTTGTTATTTTTATGACCATCCATAATTTGTTACAGAGTAGCCCGATTTCGATAATTATTTTTTAGTTTGGTAGATCATACTACAGAGATGGTCCCGTTTAAATTTTATGAAAATCGGCTGAGTCATTTTTAATAAATTTTCAAAATTACTACATCGATATGTGCAAACTATTCGAATTCTGTACACGGCTGAAGTCGGTTATGCTATTGTTGGCGAGAAATAATTATTTAAAGCCTTTCTTGATATGTCTTTTTTGTATCATGCGATATCAAATTTTATCATGAAACCTAATTATCGCGCGGGCGAAGCCGCGGCTAAAAGCTAGTAATTATTACATTGATTTAATCTTAGTATTTTTAAAAGTCGATGCTCGAAGGCCTCAATCGAATGTCTCAACAGGTGGGTCTTAAGATGAACATGGACAAGACGAAGGTCATGTGTAATTCCCATGTTGTACCCACCCCTATTTCAGTTGGGAACTCGGTTCTTGAAGTCGTTGGCTCGTACGTCTACCTAGGACAAGTAGTCCAGTTAGGTAGGTTCGACTTCAAGAAAGACACCATAGGTTGGGCAGTGTTCGGAAAATTCCGTAACGTCTTCTCGTCCTACATATCTCAGTGCAAGTCGAAAGTTTTCGACCAATGTGTGTTGCCAGTGATGACTTATGGCACAGAAACGTGGGAAAAAACTCACTATGGGCACAGCCCGGACATTCCGCGATTTTTCATTCAAAATCTGCTGTTTTACGCACACTACACAGTACTTACTCACAGACAACACACATACGCACGGTTGCTACACGTGCATTTGCGTGCGGAACGTCTATGGCTGTCAGCAATCACCACGACGTGACGACATGACGTGTGAGTGAGACAGTTGCGTATGCAATTTGCAAAGATGAATATAGATCTAGTGCCTAAAAAAGTGTATCAATTATTTAATTTGGAAGCATTTTAACAAAAATTAACCAAAATGAAGTACTTCATTTGAAAGAAAATATCAAGAGGAAGTTACCAGATAATGTAAAATAAGTTAATTTTATTTATCCTTAGGGAAACATTATAATTTCTTGTTTTGTTACGTATCATTGATATTCAACCATACACAGTATAGATCTTCCTTAATGTCACAGTCCAGATAGTTTTTATTAGAAAATTCACTGGCCAGTGCAGCCCGCACGGGGTGTACAAGCTCTGTCCGTGGATGCAGGGTGGAAGTGAGGAAGACTCAAACGGGTAGGGGAGTTACGAGTGGCCGTTCTATACATAGTATTATTAAATCTTCTTTGCTATGGGCCTTATTAATAATCTCCAAGTATCCCAACGAGCCATGGAGAGGCATGGAGTTTCTCCGCAAGGTCGAATCAGAAATGAGGAGATCTGTAGAAGAACCAAGGTTACCGACATAGCCCAGCGGATTGGCAGGTTGAAGTGGCAATGGGCTGAGCACATAGCGCGGAGGACTGATGACCGATGGGGTCGAAAAGGTCTCGAGTGGAGACCACGTACCGGCAAGCGCAGCGTAGGCGTAGGCAACGTCCACCTACAAGGTGGTTGGCACAGACGGAACGTGATAATGAGTCATGCTTTTTCGAGCGTGCATCGATTTATCAAAAAATAATACTAATTCTTCCCCTCACCTGCAACAGCTGAGAAGGCATAAAAGATCCAAAGTTGGCCGGAACGTCACCACAGTCGAGCCTTATCCCAGCCAAGTCTGCGCTGATCTCCGAGTTATCCACACTTGAACCATCCAGACCCGTGTCAATAAGATTCACAGTGGACTCTGCTTTATCGTTGGATGACAGGCTGGTGGCAGGTTGGTCTGGTTGCGGCTGTTTCCGTGGGGATTTGGGTCCGTCCGTTTCATCTTTGTATTCATCCTGTAGATACAATAAGTCAAGTTAGATTTAGTAAGGAAATAATTATGTGCTTCCCACTGTGTTCCCACTCATATAGATAGCCATGGATGTCACACAAATACAAGTCCCAAAGTAGATATTATATTTTATATTTCTAAGGAATATGTTATAGTGTTACTAATAACTGTGTTAAAATAATAATCCAACAAAAGTTTGTCCAAGTGGGTGGGGCTCGAAAATAGTGTGTCACTGATCAAACCTTTTTTTTGCCATCAAGTTCAGGTGCAAACCAGTCCCTGCTTTCGTTCTAAAAAGCCAAGCTAGGTTACAAACAACCGGGATTTACAATTTATAGTGTCATCCGAAACACAGCAGAACTCCGTTAGAAATATCACCCGCAGTTACCCATCCGACGACTGACCGTGCGGAATGTTGGTTCCAACCATCCATCAGCCAAAGGACGTCCACTGCTGGACATAGGCCTCCCCTATGGATCTCCAATAAGATCGGTTGAAAGCGGCTTGCATCCAGCGCGATCCTGCGGTCTTAATGAGGTCATCCGTCCACCTTGTGGATGGACGTCCTACGCTGCGCTTGCCGGTGCGTGGTCTCCACTCGAGAACTTTTCGACTCCACCGGTCATCAGTCCTCCGCGCTATGTGCCTTGCCCATTGCCATTTCAATTTGCTAATCCGTTGGACTATGTCGGTAACTTTGGTTCTTCTACAGATCTCCTCATTCCTGATTCGATCCCGCAGAGAGACTCCGAATGTTGGTTAAATTCGGTAATTGCTGACAAACACATAGTCAAGGTATGCTATAAGCACTACTGAGTTGGTCAGTGCAGAAGACTTCAGATGTAAGAGGGGTTTGTCGCCTCAAGCCGGTGCAGCCGCGAATACCGCCGATCCAGCCGGCGTTGCTGGCCCGGCGGCTCGCGGCTGGGAATCAGAACTCGGGGCGTTGCTGTAGCCTCTCTCTGAATCACGCACCACATTCATGTGACACATGACGTCAACGGAGGCAGTTTTTAACCAACTATATTAAGGGAGGTTCCCAATTCAACTATGTGTTTTTTTTGTATCTATTTCACACAATTACACTGCTCATTTTATTTATTTATAAGTAAGCAGTGTATAATGATGTCCCTATATTTTATTTATAGGTAAGCAGTGTATAATGATGTCCCTATATCAAGCAGAGTTGAATAAAATTATTATTTATTATCAGTCAAGGATTTTTTTTCCTTCTTTATCCAAAGGCCCAGTCTATACTTAAATGTGTTTATAGTTCTTGCTAAAATTACATCCTCAAGCAACCTATTCCAATTGTAACGTGTCTATTGTAGAGGACGTGATGTGCAGTGTTAGTGTTTTAGATTATTTCTTTGTATGGTAGATCTTAATTCTGAGGGGTTCTCATTTAAATTTTACAGATATCAGCAGTCGTTTTAGAAAATTCAACAATAACATGAAAATTAATATTGATGTAGTAATTTTAGATACATTGATAATGTTTATTTATTTATTTGTTTATAGGCGAGCAGTGTATACTGATGTGCCTATATCAAGCAGTGTCGATAAAATTAGTATTTATCTGTCAAGGAAATTTTTTCCTTCTTTATCCAAAGGTCCAGTCTATTTTTAAATGTGTTTATAGTTTTTGCCAAGATAACATCCTCAGGCAACCTATTCCAATTGCATACAACTCTATTGCAGAGGATATGGTGTGCAGTGTTGGTTTGTGATGGTGTAGGCTGTAAGAGGACTCTATGGCGTCTGCTATCGCGTATATTTTCCTTCAAGGTGTACATGTCGTGGATATCCGGAAGATTATAGAAGCCATTGAGAATTTTGAAGGTCTCAATCAAGTCTCCACGCAATCGTCGTTCTTCGAGGGTCGTGAGACGAAGAGCTTTTAACCTGTCTTCATAGGTCTTGCGGCGCAGAGCATATGGAATCCTGGTGGCTTTTCTTTGTGCACTTTCAAGCAAATCAATATCTTTTTTAAAGTAAGGACTCCACACCTGGAACCCATACTCTAGCAGAGGCCTTATATAGGTTTTGTAAATCTTAATAAAAACATCAATTGTTACTGTCTGGAAGGACTTGCGTATGACATAGATAAATGAGTTAGCCCGTTTGACTATCATAGATATATGCTCTTCCCATTTCAAATCTGCAGTCATGATGACTCCTAAATCCCTCTGTTGGTCTACAGATGCCAAAGCAACTCCATCAAATGTGTATGTCTCCCTGGGGTTGGTTTTACCGAGATGTAACACACTACATTTGGTTGAGTTCAACTTTATTATCCATTCCCTGGTCCAGTTCTGAATACGGTCCAGATCTTCCTGAAGTTCTCCAGACTTTATCAACGCATTGGCAAAAAACTTCCCATCGTCTGCGAAAAAGGCTGACTGACATTCTATGAGCTCTATCAAATCAGTTATAAATATTCCAAACAGCTGAGGAGCGGTCACAGAACCCTGAGGGACTCCGCTGGAAACCATTTTACTTTGAGATAGTGAGCTTCCCACACGAACCTGAAATGTTCTACCTGATAAGAAGCTCCGGTACCACTCCAGCAGTTTACCACGCACACCGTGATGATCAAGCTTAAACAACAAGCGCTGGTGAGGTACCTTGTCAAATGCACGTTCAAAATCGAGGTATACTACATCAACAGGTTATTTCTTATCAAACTTGTATGCTCCAAGCATGAACACATTCCAATAAGTTAGTGACAGTTGACCTCTTTTCAATAAAACCATGTTGCTTTGTTGAGATCACACAATTTCTGTTTAAAAATTGCGCTACTCTCCGACTTATAATCTTTTCCATAATCTTCACCACAATGCTTGTAAGGCTAATGGGTCGAAAGTTTTCTGGTTTAGTTTTGTCACCTTTCTTAAAAATTGGAGTCACTATAGCATGCTTCCAGTCCTGAGGCAAGTAACCAGCTTCAAATGAAGTGTTCATTAATTCTGCTAAGACTGGAGCAATAGTATCAACACAATTCTTAAGTATGCAGACTGGAAGTTGATCTGGCCCAGGAGATGACTGGATATTCAAATTTGCAATGACCTTCCTTACATCACTTTCGGTGAAAGAAATATCACACAAACTTTCTTCAACACGTGGAGTTGCAATAGTCATACTGTTCTGAATGAGTGCTGGTTCGACTGAGTATGCTTTTTGAAACTCATCTGCAAAAACATCAGCAATATCACATGGCTTAGTTACAAGATCTCCATTGTGGTTTCTGATTGCTGGTGGAATGCTAACAGTAGAAGTAGTACAGCGTCGCAGGTATGAATAAAAAGCTTTATCACCATAGTCAAGGATTCTGGCCTCATAAGCACTCCTCTGCTTCCTGGACAAGGCAACACACCTATTATTCACTTCACGAAACTTCTTATAGTCATCTTCATCCTTAGACATTCTGTACCTGTCCCATAAGATTTTCTTTTCAGAAATTAGCTCAAGAACACTATTATCAATCCATGGTTTATTTTTAACAAGACACAATGGTCACTTTTTCCAATGGGTGGTTGATGGTTAATTTCTGTAATTAATGTTTCATCATTGACCATTATAAGATCCAATATAGAAGGTGCCTGGTTTGATTGGTAACGTGTAGGTGTTTTAACAAGCTGATGCAAATTGCTGTTTAGGTACATATTTATAAACATATTTTCTGGTTTGGCATTCACATCTCTGGACTGCTGCTGATCAGTTGTGATTGGCCACTTTAAATTAGTGTAGTTGAACTCACCGGCCACCACAATAGTGCTGTAAAAAGATTTTCCATCAGTTTAGTGTCACATGATCTCCATGTTGTCTCTTCCTTATCATCAGGCCGATATACCCCCACTACGAAGAAATGATGCATACCAAATTGAATGTCAAGGTAGAGTGCTTCCACATCTTCACATATATCTCTGATTACGTTTAGCTATGATCGGCACACCATCCAAGTGGTCCCTGACATATATTGCTACTCCCCCAGCTCTAGTTTTCCCCTCGGATTTCTTCTTTTTGTGGCTCCGGTCTAATCTAAACAGTGTATAGCCAGGAATATTGTATGTGCTATTACGGTCACTACTGTTCAACCAAGTTTCCGTGATTACTACTATCGAGGGATTCTGAGTGTTTAGTATGGTCACACTAAATTTCATAGTTTTAAAAAGTATATTGCTATCTCGCTCTCTTTCGTGAACGGCTTTACGACGCGCACGCGTCTCAGATGTAAAAATTAAAATAATAACTAAAATAGACTTATTTCATAACCTGTGTGTGTAAAAATCATATAATAAACGTTATTTAGTGAAATTACGTGTTTAATTCAATAGAGTGCAGTGTAAATAGCTAAAATAACAAACATTAACTGGTCCTATCGAAGCCGAAGCACATTCCAGCAGCGCCATTTTCTTCACTTTGCAAAAGCCATCAAGAAGCTTACGAGTGAAGCGAGTCACGGAAGAGCACTTGCTACAACATCACATCATTGTTGTAGTAAGGTTTTTACATACAGAAGTTATCTGCGTACTACGATACATACGCGGTTTAATCACGTCACCACTACCGACGCAACCTAATAACAATTTCGAGAAAGAAAAACTACGTGTCAACTCACCGAGTTTCCTACAATTTCTACTACAATTACTTATTCACAACAGTGAAAATACAAAAATATTCAGTTCGATAACAATATAACTACGCATCGCGCATTTACACAGAAGACGACGACAGAATATCCAAGGATCGTGTTGATGAAAACGGAATACAACGTGGTGAAAGCAACCCACTATGGATATCGACGCATTAAAACTTCAACGAAGCGCGCTCAAAGGACGCTTAACTCGAATTGCTAATTATATCGGAGCCGTCGAAGAAGTTGAAGATCCAAATCTACATGAAATAAAAGTTCGGCAAACAGAACTAACCTCCACGTTGCAACGTTTCGACGACGTTCAGGTTCTCATTGAAACACTAGATCCTAACAATAGCAGCAGTCATGAAAACGAAAGAGACCTATTTGAAACCAGATATTTTACAACCAAGGCAAAAATCGACAAAATGATTACAAAAACTGCTCAACCGTGTACTGCCTATAGACACGGACCGCTATCGTCAACCATGCTAGATGAGCATCAAAAGACAGCCCTTAAACTGAATAGAATCCAGCTACCAAACTTTGCAGGAGATGTCAGGCAATGGCCAGCCTTCAAGAATTTATTCACCACCACGATAGAAACCGGAGATCTTCCAGCAGTGGTAAAACTACAGTATCTGAAGTCAGCGGTAACTGGAGAAGCAGCGAACTTGATATCGTCCCTGCTAGTAACAGAAGAAAACTATTCAAGGGCAATGGAGATACTAACTAAAAGGTACGAAAACAAAACATTAATAGTGAATATTCATCTGAAGTCAATTACCAACTTCAACTCCGTAACGAGGCATAACCTCAAAGATTTTCTTGTAGTGCTACAACAGAGTCTGGACTCTCTTAAGGCCATAGGCTTGCCAGTAGATAGCTGGGATGCCTTATTAGTTTTCATAATAACACAAAAGTTAGACAACTCTTTGCGTGCGGCCTGGGAAATAAATCGCAAGGATGACTCCTTTGCGACAATGAATGAATTGTTATCCTTTCTAAATCAACGCAGAGTCGCATTTGAATTACTAAATGAGAGTTCAGACAAACCAACTGTCAAAGTTTCTCACCATAACTCATCAGTCGAGTCTAATTTACAATGCATCCTATGTAAAGGCATGCACAGACTAAACAAATGTCCAAACTATCTCGAGATGACTATCCCTAATCGTCTACAATTAATCAAAACTAGATCACTATGTTTTAATTGTTTACAGCCATATAGCCCTAACCATAAATGCTCTAAATACAACTGTCTTAAATGCGGTGGTAAACACCACACCACTATCCACTTACTAAAGGATAAGGGGCAGGCACAGGTCAGCTATGCCTCCACTGAAGTCGCAACGAGTGAGTCACAACCACCACCCACTCCTAACACTTCCGCTCTACCTACTTACAATCAATCTAACAACTCTAAACCTTACAAACCTACTAACGGCACATCTAACAGTACCCCGTCAACAGTACTAGTGTCAAATTCTAATACCAACCAAATATTGCTTTCCACAGCTGTCATACGCATACAAGACGGTTCTGGCAGATGGGTGAATGCTCGAGCACTGCTGGATGCGGGAAGCGAAGTCAGCATCATGTCTCGCAGACTTGCCTCTTCACTGCAGCTTGAGTTCTCACACAATGCTTGCACCATTCAAGGTATTGGAAATTGTCAAAAACAATCTCAAGTAAGTGTGAATGCTCACATCACTTCACGTCACAGTAAATTCCATGCAAATCTAAAGTTCATTGTCATGGACAATATAACGGTACCCTTACCACACACATACATACATACTCAAACTTGGCAAATACCAGACAAACAAGTACATTCCCTCGCAGACCCTACATTCTTTATGCCTAGTGCCATTGACCTACTTATAGGAGCTGAACTGTTTTACTCAGTCCTACTATCAGGCCGTATAAAGCTTGGTCCAACACTACCCTATCTCATAGAAACACAATTTGGATGGGTTGTTTCTGGTTCTTTCACTCCAGATGTTGCTGCAAATTATTGCCACGACAATCAACACTTAAGCTTACATATCACAACAACAGATGACATACTACAATCTTTCTGGGATCAAGAAGAATTGATACCTACTGACAAACCTATAATCCTTTCACCGTCAGACAAGTACTGTGAAGCTTTATACATTTCTACAACCACACAAGATAGCTCAGGTAGATACATAGTAAACTTACCACTTGACCAAGACAAGCTCGATGATCTAGGTAACTCATTCAATATAGCCTATCGCTGTTTGTTACAGTTAGAATCTAAAATGCAAAAAGACACTAACTTATATTCACAATACAAACAATTTATACAAGAGTTTGTTCACTTAGGTCATGCTCACTACATTGAAAAGTTTACACCACATGATCCTCACACATTCTATCTGCCACACTTTCCAATTGTAAAGCCAGATAATATATCTACAAAAGTACGTGCAGTATTTAATGGTAGCGCTCGGTCTTCCACCGGAGTGTCTTTGAACGACTTATTATATGAAGACCCAAACATTTATAATGAACTATATGACATTCTATTAAGATTTCGTCTTTATAAATATGCTTTCTCTTGTGATATTGTCAAGATGTTTCGAGGAATCTATGTCAATCCTCAGCAAACATCACTGCAGCGAATCTTATGGAGAGAATCCAAAACCGAGCCACTTAGGTGTCTAGAATTAGATACTGTCACTTATGGCACTAAATGTGCACCCTATCTTGCATGCCGAACACTGTTAGACCTAGCTGACAGACATACTAACACACACAAGCTAGCAGCAGATTGTATACAATCCAGTGGATACATCGATGATTATCTTTCTGGTGCTCAAACCTTACCTCAGTGCATACAGCTATGTACTGAGCTCATAGAACTATTAGGTAAAGCTGGTTTTAAACTACACAAGTGGTCCACTAATCACTCAGATATATATTCACATGTAATAAAATCAGATTCTAAAATACACAATACACCGTATGACTTTACACTACCAGACTCAGTCAAAACACTAGGTTTGAAATGGCTACCTGAACAAGACATACTTAAAATATACATACCTGACACTAATAAGTCATTACCTTGCACCAAAAGAAATGTTTTGTCTCAAATAGCTCAAACATTTGATCCCTCAGGAATTCTCACAAGCTCCACAATTATTCTAAAAAAGCTGATGAAAGAACTTTGGAAGCGCTCTATAGGCTGGGATTCTATAATACCTAATGATCTGAGAGATATTTGGTTTCAATTTATTGAACAGCTACATTATCTCAAAGATATATATATTCCAAGGTGCTATTTCACTGATTTTCCTACAAAGATTTATCTTATAGGCTTTTGTGATGCCTCTCTTGAAGCCTTTGGAGCTAATCTGTACTTAAGAGCTACTTATTTAAATTCTAAACCTACTTGTGTACTAGTCACAGCAAAGTCTAAAGTTGCTCCGCTTAAAAGACAACAAACAATACCACGCTTAGAGCTATGCGGCGCAAAATTATTAGCACAATTAGCAAAAAGATTTCTTGATGCGACCAATAATAAGATCACTATCGATAAACTTTACTTATTCACAGATTCAATTATTGTGTTAAGTTGGATCAGATCACCTTACAACCACAAACATGACACATATGTCTCACACCGGCTTATGCAGATTCTTGATTCAACAAAAGCCGACTCCTGGTATCATTGTGATACAAAATCAAATCCAGCAGATATCATAACACACGGCATCATGCCTAAAGCTCTGCTAACTTATACTTTCTGGTGGCATGGACCACCATGGCTAATGCAGCGTCATTCAGACTGGCCTATCACACACACAGATTTACAAAATACTCAGCGCAACACAACAAACACAGTAACTACATCTTGCCAAGCAGTTGCCATTAGTATCGAAAAACAAGACGAAATGTCAACTATCTTTGGAATCTTCTCGAAAATTTCTAATTTTACACAATTAATTAGAATATTTGCCTATGTTCTACGATTCATAAATAATTTAAGAAACAAAAATCAAAAACGCGTAGATTATTTATCTGTTTCAGAGCTCAGAGATTCTCATACTTTCATCATACAACAGACACAACAATACTCATTTGCAAAGGAAATAAAAGAAATACAGTCCACACAAACTCGAAGTCACTCAAACACTACTGAGCATCCACAAACAGATACTGACTCTACAGAACAAGCTTACCGCCATAATAAGTCACATAGAGGTAATGAAAAATTATTTACTTTTACTACTAGTCCAATCAAAAAGCTGAATCCTTTCTTAGACAAAGACAATTTACTAAGAGTTGGAGGACGCATACGCCACTCTGACATACCATACTCACAAGCACATCCAATTATCCTACCAGCTAAAAATCACATAACATCAATCATAGTACAACACTATCATTTAAAGTTATTCCACTCTGGCATTCAAAACACTCTCTATAACATAAGACTCAAGTACTGGCCTATCCATGGCAGAGGTGAAGTGAAAAAATGCATTCATACTTGTGTTAGATGTATTCGATACAGAGGACAGGTCTGCGGACAACAGATGTCGGATCTTCCTGCACCCAGAGTGACATTGACTCGCACTTTCTCACATGTGGCAATAGACTTCAGTGGAGCCATTGCCATACGAAGCTCTATGACTAGGAATTGTAAATATTCACGTGGCTACATTTGTATATTTGTGGATATGGCTATACGTGCTATACATTTGGAATTGGTCTGTGATATGTCAGCATCTTCATTTATCTGTGCACTTAAAAGGTTTATTGCTAGAAGAGGCTATCCGTTATGTCTCTATAGTGACAATTGTTCAAATTTCAAAGGATCTAATACTGAATTACACGACCTATTCAAAATGTTCAAAAATGAGAAATCCTACAGTGAAATTGTAGACTACTGTAGTACAAACTGTATTGAATATAAATTTACTGTACCATTAGCTAGTCATATGGGTGGAATATATGAAGCAGGCATAAAAAGCACTAAAAATTTACTTAAAAGGCACCTGTATAGCACTAAGTTGACTTATGAATTTTTGTATACTGTATTAACACAAATTGAAGCGATTCTAAATTCACGGCCATTATATCCGGTCACTGACCTGCCAAATGACATAACTTGCTTAACTCCTGGTCATTTTCTCATTGGCACAGCCATGACAGATATACCTGAACCTAACATGATAGATTTAAATGAATCTAGACTCAATGTCTACCAAAAAATTATTCAAATTAAGCAAAGATTCTGGAAACAATTCTACTCTAGCTATTTGTCAGAATTGCAAAATAGAAATAAATGGCTTCAAAATAAACCTAACTTAAAAACTGGCGATTTAGTACTTATTAAAGATGAAGCCACGCCGCCCACCTTTTGGCCCCTGGGTAGAATTATTTCTACAAATATCAATAAATCTGATGGTCTCGTTAGATCAGTAGTTGTAAAAACAAGTAAGTCTGAATATACTAGACCTATTCATAAGCTAATTTTGCTGCCAAGTAAAATCTAAATTCACTCATCTTATGTAAATAATAAATATAATATGTGCCTATAGTTCCTACTCGTATATTAATATGTATAATTATAGTAGGTATTAAACTTCTAATATTTGTAACTCTGCATAACCTTTTTGTACCTTTGTAATGCTTGCATATTGCTTATTATATAGATACAAAAATGTAAAATATAGAAATGAATATGCAGTTATAGAATAAATACCTAATTAATTAAGATTTCTAAATTAAGTTGATCACTATGTTACTTAGCCTATAGTTAACCAATAATAATTAAGGTTTTACTATTAAATACTAGACAATTTGATAGCATACCTAACTAGAATAAAACAATAGCATAACCTTTGTAACTAGATGCATGCCTAGTCTAAATTAGAATACCCAACAATCTAGGTTAAGAAATTTAGTTATTTAGCATTAAAATCAGAACGCTTTGGTCATACACCCAGACCTAGTCATAATGTATGTGCCTACATAATATAATATTATCAAGATAGTATCTTTGTTTACCTACTCAGCTCATTGCAACTTAACTTTTGCTTACTTATTTCATTGTAACTTAACTTTCGTTCATTTATTACATTGTAACTCAATTCTTGCCGCTCAACCAATAAATTCAAAGAAAATTGTATGAATACCTAACATTATCCATACTGTTTATAAAGATTGTTACTTAATTTGTTCCATTAATCATCAGTAATTTCTAGTTTCATCAATTTAAAAGTATCTAACTACATACTAAATGAAATACAATGTAAGAAATTAAAACTTTATTATTATATAGAAGCTTTCAACTTAACATAAACTAAACTATTGCATTGTATCAGTTGTAACTTACCGTGGGGCGAGTATGTTTAGTATGGTCACACTAAATTTCATAGTTTTAAAAAGTATATTGCTATCTCGCTCTCTTTCGTGAACGGCTTTACGACGCGCACGCGTCTCAGATGTAAAAATTAAAATAATAACTAAAATAGACTTATTTCATAACCTGTGTGTGTAAAAATCATATAATAAACGTTATTTAGTGAAATTACGTGTTTAATTCAATAGAGTGCAGTGTAAATAGCTAAAATAACAAACACTGAGCATTAACACATTGCAGGAAAAGGTCGAATTTAGATCGAATAGAGAAAAGATTTGTGTACATGAAAGTAAGATCACTATAAGGGTCTCTGCGAGGGTTAAGTTTTTTGATACAATCTTAGGAATTCCTTTAATGTCACCCTTTTCAATTCGGCTTTTGAGAGTGTCCCGTAATTTATTGATCTCCTCCCTTTGTTTGGGTGTCTTATCATCATAAACTCTTACCTCTTTAGGGGCCTTACTCTTATTCTTCAGAATCATCACAGCATCCTGACGGGTTTTGAACACCACCTTCAGCGGCCGTTGCTTTCCAGGTTCTCGACGACCAAGACGCTGCACTGACGAAACTTTAGAAGAGTAGTCCTCCCCACTATTGATATCCTTGAGGACCTTACTCACAAACTTTTCATCATAACTTTTCCTGTCCGTGCCACTGTCTGAACCACTCTCCTTAATGCCTACCAGGATCTTAGCTCTGCGTTCGCGCTCCTGAAGCTCCTCTAAAATTCCATTTGTGCTGAGAGGCGACGGCTCGGGTGTTGCTGCCGCTGCCGGCGGCTGCGCGTCGTTCCTACCCGCACAATTCGTCCGTGACAAGAGCTCCTTCACTTCGTCAAGTTCCTTTCTCAGCCCGTCGTATGATTTTATGAGCTTGGGCAGTTGAAACAGGGCTTCTCTGCACAAATCACATAGATACAGAAGCGTGCGTTTGCCCTTAAGCCCCATGACGCGCGCCTCACTACTAGTTTAATTGCTGCATTGCAAGCAGATGTATCTCTTGCAACCATCACATTGCACCACGGAGTCGTCAGTAAAGTCATTTTCGCACACAAAGCACTTCATTTTTGTTGATGAATTTGAATTCACAAAGAAAAAAAAACGAAAAGAACGGTCCAATTTTATCTCGTCTTTTACAAGTCACTGCAGCAAAATTCCAAAAGAACTACACTGTTCACCGAATAATTGACAGTTTATCGACCAAAATAACACTATTTTAACACGGAATTAACGAAATAAACAATATTTTAAGAAATTAGAAATAGCAACGCAAATTCGACACTGCTTCACTCTCGAGGGTAGGAGACGAAAAAAAAAAAAAAAAAACAAAAAAAACAATATCCCATAATAATGTCCCATAATATTTATTTATTTATTGGTTATTTTGTAGTTGTATGTATTATGACTACTAAAATATCCCCGAAGAACAATGATTGCATGGAGACCTCATCAAGACCTTCCATATTCTCAATGGCTTCTATAATATTAGAACAGGTTGCCTGAGGATGTAATCTCAGCAAGAACTGCATAGTTAGCGTAATTTTAAAGATATCAGCATACATAGGGATAGACAGACAGGGAAACGACTTTGTTTTATATAGTGATAAAAAACCGGACAAGTGCGAGTCAGGCTCACACACCGAGGGTTCCAGACAAATCCAGAAAATTTGACAAAATTGGGAAGTAAGTTTTTAAAATCTCATAATCATCGACAAAATAGTTTTTTTTTTCACTTTTCTCATCATACATTAAAAAAAATAATCAAAGACCTGTTTTAGCATGTGCAAATGAATTCTTTTATATGATACCTTACATGATACGATATACTCATTTTGTATTTCGAACCCATATTTTGTGAGTCTAGGCCCTATTTATTTTTGTGATTAAAATAAAAATGTAGTTTTCAGATTTATTCCTACTGTACTCTGAGACAATGCTTCTCGCCAAATTTCATAGTTCTATGTCAACGGGAAGTACCCTGTAGGTTTTGATTTTTGTGGAGTTTCGAAATATGCTGTTTTTTACGACATAAACGGCTCTAACTTTTTTATATGACAACTGAGAAGTTTTTCTTTTACAGAACTGCAAGAGACCATATATACCTAGTCAGGTCATAAGAATTATCACACAGTAAAAACTTTTCTTTTAGAATGCTGGCCATAAAAAAGTTTATTGAATTCGAATTTCGAATTGTTCATGAAAATAAAAATGTATGCTTTTTAGAATTTTACTCATTTTTAAATATGGAGTGGACGCTTAAAGAAGACCGTGTTGCAGTTATTGCGTTGCATCGTTGCGGTTACGCGCCAATTCAAGTTTTTGACATACTGAAAAATTCGAATATAACCAAAAGATTCGTTTATCGTACCATCAAACGATACAATGAAGACTCTAGTGTAGATGACAGGTCAAGAAGTGGTCGCCCTCGGCCTGTTAGGACTCCAGTAGTGATAAAAGCTGTGAAGGCGCGAATTCAAAGAAATCCCAAACGTAAGCAGAAACTGTTGGCCCTTCAGATGGGGTTAAGCAGAACCACAGTGAAAAGGGTGTTAAATGAAGACTTAGGGCTTTGGGCATATCGAAGAAAAACAGGACATTGTTTAAATGCTCGTCTAATGGACCTGAGACTGAAGAGATGCCGCGCTTTGTTGAAGCGGTATGTGGGAAAAAAATATGGGCAAATTCTTTTTTCGGATGAAAAAAATTTGCTCATGGTATGGTTGGGAGTTTCTTATTGGGGCTTAACAGAGGTACATTTTTGTGAGAAAGGTGTAAAAACGAATGCAGTTGTGTATCAAAATACAGTCCTGACGAACCTTGTGGAACCGGTTTCTCATACAGTGCATGTTCAATAACAGGCACTGGGTATTCCAACAAGATTCGGCGCCAGCTCATAGAGCGAAGAGCACACATGACTGGCTGGCGGCGCGTGAAATTGACTTCATCCGGCACGAAGACTGGCCCTCCTCCAGTACAGATTTGAGTCCGTTAGATTACAAGATATGGCAACACTTGGAGGAAAAGGCGTGCTCAAATCCTCATCCCAATTTGGAGTCACTCAAGACATCCTTGATTAAGGCAGCCGCCGATATTGACATGGACCTCGTTCGTGCTGCAATAGACGACTGGCCGCGCAGATTGAAGGCCTGTATTCAAAATCACGGAGGTCATTTTGAATAAACTTAATTGTCATAAGAATCTATGTTTTGTTAAGTTCATTTTGGTGTATAAATGGTTACATAATGAATAAACTTGTTTCAATTATTTTATATTAAACATGTGACAGAATTTATGACCTAGAGTAGAGAATGTTACCACGGCCACATTTGCCGACGACACGGCCAGTAACTCCAGCCCTGAAGTAGCAACTGCAAACCTGCAAAAGAGTCTCGACCAGATTACAGACTGGCTTCAAAAATGGAGGATAAAAGCGAGCGCGTCTAAATCAGTCCAGGTAACATTCACACTAAGAAAGGGAAACTGCCCACCAGTAAACCTAGAAGGTGTGACGCTGCCTCACCAGGACAAAGTGAAATACTTAGGAATGCACTTGGATCGTCGTCTAACCTGGAAATACCACATCTCAGCTAAAAGAGAAGCAATCAAATTAAGATACACCAGCTACTCCTGGCTACTTGGAAGAAACAGCAAGCTGTCAATCGACAACAAACTGCTCATATACAAAAGTGTTCTTAAGCCAATATGGATGTATGGTATCCAATTGTGGGGATCCGCTTGTAACTCGCAAATCTCAAAAATCCAAAGGATGCAAAACACGATCTTGAGAACAATAAGCGAAGTGCCCTGGTACACTACCAATACTGAAATCCACAGCAACCTGGAAATGAGCACAGTCCAAGAAGAGATATTAGGAACCTGCAAAAAATACAAGCATCGGCTAGAAAGACATCCCAATGAGCTGGCTGTGACACTCACAGAGCAAGGATATATACCGAGGCTAAAAAGAAAGCCTGTCATCAATTAGAATAATATCAATAAGAGGAGATGCACTCACTGGAGAGCACACTTGACATGTCAACCGAACACCCAAATCATCTACTTAAAGTGAAACTGATCGTAGATTTATGTGGAACAGAACAAAAAAAAAAAAAAAAAGTATTTATGACCTGACTGTGTATATGTATACGGTTTAAATGTCAACTCAATATCTTTATGTGTTCCCGAGATAAAGAGTCTTGACATACATAAAGACGGACAGACAGACAACAAAGTGATCATATAAGGGTTTCCTTTTTTCCTTTTGCGGTACTGAACCCTAAAAATGTGCAAAATCTACTATATTAGTTTCTATAGTAAATAAGTAAAATTACTTGGAAAAACAGCATCTGATCTTTATCCTGCGGAACCAGCTCCTTAGCTTCGCTGGTGCCCTCCACACCTTCCCCCAAGCTTTGAGACAGCTCTTTCAGCACACAGAACTCATACTGAGGTGTTGCCTTCATAGTTTCTGCTGTAGCCTCGAGCGTCTGCCGAACTTTGTTCACAAACGTCAGGAAGGATGACTGGTAGTTAGACAGGACGTGAGAGAACATGTTGCACCTTGCTGCAGCTAGCAAGTCAATCTGAAGAGGAAAACAACAAATTTTTGAGTAATGCCCAAACTAGATACTAAGTACCTTGGAGATAAGGAATTCTCTTCAATTTTTGTAAGTCCATGTACTTGTACATACATGGAGTAATATTTTAACACTCCATGTATGTACAAGTACATGGGCCGCTGGGAACCTGACCGGTTTCGGAGTAATCAGTTCTCCTTCGTCGTCAACGGGAGTACGCATATTCCCTGACGAAGGAGTACTGATTACTCCGAAACCGGTCGGGTTCCCAGCGAGCGGCCCGGCCTCGATATCTTATGTGAGTAAAAACCGGTGTTTTCTTTAGTACTGATAGACTTGCTTATGAGCTTATTAAAAGATACGCGCGCTCCCGTCGACTGGCGCACGCGCACCTTAACTAAGAGTGAGTGCGCGTGCGCCAGTCGACGGGAGCATGCTTATTCCCTGCCGAAGGAGTACTGATTACGCGAAAACCGGTCGGGTTCACAGCGGCCCGGCCGCGATAACATATGTGAGTAAAAACCGGTGTTTTCTTTAGTATAATGAATTCTCACGTGAGTTTTAATGAAGTGGAAAGTCTATCAGTGTCTGTGCTAAGGCTGATAATGACAGTGATGATATGCAAATCAATATTTATTATTTACATTAGTGGTTAAGGCATCACAGTCATTTGAAAATAATTTACCAACCAACCTTTTGCAAGACATCTAAAGTCAGCTTATCAAACACCTTCTTGCTCTCGCGCACTTGCCTCTGCGCCTTCCTAAAGTTGTCAAGACCACGTCCAGTGTCAGGATCGAGCTGAGCGCTCGTAGATTTCATCCAACTAAGCGCCGCGCGGTATTCAATACGGGCCTTTTCCATAGCGGATACAGTCGCCCGCATATCGCTCACAGCTCGACCTCGAAACGTCTCCACTTCATGATAAAGTCTCAACAACGGCCCCCGCACTGATAAGCGCTGCTGTCCGGAGTACGAAATCGCCTTCCCCGCCGACACCATGTGTTTTCCTGAACCATCAGAGTTCTTCCCAGCATCGCGTAAAAACTTCCCCAAAGTATTTTCTTCTTGAGCCAATATACACAACCTTTCTTGATATTGGTCCAATACACGCTGTAGCTGCAAACAGCTGTCCGATATTGATCGAAATAATTCTAATTTCGCATCTAATTCAGCGTCGGAAGCGACAATACACTCATCTTCTTTGGTACCCAACTTTTTCAACACAGTCTTTTTTGTTACCCAATATTGGTGTTGCATCATATTTATAGTAGTCGGAACTTTAAACTTTGCCACGTTTAAACCATGAAAAATAATTAAAAGTTTATTAAAATGAGAATAATGATCAAGTGCTCTTAGTTCGCCATGGATTACAATTTTTTGAAAGTGCTGCCAGCACTGTTTCTGTGTTGCTAATAAAATGATAAATAAAACAGTAGGAGTATTAGGGAAGTTTCCCGTTTTCTAGTTTTATTTTTATTAAATTACACTAAGTCTGCAATAAATTATGGTGTTTTTATTTTTCAATTATCTTAAAAGATGACGGAGTTATGAATTTTTAAACATGACCGCACGAAATCAAAAAACCTCGCGACGGATTTACGCGTGTGACGTCATTCGGCTTCAGAGCCGCGCCGTGGGTTAGGCGGGAGTAAGGAAAAAAGGAAATAAAGTGCTTCATTCTATGTCGGGTATTTTTCTAAGCCACGAATACGTTCTACAATATCATTGTACTTATCTTTAAGTTATGATCAACATTTACTATGGGACTAACCTCCCAATATAACGAATAAAAAGTCAGCATTCCCATAATTTTGTCGTGAGTAAATGAACTTTATATCTAAATGGAACAAGACTTGGTGTATGTGTCTAGTGTACTGCGGTTTTTACATCTGTAACTATTAACTAGTAGCTCTCCAAACAGTAGACCTCGCAAGTATACATTTTCTCGTAATAAGTTCTCAAAAATGCACAACTTTCACAGGTAAATATATTCTTAATCATAAAAATGGTAAGGTTCTTTACTAAGATATTATTGTATATTATGGGACTAAGTAAGTAAGTTTGTATAGGCCGGGTGGCTAGCCCTGGTGTCAGAGTTTGGGACTGATCCCCTATACAGGGTTAGCTAGCTAGAACTGGTGAAGCGTAATATATTTTGTTCTAATAAAATACTTTAGATAATTTTTTCAAGGCTTTTATTTTCTAGTCCCAATAAGTTGTCAAGTGCGTGTCAAGACATGCGTATGATAGGCTTCCGTAGACGTGACGATGATTATGATGATGATAAAAACCAATTTTTAAGATGGTTGATTACTATGAAAACGTAATTTAGTATGAATTCTTGGTTGCCTGGGAGAATTCGCTTAAAGCGATAAGGCCACCAGTTAGAAACCTATTAATTGTATTGTTTTGTCCCTGTAATTTTTTTATGTTATGTGTTATGTTTGTTTGTATGAAATATACATGTGAGGTCGATGACCTCTAATGATTAAAAATTTCAAATTTTTCTTTATAGCTCTAAAATTTATGATTCCACAGTGCTCAAAATAATTTTCAGGGAAAGTTTTTAATATGGTCTGTAAACGGCGTTCGTTCGTTACACGGACATAACGAAGTTTTAAGGGTTCCTCGTTTTACTGAAACCCTAAAAATGACTGAACAAAGTGACAGCTGTCAAATTCTAGAATCCATACTAGGATGACATGTCAGGTCTCAAAGTGACAGCTGTCAAACTTAAATGCGGTTTATTTCTGTAACTAACGATTTTAGACCATTGCTGTCTTCACAAAAGTGATAGAACTCAACAATATCTATATTTCGGATGACAGCTCTTTAAAGTAATTTATCTCAGTAACTGTCGTTTCTATACCGTTACTTTAGGCACAAAATTGATACAGCTCAACGAGATCTACATTTCGGATGACATCTGTCATGCCACTCTAGTATGAATTCTTTAATAATCTGCCATATAATGGCAGATGTCACTTTCACATCTGTCATTTTCGGAACTAAAAAATAAGTCCTGAAAAACTTATTACCTACAATGACTTTATAAGAACAAATATTAGGCTGAGAAGTTTTGGATAACCCTATACAGGGGATTAGTCCTATAGTAAAAGTTGGTCATAATTTACAATGATATTTTAGGACAGAATATTGTAATTATGAATATATTTGCCTGTGCAAGTTGTGCATTTTTGAAAACTGATTATCAGAAAATGTTCACCAAAATGTAAACTTGTGAGGTCTACTATTTGGAAAACTACTAGTCAATATATACAGATGTAATAACCGCAGAACAGTAGGTACACACGTCAAGTCTTGTTCCATTTAGAAATAAAGTTCATTTACTCAGGACAAAATCATGGGAATGCTGACTTTTTATTCGTTATATTGGGGGGTTAGTCCCATAGTAAATGTTGATCATAACATAAAGATAAGTACAATGATATTCTAGAACGTATTCGTGGCTTAGAAAAATACCCGACATAGAATGAAGCACTTTATTTCCTTTTTTCCTTACTCCCGCCTAACCCACGGCGCGGCTCTGAAGCCGAATGACGTCACACGCGTAAATCCGTCGCGAGGTTTTTTGATTTCGTGCGGTCATGT
Source organism: Hypomecis punctinalis (assembly GCA_949316475.1). Taxonomy (NCBI): domain Eukaryota; kingdom Metazoa; phylum Arthropoda; class Insecta; order Lepidoptera; family Geometridae; genus Hypomecis; species Hypomecis punctinalis. The sequence continues at coordinate 17,772,510 of OX438810.1, forward strand.
TTAGACATCCATAACTCCGTCATTTATTAAGATATTCGAGTAATTTTTTCACTGTGTCTAATATAATTCTAACGTCCTTAAATGTATATAATTATTTTTAGTTTTTATGATAAAGGAAACTTCCCTATTATAGCTTTACAATACAGATGCCCGCCCGTCTGCTATACCACTCGTACCGCCTGTGTGTAAAGGAGCCTTATAAGCTCAAAAGCTAAAATCCATATCATAATATTTTGTCAGGACTTTTTATGCTGATTGACCCAATATTACAGTCGCCTAACCAATACTTTGTGCCAGCCGGGCCAAAACCACGTACAAATGAAAATAATAAAGTAACAAATTTTGACGTGACAACGTCTTATAAATTGGTTTGCCGGGTGACACTTCAAGAAACTGCGTTACGCTCCGCTCACGTTATGCGCTCAAAATGAGAGCGAGTGAGAGGCACGCGTCATGGTTAGCCCGCCTAAGAGCGAGAGAGACAGACATTTTCATCCTTCTTCCTACTATACGAATGAATATTCACATTAAAATTATTTTACCACTCAAAGTCGTTGTCACGTAAAACTTTCGCCCGTATACCGACTTTACAGGCAACCAATTTTTTCAAAATTCTGATTATGGTAGCACTGCATGAACATTTTTTTAATTGACAATGACATTAAAAAAAATGACTTTGACAACAAAATGAAAGTGATATATAACTAAAACTTCATAGACAACTAGAACTGGCTAGAACCTTATCGAAACAATCCGTAAAGAACTCTACACACTTGACATTTTTCGAAATGTGGCTGGCTATAGTAAAATTGTTTGTGATTCCTAGATTAAGTAGTTATAATTCGCGTCACATAAGCCGGCGGATGGGAAGTTTGTGAGTGAGAAGGATGGAATGCGCAAAAGGCAAAATATAGGTATGCGCGGGAGCCAGAGAGACGAGACGCCGTGCCGGGGCACACCCACCAATCTCATGCCACCCGCGCGTTTCCTACACCCGCGTCCACCACTTCGCCTCTTGCTTCGGCATTGTGCACACAATACACATGCGCAATAATTAGCGAATTACAGCGAAGGAGGCTAACTTCTCATCCGCCGACTTGTGTGACACGAATTATACGTCCTTTTAAATTAAGCTCTATTTCAAAAATAATGTTGCGGATACTAAAGTCTTATTGAAAAAATAAAAATGACTGTGTGCCATAGTCAAAGGATTAACTAGACAGGGCGCTAAATAATAATAATTACAAAAGTAAGAGAGGGCGAGATATGCAAGTATTAAAGTGTGAACAGGACGAAACTTCATGAAACTAATATATTTTGTCTCTATTTGCGTATACGTTTTTTGCCAGACTGTTACGCACGGCCTAGACGTAATAGTCAGAAAATTTTTTTGCGCCTACAATTACTGTTGAATTTTTGATGAGATGCTTAAGTAAATCAATTTAGGTATTTATGAACTATCATCTATTTTTTTATTATTATAGTATTATGCAGGTTTTTACCATTATGTAGAGTCTAAAATTCTAAATATGATAAAATCATAACAACGGTTATACAGGGTTATTTCTAATCAATTAGCATACTTCTAGGAGCTTATTCTGTACATCAAAACTAACAACTTTCGTTGTATGACTTTCGTCAAAACTCAAAAAAAATGTTTAGTTCACCCGCGACAAAATGTATGGTACAGCTGATTTTTTTTTTTAGTTTTGACGAAAGTCGTAGTTGTTAGTTTTGATGTACAGAATAAGCCCCTAGAAGGATCCTAATTGATTATGCTTGCTCACGGGATGCTAACAGTCGTTCGTAAGACTCCGTGTGAAGCGGACGCGTGTCTTTTGCATCTCACAGTGCATTTTCAGTAAGTAATCGTCTAAAAAAAGCATTTCAGTTTTGCTATTCATATGTTTATGCGCGACTCCATTTTAGCGCATTCGCAGGGACTGCACAGCACATGCTTGTAGGCGTTTGTACTACTTTGTAGTCAAAAATAAACTGATTGGCTGAAACGAGCCGTGTTACCATATGACTGTTTTGGTTTCCCCCGTGTCATCGACAGTTCCGTACATTTTTCTCATAATTTTTTGTACATATAAACAAGGTTAAATATGTATATTTATTAGTCAAATTGCATTGAATCATTATACATGAATTACATAAATGAAATAAAATAAATAAATATTTTGGGACATCTTACACACGGCCTCTGACCCCAAACTAAGCAAAGCTTGTGATATGGCTGCCAGCTGCCAGAGACTGATATACTACATATACATATTTTGAAATACATACTTATATAGATAGAAACTAAATAACACCCAGACACAGAGCAAACTCTTATGTTCAAAATAAAATTAAATAAATAAAATTCTAACATGTCTTACTCACTCACTTCTCACTCTAACTTTTGGGTAAGGTCGACATGCAACCGTCCCGACAATGTGCCGATGTACAGTTTTCTGGATGAAAACATCCGTCTCCAACGATTTTAATATTGGATGGACAACATTACACGAAACTTCCTTGCGTTACACACGCACGATTCGATTTTTGACAGATGGCTATGAGGAACGTCGATGGGGACTTTAAATAATAAGTTAAAATAGCCATGTGTATAGGCTGAATCATACAAGTAGGCCGATGTATAGTAAGCTACAAGCTGCGCAATATCCAATAATAATTGTCATTGAAGCTCACATAAAGCTGCGCATTGGTTGGATGTTGCGCAACTTGTAGCTAACTTTACATCCGCTTATTTATCTGATTTGGTCTATACTCAGCTTGATTTTCTGTCTCTTTTTGGTGAAAAGGATAAGTAGAAGAGAAGAAATTAAATTCATACATTCAATTTCACGTCTAAATATATAGAGCTATTCTCCCTCCACGGTCTGTGCATATTTTACAATATTCTTTCAGAAAAAAAAAAATTGATTCGATCGTGTAAAGGCTACATTACATTTACAAAAAGAAAACCCAATCATTTTATTATCTGTACTCTAGTGCTTGTCTATGGATATTTACAACCGGAATGTGGAATGGCTGCCGTTTCGCGTTTACGAATGTATTGTATTTTCAATTCGATGTGATATTACTATGTACAATTTTGTTAGGTGAGAGTGACTAATTAGCCCCTCTTGTGGATATTATTACAATGTATTGTGCTAGTGATAATAAAACTATTCCCCTTCCCGAAGTGTCTTCGTCACAGTCTTCGAGGAATGTCAAAGATGGTAAGTCTGCTGTCATTTCATATTTTCATGGATATTACTTGAGAACAAATGCATTTCGGATGGCTTATCATGTATTTGAACGTATAACCATAGTCTGTATGCATTGTCACCAACTTCCTCTGTGTTTGTATACCTTGAAAAGTTTTAAAATAGTTTTGAAGTTCATGCATTCTTATTGCTAATTGTTCTTAAATCTGAACGTTACCTTCACCAATTCTGGGCACCAAACTGAAAGTACTGCTCACATCCAAACGTAAATGAAAACCTAACCCAGTCTGTTGGTCAATAGTCTTAAAAATTGTAGTAAGCATCATAACTGCAACACCATGCTATATTAACCAAATGATAGTTATTTAGACTTTTTTATAGCTTACTTACAATTTACCATGCTAATGACTCCATTTAGAGCAAGATAAATAACTTAAAATGTGTACAAGAAAAGAGATGATTCTCAAGTTTGTGTACATTTATCTCGCTAATGTGCTAGAGCTACTTATCATCATGTTAATAGTTTATTTACACCTCTTTTACAGCTTTTTGTACAAGAGCTGAGATTTATTTATTTTATTTATTTGTTTATAGGCGAGCAGTGTATACTGTGCCTATATCAAGTAGAGTCGAACAAAATTAGTATTTATCTTTCAAGGATTTTTTTTCCTTCTTTATCCGAAGGTCCAGTCTATTGATTTATCTTAAATGTGTTTATAGTTCTTGCTGAGATGACATCCTTAGGCAACCTATTCCAATTGTAGATAACTCTTATTGCAGAACATGTGGTGTGCAGTGTTGGTTTGTGATGGTGTAGGTGTAGGCTGTAAGAGGAACTTATGGTGTCTGCTATTGTGCATATTTTCCTTCAAGGTGTTCATGTCGTGAATATCCAGAAGATTATAGAAGCCATTGAGAATTCTGAATTGCCAGATTTTTGTTTACTATCACTCTATGTACCTATATTATTGAGACGACAATCTTAGCTAGTTGTTTGATTGTTAATTTTATGTGTTCATATTGGAGTATGTCTAATATTTATGTAAGTAAATAAATTTCATAGATTATATGAGTTGTGTGGCCTCAATTATTATCCCACAGTAAAGCTGAATGTATCCTAAGACTTGCAATTATGGGTACCGACTGTGTGCTTGCAAACAATATTAGCCATTCTGGTGAATTTAGTATTTAGGAAAGCTTAATTTGCCTATTTTCATTTTTTCCAATTTTAATACTTGGGGAGAATTCATTGGCTTTGAAACACAGTGAATACTAGTTTAAAGGCAACACGAGACAAGGTGGACGGATGACCTCATAAAGATGCAGGATTGCAATGTATTCAACCCTTATCCAACCGGTCTTAATGGAGATCAATATGGGAGGCCTATGTCCAACAGTGGAGGTTTTATGCTGATGGATGGACTAAGGCCTCTAGTATTAAAAGTGGAGAGTTAATTCATTTTTAGCTAGGTTCTATTATAAAACATTTAATTTAATGTGTTTAATTCATTTACAATTTATTGGGTTAATAGGCCCAATTTTAGGGGCACCATTGTGATTATAATAAAATTTAGAGAAGCTCTGTTTCTTTTTGACTGTATGCATTTGATGAGATTTATGCATTTGATGATTTACATAAGAAAGGAGATAAAGAACAGATCAACAATTACAGACCTATCAGCCTTATGTCATCGTTGTACAAAGTTTTCTCCAAAATAATATTGAACCGTATTTCAAGCACCCTGGAAATGAATCAACCGAGAGAGCAGGCAGGGTTTAGAAGTAACTACTCCACAATGGATCACATCTTTGTTATAAGACAGATTATCGAGAAGTATCGAGAATACAACAAGGACTACTACTTAGCATTTGTGGATTATAACAAAGCATTTGACTCTATAAAACACAAAGAAATATGGAAATCCCTGAAAGAACAAGGTGTCCCCCGTAAATATACCAACATAATTAAAAGTATATATTCCCAACAGCACATCAAAAATACAACTGGAAAGAAGTGGGAAACCATTCAGGTTAAGAAAAGGGGTAAGACAGGGAGACCCAATGTCCCCAAAGATATTTTCAGCTGTTTTGGAGAGTATATTCAGAAAACTGAACTGGAAGAAATTGGGCATCAATATAAATGGGTCTATGCTTAGTCACCTGAGATTTGCAGACGACATCATACTCTTGGCACAAGATCCAGATTCACTACAAATAATGCTACAAGATCTAGCTAAAGCGAGCAAGGAAGTGGGACTAAGCATGAACCTGGAAAAGACTAAGTTAATGACCAACAGAATAAGGAAGACAATCGGGATTGATAACCACAAAATTGATTATGTAGAAGAATATAAATATTTAGGTCAGGTAATATCTAATGAGAAACAGATGGACAAGGAAATAGAAGAGAGAATCGGAAACTGGTGGAATAGATTTTGGTCACTAAAAGATATATTAAAAGATAAGTCAATACCTCTCCATAACAAAGCAAGAGTATTCAACAGTTGCATCTTCCCAATTCTGTCATATGGTTGCCCCACATGGTCTCTGACAAAACATCATTCTAGTAAACTGCAAGTGTGCCAAAACAACATGGAAAGAAGTATACTGAATGTAAAACTGATTGATAAAGTGAGGCTGGAAAAAATCAAAGAGAAGACAAAAACGCAAAACATTAGTTATGTAATAAAATGTCAAAAATAGCGCTGGGCAGGCCATATGATGAGGGACAGGAAAGGAAAGTGGAATAGAGATGTAGTAGAATGGTACCCTAGAGATGGAAAAAGAAAAAAGGGGAGACAACAACTCAGGTGGGAAGATGATCTCAGGAAAGTTGATGGTTCTAATTGGAAACAAATGACACAAGATCGAAGAAAATGGAAGTCCCAGGAAGAGGCCTATGCCAGAAGGCAAGCTGAAAGTTGAAAATAAGGAGTAACAATTAGTGTTATTGATGTCATAGAATATTAATAAGTAAATGGAAAATAATAACAAAACATAAAAGACGGAAAAAAAAAAAATATATATATATAAAAATGACAGCATGATTGAATTTTATAATGATAATAAATGACATAGCATGATATAAAAAAAAAAAAAAAAAAAAAATTAAACAATCAGCAAAAAAGGCTATAATAATAATAATATGCATTTGATGGAGAGAACACTGTTTCACATTGCTATTAAATTTACTATGGTGCCTCTAATGGCTAAAGAGAATAAACTAAAAAGCTAAGCTGAATAAATCCCCCTCATTCCTCTTAGAACAAGGCTACTAGGCTCCACATTTGGAACCAAGGATTCTTTTTTCTCCTTTTAAATCCAAGATGGATTTATTAAACAATTTTTTTTAGAAAGATATAGCCCGTTAAAGTTTCTCATAATATCACATTTGCACATTTTACCATCTAGTGACTTCACATGCCCTCACTCCTGAACTTTCACTGTTGTTATCTTTGCTATTTTTGTAATTAAATTTTTACATTGTTGATTTTTTCAAAAACTACTCTGCGGATATCGATAAAATTTAAATGGGACCACCTCAAATTATGATCAAAAGAATGAAAAAAACAATTACCAAAATGGGTTCTTAAATGGCGAAGTAACCGCGTAACATACATACAAAAAAAACATACATTCGAATTGAAAACCTCCTTCTTTGTTTGAAGTCGGTTAAAAAAAAGTGACACTCTCAAGAACTGTTATGCAACTAGATTTGAACCAACCGCTTCGCCCCTTGTTAGGTGACAGTTCCCTCACTAGGCCGCCACAATATACACAAAATTTGACTGACAAAAAATGTCGTAGTATTCGAACGCAAAATGCAAATTTTGCGTGTCGTGACCACAGATCTCGAGAGATGCAACATGCTGTCTCAGTCTAACGGCGATTTATTTTCGCACGAAACTGCTTAAGATTACAACTACGCTTACTGTACTGTACCAGCCTTTTTAATAGTCCACAGCAGGACGTAGGCATACTCACGAAGGGTAATTGTGCCATACCCACCACGCTGGCCCAGTGCGGTTTGGTGAATTCACGTACGCCATCGAATTTCTTCTATGGACGTATGCAGGTTCCCTCACGATGTTTTCCTTCACCGAAAAGCCAGTGGTGTAAAATTCCGTACCAAAATTCCAAGAAATTCATTGGTATGGGACCGGAATTTCTCGTCTCTCCTCACGATTGTAAGGCCGCTGACCGCTCATTTTCTTTGTAAATAAATATTTTCTAAATTAATCAAACAAAACTAGAATTCTCGAGGGAAGCTTCTGCCCAACAGTGGGGCATTATAGTCTCTTTAACAAACAGCGGATGGATGGACAGCGGATTCTTGACGTATTTTGCGGTGTTTGCGTATTTGCTACATAATATGTCTCAAAGAGCGGGCAAAGAGAAGACCTCTGTAGATGTCTATGGTCGTGACATTTAAACTCTGTCTAAAGGTCCTGCTAGATCAGGTCTTAATCCACCAGATCTAGCAGGTTGCCGGTGCGGTCCTCGTCGCGTGACAGTGGGCTCTTGATGTATGTCACTTTTGTAGTGCAACTTTGGCTGTGTTTGCGTATTTGCTTCATATGTCTCGCGCGCCGGGCAAAAAGAAGGCCTCTAGATGTCTCTGGTCGTGACATTTAACCTCTTTCTAAAGGTCTTGCTAGATCAGGTGGATCAAGGCTGCCGGTGCGGTCCTCGTTGCGTGACAGCGGGCTCTTGATGTATGTCTCTTTTGTCGCGCAACTTTTGCGATGTTTGCTTATTTGCTACATGTCTCGCGCACCGGGTAAAAAATAATACTTCTGTAGATGTCTATGGTCGTTACATTTAACCTCTGTCTAACGGTCCTGGTAGATCAGGTCAAGGTTGCCGGTGCGGTCCTCGTCGCGTGACAGCGGGCTCTTGATGTATCGATCTAGTTCGTTCTTCATATCGGCAGCCGCTAGAGGCCTGACCTTTTGTCCAACTTTGGGTAATGATGAGGTTTTCGGACTGCGATGTTTATACATTTATGCGAAGCTTGCGCTGGCGTGTCAACCCATCCAGGGTCCAGGGTTGACACGTCAACTGGATTGGTCCAAAAACGATTTAGACAACAGTGCTAGTATGTAGGCTAGTCTAGTATCAGATGGGTTGTCAACGCTGGACCAGCATTGACTGGCTATAAAATGTATTAGATGGCAGTGCTAGCATCTAGGCTAGTATAATAGCAGCTAGTCACCTTACCAGCCTTCAGACGAGCCACTGGATCGACTAGCGCCAGAGATTGGAATCATGTGTATATCCTATTAAAATATTATAAACGCGAAAGTTTGTGAGAATGGATGGATGTATGGATGTTTGTTACTCTTTCACGCAAAAACTACTGAACGGATTGAGATGAAACTTTGCAATAATATAGCTTATATATCAGAATAACACACAGGCTATAAATTATAATGATATTGCGTCAAAAATCAAAATATCATGCGGGCGAAGCCGCGGGTAAAAACTAGTAAATCATACTTAACTTTATTGTTAATTTGAGAATTAGGTAATAGTTTAAGATCTTCGAGCAAATATCTGTAGAGTCACAATCATGCAAAAAAGTGTCTGAGCCAAAACCCATTTTAGTTGGTCGTAAGGCGATTGCAAGCCGACTACAACGCCGCGCGATGCCAGTGCTCGGTTACAAGCACTAATTAGGCGACATAACGATGTAATATAACATAAAGATTCGAAAAAACGGCTCATTGTGTAAATATCTTTTTTTTTTTCATTCTGAATATATCATACATAGGTACAATTAAAAGTACTGCCTTTTAGGCAGGATAGCTCTCACATTAGGTACATAACTTAGTATCTATGTACAAGCGGATAGAAATACATTCCCTTGTTATTATAGGTAGGTACATATGGGCAATGTAATGTCATTGTCAGTTATCCATTAACATATTTTGTTTTTATAATCTAAAGTTTGATACAAATGTTTGCTTTCTAAGGTGTTAATCTTCATCGCTTAATCTAAGTCGATTTCGATGTCGATGTCGATTTTGTTGTCGATTTCGATTTCGATGTCGATTTGGATGTCGATATGGATGTCGATTTCGGTGTCGGTGTCGATGTCGATTTCGATGTTATGTCGATTTCGATGTAGATGTCGATTTTAATGTAGAGTTCGATGTCGATTTCGATGTCTATATCGATGTCTATTTCGATGTCGATTTTGATGTCGATTTCAATGTCGATAGTTAACCTACTCTTTGTTTCACACCTAATCTACAAAAGTGATTGGTTTCTGGCACTTCGCCGGCCGCTGCCGCGGCTCGTGCGTTGGTTGTCATGTTCTAACCTAACCTAACCTACTTTTTGTATCACACCTAATTTACAAAAGCAGTATGCTTCTGGCACTTCACCGGCCGCTACCGCGGCACGCTCGCTTAGCTCGCTCGGTTCGTGCGTTGGTTGTCATGTTTTAACCTAACCTAACCTACTTTTTGTTTCACACCTAATTTACAAAAGCAGTTTGCTTCTGGCACTTCACCGGCCGTTACCGCGGCACGCTCGCTTAGCTCGCTCGGTTCGTGCGTTGGTTGTCATGTTTCAACCTAACCTAACCTACTTTGTTTCACACCTAATTTACAAAAGCGGTTTGCTTCTGGCACTTCACCGGCCGCTACCGCGGCACGCTCGCTTAGCTCGCTCGGTTCGTGCGTTGGTTGTCATGTTTCAACCTAACCTAACCTACTTTTTGTATAACACCTAATTTACAAAAGCGGTTTGCTTCTGGCACTTCACCGGCCGCTACCGCGGCACGCTCGCTTAGCTCGCTCGGTTCGTGCGTTGGTTGTCATGTTTCAACCTAACCTAACCTACTTTTTGTTTCACACCTAATTTACAAAAGCGGTTTGCTTCTGGCACTTCACCGGCCGCTACCGCGGCACGCTCGCTTAGCTCGCTCGGTTCGTGCGTTGGTTGTCATGTTTCAACCTAACCTACTTTTTGTCTGTCACCTAATCTACAAAAGCAATTCGTTTCTGGCAGTTCACGGTCATCTTTGGATCACGGCATCGATCGATTATGGGTGGCATTTACAATTGAGCGCTACCATGGTCTCGGATGACATATTAAATTTTAGGTCTCCATTATTTTAGCCGTTGAGCCATGTCAGAGGCCTTCAAATGGCTTGAAAATTCTGACACTAGGGCAAACCACCCAGCCTGTATGAACTCACTTAGTATTACAACACCTTTCATAAACACGTATAATTAAAATTTAAAAAAAAGTTAATTTCAAAATGTTAAATTTCTGTAAATTGTTAAAATACAGATACGTTTATCGAGACCGTACACCTCTCTTTTCAACCGAAGTAATGTTCGGGTGTTTCCGCTCTTTGCAACCACCTGACTTTTCTGCCCATTGTAACTGTTTTTCTGGCCATATATTTATTAGTCTGGACATTTTAGCGTAACGTATCGGACCAATTGTTTTTATACTCCTGTCCATGTTTATCTGTCTCATTAATTTATCAACTACCTAATAATTAAATACCTTCCCGTTAAGTAATTCACCTGATCCTAATAACTTTCCAAATATTTAGGGAACAGCCCAACAAAATTACTTCCCATTGTTATTCCCTGAGCGCAAAAATGTGAAGTAAGGAACGATTCGGATATCTTCGCCTGAGTTACCCTTTTCTTTACGACGACGAGCAACGTCGTATACTCGATTTATTTCACGTAGTTATGCCGAATCATATAAATCGGCGAATGTGAAGTTAGCTACAAGCTGCGCAATATCCAATGCTGACTGAAGCTCACATAAAGCTGCGCGTTGATTGGATATTGCGCTTGTAGCTAACTTCACGTCCGCTGACTTGTATAATTCGGCATATAGGTGGGTACACGTGCAGTCTACTGTATGCTGAGTTTGAGTTTTGTCGTAAACATGAGGCGCTCGCCGCGAGCGCGTAAGCATGTAATTTGTATGAACTTGCTCTCGCACAAAGTGTTTCAAAAACGCGCCGCTAGTGGCGCTGTACGTTTCTTCATACAAATAACATGCTTAAGCGCTCGCGGCGAGCGCTTCATGTTTAGGACAAAAATCTCACTCAGTATACGTAGCTATCCAGAGAAAAATATATCAGTTACATAGAACAATAATAATTACTCTCATCGTAGATTTGCGTCATTTGACGTATAACTTGAGGTCATCGTAGCGATATGACCTCGCCTATTATTGCCTATTAAATAATTTAGTTGAAATCCACCATTCATCCGTTACTAAAATTATTATGAACTGGCAAGCTGGTACCGGCCTTGGCATTTCACTTTTTCTGACATTTTCCTGTAGCTATATTTTTGGGAACCGTGCATACAGTACATACTACATAGTTCGTAGAACGGATGGCCGGTGGAGCAGTAAGGTTCTCGAATGGAGCCCACGTCACAGCCCGAACACTCCGCGATTTTTCATACAAAATCTGCTGTCTTACACACACTACATAGTACTTAATCACAGACAACACACATACGCACGATCGCTACACGTGCATTTGTGTGTGGAACGTCTATGGCTGTCAGCGATCACCACGACTTGGCGACATGCCGCGTGAGTGAGACAGTTGCGTATTCAATTTTGCAAAAATGAATATAAATTTAGTGCTTATAAAAGTATAACAATTACTTAATTTGGAAGCATTTTAGCAATAAGTAACCGATCTACTTTATTTGAAAGAAAATATCAAGAGAAAGTTACCAAATAATGTAAATTAAGTTCCTATTACTCATCCTTAGATAATCATTAAAATGTATTGTTTTGTTACGTATTATTGATATTTAACCATACACAGCACAATTCTTCCCTATTGTCACAGTCTAGGTATTTTTATTACAAAATGTACCGGCCAGTGCAGCCCGCGCGCAGAGTACACGATCGGTACGTGAAACGCGGGGTGGACGTGAGGAAGACTCAAACGGGTGGGGGGTAACGAGTGACCGTTCTATACGTAGTATTATTATATCTTCTTTGCCCACGTAGCGGCAAGCGCGGCGTAGATCGAATGTCTACGACAAGGTGGACCGATGATAATTATAATCAAGATCGCAAGGACACGCTGAATTTTAGCAGTCTTCAACCCAGTCTTACAATACAATACAAAAACACTTAATTGACACCACAGGTAGTAAAACATAACAGATAAAGAAATAACGACAGAAAAATGGTACAAAAGGCGGTATTATCGCTAAAAGCTTCCAGACAACCTCTGTGTGGAAACATGTAATTGACATGGGCGGTGGTGTAAACATAAATGAATAAATTAAAGCTAGAAATATCCAAAAACAATAAAATACACTTAATAATAATAGGCATATACACAAATACTTCTTATAATACATACAATAAAAATAAACCTACTTACACACATAAATAAATACAGATACCTAGTTAAAATGTAAGCGATAAGTAATATCAGTTTTTAAAACTGCTTAGCAAAATAATATTCCTTGACTTGAGTCTTGAAAGATTCAACGCTCTGCGCACGTCTGATGGTCGCTGGAAGGTCATTCTAGAGAGCCTCAGCTCGGACACAGAAAGAAGAATCGTAAAAGACAGTATTGTGAGATAGAGTTGATAGAAGAATATTGCTAGAAGACCTAAGATTGACAGAGTGAGTGTCACAGAGAAAAGTGAAGCGTGAGCTTAAATACGAAGAAATATATATAGTCTTATTAGAAATCCAAGCAAGCCTAGTGCCAGCAATGGATGACATACAGCTAATAATGATGATTTTGTGCATATGATTGAAATATGCATAGGTGATTTGGTCATAGCAACGCGTACTTCAACGTGATTGCTGATCTTCCCTCCAACTGATATTTCACACATTTCTCATTCAAACGTTTTATTTTAAAGCGAATCAGGCTGCGCTTTACCACCAACTACAAATGTTTTATTAAAACTTCTTATTCATACAAGTTCATAACTCCCTATTAGGGTTCACTATGGTATTTAACTACAGTACAAAATACGTCATTTTTGGTCAACTTTGCACTAATTTTCCGAACTAATTTTTTTTATGAGGCTTAGTATCACTTACTGAGCATAAAATCACAAAATGCTGACAGATCCAGGTGGAGCTTCAAGCGCCATCTTGAAAAAACGTTTTTGGCTGATATCTCGGAAACTATGCACTTTAGAGCAAGAGTCATAGCGACCATTATTGTAGAGAATACAGTTTTGCATCTTTTGTTTCCAGTAAACTTTTTTGTAAAACTTTTCGTTAACGATTTATGGCCCATTTAATCAACCGGTTTTTCTAAAGGTGATCCAAAACCTTATAAAAAAAATAAAATTGATTAGAAAGGAGATGTCCACAAAATTTATGGAGGCTGGTATAATAATAATCAAAAATTCTAACCACAACACTCGTTACATTTCGAGAAAGTTCATATTTTTATTAGTCTATTACATCAGTTAAAAACAAAAAAAGCCCTCCGATTTTTTTAAAATTAATTTTGAATTTATCAAGATGAATAAATATATTTGGCTCAATATATAGTATATATAGTAGTTTATCTCTAGCAATCCTGGTTAAGTAACCTCCAAACTGTTATATAAAAGCAGTTTTACCAATTAGACACACTTTTCAAATGTTTTTTTATCACATTGTGGTCACACTGGTAGGTTATAATTTTTAATTTTAGCAAATTAAGAGATGAATGTGTAGGAATCAGCTATGAATGCAAGTAAAATAACGATAGAAGCACTTTATTATTGCTAAACTAAAAAAAAATACAAAGCTGTATTATTATTTTTCATACAATTAATTTTTCACTTTTAAAATAAAGTGGAGGGATAAAAAAAACTAAATGAAATATTTTTCAGAAGCCCATAAATTAAGCTTTAAAATGATGTATATATCATCTTGGTTGGATTTTTCTCTAAATAATATACCACTTGTGGACATCACCTTTAGTGCAAAGTTAAATTCTATTTTTTCTGACCTATCCTAACGTCGAAGGCAGACGTGTGAAAAGTCCCACTACGCGAGGAATGTCGACATTAAATAAATAACTAGGTATTCGCTCACATTGAATACTTACAAAAGTTTTTCCTAAATCCTTCGAAGCTTAAACTGCTTAGCACCAGGAAGTAATACTTCGCATTTATCTGAAAATCAATAGTAGAGTAATACATACTGAATAGCTTCGCCCTCGAGCGTTGGCTTTGAGCACCGTATTCCTGCTTACTGCAAAATTGGAAACGACAACAGCCGGCAAACAATTTGCTCCGAAGAAATTCTCCTCTAAATTGAACTTAAATTGAGTGCTGCAAAGTTGTTATTTATTTGTTTTTTACGAAAGAAGAAAGATAAGAGTACTGTTCTTAGTTACACTTCTTATATTTATCTGGGTTTATTTTGAAGTTGCTTGGCTTCAGACTTAATTAAATATTTAATTATTTATTTTTGGCTTCAGAGTAAGATCGAATTACTAAGAAATATACTCTAACTCACAGTTATGTAGTAACTATTACCCAATTTATGCAAAGGATGGATAGATAGATGTACCTACTCTTTATTTACAACTTCAGTTGACTTAAAGATTTAGACATATGACATAACAATTATGGCTGTAAAATGACGGCTTTATCATCATTAGTGATCTCTGCCAGGCAAACAAACTACGTGTGTTTAGTTTACAATTATACATACGTAAAGTATCGTATATACATACATATTGAACCATGTACATTTCAGTAGAACAAAAACGGATATTTCATCGTGAAAAAACGCCTGAAACGCCCCACTCCTTTCTACATAAAATAAAACAAAAACTGTTTTCAGATCCTGCCTTTTCAGTTATATGAAACTGTTCTGTTTAACTTTTCCTTGTGAATTAGAACATCAATCCATCACGTCGTATTAAGGCTAATTCCGAATCGGGAGTTCGTTAACACCAACACCTATATAGATCGATATAGTATCCTTTCCGGAGATATTATCACACGGCTAGAGCAAGCACTAGGTCGGTATGACAAAGAAATATCTATAGATACGGTATCTACCAACTTCTGTGTGTTACTTGAACATGAACAATATGTTCAAAAGCTCCAAATTTTCAAGTCTAGGACTTGAATGTCGATGTGGTTTTTTGGGTTCCGTACCCAAAGAGTAAAAACGGGGCCTATTACTAAGAATCCGCTGTCCGTCCGTCTGTCTGTCTGTCACCAGGCTGTATCTAATAAACCGTGATAGCTAAACAGTTGAAATTTTCACAGATGCTGTATAATAACAAATACTTACTAAAAAAAAAAAAAAAATAAGTAGACACTTGAAATGTTCACATAATATTTAATTATATGTTTACTTCAATAATTAATTTTTAAAATAAAACATTTTTTAAGGGGTACGCTACAGTACGGAACCCTTCGTGCGCTAGTTCTACTCGCATTTGGTCGATTATTTACTTTTGTTTGCGATAAATGTGGATACAAAAGTCATTCGGCCAATATTCACTTATGAGAAAATATTTACCATTTAGGCATTTATGATATGGATCTATCAATATGACTGCCTCGGTTGCTCAGTGGTTAGTGACCCTAACTTCTGGATCAAAGATGCGCGGGTTCGATCCCCGCCCAGGGCAAATATTTATGTGATGAACATAAGTGTTTGCTTTGTGTCTGGGTGTTATTTAATTACTATCTATATAAGTATGTATTTAAAAATAAGTATATGTAGTATATCAGTCTCTGGCAGCCATATCACAAGCGGTTCAGAGGCCGTGTGTAAGATGTCCCAAAATATTTATTATTATAATATTATTTCTGAAGATACAAGTATTTCGCTATTATCTACTTTACTTTATAATCTATTAATTGAGATACCAAAACGAATTGCATCAGTTACATCAATCAATCACACAAATTGTATGAATTGATTTGCCAATGAAACTCGCAGATATGTGGTAAGTTGGTAACATTAATTACATAACATATGACTACCACTATAAAATCAAATTAATTGAGATTGAAACTAAAACGGATTCCTAGCTTACTTGTTTTTACGGAGAAATATAACCTGAAGCTTTTCAAAGTTATATTATAAGTCTGCGTGATTCATTTTGACCACAACAATCGCTTACGAGTTGGTAGACAAACGCGGATTTAAGCGCGATGAAAATCATTATTTGCTGCTATCTGCCTCGGTGGCTCAGTGGTTAGTGACCCTAACTTCTGGATCAAAGAGGCGTGGGTTCGATCCCCTTCCAGGGCAAATATTTATGTGATGAACATAAGTGTTTGCTCTGTGTCTGGGTGTCATTTAGTTACTATCTATATAAGTATGTATTTAAAAATAAGTATATGTAGTATATCAGTCTCTGGCAGCCATATCACAAGCTTTGCTTAGTTTGGGGTCAGAGGCCGTGTGTAAGATGTCCCAAAATATTTATTTATTTATTTATCGCGGAAAATGGCATGACCGACTTCACCCGTGTACAGAATTCGCGAATATTTCGCACGGATCGATGCAGCATTTTTCACATTATTGTTGATTTACCAAAAATGGTCAGCTGATTTCAATAAAATTTAAATGGGACCAACTACGAAATATACTCTATCCAATAAAAAAAGAATTATCGAAATCGGACAACTATGTAAAATGATATGCGTTGTAAAAAAATGTATATATTTTTTTACAATGCATATCGTTTAGCGTCGTATTAAGTACCTCCTACGTTTCTTCGGTCAAACAAGATTATTTTTTTGCAACAATTAGCATGACTGACTTCACCCGTGTACAGAATTTGCGAATATTTCGCACGGATCGATGCAGCATTTTTCACATTATTGTTGATTTATCAAAAATGGCTCAGCCGATTTCGATAAAATTTAAATGGGACCAATTTCGAAGTATACTCTTTCCTTTTATTATTGAAATCGGACTAATACGAAAAAAGTAATGCGTGCTTATACATAAAAAAAAATATATATATATACGCGTCGAATTGTATACCTCCTCTGGTGGTTCGTCGGTCAAAAAATACATTTAGTTTTCTAACCAGAGATATTTTAACATACTTTCGACCAATAAATTTTTTCGTAATTGTTTTTAGTTATGCTTAGCGCTTTAGGCCCTATCTTAGTATAGTATCTAAGGTCGCCCCAGTTAGAAATATCATTTCCTAGGTTGGTGGGCGCCCGCAGTGCAGTGCTCGCCTCCAAATGCCAGGGGTCGAAAGTACGAGATAACGGAAGTACTTTGTGGGTATTATTACTACGTACATAGAGTCCTGAGAGCTTTCTTGGTGTGCAAGTGACTACCTAGGTATATACGTACGAGACGTGTAATTGAATTTAGGATTTTTTTAGCTTTCCTCGCAAAAGGATGGGTATTCTAAGCCGCTGTCCGCTTATGGAATGCCTTACCTGTCTCTATTAGAACTTCACAGTCACTGCACATTTTTAAGGAAAGAGTGAAAGATTTTTATCTTGATCAGTGTTCAAAATGATGAAATTGCGTTTTTTCTCTCTCTTCTCTTTTTACTTGTCTGTTTTATATCCTTTGTTTGCTACTTCCATTTTAGCCTTTGTCTCTCTTTTCCTTCTCAATATTATTATTATGTATTATATTATTATGTGTGTTTGTTTATTTATATTTTTGTAGTATTTATTTATTTATTACTTACATTTATATTATTATTAGATTGATACCTCCCATTTATACTCTTGTTTGTGATCTCTTTCCGTTCAGTGGTTGCCTGGAAGAGATCGCTATCAGCGATAAGGCCGCCATTTGTGGCACTAATTTAATTTAAGATAAGTTAAGTATCTACTCTGTACTTAGTGCACACAATAAAGAGTTCTATCTATCTATCTAAGTTTCACGTGTCTGTGTATTTGTGTGTGTGTGTGTCTGTGTTGTAGATCTTATTGTATACTAGCGACCCTACCCGGCTTCGCATAGGTGTATTATACCTACATATAAACCTTCCTCTTGAATCACTCTATCTATTTAAAAAAAACGCATCATAATCCGTTGTGTAGTTTAAAAGATAGTATACATATGGACAGACAGCAGGAAGCGACTTTGTTTTATGGTATGTTGTGATGAGTGAGCGCTCCTAGCGTCATTTAACTAAGTGTTCGTTAGCGATCATCTAAGTTAAGCAAAGCTCAGCACAGTCAGTCTTCGGGTGGGTGACCGCGGGTGGCATTTACAACTAAGCGCTACCGTGGCTCGGATGACACGTCAAATTGTAATTGTTGTAAAAGTCTTTAGGCGGTATAAAAACTCTGACACCAGGGCTATCCACCTGGCCATAGAACTTAGATCTTATACGGATGTTAGAAAGGCGACTCGATCTAAAGTGTTTTAAGCAGTGATTCGAGATAATCTGTGATGATGGGTTTGTAATCAATTTATATTTACTTCATGCCAGCTTATGTTTACTCAATTTGGTGAATAGAGGAGCAAGGTTTCGCCTTGCTTGTTCATAAATGGGTCAGGTTAGGTTACCCTGAATTTTTAACTAGGTATACCTAGGTCAAGTAACTTCTACATACACATATCAATTTGTAATAAAGAACATAACTCCACTAATTTTGTGTTAAAGTGTAACTTGACTCTATATGTGCACGTAAATACATCTTCCACGCATAACTAATAAGAGTGCAGAGCTACTGGATAGGAAGCATTTTGTTCTTCCATTTATCTAAGCGATCAAACAACGGTCGAAGTTTTCAGCCTCACATCTCTCCAAGCACGTTTCTATAGTGATTAAGAACCTCATTAAGGCCTGGCGTTGCAACCTCCCGGCCGCTACGGGTAATTATGCTTCTATGCACTTTATGCCATGTTTAAAGTGTAATGTACAGAAAATTACGACAGTGATCGCATAGTCCGTACAGTATTTCTTGCCTAAAATCACTGCACTGACATTTTCTGTATTAGATAGGTTTGCTATTCACTACATCCTGTTTGATTTTAGTCGAGAGGTGAGGTCCAGATTTTTTCATTTTGGATCTTCTCCTCACTAGCTAGTAGTGGAGTCAGGAACCAGCTTCAGGGTTACCCCTCTTGCTGGGGCTGGACGCCCTGGGACTCTGCCCAGGGGGCAATGTAGGGGGGGTAATCTGTACTCTTCCCCCCTCTAACGGCCCGGTGTTGTACAACAGCCGTACCGCGATGGTCTGATATTTCTAGCCTTTTTGGGGCCTCATCTTAGTGGCTGCCTATAAGCCCTCTTCCTCTTCTTCTTCCTCTTCCTCTGCGTCGGCCAACAGCAGATCTCTTGGGAGGGCTCGCCAGGTACGTACGTCTTCGTCTGGGGGTCGAGCGTGAAGCGGTGCGATGTTATGCAGATGGAGATGTGGTCCGTTGTCTGCGCGGTCGAACATGTTGCGCGATAGTCGGACAACGAACTCCCCCACTGTTTCGATTTTTAGGTCACGGGCGATGCGGTCGTTACGTACGTACCGGCCGGCTCCCGTGATGATTCGCAAGGAGGTGCTCTGCACAGCTTGGAGTCTTTTCTTCCTTGCGGCCCAGATTATAGCATGCCTGCCTAGGAGGTGCCTGTACTCATAATGGTACCTTATTGTGTCATGCCGATAGTATTAAAACAGCATATACAGGGTTATTTCTAATCAATTAGCATCCTTTTAGGGGCTTATTCTGTGGATCAAAACTAACAACTTTTATTCTACGACTTTTATCAAAACTCAAAAAAAATGTTTGTTGTTCCATAGAATAAAACCCTTTAAAAGTATTGTTCACCCGCGACAAAATGTATGGAACAGCTGATTTTTTTTGAGTTTTGACAAAAGTCGTAAAACAAAAGTTGTTAGTTTTGATGTGTAGAATAAGCCCCTAAAAGGATGCTAATTGATTAGAAATAACCCTGTATACTCACTGCACTGACTTTTCATCTGTAGAAGCTATCTTGTTCTGCCAATATCATCGAACGCATTTATTATGGCAATATAACAATTGCCTTTTCGAGTAGAACTTTCTTCTATTATTATTATATGTATACTACGGGACTAATCGCGCACTAAAATTACGAGATAAATAAATACCTCCTCATCCCGACGTTTCGGCCGAGTTGCATCGACCGTGGTCACGGGTAAACTGAAAAAAAAAAAAAACCCTTCTATGTCAATATTTATCAAAAAACAGATTCACGGCACTTTCCCTTTCCATTAGCACTCTCACGTCTTTTTCAGCAATACCGTGAATAGATTATTTCGTGTTATTATTTCAATAGCAATATCAATTCAAACTTTTAAGTGATTTGCACTCGTACATAGCCTCTCAGCAATTTTCACAATCACCCGGGAAAGTGCCATGTGCACTATTGATTAAAAATTCATAGAGCAATCGGCGTGCATACGTGGAGTATCGATGCGTCTATCGGGAAAGGTAGGGTGTAGGCATTAGAGGCTGGGGTGTCCGGGGTGCTTCGGGCGCCCGTCTGACACAGTTCCAGGCGCCGGCGCGGCGGCCGCTGCAGCCGTTGTCCCGGCCAGACGAGTTCAGACGACACGCGCCCGCAGTCCAGAGCGCTCCCGTACTTGACACCCTCAGAACTTCGCGCACGACTTTCGCATTCTTCGCCATTCAGCATTGTTCCGACAACAATAGCGATGTGCGTAAGCCCGATTCCATCTTCGTAAGTTTGTTCGTTTGTGCCGGCATTGTTGATGAAACTTTGACGTTTATCGTGGAACTGATACTTAGTGACGGTTCGTTTTTGTGCTGAAACTTGTGACGATAAAACTTTGGGGAGATCTAGATTGATCTAGCTGAATTTGGTTGGGAGGGAAAGTCAAGTCGTCAAGCTGTATTCCTTCGAAAGTTTCAAGGTTTACGAGTACGATGGTGACAGGACGTGCAACGGCCTCGAAGATGACTTCGATACATCTAAGAGGAGTGAGTACTTTACCTTTTATGACGCTGTAAACGTATTTTATGCTGAAATTTGTTTATGTCTACTTCATAAAGTCGGAGTTTTGATGGTAGAGTTACTTATTCAAAAGTGACTTGTCGTAGAGAATGAATTATGAGCACTTATGAACACCTGGTATTCTGTTTGACGGCGTAATATTTGTTGATTTTTTTTTAATTTCTCGTTTGATATACCCTTATTTAATTTATGTTGTGATATTCTCTATTCTTTTTTAAATTTCTCGTTTGATGGATATCAAAACCTAATAAGATTACTAATATTCATTTAATTATACATAATAAATTAAAACCTTAAGTTATTATGTGGTGCGGTAACAAGTTTGCGTGACCAAAAATACCAAAAAATATACTTTAAGTTTTACGTCGTTTTACAAAAAATAGCATGCATTTGCATGCTAATTTTATGCATTACAGTATGTTGGTATACATTCGTTTCGAGGGCTTTCTTGAAAGTAGTTTGACATAAAACCTTCGGCAAGTAAATCAATAACAAGTCATGTATCTGGGTCGTTGTAAATTCTCATGGACTCCTTTGTCATGCATAATTCGGTTACTAAATCATTTTCGATTGATTTTATAGCCACAATCCGGTAACACACTGTGCAAGTGGATATGCCACTCGTTCAACCATTGATTGTTCAAGTTATAACTACTTACTCTACGAAAACTTTAGTGTCTTTTCATTAGTCTATAATGTATGTAGGCGATAACTAATTACCTATCTCTGTTATAGTTTTTTTTCCAAATCTTAAAGCCAAAACGACACGATGGCAAAATTAATACACTCCCGTAGGAATTTACGCTTTTTTTTCAATTGTTCATAAATAAGCGTCGTATTCTGCTGGCGCTTCAACAATTCTTCATATTATATTCTGCATATTATAAAACTACTTCACTGAATTTTTTTTTTTTTATATAGAATTAGATAAAAAAAACTGTCCAGAATTGGGTTAGATATTGTATAACACAAAATGCCATAGACACATAATAAGCTATAAGTACGAAATAAGGACAAGAACTCCTCAGAACTTCATACCTCGGTTGCCTGAAAGAATTTGCTTGAAGCGATAAGGCCGCCATTTAGTATAACCATTTTGTAATGTTTTTGCCCTTGTAATTTGTTCTTTTCTTTGTAATGTGATTGACTAATCTAATAATCGATTATTTTTCTATGTAACTACAATTTTGAACAGCTGTTCATAGTGTAACAAAATATAAACATTTTTGAACAATGGCATAAAAATCCAATAGTGTCTCGACACAAGCTGATGATGATAATTAACCACGCTAAACATATAATTACAACAAAGTTACTATATCATGCATACCTTATCAATATTTTTTTATTAATTTGGGACACTGAAGTACACTGGGACTGAGTCAGACTATAAAATATCTAGAGCAGAAAACGCGCAATGTTTTATCAATTTATCGTAAACATACACAGTGATGTGCGCAGTGCTCGCTCCCTGACCTTTGGCGATTGATTGTTGATATTTTAAGACCAGTGCGAGTACATAAATAATAACAATTGGTCGAGAAATATCCAAGAACATTTAAATAAGTAAAGATATAATGTGTATTTACGTTTATTAGATATGGTATAGATAGGCTTTCGATTATTGAGCTATAGAATCATCAGATGTACTTTTAGAATGACTTGATGGCGTATTTTCGTAATTTTTGAACTTCGTGACTTAGAGTTAAGAAATATTTTCTTATCATTTTATACTTCTTGTATCTCATAACCAGTAATATTCCGAAAACTGAGAATAAAATAAGTGCCTATCCTCAAAATCTCATTGATATAATTTAGTTCACGGAATATCGATGCTAGCTAAGTTATGTAGGAAACAATAACTAAATTAAAGTTAAATGATTGGAGTCAACCAATCCTTTGAACCAAACCGAAAAGTTTTCTATTGAAAATCTTGCTAAGGATAGGGTTTTTTTTCCCAATTTTTTTACCGATATTGTTCGTCAGTTTAGTTCGGTGTGTAAAATTGTGTTTGTTGACAACATTTTTTATTTACTATATCACCAATTCATCTACAACAAAATATACCTAAACGCACTAGTAAATTAATATCTCCGACATAGATAATGTTATCATTATGATTGTTTTCACTACACGGAAAGTGTGAAATTATAATCGATTATTCTGCCTAAGTACAACATTTTGCTAATAGGTATTTTATTACGTTTTATTGTAACAGCTGTTTCTGAAACTGCGCGTTTATATTTTGATGTTTTGTAAGTCGCTTTATGAAGTCCTAATGCTATAGGTACTGTACTACTATACTAGGTATAGTGGCTACACAATTGATGTTCTTATAGGAATTGGCGTTGTCGGATTGGCTCTAAATCGTATATGGCCAAAATATCTAGAAAAAGATCTAATCTATTTTTTTCTCTTGTTACCATGAGATAATTTCTAAAATTTATCGATGTAGTGATTTACTCATTATTGCTGATTTTCCACAAACGGTTCAGCCGATTTCGATACAATTTAAATGGGATCATCTCTAAAGTATGGTCAACCAAACGAAAAAAAAAACATCAAAATGGGTACATCATTGGCGGAGTATTTGCGTAACATACATATAAAAATAACTACATTCAATTTGAGAATCTTCTTTTTTGAAGTCGGTTAAAAAGATAAGTTATAGTAACAGTATAAATATATTAATATTAATTTATGATTTTTTTTATCAAATTGTAAGTGGATATACGTCCGGGAAACCCCAAGTCAGATCGCAGCAAAACCGGGCCGACTACTACTTACACTTTCTCATTTCCTTACAACGTTTAAAAAATCAAGTCAAGAGAGTTATTATTATTTCAACACATAAACGTCGCCATCACATTAATCAACTCCTTTATCTACCTTACTAAATTCCTTTCATTTTTATCGTCGCCATGATTAATAAAGGCCATAAAGAGCACAAGTTTTCCGTTCCTTTTTCTCACATATGCAATTGTATATGCAATATGGTATGAGTATGGTGGCTATAGGCGGTGCAGCGCGAAACCGGTCAAGTAAGCGCAGAGTCGATTCAAGTCTACACAGTCATCGAGAGATAAGAGTAGGTGAACTGGTGAACGGGCGTTGGCTTCGCTCGTCTGTCTGGCCAGGCAGCCTGCGCTACCAGTCCGCTGTCCGTCGTCAGTTGTCTCCCGCGCTTTGTACCGACATCACGGCGCGCGCGCACTCAACGCGATGTCAAACTAGGCCGCTCTCATGTGATACACATTTCTCTTGTGTTATGGAAAAGTGTGCGCACTGACCACTTTGTAGAGCAATTTCTAATCCGACTTTATTAAACAGACGTGACTCCATTTTGTGTGCATTAAATGTTGTTTTATCTATGTGGGCTACGTGATAGAGTGTTTATTGTGTGACCGTATTGTTTCGGTTTTTGCTAGTTCTCTACCATTCCGTTAGGTAGAGGTTTCTTGGAAGTATCGCTGCAAGTTTTGGTGAATGAGTCAGTTAACAGGCGTGGGGATTGTCAGCGTCGTCAACGTCCTACCCACGATTTCTGAAGGTAAGCTGAATCGTAGAGCTAGAATTAGTTACTACATATTACGCCAACGTAGTCACAACAATGAAACTTACTCGGGACTATATCTATTGTAATTGTTATTTCAATCATAACAATGACATGACTAGTAGCGCTGTTTAAAATTATTTGTTTATCAATATTCCCTATAACAAAATACATAGTTCTCGTATCGCGTTAGGCACTATAGGCTCGCAAAGCTTTCAGTGTAATAGGAGTGCTGCACTTGCTGTGATTCAAAACACGACGTTAGTTTATCTTATTACCGGGTATTACGTATCGAATCGAGTTTAACTCGACATGTAAATGCGTGTGTTGTTATAACAGTCACCCAGTCATGCAAATCTATTTCTTATCTTTTTAAATATAACCAAATCTTCAGGTATCCTTAATTTAAAATCGGGGTCACAAAACCAGAATTTTATTATGTGTGATCGAAATGGTCGATGAATCAGATATGCTGCAGGATTTTAACGTTAAGCGTGATCTCAACTGAAATTTTGTTACCTGTTTCTACAAAGGTCAAGTGTTTTATGTTTTTGTTTCTAACGGCTAAATCAAGCTCCAAAGGTTAATGCTCGTATGGATTTCGAACAAAGAGCTTCTTAGCTATTAGTGCTTCATAGTTTGTTTTTATTACGGCTAAACATAGGTAGGTACATGTTTTGGTTATTTACCTTAACCTAGTCTAATCTGCAACAAAACCACTGAATCTCAATTGAGTGTATAAAATAACAAAAGTAATAAAGATCGCATTTTTAGATACCTAACTTGCATAGGTATTCCTTATAAAATGACGTATCGTTTTGGAATACTAGTCAATCCTTTGCTTACACATGATATTGCTCACAAATGACTCCGTGAAAGTAGGTATAACTTTCTTTTTTCTGCAAACAGTGTGCATTCATTAGCAAGTCGCCTGTCAAAACAGAGCGCGCTCTAAACGCTTTCTTAGTTTCATTACCGAATGCAACAAAACCATCTAACTTGCTCTTCGGAGAAATGTATACTTACCACTTGCCTACGTAAGGGATGCGGAAATGGTTCGGCTTATGAAGTTCCAGGAAACGCATGTCAGCTGCGCGGCTATTATTCACTGGTCCTTTTTGAAGGATATTAATGGTGCTATAGAGTCAGCGGGACGGTTTGCGAGAGCCAGTGACTCAGAGCCTAAAGCTCGTGGCCTTGGAGGCATCCGCCTCTGTCGCCGGGTCGCAAGCGCAGGTGCGCCCGGCGCCAAGGGTCGCCGACCGGCACTACAAAACGATTAATTTCCTGTACCTGCGAAATCAATCCAGATTTATTACAACTGTACATAGAATCTCGTCAGAAAATAACGCTCCAGTGCTTCACAATTTCGCGTGAGTCATATCTCACAAATTCTTTCATTGGATCCGCTTGTATTTCATTTTGGAACACCCGCTTTGGACAAGTGCGTGTGTAAAGACTCTTCAGTATAATCAATAATCGTTTCTGTTTCTAGAAATTCTCAAGTGCCGTTCGTTGCTGATTACTGATGGCCCCTACCTTGCGATTCCCGCTCGACTAGTCTTGTTTTTATCATTACGATTCCGCCGGTTAACAAGAAGTTGCATACAAGTTGCATTGTTGCAGTCTGCATTGGCATCTTGTCCAGTCTCTTATTTGTAACCTTGGCTAGCTTGGAACAAATGATAACATCTATAGCTTTGGTTATTTCGGAACAAATCGCATTGTGACCGAATCTTTAAAAGAGCATTGACGAAGCCGCCTTTGTTCTGAAATGAATTATTATTCAAAGATGTTTTGTTTATATGCACTAACGATCGTGTACCAACATCAATGTCAATTGTTACAAAAGCTATACAATTACGTTAGACCTTGCGAGCTCGCGACGTATCAAAGAGTATAAAATGGTCATTGGTTACCCTCACGTGCTGGTCTCGTATAGTTTATCTTATAGCCGGTGTTTACGTCCGGACTAGGAAGTTGTTTGGTGCAATTATATGTAATTTTCATGACGGCAAAAACTAGCGTTGGTAGATGCTTTATCTTCATGTACAGTTAGGCTTCATCTTCTCTGTCATTGGTGGTGATGGGATGCGCTGATACCGTATTAACATGTAATATTTCTTCTTGTATTGTATCTCGTATGTTATACACGTGTCGAGTGCGTGTATCTGTGTTGGCTTTACGAAGTCAGTTTACAAGGTTTATGTAAAGTAGGGTTGTGATTTGGGACCTCGAGTTCTACTTTGTATTATTCCATTTCCTGTATTTGATCTGTGAAATGTTATCAAAAGAAATTGCGTTTATCCGATATCATACCGTTCCTTGGATATCTAGAGTACGTAGTCAGTTCGTGATATTCTGCAAGTAATCATAAAGAGTGTTTCCATCATCATTAAAATACAGTTAGGCTCGGTGTTTTATAACTCGGAGCTAAATCAAATTATAACCGCTACGAAGATAAAGCTCGATATTAAAAGCATTAATCGTATAATAGCGTGGTCCAGAGGGAGAGTAGAATATAACGCTTGGCTGGGCAGGCTCCGGCTTCGCCTAGGCCACGCTTCGCCGGCCTCGACTTGTCGGCGACTAACGACCATATCTAGCTATTGTTGTTTTGGCATCATTATCAATCTAATTTGTGATATTATTAGAGATTAAAACTTTAAATTCTGCCGGGTTATAAATAAATTAACTTTGCTATTAGCCATGTTTCATTCTAGCGCTTTAAAAATGCCAGACTAGCCACAGCCTATACCAACTTAGTCACATTAGGCGTTAATATGAAGTAGGTACTACATTAATTAGCTATAACAGCGCAATTATAATGGTGTGTGAAGTATGTAATTTGCTCTTGATTTTTTCAGAATGTTTCTTTGGGTTCCATAGTTTTAAAACAGCTTTCTGGTATGAAGATAGTAACGTACGACATTTGAGTATTCAATACTGTACCAGCATACTAATAAAAGTAGTTTCCCTGCTCATAAGCAGGGAAATTAACTACGTTTATCACTTGACTAGCCAGCCATGCTTCGGCCCTAAGGCGACTGCCTCTTTGGCGATGTTTATGTTATTGATTCTAAAAACATTTAAATATGTATCGTTATTAGTATCCTAAATCGCATTTAAATTCACTGTAGAATTTGAAATACATAGTCTTAGGTTATAATATTTAGTTCTATTAGTTATAATTCATTCACCTGAATAAACAAAAAGTGTAAACTCAAAACGAACTGACATTTTATTTCAACAGAGTTTGATACACTTTACATCTGGACCAGTCACGAAACACCAAGCACGCTTCCCTTGAAATGACCAGATAACCGATTGTTCTGTAAATCAACACAGTCAGGGCGGGACTCCACAGAAGCGGAGACGAGCGGAGAGGAGTTGTTTTTTAAACAACTAATAGAATTGTGTTATTGACACATCTCTCCGCTCAGCTGCAGTGGAGATCGCTGTGCGGAGATTTGTAATATTTGTATGGCGCGATGGAAGCGGAGATGTGGGCTGTGCGCGGACGACGCGCAGTGGAGACGAGAAATGTGAGCGGCGTGCAGCGAGCGATGTCACCCTCCCCCCTCTCGCCCGCCACTAACCCGCAGAGCCCCGTGCGTGCGCCGCACTCGAGCTGAAAAACATCTCTTCTTGCACAGCACACAGCACACCGCACACATCTCCGTTTTGGTGGAGTCCCCCGAGCTGAAAAACATCTCTTTTCGCACAGCACACCGCACATATCTCCGCTTCGGTGGAGTCCCGCCCTCATGATCGTGATTTGCTAATAAATGTATAGATTTCGCACATTTACGTAAACAAACAATGCTGCAAAACATATTAGTTAGGGTAATTTTTGTGAACGTTGGAATATAAAAGAGTGATATTGACTTTGTTTAAAACGTTCTCATTCATATTTTGTACACATATTTTGAACGTTATAGTTCACACGTGATGCTTCCAGGTTAATCAAATAAATGTGCCGCTTATCTAATATGTTTTCCTTCAGATAACTAATTATGAGCAAACTTTTCAGACAGATCTTATCTCTAATATGAGTTTGTTAATCACCGACAAACTTCGACCTTAATAACAACTTTATAAGAACGACGTAATGGTTGTATTAATTTGGTTCGTTAAATTTTATAGCTGTTGCTGTGTACTCGGTCTCGCTTTCTGCTTTTCTTTCTTAGTGCCTGTCATTGCTATCGTGATCGTTTGCAGTTATCTTTGAAGTTGTTCTTTGTATATCTCATAATTTTGTCGTCATTGGCTTATATTATGTGAAAGCTATAAAATTACCATTGTGAATGTATTATTATCAAGGGGTTTTTAGCCGCAATCTGACTTGAAACATTATTCTCTTTCTATTGTGTAGTTATAGTTACTTAAAGATAGCCATATCAGATTTGCAAAGTGGAATGCCAGTGAGCAGCGCACTTTACAAATTTACTTAATTATAAATGAAAATTTAAATTGAATAAATCTAAGAAACAACATTAATGATAGTGATAATTTCATAAATATATTATTTTTTAATAACGACAATAAAATTAATTAAATGAACTTTTAATAAATAAATTATTTATTTAAATTAAAATTTTCCAAAAAAATATAATGATAAATAACAACTTTTCAAATTTACGAAAAACTCACCCAGTTATCAAAGTTATTAACGGATCATTAATTAATTTGCCTTCACCCTCAAATATTTCATCCTGGAGAAATTCCAGATCATTATTAGCAAAGGTAGCAAAAGTAGTAATTACAAGTAAAAGTAAATAGCACGTAGGACTGATGACCGATGGGGTCGGAAAATCGAGGACCACGTACCTTGCGCTTGCAGGTGCAAGCGCAGCATAGGACGTCTATCCACAAGGTAGACGGATAAATCAAGACCGCAAGATCGTGCTGGATGCAAGCTGCTCTGTTAAGCAGGATTGGGTTATCCGCAGCTTCATCACAGCCGCCAAGTTGTACGATTTGGCTTATACATATGACCTACCACATACATCTTCCATCTGATGTTCAATGATTTCAGCGTCGCGTGTAAGAGCGCTTGTTCACGGCCGTTTTTTCCACCGCACAACGGACCGTCAATAAACAAAAGCCTACATTTTTCGCCGGATGCATGTCCGGCGTTCATTATAAACCATACACCACCGCGAATCCGGTGAAAAAAAACCGGTCCGTTGTCCGGTGAAACAAAGTGCCGTGAACAAGCGCTCTTAAGATAGGTAACAATTCTGTTACGTCAAATCTCAACAATCGGTACCTCAGCCGTGGTGGCACAACGGGTTAAATCCGCATTTACATTACAATTGCCTGCATTGTATGTCGGGTCACAGGTTCGAGGTCGCGACCGCCTTGCATTCGCTTTTAACACTTTAAATTCTTAGGCTGTATTACCTTCTAATTTTGTACCGTATAAATTTCAGCTATTGTATCATTTAGGTAATACTTGCACTCAATCGTCACATGAGGAGATCCGTAGAAGAACCAAGGTTACCGACATAGCCCAGCGGATTGGCAAGTTGAAGTGGCAATGGGCAGGGCACATAGCGCGGAGAACTGATGACCGATGGGGTCGAAAAGTTCTTGAGTGGAGACCACGTACCGGCAAGCGCAGCGTAGGACGTCCACCCACAAGGTGGACGGATGACCTTATTAGGACCGCAGGATCGCGCTGGATGCAAACCGCTATCAACCGGTCTTATTGGAAATCATTAGGGGAGGCCTATGTCCAGCAGTGGACGTTCTATGGCTGATATGATGATGATGATCGTCACAATGGTGCATCGACTAGAATCACAACTATCCAATCGAATGATCTTTTTTCTTATTAAATTTCTCCGAGTATATTACTATCTATTTTCTTCACTTGCACCGATCCTAAAATGGCTCAAATTTTCAGCTCTCCCCTTATTAGCATCGTATGGCATTCATTTATTGTAATATTTAATTTTTGCATTCAAATATTCTTTCTGACTTTCCGTTCATTTACTACATCACACCAGTCTAATCAATTAGGCTTTCTTGTTCATACTAAGTTTACCTACGATACCATACCAAACCCTGTTCTCGGCATTCGACTTGATAAAAGAAGCAGACGTTCATTGACCACGACGTCGCGTCATGAATAACTCCCGATTTTTAAGCATTAGCATTCTATTTTTGTTATTCGTATCAGGCGTCGATTGTTGTAGGCAGCCGATTCAAACGTAATGAGAGGTGGAGGCCCCGAGAGCACCTGCTGGCCGATTGGAAATTAAAATCGATGCCAATTAATATTCCTCCACCGCTTAGCACTCGTTCTCTGTGAATTCGAGTTTTCATTGAATCGATGCTTATTCAATGATTAAACTCTTGTATGAACCTTTAGTAAATCGTTTCGTATTTGTACTCGAACAGTATTTATTTATTCCCCAATTCCTTGTATTTGTTACACTTTTGTGTAGCTAATGCAGTCCAAGCTTGCCGTATTAGAGCTGAACTACCTTGCCCCTAATAGCGAGTTACACGGGTCCACGAACAGCCATTGTTAAAATGTCGCCATTCGTTGTAGCTGCTCCTCGTACTGTAATAATCACAGTTTCATTTTCAGAAACGTAATCTAAAGTCTACAAGATAATTCGTGAATTGCCGGTAAAACCCTTCATTTACAACCTAGAAATACCGCAGGAAATTGTCAATGAAGTTTTTAAATTCTCTTGTAAACTTACTTTGGCAATGTCAACTATTTTAAGCTTACGTAAGCAATCATTCTGTTTACGAACGTGGAATTTACGTGTACGAGATTTCTTCTTGTAAAAACCAATTGCTTAGTACAGATAGGCGATAACGATAACAAGTTTCTGTTTCAATGAATATAAATAGATCAAAATGTAGACGAAGTTTCGGATGTAATGGTGCTTCTCACGAAGTAATGTTTATGTAACTTGACTGCCCTTCTGGCATTTGATACTTTGCTTCCTGCAGCACTAAATGCCGATTTTGCTCACTATTTGACGTTGAGTAATTTGCTATTTTAACAGAACTCAATGCACTAAGCCATTCATGAGAATAGTCATATCGATGATGTTTTTTTACCATGATTCATAAGACAACGTCTTTAAGTGCCTACTATTCGTTTGACTCATCAATTAGACCTCATTAATGTGAGTAAATGTTACGAGACCTATTTAATATGCTAAGAGCAGCAATCATCATTTTGAGGAAGCGTGTGTTAATGCTGACTCAATGTTTCTTGTACCGTTGTCTTGTTTACAGCGTATTTAGCATCTTTATTATGTAAGCGTTAAATGTTAATATTTCCTGTACATTCTATGCATTTATTTAATTACTATCATATAGTTAGTTACATGAATAGTAATGGCATCAGGTGTTGGTCTTTATGGTTTCTAGCATATGATAGAATACCAATTTAGCGCGTCATAACAAACAATGTAAATATTATTGTAAATGTTAGACAAGCTCATATAATCAGGAATATTGTTGCACGCTCGATTAGTGTTGCGTGTATGTAAAGCTGAACTCTTGGCCCGGGTTCAAATTATCGATGCTATTTCAACATTCTCAAGCGAGTGGCGCTACTACTGTCATAATATATTACTCTCCGCTACTGCTTCGTTTGTCATTCATCGTTGGCATACCGAAACATTTTTTGTGTTGCTTCTTGTGTTTGCTCAGGGTTCAAGGTCTTTCTCGCTTGATAAAATTGAGTGAGCGTCTACACTCTACATGTTAATTAAATAAACGTTACTCATTGTCAGTTCCGTATTGGTATCGAATATCAGCTAGGCTGGTCTTCGATTGCATTGGTTTGGTGCATGTGCAGTAGGCGGAATGGCACGCAGCCGCGGCCGGCGCGGGCGCACCGCGACGACGCTCACCACAAGGTCGACGAACGACTTTCGCACGTTCCACCAACGATCAGGTTTTGTCACAGTTGTTGCCTCTAGTTTGCTCAGTCGGGCTATGCAACCGCATAGCTGTGATTCAAATCTATTGAATTGAACTGTGCTTGCAGTATTTTAGATGAACGTAAAGTACTGTACTATATAATAAGGAAGCGTAGTGTTTGTTTGTATCAACTATTTAGGTTGTTTAAGTAATGTTTAGATAGTTCTATTATCTTACCATTTCGTATTTACCCTGTTTCTTTAATGTTTCGTTACGTTTTTTATTTCAGGTAGAAATAATGTTATTATTCTCAACTGTGTAGCCTACATTTCGATTTTAATCTAAACAGTCTGTTCAAGTATTCTATCCAACCAGATGTGTGTCAATATCAATATGTGCATTTTCTATCACATGTCCAAATTCGTTTGTTCCCGTGGGTGTTACGATAATGTTTTCAATATGTCTACGTGCCTGTTGTGCTTGTGACACTAGTAAAAATAAAACTTGATTCTTCACGGCCTATCTGTAGGCGGTTTATCTCGTCACCCACGTGTTTTGTCTGCCGCTGTGTCAAAAGTTGAATTCTCGTGTCTAATCTACCAGCGTCCTTGTTTTGAAACAACCGCTGTTTTGGGTCAGGCTTGATAATATTAATTTGAGAGTTATATATCGCGCCGTTTGGTCGACCTACTGTGCACCTTTATCATTTTTCTCCGATGGAAATAATATATTGTATGGTTAGGATAATTAATCAAAGCGATAGGCCGTTTGTTTGATCGACTCTCGGCTTCGTGCGTATCGTTACATAGAGTCTATTATCTACGGGTATTTGTCGCTTGTAAATGCGGGCTGGGTGTGGAATAGGGTAGCCGAGCGCGGTATAATTTATTGTATTGTGCCATAATTTGGGTCAATGGTTGCGGCGAAATAATATCTTTCTTTTCTTTTGTGGCATCGTTCGTGTGAGAATTTGCCGTTCTAATTTTTATCGGTACTGTTTTCCTCATATCGTCTTGTCTTCTTCCGCCTTGTTGAAGCTTTGCTACAAAATTATTTTCATTTTCATGTATTCCAGCACTCATAGGAGCATAGGAATAAACAGCGTCGACTGCTCTAGAATCTCGCAGTCGACCTACATATTTCTGTCAATGTCACAACTTCACAAGCGTGTTAGCTTCTGAAATGTGTAGTTAACGTTTTAATTTCTTAATTAATAATTCGTGAAAGATGTCCGTCACCCCTGGCGTCCCATCGTGGCGTGGGCGGCGCCAACGGGTTCATTGGACACTCCGGGTACGCGGAAACGTTATTTTGCATCGTTTTCATCCACTACGTCACTGTCTTCATCCAAGGATTTGTCAACTATATTATTGCATGCCAAAGCGGGATTATATTTAATTATTTGTGAAGGTTTTTAGCGCTGGAAATAACTTTTATGTATCTCTACATGGCTCGTTGTACAAAAATAATCCATGTACTGCTTTTACGGAGTTATATTGAGTAAAGTAGGTTTGTAACTCATGCGTTAACCTACAATTTAATAGTCATTTATTCAATTAATATCCCATGTTTCTTGTATTGTTTATTGAACTAGAAATCTTGAGTATTATGAATTCTATTTTTGTAATGGAATGTTTTCCTGTTAGATATTTATTTCGCTTTTTACTTATATAGATGTATTTATTATGCCTATTTCCTTTATTATATCATTGTTTGTGTTAATAATAACTGTGACTAAGTGAAACTAGCTTTGTTTTTATTTTAGTTTTAATGTTTTACCTCTAAGACACTCAACACAAATATTTATATAGAACCTTTAGCGCTTTTGGATTATTTAGAAAGCCATTCCCAGAGAAAGACAATTCACAATGAAATGACAAAGATATTTCGCGGAAAAACGAGTTGTTTACGAAAGAAACAATTTCCTTTTCTATAAGACATTTCCCAATGTAAACTTCTCGGAAGCGGTCCATCACTTAGATATCAGTTTATGTGTACCTTCGTCGGAGGAACCTTACAGCTGTCCTAAATAAACATTCGCATCCTTACGTGCAGCCCTCAAACTACCGAAAGACTGTAAATGTTTTATCGTTGCTGAAACATACACAGTCAAAGTACCTCCTCCATGTGATGGGGAAAAGCCACGAAGACACATACATAGACATGCACAAGTATGTCGAGTAGATAGATCCCGCCCTAGTGGGTGCTTTTGCGTGCTATATCATATTTATCGCATAATGCTGAATTCGCACGATCCCGCTTTGTTGGTCGTGCTAATGAACCCAATGTCAACCTTAGAACAGCATGTAAGTATTTGACTCATTGTACCATTTTAATTTCCTATAATTAATATTTGCTAGATTTGCGTAGATGTCGTTTCTTGACTCATGAACTTTTGCACTGCATAATTACGTCAGCAGCATAAATGTTATTTTAATCCTGAGAATTGAGCTTCGGTTACAAGTGGTGGTGAAGGCCCACTTCCCCACGCCCAGGAAGTTTTGTCGGGGCACTTACCCAGCCTGATTTATGAGTCGTAAAATTCATAAGCGGCCCTCGCCGAAGCGTTATGCGAGCTTCTCCATCATTAATACCGGGTTATAGCCTTCAATTGACAGCCAAATCGCTACCGTTTACTGAATACGATCGATAACCTGCAGATAATGCGATTGGCGACAAGATCGCACTGTTATGCACATGACTCGCACGTACTCAAGGGGTGCATATTTCAATTGAAATTACAAAATAGTGACGCAACCGATCGCTGTTTATCGGCGCGATAATTACCGATACTCGGTATGATTACGCGATCTTTCCGAGCAGGTAAACACGATTGCACGTAGTAACTGAAACATGTACGCGTATAGGCGCTCAGGTGCTTCAATCGGACCAAAAGTCTCGATACGATTTTGATTAATAACAACATTGTAATGAGACTGAAGTGGTAGCGGAACTTTCGGTCCACTTTTTACATAACGTGCGTAGACACTTCATCCATTACAATATTGTTGGTGTCGCCAGATTAGATAGCGGTGACAGGCGGGAATGTTTGTCCACGGTGTTTGCGCAGCCTGTTTGCCGGTGCCGGTGGCGCCCAATTTCACCCATTATGCCCATGAATATTCAACCTTATCCTCTGACGACATGAGCATAAATCAATAAACCATATCTCGCTAACGGACCGATTCAGCGACCATCGTGTTCGTCAGGTATGTCCCTTGTTAGTCAAACACGAATGTAAATATCCATGCGCCCAAAATGTACCCTAGATAAACATTATACACCGTTATATTCTCGGATGCATTTACGAACGCTATAAAATCTGTTTTCACTGATAAACGAGTAAACGTGCCGGTAACTCCAATAAATTGGAAATCGGAGTGGCTCTATAAAATTTTCCATCGGTCGGATAATAAAATTCGATTAGCCATATTATTTTAGCACTTTTCGAGTGTAAGTACACTGTATAGTGATTGCGTTTTCTGGACCGCTTTTGTATCCTGGTTGTGATAAAACGGAACGA
The DNA here is from genome assembly GCA_949316475.1 of Hypomecis punctinalis. Lineage (NCBI taxonomy): Eukaryota > Metazoa > Arthropoda > Insecta > Lepidoptera > Geometridae > Hypomecis > Hypomecis punctinalis. Next base: position 17,808,648 of record OX438810.1, read on the forward strand.
CTGCATCTCTTGCATCGGGCCGAGAGCCAACTAAATGAAGCAAGCCAGATAGAAATTCCTGAACGTAAACTTTACGTTTTAATCTCACCGATACGCACGTTTCCAAGAATATAATTTCATTTCCTCATTCAAGTCAAGCATGTTTTAAACGATAAGCATGAAAATGTCTAATAACACTGCATTAGTTTTCATATACTTGGTAATTTTAGCTGTTTGCATTTTTATTAATTGCTAATTGGTTAGGTGTTTCGTTTCTGTTTGATTGTAGGCAAGAGTCAAAGATAAAAGCTTTTAGTGCCGAGCTAGAGGCTGTAATAGAATCCTTGCCGGCGTCAGGACGGCGCCCCGTCTCTTGGCAAGCCGTCAATGAACATTCGCCCAGTCATTACATCCAAATGTCCTCGTATATGTCAAAGTTGAGAAAGTTCACTTTACGAGCCTCGTGCTTTGGTTATGTTAGCGATTTCATGAGATCGTGTTCGGAAACTCAAGGTACATTTACTCGTTAGTTTAGTGATGTATGCTTTAAATTAAAAGATCTGAGGAGATTCGGACTTTTATGTATGGCTCGACATACATAACCTGTCCTGGATCTCAATATGGCGGACAGTGATGTCATATTCAGTATTGACACATAAACAACTTATTTCAGCCCTCTGCATGCCATAAGATTCATCCCTCATTCGACAACTATTCTGTACCAGTCTAATCCAGATTTTGTCGCAGATTTTCTGAATGTCGTCACGCTATTTGCATACCTGCTAGTATAGTAAATTGTTAGTTTTATGATGATGAGATTAATAATCAACAAAATAAAATTACGCGTTGAAATATTTACATTTATGAATTCAAATATATCTGTTAGAAGGTTTCTTGGTTTGACTTTTTCAAAATGACTGATAGTGGACATACCAAAGATGTAACACTTTACATTACAAATGAACTGGTCTGCTTTTATTTGTTATGCTTTCAGCAGTCACGCTATAGATTTGTATCCGTTTAGTGACTAAAAGGTTCCAATCAACATTATTGTTCTAGTTCCCTTCGTTCTATTGTCGTTGAATAAATGGAATTGATTTTGATTCCAAGCAAGCGGATCGAGCCCATTCATTTGCTGGACCATTTGTATTTCAAATTATGGTCAAAGCGTTCCATTTATCTGCTGTCCTAGTTGATTGCGGAGTACTGATGGATGGATTGTCAAATATGTTTCTGTTGGGTAGTTGGGTGCAGGGTTGCCAATGCCTATTTCCCTAATTCCCCGAAAACCAAAGTACAATTCTTCATATTGGAGAGAAAAAATATTCCGGTTCCTCTTAAATTTTAACCAAATTAAAACCAAATTTGTCTGTAGGGGTACTCTACCCATATAATACATACTTCACAAAAAAAAACAACTGTCCTATACATAGGTATGTCAATATTATTTTGTCGAGAGTCACTCTTGTCAATGTACTCGTGTTCGAATATTTTTATCTGTGCAGGAATTTAAATTCCAAGTCAAATGTGATCTCAAATAATTGCTATTATTGGAGAATCGCGATAATATAAACAAATTAATCTTCAATCTAATCTTTAACTAACGTTATTAACAATTTACCGAATCATAACATTTATATACATTTTTTGAGTATGGTCAAAACATGTTTTCCATATTTTTTCAACGCAATTCTGAGAAAATTAAAATCTCTAGATAAATGTTGAATCACGAACGACGATAGTGACACATATTTCAAGTCCAACTACACAATAAAAATAGTGACAAATATGTATGTGATTCATACGTAACGGAACAGAGATAATTGAACAGCTGAAATTGTTTGCAAATGTTTTTAAAATTACCATAAATGTACTATAAATTATTCTACATGACATTTCCAATAGTCTGCAACCTTTAGACACAAACTCCACCAAAACGTGCGTGCGTAAAATTGTGTGCAGTGAGCGAGCGGTAGTCTTAGAGATGCCAAAGAAAATCTTGTAAAGTCGGCCCAGACTTTGTACAGTAGCCCATTAAAGCGTTAAAACATTTTAAAAACCATTAAAGCAAATAATTTAATATTGTACAAGATAATGGCCTAAGCTCTATATATTTTTGCATTAGGTATCTCTTTTGCTTCTACATTATCATGTCTGTCGGTAAGACGCTAGTCTGTTAGACATGGCATGAGCCTTCCCAATTGAATTCCAATGAGATCGGTAGATCATATTTATTTTCGCTTGCGGTCTGTTTGGACTGAATCTTATTTTGTACTGTGCTCAGTATGAACTAATTTTAAAATCAACTTTTCCCAAAATGACTGAATTTCAAAATGGCTATTTTCTAGAATATCAAAATGTAAAATGTCAATCTGAAGTACAATCAGAAACATTATAGCATGAAAACATTTAAATCAGATATTTTTCGTAAATAATAATGCCCCTTCTCATTGTGAGTTGTGTGTGATATGTTCTACTAATGAAAATAAACAAACTGTAATAAATATTAAAACTGTAATGAAAAATAGAAATATAGCTTACTAATTGGTCATCCGTCCACCTTGTGAGAGGACGTCGTAGTACTTGAATTTAGTAGTAAGTAGTAGTTCATAAGACAGAATTTTTTTTTATTTTTATTCAAAAAACAATTAAAGCAGTTGTGGCCTAGAGGTCGTGACACCCGCCTTTATCTTATCTTATCTTATAGAGGGGCCAAGAAATAACTCGGACACTTCGACCCATTGGGATCTATTGTGGTCCCCTAGATAACTTACTCCTCCCCAGTCTCGTCGAAAATTGTTCTCATGAGTTTTACAACGAGACTAGGAGATACGAGCCTATAGTCTTCTGGTTTTGGATATCCGACGCCTAGGAGACTCATTCGCTTACTAGCCATTGCATCGCATGTGCACAGAAGGTGCTCCATGCGTTCCGTATGTTCCCCACACAACCTGCACATGGGTGTCGCGGTTAGACCCATCTTCATGAGCATGTCGTTGGTACCAAAGTGCCCAGTAAAGGCCCCAAGCAGGTAGCGGATTTGTCCCCTGCTCATGTTCCAAATGCATTCCCGGGCTTTAAACGTAGAGCCTAGGAACTTCTTGGAGTGTTGTAGACCGGTATTAGACAGCCAATAAGTTCGCTGTCTGTGATCTGCAAACTCCCTAAATGCGGCTTTCACGAGACACGTTGAAATGCCTACACATGGCTCTGGACCCACAAAATCATTTGCTGAGCCCTCTCTTGCCAGTTCATCGGCCACTTCGTTACCATGGAATCCTTTGTGCCCAGGGACCCACATCAGTCTTACCCTGTTGTGCCTCCCAAGCCTGTTTAGGGTCTGGATAGCATCCAGAATAAGTCCGGAGTCCACTTTGTAGGATGCCATGGCTTTGATTGCAGCCTGACTGTCACTAAGAATATATATGGATTTACCACTGGTTCCTCTATCTATATTCTCTTGAGCGCAGGATATTATGGCATATGTTTCTGCTTGGAATACAGTTGCCATCTTCCCTAAGCTTTTGCTACATTTGTAGCCTTTTGCGTATATGCCCGCTCCTGTACCTGATTCCATTTTGGATCCATCAGTGTACCACACCAGACTATCTTGCTCTGGTGGATCAAGTCCCTTCGTCCAGTCCTCTATTGTAGGGATTTGGACCTTAAAAGATCTTTCAAACACAAACACAGTTTGCATTTTATCGGATAACATGCTTGTTACCCGATCTAGGCCTTCGTTTTCGTCGAACTTTGTATGGTTAGTCTTTGGCTTAGAGGCATCCCATAGTCCTGCAACAGCAAGACGATGTAGTGTCTTCCTTGCCTCGAGTTCAACCATCATATGCAGTGGAGGGATATTGAGGTATCTCTCAATCGCTGCCGTAGGTGTTGTCCTGAAAGCACCCGTGATGCCAAGACACACTGTTCTTTGTAACCTGGTGAGTGGCGCTTTGCACGAGGCAAGCTTTGTTCTAGGCCACCACACTATGCTGACACCCGCCTTACAATCGTGAGGTCGTGGGTTCAAATCTCGGTCCCGTGCCAATGAGTTCTTTGGAATTTATGTACAGAATTTCACACCACTGGCTTTTCGGTGAAGGAAAACATAGTGAGGCAACCTGCATATGTCCGTAGAAGAAATTTAATGGCAAGTGTGAATCCATCAACCCGCACTGGACAAGCGTGGTAGACATGGCCCAATCACCCTTCGTGGGTAGGCCTACGTCCTGCAGAGGACTATTCAAAGGCTGATACAGTACAGTACAAACATATAATATGTGCGTTTATGTCATTACCAACTGACAGATTCCAGGATTGCATTCTCTCTATACTTGCTGGTCTGGCTTGCATCTTGCTGGTCTATACAAGTGCTGCCAAGATATTTTAGCATTTAGATGACATTGACATGAGATGAGAGTTTGGGTGTGCACTATGCAATAAATAATCCTACGTAGCAGCCTCAAAATAAAAACTAATCTCTATGGTGGTTTTTTCACTTTAGTCGCATGTTCCTACGAGCATATAATATATATTAGCTAAGAGAAAAGAGCCACGGCTATGTAGTTTGACATTTTACTTGCTTTATAACATAATCCCGAGCAAATTCAGAGTTAATATGGCAAATAATTATTAAGTATAGGTAATGTAAAATAATATTATGCAAAATGTAGATCTCGTCGAGTTCTGTCACTCTTGTGAAGCCAGTAATGGTCTAGAATTGACAGTTACAGAGATAAACCTTTAAGTTTGACGGATCTCGAAATGTTTCGAAAGGTATTGTTTCTGATTGTACCTGTTCCGTCAGACATTTCAAAAATGGTTCATTCATGAACGATGTCAATTAGAAAATCAGACATTTTGGGAAAAGGTGATTTTCAATTTAGTTCATTTAGAATACAGTACAAAATAAAATTCAGTCCAAACAGACCGCAAGCTTATTTTCTTAGTGATTGTTGCGGACAGATAAACCCTAACTGAAAATGTAAAGAGCCTAGGTTTCATTCTAGCTTTCGTTATCGATACCTTTGTAATTGTATAAATTTTAGATTTCGCTTTTCGCCTTGGTACCGGACTTAGTCCGGTACTTACGTATGATGTTTTGAACTAGCGTAAATGTGTGATTCAATTTTTAAGTAAAACGACTCTAGGTCGTTGTTTATTTGCGCCTAGCTATGTAAAACGATAGTGCTAAGCTAGTGAGAAGATATTTAGCAGGCTATATCATGTAAATAAGCCCTAGTGTGCAAAATAAACCCGAAACTTTCTCTATGTAATTACGAAGTATATAAGCGTAATTAATGGTATATTATGGCATGGTTTTAAGGTTTCATGTGAAAACTACTTATTTAAGTATGTAAATAAGCGGAAAATGTTGTAAAATGGTTGTAAAATGGTTGTATATTATGTAAATAAATGCTTTGATGTTTGGTTGTTTTGGTTGACCCTTGGTACGTTGGAAGCGAGGAGGAATGGTAGGTATGTCGGATAATACATACCGAGGTAAGATTACGGCGAGGTTACGTATAGGAAATAGGAAATAATGGTAAATCCTAGGAAGTCTAGGCAGTCTGGCGCGACGCGGATGAGCGAGAGAGAGGGAACTCGGACTCTCTCGCTCACACGGAGTGCGCGCTTGATTGGATGGATGCACGCGACTCGCACTGAGCGCGATCCCCGCGAGGGACGGGTGGGAGTCGCGTGTATAAATATAGGCCGGCCGCGACCGGCGAGTCACTTGCCACCCACGACCTCGCCGTAGAAGAAGCTTCGTAAGAGGAACCTCCTCCTCCGACGTATCAGCGGTAAACCACTACTCAACAAGCGACCAATATTGAAGGACTCATGGAAAGTCGAGTTTGATTGCATCACGGTGCACTTCATTACTCCATAACAAATCTTCGAGCCGGATCACCCGATTGAAGAGGGTCATCCCAGCAAGCGCCCACTGAGTTAGAAGCACTCGTGGGACGAATTTACGTCGGAGGCGCCGGTCCCCACTGAGATTGCGATCGTACCGCACTCGTGGGGCGAAGCATATGAAGAAAGTACCCGTTGAGCTACATTATAGAAGCGCTCGCGGGACGAAGTTGACACACGTGTGCGTGGCCGTAGCGCGCGCGTTGATGTCTTTTGTGAGCAGCAACGACTCGTAGCGACTTCTACGTACGTTGCGAGCTACGGATTGGGTATCACACGCCCTTCCGTAGCGCCCTCGTGAAAAAAGAAGAAAGAAGACTCCGGTGGACGACGCCTTAGCATTCAACACGCTAGGCGGTGTAGTCCAGGGATCGCTGCCGCGCGTATCGAACTTTGCGCGCGGTCCGAGCTAGCGACCGGGCCTCGCACTACCCGGTCGTGAAAAATCCCCACCGAAGTGAAGAAAGAAGGCTGGGTGAACCGAAGAACACCGAACGGTGCGACCGCTCCGGGTTCATCGGGTTATAGAAGATCACCCAACGGTGCGACGGTTCCGCATTCAAGAACACCGAACGGTGCTGCGTCTCCGTGAAAATCGGCGGGCAAGTCCACGAAGACGCAACATCGCTTCGGACAAGTGAACGGCGGGCCGAACACTTCGAGAGCGCCGTGTATAAGAAGAAGGAGCGACGCTCGGAGTGAAGTATTACCCGCGCCGGTAAGAGTGTGAGTGGCGCGGCGCCGGACTGTAGGCACGCTGACGTGGCTGGCATTCCCACCAGTCACCGAGCAACCCGCTGCCCTCACATTCCTCTGCCGGGGGGACCCCACCCCTCCTATCCTGCACGACCATCCATCCTCAAGGGAGCGTATCCCGGCCTAAAAACCGGGCCCTCCCGCGAGACCGTTAGGGACTGTTAGGGCCGATAGGGAGGTAGGGAATTAGGGACACGTAGGGACGTTAGGGGGGCTACAATGCCGACAACAAGGAGCAAGAACGTTGACGGGCAAGAGCTACGAGTCTACGTCGACTACCCCGCGTCACCATCCACCGCACAACCATCGGCGCCGGCGGACATGCCCACAACGGAGACGGGCAGAGAAGGGTCCACGGCGCCGCCACCAAGCACAGCGAGGCCGCTGACGTCGAAAGAGCAGCGGTTAGAAACTCAGTCTGTGCGCTCAACAGTTAGCGTTAGCGCAAGGATCAGGCGCGCCGAGATACAAGCGGAAGAACGCCTAGCTGAGCTCAAACGAAAAGAGCTACAACTTGAAGCCGACCTTATCAAGAAGCGTTTGGCAGCGGACATCGACGATATACGCGAGGAATCGGAACAAGGTAGCGATTTCGACCGCGCAGAGGACGACGTCGGGAGGCGTGTGAGCGAATGGGTCGTCGACCACTCACAAACGCAAGATCCAGCTGCAAACGCAACTGAGGCGGATGCGCCGTCGCGTACGAAAGCGAACAAGACGCAGCGAGGCGCCACTCAGATTGCGTGTAGGGACAGAAACGTTTCACCACAGAAGGCGGCCGTAAAAGAAGATTCGATCGACCGACTCGCAGACGTACTCGACAGAATGACGAGTGGTCGGCGATCAAGACCACCTGACTTACCATCGTTCGCCGGGTCACCGGGGGAGTGGCTTCCATTTAAGGCGGCGATGCGTGAAGCCACTACGGTCTACAACATACCACCAGCGGAGAATCTCGCGCGGCTGCGCGCATGTCTCAAGGGCGAAGCGAGGCAGTGCGTCGCGGCACTTTTGTATACGGCGTCGGAGCCATCCGGTATTATGGCCACGCTAGAGCAAAAATATGGTCAGCCCGAGATTATAATCGATCAAGCGCTGGAGGAATTAAAAAGACTGCCGCGAGTAGGGACGACCGCGGCAGATCTAAATAATTTTGCAATCAAGCTGCAAAATATAGTAACAGTCATCGCGTGTCTCGACGGCAAAGGATATCTGAAGAATCCAATGCTAACACGGCACATTACGGAAAAAATGGGTGAACATTACCGGTCGAGATGGTGCGACTTCGCCGAGGAAAATGGTAATGCAAGCGAAGCCGAAATAGTGACTTTGTCGCGTTTCTTTATGAGAGAAGCGGAGCGCGCAGTACGTCACTGCTACTCAGCGCCGTCGGCGCAGCCATCGAGACCGAGTAACAGAGAGGGCCAACAAACATCGCGACCTACGCAACAGTCGTCACGACCTGCGCCTCGACCAACTAAGGCGCACGTCTACGCAACAACAACTGACACAACCGACAAGGCAAAAGAGGGCACTTGTTTTTGCTGTGGGAGCGCCGATCATGCGACCACTAAGTGTAAAAAACTGCGTAACATGACAACAGACGACCGTTGGCGTTGGGCGAAAGAGACAGCGATATGTTTTCTATGTTTAGAAAATAAGCACAGACGTCTCAAGTGTAAAGCGAAAAGATGCGGCTTGGACGGGTGCCAGTTGTCTCACCACTCTCTACTTCACATAGCGAAAAGAGCGCGCGATGACTCACCGGCAGAGCGAGAAGAGGACTCTGCTATAACCGCCTCAGCGCAGATTAATACAAATCGACGAGTACTACTCAAGGTGTGCCCGGTCACTTTAAAAGGACCGGCCGGTACTGTCGAAACGTATGGTCTGTTGGACGAGGGCTCCACTGTCAGCCTAATCGACGATGACTTAGCCACGCAGATCGGAGCGCGCGGGCCCTCTCGACCTCTCAACATCCACGGCGTCACCAATAGCCAGCGTGAGGCGGTGAGCCGTGCGATCGAGATTGGAGTGAGAGGGCGTCATCAAAAGAGCTACAACACGATTAAGGCACGGACAGTGCGACGCCTAGAGCTGGGCGGTCAAACTGTAGCGCGAGAGGTATTAAATCACCCCCACCTTAGGCAGTTGGTCGAAGACGACGTATGTTACGAAAACGTACGCCCACGCATACTCATCGGGGCCGACAATTGGCACCTTATCGTGTCGCGCAAATTGTTAACTGGTAAAAGAACTCAGCCAGCGGCGTCTCTGACCAAGTTAGGGTGGGTGGTACATGGTACTACTCCGCACAGAATCGTAACATCTCAAGACGAGCGAGTGTTACACGTAACGACATCACAGGGAAACGATCGCGACGAGTTGCATGAACTCGTCAGATCGCAATTTGAATTCGAAGCGCTCGGTATATCGAATAAACCGAAGCCAGTGGCCGCTAACGAGCGAGCCGTAAACGTATTTAACCGCACAGTGAAAAAAGGGGACGGTTATTACGAAGTCGGGTTACCGTGGCGCACGGATGACGTCGAGCTTCCCCCGAGCTACGACATGGCGCTACGGAGGCTGCGCAGCGTCGAGCGTAAAATGGATAAGGCGCCCGAGTATAGGACCGCATACTCGGGGGAGATGGAAAAGCTTATTCAAAAAGGCTACGCAGTGGAAAGCGACGCTGACCCAAGCTACCCACGAACATGGTACCTACCGCATTTCGCGGTCACCAATCCAAACAAGCCGGGAAAAATACGACTAGTATTTGATGCGGCCGCGCGTTCTAATGGGATCTGTATGAACGACGTGTTGCTTGATGGCCCGGACTTGTTAAATAGTCTAAGCGGCATTTTGTATCGTTTCCGTGAAAGACCGGTCGCGATTACAGCCGACATAAGGGAAATGTTCCTGCGAGTGAAAATACGAAAAGAAGACAGAGCGATACAGCACTTTCTGTGGCGAGGTGATGACCGAACACGACCACCGCGAACATATGTGATGACATCGATGATTTTTGGCGCGCGAAGCTCTCCATTCCTAGCGCATAGCGTGCGCGATAGGAACGCCGAGGAACACCGACGTACGCATCCTCTGGCGTATGTACCAATCACGCGACACCATTACATGGACGATTGGGTACAGAGCTTCGACGATGAAGACACGGCCGCCAAAACGATGAAGCAGGTCACAGAAGTTCACCTACGAGCCGGGTTCGAACTCGCAGGATGGAGTTCGAACCGGCCTTGTCTTTTAGAAGGCGTCGACTGCGCCACTACGCCGAAGGAGCTCGGCGGCGGCGGTGTTGACTACGGGAAAACGCTAGGTCTGAAATGGTTATCGACAACAGACGAACTAGCTTTCAACACCGCCATGCCCCGTGTTCCCGAAGAAGTACGGTCGGGTCGGCGGACGCCTACTAAGAGAGAGGCGCTCGGTGCGGTGATGTCGATCTTTGATCCGCAAGGTCATCTCTCTCAATATGCGATCACAGCTAAGGCGATGCTACAGGCATTATGGCGCCAAGCAATAGGCTGGGACGATCCGTTACCAGCAGAAGAGGCCGAGTGTTTCGCTACATGGATCAGCGATCTAGAATATGTGGAAAAAATTCGCATTCCGCGCTGTTACACCCCGCGCCCGCCCGTAGGGCGGCAACTACACATATTCGTAGATGCGAGCGAACAGGCCTACGCCGCCGTAGCATATTGGAGGTTCACCTACACAGACGGAGATGTGCATCTAGCTCTAATCGCAGGAAAAGCGAGAGTGGCGCCAATGCGTCAACAAAGTATTCCGCGCATGGAATTACAGGCCAGCCTTATCGGGGCTCGGCTATCGGCCGACATAAGGAAAGAACACGAGTACAACGGTAGAGTCGTGTATTGGAGCGATTCCAAAACCGCATTGCATTGGATAAAAAACGACTCTGCGCGTTATACGCCGTATGTTGCGCATCGCTTAGGCGAGATAGCCGAGCTTACCGACTCGCGAGACTGGCGCTGGGTGCCTACGGCACATAACGTAGCGGATGACGCCACCCGCCCGGGAAACACTCGTGTATTGAATACGGACCGTTGGTTTACCGGCCCGCCCTTCCTCCGCGAACCCGAGGAGAGCTGGCCGGGGGAGGAGGCCTCGGTCGCGACGGATACCGAGGAATGTTACAACTTAAGAACCATCAAAGGCGCCGACCTCGTAGAAGTCGAGCGTTTTTCGAGATGGGAAAGACTCGTGAGAGCAGTGGGTTACGCCCTGCTCTTTATTAAAAGGTGTCGCCGCCAAGAAGGCGAGCTAACGACACAAGTCCTAGAAGAAGCGGAACGTTTGATACTGCGGCAGGTGCAGCGCGATAGCTTCTTAGACGATTTCGTCCGCCTCGAAAAGGGAAAATGTGTCGAGAGGGAAAGTCGCCTAAGACAGTTAGGCCCGGTACTAGGGCCCGACGGCCTAGTACGGATAAACGGGCGTATCGGCGCTGCCGCCGTATCAAATGGAATAAAGGATCCGCCGATTCTAGATGGTAAACACTACGTAACGATGTTATTAATACGCCGCGAACATGAAGGGCAAAATCACGCCGGTCGCGAAACAATAGTGAACAACTTGCGACAGCGCTACTGGATAACGCGGCTACGGCCTGCGGTGAGAAAGGTATTAAGTCGCTGTGTCGTTTGCCGCGCGCGAACCGCGCGACCGACGATACCGGCCAAGGGTGATTTGCCAGGCGTACGTTTAGAAGCCTTCAGACGACCGTTTTCGAATTGTGGGCTGGACGCATTCGGGCCATACCACGTGACAGTAGGTCGGCGCCACGAAAAACGGTGGGGCCTACTGTTTACGTGCTTGGTAACGCGCGCCATACACATAGAGATGCTAGCGAGTCTAAGTACAGACAGCGCGATTATGGCGCTACGAAGGATGGCGGCACGGCGCGGTTGGCCACGCCTTTATTTTTCAGATAACGGGACTAATTTTCGAGGCGCCGAGATAGAGCTAGGCGACGCCTACAAGGAATGGTTACCAGCACTGAAGGAGTTCGCATCGTTACGACGTGTAGAATGGAGATTTACCGACCCCGGCGCGCCAAATCAGGGCGGCGCGTGGGAGCGACTCATAAGGTCGGTAAAAAGCGCACTCGCTGTCACGCTAAACGAAAGGGCCCCTAAGGATGAAGTTCTCACGACTTTGATGGCAGAAGTGGAGTACACAGTGAATTCGAGACCGCTGACTCATGTGCCTGTGGAAATTGATGAAAATGAGGCACTCACTCCGAACCACTTCTTATTGGGATCGTCGACCGGGATGCCTTATGTGGGTACAAGCGATTTGGCAGACAGACGAGCATGGAGAAGCGCACAAGCACTAGCAGACTCGTTTTGGAAAAGATGGATAGACGAGTATCTTCCGACACTGGCGCCACGCGGAGAAAGTGGTGTAACTCGATCGGACCTAAAAGTAGGCGACCTAGTAATAATCGCGGACGGATTATTACCTAGGAATTTATGGCCCAGGGGGCGAGTTGAAAAGGTAATACCTGGGAAAGACGGCGTTATACGAAGTGCAGAGGTGTATACGCGCGGCGGGATATTTAGGAGACCTAGACGCAGACTTGTAGTTCTCCCCGTCGACGTTCAAGCTTCAACTTAACCTGGGGACCTAGACAAGGGTTATCGTCCTCCTTGCCGGCGTGAGAGCTTCGTTCAGCACTACGCTCGGGGGAGGCTGTTGCGGACAGATAAACCCTAACTGAAAATGTAAAGAGCCTAGGTTTCATTCTAGCTTTCGTTATCGATACCTTTGTAATTGTATAAATTTTAGATTTCGCTTTTCGCCTTGGTACCGGACTTAGTCCGGTACTTACGTATGATGTTTTGAACTAGCGTAAATGTGTGATTCAATTTTTAAGTAAAACGACTCTAGGTCGTTGTTTATTTGCGCCTAGCTATGTAAAACGATAGTGCTAAGCTAGTGAGAAGATATTTAGCAGGCTATATCATGTAAATAAGCCCTAGTGTGCAAAATAAACCCGAAACTTTCTCTATGTAATTACGAAGTATATAAGCGTAATTAATGGTATATTATGGCATGGTTTTAAGGTTTCATGTGAAAACTACTTATTTAAGTATGTAAATAAGCGGAAAATGTTGTAAAATGGTTGTAAAATGGTTGTATATTATGTAAATAAATGCTTTGATGTTTGGTTGTTTTGGTTGACCCTTGGTACGTTGGAAGCGAGGAGGAATGGTAGGTATGTCGGATAATACATACCGAGGTAAGATTACGGCGAGGTTACGTATAGGAAATAGGAAATAATGGTAAATCCTAGGAAGTCTAGGCAGTCTGGCGCGACGCGGATGAGCGAGAGAGAGGGAACTCGGACTCTCTCGCTCACACGGAGTGCGCGCTTGATTGGATGGATGCACGCGACTCGCACTGAGCGCGATCCCCGCGAGGGACGGGTGGGAGTCGCGTGTATAAATATAGGCCGGCCGCGACCGGCGAGTCACTTGCCACCCACGACCTCGCCGTAGAAGAAGCTTCGTAAGAGGAACCTCCTCCTCCGACGTATCAGCGGTAAACCACTACTCAACAAGCGACCAATATTGAAGGACTCATGGAAAGTCGAGTTTGATTGCATCACGGTGCACTTCATTACTCCATAACAGTGATACTTACCAAAACATCCATGAGCGCAACGGAGCTGTTCTTGACAGTAGAAACAGTGCACTCACGGGCTACGACGATCCGCCCAGCTCCGCTTTAGTGGAATCTGACCCCAAAGTTACTCTTGGCAAGCAATATTTCCGTAAATATACGCTGGGCTTCCTACATGCCTCTAGTTTTACGCCCTACGTGATTTTCGTTATCTGAAACTGGAATTTCTAGTACAAGTGTTTCACCGATAAATTGATATGATTGTTGGAAATTTATGTTTATAAATACTCTGATGTAATCGACTCCTTGAGTAATTGGTGTTGTAAGGTAAAATTATTGCCTGTACAATTGTATTGTGCTGTTTCTAACGTTTGATGTTACGGGTGATTGGGAATATAATATAACTATAGGTCTTGACATGTATCCAAACATGACCCCTCCATAGCATTTTGAACTGTTTTGAGCTTACTCATAAGGCCCACATGAATGAATCAAACTTACAGATAGCCCAACGGATTGGCAAGTTGAAATGGCGGTAGACAGATCACATAGTTTGAATATGATTGATATAGTTTGAATGATAGAACGGGTTGCTGATGATGCCTCGAGTACTCGAGTACTACGTATATCGGCAAGCGCAGACAGACTAGACCACAGACTAGGTGGACTGAGGATAAACAAATGACGTACTATGGCTGATAGATGGACGGGCATAGTAGCCGAAATTTGAAACAGCATACTTCCTTTCGCTAACAGAAATTTCTCTAGCCAAGTAACAAATATCTATAGCCAATATTGGAAACTTTATCGCTATTACATCGGCTCCCTCGAGTTAGCCCACAAAATTTCATGCTCCCGTCGGCCGCTTTAAATAAACTCTAACACCTTGGCGAGAAGTTTTCCATAGCCCACTTTGGGTAATTAGAACTTGGCATATTAGCAGTCACGCGATGCTGAAATTACACATTTTCACCGTATCATCAATTAGTAAATTATATGTAAGTCTAGTCTATCTAGAGATAGATTAGTCGGCCGGTTATGATTATACTGTGCGAGAAAGGTACATGATAGTATGGTATAGTACAAGTAAGATTACAGTTTACAGCACTATTAGCTATGACTATTTTTTTCTACTTACCTAACGTACTTCGTCGAGATAATAAGAATTGTAAAATGACTCATACATAAATGTCCGTTTGAATTTAATGTCCGGGTTGATTAGAATTTTTATTTTTTATTGGACAGATCTATTAATAATAATATTTTTATCTAATTTCTGACATTAATTCTTAAAAAATACTCATATGCTCTGTACCTATTATATTTTGTAATAATAGTAATAATATATACTAGTACTCGTACCTACTAGGTTTTAAAGTCTCAATATTTTTTTTATCTTCTTTCTACATGTCTTCAGTAACCATGAACCATTAACCGCGGCGCGTGCAACTGAGCAGAAATTATAGCTAACATAAAAAATCTAAGAACGGAAAGCTTTTCAAACTCCTCAGAAAAAATATTCTTTGTGAAGCTACGGTGACCCAGTGCGGGAACGCTCGCCTTACAATCACGAGGCATGCGTTCAAACCCGGCTCCGTACCAATGAGCTCTTTGGAATATATGCGCCACTGGTATTTAGGTAGGAAAACATCGTGACGAGCTGCTAACGTCCATAAAACAAAGAAATTCGACGGCGTATGTGCAATTGTGCATCCACCAACTTGCACGCGCACTGGGCCAGCGTAACCGATTCAATTACCCTTCTTGGGTTGGCTTAATATTCACAGTGTAACATAAAAAGGTAGAGTTAATTTCCAGTAAAAAAGGTATAGTAGTATCCCGTAAACTCTTATAAATATAGAACAAGTTAGCGTGTCTAAAGTCTATGGGTACGTCCAATTACTCGCTCCATATCGTAAATACTAAAACCTCAATAAGAATATCAATTAATGTACCTAGTCTAGCGTTAACGTTAGAAGTGAATTATCATTACCGAGATAAGTGCCGATGATTATAACGTTAGGAGGTATAACTGTTACAAGGATGATCTTTATAAATTTTAGTTTCTAATCGACAACTAATGAGGCAGAAAAGGCTGTACTAACGAGATTATGAGGAAAATAACGCAGTGTACCAATTTTGGTGATTCACGATAGAATATTTAATTCTATAGTCTGTAGAAGGACTTGACGGATATTGGCAAATAGACTAATTGTCTTTCTATGTATTGAACTTGAAGAACAATGTTTTCATTCAATTTCTTTCAGCCTTTATCATCATCACCATAGGGTGATGAAGGAAATGTTGCGCTCTACAGGGTTTTAAACGGTTAAAAGTTAAAATTCGGGATTTTGCTCATCTGCAAGGGTAGCACACGCACCACGACAATTTTATCGACGTGTGAAAATGAGACATATTTTAGTATAACTTTGGCACGTTGTTATGAACTAATAGTTTTTCTCAATTATACCTTTTTTTTACTGAATTATGACCGTGACTGTTTGCCAATACTTTTCTCTATTATTTCATACTTGATTTGATATTATAAATTTTATTAATATTTGTGTTTGTTTGTTTACAGGCGTGACAATGAGAGAAAAGAGGGGCGGCGCTATGAGCAAAATGCAAAAGCTCAGAAAGCGCCTCTCCCTCAGCTTCGGCCGATTGTGTAAGTAGTCTTTAAGTTTTTCTAAGTTATCTGCAACTGTTATTTATAAACCTCATCCTTATACTACGGGACTTATTAGGTACTAGTTTTAGCCGGCGGCTTAGCCCTCGTGATTCCTATTTTTGACCGACGAACCACCGGAGGAGATATACAATTCGACGCGTATATATATATATATATTTATGTATAACCACGCATAACTTTTTTCATAGTAGTAGTACTTTTTTTATTGGAAAGGATATACTTTGAAATTGGTCCCATTTAAATTTTATCGAAATCGGCTGAGTCGTTTTTGATAAATCAACCATATTGTGAAAAATGCTACATCGATCCGTGCGAAATATTCGCGAATTCTGTACACGGGTGAAGTCGGTCATGCTATTTTTTGCGAAAAATAATTATGGTTTTTGATTTTGTGCTACCTTTTATTTTTTCAAGATAAAATGTGGTCTATGTCATTTTCTGTCTTTCAAACTATGTCCATGCTAAAAATCAAATCTATTCCCCTGCTCCGTTGCTGCGTGAAAGAGGAACAAACCAACAAAAACACTTGTGATTTATAATATTAGTAACGATAAGGATTACATAATCTCATATTTTATTGCGCCATAACTCCCGTAATGTACGGATTATTATCTAACGATCAAGACTAATTTAAAGTAGTCCTTGTTGAATTAATTTACTCGTTAAAGTAACAATAACGAATATAATTTAAAAAGAGTTATAGTAAAAATAGCAACAGTAAAAATGGCATAGGTATCCGTCACTAATATTGTCATCACGTTTTCTAATTTAGTATCGTATGATGAGGTAAACACTACAATTATGGATATTTTTGGCTGTGAAAATTACCTCAATTGAGTGACTAAGCACGTATCTTTCTATTTATATCACCGTATAACTTTTTTTGTAAATAGTACGAAAATAACCACAAGTTGAAAAGGCACTTCGTCGAGCCAGGTTATTACTCACATGACTTTTATTGGCTGTAAAAAACGGTCACCCTTCAGACGTTTGTAGTATTTGTATTTGAAAAGACTATTATGGATCGTTTGATAAACTCGTTCAGGTGCTTTTGAAATGGTTAGGTAGGCCAAATAAAGAAATCAAGACGGAACGTCGTGAAAAGACAAGTGAGTCCGGTTTTTTATTCATGTGTGAGTGCGTCGGCCGCCATAGTTCGGCTGACGAGCCAAGGCATAGTTTCATTGTACGTGTACATGTGTGTGTTGTGTCTGTACACGGCGAGGCTTAGTTTTTTCGGCCTCCCTTATTTGTTCACAACATTCTGTCTTAATTTTTTTATTTGGTCTAAGTAAAAAAATTAAGAATTATTTGGTCTCATCCGAAGACTGCCTGCGCCTAACGTTGCTTAACTTTTTCGATCGCTAAAAATATCTAGCCAAATTACGCCGTGAGCTATTTTTACATCTCTATGACCATCGTCTATAGAAACGCCATGGTAAATATTAGCCATAAAACTCCTCTTTTCCGTAAAATAAAACAAACCACTTTGTTGTATTTATATTGCAAGCATAAATCAGCCTAACAAAAGCTCCCTTGCCGATTAAAAAAGAACTTGTGTAACGTGGATGTTTATTCGGACCACCAATCCCTTTTACGTAATGTTCACAGCAAATATTTTCATCTTGGTATTCCTATTTCGAGCACATTCACAAGAGAACCTAATAGGTAACCGTGTGGGCGAAATTCTTAGATACTAACAAGTCTAACAACATATAATCTTAAAATCGCTCTAGACCAGCGGTTCTCAAACTTTTTTGTAACGGAACCCTTATGAAAAGCAAAATGTTTGACGGAGACCTAAAATTAACAAAAAAAAATGTTTGTACTTGTTTCTTCGGTAAAATGTCTCAAAAGAAGACCCCATTAAGTGCAGCCCAGTACCTAATATTGGTCAAATTCTTCAAATGTCATCTTGAAACCTTTCTGAGTCGCTGAAATTTATTTTTGTTTTTATTTTTTCTCATTAATTCAGTATTCTCGTGGAACCCCTACAGAGGCTTTGCGGAACCCTAGGGGTCCGCGGAACACACTTTGAGAATGGCTGCTCTAGACAAACCACATACTTGTAAGACACCTACGTTGTTTCAAGATGCAGAGTAGGAAACTGGGGATTATGTTTTTGTTTACGCGAAGACATACCTACTCTATGTATAATTATATCGTTTCTATTCCTTAAAAAGTTGTCTGGAAGAGATCGCTTTTAGCGATAAGACCGGCTTTTGTGCCTTTCGTCTGTTTATTTATTACTTTTTGTGGTGTTGTAGGTATTGTTTTTATTGTATGTAAAATGTTCTACCTGTCCCTAGTAGGTACTAGATATACATAGAGTGTATCTAAATTACTACTCTACAATATACTCTACATCTATTTTTTATTATTTTTTTAATTCTGATAGTATAGTATAGATAATATTTACATGGGTCTAGGATTTTGGGACCAGAAACTGGCCACCTCTATGGCGTCCAAAAAAAAAAATGAATATATGTATAATTATAAAAGTTAAAAAAAAAATTAAAATTAAAGTCTAGCCTTGACACGAAATGAATGAATCTATTTATTTATTTACTTTACTATTGTTTCTAGTCTAGTCTATACGGAGTATTGTGGAATGTTCATGTGAGTTTTGTTCATGATGATAACTCTAATTCAATATTTTCGAGTACTATTGCACTCATATGTAATTATAGACAACTTTTACTATGAGACCAAAGTTGTCGCTAAAAATCAGCAGTTCTGTAGGAAAAAGTCATTTATCTTCGAAATTTTTATAAAACGTCTGATTTTCAGTGCGGTTTCGGGGCTAAGGCTTTTTTAAAAAATGTCCACTTAATGATTCGTGTAATAATTTAATGTGTTCAAATAGTAGACCAATATATCATCATCAAGATTAAGAATATGTAATATTTTATTCTGAAACGATTTCCATCTTTTATATCTTTCAACACAGTTCTATACCCTAGAGTAAAAAGAAAACTTGAAGATGAATGTTTATCATTTATCTTTGTATTCGAAATGTCTCTTGCAAATAGATATTTTGATTTACAAGAGAAAATATACAAAATATATGGTGTGACTTCGAATACATTAACAATAAAACTAACTTACTCTAGAATGTAGTTGTACTTATCGCTAGGACTATCTTAAACTATGGGGCCAACTCCAAAAGAGCCAAAAAATGAGCTGCTCCAGAACATTTTATCTAGGTTCGATGAAATTTTTGTATGGAATACCCGATTCTTTTTTTGCGATTTCGAATTTAGTACATAGTGAAAGTTTGTCATAATGTAAACGAGTACGACTATATCCTAGAGTATTTCTAATAAATACACAGTCGCCCCTTATAATGGACCTTATTTTAGCAGAAGAATCTAATTTGATCTTAAAAGTTAAGTCGTCCAGCGAAACCATCTAGAAAGACTAATCAACAAGGGAGCCTTACAAGTGTTGTTTGTTTTCGTATGACTTTCAGCAAAGTCGATTAGTCTCGATCTTTATCCGTAGAATCTATGGAGTAAGGAACTCTTTAT
Organism: Hypomecis punctinalis; assembly: GCA_949316475.1. Lineage (NCBI taxonomy): Eukaryota > Metazoa > Arthropoda > Insecta > Lepidoptera > Geometridae > Hypomecis > Hypomecis punctinalis. Next base: position 17,828,190 of record OX438810.1, read on the forward strand.
AGCTCCAACGTTTAATGACAACAAAAACATGTAGCAATGTCGTTTATTGAGCCAAGCTTGGTTTACGACCTGCAACAGTAGAGTGTTAGTAAACAATTTAAGTTCGGACTACTAATGTGCGGTAAAGTAATCCGAATTACTTTGTAAAGGAATGTATGAGTTATGCTAAAAATGTTAGTGCTACAATTTTTCGATTGACATAATCATACTCAAGCTCAGCTATACCTAATAACGTCAGCGAAAGCGTATGCTAAGAACTACTCAGCAACTAAAGGATTCTACACTGTAATGTCTCAGTTATTTATTCAGTTTTGTATACCGACTGCCTCGGTGGCTCAGTGGTTAGTGATCCTGACTTCTGGGTCAAAGAGGCGTGGGTTCGATCCCCACCTAGGGCAAACATTTTGTGTGATGAACATAGATGTTTGCTCTGTGTCTGGGTGTTATTTAGTTACGATCTATATTAAGTATGTATTTAAAAATATGTATATGTAGTATATCAGTCTCTGGCAGCCATATCACAAGCTTTGCTTAGTTTGGGGTCAGAGACCGTGTGTAAGATGTCCCCTAATATTTATTATTTATTTATTTATTTAGTTATGCATTCAAGTAGGTATTACCTAAATATATTCGGAACTATTGCTCATCGCGTAAAGATCTATCTAACTACTCCTCATCGCACTGTTGCGTACTAGCAATAGTCAAATTAGTGATAAAATGCTATTGGTACTAGATCTCCAATTTGTAGCCTAAATTCGCAATGATCTGCATCATCTGCATATAATTGCATTACGTCCGTCTCACCTTGAGACGTTAAGAACGGTCTGGTTTTATGTTGCTTAACTTTTTGGTCAGTCAAACGGGCCTCGCTTCGACTTCATTATAGATTGCTATGTACATATACCTACTTTCGTGCCTTGTTATTACTGTTACGAAACTGCCGAGAATCGTATTTTTAGATTTCGACGTAGTACCCTTCGGTTTAATGCACTTTATAGATCAACACAGTCTAATTACAGCGATATGAGTAGTTGGAGTTTAATACCGCGCCTTCTAACCTTCGCTCCGATCCTTTTGTCTATATTCGTAATGCTTTAGATAACTTCATTATTTGCATTTGCATTTTCTTATGAGCTTAACATTCGTAATATTGTCTTTATCCTTAGTACCATTTATTCGAAATCTATCGGTGGAAGTTTATCCCCCCGACCCAAGAGCATGAATCGATTAAGCTGTTTTCCTTAAAGGTCCATTTACCCCGAGAGATTTTAACAACGTAAACATTGGCTATGTCGAACGCCTTTTCGGAATCTCAGCTATTTTCGCTCTACAAGTTACTTCCCTTCTGAGCTGCCCTTAATGGACTTCAGAGAAGGTATAATATTCACTTTGTAGTTAGAACGAATTTAGAACATTTTACAGAACAAATAAACAACAACACAATTTCAGTCCTTAGATAACATCTGAACATTTGAAATGGAACCATTAAACTAACTTATACAAATCTATGTTGCAGTCGTGCGTCATCTTTCGCAGACCTATTTGCAATAAAAAATCTTTTATTACACAATTTAGCGTCATAAAATTATTTTTGATGACTTTACCATTTCGATTCAACCTCGCTTTTACGTAACTAAGAAATACAATTACGATACTATAAGTTGCGGCCGACGTCAAGTTACAGGAAATGGTCTAGGAATCTCTTGATATATTTCTCCCTTAGGAGCATTCATCATTTAGAGCTGTCTTCCTGGTCCAGCAAATGTTTCTTCCTTCTTCAAACTAGTGAAAGGAGCTAAAATAGCATCGAGGTATAAATAAAAACATCAAGTTAATGAACACTAAAACAACACATCTACATCAGCCGTACGTGTTTGTTTGCCTTATGATAAGTGAGGTCTTAAAGCTGACTAGCAACGGAATTTACAGATTTATTGGATTAACGAGCTTTACTGACGAGATTATGGAGAATCTTGTTGTTATAACACACTTTGTGTTATGTTTGTATTTCCCTAAAATTGATTTATTTGATTGAACCTTGGAATCTCTTAACGTATAGTTGTTTTGTTGATTCGTATTTGTAACTGAGTTCAATTTATTACAAACATTATTTTTGTCAATATCTGTATCTATAGTACGTAGCTTACATAATTTTTATCGCACATGATCAAATAAGTCCCTAGATAAATCGCAGTAGCGGTAGTCAGCCCCGCCCGTCCCTTATCAGTCAATATACCGATTTAGTTGAATGATCATGACTGACGCCACAGGAAGTCAACTATTCGTTACAAACTATTCAAGTACGAATTGTTTATATCGAATGCGTTCATCGGTCCCCTAAACGCATCCGCTTCAACGTGCGTACTCGCATCGCCCCTAAATATGCAGGTACTTGTTAATGCTGAGATCAAAGAACACTCGAGTAAGCTGAAGGGGCATGCAGTGTTCCCCGTGATTTGATAGCTCTTTTAGAGAGCGTTGCCTTGTTTCTTTATATCCAAAACATCTAAGGTTACGGTTTTTATTACGGCAAACAGAATCCCAATCGGATTGTTACTTTTGTGTTCTGTTCTGTTTTATGTAGTAATGTATTTATAGAAGGCGTTAAAAAGTTGACTCAATTTGAAGTGATTTATTATGTTTTCTCTAAAATGTTCATCAGTCCATTTCACCATCATCTGTCACTAGTTGATGTTTGATCCTATTTAATGGAATAGTAAAATCATCAATCACGAATATATTCTTTAGTTCGTTAGCATTGTTGGTGATTTTTACGGTATCGTGCATTACGTACGCATAGCGTGCGTATAAAAATCACGATTGTTTGCCAGTTTAACTACCACGCGGTGATTACATGTTTGTGTGGTTTCGACAACGTTTGCACTCATTTGGGCTTTGTTATTGTTTACATGTAGCTATAGAGTGGTTATGAATTGACCGTTAATATTATTTATATCGCGGTATCTCTCGTTGTTAACGTTTTATTGTCTCTTATTTGTGTTCATTCGCGTTTTAATTGAGCTCTTAATTTAAATTTAAGCGTTCCTGTAAGCGATTCCTATAAATGCTTTGCTATTGTGGTATCAGTATAGGCGAATCAAACTTCTGCTGCGGATATCACAATCCTCGCGCAGCTGTTAAGTGTGCTTCATTCAGGGGATTAGGTTATTCGCAGTTTGTAGCTAACATCACAGCCGCCAAGAAGTTTGATTCGGCATATATCAATTATTCAATTTTGATATCTATGTTGTCTTTATCTCCATGTACTCAATCAGCATTAGAAGGAGCAACCCACACCTTTGATTTTGTTGTAATATTAGTTCCATCTCTGTCTACTTTACATATGAATCACCGTTTGTTATGAAATATAAGGAGTGATAACGTCACGACCTCTATAACCCGATACATATTGTTATTAAGCTGAATCAATTGTACCAATACAATACAATGGAATATCACTAAAGTATCATACCATGAGTCGAATATATATTTGAATAGAGTAGAACATACATTGTATGTTTGATATATATAATGGAATTTACATCAGTAGTTCTGTACAAGTCCAACATGCACAATCAACATGAATATTCATATTCATACATCCTCAATTATTTTAATGCGCATTGCTTGAGAGCCAACTACATCAGATAAACTAAATACAATACAATAATGATTTAACGACAGTCATCTCTGTTCTAAAGACGATAATCTTAGACGTTTAATCACAAACGAAGTACTTAGCGAGCCGTGGTGGGTGTCTCGCGACCTTCTATGCATGAATCAGCCGATACCAGCTCTATCACACTTGCCTCTGGCCTTACATGGCGTCCACAATCGATACCATATTGCCTAGAAGTTGTTCTTGTTTATATTGTACCGGTAATTAAGAAGCTTTCCTTATTTGAACTCTTTGTTGTCTCTCTCCGACTACCTATCTAGATCAACGTCCCGTTTTTGCCCCTGAATAATTCTTGCGATTATATTGGAGAATAAACCGATATTAGCACATTAGCCTCACAATTTAATCGAGCGTGTTATGAACATGACTCATTTTTAAACGCATTTATCAAGCAGGAACAACACCATTACCTCGTGACCCTAACCGTAATGAGGACTACCGATATGCCTACTTATTGTGTCCATAATGATTGCTTCCGGAGATTTACGGGGGTTCAACATCTCCATTATCTGGTTGATTGATTGCTGACTTCCTTGCCTATAGGTGATACTTATCTGCCCTAGTTGCCCTGTGGTTGTTCTGCATATACGGCGGCCAGACTCCTTTATCGGTTCTTTGACTCCGTTCTATTCCTAGCTCTCCTAGACGTATTAAACGCGACTTACTAGTAAGTTTTTAATATAGACGCAGTAAATCTAAAACAATATCAAGAAGAAAGTGATGTATGCTGAAATTGTTAAGATTACAGCATGGTTATTACATCACAATATGCGGGTATGTGCCACTCGACCGCACAGGCACAAGGTATTGTTTCCCTGCAACACGACCGCGTAGAGCCTGGACGAACTGCCTTTTGTCGACCCGCTTCATTGTCTTCAATCTATTCAAATACTTTTGTAAAGGCGTCGGCGGCTTTTTTCTAACTTTTTTAAATTTCATGACGGTTCAGCTCAGTTTGTTAATTTCCCTTCTCTATAGTCACTATGCGTGTTGACGTGTTCAATTCACGGCAATTGTTGCAGTTGTGCCCCTAATGTTACATTAATAGTGATTCCTGCCCACTTGAGAATGTTTTCTTCTTTATTGCCTTCAATTGTCTGTTGCTCAACTGTCGGTCAGTTACGTAAGCTCCTGGTAATATCTTGTGTAGGGTTCGATGTACTTACTGACATCATTTTGATGACCGCACCGCGATGCCCATTCAAATTCACGTAGGTTGTGGTTTCATGTAGTAGGTATCTTACTTTTACGTATTTTATCATCGTTCGTGTACTTTGATTGGACTCATCTGAAAAATGTTTTATCGAAATGTATTTTTCATTACTAAGGGTATGCAGTCTTGTATCTACGTTGTAACTTGGAACAGCAAAGTTTACATTGCATTGCGGTTGCCCCAAGCCATTGGAATTTACTGCGTTCATAACTTGCTTGCTCTTAAATTTATCGTTTCTTGAGTTACGAGCTATTCTATAATTTACTGCAAATACCCTTTGTAACGTCTCGGACTATCATTGCTACTTAATGATTACTGCACTGTACTCGAATGACATTTACTTGAATTTATCGAGTTCATCGAACGTGTTTATTGTTTTAGCTACGACCACTTCGCTTGGCACATTATCAAGATTGTCCGGATTTAGTTTTGAATTTGAATTAAATTTGGCATCACTAATAATAGCGTTATTATTTTAATATTTTTGATACACTACATTTAGACAAATCACTTTGAGTTTCATGTCATAAAGCAGCTTTATCACAACACAAGGTAGTGTAACGATTACCTTATTAATAATGTTATGATTCATATAAACACATGTTGGGTGCTGTTGTACCGTCAGTTTGTTTGTTTAAATTGCCCCTTCTATCGTACTGATTGTTTGGCCTGAATTGTTTACACCGGGTTAACGACTGTCCCTGACTCTTTGCCCGCCTCATCTTTGAGAAAGTTTATTAGTTTGTTGACATCATTTATTTTATAAGCCTTGTCGCTACGATTCCTCTCCTTCGTCAAGTAACTCCATTTGGTGGTATATTATTTGAAATTCTTCGACAGTTACGATCTTATTAAAACACGGACACATTTTTTTCCGGGGTTTCTTTTGACTGAGAGAAATGGAATAACACGACTATTTATTGACGGAAGTGTTGAAGGAATGCAGCTGTGAAATTTTGAGTCTATGTGTCTTTTTGACAATGCTACGTATACAAAGGGAGTATTGATCATATCACATTCACAATGTCTTGTACTAATACAAAAGTATATCCGATGCTATAACTATTGTAGAGCTTTGGGAGAATAGTTTCCAATCCAATGGAGCGTAAAGTCTACAATAATAGACGCTACAAACAAAGGATACGTTGTGTAACCGCGGGCAGAGGGTGTGGAAATACGAATAATCCATCTACAAGAACTAGTTGATTGTAAATGTAACCACGCGTGAGTTTTGTTTCTTGTTGAATAAAATATGTTTTTATTCAACTTCAAACCAAATATAAGTAAAAAGTATAAGTCGATGATACACAAGATTATTTTTTGCAAAAAATAGCATGACAGATTTCACCCGTGTACAGAATTTGCGAATATTTCGCACGGATCAATGTAGCATTTTTCACATTATTGTTGATTTATCAAAAATGGCTCAGCCGATTTCGATAAAATTAAAATGGGACCAATTTCGAAGTATACTCTTTCCAATATTTTTTTTATTGAAATCGGACTAATGTGAAAAAAAAACATGCGTGGTTATTACATGAAAAAAAAATGGTCCCCGTTGAATTGAGTACTACTCCGGTTAGTCGGTCAAAAATAAACTTTTCGAATTGATATAAGTAATTTTAGTGGGTTGTGCGACTTTCATTAAAATCGGATACCGTAACTCAAGTTTACGAGAGAAACTTTAAGACTTCGAAGATTTACGGCTAGGTACCTAAAGACAAAAGGAAACCATTGAAAAAAATAGTTTTTCACTAGTTCTGAATAATGAAATAAAGTTTTCCTTGGTAACTAGCAGCATTTTTAGCCAATCACAGCTTTTCATTTTAAAACTAGGAGCTCTCATTGGCCGCTGTCTTTGTATTTTTTGATAATGCAGACTTCAGGCAATTCATGACTCCTAGGAATTAACCCATCAACATTAGTGCTCTTATAATAAACAAAATCTAGCCCTCTGACCTTTAAGTGAATCGATATTAACCCGGGTAGAGTACAGGTGTTACATAACAGACTCTGTGAACAATGTTATAAAGCGGAGTTGTGGGTCATTATAATAAAATGTAGGTATCCAGTGAGGCGTAATTTTATCGCTCGCTAAAAACATAATTTTAGTGAGCGTGAGCTAGATACCCTTATCTTATCGTGTGTTTGGCCGAGATACCAAACTAAATAACGCTGACAAATTAATTTTTTTGAGCACGCTCCATGCGCTTATTGATTGTTAACTTGATTACGTGCAGATTTAGGTGGTTGTTATAAAAGTTATTTTTATCGGTATAAGTAGCTTATGATGTCATAAATTAATGCATAACGATGATTTTATTACATATCGTAACATAACATTTACATTTTAATTTCATGAATCACCAAACTTTGATATCCTTCAATCTAGTAAATTCGATCGCAGCAATTCTCATTACTCCAATCTTAAGCTGATGCTCAACTCAATCCAAGGTTGTAAGGTTCCCACGAACATCCCAGTAGGCTTATAAATTCGTTCCCTTGGCACGCGCAATTTCTAGATAAGCCCTCACTTGGTGGTCTTTTACGGCCTGCTGAGGCGACGGCGTGGAGCTCAACCTTCCGGTTACACCCGCCCCCGCTGAATGTAGGTCGGTCACATTACGTGACGTGTGGCAATGCCCCGGGCACGGGGATGTTCATTGTTATGTAAGGTTACGTAGTTTACTTTAATGCAGCGGCTCCCAAAGTGGGCGCAGAGGTGCCTGAGGGCTATATGAAGAGCCATGTGGGGTATTTTTTTATTCAGAATTGAAATAGTAATTAATCGTACGAGAAAAGATTTTGCAAAGTGAGATGCGACTTGAAAATAAGAGATAAATAACCGCAACTGGCATGCCAACAGTTTGAAGTTTCACGCATTTTTGGTATATTATTTTAGTTGATAAATTATTAATTTACTGTTTACTTATTTGATTTTTTACCCTGCTAGACTAGTGTAATTGTATCTAGTAAGAATCTCTCCATCCTATCCCCCTGTTTGATTAGATCATTACGCCGCCGCTACACCGCCAAGCTCTTTTTCTAAGTTGTAAAACTTAACGTATGCCGCGGACCAAAAAGTTTGGGAACATTTGCCTTAACATTATCGTGCTTTATGTAAATTGACCGCTTACGACTCGGAAATGTGAAGTTTGCGTAATTGGCGGTCCATGACTACTGTAACCCGTTACGGTATTTTGTGAGCAAACCCCGTTGGAATTAGTTGGACCTTGGGGCAACGCCACATTCGTCTAACGCGAAAGTACATAGCTCTGCCATTCTGGTTTACCTGGGAAAATAAAAACCTTATGAGAGGAAGCTCATAGCCCATCGAGCTATGGAGAGGGCTATGCTCGGAGTCTCTCTGCAAGGTCGCATTAGAAATGAGGAGATTCGTAGAAGAACTAAAGGAAACAACATAGCCCAGCGCATTAAGCCGATGAAGTCGGAAAGTTCTCGAACGGAGACCACGTACCGGCAAGTCGACTTACCACCTGCTCGTACTAAGCGATTCGGTTCTTCCTTCATAATCCGGACCGCTAGGGATTGGAATGCCTTACCTCCGTCATTATTTTCTGACAATTACAATCTGGCCATCTTTAAGATAAGAGTGAATAGGTATCTTATAGGTATACTCCATCTTCGGCTACGACTTTGCTTCCCATCAGGCGCGTTTGTGGCCAAATGTAGTTCTATTATGCATTGTAGAACACAAGGTGGACTGACGCCTCATCGCGTTAGCAGTTTCCACCCGACCTAATCGTAGATATATAGGAGGCCTATTCAGCAGTGGCTAAAGTTACAATGATAATGACCTCTCTATTTTACCAGGGAATACAAAAACCTTAGTCCAAATGCGGACGATTCCCTAAAGGCGGCTTTATCGGCCAATATTTGCTTTATCGCATTATTGTTGTTTGTAGACGACGCTCATTCACAGAGCTCGACCTTATCGAGTACCTACAATATCCTAGAAGGGTTCTTTAGGGCCTCATTGTATTACAGAGGAGGGGATTGGAGGGGGCATTTTTGCGGCCGCCGAAAAAGGCATTCGAGAGGTAAATAATGCCTTTTGTTAATCAAGCACTCCGACTAAACAGATTCTATTTGGTGTCATTTCTTCTGCGATGGTTGTTCTTGTTTACAAGCTTTTATTTAGTTTCACCTGTCCCGTTGTCTGTCTGTCGGTCTGTAATCAAATCTTGCAAGTTTAATTTGATCCACTTCCTGGTTTCCGATTGAGCAGAAATGTTGCAAACATGTGTAAATTGCGTGACAATGTAATATTCTGATGACATGGTGCTGTTCTGATCATGGAGCTGGAACGTGACCAAAGGAACTTTGCAATGAAGGACACAACCTCATCGAGTTTGGGCTCATTTAAATAGTCTTGACGAGTAGTTTGTCTTTCAATAACCAGGGTAACCAGGGTCTGTTGATGGAGCTGGAAGGTGGTCCTAGGCTTGTTCAATAAAAGCTTGTTTTTGAAAAACGGGGAATTTTTTAAAAAATATTCTTGCTGTGATAGACATATTTTAAGGGGAAATATTTAAATGGTGTGCGGTTAATTTATTTTGGTTAATAATGTAATTAGGTATTTGGTTAGGTTAGTTATTGAGTTGGATAGCTCGAGACTTTTGTCGCCAAGCTGTTGATTGTAATTTGTAGCGTAAGAACTAGAATAGAAGCATTAGGATCGGGATTTTTCTTAATGATCGCTTAGAAACCCGTCTGGGTAAAATTCTGAATCTGAAATTCAAAATTTCTCGTGAAATAAAAAACTCGTTAAATGGCTGATCTAATAGATTTCTGCGTTCCAAACAGCTGACTAAAACGTCGTTGTAAGGCCGACAGTTCAAATCGCAGCCTATTTTAAACTGATTTTACTTTCATTCATTTGAAACGGAGTACATGAGCAGAAATAACTCATCCGCTTTCAAACTACAAATCACTTTCCCGCCACAAAGGTCGGCCGACTCACCTGACTCGGAGCAAAAACTAACAAGAAGTATTAAATTACTTGCTCCGTATTGTTGTAGGATTGTACTTGTAAGGCGGGTTGACGAGTTGCTTAGAGTTGAACACTTCGTCGCCGGAGTTTGCAGGTGTTCCGCAACACTAGCGTGTTCACTTATGTTTTCATTGTAGCGCTCATAGCGTATTTAGTTTTGACTAGGTGTTCGTTAGCGATCATCGAAGTAAAGCAACATTCAGCACGGTCAGTATTTGGATGGGTGACCGCGGGTGGCATTTTCTAACTGAGCGCTACCGTGGCTCGGATGACACGTTAAATTGTAGGTCCTGGTTGTTTTAACCGTTTAGCCATGTCAGAGGCGTTCAGGCGGCCTAATAACTCTGACACTAGGGCTAGCCACCCAGCCTATTTATTTATATACGAACTTACTTACTTTTTATTGTTGTAGGAGTTGTAAGATATATGTATAGGAAACTACATTTGACAAAATGTGAGTTACCTAGCGGGATATACATTTTTGTACTTAAGTAGGTATTATAGGTAATTTTTAGAAGAAGAAAGAAGGGAGGGTAGTGTTTCATAAGAGAGGAGGGGAGGTTATACGTGGCCTTTAAATAATAAAAAAAAACCTACAGAAATACGCTTGACAAAACTTGTTTGTTTCAAAAAGTGTATTAAAATAGTTTAGTATTGTCAAGGTATCATAATGATATATTATGTATAGACCGAATCAAACATCTCGGCGGTTGTGAACTTCCATGTGTAAAAGTGCACATGAGGTGACCTTATTGCGAGTAAGGAGCGCATCTTACAGCGAGATTTAGCTCAATGCCGGCACACTCCACATACATGGAGCGGGCTTAACGGGAGCATTGAGGCAGGGTTGACAGTAGTAATGTTCTGAATTCCCGACTAAAAGACAAACAACAATTCCGTAGCTAATTATGTGGAAGCAGCTGCTGACTGCGTTGTCTTTGGGTGATAGGTAACATGCACTGCGGAAAACTACGCGTCTCAGCTACAGTGCCTTCAAACTCGATCAAAATAATTTCAGCTGTCCAACGATGTGCTGATTATTAGCCATCTGTAAAAGACCTGCGAGTGTGACCTGTTGGAAGTTGGAAATAATTATTGGTTTGAGGTGGGATTCCTTTTTAGAGTTCTCTAAAATCATACCAAATTGTGTTACATATTTGATACATTATAAAAAAAATGTAGGTATAATCCAGTAGGTACCTATCTCCCTCTGGTTCAAGTTACAGAACAGAAATAAAATTGTGCCATTGTTGGCATCGAGTTGGCATAATTTCAGTTTACGCCAACTCAATTACTCAAAAAACTCAATTGAACGCGTGAAAAAATTTCAAATTAACCTTAGGCGTAGTACAGAATCATCGCATCGGTTCTTTTGAAAACTCCCCATTCGGCTTCGAACACCAGATTTGGGAATCTTTCGGGAAACCCTAACAAACCGGCAACCCTAATACATGACCAGGGTTACATGACCTACATCGCCGCCGACGGGGAAAGTATCGCGAAATGACGCCTCGCCAGCCTTTTAGCTCGCCCAATTGTGCCGCAAAGCCGGTAAAAGCTAGGCTAATTTCGTTAACATTTTCCGAGGTGCTCTGACCCGTGATGAGCTAAATCTAAATTATGCTCGAACAGGTTAAGTGCACGTAGAGCACTCTGTATATTTACTGGAAGCTTTGAAATGTTGGTCTATGTTGCCCGTAAACTATAACGACGATGTCTTCAGATGAATATGCTTGAGTAAATTATATCTATATTAATAATTTCGTCAAGGGGTACGGTAGACTCGATTGAAACTTTATCTGAATGATAAAACATAAAAAAATAATGATTTCGAGTCGACAACATATATCCGGAAAATTCGGATTATCGAGTATTTTAATAAATTATAACGGTGCTGACAAACAAAAACACGGTGTCCATATTGACACCGGATGACGGATGACATAACTTGAGAAGTGTTGCCAACACCACAAATTAAGAATCTGCTAAAATTGTGACAAAATAATGCTATATAAACATTCTAAAAATTGTGATAACATTTTTTCAATATGAAATGAAACGTAACATAATTATAAAATTATTATTTATTAACAAAATATGTGTTTTAATCGACTATGACCTATTATATTATGTTATCAAATAAAATGTAAGTATCTTGGTCTTCATCGACCACTAATGAGCTTGAAGACGACGAATCTCGAAATTAATTTTAATGGTAAAAAAACTTATTGTACAATTATTTTACATGTTAAACATATGACGTATGCTATATTGCAAATAAATATTCTAAACAAGATGAAAATATGCCTAATTTAGCATAAAAATGCTAAATTGGCATCACTGATCTTAAGCAGTCAAGTCTTTTATGTTTTGGCGTCGCATTGTGGTGCATTTGCCAGTGTCAAGTATTAAGTTTTAATAATTTTTGATGAAATTGTATCAAAATAGTCACTGTCGTAGTCACGTTAAAGTCCAACCTTTGGTTAGTACCACACATATCTAATATACTAGGTTAGTACCTAACCGAAAGTTAGGTACCTACTTAATGTTTTCAATGATCCGAAATATAAAATAGGACAGGAGTGTAGGCTATTAATTTTGTGTATGTAGTAATCAGACTCCACTGGAGAAGCAAAGGATACAGGCTACATAAAGTACATCATAATATATCACCAACCGGCCTTATTGGAAATCTATGAGCCTTATGTCCAGCTGTGGACGTCCTACGGCTGATAGATAGATAGATAGATAATCATAGAAAATATAATACTTGCCATACCTAATCTTTAAAGTTGACGTTGCCTTTCTTTTCGTTTTATCAGAATGTATAGATACATTTTCAGTACTTATTCATTTAGTTTTGAGCAATTACTTTGGGATATTGTTTACACCCATCATTCCGAAATTACCTATTTTTTAAAATGTATGTCTATCATAATTGTTTTGCTTGACCTTCATCATTTTGTTATCAGCCTAATCTCCTTGCCATAGATGAAGGATAAGTTTTCGCTCAGAGCGTAGCGATCCTTCCTTCATCTATGCTCCTTGCATTTGTAATCATTGTCATGATTGTAAAAAATTGATGCAGCGAAGAGCTCTTCGTAAAGATGGTGATCAAGTAAAATTATGATGAGTGTGCGTGTATTGTAAGTCATATTTCACCCGAGCGAAGCCGGGTTGTCATCTAGCGTATACATATTCTTGTGGTCTAATTAACATGATGATTGTGGTTAGACAAATTGTTATGAGCTTGTACTGTCCCTTTAACGGGCAAACGCCAAAAAGTTAAGAATAGGTATTTAAAAGCATAAATTATTGTTTCTATATAGTTATTGGGGTTTTATTATTTAGTTGCGGGAATGCCTATCCGAGTCAGTTTCCCGTAATGTAATGTAATGTAACGCTTACCTAGGACACTAAGTGCGCTATACCTAAGATATTAATTAATTATGTTTGATATCAAGCACGATGTGTGAAATCTCGGTATCGAATAAAAAAGTACAGACTTCAAAAAAGTATTGAGAGTATTATTAGATCAGTTTACGGTATCAGTCTAAATCTAAATTGATTTCCAGAAAGCTTTTTCCCAGTCTCTGGAGTGAACTGAGACTTTTCTCATAAAACTAAAATTTCTCCAAAGATTTCTTATCGAAGGAAAACAATACCTTAACTTCCTAAACCAACAAAACCACTTGGAGTAAGCCGCAATCTAGCGAAGTTTCCGCCGCAGGTAGCTCCCGTTGGCTAGTGAGGCCGTTCGCACACGACACTACTCTGTCTTTGACTGTAGAAAAGTAGTTTAGTTGGTCGTAGATTGTGTGTAAATATCTTTTTATAGCATTCGAAGCTTTGAAATTGTATTTACTTACGATTTTAGGAGGTCCGCTATTGTCAGAATAATGCTTTCAAATAGCTTATTCTGATATTTTATAATTTTTAAAATAAGTTCATTTTACAATTTTACAGTTCATTTTATAATAATTTATTTCTACAATTTTGTTCATTTTAATAATAAAAAAATTTAAACTGGAGTCAAGTGCAGCGTAGAAGGTACTCTCATAATTACAAAGTAGAACCAGTAAGTGGGTTTCGCTTAACACTGCACAGAGCCTATATCGATGGTGCCGTAAAGTTTTGTAATACAGACCACGTCTCAACCATAACGTCGAACGTACACCCGCTGCGGAAAACAAACGATAAAAATTGTAGGACTACGTAAGATGCAGGCCACTTAGAATCTATATAAATAATAAATAAAATAAAATAGCCTTTTATTCAGATCTACTTACTAGTTACAATATTAATAGTATATGGGTATTAATATAAACATAAAATAAAGATACTGTAATAATAAAATTTAATCTAATAAGTAGTTGCTGTTTGCTTGTTTTCTGTAGATCTGTTTGCCAATTGCAAATCTTTCCTGAGCCACTCGGTTCCACGTCACTCCTGCTACTTCTTTGATGTCATCGTCCCATCGTTTCTGTGGTCTACCCCTCTTTCTTTTTCCTTCCCTGGGGTACCAACTTGTCACTCTCTTGCTCCATTTATCGTGACCACTGATCATGTGACTTAGAATCTATCCTCTATAATAAATTATCGAAAATAGCCATGGCAATCAAACGACGCTTCTGCACAATTTCGTTTTCAATGACTGCGTGTTCCGTGTGTATTCCCTTCTTCAATCGGGACTGGTCGCTTAGTGTACTAGAAGTTTCAAAGTAGTTCCGATACCAGCGGCCGATAAGCCGGTGCCGCTGAAAGCAGCGCTGACCGCCGACCCTCGTCAACTCTGACACAGCAGTCCGACTCCGTAATGGAACTAATGTCTAATGTTGGCCCGCGAATTGAAACCAAGGGCCCGCTCTTGAATAGGCTATAAATAAACTACGGGTACGCTAGTACTGTGGGAGACACCCGAGCGATGTAAAGTGCTTGAAGTTATTAAATCCTGTAAAGCAATTTTGACCTGTGGATTTTATCAACTGACAACTTACACCCTACCCAAGTTGAATGTTTCTGATTATTTAACTTTTGTTACTGCAACGGAAACTTGTATAAAAGTTGACAGTAACTCCAACTAAAGTTGCTCCGTCTGGCTTTTGTGCAAGAATGACAAATTAATTTAATTTTCTGAACTTGTCACGAAAGGTACGCTTACATCTATATCTTGTCTCTTTTATTTGAAAAAGTGGTCTTTTTTTTTGTCGTTGCTATTCTAGTTCTTTATTGTCACAACAAAACTTATAAAACATCAAAACTTAATTCTAAAAACTATAACTATTAAAATTAACCTACTTAAAATAAAAACTAATACTAAATACTAAAACTTATATTACTAAAATAAAACTAATCTAAAAGACCCGGGGCAGAGGGTAACGTGGCCAGAATGCTGGCGGCGTTGCCTCGTTGAATTGATATGCTTATTTTTTGACCAAAATAGATGCCAGCATTCTGGTCACGTGTCACCTCTACCAGTCGCCTAGCCAGATCCTTGTATAAAAGGTGAGCGTCCGGCCCCCACGGACCTTAAGTCTCAACCCCAAAAGGCACAAATAAATGTGGTCTTCAAACAATAGATAGAAACTTAAAGAAACGCTCCATAACTTAGCACTTCATTTCATAGCTAAAGACGCTGAATAAAGTCTCCAGTCAAAAGTACATTCATCAGTTACCTAAGAATACAATGCCCAGGCAGACCCTTTTTATAATAAACAGATCTATACGGGTCGCGGGTTTCAAAAACGAAACTACAAACCCTGTCAGGCCTGTCAATCAAACCAGTGCAACCATACAAGCAACACCTCAACAGTTTTCATTTTAATGCATACTAATATCCCCCATGCCTAATGAGATCCGCTATCCAGTGCCGTCTGACGCATGTCGCACCCTCTTCACTTCTCACTTGGCTGGCTCGGATGAATATTGATGACACCCGTCTTGTGTGACCCTTGCTTGACGACTTGCCGACTTTTGTGGTTATTTTCTTTATCTGATGCAAGTTTAGGCTTCGTATTTCTACTATCAGTCAGGCATCTCGCGAACTATTCAATCTTCTTTGTTTTGACTTAAACGATCTGAATTGGACCTACGAGGGATACCTACGGTGGACAGATAGTCTCATGAAGACCGCAGGATCGCTCTGGATGAAAGCCGCATCCGACCGGTCTTATTGGTGATCCATAGGGCAAGCCTATGTCCAGCAGTAGACGTCAAGTGGCTCTTATAGCATACTCATAGAAATATACTGTGTTTAAAACTATCAACACATTTTTCATACACAACTTCATCTCTGAGAGGCGAATCTGTATTTATTGACATTACATCTTTTTTGTTTCGTTTGTCTTATTGGCATAGTTTACTGTGAAAATGCCACTGTGAAAGTATTTACCCCAGAACGTCACGTTTTGCTGAATTAGTTAATGCAACGAAATAGAGCGTATTTTTCTATTGAAAAAGTGGCTTGTACTTGTGTATATAAATGATTTCAACTTTGCTCATTCTTCACTTAAAACTTTCTTTTCATTGATCAATGCTACTTTCAGAAAATAAAGCTGCAGTGTCCCCGACGCTGCGAAATTTGATGTCGTGTATTGGTTACGACTTTACGAGCTTACGACGACTCCAAAACCGAACTGCGATCGAACTTATCTCTCCCATTTTGTTATCGTCTAATGTTAAAGTTTCTTAATGGCAGTTTTATGACTTCGCCGCTGTATTACAGCTCTTTCTGTCTCCTGTTTAATGTGTCGTAAATAACAAAGCAGATTTTTCTGACAGACTCGCTATTTAAGAAGGTTAGTATTTCAGTAACATTTTACTGTCCTTTAATGTTTAAAATAATATTTTTTTAAAAGTTAATTGATTGTACAAAACAAAATGTTATTTATTTATACTAGACATTCCTAGCCTAGCATTCCAGTTAAATCATTAGCCTTAGTCATAAGTAATCAATAGTGACACCCGCCTTACAATCCTGAGGTCGTGGGTTCAAATCCCGGTCCCATACCAATGAGTTCTTTGGAATTTATGTATTTACGGAATTTCACACCACTGGGATTCCGGTGAAGGAAAACATCGTGAGGCAATCTGCATATTATTATGTCCGTCGAAAAATATCGATGGCGTATGTGAATCCACCAACCCGCACTGGGCCAGCGTAGTGGATATGGCCCAATCACCCTTCGTGGGTAGGCCTACGTCGTGAGTGAACTAATAAAAGGCTGATACAGTACAGTACATTAGTCATATCCGAGACTTTCAGGCGGTTTAAAAATTGACACGAGAGTTACCTATCCAGCTTTTACGAACTCTAGCTAGATCATTGTATCAATTTAATAATGGATTTGTGTTTATTTGACCTTTAACTTCCTACTTATTGTTATTTCGATTTCTTACGCTGCATTTATTTTCTTTGCTAACGACCTAGACTTATTAACAGTTAATTATTTCTTTGACTTAAAACAGTTTCTTCGCCTTGAATGAAGTTGCTAATGAATCCGACTTTTTCAAGTCGCAGTCTGATCAAATTTGCGTTTCTTTCACGTAAACTGCACGAATTAATTACAGTCCTTTGAGGATATTTTTTTAATATTTTCAGAAGTTCTTAAGTTTTGTATTTTTTTTATCAAAGACCAATTAGAATCCTTAAAATAATCATTATCATCCAAGTCCTTGTCTATTCCACTATTGGCTATGACTCTTCTGCGCCACCTGTCTTGCTCATGTGCTATGTATGTAAGCCTCATTTCTGGCCGGGGCGTGTCTTCATAGTTTTTACTATATTATTCAATCAATCAAAAGTTTTTATAGACATACAATAAGGTACATGAAAAATAATGAAGCCTCTGGGTTCTCGAATTAGCCAGGGGCTGTACTACGGGAACCAACATCTTCTACATTTACGACAAATGTCAATTTACTTTTCTTCTTTAATTTTCTTCTAATTATAAGCCTGTTTCGTTTTACTTCTGGGTAAAGGTCACTATTCTCCTTTCACTCTTAATAGATAGACCCAATTGTTACTTAAAGAGTCCAGTTTGTCCTGCCATCTCCGCCTGAATCTGTCAGCTGACCTGCCGGGGTAACTCACTGTGTAGCAGAGTTTAGCCAACGAGCAACGGGTCATCTGACATGCGACAGATATTATAATAGTTCATTTCAAGTTTCCGCTTGCCCTAACGAGAATTTTCCAATATTCATATTTTTTCATCGAAGACATGTTTATGTCGCAAATATTTCGGATAAGTATTTATACGAGCGGCGGGCGGCAAGGCCGTCGGTCATGCGAGTCGTTTCCGCCACCCGACACGCCCTGCGCTACCATATAAGATGCAACACTATCCGTGTTTGTGGTCAACTGATTACCTGTCCTTATAGAAATAGATTTTTTACCGTCTGGCTTGGATGACTAATCGTATTACAATATAAATTAGGTGCAAGATTCGTACACAGCATAAAATACCCTAAGCGAGGCGCCAGTGCTTGTCATATCAATCTGTATTTACCCCTATTATGAGTTGGTTTTTATGTAGTGTAGAGTTAGCGTAAACTAAAATTTTATGTGGGATTTGTACCATTTGTCGGCATCGAGTAGACGTAATTATATTACTATACAAAAATGTAGTTTATGGTAACTAAAAAACGCACAAAAAAATTGACAAACTTACTACAAATATACAAGGGGTAGAGTTTAATTTGTTAAGTATATTTTCAGAATTTTGTAAACAAGGAACTCTAATAAATGGTTTCCAGATGGCACAGTTAATCATATTTCCTACATTTATGATTCAAATTACGCTAAAATATCTGTATATTGCCATCATAAAGTGTGAGATAATCCTGCTTTAATACTAACAATAAATCATGTCACAAAATGTCTTCGCTGCAAGAACTTCTATTTCGATGCCAGGAATCTTATTAACAACATTTGTTAACTGTTTTTAACGGATTTCATTATTATCATCATCATATCAGCTGTAGGAAGTCCACTGCGGGTCAAAGACCTCCCCTATGAATTTTAAGATCGATTGAAAGCGGATTACATAAAGCTCCTATGGTTAATATAATAATCCTATATCTATAATCATATACTAGCTGCCCGTCCTGGTTTCGCCCAGGTACGCTTGTTAATGTCTGCAAATCTTCTCGTTTAAACACTCTAATTTCACACCACGGGCTTTTCGGTGAAGGAAAACATCGTGAGGCAACCTGCATGCGTCCGGAGAAGAAATTCGATGGCGTATGTGAATCCACCAACCCGCACTGGGCCAGCGTGGTGCATATGGCCCAATCACCCTTCGTAGGTAGGCTTATGTCCTGCAGTGGACTATTAAAAAGGCTGGTACAGTACAGTACAGTAAACACTATAAAAGATAGTAAAAACTCTATTCGAATATGTTGTGTAGTTTGGAAGATTTATATCTTCCAAACACACACAGCGGACACAGACAGGTAGTCAGACACACAGAAATAACGACTTTGCTTTATTTATAATATGTATCTGATATTTACATATGTATTTGCTAAAACTCGATGTTAAGCCGTGGCTACGAAAAATGTGAATAGATGTTACCTAGGTATGTAGTTGAGCTAAGCTTACAAGCACGTATGCACTATAGAAATAAGCCACAAGCTAGGCTACCCATTCTCGAGAGTTAATAACAGCATAATAAAATCTCGCTATACTGGCCGTGATTATAATTTTCCAGGCTCATTCACGATGTATGCTCTAATAACAGCGGGCAGACCAGGGACTGCTATGCTAATATTACCACACTCCGTCGAGGTTTAATACAAACTAAGGTACAGGTACAACTTGCGTTTATTCAGCGCTCTAATAACATAGCGTCTAGATGTAATACAACAGTATGGGTTTTAACAATTCATTGTGTAGCTTTACCGCTTCATTTAGGTATGTTGCGGGATTAGTCAAATATGATATAGAATATTTTGAACAAGTCTGATATTGACTCTCCTTGGACAAACCTTCCTACATGAATTTGAAATCCTACTCCTACATAATCACGAATAAAATGAATTAATTTTACAAGGCTTTTTGTTGTAGGTAAGTACTTAGCAGTGATATTAGAAATATAGTATTAGAAGATCATTATATACATAGCCATCATGAAAAATAACGGAAAATATCCATATAACCATGAAGCAGTTTGTGCTGATATCTCCTAAATACTGTCAGTATTCTTCAAATGGGCAACCATTTGAAGATATGTATTGCTGAGAGATAATTAGAGTTTGCAATTTTTACTAATTTCTGGGTACTGCAGTACCACTAATCTAAGAAAAGTAGCATTTATAAAATATATGTTAGGTTAAATGTATGTACTATGTACCGTAATTTTTTCAGTCAAATAATTTATCTCTACCAATAGTCCCTACTGTTCGTGTTAATACTAACGTTACCTTGTTTCACGCTGTAATAAAACACCTAAGTTATGTGTTATGACCTCAAAGCGAATAGTTTCCGAGTCGCATTCGTGATTGTGGTGTTACTTCATGAGTCACGTTAACGTTGCGACAATTAACTACTGCAGCTGAAGTTTGTTTTAAACTCGCGAGACAATGGAGAACAAACCACAAAAGAAAGTAACAAGTTATAAGGTACGCAAGCTTGTCAGTTGAACTATGAAGTTATTCGCTTGCGGTTTCCTCGTTTTGTAAACGCGAGCATGACTAAGTAAAACCTTCACTAGCTAACGTTAACAGCTCCATAAGTTAGCCCAAGCTACGATCACGATGACAGGCCCGAAGCTAGCGAGTAAAAGGGCGAGCACATTGTCACGACCCCTAAATACCTCGAAGTGTCGTAGATTGCCAATTGCCACGTATTAATTTACTTTGCTAAGATTTTCCCCTCGCAAAATTGCAATCCCGTTTGACAAATCACGGGACGCGAGTCGTGGGGAAATAGTGATCGATCGTCTGCCGCGATAAAGAGTTTCACAACCGGAAACTGGGAAAGGTGAAAACGAGGAAACGACCCCATATCTAATTGCATCTGAAGGAAACAGCCGACTCGGCATCGGCACGCAAACGTGTGTTGTGCTTCCATTGTTCTCCGCTACACATACTACCGACTAGACCACACCTGCTCTCGTACATAGAGTACTACTGTGTACAAAATTCAGCACACCTTTATTTATGAGGCACGTGAGGTCAGATTGCAAAGTCCCACGAGCCGGTCGTGCTCGTAAAGTAAGAAGTGAGTTATCGCAGCGGCAGCCCGCGCGTGCTCAGCCCCGACTTTACTCTAATCCCACGATAATCCAACCCGGAAAAAACCGATAACCATTGTTTTGCCAAGATATCGGTGCTGCATTCATGGGATGTTTGCACGAGTTATCGCCCGTGTGAACACTGGTTACTATTTCAATAATGTAATCTGGTAATCGTGAGTTATTGCGCGCTAGAGCCCGTTAGGGCCGGTCGACTGCTCTTCGCGGCTCGAGTCTAGTCCCCGCAATGTACGGTATGTGGATAGAGTCGGCGGAGTGGCAAAAGAAATGTCTGTAAAAATTGCTTTAACGCTCACGTGTGGAATGCTCAACCGCGTCTCAATTAAAGCGGCCCCGACGCGCCCGAGGCACCGGTTGTCGCCTTTGCCTGTCTCTTCGTAAAACGAGCTATAGAAATTCTCTCTCTGCGTCGCAGCAGCTGCATGTGAATGTTTGAGACAAAAGTTAAGGCCTGTAGTTTATTCCGGATTGCGCTCGCAATCTCGCATTTCAAAGTTTATATGAGAGAAAATACAAAGCTCTGTTTCAGGTGGCGAGTTTCTGCGGTTTGGTTTATGCAAATTAATTCTGTGGTGCAGTTCGTTCTTGCAATGGTCGTGCAATTTGCTTATACTAAAATGTCTTACAAACATGTTGTCAACAGCTGATGGACATAGGGAATCTATAAATGGAATCGTTTTGTTATTGAATATGTAGTATTATTAATTTTAACTGAAAGTTAAAAGGAAAACAAACAACGATAAATTCTATAAATTATAAATCATTTACAAATTATCTACTTACCACCATACTTATTTTACAAGAATCAGGCGGCGTTAACGTGAAACATAAATTATTATTTGTATTTGGTCAAGAAAGTTGTTCCCAGTCCTTTTACTGTCGGATGACTTCTCGTTTTGGAGATGCACGAAACAGAAGAATGTACCGAATGTATAATTAATTATCGCGGGGTGTAAGTTTAATTCGGTAATTTGCAACAGCATTTCGACGTAATTGTCTGCGTAATTTGACTTTAGTAACGTGAGCTTTTGATTAATAACCTCATTAAAAGTTTTAATGTCGGGTTTTCCGAACTGTGTGGAAACCGACGAGCAATCGGGCCACTGGCGATTTGATGATTCGATTAGGGTTACCGATGCAAATAATTAGACATTTATTAGAAGAAAAACAAAATAGAAAAAAGCAACAAAAAAAATCAAAATGGATTAATACTAAACTAACAACTACTGCCCTACGTTTAATTTTTGTCTCCAGCCTGTTCCACCTCAACATGGTGCCGGCTGAAGACAGAGCTGCCGGGCTAGTATACGCACCACGAAATATTTTTTTTCGACGTGTCAGAACGAGAAAGAATTACTGTCACTTATTCAAACGTCGACAAAACTTTTCGTGGTCTCGCCTCTTACCATGTGTCAGAATTTTGGCAAGTTTCGGAAAATCGCGACTTAGAATTGGTGATTGGCATATTACACCTTCATCTACTCTAAATAATACTACGAGATGATTACGACCGCTTTGTCAAGATGTAGCGATCAAGAAGAACACTGTTCTTTGGGTTTCTTTGTCTTCACTTAACAAAGCCATTGATGTGTCTTCCGGGTGCCTACATTTACATTATCCAGGTTCTTACTCGGAGACGAACCAACTCTCAAATAACCTCCCCAGAGCCAGTTTCAAAATTCTCAGCAATTTTCAATAATGGGAACCGCGATTTTATTTTTACATTTGGTAACCCTAGTTTCGATGAACAGTAAGCGACTTTATGAAAGTTGAATCGCAATGTTCTATTTAATGCTCGGCATTATGGGAACGAGATTTTAATTGATGACTGAAGTGGTTTTATTTCGCTTTTACTTTCTGCCGCTTTGCTGTAAGCTCTTTGCCTTTGGAAAATTATAGGAGCTATTTACTTGGTAATACTCTTACAGTGATCCTCACTCATTGAAATAAGTGGTGTTCTAAGTACCACATAAGAAATAAAATATAATCAAAACTTTTATTATCAAAATATGTTTTTAGTAACGACTTTAATATTTTATTTGGACACCCGAGTTTTATTTATAAGTGGTTTCCTTCATACAGTGCCATGAATTTCGTACTCTTACAGTGATCCTCACTAATTGAAATAAGTGGTGTTCTAAGTACCACATAAGAAATAAAATATAACAAAAACTTTTATTACCAAAATATGTTTTTAGACTACTACTATTAGGACTTTAATATTTTATTTGGGCACCCGAATTTGATAAGCGGTTTCCTTCATACAGTGCCATGAATTTCGTTTAAGGGCCTGTCTAGAGGTCGGGCTCACTACATCCACTACGTCATCGCAACATCTTCTACATCAGTCATAATTCTTCAACCAAGTATTTGTCGCGTTGGAGTGATTTTTGTGATTTACATACATTAAAATAATAACTTCTATATTTCTTTCAGTTCTTAGCAATTTTTATCTGTGCTTTAGTTTGTTCGTTTCATTTTCGACTTGGCTTCGCTTACGAACAAGCGTATTGGTTGTAAAAAGCGAACTTATCCGTGAATAAAGATTACAGTGTAGCAGAATAGAGGGTGCACGTAATTGTAAAACCTAATACGTACATGTAAAGTATTTGTCTTCTGAGCAGTTCTGAGCCATTTAATTTGCAACGTGCAATTTCCTCTTAGCGCCGACACGACAGACCCAATTAAACTTGTCTGTCCCTTTTCCCTTTGCGCCAGTTGTAGTTTCATATCCTGCTGAGGGAACTGGGGATGCATGCTGCTTTGTATTATGCAGATTACTGGCTATTGAGCCATATGTATAATGATTTTTCTAGGGTTTGACCTCCTATGTAACAAATAGGTGTAATAAGTTTTATATAGAGTAGGTTGCGTTGGGGGTTGTATTACGAGAAAATTATACTTATGTCGTAGTGGAGTAAGGCTGTCATAAAATTGTGGCCGAGGTATTGTAAAGTATATGTTAAAAAGCGTTGGTTATTTGGAATCGACATGGATCCAACACTATTACCAAATGACCGAGACATATGGCACATTACGAGAGAGGCATATATTTAGCCGTGCGATAAAGAAAGCTGTAGAAGATGATAGTGATGTGTCCTACGTGTCCAGAAGTAGTGTTTCTGATTTTGACGATAAATCTAGATTCTAGGTATATGGCAATTGCCAAATTTTTCCTCTTTGTGTTGGTCTTCTAAAGTTACTTACTTTAATGTCTTATTTTGGCACGTGCTGAATATTCGCGACGTCATACGCAGTGCAGTGTTTGCAATGACCTCGCAAATGCTAAAGGTTAGACGATAAACTTTTACTAATTTAATAAACAATGTACAGTGCACACACTAACTTTCCCTAATTAATTATTATAGAGTGAGGTCTACATAAAATTCGTTTTAGGGTAACATTTGAATCAAGATATTTTGTTTAGGCTGATGTTTATTAGTTAAGGATTTGTGTTGATATGTCGGAATGATGAATATTTATTATTCCTAGAAAAACAAATAATCTCGTTTGTTATCATTTCCTTTAAAAGATAAACGTAATAGGATGTTTAGGTTTAAGAATATTTATTAATCTCAAAAGAATTTACAAAGATCCACTTACTGAGATTAAACACTCATATATGTAGGTACATAATTCGTTGCTACAAAGCGCAGCGCGCAGACGAATTATAAATCAATAATATAAAACAAAAACACAGAAGTAAAAACACTATTCGACTAACAGAAACAATAGTTTAACTTATGATTTTTACAATACAGATTCTCATGATGTTTGTTGAAATTTGAAAATATGCTATCGTTCTTGATAGTGAATACGTGATGCGTATCTGATGTCATGTTTGTTTAGAATCATATGTTTTTAGATGTATGAAAAAGCAGATTTTACCAGTTTCAATTTCAAAGTAGAGACGTGTTAAAGTCTACAAAGTAACGTGATGTGCAATTCGAATAGACGCAGACACACCCACCGTATTTTATATTGACCGGTGACTCGCACACTGCTGCTAATAGTTGCAAAGGTTTAAACGCAAAATAACCAATCCTTGTCGTAAAAGGTGGAGACCTTGGCCCTTAATAATGTATTCTAATGTGTGCATCATTTCTCAAAATGGACAGTTATTCTAAAAAAAACCTTTTTTCTAATTATGTTTTCATATAACCCAGCAGATTGAAATGGTAGTCAACATAGTCATCTGTTTTCCGTGCTAAATGCACCATATGGGGTCACAATATTGTAGAGTGGAAAGCGCAGTTTAGGACACACAAAATGGACACACGATCTCAGTAGTAGATAAAGCCATAATTTCCATAGTAAATATTGGGTGTCGCGCCGTCCGGAGTCGTTCGATAAATTGCGCTTCCGCAACGAATACCGCTTTTGACACGACAATTGAGTTCACTCATTGGGAAATTCGGTGCGTGAATATGAGTAATTTATTACTACACGTTTGCCTACTAGGGTTTTCAGATGGAGCAAGAATAGAGGAAAATACTGGAATAGTCTTGAGCTATATTTGTATTCGGAATAAATTATTGTAGGCGCTAGCTACACCGGCCTTATGTAACTTTTCACTGCTGAACACCTACGTTCGTGTAGACCTATACACCAAAGGTATTTTAGCCATATCTGGCTAGCTGGCCCTGTGCGGAGTAATAAAAGATATTATTTTTCCATCAGAATTTTTGGATGTACTGTACTGTACCAGCCTTTTTAATAGTCCACTGCAGGACGTAGGCCTACCCACGAAGGGTGATTGGGCCATATCCACCACGCTGGCCCAGTGTGGGTTGGTGGATTCACATACGCCATCGAATTTCTTCTACGGACGTATGCAGGTTGCCTCACGATGTTTTCTTCACCGAAAAGCCAGTGGTGTGAAATTCCGTACATAAATTCCAAAGAACTCATCGGTAAGGGATTTGAACCCACGACCTCACGATTGTAAGGCGGGTGTCACTACCTCTTGACCACCACGGCTGGCTTTGGATGGTTTTTAAAATTTGAGTTTTTGGATGATTTTTAAAATTTGTGAAAGTCTTCAATACTTCAAGCAATGTCTATAACGTTCAGCGCAGTAAGAAATTTTCGTTAAAAAGCGTTCAGAACTTGAAAGTTTCCAGTAAGTAATCCTATAATGTTTAGTTCCAAAATGTTTAGTTACCAGATTGTTAGACTTGAATTTTCATAAAGTTAATTTAAGTATCCAAAATGTCCTGGTAAAATGCCAAACAAAATGCCAGCCCTAACTTTCAACGCAAGAATGAACACATTGTTACTAACCAAAGCCCTCATAATTTTGCAATAATGTACAATGTCATTAATTTTGTTTACAGCCTCCATACAACACACTAACAATATTCCTCGCTCTCCTCTGCTACCATAATTAAAATAAAAACGTTGTGCAAATTGAACATCAAAGTTTATGAAAGAATGAATAGCGGTTGGACTTTCCTTTCACAAAGTATTTCAATGTTTTGCTTTGGTTAGTTCAGTTTAATAGCTCGGAACTGTAGGCTTTCAGGTCAAACGTCTTTCTTTTCAGTTCAGACTAGTATTTATTTCTTAGTCCACTTTTTGGATCGAGTCCACGATATGGAACGTTGGATATTTGATTTTCTTCTTTGAAGCCAGTGCAGCACGGTAGAGCTATTAAATAAATATCGTGAAAGCTTCTTGTTGTTAATGAGACATATTTAAGACTTGTATCGCGGGTTCTCTGCATTTAATTGCCTCAACGTGTGCTTTGTGAGTGAGGTCTTTTGTGAAATTCGGTCTAGCAGTTAAAACCATGCGCGTCGCGGTCTTAATGGAGTCCTTTAAGTCTCCCTCAATGCTTTCAGCCTTTTGTGCCCTTGCTGATCCTTCTTTGAACAAATAGCCAGCCGCACCACTATAGTTCTTATGTCGTCTTTATTTCCGTAATATAAATTAATTAACGAGTCGTTCCACCCTCCGAAACAATGATATATCAATTTAGGGCCAGGAAATTGGAGTCAGAACAAAGGCCGCTCGGATTTTGTCCGCCGGAAAACCTTTTTTTAACTTTGGACTTTTTCATTAACGGCTCAATAAAGAGGAAACTTCGGATCAATGACGCTTTAGAAACACAATTACGAGTTGAATGGACGTGAATATCCATTAACGCGATTTATTTGGTCGCCGAAGTTGCAGATTCATTGTAGCTTCATGGTGATGGATAAGTAAGGTTTGAGTAACGTCTTATGTCTGCTCCTAATTGGATTGTTGTTTGTCGATTTTACGTGGAGCTGCTTGATCGTGCAGCTATTTATTCAATTCGATTGAAAGAGATATATGTCTATTTTTGTCTAATAAGCAAGAGAGTAAGTTCATATAGGCGAGATAGATACTCTGATTTCGAGAGTATTTGGCTCCGGACTTGGCTAAATGACTTCTGGAAATGACCTAGTTTTACAATTTAACTTATCTCATACGCTCAGTTGTCATCCGACACGACTGACCGTGCTAACTGTTTCTGTCTCTGATGATCGCCAAGAAATACATCTAGTTAGAAAGTTACGCGTTATTAAATTTATAGATATTAAAAAACTTGAATAAGTTATTCACAGACGTTTAAAATAGGTAATTGTCAGCAGCCAAGTGATCTTATCTGAGGACAGCGAAGCGGCACCTATTTTTTATTTTACAATTGTTTGAATTCTACTGTACGAGGAGATAGATGGGTTGGTAAAAATCTTAGCCTAAGTTAATGACGTAGTTTTGGGTGCACTGCGTAACTGCTATGAGCAGCAACCCGATCACGAGTCTGACGCATGTGTCAGTCATCAATGTGTTGCTAATCCGTTTCAGTCACCTCTTCAATGTATTTTTTTTGTTGCAGCAACAAAAGACGAGCCCGATGGTGACAACGGCGACTGTCGGGGGCGGCAACAGAACGGCGGCGGCCGGGGGAAGCTGCCGTACAATGGATACTCGGAGGAATGCCTGGACCGGCTAGAGCCCAACGGGAACATACCACACGACAAGGACAGTCATTATGGTAAGTATTCATGCTCAGTTTAGATTATAAAGGCCTCAGTACCATCCCTACACATCTTCGACCTTCGACCATCAGACAACTTGGTGTTTAAGCACAGACTTATACGCGATAAAAAAAAAACCTAATTACGCGAGATGTTGTTCCATCGAAAGCCTGCCCTAAGACATTTTAAAAATAATTTGGTTAAAAATTAAAAGAGTAAGCCACGCATTGGCAGCGCTTCTAGTGTTGTAGTTTGTTAAAAAGCGTGTGTGTTATTTTTACTTGATGATATACAATCACTATGGAACCAAAATGTATTTTTTTAAGTAACAAATCGTTACCACGGGAAATGAAGTAATTTTTGAATAAAATTAAACATAGAGAGTATGCGGAAGATCTCAACTTTCACTCATTCACTTGCTTTGCTTGCACAGATCCTTGTTTCACAAAGCCTTGTACTCGTATCCTGACCGCTACGTACATACAAGTATATGTAGGTTTTATCGTCGAATAGCACGTACGTACACATATAACTATGTATGCAAGATAAACTGAGTTTCTATTGATTAACTATAGTCTTTCTCGCACCACTTCGATAGATCCAAACCTCAACAGAACATTACCAGCTTAACCACATACAGACTGTAACTGGGAAACTTCGAATCGAATGGTAAACAGAATGCCTAAACAAGGTCGAGATGCGGTGAGGTTACCCCGGTGTAGGGTTGAAAACTCCGGTCTTAGAGCTCAGAACCTGGACGCGCAACAGATTTTTGCGACTTAGCGAGTCGGTTCTGTTGATCGCGGCGTACGAACCCAGATGTGTATCGCGGGCGACTCAAGACTTTAACCGTCTTACCACAAAAGTTTTGCGCACGCTTTAGACATTGTTTAACAGTACAGATGGTTAAACAGTGTTTAAAGCGTGTTTAAATCTTATGTGGTAAGGTGGTAAAATTTTAAACCCGGACAGAAATGAAGCACCGCCTGGATTCTCCCCGGACGCTCTCTAAACTAAGACAAATTCGGGAAGACCCGGACGGATGGCAACCCTACCCCGGTCAGACATTCGGCAGCGGCTTGAGTGGATTACGAGTAGTAACCTGCAAACTGCTTTTGACTGAAACGGAATAGCAAATCAAGGCTGTTTCTCGGCTCTAGAGTCTTCGAGACGTAGTTTAGGTACTCGTAAATCTGGCATCAGTCCAAACCGTGACCTTGATCTTCGTTAACCATGGTATAGACCGAGTCATACATGTCGGCGGATGTGAAGTTAGCTACAAGCTGCGCAATATCCAAACCTGAGTGAAGCTCAGTGTTGATTGGGTTTCGCGCTGCTTCTAACTAACTTCAAATCCATTGACTTGTATTATTCGGCCTATACCATGTAAGTGCCCATTGGTTTACGCCATAGATCTTGCAATATGGGATATCTACCGGAGACCTAATTTCGTCCTAAACTCTTCTGCTTAAAATTACTTCGCGTAACGACTTAATTACGCAATTACTCAGAGAACAACTCCCTTATTTATATATGCGCTCACATTATGCATTGTGATAATTATGTAGGTTTCGTAAACATGCGTTTTGCGATGTACAAGTTTTTCTACATTTCATTTGCCTCGCACGCCGGGTAAAGGTAAAGCATTTCTCTAGGCCTCCGTGGTCTATACCTATATGCACATATTTAGACCAATCTGACTAAAGACATGGCCTAATTAGGTGAGAAATGATAAGTGTGTCCTTCTCGTGTCATTTGTGTAAACCTATTTAGCAAACCATTGCATACTGCACACATGAACTCAGAGCCATGTTGTTGTACGGCGAGAGTACTCAGCAGAGTGCACTTGGACTCTCCAAAGTTCTATGCGTACTTGTACAGTAACAAATGTCAATGTGTTTGCACTGCCGAGAGCTCTCAGGACGTCGCAATGCGGCTGTCATGTTGCCAACTGCCAACATTTCACTGCCCTTGCTATGAAAGGAACCAATAAATATCAAAATTTTATGAATACTTAAAAATATCCAATACATATTCGTTCCTATACGGAAACTCGTACTGCATTTGGGTAACGGCATCCCGTCACGCTTGCCGTTTGACCCATATCGATATTGAAATATGAAGGCCATAAACCATCGCATATTTTGATAAGCTTCGAAGGTTCCAGTTCTCCCATTTGATATTTGATGCGCCATTGCTGTATCAAACTCATCACTATAAATGCTGGGTTGGTCTTTCCATCTTTTTTGCCGCATAAAGTTTTTTCAAAGAAACATCGAGATCGGTCTTAATACTATTTTGATCGTCACGATGCTACTCTGGAGAATCTCACAAAAATTAGTCAACTTTCAAAATTAACCAAGATCTGTTGAGGTGAGCTCAAAGTTATAATGAGCACCATATACCAGTTGAGCCATAGACCAGTATTTCTTTAATAGTTCCACTCTTGTACGTATAGATTCTAAGTACCATTCCGTACCGTACCGACCTGTTCGATAGACCACTGATGAACCCCTAAAATATGTAAATATGGGAAGTTATTTCATGTTCAGTACCAAGAACAGATTTCAATGACCTGCTTCAGCTTGTCGCCTGCAAAAAGTCCGTTGACACGACGCGTGAGTTAACACCACTAATTGCCTCGCGTCACACGGACAGCGTGGCGCTATCGGCACAATACATTCAGTCTGGAGTACCCCAGCTTCTCTGTAATACAGTAAAATGTGCGTATTGTACCTTAGGAAAAGAAAGAAGACAAGACATAAAACTAATGAAGCATAGGGATCTAAACTAATTAGGTTTTTTCAAAGCGAGGGCACAAAAAAATCATCCTAATAATACGGTTATATAACGTCGCCGACAAGATATAAATACCCTTTCTCCAATGTTCGTAACAGTGTATTTCCTCGTTGGTAGAGTCCCTACTGAATGACTCACGGTATTGTCATGTCCACCGCTCCACCAGATGCGAATGCTAAACATTTACACAGAATTTGCATCGTGCTCGCGTATGTTATTATTGCGTTTGAATAAAATATGCGATGGGAGCGTAATTAAACGATCGTGTACTACATTCTAATTCGAAACTGCGCGTGGGGATTGTTGGTAAACAAAGTGTTATTAGGTGGGCGAAACAGCCTTTTTGTACTTAATTAATTACTCGCTTGATTGCAGAGTTTCTGCGAAGCGTGTGTGAAGCTGTGAGCGAAGAATTTCGTAATACATCTTCAACGTTTAATGAATCTCAAAGTAAAGAGAATTTCAATTTCCTTGCCTACTCTCATCCGTGTTGTGACAATGTTGTTTATCTTCCACATGTCATCTCCGTAATTTGTCCGCTTACAAAGGCGGCGTCGCTTAGGCTAAGATTGTCATATCTCGCTCTGAAAACTCGTTTTACCCTCTTCCGTGCTCGCATAAACTGTGCTAAAAGTTTCCTCTATGAAAGGAACTTATCTTTCAGTGAGTTACCGTGTAATCCCGGTTTTATGTAGACTAGCCTTCACCCCGGCGCTTTACCGCCACTAAAACTCTTACTGCCCTGTTCCCTTTAACCGTGGCACGGCGATTCATGCACTAAACCTTCCTCGTTAAACATTCAACTAACAACAAGAGCAGCAAAATCCTTTGAGTCGTGCAAATAACAAAGAGATAAATTACGTTTCCCAATAATGTAGACTTAAGAACCGTACGTATTTATTTAACAGAAAGAACAATGGAAGTGGTACAAAACGTTCAAAAGACTGGAGATATTTACACAAAGCTCTTTCGCGATCAAAGCGTATTTTTGTACCGATAAGGAAATCGCTCAGAAAGTTCCCCGTTTCGAATGATATTTTCGCGGTTGGCGAAATAATCGCGTACAATCCTAGGAACCTGGCGCCGGTATCCCCGCATTGTTGTGGGGATTTGTAAACAAACGTATAAAAGGGGTTTCCGCGGCTGCAAGCGACTTTTGATGTGGATGTTGCCGTAAATGTGCGAATTGGAGCGGAAGCGTAAGGTGCGTGCGTGCGACCGAGGGAACTGCGGCTTTTACTTTAACTGCTACTGTTACGTGTGAAACTGTAATAGGTGGGTAGATAAACTGATAGTTTTATGATTTCCTAAACTCCTGTTAGACTCCTGTTATACTCGTAGGTAGGTATATCAGCCTAGATGTATGCCTACTTCCAGAAACTTTCGCTTTGATTGATTAATGTCCTTTTCGAGTAACTCGGCAAGCTTGTCACTTGCAGTGATTATAAATATAAAAACAGTTGTTACATTAAAAAGTAAAATATGGAGTACAGGATAATTTATTGTACGTATCACAATGATTAATCAGTACAAGTAAATACTAGTGTGCTTATAGAAGGCATGACCTTAGAAATATGTTTAACTCCAGAGACAAAATATTCGAAATAGAGTATAGCTGAATACTGAACTTGAACTATTGGGGTTGCGATACGAAAACGATGAATCCTGAACGTATGCTGTGGAATATCTTCAAGAGTATCCATTGTTTCGACCGCCACAGCTCGGCGAGGTCTCGGCTGTTCAAACACATGATATTGTATACCGAAATACGGCGGTCTGTAGATATACGTGTTGTGTGCCCGACAGGTTGACGCGGTCTGACACATGAGTTAACGCGACAAATATTTACCGACTCCTAACTCGGGAACACACTCGTACTTCTACTGTGAAATTATATTAGCTGGCGTGTCAAAAACTTGTTACTCGTAAACAGTAGTTTAAGCGTGGCGCATTTTGGTTACTTGATAACATTATTTGAGAATTTAACAAAACCGTTCATCATCATTACTAGAGCTTTTTAGTCTTCGTTAATTTGGTCATCTTGGTCAGCCGTAGCCGTCCATGGTTTGAAATAAGCCTCCCCTTTTATAGTTAGATTCACATTGATACTGATGTCAATTCGACCAGTGATTCACCTCCGATGCAATTTCTTTGATTGGTTCATATTGTCTCTCAAGGTGTCATAGCATCGTTGCTACAATTAGCCACCCGGTGGTCTTGCACCGCATGATTAGTAGTTGCAGCTTCGGCCTTATCTAAGCTTGTGTCCTATGGAATATTGTTCCATATTTCAAACGTATGGAAATAAACGTTCATGACTTGTGCTTGTGCATGCACGTTGCACTTCTTACATCTGACGATCGACATGATGTTGTCTTCATGTCTCTATTACGATTCACACATCGCTCTTACATTTTACCGACTTCAAAAAAGGAAGGGGTACTATGTTCGCCTGTATGTATTTTTTTGTGTATGTTCATCAATATTTTCGGCAATATGGTCAACCGATTCAAAAAAAAATTTTTAGTTAAAAAGAACGTGGTCCCATTTAAATATCATCGCAATGCGCTGAGCCGTTTTTGATAAATTATCAATCATGGATGTCCCATCGATTCGTGCAAACATTGGAATTCTGTACACGGTGGAAGTCGGTGTTTCAATAATTCCGATTTTAATCAAACTGTAAAACACAATTTGTAACAATGCTAATAGCCATTAGTTCTACAAAGTAATACCAATCCAATACCCTTTTAGGCATCGTTGTACAAACTCATCGAAAAGTTACACAAAGTAGAGGAAGAAAACGAGTTTCTTTT
The DNA here is from genome assembly GCA_949316475.1 of Hypomecis punctinalis. Lineage (NCBI taxonomy): Eukaryota > Metazoa > Arthropoda > Insecta > Lepidoptera > Geometridae > Hypomecis > Hypomecis punctinalis. Next base: position 17,861,970 of record OX438810.1, read on the forward strand.
ACGCAAATATCGCCATCGCCGGTTTTATTAAATTCTCAAACTTTAGTACCGAAGTCTCACTGCAAGTTATTAAATTGTTGAGTCAATTTCACTTTGTGTTTAGTCATGACGTTAATCTAAGTGAGCGGGTTGATAACATCCAATTTGTTGGTAAACGAGCTTTTGCCACGGGTAGCTTTGTTTATCACAGATTCAGTTTAGCGCTTTTAAGAAAGGTGTGAAGTGTGTATTTTTTTGACCGACGTACCACCGGAGGAGGTATACAATTCGACGCGTACATATATATTTATATATATATATTTTTTTATTATGTATAACCACGCATAACTTTTTTCGTAGTAGTCCGATTTTGATAATTCTTTTTTTATTGGAATTTCGAAATATACTCTATATTTCGAAATTGGTACCATTTAAATTTTATCGAAATCGACTGAGCCATTTTTGATAAATCAACAATAGTGTGAAAAATGCTACATCGATCCATGCGAAATATTCGCGAATTCTGTACACGGGTGAAGTCGGTCATGCTAATTTTTGCAAAAAATAATCTTGTTTAGGAAATTTTTTAAAAACTATTCGACCTCTCACTATTTCAAAGCTTTTAGCTTCTTAGCGGAATTAAGTGAGTAATTACTACAACATTGACTACGAGTAAGTATTGAACCGTTACCGCCTTACCACAAATGATATAAACAAGTTTGAAACACTGTTTAACCGTGCAAACCGTCCAATTTCTACTGTTTAACATTGTCTAAAGCGTACGTAAAAATTTTGTGGTAAGACGGTTAATGTTTAAATATTTCTCCCTCTTTTTTATCGTCCTGTAAGTGAGTTCGTAGAGGCCGTAGAGTAGGTCGTAGAGGTGGCTAGCCGTGGTGTCAGAGTTGTTGTATAGGTCGAATCATACAAGTTTTGCAAGCGGATGTGAAGTTAGCTATATCCTACGCGAAACCCAATCATTGTGCAGCTTTATAAGAGCTTCAGTCAGGATTGGATACTGATTCTTTAATCGGATTCTTTAATAATAATGTTAGCATGCTATCCAAATTTTAAAGAATATGGTAAAAAATAATACAATATTATGCAGTTCAATACGAGAGCCTACTTTTGCCTATGCTTATTTTGAAATCGTGGCTTTCAACAAAGATACTAAAACAAAGGGTGGACGAAATGCCTTTTACGTTGTAGAATTATGTAAACAAAACGGTTATCCAGAGGGACATTTTTAAACCGCGTTGAATAATTAAACAGATACTAATAAGGGTTTCGTGTTTGTCGTATCATAATAAATTCTGAAGAGCGTTTGTGAGAACGGAACTGAATATGTTTAGGCTCTTTTAAAGAGTAGCGTATGGTGTAGCGCGTCACGACTAACAACGTCTTACATCAAGCAAAATCTTTTTCTTACATATCTCATAACCTTTAATCCTTATTGTGTAAGCGCTCTTACGTTCGGCTTCGCTTATCCTCCCGCTCGCTCTTGTGGCGTGAGTTACTGGCGCGAGCCGGAAATAAAGCGGAACCGAACGTCAGAGCACTTACACAATAAGGCCCCAGAGCACATACACAATAAGGCCCCTGATAGTCCACATTTGCCTGTAACCATATAATCCTACTAGCTGACCCGGCCACGCGTTGCTGTGGCTAAATAAATTAAAATTGCGACTATAATTTGAGATTTAAACTATCCTATCTCTCAAGTTGGATCGAACTGCACATGGTGTGCGAATTTTATTATAATCGGTTAAGTGGTTTAGGAGTCCATTGAGGACAAACATTGTGACACGAGATTTATATATATTAAGATACCGTCGGCATAACATAACGCAAACGTGAATTAGAATTGGCATACATCTTAGCTATTAAGCATGGCTTAGGTACACAGTATATACCTCTATGTATAGTTTGATCGTGGGTTTGTACAGTGTACATGGTACACACACAAAATTCACACAAAGAAGCGACGTTAACGTAATCGCGTCCTACGACAGCGACATTTGTTTGAGTTGTCTGCACGCTTCATCGTCATAAAAGAGCCCTAAGGCAATTTGATCGTTTTGAATTCTTAATTTCGTCTATTGACAACGGTACCAACTGCTTCGTTATATTTCCCATAATTTTTAATTAAAGCTTTTATTAACTGACTTATTCACAAACATCGTTGCAAAGTTGTTGTCTGTGTCTACATCTCTAGTGTAAAGGCCGATTCACACATAATCGAAACCACAGTTTCGTCTCAGTTCCTGCACAGTACCGTCTCACAGTGAAAACTATTCTTTCCTACATTTCTATGAACGCATCCACACTTGTCAGTGCATGTGTCGGTACATTACCGACACATGCAATCACGGGCACTCACGAGTGCGGCCGCGTTCTTACACTGCCTCCGTTGACGTCACGCGTTACATCAATGTGGTGCGTGATTCAGAGAAAGGCTACAGCAACGCCTCGGGTACTGATTCCCAGCCGCGAGCCGCCGGGCCAGCAACGCCGGCTGGATCGGCGGTCTTCGCGGCTGCACCGGCTTGAGGCGACAAACCCCTCTTACATAAATACATCTGAAAGTCAGCGACACTCAGCGTCTCACTTTCTTAAATTTTTGATGATCTTAAGTTATATTGAACAAGGAAACCCCATGAGCACGCCCTATAGATTAATGTTCGTCAATGCATCTCGATGTTTTCGAGCTACAAATAATTCATTCATTCATATTCTTTAGAATACTCCACGTATAGAGTATGGGAATAGGATATCATAATACTGTAAACTACACAACATAAAATTATCGTAATTTTGTTGATATAAAATATAGAAAGTGCACTTTATTGATATCACGGACACGGAAGTCGGCATGAATACTTTTTAACACGCTTTTATTAGTTTCACCTGTATGTTTGCTTGCTTGCTTATAACCAACCCCTTTGAGCTCGATTTTGTCCTACTTTTAACTTTGCACACCTATCAAAGACCGATGACAATGCATTTATTCGATTACTTAAAAGTGAAAAATAAATGTAGTTTAAAAAAAAGCTAAGAAACACGCTTTCATAGCAAACTAAAAACTGTATATATAGCTATATGAAAGCGTGTGTTTTCGTTTTTTTTAAACTATATTTATTTACAACTCAATCTATTGTAAGTATTTATTTGCAAGCCCTCTAAGTTTGCCGAATTTGCTCCATAAGAACTAAACCAAATATTTAGCAAACTCTATGACGTTTTACCCTCTCATTAATATACTGAATATTATTCACGATATATGTAATACCTCCAGTAATAGTCTCGCTGAAACGCCGTAACAATTACCAGTTCAATTGACACTCCCCTAATGAAATTGGCGTACTCGCTGTAATCAGGGTACAATCACGTATGCTCCGCACATTTCGCACTTGGCAATAATTGGCGCTCACATTTCTAATTATAATTTCCATGATTGAAAGGCCCTTTGTAAATTTAATTAACGTTTGATAAATAATCGTGATTGTGTAGATTTAAGGGTACGCTTTACATTTGGTTAGTTAATTAACGTTATTATCGTCGTTTTCAGTACGTTTTTATCTCACTGCGTATTTGAGTAGATGTGTATTTAACGTATGTATCAAATGTAACATTAAATATGAAACCACCAAAGGCTTAAATCATAGAAATGAGTTGTCGTCACATGGTTTCGTTCGTGGGAGATTAAAATGTATCTTAGTTGGTTTATGTGCTCTATGTTGTTTTGGGTTGAGATATATTAATATGTAGATACGTTAAACACAACACGTACGTATACGTTTCTTTAATAAAGTTGCTTCTTTCTATTATTTGTGCTAACTTCTTTACAGCTACAAATATGAGCTATTTGACTAGTAGGTGCCTATTTAAAACCCAATCCAATTCATCCTCGTTAACTTTGAGCCCTCTCATTGTTTCAATTTCGTATAAATCATCATAATTACCACGAAAATAGCTTCGAAATTTCTAACTTCTCCTTAAATCTATTTTATCAGGAGATGAGTCGTCCACTTTCATTCATTCGTGTAAAGGTCACAACGTAATTAAAATGGGCTCGGGTTAGGTCAGGTTGGTTTGGAGCTAGGGTTACCCTCTTTTTTCGTCGTGTCGATGGTTCCTAGTAGTGCGAGTGCCGACTACACAAGTTTTGCCCTGTCGTTAGCGACAGGACAGTGACCACAGAAGGGGACGCTTCCGTGAGATCATTCAGTGTGCAAGTGGTGGACACTGGATTAAGTGTTAGGATTTGTCCTGAGACTTAGGGTATATTTTTTAGGCTTATCATATGATTCCGTCGTGGTGCCCGTGGTTGTTTTACAAGTGTAAAGCGTCGGTTAAAATTGGTCCTGTACCAATCAGTTTCTGGAATTTATATACGGATTTTATATACAGACTGCCGACTTTTCGGTAAAGGAAAACATCTTGAAGCCAACTGCAAACGCCCGTAGAAGATATTCGATGCCGTATGAGAATCTAGTACCTAATCCGCGTAGAGCGAAGGTTAGCTAGCGCGGTGAATATAGCCTATATAATCAGTGATGCAAAAGTTCCCGATTAATCGGGAAATCTACTGATTTTAGCTGTTCTCTCCCGATATCCCGATTTGGGGACCTTGTCTCCCGATTTTTACATTGTACACTTCAAACATAGTATTATTTAGCATTACAAAGATGATAATACTGAAAGTGACCTGGTAACACTAAGCCAATGCACGGGTGGGTATAAATTAAATGCTCTTTGGCACAGAGATTTTTTTAAAATTCTTACCAGAGGCCGTCTAGTCTCAATTTCAATACACACAAAACATAATATGTACGAGAAATCCCTTGCAATATAGAGTAGAGTTTATTATTCTCTGGTGGGTAATTAGTTCGTGTTGTTTGGCGAATCTGCTGAGATGTTTAGTTTATTATTTAGTGACTAGTGTAGAGAGTAATCGTTCGTCCGCACTGTTTTTGAGACAAAGGAACTTCAATTTTCGATTCAAAGTTTTCTTTGTGTAAATTGTTGTGTGTGCTTTGTGTAAATTGTAAGATGTCCAACTCCGATTATTCTAATACCTAAAATAGCTCAAGTACCAATACCAGAGTACAAAAACGAAAAAAATACGAGCTAAAATAATTATAAAGAGGAATGGGAAGCACGACCTGAATGCTCGAATTGGTTAAAAAAAAGTCTTAGAGGGAAAACATAACAATTTTTCTAAATGTCATAAAACACTGTTGTTTTATTTGACAAGGAAATCTCCCGATTTCTCCCGATTTTTACCTGGAAAATTGCCCGATTTTTAAAAGTTCACTTTTGCAACACTGTATATAATTGTCCGCTTAGATCTATATATGTTCAAATGGCCGATACAACATAAGTTCCAGGATGTTTTCAGATGTTTAAAATTCATGCTATTTTGACATCAATATTAAGAAGGTTTTTAGAATTCAGGCTACTTTTACATCATTTAGGGTCCACTCGGGCACCCGTCCCCGTGCGATAACATTTTCAGATTTGCTAAAAATCCCATGTTTTTCAATCGACATTAATTTACTCCGAACTTTTGAATTTTCCGTTTAGTGACCCTACCCTGTAGTGGGTAGATATTTAAGGCATTAAACGTTACTAGAGGTCGGCGGTTAGCCTAAGCGCTAACGGCTTACAAGGCTTTTAAGGGGACAGACACTCGTATGTATTGTACTCGTTTGTATTCCGAGTACTTGACAAGGGGTGTACTTTGTAATTGCTGTGTACGAGTTATAGGTACTTGAAAGGTCTAGAAGTTATTGCGGTTCAGATCGGAAAATAATCAAGGTATTTTTAGCTCACTCTCAAATATATGTTTTGGGTGCGTCTTTATATGTTTGTTGTGTTATTACACGATGTCTTCGGCAACCATGAACGATTTTTGTCTCTTATTCAATCAGATCGTTGAGAATACTTCTGCAATGGTTCTATAAACTTTTTATCTACTTCCGTTGTGTAGTTTTTAACCAGCCATCATCAGCGGTCAGCCCTTGATAACCCACTACTGGACATGAGCCGCCCTTTGTTTACTGTACTGTACTGTACCAGCCTTTTATTAGCCCACTGCTGGACGTAGGTCTACCCACGATAAGTTATTGGGCCATATCCACCACGCTGGCCCAGTGCGGGTGGGTGGATTTACATGTGCCATAGAATTTCTTCTACGGACGTGTGCAGGTTGCCTCACGCTATTTTCCTTCACCGAAAAGCCAGTGGTGTGAAATTCCGCACATAAAGTCAAAAGAAATCATTGGTACGGGACCGGAGATTTGAACCCACGACCTCACGATTGTAAAGCGGGTGTCACTTTTTTTTATTTCTAATAGGTTCGCGTTTGACTACGCATTGCCTGATGTTATGCAGATGTGCGGTCTAGGGTTGCTACACCCTAGACCGCACATCTGCATAACATCAGGATCATCGCTTACCTAGAAGATACCTATTTACTCGGGATTTGAAGACACCCACGTTGTACTTTAACGGGAAGACAGACCCAGGCAAAGCGTTCCACATTCCGGCTGTCACTACCTCTAGACCACCACGGCTTCCTTTGTTTACGCATCCGCTATATTCGTTAAAAAGTGTTATTAAAGAAAGGTGTACTAAACCGAAAGCCGGTGATTCAGACCATCATTATGAACAACTTTTGCTATGGAATCAACACAGAATTGGAGAAAAAATATATCAGCTGTTTTTAAATGGGACAACTGATATTTTATCTCGAATTGTGTGTTCTTTCGGCTTTGTACACGCATCTGACACATCTGTATTCTCAGTTATTCATTCAGAAAAGTGCACCTACTGTCAATGCCAGTATGTATATTATTTCATTCTTACATCTCTTACAAGTAGAAAGACATAGGTGGGTACAAGGTATAAAATTACGATGTCATAAACAAATATAAAACGGCACTAAACCACTGACCACTAAAGCGAAGCTGCCCACAACCACGTATAAATTCGCAACACATTCTCCTAAACAATTAATTAAATTACGCAGCGGGATGTTTCGGGATAATTCGCGAAGTTTTCTAATTGGGCCACGTCACTCCGTCATATGTCATGGAACTGAGCCTAACTGGATATGGGAAAAGTATGCCTGTCGCGAATTTTATTATGAAAGTTTGAGTATGGATCCTGATGAATATCGTTTCGGTTTTGTTACTTTTCACAGAGTGCATGTTTAGTGCGTGTGGATCCAAAATTTCCATGTCATAGAACTGTCTAATTGGATATTTTATTTATTTATGTTATAGGGAAGTCTGAGTTGCCCACAACCAAATAAAATTAACAAAACACAAAAAAAATACGCAGCGGGATGTATCGGAATAGAAAGTTTTCTAATTGGGCCACGTCACTGCGTCATATTATATTCATATTTATTCATTGCTTAATATGGGTTTACATATTTGGTACTTACAGAATAATAGTATAAATAGTCCGCCATACTCAGCTTTTTGGCATGCAATATTTTATGTAATAAGTTGATGGGTTTTATCGCTTACTAATTTTTTACCAACATTTAATATACTTTAACTTTAATAAAAACACTTTATTATGTCATGCAACTGAGGCTAACTGGATAATATGGGGAAAGTATGTCGGTTGCCAATTTTATTATGAAAGTTTGAGCAGGGATCCTAATGGATATCGTTTCAGTTTAGTATTTTGTAAAGTTTCTAAAATGCAAGTTTATTGGAAGTGGATCACGAAAGATCCATGTCATGGGACTGTCTAACTAGGATTTAGGGGAAAGGATGCCTGTCGCGAATAATATTGTATCACTGTTCTACAGGGGTATAAATTACGTTTCAATTTTTTTAATTTGCATAAATGTTTCGAGGAACTTTGTCTAAATAGATATGCGAAGAAAGTATCCCCATCGCGAATTTTGATCACATATACTGTGTTGAAAGTTCCAGGAGGGAACCGTTGTAGTTTTAAAGTTTTAGTTTTGTAAATTTTCACAAATGCAAGTTTAGTGTGAAATTGGATCCCAAAGGATCTCGAAACTCAATCTCGTAAAAAGTTTATATTTATATAGGATAGCGTTCCGTGCGTATTATTTGTATAGATGGGTTTCCGGTGGTAGATATATAAATTGAAGAGTTAATTTAGTTAATTTCAAAGGTTAAGGCCGAATTGCATTAATCTATTGTTGTCTGATAATTTTAAGATTTTCACACATTCTGAACGTTTATTATAATAATAAACATTTTATTTTGTTCACGAACGTGTAATGAAAATAAAATTTAAAATTGTAATTGCCTTCTAGCGCTTAAATTGCGTCGCAGTCGTTTTCACCACATTCAGAACTGTGCCTTATTATGCTCAAGTAGGTATGAGGAAAACCGAGGATTCGATGGAAAAGAAACACCAATATTACAACTTTTGAATTTATTTCGGAGCTCACAATGTTCGCAAATTTTAAAAATAACTCTTAGTCTAGATTTGTTCTTCGCTAGGACGGCTCGACTAGAATGGCCTTAAAAACATGTGCGAGTAGAAACTTGAAAGAATTCATGGTCAGAAGATCATGAATTCTTTTTTAAATTTACTTTTTATGCCTGACGACTTCCTCTGTATTAGCCAACCACAGCTCGTCTCCTATTGCATTTACTTTTTGAAAAGTCTGTGGTTTACTACCGCCTTCAAACTGTCATGTCCGTTAAAAACCACACATTATTTAAAATATGCATTTTTGCCCAAAACTCAACACAGCTATGAAATTCAGCAACATTTTATATCATTCCAGCGGCTGCAAAAAGCATTAAACATTGTAACCTTCATAATTAACCTAATTGCGTGTCCCGTTTCAGGCATAACACCTGTCACTTAGTTAAAAAGACGACTGTCCATTCCCATTAGGCAAATGCCCATTTCAAAGTGGGCGCGGTCCAAATTAGAGAACGAAGAGCTTTATTAACATTTTTTATGCCTCGCTACGAAAAAATGTCAAAAGTATCGCGAATATTGCCTGCCGGATGTATTTCCTTTGACGTCGGGAAAATTAACTTTGGCCGCTTGGTTTGTGTGGAAAATTGTTTCTTTTCAATCGGGAAATGTCCTATTCAAAGGTCAATTTTATATATTCCAAACAGTCTCCGTTATTATTATGTTTTAATTTTACTACGTCCCTATGTACTTGTAAATGGATGAGTGGATGCAAGCCGGTCTTATTCGAGATCCAGAGGGCAGGTCTATGACCAGCAGTGGACGTCCTATAGGTACCTGATGGATGGTACTTGTAAAACATTGTAAATTACAAGTTTTAGTAATAACTTTGTAATGCTGGTAATCAATTTAAAAAAAATCCTTTTTCATCACATCTATTCGAAAAGGACTATTTGGTTCGCCGTTACGTGCGCCCAAAGGAGGTGTTTTCTATAAGGAACTTTATAAGTGCGACGGAATTATCTTTGCCGCGCACTTTTTGAATTTGGAACAAATAAGTGCGACGGAATGATCTTTGCCGCGCACTTTTTGAATTTGGAAGTATTTGTAATGTTAGTGTTTAGCGCCAAGAAAATGAATGAAAAGAATATAAATATAAGTTTTCATTTGTTTTATTATTAGATACCATTTAATTTCAATTTAGTTGTTACTCTACGTTTTATTAAATAATAAAATATGAGGTGCCTTTTGTTTTCTCATAGAGGTGATGATAAGTAGAGTGTACCACTCGGGCGCAAAATATATTTTTGGCTCGGGCGACGTACTTTGAATCCCTCGCTATGTTCAGGATTCTTCTCTAGAATCCCTCGCTTCGCTCTGGATTCAAAAAAGCGCCCTCGCCGTAAAAATATTATTTTGTTCCCTTATGATACAATCTACTACTACAGAGTTTATCGCTTAGATATGACGCTCTGAATTTCTTTACAAATGTAGCGATTACGCTTGAAATAAAAATGGGTTAATTACATTATTTTGACATAGTCCGTTACATATAATGTAACGATGTATAGTATACTCGGGGTGTGGCGGAATTAATGAGACACTATGACGGTTCAGGTAATATAAAATAGTGCCGAGTAAACGTTTCATGTATGTAGTGTATTCGACATATTCAACATTTTTAGAAAATGATACCCTCTATGCCACTACTTTCGATGTAGGTTTATCTATTCATTTCGCTATAGAATATGTGAACGTGAATGAGTAATATCATAAATATTACATTTCTGATCCATTCCAAATATTAGCAGTCTAAATAAAACCGTTGAACTGTATTGCGGTATGAAAATGATACGTTATATGCAAAGGTAAGTCGTAGAAAGTGCGTTATGTCGAATGTATCCCATAAAGCCCCTTTCAATGTCCCATAAATTGGACTTTATGTCGGTGTGTTTAGAACCGAAATGGATTGAAAACTGAGGCGTGGATGATGACATCAAAACACAGCAGTAAAAAGCCCATTTGAAGTGTGCGTACGAATTACATCCCCTGAAATGGCCGCATATCACTGGATTTAATGGTAATGCGATGCTCTTAGGGTTGGTGGTTGGTGGATAAAATGACCGCAAAGCAGAAACAGATTATATGCGCGATTATATATAACGTGTCAACCCTATAGGCTGGCTTTGAAGTCGATTTGATATTACAGAAGTGGTGGATACAGATACTCGTAGTTATGATATAGTGCTTGTTAGTTATTTTAGTTCTATCAGAGTTTCCGTAATAATTTGTAAATGTATTCAAATTTATAGTGATTGAAGTTACACCAAGCAGAAAGCTGCTAAACGAACTTACTTGTAAATGAAGTTCAATCATTAATGTAATTTAGGCTTTGACGGAAGAGATCTCATTATTACATGCGTATCAATTGAGAACATTTCGTGCAAACAAAGTACTTTGATTTATTTTAATTATATTTTGATAAAATCGAATCATCTTTACTTACTTTGATGAAATTATAGAACTCGAAGTGAATATTAATTGGATATCAGGTCAAGTTAAATTTTCTCGGCGCTAAAATATCAGTTATCGGAAAATATACAAAACTTTTAATTGGACTTCCGCGTTCGTTCACCTAATACACGTGTTCACTTGTACAAACTCCTCTCTGCAAGGATGTTTTATTGTTAAAAATTAATAATGAACTAATTTATTTGTTGTTCTTAAACTTTCGCGATTTGAACACATTATTATTAAATACTACGGGACAACGAGTTGCATCGATCGTGGTCACGGATAGACTGGAATGTGTAACAGCTGGTACCGGCAGTACCGGTTATTTATCTCGTAATTTTAGTGCGCGATTAGTCCCGTAGTATATATAATAATATTGAATAATTTGTGTTCAATATAGACTAGGTATTATTTTTGGTAGATTCATATTCTTATAAGATTTACAGTTGTAATGAAAGTCTGTGAGTTTAGAACGTAAGCTTTCTATAGATACGTACTCAAGGCTGATCGTCTCGGTCAGGGCGCGAACATTTTTTTTTTTGGGTATTTGCCTTTTACAGATATACTTACTACTCATTTTAAGTTTACGAAAATTCATGTAGAGGCCTTAAATAGGTAGCGTTTACGAGTTATATACATACACCTTAAAACCTAATTAGTGGGTATTATATCTTCTTTGTTAGTGGTCAGTTTGCGCTTGTTGATGCTGTTATCAGTTATGGACTTAGCTGCTACGGACTTACGTATCCAACATACAACCAATCCAAAATTTACAAATTAGAATTCTGAAAAAATTAGTTAGCAAAAAAACAAAGAAATCATTGAATAAGGAATATAATAAATTCAAAATTTGCAAAATCCTACCAGTCAAAAAAAAAAGTCGATTATCTATTATTATTACAACAATTTCAAAATAACACATATAAACCAATTAGAATATTTCAGAATAGAACCCGTAAAGCGGCTAAGTCTCAGCTGGAATTGCAATACAAATATAAAAACTATTATGGTAAGCGTACTAGGCAGTAGATCATACCTAGATTGTGCAATAACTTACCGGAAAATTTCGAGAAATCATTTCAAACAAAATTTGGCTTTAAAAAAAAAGTTAAACTAACTGATGTTGGATAAATTAAGCGATGAAGATTAACACCTTAGAAAGCAAACATTTGTATCAAACTTTAGATTATAAAAACAAAATATGTTAATGGATAACTGACAATGACATTACATTGCCCACATGTACCTATAATAACAAGGGAATGTGTTTCTATCCGCTTGTACACAGATACTAAGTTAAGTACATAATGTGAGAGCTATCCTGCCTACAAACCGCTTCGCTGTTTGGCAGTACTTTTAATTGTACCCATGTATGTTATATTCAGGACTAATAAATAAATAAAAAAAAAACCCGATAAAGTGTATCATTTGATTTTCACCTAAGTTTTTCGTTAATGGACTCTTGCGCATAAACTGGCCACTTTTTTGGTTTTTAGGTGGATGAATAGATAGTGTTAACAGTGTATCGTTAACACTATCTATTCATGGCCGCCAAATGAGTTTTTTTACAACTAGCTTTCTGTAGCTGGCTTTGACTAACTTTTTGTAAATCTTGTAAAATCAAACGCATAATAGGAAAAAAGAGGAAAATAAAGAGTCCAAAGGAATTCAAAAATTACTTAAACTAATTTTGTTGTGTTTTAAATCTTTGACTTTATTTCACTGTCCAAGAAAAGAATCCAATGAGCCAGCCAATAAAATAAAATGATCATAACGTTTCCTGTGTCTGCAGCCGCGGTGACGTCGGAGGGTGACCTACCCTCGTGACCCACTTACGCCGGCCGGGATAGAAGCACCGCGAAATTCGCGTCCCCATCATCGAATTGCGTGTAATTCGATTTTTACACCCTTTAACTTTCAATGCGAAGGCAACATAGCCATACGAAATGCAACCTACTGAATCATTTATCTCTCATACATACATAAATCAATTTTCTGCCTCGGTCGTTTCCGTGTTCGCGAAACGCCATGCGCCACCGGGAATAAAAAAAACACTTTAAATTATGTAAAAGGAAACGGCGCTTCCTTATTGAGTCGTAAACATCCCACTGTAGACAGCGAAAATCCTATTATAATGCCAGTATGCCAAACAGCAGAGTCGGTTTCGCACTCGCTTTTTAATCACCATGATCGATTGTGCTTGCGATCGATTAACTCACTACAAATGGTTTCGTTGTCTGCGAATGATTTATTCGATTCGCGTTTACTTCGCATCAATACCGGCTCTTTGTGACGTTAACGCGTTGCCTGAGAGCTCTCCGATACCGTAATATCGACGGCACGCGAGAAAAATAGCTTCTTTCAATCTTTCAAACAACGTCGTCGTCGGTTCGACGCCGCATTTTTTATTTTCTCCTGAATTAATTTGTTCGCTAAGTGCTTGCGGGAGAATTGCAGACGGGATTTTCATTCTGTCAATTGGCAGGCTTTCATTGGAAATGTTTGTATTGCGGAGCGGTGATGGTTGTATCGCGAGTAAAGCGAGGGAAGGTAGATTGCTACGTCGAATATGGGATTCGATAAGGGGAAACCGAAATTGGACGAAAGTGACAATAACTTTGTCTTTGAATTTTTTTCTCGGGAAATGGAGGGCTCTTTGTTTCATCTCTTATTGTATCTTGTCTCTATGAATTTTTATTATAATACCTATATATTTCGGTATTGATATTTTCTTAGCAGTATTCTGTATTTATTTTGTAAACGTTTCGGCGAAGTTTATTGGCGTATTTGTGAAAGAACACGTGCCGGGTGTTGTACCAATTTTGCTCAGGAATTCTCCCCGTTTCCGACTCCTTTTATTTCGTAAAAGTTTGCAACTCGCGCTATCGTAGCGCACCACACAATGTACAGTTTTTTTGTTAACCCACAAATCCGACGGAACTATGAGCTGGTCGCTTCAATTTTTCAACTTGTTTATATATTTTTCAATGAAACACAATTTGAATATGATTTTTTGTATGCCTATTAAAATATATATTGTTATCTATCTATCTATTTATTCAGCCTGTTCCACCCACTGCGGAGTACGAGTAGGTATAGGCGAGGAGGCCTATACCTACTCTTTCTCGCCATTATTTCCGGTCCTATGCTAGCCTCATTCATTGCCTCCCGACAAGTTGGATGACATTATGTGACCATCGGGCTGGTGGTATGCCTCTATGAGAAACCCGCCTCTCTATATTGTTAGAGAAATAAAAAAACGACATAAAGTTATTAGAATTTTGTTTGTTGTCCGCAGAATGGAGTGGAGGCGGCAACGGCGAGTACCGAGTAAGAAGACAGTTGTCAGTGTCGTCAGACTCGAAACTCCTGGACGAAAGTGCGAGGGAAGACGCGAGAGTGGTGATGAGGCCGAAAAGGCCACCTAGGCCCAAATCCGAGGCTTTCCTAGGGCCTCACGACCATTCGAATAGACGCACCAAGCGGTTTAGTGCCTTCGGGGTGAGTTCAATACACATGTCTTTATTTTATTTATTTTAACCTGAACTTCGACATGATACTTATACCTACAGATCCTACACCTTAGTTACCATATAGTATTCAGTTTGCAGTAATATTACTTACCAACTGAATATGTACTACAGATAGAACTCTGTCGCTTTTTAAGGAGATGAGGTATTAAATCGTATAATTCACTTAAGTAATAAATTCGGGACACTCACTGGTTGTTTAGAACAGTTGGCAGCTATCACCGACACAAATGAGTACTGCGATTCGTAAACTTCAAAAAAAGTTGGCTAATTTTTCGAGAAGCTCGCAGCTCGCAGCTCGAACATCGATTAAGCCTAATCCCTTCTCTTTCTAAATAATCAAAGTCTCGACCTGATAAAAATTACCCCATATGTCGGCGCTGACACGGCCACAAACATAGCTTACTCCGTCTAATACGTACATTAATCCGTGATAAATGCCGCCTTTTAGGGCTCTATTGCCTCAATATGGGCCATTTCGCAGAACCCTCGTGTCATATGTAAGTAAATAAATATAAAAGTGGGAATAGTGATAAATGATCCAAAGCGGCTGTGCGTGGCGCGGCGGCTACATAAATATCTTAGCTCTAAGTGCCTTGTCGCTGAGAGGAAGTTTCGCGATATTCAGACGATATAAGAAAATATTCCAGTACACTTAAAGCGATATGGTACTAAGCTCTCTCCAGCTTAGAGTTAGCGCGAAGCGCGTTTAATAAAGTCAGTTACACATGTCATATTCTTTTATCACCTTGTCTCAGTTGGAGAAGCTTTTTGTCCAGCTTTACGTATAAGATGTTCGAAGAATTGTTGTTGTGACACGGTACTAAAGTGTTTATGTGGCGAATACAAATCTCTTACATAAGGACTTGACGTTGATGTATTGTGCGATCGAGATACAGAACGCGTTTTGTGGCTGTTGCAGAAAATCTGCCGAGATATCGCCCTGTTCGCTCATGTAGTTTCTTATATACTTAGTATAATAGGTAGGTAACTTCACTATACGTAGTTATAATGAAAGGAAAAAAATACGGTGTAAATTGTAAGAACACGGTCATGTATGATAAAAGTGTATTTTGCTCACAGCTCGATAGTATTTAAAGAAAAACTTGTGCAAGTTCAATGTAGCGCAACTTTCTGTGAAGGAAATATTTTAAAGTACTGTACTGTATCAGCCTTATAATCGTCCACTGCAAGGTTTAGGCCTACCCACGAAGGGTGATTGGGCCATATCCACCACGCTGGCTCAGTGCGGGTTGATGGATTCACATACGCCATTGAAATTCTTCTCCGGACATATGAAGGTTGCCTCACAATGTTTTCCTTCACCGAAAAGCCAGTGGTGTAAAATTCCGTACATATATCCCAAAGAATTCATTGGTACGGGACCGAGATTTGAACCCACGACCTCACGATTGTAAGGCGGGTGTCATTACTTTTAGACCACCACGGCTTAAAAAGTAATATTATTTTAAAGTAATAGTTCTTATTTTTCTATGTAACTTGCCTAAAAAAATCCTCTAAAACCGTTGCAATATTTGCACACTATCGGGTCTAAATCTGACATCGACCCAGTACATCCATAGGTGGATTGTGCGAAAGAATTCAACCATTAAGATAACACGCAAATTAAATACGCAAAACTAAAATCGTTTGCTTTTGAAAATATACAGTAGGTGCGATCGACAGGAGCTTTGATTTTAAACACTAACGCAGACTCGGCGGCATCCGTCGGCACTCCCCTATTCGTCTAATCAACTAAGTGCATTTGGTAAACACTGCTCTCACGTATTTGTACGTCGATAACGCCTACAGATATAGAGAGATGGGACATATCGTCTCGATAGCTATGTCGCGATCTAATTAACTAGGCACTTAATTTCGCATGGAACTATTCGAAATCCTAAATACGCATAACTTCAGAAGCTGATACGGCGAACTTCGTTTAACTATATATTTATACATTATAGCCTGTGTTATTCTGATGCATATAAGCATACTATGATATATATAAGCATACTATTGCAAAGTTTCATCTTAATCCGTTCAGTAGTTTTTGCGTGAAAGAGGAACAAATATCCATACATACAAACTTTTCCGTTTATAATATTAGTAGGATATCATCTTATCAGCTTCGTTTGGCCAATGGAATAAGTCGCATGTTTTCGCCTATTTTCCCTGTTTTGCATTAGTCTAATCCAAGTGTTACCGATGTACTCTATATGTTGTATAGATGTATATGTCAATTTCATATGCGCTTACACAACGCTTCATTCTTTTCAATGTTTCGCATATCTACATACCTACGTTTTGCGGTGTAAACGTATTTGCTACATATCAGGGTCACACGCGCTCGACAAGTAGAAAGCCTCTCTCCAGATCTCTACGATAGCACCTGTATTTATCCACTTAATCGGACTGCAGAGTTCTCAGTTCGACCATTCATAGGGGAATGCTGCCAGTGCAACGTTGAAAAATGGACTAGCTGTCAGGTCAGCAGCTGCAGTGCGATTCAATAAAACTCGTTTCAATTCGAAAATCGATTTTAAGAAACGCTTTTAAAGCAAAATAATAATTGTAACAACTTATATGATTTTCTTACATTTTTATGCATTAACTTATACTTATGATACCTAAAAGCTAGTGCCGTTTGTCTCCCTTTTTTATGTATACTGTAGTCCTAGTACGAGTTTGTCAAGGTTTTTATGCGCTCGATAGAGTTAACGTAAACTACAGTTTTTTATGGAAATAACATGGCGCCAAACCGATGCCAACAGATAGCTCTGTAAGTACCAGCCTTTTTAATAGTCCACTGCAGGACGTAGGCCTATCGACCAAGGATGTTTGGGCCATATCCACCACGCTGGCCCAGTGCGGGTTGGTTGATTCACATACGCCATCGAATTTCTTCTACGGACGTATGCAGGTTGCCTCACGATGTTTTCCTTCACCGAAAAGCCAGTGGTGTGAAATTCCGTACATAAATTCTAAAAAACTCATTGGTACGGGACCGGGGATTTGAACCCACGACCTCACGATTGTAAGGCGGGTGTCACAACCTCTAGACCACCACGGCTAGCTCTGTATATAAATCCAATAAAAAATTGTAGATAAAACTAACTTTTTCCAGCGTAAAAAACTAAAGGTATAGTACCTTTGTTAAGAAAAATGAAACTAGGGGACTATCGGATAAACTTCTCTAACTAGATAGCGACTAGTGGAAAATAGTCTGTGACAAACTAAGATTTTATTCCACACCTAGTTAGGTACTCCTAATAAAAGTTTCTGAATTTTGTCTTGGAAATAACAAGTAAAGTTGCGACGTTTTAACTATTGAAAACTTGCAACACCGCGTTGCATCCCGCTTGCATTCGGCAACTCGTAGAACGAATTAGCTAGCTTAAATATTTAGACCGGCAACATTAGTGCACGCGAAGAAAGCGAAATGATGTGCCTTGTAGTTACTTACAATTTTCAGTACCTCTAGTATGATTTTGTACAAGCTTTTACACGTAAACTAGTTACGTAAAACTACAATTTGTTATGGGATTTGCACAGTGTCATCAATCGGTGCAGTTTCATTTCCATACAAATTGTTGCATATGGTAACTATTACATACAAGTTAGTTAGAAACTTGTACCTACAAGATACAAGAAGCCGTGGTGGTCTAGAGGTAGTGACACCCGCCTTACAATCGTGAGGTCGTGGGTTCAAATCCCCGGTCCCGTACCAATGAGTTCTTTGGAATTTATGTACGGAATTTCACACCACTGGCTTTTCGGTGAAGGAAAACATCGTGAGGCAACCTGCATACGTCCGTAGAAGAAATTCGATGGCGTATGTGAATCCACCAACCCAAACTGGGCCAGCGTGGTGGATATGGCCCAATCACCCTTCTTGGGTAGGCCTACGTCCAGCAGTGGACTATTAAAAAGGCTGGTACAGTACAGTACCTACAAACAGGACATAGACGTAGGCCGCAGCTTACCCATAGGACATGCAAAGTAAGTAAGGAATTGAGACGTATGTTCAAGCCTTGCCTGATCACACGGCCTGATAGCCTGATAGACTAACGTAAACTATCATTTCTTATGGGATTTATACAGTATTTTGCTGGTGCAGTTATAGTTATAGCGCAGTTTCGTTTCCATACAAATTGTTGCATACGATAACTAATAAGTAAATTAGAAACAAAGTAGGGGGGCGTACACATTGGCCGTAATATACCCGATCAAGCAAAGTAAGTAAGGAACTGAGCCGTATGTTCAATAATGAAATAACTACTGATGTTGAGGCGTCTCGTGTAACTGTTGAAAGCTTGCAACACCGCGCTGCGTCCCGCATGCACTCGGCTTCTCGAAGAACGCATTAGCTAGCTCAAATATTTAGACAGGCAACATTAGTGCACGCGAAGAAAGCGAAACGATGTGCGCTGTGCATAGAAGTTGCAGGATTGTGCTGCACTGAGCCCGATTTGCGATTTAATATTGAAATATGCAAACTTTCTTAGAAAGTAGCATCTTTTTGCATCTAAAGTTTTAAATTAAAATTAACCGATATTTCAAAATGGAATATTTTTCCTTAAGTTTATTAAATGTGAGCATTAGATAAATATGTAACAATAAATAAAAAACAACTGGTTGCTCTCCTGGAGGGCCGGCAGAAGTAAAAACTTGAACATCACGTCATCCGCCTTACTAATTTTCGATCAGGTCATGATCTGACGCGAGTTTTGCCTAGTCGCTAAATTTCTTTCCTATTGTCGTAGTAATCGTGCTTTCTAAACAAGTCACTTTAGAATGAATGTACAACGGACACCACTTATTATAATATGCTAATTATTTAGTGCTACTATAGATACTCGTATCAGCACTTTTTAAATTCTACAAAATAAGAACTTATTAAGCATAACAACAAAACAGAAAGGAGATCAGCTGTTGGTGAATACAGACTGACTAGCTAAATATATTAGATAAGTATAGTACGCGCATTCGCCAAACAAACGTCGATATCAAAAATAGAAAAACAATCGGCGGCGACGTATACACTGGTTTGTCCAATAGTGGTACTTGAGACCATCATTACTACGTCTACAAAGCTGTAGCCTTCAGATTATCTCTTTGCAAAAGCCGATGTCCATTCTTTAGTCGCTATTACTGCACATCTCAATAGCGTGCCACAAAACGGTATTGCACGCAGTGGGCAATCCCTCATGTCGGACGGTTACTCGAACAGCGATACCTCACAATATAAACTAATCGTTATAAATAACGTCTGGCCGTTCTCTAACTTAGCTCCGGGCCAGTAATAAACCTCAACTTGGGAACTCACTTCAGCAAAATGTTTTACCATTACATTTAATGTTTCAGTGCTCTTGATAGTTTGATACCCGCTTTGAGAATGTTTGTAGATAAGCGTTGAATATTATATTCTAATTCCGAGTTATTAGGATTGTCTGTCCCATGTTATCCCTAAATCTATTTACTCAGCCATCTAATAGAGCTTAATGTGGTCATATTTCAAATTATACTAATTTTATAATCATCCTCATAATCATAGAATCTAATATTATAAATCCAAAACATTTGTTCGTTTGCTCCTCTTTCACGCACCAACGGAGCAACGGATTGACTTGATTTTTGGCATGAATTATAGTTCAAGGGTCGGAAAGTGACATATACTACTTTTTATCCCGACAAAGTAAGAGGTTCCTGTGGGATAGCACAAAAGTCAAAATGCCAAGGGCAAAAGCTAGTAAAATATAAATACCCAAAATTATTGGATGGAGCCAGTTTTACCTGCATTCGGTTTGTTCCCTGAGGACGTTAGTTCGCTTATAAGTGTCGACTTTGTTTGACATCCTGCACTACGCGTTTGCCGGTTCATAGTCTTCATTTAAGAACTTTTTGCCCTTATCAGACATCTGTTATACGTCCTATTTGCCTTAACCGCTAGTCTGCCACTCGTTAATTACTACGTCTAAATCGTAATTGATTCTAACTTGTATAACTACGCGCACTTGCCAAGTTTAATGAAATAATTGACTCGCTAATCTCAACCTATCTTAACATTATGTTATTTATGTTAATGATCTAATAACCGGCGATAACGGTTAATAACAGCTCTACATTTTTGAAGGTTAAGCGTATTTCTCGCTCCGGATACATTATTCAACCGCCAGAAGCAATTACCTTACATTGTGTAGCTTTTTGTATCGATATTCACTGTAATGTAACAGCGAGCTTTTGAATCATCAAAAATGTAGATGCGTCGTTGTAGAGGAAAAAGGTTTGGTGCAGCTCAAGTCGTGCGCGCTCGGCCGCGGTGAAATGTTGATGACTTGGGATATCACTGGATTGTTTAGGCACAAAGAACTGTAGAAGAAATGGCAAAAGGTTATATTCAAATGTTATATGGATTGATAAACACGAGTAGTTAAAATTCGTGTTGATAATTGTACCGTTTTGCCATTTACAACATTGATGTGATGAACGTAGGAGTTTGCTCAGTGTCTAGATGTTAGTATATCTACATAATAAAATAATAGAAAAATATGTATAGGTATAAAGTATATATCATACTCTGGCAGCCTCATCAGAAACTTGCTTTGTTTGGGGTCAGAGATGTTTTCTAATATTTATTTATATATTTATTTTATTTACAAAGTTTCTAACCCATAAAAGTTTTATATGTCGTGTACTGGACTTGTAAATGACCTGAAAGCTTTCACATTAGGCAAATCAGTCCTGCTACTTAGTATCACCGCTATCGCGCTGGCTAGTCTTGCCTTAGGTGGACATATAAGTATAACTTGACAATAGTATACAGTTTCATTGCAGCTACTGACTCGCAAGTCGCTATACATATAAGTTCTTTCTTCTTTTATTCGTTTATTCTTTGTAAAAACTGAAACCAAACCGTCAAATATACGTACCATCCGAGAAGTTGGTGGCCTAGTGCGCACTTTTAAACGATAAAAAAATACGTACTTTTTACCCGACTGCCAAGGAAGCGCATTGTTTTGCTATAGTTTTGTAGTAGTTGATTGAATTATTTTGACGAAAGTTTACCTACACGATTAATTTTATTTCGCAATTCTTATCGAACCGACTGTACTATACCTACCAAAGGCAACCTATAATGAATGGAATGGAAACTCATCGTTCCATTGAAGTTTATTCATTATTTATTCTGTAATACAGCGCCTGTGACGGCTCTGAAATCAGCATTTTCAACGTGCACGGCGCGGGCCCTCGTAAATTGCTGGGATTACAGTCTGCCGAGCTCTCGCCCCTACCATTAGTTTGAATAAACAATTTGATGCTGAAAAACTTGTACTGCTTTGTTATGGAGTTGCACTTTTGTGGCACTGAAGGATATCAAAAGACTCGATAGAGACAATGGAAACTTGTAACGATTTAATAGAAGGAGCTTTTAGAAACAAACAAACTAGAAGAAATATAAAAACTTAGTAGTTTGAAAAGAGACAATTGTAAAATATGTCGTTGGTTTATCACAAAGTAGTGGAACACGAGGCTGAAAGGATGGAGAGAGAGGAGAAGCCTATGCCCGGCAGTGGATGGGTTACGAGCTCATTAGACAGCTCTTGTCATCAACAAGACAAGACAGCTCTTGTCATCAACAAGAGCTGTGTCTATTTGGATTAATATGGTAGAATCTTTATTCATGACGTTGGTTACGAGTTTCTGACGTTATCATTTGTCCATCAATTTTGGACCATATCATCAACATCAGATATTTAACAAGAAGGTCAGTTAGCATCAGCTGCCTATTTTAGCCCTCGGCAATAGTCTTCTTCTGTTACAATTTCAACTTACTAGGAGATCTCTCTATTCTCCTCTCTTACCTGATCTCCCTGAGTGTAGTGCCCATCAAGCTGGAATACCAACTTTCAAGGAAATCTTACTATTCCTGGCAGGTGGTCTGTGAAGTGGCTATGAAGCTCTCTATTTTCAGTCGACGCATTCAAGAGCTCTTAACCAACATCAGATGTAGTTTTAGCGCCATGCCTTGCTCTATTGGAAGTGATTTCAGCTGATACACTGCTAATGGCAGAATTTATGATCACTTCAAACGAAAATCGGAATCGCACAGTCCATAAACTGCCAGAGATATTCAAACACTATACTGTTACAGTTTTGTTACCAACCAGATGGTATGTGAAACGTGATTAGGTATTATTTTCAGTGACATTCGCTCTACAGGGCAAAGGCCTCACTTTTCTTCCTTTTGTAAAAAAAAAAAAACAAGCATACGCCTGATAAACGTGAGAACGTACCCATCCACGCATGTCTGGCAAAAATAATAGCATTGAAATACATTTTTAGGGATCCGTGCCCCAAAAGAAAATAACGGAACCCTTATAGGATCACTTTGTTGTCCGTCTGTCCGTCTGTGTGTATGTCAAGACTGTTTATCTCGGGAACGCGTAAAGATATCGAGTTGAAATTTAAACTGTATACGTATATCTATGATCTCTTACAGTTGTGTTAAGGAAAAACTTCTCAGTTATCATATAAAGAAGTTAGAGCCATTTATGTCGTAAAAACAACATATTTCAACACTCACAAAAATCAAAACCTACAGGGTACTTCCCGTTGACATAGAACTATGAAATTAGGCGAAAAGCATCGTCTTAGAGTACACATATAGGAATAAATCTGAAAACAGAACATTTTTATTTACATAACAAAAAATAGATATTCACAAAATATGGATTTAAAATACAAAGTGCGTAAATCGTATCATGTAAGGTATCATATAAAAGAGCTTCATTAGCACATTCTAAAACAGGTTTTTAATTATTTTAACAATTTTCGATGAATGACGAGAAAAGTATAAAAAAAAGTTTTGTCGATGATGATGATGAGTATAGAAATTTTAACAACGTACTTCCCAATTTTGTGAAATTTTCTAGATTTGTACGGAACCCTTGGTGTGCGAGTCTGACTTGCACTTGTCCAGTTTTTTTTATTCAAATTGTTGAGTCGGTCAATGTTAATTTATAAATAGATAAACGATTTGTTTCATATTGATGAGTTAGATTGATTAGTCCCGTCTCGTCAATGCTATCGGCTTTTAATTTTACTTGTAAATACATAAAAAAATTGGTTGTTACATATTTTAATGAAACGTTAAGAAATGTTGCACATTCTTAGATGATTAATCTTAGTTAGTTCAGGACATTTGATCTCACTCATAATAAAATGATTATAAGTTTGAACCTTAGTTTCATTGGAAACGAAAATTTGACGGAAATGTGTTATGGCTATCAGGAAAATTGAGTACCTATTCGCAGTGGTTGGTGGGGCATACCGCATAAACACAGCTCAGCACAGCTACAAACATCGACTCTTGAAAAAAAACCCGTTGTTGGTTGTACTACGGGAGTGAAACGAAACATCAGGAGTAGGCATACATTATCGCCGCGCGGTAGAAAGAGAGGGGGATAGTAAGATAGTAGATAAGAGAGGGGGGTATTACTTCCTCTCTTACGCCGCGCCGGCGGCGGCCTACTCTTCATCCGTCTTGCGAATTTTCGATCAGGTCACGTGTCCTGACGCGAGTTTAACATTTTTTACCCATCCTAAAATGCACGCACAATGGTATGTGTGTTGTGATGTTTGTAGCTGGTTAAGCGGCTCGTTGGTATGGTATATATATACGGTATTTCACTGTATTGTCTTACAGAATTATTACAACAACTCTGAGGCCAACCCGGAATTCGAGTAAATAAAACCGGACAAGTGCGAATCAGGCTCGCACATATGTTAAAATATATAAACTTGTTACTTCTTTGTTGTTAGCATTGCAAATGAAGTTCTTTATAATTATACTACACTCACTTTGTTCGAATTAGGAAATGGATTTATATGTTTGCAACTAAACAACATCTCTGGAACGCATAGACTCTTCTTACATCGACGAAGAAAGTTAATACCGCAGGCTAACTTGACGCCAACGCCATCTAGTTTAGATATGAGTAAATACTGAGATTTAAACTGTTGCTTTAAGAATTGTTATTATTATTTATAACTTATTTGATTTGATTGTTATTAAGTATGATGTTTTATATTTATACATTTACATATAAATTTATATTTTAACTTATTTTCAGTCTAGACAGAATTTTGAACCAATTTTTTGTGAATTTTGAGGCCCTATTTTTTGTGATATAAATAAAAATGTACAGTTTTCAGATTTATTCCTATATGTGTAC
The DNA here is from genome assembly GCA_949316475.1 of Hypomecis punctinalis. Classification (NCBI taxonomy): domain Eukaryota; kingdom Metazoa; phylum Arthropoda; class Insecta; order Lepidoptera; family Geometridae; genus Hypomecis; species Hypomecis punctinalis. Next base: position 17,886,658 of record OX438810.1, read on the forward strand.
TCTGAGACAATGCTTTCGCCAAATTTCATAGTTCTATGTCAACGGGAAGTACCCTGTAGGTTTTGATTTTTGTGAGTGCAAAATATGCGGTTTTTTACGACATAAACGGCTCTAACTTTTTTATACGGTAATTGAGAAGCTTTTCTTTTACACAACTGCAAGAATTCATAGGATTATGTATATAGTTTAAATTTCAACTCGATATCTTAATGCGTACCCGAGTTAAAGAGTCTTGACATACACACAGACGTACAGACGCACTGACGGACAACAAAGTGATCCTATAAGGGTTCCGTTTTTTCCGTTTGAGGTACGGAACCCTAAAAACAGCCGTCTTCTACAAAATCGCAACTCAGAATCGACAAAATGTTCTAAACAGTTGTTTTGTCTCAAATTCTGAGTTGGTCTGTAAAAGTTCTTCATAATAATAGTCTAAATCACCCCATTTCGACATAGTTATACCCTGAGCAAACAACCCTGTAGATCGACCATTTTGTGTCGAGTAGTGGGTCACTAAAATCAGAATAAGACAAACTGAACAGCACATTATGTCTATTTAGCGCAAGTGAGATATAAGCAAAATACTTATGATTATGGCCAACGACACAGTTTAAAATGATCGATCTATAGTAGTTAAGTTAGCCAGTGGTAAGGGCGCCGCAGTCTGTTATAAAGTGATGAATGAACGTTTTGTTTTCGTCAACAGGGCGACTCTCCGTTCGGGAAATCCGAAGCTTACATAAAACTCGAGCAACTCGGTGAGGGTTCCTACGCCACAGTGTATAAAGGATACAGCAAGTGAGTACTTTACTTTTACTATTGTTTCATAGAGGTAACTTTTTGTTTCAGTGTAAAATAAAAGGAGGATATAGATAGTTTCTTAAATTTGTCATTTTTCTAATTTGATTTTGGGTGGATAACTAGCCACCCGGCTTATACGAGACAAAAGACAATTTCGACATGACAAGGCTAGCCACTGGCTACTGGCCACTGGCTAGCCTTGTCATGATTTTTTCAGACACCAGCCCGGGCAGCCTGGCAAATTGTCTTTCCACAATTATATCCCACTCGAAGAAAAAATAAAGTATGAAATGACAATGACAACTGATATTAAAAGTGGATAAAAGGTTTTTTCCCTTTGCCATGCTACCCATGCTGAAGCCTCTTAAATGGCTAAACTGTGACAATGACCGTAGTCTACAATTAAAAGTGTCAATCAAGCCACAGTAGCTACTGTTACTGGTAGGTACTGTTGGAAACACCACACACGAGTAACCCATCCGAAAACGACGTGCCGAACTTTGTGCTTCGGTGGTCAGTAAGAAACACTTATCTATCTACATGGTTATCTTCTTGCCCTGTAGTAAGCCGAAAGGGAGTGATTAAGACCATCATTATGAGCAACGTTTACTATGGGGCCAAAGTTGCAATAGGCATGATGACTAAATAAAAACAAATTAGTCCTTCAAATAGACTCTATCAAAGAATATTAGACACGTGTTTTTTCTTTTGTAACTTGAACAAAAATTGATGAAAATATAGCCCGTCTAAGTTCCGCGTGACGTCACAAGTGTTATATAAATGTATAGACTTCTGTGAGAGAGGTGACGTCACGACCCCCACTCCCAAACTTTGACAAAGTTTATCTTTGTCATTTGTTGTTTGATTGATAATAAGAAAAATATATTATGATGTCCAATATTTTTTTAATATTGGTGCCTATTTTGTATGGAACGTATGATTTTTTGCCCCGAATTTTAAGATGGCCTTATAGTAAAAGTTGTTCATAATAAATTAATGATGGTCTGCATCACTTCCTTTCTGGTTCTGGATAACCTTGTAATAGCTTCGCTATGAACGCTACTGAGTCAGCTGAAAGTCTCGTTCGAGTTATAATATCTTCTTTTAGTCATATTACTTAGTGCTTTCAATTTGCATAAGTGGCCGAAGAACTCGTTTCTAACTATTGCAGCAGTGTTTGCCAAGTAAATTGGCTCGTCTACGTTTCAAGTCTGATAAGATCAAAACTTATGTTTGAAGCTTAACGTCTGTACTCGTTTGTGTTTGAAAGTATGATACAACTTGCATTCTAGTGCAGGTGCTTTGCCTGTATTGTAATTATTTCAGAAGATCTAGTAGTCTTCAACCTATGTCGTTTACTGCTGGGCCTGGGCTTCCTTTCCCTTGTGCCATTGTTCTCTATCTACGAGTAATTTCATTCTCGCATGACTCGTGATGGGTCTGATGCCGTCTAAGGGTAGACCCATTAGACAGGTAGTCTGCCCGTAGCCAAGTAAAAAATACAATGTTTGAGTATTTAAAAGTCCACAAATGAATAAAGGCGTGCCAACGACGGGCGATCGGGCCATATCCACCTAGCCCAATATAGGTTAATGGATTCTCTTACCCTATCAAATCTCTTCTAAGTAGGTAAGTTGCCTTCCGTTGCACCATGTTTTCCTGCGTCTAGATGATCAACGAACGTGTATCCTATTGGGAGCCACTCACCCAAAGATATTTTCTACCTTCACTCTGTCTCAGTGATCTTAGAACATCAAGGGTTCTAGGTTAAATCTTGTTAAATGTATTGCATGTGAATAAATGGCTATAAACTAATACAAAGTAAATAAACAGTTTTACAACTATAAATAAACATTATGCTCATGTTACGAACTGCATATTGCTTTATAGAGGAAGTCGAGGCGATTTGCAATTCATTATAAACCAATTAACTTACAAGGAAAACTCTGTCAAAATTTATTGCTATCTAATAAACCGATTTAAAAGTCGTCGTAAAAATGTGCAAAGTGCAAGGTTGACCGCGGAAATTAATTAGTGCAACACGAAATGTCGCACCTTTTTTGATTGAATATTAACTAAGTAAATTGCCAAGCGCTTATTGAAAAAAGTTAATAGAACTCGTAGATTGCGCATACAAAGCAGTCTCGTTAAAACAATGTTCACTCAGGACATCGGACGCGGGAAAGAAAAAACATTTATTATGACTATTTTTTAATAAAAATATGACTATTTTGACTATGACTACATATTTTGATGACTATCATTAAAAAAAATCAGTATTAGACGACTACGAAAATCAAAAGTAAGATTTAAAAAAGTCTTGGCTTTATTTCAATCATAAAAATATTTTAGCCGTTTTATAGATACTTCATAACATGTAACATTGTAGTATGATGATGACACGTTACAGTCTAGAAGAATATACGTATATAATAATATATGAGCTATCTATTGTATATAATATCTGCGAGTAAGTATCAGTCTTGCGGATAATAGTTTTCTGTCTGGTGTGCATCGTTTAAAAGATATTTTCAGTACAACAATACAGAAAGTAGTAATTTTCTGCAGACAAATGGCATTTTACAAAACTTCTGAAATGTCTCGGAAATTATTCTTCTAGAGAATCCGTAAAGTGTAGCAGAAAACACTTTTCAAGCGTATAAAATGTACTCCGCAGAATGCAGAATTCTCAACATCTTTCAAGCTACGATGACGCAGGGATATTTCAGCGTAAATGGCTGTTCGGCGAAACGAATAGATATGCTACAAAGATATCATTCTAAAAATTTTATATCTCAATAAATATCTATGATAGGCGTCTAATGTTTTGATAATGGTAGGTATACTCAGGCTACACTTGGCGGTGCGTAGATTTTATTCGACCATATTGCCACCTAAACCTTCAGCTCAGAGCATCTATATCAGGTATGTATTATAAATCAGTTTTTGTCTAGCTAATTATACAGGGTTATATTTAATCAATTAGCATCCTTTCAGGGACTTATTCTGGACATCAAAACTAACAACTTTTGTTCTACGACTTTTATTAATTCTCAAAAAAAAAATTGTTGTTTCAAAAAATATCGTTCACCCTCGACAAAATGTATGGAACAGCTGTTATGTTATATGTGTGTGTTTTTTTTCAGTTTTGACAAAAGTCGTAAAACAAATGTTGTTAGTTTTGATGTACAGAGCAGCCCTTAGGAGGATGCTAATTGATTAGAAATAACCCTGTATAAGCCGACTCAAACTTCTTAGCGGCAATGCTGTTAGCTACAAGCTGTGCAAAATCCAGTCCTGACTGAAGCTCACCTACAGCTGTGCAAGGATTGAGTTTCGCGCAGCCTGTAGCTACCTTCACAGCCGCCAACTATTTTGATTCGGGCTATACTTACTAACTTGCAAGTTTCAATAACAATGAAGTGTTTGCTGTTCCTGTCACTTTTCCAGTATTGTATCCTATCCCATTGTTAATTGTTATGTCCCGTCATTACCAGGGGCGTTGTCACTGGGACACGGAGTGAAATGAATAAGTCGTCTACAGCCAAGCCTGGTGTCTCTTGACGACAGTATAATTGCCTTTAAGCTTTATTAATTGTTCTCTAAAATTACAAGCCTTCCAAACGATGTTATATATTTTATTGAAGGATAGGTTGTTAAATTGAAATTTGTCCCTAAATGAAAGCTTAATTTGACTGTTAGAATTCTGGCATTGTGCGAGTACTTATAAGGTTTGTTTAACTAATGGGTTCACCACATTTTTAAGGTTCCCTAGTCAAAGGCCAATGTGAATTATAGGTAGGGCTGTCGCTGTGCCTACTGTTTATATCTTCTAGTTTCTTGATAGCTTGGATACATGCTGTTATTGTTCATTATTAAAGACAGATTTAGTCAGACTCAGTTGGACTTTTGTAGGCTCTTACAGAGACTCATACAATCTGTTGTCTTATTGTGGTCCCTATTGCCACACTGGCAGAAACGTAGTAAGCTCCTTGAAAATTGTTGGTTGAAAATAATTAGAAAGGTAGTGGTGAATTCTTTGGGATTCATACCTCAGAATCTTTGGATAAGTAATCCCCTTGGGCGGCTTGGGGCTTACATAGGCTACAATAATGTCGATTCGAGTTAATTAAGCACTGTACAGTACAAGTTAATTAGTCATACAATCACTGTATGGAAACTTTACTAGAACCAGAACTCTAACAGAAATATACTCACTTCAGTATAATAACATCTTTCTACATTTAGTTAAAATTCGACTTATTTTATCTTACAGCTAATTAACCAAGATTTCACAGATCTAAATTAAATTTTCCCTAGGTGTCGGTTTATTAAACAGAGCAAAATTTGGGATATTTTTATCGGACTACCCGTGATTTGACCCCATTCACCCTACCTGCGATTCAGCAGTACGTTTTCCTTATCAATTACATTGACTAGGCTATTTTTGGAATGAGAGAATTCTACTCCCTTTTTGGATTATACGTTTTATTATAAAGCTCGGAATTGGTACGGAAATCGTGTATTTTCTTTGAACATAAGAATCATTTGTGTAATCTCAGCCGAGAAAGCTCTCTTGTCTTACAAATGATAAAGTTGTCAGCCCCTTGTCCTTTGTGAGATTTGCCTTTGACGTCACATGGCATGGAATAACTCATACTAATATCTCTGCGTTCAACTGTGTAAGGCCCAAAATCCGCTCAAGATGTAGGTCGAGCTTTAAGATCTTCAAGCGGTCTTGCTAAATTTAACTCTTGCTAATAAATGTATTTGTTTTTCTTATTGACTAGTATTCCGCAACACAAAACTGCTAAACTGAAAGAGCCGTTGGAAGCATGTAGGACTTATCTGATTAAAAACAACATTGATTTTGAACCATGTTCAAAATTCTACGTCGGCGTCGTCGTATCCATACCGCCTCTACGCTTTGCCTACGCTATGACGCTCATCCAAGTGGCCGTTGCTACTAAATCTTTTTAATCCAATGGAACGTAAGGGAGTCCTTCGGGATTCAGACGTACGTACATTCAAACGTAACAAGAAGTCTAAAAAGAAAGTAGAGTCTAGTTTCAAACAAACCACAATGGCTAAACATTATAATTGATTCCTCCAGTATTCCCTTGTTAAGTGGAGTGTTAAACTCAGCCGGAACTTGCAGTGTTCATTGCTCGTGAATACTGAATGAGGTAGCAACCCTTGCGGCGCGGTAATAAGCGTGTTCTACCCGCCAAATTGTCGTATTCATAACTTTCAGAACTTTCCACGACACGACGTAATTGTACTCCGTGATCTACGAGTAACTTTGTTTGATATGTGAAATAGAAATAGCGTTCGTCAACGTAACTTCGGTTCAGAATTCAATCGTGCATTATTGTATGTAAAGCTAGTTTGTGATGACATCAACTATAAACTATGAACGATATATCTGTATTCAGAACTTTTCTTTACGTTTCTTTCATAATTAAACTCAAGAATTTTATTGCATACAAACAACGAAATTTATCGTACCGAATGTAACTTTTGATCACTTATTTCTAGATTATTAATTTAGCTTAAACTCGTTTTAAGTACAGATACTTTTACCTGAGTTGATATAGATTTTGAGAAAATGTGAGTATTACATTATAATTTCCGCCTCTCCTAACGCATAGGAAAAATATTTCGGAATATATAACCATTTTAACCTATATGAAGTCACATAGTTTTCTAAACCTCATACCGCCTATCCACAAAAGATTTAAACAAGCTTTAAACACTGTTTAACCGTGCAGTTTGTACTGTTAACTTTGTCTAAAGCGTGCGTAAAACTTTTGTGGTAAGACGGATAGTGTTTAATTTATACACCGATAATTAAATTTCAAATACCTAAGCAATGCACACCTGACCGAACTAAAACTGCCTCGCTTCCAATTGCAAACCGAATCTTCTCTTATTGTGTACTAAAACTAAACTAAACACAGCAAAGGCCAGAAACTAAATTAGTTGAAAGCACTCGGCAATTTACTAAATTCCCTGTAAACTAATGCCAAAAGTCAGAGGTTGGCTACGGCAAAGCCGGCAGTGTGTTTACATAATTTTACAGACGTAATTACGAACACCATTTATGTCTGAGAGGCGACTAGTTAGTGTTTAGCTTCTTTTTCCCACGCTACTGGCTGGTAATTTAATTACGAATGCTTGAATAAAATATTTTGTGAGAGTTTTTCAGTCGTTAATAAACAGTCGTTAGTTTTAAAATTTTAGTGGTGGTTGTATTTTAAGTATATTTGCGTTGTAGCTTGGAGCGGGTGACAGTTGCTTATTTAAATTTAATTGTAGTTTAATTTAATTTACTACAGTTATTACTGTACTGTACCAGCCTTTTAATAGTCCACTGCAGGATGTAGGCCTACCCACGAAGGGTAATTGGACCATATCCACCACGCTGGCCCAGTGGGGGTTGGTGGATTTACATACGCTATCCAACTTTTTCTACAGACGTATGCAGGTTGCCTCACGATGTTTTCCTTTACCGAAAAGCCAGTGATGTGGAATTCCGTATGTAAGTTCTATAGAACTCATTGGTACGGGACCGGGATTTGAACCCACGACCTCACGATTGTAAGGCGGGTGTCACTACCACTAGACCACCACGGCTTATTATTATTAATTATCTATATATATAAAAGGCAAAGGTGACTGACTCAGGTATCAACGCACAAGCCAAACCATTAAGGCTAGAAACTCAAAATTTCGCACACGTAAACCTTTTATGACGTAGGCATCCACTAAGGAAGGACTTTTGAAAATTCGACTTCTAAAGGGGTAAAACGGGCCCTTTTCCATTATATGAAATTTTTTATTGCCTGGACCGATTGACTTGAAACTTTGCTTAAATATGCTTCAAACAAAAAAAATAGGTTTTGTGCAAGATTTGCGGTTTTATCATCCTGGGGGGCAGATAAAATCCCAAAGTTAGTAAAATAAAACACTAATTACATCCGATTGGCCGAATTAATAGGGATAATATTTGGTTTTAGAGAAGCTTATAATACGTACTAATACTGGAGTCAAAGTTATCCTGAAAAATTTATTCTATTTCTTCGGGATAGTCAAAATTACCAAAAAAATTGTTTTGACGAAATAAATGGACGGATTCAAATGCAATTTGGTAAAGGAGTAGACAACAATACATATTAGCACAGGTACTACTGTTATTCCGAAAAGTTTTAACTGTTTTTAGGGAATTGAAATAATTTGCGAAAACGACTAAACAGAGTTGGATGAAATTTTGTTTGAAAACAGCCTACAAGACTCACTAAAATATAGACGTCCAAGAAAACGTCGATTTTCTCGTGAAAAATATTTATAACTCTGTTACGGGCTCATGGCATGTCATTAAATTGGTTTAAATATAGATAGGGGAGTAGGTAATTACATGGATTAGCTTTCTATTATGCCGTAAAATATCAAAGACTCCCACAGGAAACCTGAAAAAAAAAAAAGGATTATACTTAAACCAAAAATATTGTCGAAAACTTTAAGTAGATACCATTGACATTATGTATGATAATATACTACAATATAAACTAAAAAATACGCTATTATCTCACCGGGGATAGTGCGTCATTTCTTCAGGAAGAAATACACATTCGTAATAGTTAATTTAATTGTCAAGTGGTATTAACAATTTAACTTTTACGAAGCTGTCATTCCAGAAAATATATACAGTAATTAAGTACTAGTGCGCATGCTAACATGCGCACTAGTACTTAATTTTATCGACGTGACTAAATGAGATAAAGTTATGGTGTAGTGTGATAAAGTCACATTTTCGCGCGTCGATAAAATTATGTCATAGTGCGTATGCTAGCCGTACAGTAAGCCACCATGCAACTACGAACTTTAATAACTCAATCATTTCTTGCAACATGTGTAATATTTACATGCGGTTCCTTAGTAACATGTTTTGTATAGTTATACATATGACCCTATAAGAGTATAATAACTTATTTAATGATAAAATGTTATGTTCTGATGAATTTGCCATGAAAGATTGGAAATAATCTCAATATAATGATGTAGGTACACGTTATGTTAAAGAAACCACATCTTCCTTGATGTGAATTTGATCCTCCGATATTGGATGTATCATCCCGGAAATTAGCTACGCCAACGTACCTACCTACTTGATTTAATTTAATACATTCTGTCAGGAATATCTATTTTAGTTCCGATACGAAGAAGATGAATTTTGCTTGAAATGAGAACGAAAATTAAACTCGTCAAGTAATATTTTTTTTTTTGCAAAAATAGCATGACCGACTTCACCCACGTACAGAATTCGCGATTATTTCGCCCGGATCGATGTAGCATTAGCCGTGGTGGTCTAGTGGTAGTGACACCCGCCTTACAATCGTGAGGTCGTTCAAAGGGAGGGGTTCAAATCCCAGTCCCGCACCAATGAGTTCTTTGGAATTTATGTACGGAATTTAACACCGCTGGCTTTTCGGTGAAGGAAAACATTGTGAGGCAACCTGCATACTCGTATGTCAGTAGAAAAAATTCGATGGCGTATGTGAACCCACCAACCCGCACTGGGCCAGGGTGGTGGATATGGCCCAAACACCCTTCGTGGGTAGGCCGTGGACTATTAAAAAAAAAGGCTGATACAGTACAGTACAGATGTAGCATTTTTCACATTATTGTTGATTTATCAAAAATGGCTCAGCCGATTTCGATAAAATTAAAATGAGACCAATTTCGAAGTATACTCTTTCCAATAAAAAAAGAATTATTGAAATCGGATTACTATGAAAAAAGTTATGCGTATATACCTCCTCCGGTGGTTCGTCGGTCAAAAAAAGAATAAGCTAGGTTCACTTTGACTCATTCTTTTTTTTACCACATTTTCAGTTCAGATTTTGTAAGTGTTAGCAATCTTTGGTAATTTCAAAAAAGTTCTTCATCATGTTTAACTAAGGCGCATGTCTCATCATCGACATCATTATTTCTGCCGTAGAAAGACCAACAGATCCGAAATATCTACATATCTACCCCTGTGATTTGTGGGTGGTTATCATACCACAGTTAATTGTTATTGTAATTATAGTCTATTTTGTTAATGTTCGTCTCTTAGTTCTTCCTCTTCTGGTATGTCGACTAAGAATATTTTTAAACTTTTTGAAAAAAAAAAAAGTAAACTGCTGACCAGAATAGACCTCTAATGTTCATATTGGCATTATTCATTTCAAACTTTAAACGATACTCAATAAAGTTTATTTTCTTCTGTACAGTTTAACGCAACAAGTGGTGGCGTTGAAAGAGATCAGACTGCAAGAGGAAGAAGGCGCGCCCTTCACGGCGATACGGGAGGCGTCGCTGCTCAAAGAGCTGAAACACGCCAATATAGTCACGCTACACGACATCGTGCATACGCGGGAAACGCTTACCTTCGTGTTTGAATTCGTGGTCAGTATATACATATCCTTCTTAGATACGACTGGAATGAGATCAGACTTCAGAAGGAAGGCGATATGGAAGGCGTCGCTGCTCAAAGAGCTGAAGCACTCTAACATAGTAACACTACACGATATCGTGCATACGCGGGAGACGCTTACCTTCGTTTGAATTCGTGGTCAGTATAATTATGTTCTTTTCACATTGTACCAGAAATAGACTTCTAAAGACTTCAAGTATTGCGAGAGAGAGATGAAGTACGCCGTCTATTTCCATGCTGTATGACGCCTTGCCCACACGGGGACGTATTTGTAGTAATTTGTCTCACAGGATCCGTCGTATAGGTTACACTACGTTGTCAGTACGTCGAACCTTCTCTCCTTTTCGCACAATACCATTAAGTAAAGTGTGAACGAGAGGAAGCTTGTTATCTTGGTTTGAGGTTTCTGGCTATTTTATTTTAAGCAGTCTAAGATTTGTTATTGTTTATCAGTTATATATCAGATTTGTTATTGTTAGTCGGTTCAGAGCAGTTTCGGTTAGCTATATGCAGTACCTTACTATCGACTGTACACTCTCGCCGAAGCAATTCACGAAAACAAGCATATTAATGATTGTGTTAACCCGCCAGGACACGGACCTATCACAATACATGGAGCGGCATCCGGGAGGGCTCAGCCACCACAACGTGAGGCTATTCATGTTCCAGCTGCTGCGGGGGCTCTCCTACTGCCATCGGAGAAGAGTATTACACAGGTGAAACATCCTCATTCATTGTTTCCGGACAATTTGACTGCCACGGTGGCTCTGTGGTTAAAAAGTAAAGTCTCAGTGTAGTTAAAGCTTAGTCAGAAGGACTTTCTTTAGAAAGAACATCCAGAAATAAGAATTAATAAATTCTGTTATATGCCTTTTCTGTTTAAAACACTTCATTAATACCAATACCTACCGTTATTTCCTATCAAGTTAGCTTCTATATGAACTGAAACCTTGAAAATGGACATTAATTTTTCAAAGTTAATCTTCAATCCCAACTCTCTAAAACAAACAAAAGATATAAAACACAATACTTCCAAAAAAAGAATACAACATCTCCTCGCCGAAACTTGCTCAAAGAATATAATAGCTTACGTCAAAACTAATTCCGGTTTCTTTCTGAAAAGTTTAACAGCGATATAACGAAGGCTAATAAAAGTTTTTGTGGCGTCTCCGTCTGAGACCCTCTATGCTTTCGAAAGTAATAATCTGGCAAACTTTGTCCCGGTGACGTCGGGATGAGACTTCTTTTGACAACTGTACAATGTTTCGCGAGTTGTTTTACGGACTTGATAATGCAACTGATACTTCATTTTGGGGTGATATTTTTGTGCTGTGTTGAGAGTACTAATTATTATTGTTTCGTTGTTTAGATTTAGACTGATGTTGCTATTACTAGTAGATTTCTAACACAGGGTTATCTGCTTACCCTGTACTAAGCCGAAAGTGGATTATTGAGATCATCATTATGAAAAAATTTACTATAGGGCCAAATCGGAATATCGAATCATATAAAATAGGGTAATTGACTAGTTTTTGGAAATCGTTTTAAATTATTCGTTAGTACATACTCAGCACACTACATTTATATTTCCGAGAGATCTACTGTATTAACAATGAAAAACGGTGTTAAAGAATAGATATTCAAGACCCCACCAAAAACGATTCTGTAATGGCGCTGGTCTTTGACGTCACCCACTAGTAAATAACGTTAGTTAACACTGGTAAATACGCTAGTTTACATCTAAAAATGGACAAAAATATATGTAAATTACAGATCTAATAATATTACTCCGAAATCACAATACACAAATTACACAAACAACAGTCAATCGAGAAGTTCTCCTTTACTAGCACGTGACGTCACCAGAGTTGCCGCCCTTCTTAGAACGTTTACGTCACAGATAAAATTTCCAAAAAATATCGTATTTCATTTCGTTCGAATTGCGAAAATTAGACATATTTTAATTTTAATAAAGTAAAATATGTCTTTTTAGGCTATTATCTGTATGGATTACTGCAATTAATAGAATATTTTAAATGTTGTCATATAGCCTATTGCAACTTGGAATAAACAAATTGTATGAAATTGTTGTTTTTGTCTCGAATTTAGAGTTGGCCCTATAGTGAAAGTTGTTCATCAATGACCTGAGTAAATCTCCTTTCAGCGTAGTCCACCAGTTCTGGATAACCCTGTATAATGTCAAGACAAGTTAGGTAGTTGTCTGCTTTAGACCGAGTTGATTGGATGAGTCCACAGACGAGATGACAAGAAAATTGTAAATAAATATAGTTTAAAAAAACACGCTAAGGATTTTTCATCAATTTCTTATTTTTTTTAAATAGGTGTTCTCACGCATAAATTAAGTAGAAAACTGCTACTATAGTTTTTTTTTTTATAAATTTATTGTCATCGGTCTTTGAAAGGTGTACAAAGTTTAAAGAAAATCTGATCGCTCAAAGTAGGTCAACATCGAGCTCAAAGGGGTTAGTTACAAGCAATCAAGCAAGCAAACATACAGGTGAAACTAATAAAAGCGTGTTAAAAAAACTCTTGTAAACGATGATTATAGTTACGCTCTGAAGTTTCAAGTTCTAACAACTTACACAATTTTGTGAAATTTTCAGGATTTGTAAGTGACCCTTTGGGCTCAGTGTGCGAGCGTGACTTGCACTTCTCCGGTTTTATTTTGTACACCTATCTGGCCGGTATCAATCTTGTTCCGTCTGGACTTTGAATAAAATAATTTGTAATAATAAAACATGTCCGTTTGTTTGCAGGGACGTGAAGCCGCAGAATTTGTTAATAAGTTCCCACGGCGAGCTGAAGCTGGCGGACTTCGGTCTGGCGCGCGCCAAGTCCGTGCCGAGCCACACGTACTCGCACGAAGTCGTCACGCTGTGGTACAGGCCGCCAGGTATGATTACCACTCTTTTTGTTGTTCCCTACCCAAAGGGTAAAAACCCTATTACTAAACACTCCGCTGTCCGTCTGTTTTTTTTTTACCATCTCTGAGACCATCTCTGACCCCAGACTATGCTAGTGATATGGCTGCCAGATTCTGATATACTACTGAAACATATTCTTTAAATGCATACTATTATAGATAAACAAACAACAACACTTTATTAGACAACCACATTACATAAAAAAAACAGATTATAAGGACAAAACAAAACAATAGGTCTCTGATTGGCGGCCTTATCGCTTTAAGCAATTTCTTCCAGACAACCAAGCACGGACAGAAAATAGCAGTTGACAAAAAACGTGGCCATAACTGCAAGAAAATTTAAATATCATAGAAACAAACACTTAACAAAAAAAAATACTAAATTATATTCAAAGAAATATAGATAATGCCTAAATAACACCCAGACACATAGCAAACACCTATATTTATCACATAAATGCTGGCCTGGGTGGGAATCAAACCCACGCCTCTTCGACCCAGCAGTCAGGGTCACTAACCACTGAGCCATCGAGGCAGTGAAATGAACCTAAAATGTCAAATGAACAAATATCTGTCTGTCACCAGGCTGTATCTCATGAACCGTGATAGCTAGGCAGCTGAAATTATTTTCACAGATGATGTATTTCTGTTGCCGCTATAACACCAAATACTAAAAATAAAAAATACGGGAGGCTCCCCTACAGGATACAACAAACCTGAATTATTAGCAATGCAATAAACATGATTTTTGCTCGATTTCAATAACGGCAACAGGAAGATGCTTGAAATATTAATCACAGTATTTTAAGTTGTATAATTATCTTCAAAAATAAATACTTAATTAAATTAAAATAAAATATAATAAGGGGGTTTCCGTACGGTGCAGAACCTTTCGTGCGCGAGTCCGACTCGCAGTTGGCCAATTATTATTTTACAAGACATCCTTCCCGCTCCCTTCCCTACTTCGACTGCAACGGCTCGAAGCGACAACCTAATAATTTCTTTCATCGAATAACTATACTCTATAAAATTTAACTTGATCTCTGCGACAGCTGTCAGAAAAATCACGCCTATGAAGTCCTGAATTTCTTAAAAGTACAGACAGTACCTGTCAATGTCATACTTTATGGACATGCCGATTAGTGATGGGCGACGAATGATCGTGACCACAGAGTTTTAGATAGAGTTTTGATTAAAATATCGATAGTTTATACTGCCGATATTTTAAATAAAACTTGATATATCATTAATTTTATTGTATATTGTAATATTATAAAATTTTTTACAAGTGTAATTAAAGTAAACCCAATTATATGTTACATTGGCATCGATAATAGTGAAAAACGTCGATAAATACTATCGTTACATTATTATGAGTATATAATTATCTGTGGTCATATCATACCATTATTTACATGTGTACATACTTGATTTAGTAAGTAAATAAAATCCAATTTCTCACCTTCAACTACTCATTCGATTTCATTACAACATTGTTTGAAAATCGATTTTTTCCACCACTATCCCAACTCTAAAAATGTCAATCTTCAACTGTCGCAGAGATCAAGTTAAATTTTATAGAGTATAATTATAGTCGGTTGTATAATTAAATTAAAAAAATAACAATTTAATTTTCCGCTTCTAATATGGCACCGTTTTGTTGCTGTTTTTACAGCGGTGCGAAATTTGTCATAAACGGACAGCTGCAATGATTTCGGCGCGAATGAGTGTTGTGTGGTAGCGCGAGTGATCTTTTTACCTACATGCGCTATCCACGTTCCAGTTTAACAAAGCCTTATAAAAATTAAGTGTAAGTGCATTGGGTCATAAAAAAATAAAAATACACTTGTGTACCTCGTGAACTAATTCTTTGTTTTGTTACTAATGCGTTAAATTTAGTGCGTTTTTTGTAATTGAGTTGTAATTTTCTACGACGCTAAGATCGTAAAAATCGAGACATTTTTCTCGGCAATAAGACTTGGCCTTTCCCCCGTACCGAGACGATACACTTCTTTAGGTAGAGAGGTTTCTGACATCGTCTGCCACTTTTGGAAGTGATATTGTAATGGAAACCAATTTGAACAGAATTGACGAAATCCGTAGAAGAAAAAAGTTACCGACATAGTCCAGCGGATTAGGATGTTGAAATAGCAGTGGGCAGGGTAATGTGCCCTGCACTGAGGACTGATGACCGATGGGGTCGAAAAGTTCTCTAGTGTAGACCACGTACCGGCAAGCGCAGCGTAGGACGTCCACCCACAAGGTGGACGGTCGACCTCATCAAGACCGCAGGATCGCGCTGGATGCAAGCCGCTACCAACCGGTCTTATTGGATATCTTTAAGGGATGTCTATGTCCAGCTGTGGCTGGAACGAACGAACGGATTCTAATGGATTTGCGTTGGTATTGTGCAGATGTGCTCTTGGGCAGCACGGAGTACTCGACGTCGCTGGACATGTGGGGCGTGGGCTGCATATTCGTGGAGATGCTGTGCGGCGTGCCCACCTTCCCCGGCGTGCGCGACACGCACGACCAGCTCGACAAGATTTTCAAGGTAACACCACGTGTCAAACCTCACTGTATCACTTAATTCTGTTATACTGTTTCAGCCTGCCTACCCACGTCCTTCAGTTTCTTGAAAGGTTATTGAACCAATAGGTACTTAGGTACTACTTTTTTTATTAATGGTTCCCTAAACCCTAATGGGCTTACACACTAAAACTTACACAAAAACAGTTGTTTACAAAATTGTTATGAATAAAGTTTACAAAACTGCATTTCGGAATTGATAATATGTATGAAGGAACAGCTGATTTTTATTTCTCGAATTCTGGGTGACCATAGACACACTGCCTAGTCTTGTAAGGTACCAATATATCACCGTCAGCGGCACCTAGGGAGGGGATTGCGCAGCTTTTTTTTTGTATGTTCGACAGGTCTTCCTCTGATAATAATATAAATTAGAGTCGTTGTGTAACAAACATTATTGCATCGTTATTTTTTATGCAAAAATGCTGCATGAAGTTTTCAGCCGCACACAAGAGTATAGGCTCATAGGCACAGGTAAGAGTATAGAGGTCATGGTTTGAAAGATGGATTGTGCAGCTTGTAGCTAACTTCACGGACACCATGAAGTTTGATTCGAGCTAAACTTGATCAGCCTCCCCAAATCGAATGGTATAGGCCGAATTAAAAATCTATGAGTGTTGGCTTCAAGCTGCGAATCACTCCTGACTGAAGCTCACGTAACATCTGCGTGAGGAAGTTGTGTGATTCGGTTTAAAACGATATTGTATGTGGCAGGTGGTCGGCACACCGACGGAGGAGAGCTGGGCGGGCGTGTCTCGGCTCAGCACGCTGCGGGCGCACGTGGCGCGCTGGGGCTCGTGGCCCGCGCGCGCGCTCGGGGCTGCCTTCCCGCGCCTGCGGGACGCCGGCCGGGACGCCGAGCGGCTCGCCGCGGCGCTGCTGCAGCCGGACCCCGCGCGACGGGCCTCCGCGCCCAGGGCACTGTCGGCGCCCTACTTCGCTGAGCTCTCGCCCAGACTGCGCGACTTGCACGATGGTGAGTTCATATAGCCGCCTAGCCGTAGTGAAGGGGTGCGGGATGGAACTTGGAAAGACACGCGTCAGCGTTGATACAGCGGGATCCTGCGCGTCAGGTCTCCGCACCCAGAGCGCTGTCGGCGCCCTACTTCACCGAGTTCTCGCCCAGACTACGTGACTAAGATCCTATAGCCGTGGTGAAGGAATGCGGGACGGGACGCGAAAAACACGACACGTCGCCAACATTCGCGTCGACATTGTCTCAGTCGGATCCCGCGCGCCGGGCTTCGGCGCCGTACTTCGTCGAGCTTCGCCTAGACTGCGCGACTTGCACGATGATGGTGAGTCAGGGGACGCGGAGGGCCTTCCCTCGGCGCTGTTACAACCAAACCCCTCGCGCCGAGCTGCGGCGCCTACAGCGCTGTCGGCTGTTTAACTGAATTCTATACTGTGCATAGTTGAGGCGTGCGAATAAATTGGATTCTGCTCCATTATGGGTATAAAATATCAATGAGCTGATTTCTTCCTAATCGTGTGCCGAACTTCAACATCGTACTTGTAGCTATCAATGCTTTTAGGACACGGTGTGATGTAGCAGTGTGATATAATATGGACTCAAGGAGACGGCCACAGGAAAGGACAGTGCGGCCTAGAAAAAAGATAAGATTTTGCTACCGTTTGTAGAAACGATTGGCGCTGTTCGCGCTATTTCAACAAACACCTGTGGTACATCCTCGTTAGCTCAAAACTGAGCACCTACCTATTTACTAACGTTTATTGTGTGTGTTGTTGCAGAAGTGTCGATATTCACAATAGAGGGCGTGAGCTTACACCCGGAGACGCGGCACGCGACCATCAAGTGAGCCGCAACAGGCGCCCGCGTGTGACCAGCCTCGGCGACCGACCGCCGACCGACCGACGACCGACCGGCGACCGACCGGCGACGTGCGTTAGTTAGTACGTTTCAATTCCTATAGTTTTAATTGCGTCGAAATCCGGTCGATTCCTTTCCGGTGCATGTCTCGCGGCAGTCGTCTAGTGTAGTGTTAATGCCGCAGATTATCCCAGACAGATTCCGCTATAAATCAAACGCATAATTAAATATACTTTTAAAGAATGAATTTAGTACATTGCTAGGAGCTAAGCTAGAAATTGCTTCGGTCTTCGTTCGCGCTTTCGTTTCTTAATGCGTATTGTTAAAACAAAAATCTCGCAAAGCGGTATCTATGGAGATAATCTGCGGTAGAGGCGCATAGAATGCCGCAGACAGCATTCCCAAACTGTTTTGTCCATCCGTCGATTGCTTCGACATTATCGTTTCATATAGCGCTTGTAAGCTTCCAACGGAATATCCATCCATTTAATTCAATTATTCTATGGCGACAAGGTAAATCTGATAGGTATATATCTTAAAAGATCCGAGTGTATATATCTTTAAAGTATATAAACGGAGCAGTGTGCCATGTATATCTATTAAACGAGAAGAGTATGACTTATTATTTTAATTAAATGAAAAGAAAAAGAAGATTTTTATTCTGGAAATATATGCTCATAATTTGGTAAAACGTTTTGAAGATGTTTAATTATATTTATTAAGGGATAAATGTCGATGTTAACTCTAATGCAGTCTTATGATAACTATACGATGTCTCGAACCCCTCCGATATTTCACTCACTTTTCATATGTAAAGTGTCGTCTAACGTACAGATCAAGTAAACGATAGCATCTGAATGAGTTACGTCTCTTTCATTTTCTTTGAAATTAGCGAGACAACAAGTCAGTTGGGTAAAAGTGCAGCCTTCCTTTTCTTAATCAATATTAATGAAACAGTGTTGTGTCTGGCTATTTCTCCTTGTCACACCTCTCATCGTCACTTTCGTGACTCTATTTGTAAATTTTAAAAAAGTTGGACTCGTTTTGAAATAATACTATAACATTGACAAGTGACGCTGACGTACGCGTCGAGGAGAAGTAAAAAAATCCAGGTTAATTGCTATGTACTGTTTCAGGATGAAATTTAATTAAGTGAATTCTTCTTGTGCGTCTTAGAGCGCGTCTAGATGTGGTCAAAAGTTATTAAAGTGATAGATGCGTAGGGTATTTGTTTGCGTTCGTTTCTTTGGTCTGTACATAACGTAAGTCTACATAATACTTACTAAGACGATACTGTATTTGTATAATCTAATCCGACGGGGTAAAAAGGCACAGAGTTCACAGAAGCCTAAGTTAGTACTCTAAATGGTAGTCATTTCTCATACGAGGAGCGATGTGTACTTGTCTTATTATCTGAATAATGTCTAATAACTAATAGCACTTTAAAAAACATGTTTTTTTTTATTTGTAAAGTACAAACCTACGACATGTATTCACTTTAAATTTCTTATTCGACATGCTCTATAATATTTTTATTTCGTTGCACGCAGCATAGAAATTTCAATTTTTTAAATTCAATGTTTTAAAATTTGGGTTGTCAGCATTGTTATAAAATCCAATTTAAATGAAGCATATTGAATATGTACACTTTTAAAGCAATATCCTCTGTGGTGTGTGGTATCCATGTCCCTTTATAATTATAGTTTGCCCACGCCTTTACCCGCGTGATATTTTGATTTTTGTGTTATCCCATAGAAATCTTTTATTTTTTCGGGATAAAAGTAGCCTATGTCACTGTCCGTATTTCAAACTATATCCATGCCAAAAATCAAGTCTATCTGTTGCTTCGTTGCTACATGAAAGAGGAACAAACCAATACACACTTTCGCATGTACCTGCCTAAGGACGTATTGAAATGTTGTTCTAAGTCTTGAAAAAAATCTTAAAATCTTGAAAGTTAGAAGCATTTAGAACGAATTAAGCGCACATCGCTGTACCAGTCGTGAAATCCCCAAAGTTTTCCTAACTGGTATTTCCGTGAACTCTGTGATAGCGGGGTTTATCTCAGTCTTATGCACGCATTCCTTCCACGGTGCTCAAATAGTAAAGGGAACTACACAATGTATCAAACAGCACATGAATATTTAACTCAAAATACCGACTTTAGTGCCACTATACAGGTATGTAGCGTATGTACTATGTAGCGCTCGTAACGTATTTTGACTAGGTGTTTGTCAGCGATCACCGAAGTTAAGCAACGTTTAGCACGGTCAGTCTTGTGATGGATGACTGCGGGTGGCTTTTTCAACTAAGCGCTACCGTTGCTCTAATTACATGTTAAATTACATGGAGTTGTTCTAAAAAAAGCGGCTTAAAAACTGACACTAGGGCTACCCACCCGGCTTATACGAACTTACTTAATTAGTGCCACTTAGAGTGAAATAAAGATAATTATGTCAGTAATTTGTAATATTACATTGAATTAGCTAAAGAGTTTAGAAGAGGCGCCGTGTTTGCCGTGTAGTCAATTGTGATTTAAAATGACGTTATATGTAGTTGCGTCTCGGTCGTTCTTTGTAACGAAGGAGATGCAAATAGATGTGATATTTTAGTCCTATTCTTTGTGCGGGAGTTACATACTCGAAAACAAAATTGACAGGGTTCTGTTCACATTTTGGATAGTGAACTAAATGGTCATTAAAATGTACCTAAATTCCTTACTGTTTGATACACTGTGTGAAATTAGTGTAGTACGTATTGCACGCTTGCGTTAGCTTCACACATACACACATCTTCGTTTGCGAGCGATCCAGTGATACCATGTGAATTGAACATTACACCAAAATTATATAATGTGAATAGACTTTATCTCTAAATTAAATCACGTGAACTAATCTCATTAAATATTAATAATTACTTCGACCAATCGCCTACCAAATTCGCAATTGCTATAACGCTAATCAAGTGATTTAATTTAAAGATGTAGTCTTTATTACATGTTCATAATAGACAGATCTCAAGTAAAGTGTGGGACCGTCCTACTGTAAATTATAACGTGATAGGAAAATTGGATGATTTATAAAAAAAAATGTTAATTATAAGTCTCTTCGATCCGGCTAGGGAGCGTAGGTGGGAGGTAGTCCGTCTAGAGAAGACTAGTTGAATTAAACAGTTAGCGAGTATTAGGTCCCTCACTGTAAGGTAGGAGGTTAGGGAGTCAACGCAGCGTTTGGATAGTGTGGCCAGAACTGTCGCATGAAAAGCATATTTTGTGACTTAAAATACTAGCGACCCGCCCCGGCTTCGCACATACATATAAACCTTCCCCTTGAATCACTCGATCAATCGGTTTAGTTTAAAAGATATAAGCATACATGGGGACAGATAGCGGGAAGCTACTTTGTTTTATACTATGTAACGATACAAGTTTATCTAAAACTGGTTTACTTAAAGCGAAAAGAGGTGATTCAGACCATCATTATGAAGACCTCTTACCACGGGTTCAACCCGGAATTCGAGAAAAAATATCAGCTATTTCATACATTTTGTCGATTCAGAGATGCAATTTTGTATGGAGCAGCTGATGTTTTGTTCCATAGCAAAAGTTGCTAAATGGTCTCAATTGGTTTCGGTTTAGTACAGGGCCTGCAGATAGATAACATTGTAGATCTATAAAAATACAAAATTGTTACGAGTTTCTCTTCAATATTTTAATGTAAAGCCAATCAGAAATCGAATTTTAGTCGGGTTGCAGGGAACAGTGGTGGAAAATATCAATTTGTTTTTCTCGTGAAAATGTTAACGCCTGCAGGCTGCACTGTTTTTATAACTAACCAAACATTGAATCTTGTTGGGATTTTAATTTTCATCGCATACCGAGTATATTATTGACAATTTATAACTTTATATTAATCGAAAACTGTAAAAAAAGAGTTGAATTCGTCATTGCAGATTTTAATTAACAACCATTTTGTATAAGTATTCCGAATATACAATTATACTAAAGATACATAATTCTATTTTAACTTTTTAAAAACTTATTTAAAACATTGAAACTCTGTGCCCTTGAGAAGACGTGCATACTTTATAAATACATATATCACAAAATGAAAAAAAAAACACTTATCTACTGAGTCCAATGTACCTACTGGCCACACTATTCCCCACACTGCAGTTAGTAAAACCGGCACATTGGCAATGTTCTAAATAATATATAGTAACTTTCTATATATCGTCTTGTCTAATTTAGATTTCCTATCTGTGATTTGAGAATAGATTGTAGCAGAAAATAAATTAACACCAATTTGTGCCAACGTTATGGATTAAACGCTTCAGTAAGTAAACAGGTGTGTTGTCTATGGAAGCCGAAATCGATAATGGATTTCATTTACAAAAGTAATATTTTAGTCTGGCCTAACGATGGAACTAAAATTTCTTAAAGAGACCTATCAGCTTCGTCGAGGTTAAACGATTGTGCCGCCCTCGGCCAACCGTTCAGGTAATTTAGTAGCACTATATTAAACAGGTTTATGTAGAAACATCAATTAACGAGAATTCATTTTGCTTTGAACTTTCCAAGAAACAACGTAAAATGGTATAATTGTGTTATGTTTTAGTCGATTAATACTTCCATAGACAATTTTATTCGTATTCTATAACAAGACGATATTGACGTTCATTATAGTTATTCTGTACGTTAAAAAAGCTCTAGTGGTTCCTATAATGGTAATTCTCCTCTACAATTTCACAAGATTCCGATATTTGATTTAAAATTTACAGAGTCTGGTAAAATTATGGCACAAATAAAGCTGAGAAAAGGTTTTGTTGTCACTTGGTCCAAAATGGAGTTAATAAGGAAACAACGAACTCCATTAATCCATTAACTTTACAAAATAACTCTTAAGTGATAAAAAGGAAATTAAATGATCGCAATATCCTGGACAAAATACAATCTCCGTTCAAAAGTTAATATTTTAGCAGTGTAGATCTAAAAAAGTTATTCACAAAGTCTACACGCAACTGCCGGAATTAATTTTAAACGTATTTTAATTTACATTATAATTACTTTGATCTGGCGATACAGACTTTTAAGCCGACTTGGTTACATGATAATGTTAAAACTTCCGCCATAAATGACGGTCACATAGTTTTTTAGTGTCCTTAATTATTTAAAATTAAAATAAATGCATGAAAATTGCGTTGAAAAATGCTATAAAAGCTGCAATGGTTTGTGAGAAACCGCCAATTTAAAAATATATGACAAAGACAAAGCGACGGCAAACTGTAATATTTTTTCGTGATTCCAGTAATATTTTGTGCGTAAGCTAATTTACTTTTCGGTTAATTGTGACAATTAAAAAGTAAATTAGTCGACGCGAGTCTCTTGTGCCATTTTTGTTGCCAGCTGCTGTACTCATTGGTGTAGGTAGAGATTTTCTTTAGGGAAGGCGGCGGGGTTGCTTTGCCAATCCCAGAAAAATAGAAAGTATATATCAGTTCTAATTTTTTTTAGCGTGGGCAAAGAAAGTGTTTTGCCCATCCTATAAAATTTTTGCTCATGCCAGAAAACTTGAAAGCCATTTTAATCTTGTGCGGTGGGCGATAGTAGGCGGCCCCCCTTAGAGAAAATCCCTATCTACGACAATGACTGTAAACTAGATTTGTCTCAGTTGAATCCAAGAAGCAGGCGAGAGATTACACGGCGGAGCCTTATTAGATAAACGACGCGACCGTCGTATCACTGCCACTAACAGAGAATCGGTAATGTAAGTTTGTAAGTCGTTGTCGGTGTGCCGGCGTGGCTCGTGCCGTTTGAGACAACACTGGAGGAGACGTACTTATGGAGATTACTGTACCTACTTGTACTCTAATATCGTGTCTTGTATTGGGGGTTAAGTGTGTCCTAATTTGTGGCACTGGTTACAAACGCTTCACTGGGGTTGAGTATGCCCTAATTTGTGGCATTGATAACAAAAGCTTAACAAGGGTTGAGTATGCCCTAATTTGTGTCAAAGATAGCAATTGTTTTTAGTAACTATTGTTTTGAAACGCTGGCTGTTAGAGACATGATATAAAAACGTTTATATGAGTTCTCATTTTATTTCTAAGTATTGTTTTCTGAACCGTTCATTATGTTTTTGGGGTGAGATTAGGTTCAAGTTTTTCCATCCAGTGATGTCATACGCGTGGCACGAGTCATGAACTAGTGAGCGTAGATCAACTTAGTGTAATACCTAAATACGAGCTTTAGAAACGTTATAAGATCAGAGGGTGGGCTTGAACAAAAAAAAATTGCTCGAGCACAAAAACTTTATAATAGTCACAAAAAGCACCACCCTCTGAACTTACGAGTAGTTAATAAAATTCGGTTCCGAACACCAAAATAGTACGTAAATTGTATAGATTGTGAAACGCAATATTTTCAATGTATAGATTTGTTAAGTTTTATGTTTGTGTGAGTGGGTCGCGATTTTGGATCGAATCGAAATATTAACGGTACAAAAAGAGTTGTAGCTTGGATGTTGATTCGACCGTTTTACCGTTTTTATTTTGCATATTTGATGCAAGGGTCGCGACCTCGGTAAGGGATGCGAAGTAAATATTTCAATTTCACCCGTTGAGTGAGGCACTAGGGCGGACCGCCCATGTAACATATAAATGTAAGCAAAAGGAGCATTTATATTCCAAGAGAATAGTCGAAATTCTATTGTATACAACTTGCATTTGTATAATGAAGAACTGATGTTAGGCCGTTCGCGATACGTTGGAACGAATTCTGTATATAGATAACGATTTTGATTAGTTGTTATTATTTCTTTAGATTCGATCGCTTGCGGGCTCTGTGTGACGTCATTTCGATCGCAGAAATCAATTCTGATTGGCTGAAATTGACTCTGCGGAATCGGTTACGATCGTGCTACTCACTAGTGTACGAATATGTATTCTAACCTTTGGGTCATAAGGTAGCATTTCAATTCAGCACGTCTATTCACTCACGCTGTCCGTGGGTTATTGCATGTATAGGCCAAATCAAACATCTTGGCTATAAATTAGCTGCGCGAAACCCAATCCAGGATTGGGTTATCCGTAGCTTCAGCATCACAGCCGCCAAGAAGTTGATTCAGCTTATAAGTAGACTTAAATGCTACTTTAAAATTAAGGTTTTAGGGTAGATATTCACTTGGCGATTGCCGCTTTTGCATTATGACGCCCGCAAGCGACCGAGTCTATAGCTGCAGTCCTATACGAGTTGCCATTGCCTTTCTATTAAGTCCGCGCTACACGGACTCTTACGAGATTTATTTCATAATTTTTAAACTACTATAGAATAATTATTTTAATTAATTACAATTACATTTTATTATTTTATGTATCATGAAATTGTCCCGCTACAGATGTAGTCGTCACTTCTTTTTAATTATTTTAAACAATATGTAAACAATGTGCTTTTACTCGTTTAAAAAATGTAAATACGATATTTGAACTGATAATAATAAAAGTTTTTATTTCTTAATGAATATAATCTTTTCTTTTGAGCCTTCCTATATACTTAATTAATGAATTTTGTTAGTAATGTAACTCTACCAGGTTTTTATCTCGAATATGGCATATGCTGCAGGATATCATTGGAGGATATCATTGCAGGATATCATTATTAAAAATTGTAAAAAATAAATAAAATAAGTGTTTTTGTACGGAACACTTAATTATTCTCGATTTTAGCATTGGTTCCATAGTAATTTAGTCATGACTATGAGTACAATGATACTTATCCAGGAATATTTCCATCGTCTAAAGAAACTGTATAGATATTTACAGCTATTCAGAACAAGGGTAATATCACGACTTCATGAATAAAAAATTAAGTAGCAAAAACGAAAATCGCAATTTGCGGGTAGACTGAAGGCGGAATGAATCAAAGCGTGAAATTCATCCGCCGCGGCCCGTCTCGACTCTATAACCATCGAGATTACAGTTGGTAGAAACATAATACTGTTAAGTTTTAAGTAAGAGTATAGCTAGAGGGTACTGTTTCCTGGATAAATATATTTCGAGCGATGCTTATTCATAAATGTCTGGTTTTTATTTATTATATACGTTGCGTATGCATTAAGTACAATACTATAGAATAGTACTGAACAAGGAGAATTGTAATTTGTATCTTACGCATTAAAACCGTTCAAAAGTTAGTATACATTTGAAATAAGCTGTACTTAGGTGTTCCTCAGGGACCATTTGTGTAGACACATAGACAACCCACCACAGTTTTTCTGTTCGCTGCGCTCCAGCATAATACGAGTAGTGTTAGCTCAGCTTTTTTTTTGTTTTATTTCAAAGTCAAAGTCAAAGTCAAAGAACATTTATTGTTGAACTGTGTTACATTTAGATCTTAATACTAATGACAAAAATATTGAAACAACAGTTAAGTCCAATATGACCATACAATAATATTAGTAATTAGAACATCAAAAATCATACAATTTATTATTATTTAATTAATTTCACAGGTTATGCAATTTATCATCTAAAAATTCCCGTACTCCGTAATAAGCTTTAGACACAAGCAAATTAAATATTTTTTTTTTGAAAACAGGCACACACTCTGATTCCAGTATTGATTTTGGTAGATGGTTGTAAATAATCGGACCCATACCACAAACACCCTTACCAAAACATGCAGTTTTATGCGCTACCATACATATTTTATTATTATTACGTACACTTTTGAGATGCTTATACATGTGCAGATTCATCTTAACAAATAATGCAATCTCATATATGTATAGACATGGATAGGTCAATATCTTTAGTTCTAAAAAGTGTGGCTTGCATATTATATTTCATATAGGTTTGCGTTTGACTACACACTGCCTGATGTTAAGCAGATATGCGGTCTAGGATACATCCTAGATCAAGTCCAATGCAAGTTTTTTTTAGGAAAACACGTCTTTTTATGGTTTTTTGTGGCCATTTTTAGCAGCACATATGAGCTAACACCCACTATATTCATAAGGCCAAAAAAACTTGCCATTGGCCATCTCTTTATCCTCCTGCTAATATTACTCTATTTCTACCCTGGGGTCTAATAAACCCCAAAACAACGATAATTACATTTTCAGTGCACCAGTGCAAACGCACTACTGGCGACAAGATAACCGACGGCGTCATCGAGGAATAGCTTGCGTCACGTGACCGTGCGTTTCGTCTCCGCAGAAATATTTCAGAAAAATTTCTAATTAATTTAAAAAAAAAATTTTTTCTAAAAAATTTCTAATTATTTCTATTCTAAAAAGGGGTTTACTGGATCCCCGGGTAGGGTTTAAGGGTTAAAATATGTATAAATAAGTATATCAGTCTCTGGCAGCCATATCACAAGCTTTGCTTAGTTTGGGATCAGAGACCGTGTGTAAGATGTCCCCCAATATTTCTTTATTTATTTATCTTTGACCACAACATCGCTTACCATCAGACGAGTTGGTGGTCAAGCGGGACTTATTCGCGTTAAAAAAAACTCAAGTTAATCAAATACACAAAAATGCATCAGTGGTGCCCTCGTCAAGTGTCCAGTTAAGTTGGTCGTCGTCAGTTGTAACCCTCCAGCGCAGTTGGCCGCGAGCCAATCTCGACTCTAAGCGCTCTAAGCCCCTGAAATATGATAAGCGTGATAACGAGATGCCTCGCAACTGGGTCACTAGAATGAAGTTTAAATTCGCCTTATTTATTGTACCAGTATCTTCCGGATTGAAATATGATACGGTTTTGTAAGTGGAATGTTTGTTGATGTTTCCCCATCAAAGGGACTTTAAACTAATGGATATAGGTAATGTTTAGGGATCTACAGAACTAATATCTACTGTTACTAATAGTAGGTAAATTCTGATTTTTATCAGTTACTATGTAGGAGCATCTAATTTTGTTACTTAGAAAACCAGTCGTGTTAGTCAAGTATACTATTTTATTAAAATGTACCCGATAAAAGCTGGATCGATTTTGTAATGTTGGATGTCTGCTCCGAATAGCAGAATAAATCAAATGAAAAAATTGTACACAAAATATGAACAAAATTATTTTTGCATACATTTTATTTATTGTAAGCCGGAGTTTATTTATTAGTATTTAGCTAAAACTCTAGGGGTAAATCATGATAGTTTTCAATAAATAATTTTTCAATAAATAATGGTCTTACAAATTGGTAGGTATGTGCATTTATCTCTACTATTTATGAATCTGACCAGTTATTATTATGTATGAATTTAGTAAAGAAATAATTTGGTACGTGGGTAACTAGGTCAGGTTGTGTACAGAAACATAAAACCGCAGGATTGCCGCTCCGAAATGAAAATTTCAGGTAATACGTTGACAAAATGCAGCATTTTATATTTAGTAAATTGGCCAAAAGCTTTTAGCGTAATGCACAAACCTGAATAAAACGAAAAGTTTTCTAAGCAGCAACGTTTACTTTATCTAAATAAGTTTTGAAGTCCTTCCTTAGTCCTTCCATTTGTTTTATTTCGTCAAAGAAACGTTATAGCCATTGATAACAAAGTACTTGGAAAGTGGGTCTCTACCTTTTGGCAGATATGCAGGGTTTCTGAACGGAGTTGATTTAATTGCAAATGTTTTAAATGGTGATGAAGGGACGTTGTTTATAATGTTTTAGAATTGTGTTAGAAGTGTAACGATACTTACTGCTGGAATCATTATGTACCTATAACCCTGGGGTATACCTAACATGTTTACGTGCAGTAGCTATTTACCATAAGCAGAATGTACTGTATCATTCTTTAATAGTCCACTGCTGAACCTATGCCTGAATACAGGTCTCTTTCTGTGTTGGTAGATTAACAAACACTAAAGAATTTCTTCTCCAGAAACATGCAGGTTGCATCATGTGCCATTTTTTGACCGACGAACCACCGGAGGAGGTATACAATTCGACGCGTATATATATATATATATATTTATATTTATGTATAACCACGCATAACTTTTTTCATAGTGGTCTTATTTGAGTAATTTTTTTTTATTGGAAAGAGTATACTTTTGAATTGGTCCCATTTAAATTTTATCGAAATCGGCTAAGCCATTTTTGAGAAATCAACAATAACGTAAAAATTGCTCCATCGATCTGTGAGAAATATTCGCGAATTCTGTACACGGGTGAAGTCGGTCATGCTAATTTTTGCAAAAAATAATCTTGTTTCTTTGGCGAAGAGCCAGAGTGAAAAATAGTACTTAAATTTCAAAGAACTCACCGAGACTTGAATCCACTAACTGACTATAACGTAAGGATAGAGCGGACGCATCAGATACAAATGAAGTAAAATTAAAAGGAAAAGTTTTGGTAATGATAAAAAAGAACAATTTAAAAAAACTTAGCTCAAAGAAAATCTACTGTTTCTAAATAGTTAGCAGTGAATGTGTAAAGTAATGCCGACTTCCAAGCTTCAGTAAAATCTCAGAACACCTTAATCCCTAACCAAAAGAACGTACATTCCACGTGTCCCGCCCGAGGTAAGTAACGTTGCCCCAAATTCTAAAGTAATTTATGAAAGTTAATGAAGAGCTTGCATAATTCAAGACAGTTGAGGGTGAAATTGGCATCAATCACAACTCCGCTAAGCGATATTCCGCCCTAATTGTCACCCTCGCATAATGCTCGACGGGGAGTTATGGCGCAGGAAACATAGCTATATTTCCTGATAGATAAACCTTCGTAATCTCAGCTTTATGTATTACTAACAGCCAAGGGCGTAGCCAGGTTTCTATTTTGGTTTAACATTAACAAGGCTGTAAATATTGTCTGAGCATAGCGAGCGCGAAAAATTTTAAACGTTGTTTTGAAGATGAAATACATACCTAATCGGTTTTACTGAGTCGTGCTTTCGGGGATGGAGAGACGTCGTTGAGATGGTGAAAACGAGAGTAAGGGCTAGGATTATCTTACTAGGTCACCATGGTGGCGCCTCCCTGAAGTGTTAGTATGAGATAACATGTAAATGGAAACTGCAGTGCTTTCTGTGTGGCTCCATGCAATATTGTACAGAGCCCTTAGAAACAAGGAAGAACTAACAAAAATGTATGAGCCATACGAAAACAATAGGTCATATACTAGGGCTTCGGGCCGCGCTCCTTACAACATTTACTCGTATGCAGCTCTATCCGGAGAGTATCTCACTGGTAACCTCTGGTTGCGCTGTCAATTTGATTTTTATAGGTGGTGGCACTAACCTGATGTCCTAGTTTTTTTTTTTCAATTTAATAATGACAATACTACACTACTACTACATAGAAAGCAATTGGATCATCCACAGACCCTTGAAGGTCTAAAGATAATCCAAGTGCTCAAGCACACCAGTTGGCAGCGTGCCCAGCATGCTGGCAGCATTGCCACGCTGAATGGCAATTCTTATACGTTGAGCTAAACAAACACCAGCATTTTGGTCACGCGTCGCGTCCACCAGACGCTCAGAAAGACTTTTTGAAAACGAGATGAGCTCCCGGCCCCCACGGACCCAAAGTCTCAACACCAAATGGCTCAAATATGTAACCACTACCGAGGTTAGCATATTTGCGCCCCTTGTGCTGCTCGGCCGAATTGGCCGCCGCTCCAGCCCTACTCTGAGTCTCAGGAAGATGTGATGTCCTAGTACTAGTACCTACCTAAGATATTATAGGTCCTTAAATGAGAAGATGGTAAGTAATTAAGTTCGTATAGGCCGGGTGGCTAGCCCTGGTGTCAGAGTTTTTAGGCCGCCTGAAGGCCTCTGATATGGCTAAACGGTTAAAACAACCGGGACCTACAATTTAACGTGTCATCCGAGCCGCGGTAGCGCTCAGTTGGAGAATGCCACCCGCGGTCACCCATCCAAATACTGACCGTGCGGAACGTTGCTTAATTTCGATGATCGCTGACAATCACCTAATCAAACTACGCTACGAGCGCTACGAAGAGAAGATGGTATATAAGTAAGATGGTTCCATCCAAAAATATTTTAATAACAACAACTAAAACAAAGAATCACAAGGAAATCCAACAGCCAATCAAGATCGTAACAGAATAAGTAAATAGATAAACTTCGATGGAGGCATAACTAAGTTTACTTTCTAACTTCTAGTCGCAAGGTATCTAAGTGGTTC
Organism: Hypomecis punctinalis; assembly: GCA_949316475.1. Lineage (NCBI taxonomy): Eukaryota > Metazoa > Arthropoda > Insecta > Lepidoptera > Geometridae > Hypomecis > Hypomecis punctinalis. Next base: position 17,917,444 of record OX438810.1, read on the forward strand.
GAGTTAGCCGGTTGTTTCTTCGATGGTTTGGCTCATGATAATAATAGGGATTATTAAGCTCTGGGCAAGCTTTGAAAGTTTACAGACAGTGTGTACAAGTTTCAGGTTAGCAGTTATTGTAGTTAAAGAAAATTTTGAGTTAAATTACTATGTTGATTTGACAGTTGTTGCTCAAAGTGGAGCAATTCGACGAAAGTTCAACGACGGCCTATGAAGACTATGATTTTTTTAACAATGCAATATTAGCTAAGCTATACCATACTCTACATTCTACCCATAACCGAGGAACATGGCAAGTGGTAGGTTGTTGTTTTTGAGCCTGTAGAGTGCCACTGCTGGGCGAAGGCCTCCCCTCGAACTTTTCAGTTTTGTCGGTCTTGTGCTAAAGTAGTACATATATGAGAAAAAAAGATTGAGTATATCTGTGTTAAAGTAGGTTTCTTATTTATACTCAGAATGTTTTGAAGCTGTGACTCTCCAAAAATATCCAGATCATTCATCACACCATATTGCAGATTCATGAGATTCATTTCATTCTCAGAAGAAGAACGTTTCAAGGAGATAATAATAGTCTGAATGTAGTTATTGAAGATAAAAAAGTTCTGCACTCTTACTGTCACACCTTATTACCAAAGGGTTAGTAAAATATCTCATGAACACAAAGCACGCCAACGTTTGCCCTTTGTCCTCTAACCCGCCAATTACACGAACACTTGTTATAATGAAAATATAATGTCGACAGAAACTAATAAAGAGGGTGTTAGGCCCAAACTACTTACGTAATAGCTATCTATCCCAACGATATTGCTTTGAAGCACGCACTGCTCGGTTATGTGCCAAAATCCTATTACTTTTTGTCTGAATGGTTATCGTAAGAAAAATTGTTACAAAAAGATTAATCATCGTAATTACTCCAGTCGTAGGACGTCTACTGCTCCATGATCTACTGCAAGGCATAGCCTCACCAATAGATTACCGATTCTAGGACCGATAGAACGGCTTGTATCCAGCGCGATCTTCCGCTCTCATCAGAACTCGGCAGGACTTCAGAAACCAAAACTTCATCATTGAGTACTTTGTGACTCCATCGGTCATTAGTTCTGCATCATTTGCGGCCTACTCTCTGCAATTTCAATTTGCTAATTTGCTGAGCTATATCGACAAAACAACAAATACTAAAAAGCGTAGATCGTGGTTTACCTGTACCTAAAGCGTATTGTTAGATCTGCATCCATCTAAATCTTGTTATTAACTTAAAAATATTGTTTATGTAGTATACAAACAAACAAACAAATCATTTATTTTGACATAATAAATGTGTTCAGCGATACATGTTCCATAGGCTCCTGAACTAGTCTAAGACTGTGTCTCAGGAGCCAGTGGCATCTCCATATTATTATTAACATAAAAAGCAAGCCAAAATGTAAATAAAGAGTAGAATTAACTAATTTAGAAAAATAAAACGTAATCTTTTAAAAGTTTAAATTGAAAAACAAATTATAATTAGGTATTTCAACCTCTGGCAGCCATATCACAAGCTTAGTTTAGTTTGGGGCCAGAGACCGTGTGTAGGATTTCTAATATTTATTTATTTATCAATATTGTACTTTTTTCATTTACTTTTAAAATAAGATGTTGAAAATCAATTAAGTATTGAGTATGATATAAATTGTCCATAAAGATCCAAACAAAAACACAAAAGCAATAAATCTTAGACTGGCATTATTGCAACCTCACCGCCTTACAGAGCCATCAATGAGCTAGCCCAGGAAGTGCCGGAAGCAACCCGCCTCCGCGCCAACCTGAATAAAGCTTTCTGTTACCTAGCTGTAGTAAGTATAGCTTTTTATATATCTGTGGTTGTACTTCTATAAATCACGGGTATTCTTTCGTAATAAGTTGGGCAGGACATCACAGGAGGCGAACTGATGACAAACGGTGTAGTAAAGCTTTGGTTTCCTGGGATACGGTGAATTCATATAGCGATAGTAATATTATCTACTGAACAAGTTCTCTCTCACTTTACCGTATCAATTCCAGTCTCTAGGAAACCGCGGTGTGGTAACGTCTACGGTCGCAGTATGGACAACGTTATGATGAAGTCATTCACAGCTGTGTCATAGCCGTTATTTGATGGACATCGCTTTTCTTAAAAAACGCTTTTAGGCTATTGCAGCATGGTGACCGTAGCAAGGAAGCGTTGTTAAGATTATCGACGATTTAGTTGAAATCGCGAATCTAACCAGGATACGACTAGCATAGGACCGAGGCATATGGTTTAGTATGAGAGAGAGAGCTGTAAATGTACCAATATTTTATCAGTGGGATAGGGAAGACTGGTGATGATTTTCTATTTTTGATTTATTTGAGTTAAATCTTTAACCCAATAAATCAAATTAGTCTAATGTATCTGGTAATCATATAAAGCATAGTAGGTAAGTATCTACAGTTTGAAATTTTTTAGTGAAAATCGTGGAGCCAATCTTCGCCACGTGAGAAACACAAAGATCTTACGAAAATGCTTCGAAGTTTTACCGCGTTACCTACTAACCTAACAAAACGCCCAATAACATCTACATATATTTGGTATTCCGACGGGATATAAACAAAGCGGGCAGTCCCTACGCCCACGCCAAGATGAATATTGAAATATTATGATGTCAGACCCTGCAATGTGAGTCCCGTAGTACGAAAAATTCCAAAAACCTCTTTTATATCACATTCATATACTCACTGTACTGTACCGACTTTTAAAGAGTAAACATAGGCCTACCTACAAAGGGCAATTGGGTCATATTCACCACGCTGGCAGGTAGGCCTTCCTTGCGTAGGCTGATGGGTTCAGGCAGCAAGCATACAAATTTCTTCTACGGGCACAGTCATGCAGTCATGCACGATGTTATCTTTCACCGAATAGCTATTAGTGTGAAACTCCATACGAAAATTCCAAAGAACTCATTGATAAAGGTTGAAACTTTATTGTTGTACTAGTTTTTAGCCGCGGCTTCGCCCGCATGATATTTTGATTTTTGACGCAATATCATTATAATTTATAGCCTACTAGTTTTTACCCGCGGCTTCGCCCGCATACGCAACATATCATTATAATTTATAGCCTATGTGTTATTCTGATATATAAGCTATATTATTGCAAAGTTTCATCTCAATCCGTTCAGTAGTTTTTGCGTGAAAGAGTAACAAACATCCATACATCCATCCATCCTCACAAACTTTCACGTTTATAATATTAGTAGGAAGTAGGATGTGTTATTCTGATATATAAGCTATATTACTGCAAAGTTTCATCTCAATCCGTTCAGTAGTTTTTGCGTGAAAGAGTAACAAACATCCATACATCCGTCCATCCATCCATCCATCCTCACAAACTTTCGCGTTTATAATACGAGTATTAGTAGGATTTTTTAATGGTACTCGTATGTTATGGTAAAAGTGTGTAATGTTGGTGATTGCCGCTGAGGCGCCATTGAGAGAAGAAGAGAGCCGAGGACGGTAATCATCAATACCCACGTGTAGCATACGACGTTTTTCAACACACTTGTGAATAAAATAATACTAAAAAAAAATATTTTCAACGGTGAAAACGGGTTGTGAAAAAAGTTTCGAAATGGCTGATAAAATTAATGAAAAAATATTTTCCTATGCGCACGCAATGGCAATCGGCCATGGACTAAAAGAATGAGCTTTCTTTTTTTGGCTTTTCGTTTATCGTTTTAGCCACATACATAATGGGGAATTCCAAGTTTTCTTCATTGATTGCAGGGAAAACAAAAGTTGTATTTGAGTGAAAGTTTTATTTATTAAACACGTACAAGTTGAAATTATCTATTTAAATACGAAGTTGCATGAAATGAGCCATTAATAGGTTCATTAATTTATTTGTAGCTACTATTGAACACGATCTTTATTGTAACGAAACATTTTTAAGAACAAAGCAACGCAACCAATAAAATATAAAACTCTCTAACTCACTTGTGAATAATAGCAATGAAAAAGTCACAGTTTGATTACAGGCCACTTTATGAGCAAGTGTGTTGAAAAATATCCTTGCAGAAAAAACTTAGTTATTAACACTTTCACAGTCCCAGTACAAAGTTACGAACTGTATTCATACGTACACCTACAATCTCACTCTAGCTTGAAAAAACTGGCAACATTTTACGGAGACTCTTTTAAAATTTTTGGTAGCCTAATTACATAACCATACGTCCATGAGACTCTTTTTGTTCTTGTTCATACGTCCAGTCAAATCAAAATCATCAATTTTACTTATAAATTGTGACTCCAACTAGAGTCGTGGACGTGTGACATGGTATAGATGTGACTCCTTTTGGAGTCATTGGACAGTGAACGTGAAATTCATCCGCGCTACGGACGCGGCAGTTCTTGTTCAGTTCTTAAGATGAATATTGAAATATGACGATGTCAGTTCCGTAATATTAACCCATGTACTTATACTCTATAAAATTTAACTTGATCTCTGCGACAGCTGTCAGAAAAATAACGCCTATGAATGTCCTGAATTTCTTAATAGTACAGACAGTACCTGTCAATGTCATACTTTGTGGGCATGCCGATTAGTGATGGGCGACGAATGATCGTGACCACAGAGTTTTAGATAGAGTTTTATTTAAAATATCGATAGTCTATACTAACGATATTTTAAATAAAACTTAATTTATCATTAATTTTACTGTATATTTTGATATCATATCATTTTTTGCATGTGTAATTAAATTGAACCCAATCACATGTTACATTAGCATCGCTAATAGTGAAAAACGTCAATAAATACTATCGTTACATTATTATGAGTATTTAATTAATATCATAACATTATTTACATGTGTACATACTTGATTTTAAATAATAGTAAGTAAATAAAATCCAATTTCTCACCTTCAACTACTCATTCGATTTCGTTACAACATTGTTTGAAAATCGATTTTTTCTACCACTATCTCAACTCTAAAAATTTCAATCTTCTATGTCAATGTCACTGTCGCAGAGATCAAGTTAAATTTTATAGAGTATAATTCCCCACCACTTTAATTTTTCAAGATTTTTGGTGGCTAAAAAGTCTGACACACATAAAATACTTCAATCTCTGAGCTAACATCGAACTATTTCTGAAAAATAAGTACGTAACTAATTTTTGTAGAAAGGTTGTGTTCTTAATAGCAAAGTTATAGATACTTCCATAACTTATCCACGTGAGTAAGAAAATAACTAAAAGCAAGGTAACAGTTTTGAGTCTTTTCTACAAGGATCTTGTAGAAAGGTCTCAAAATTTCAACCTCGCTACCTCTACCAAACGGCCAATATCATCTACATACATTTTGTATTCTGACGATATAAACAAAAGCGGACAGTTCCCGAGATGAATATTGAAATATGACGATGTCAGTCCCGTAATGCGAGCCCCGTGGTACGGAAATGGAGTATTTATTCACTTGCTTTTAACGTAATGGTCTCTGCGATGTTCGCCGTCTCCTTTGTTTACGTAAACTTGAAGGTATAATAGAGTTAAGGGATTTTTCGGGAGTTTGCAGTACTTTACTTTGGTTATTTATTGAGTTGGGTGCTGCGTGTGATGCTGCGTTTATCTTTTTTATTCGCGGGTCAAAATATTTTGCTTTATTTAGGGAAGTGAAGAGTCGCACGAGTCGCTGATTTTATGTTTACTTAGTCGTATATTCGTAGCAGTTTAGTCTGTTTGAAGTCCTACCTGCATTAAGCAATTTTTAACCAACTTCCAAAAAGAAAGTGGTTCTATGTTCGTCTTTATGTATATTTTCATCGATTTTTCGCCAATTGTGAATCGAAATCGAATTAAAATTTTATCGAAATTGGCTGAGCTGTTTCTGAAAAATCAACAATAATGTAGGTAAAAATTGTGAACATCGATTCGAGTGAACTATTCGAATTTTGTACGCGATTGAAGTCGGTTGTGCCATTTTTGCGAAAAATAATTTGAAATGATATTATGAAATATAAAATGCAAATCTCATTCATTTATTAATCTTATTCGGCATCATCATACGGTCCCGAAATCAAAGTTTTTGATAAAAATAATATTTGACTGTAATTAGTATTAACTTTTATTCAAAGCATAATGCGCCTTTAATGCTTGCATACATTTTAATCCAGGATTTGTTTGATTTTATAACTCATTGTACCCAATCTACGAGTATTTAACAAAACTATAACGAATAGGCGAAATTGATACGTACTAACGTAACCGTAACGTAACCGTAACGTAACCGTAACGTAACCGTAACGTAACCGTAACGTAACCGTAACGTAACCGTAACGTAACCGTAACGTAACCGTAACGTAACCGTAACGTAACCGTAACGTAACCGTAACGTAACCGTAACGTAACCGTAACGTAACCGTAACGTAACCGTAACGTAACCGTAACGTAACCGTAACGTATCCGTAACGTATCCGTAACGTAACCGTAACAGTAACGTAACCGTAACGTAACCGTAACGTAAACGTAACGTAACCGTAACGTAACCGTAACGTAACCGTAACGTAACCGTAACGTAACCGTAACGTAGCCGTAACGTAGCCGTAACGTAACCGTAGCGTAACCGTAACGTAACCGTAACCTAGCCGTAACGTAACGTAAACTTGAGTTGGCTCTAACCCAAACACAATTTTGCACAAATATATTTGTGCTGAATTCAGCACAAATATTTTTGTGCAAAATTGTATGGACTTGGGCTTGACACAATTATTTGTGTTTGAGCCCAAGTCCATACTAATCCCGATTTGATATACATATATTTATCATATCGTGATTAGTATGGACTTGGGCTCGCATATAAATAAATCCTAACTAGGATCTGTGTTGGAAAGCAATCAAGAGCGGCTCGATCAAGAGCCAATATCGCTTAGCATTGAGCTGCAATGAGCCGTGAGCTGTCGAGCCCGTAATGAACCCTCGACCACTCATCACGGATAGGAGTGCTGATGTGCCCAGTCATAGCCAGCGCTCCTATTGGATTATCATGATTTATCTACTTACGCTTATAAGCTGGTTTGTTTTGTACAGCGGTTAATTTCACTTGTTTTCCTAATAGACATATTATCATTTATTTTATTGGTACGTACTTTATTCCAAGCCGCGAGAAAACGACAAAAATGGAAGGCAGTGTATAGAATGCCGTAAGCTGTAACGTATTACGGTTTTCGGTTGCAATGCCGTAAGCTTACGGCACACTAGTACATAATTTTAACTAGCCGTAAGTGGTAACATAATGCATTCGGTTACAGTGTCGTAAGCTTGCGACTTACTAGTAGGGTGGGTCACTGAAGTATGGAGAAAAAAAAAGTTGTAGTTTTTCTTCGGGCACAGTGGAAATATGGTGCCAAACCATAAGTATAAGCAAACCGTGAAGTTTAGTAATAATCAGAATTCATCTACTGCCTCCAGTTCCATGACGAAAAAAAATGTGGATAGTACGGTATTAGCTGATTGGCAAAAAAAGTGCACAGATCATAATTATTTATGAAAGATAAGCTTAAATCGTAAAGTTTATTAAGGGGAATAACATAGCAAATAATTAATAAAACATTTGAAAATATAAAATCTCGCTTTTGCCCGCGGCTCCGCCCGCGTGGTATTTTCACTTTTATGTTATCCCACAGGAACCTTTTATTTTTTCGGAATAAAAGTAGCCTATGTCAATTGCCGTTCTTTGAACTATACCCATGCCAAAAATCAAGTCAATCCGTTGATCCATTTATGCGTGAAAGAGGAACAAACCAACAAACTTTTCAGATTTATAATATTAGTATGATATACTAATGAAAGTGAAGGAGTTAATATGTGGAAAATTCCTTTTTGTTGTCAAATATGGGTATTGATTTTCTCGCATCTATCTAGATTTTTTTGCATTGTTTTTTTGTTTCTACATAAAGTAGTAAAAACTTGAGTAAGTAACTGCTTTTATTACTCTTTCTTCCGCTTGGATGTGCCAAAGGAGATATGATTAATTTAGTTTTCCTTCTCCTTTTAATTCAACAAATAATTAGATATTTTTTCAGTTACAGATTTTACAATTGATGGCTCAGTGAAAATTTCTTGCTGATTTAAATGGAATGAATTTCCATTTAAATATCTACATTCAATTTTTCCTTTGATAGCTCAAATTGTTTTGTTGTTATCTATTTAGTTGTGCCAAAGTCAAAAACACGTGAATACCATCATTTTGCCTAGCTATTTGTTGATCTTTGAAGTTGATCTTGCAGGCATTTTTTTTGTTATGATAAGCACATTTGATTAACTTTTGACTTTTGCAAGCTGAAATGTCGAAATATCAAATAAAACTTTACTTTCAAGACGAAACTATACTAACTTTTATTCAGATAATGTTTGGTGAGATTTGCAAAAGGTCTCTCACTCTAAATAATAAATTATCATGATTTTATTATTTTTTTAGTATTATTTGACAACTAAAGGATTTGTTTAACAATTTTTCTATAACGATGGCTTCGATATAGTGTTTATGTTGGCTTTTTGTTTAGTTTTTATTCGTATTTTAACTTTTATCAGAATTACTCTTAAAATTCATCATGGTTTCATAGTTATAGGCAAAATATTGCCTTTTAAATCCCATAAATCAATCATAAGGAACTTACTATGATTTGTAGTGGTATTTCAATCTTAAAATAAGTAAAACCAATAACTTCACTCTATTTACGCATCGCGCTACTTAAAAGTTTATAAGATCAACTTTGCGCCATATGTTTCTTAAAAAATCCCACCTCTACCCCATTCCTTACTTCTGTTCTTAAGCTCAACCTAACAAACGTTTTTATTTATCGTTATTAAGTGCTATTACATATATAATCGGATATCAATAACTTGAAAAAAGTATCTGAAACTCGACATAAAAAATCTACTTTTTCGGAAATTTCGTTTACAATCTGGAGGCAAATTTTGGATAAAATAATGAAATCAAACATTATCTATAAATTAATTTAACCATTTGGCACCTTTTTATTTCTGAGCCTCTTGAAAAATAAAGAAAAAAAATTTTTGACCCACCCTACTTACTAGCCCGACAATTTATATAACAGTACGGGACATCAATCACCTAAATAATAATGTAAGAAGGTTCCTATCTATTTCAAAGACCAAAGTAAGGTCAGAGGATACCGAAGGGGGTTAACCATAAGGGCGCCCTAGCCCTAGAAGAACGTATCATAGCTACGTCATAGCAAATCTCGAAAATATGGCGTGTGACTGCCGATGTACTAAACTTATAAAGCGTAGCTTTTAAGCCTGTACTAGGCCAAATTATGAAGGCGCTATCGTAAATTAAATAGCAAACTTAAAAAGTGTTCTCCCTATCGAATGCCTAAAGTGAAAAAGAAACAGAAATATGCTAATTAGCTATTATAATTACGATGGCGCCTTCATAATTGCCACAACACCTTTTAAATTTACTGTAATAAATTTTATTTATAACTTTCCTCATCACTTCGCACTTTCTAAACCACTATACAAAAAGACATCATTCATTTTGGGCTATATCTGAAAGAGTGCCGGCCAAAACAATTATTTAGGAAATAATATTCGTACCTACGTACGTATGTAGGTAATAATATATGTACCTACATAATATTATCCTGTACATTTTACCCCACATGACCAACCCTATAGAATCGCCTCCTGTGCAGTAGTTAGGTAGTTACCGAATTTTGAAAACAATTATTTTAAAAATGATTTTATCAACCAGCTATGAATGAAACTAAGACACTGTTTGATGGTCACTTAGGCCAGCGAACGAATATTTTGATGTATTTGATAGTAGACCCTTTTGTGTTCTCTATTGAACTTTAAAAAAATGTATTTGTATGACAATCATCAAAATCACTGAAGCCGTTTCCGAGATGTAAAATCAATATTAGTTTAAAAAACACGTTTTCTGGGCATATCAAACATAAAGTGTAAAATGATTTTTAAAATAGGCAGAAAATAATAATAAACGAAAAATATTAATACTATTGTAAAAAAAAAAGTGTTTAGTGCTATAATTTTTCATAAATCGAGCACCCCACGCTTTTTTTACAATATTATTAATATTTTTCGTTCATTATTATTTTCTGCCTATATTGGAAATTATTTTACATTTATTAGTTTGATATGCTATGAAAGAGTGTTTTTTAGTTTTTTTTAAACCATATTTATTTTTTACTTTTTAGATTTTTTTCTGTTTTTAGTAAATGTATTGTCATCCATCTTTGATAGGTGAGCAAATTTAAAGAAAATGTTATAACTTAAAGTAGGTCAAAATCGAGCTCAAAGGGGTTGGTTACAAGCAAGCAAGCAAACATACAGGTGAAACTAATAAAAGCCTGTTAATAAAATAAATAAAAGACAAGCCCAGCACATATTAACTACAGTAAAAAGCATCTAATACTACTGAATATGCAATGAACGGTTCTAATAAGCAGGTAAAGTGGTAAATATTTTTTGTTAATATTTGAAAGTAATTAATTTCAAAATTCGATAACTACGCAGGGAGTGATCATAGAGGATTGGTCCCATAGTATAACATGTTTAGAATTATTTGCATTTAATACTATTTGGTCGGAACTATCAGGATTAGCCCAATATGAATGTTACCTTTTACAAACCTAATAGTTAACCAAGATTCCACTTAAAAACATAGGTAGTCATAATTAGTAGTCGGGTTAAAATGAAGTTTAGCAAAAACGAGTACTGTATAACCATAGATTTATTATGACTTCTACCGATTATGCACCGAGAAAAGTATCGAAAAACATAATGCAATGCAATAAAATCGTAACTTTGTCCATCACTATCAGAAGTAATGTAAGCATTCAATATATTTGCTTTTCTCAAAATTATCGTTTTATGCTGTGTTGTGAATTAAAATAGATAGTTTCAAACTTCATTTATAGTTCCAGCACTGAACACTTATTCATATTTCAAAAAAATAGACGTGAAAATACAAAAACTACGACTAACCTAAAAATTTTAAACTTTCGCTTTTGTTCTTAGAACACGATTCGCAGCCCCAATCACAGCAGGTAACCATGGTTGTTTTTTATTGTTTGTGCCCTTAATGTTATAAATTCTATTTATTTACACGTTTAATACAATATTTGTAGAATTCACAATCAGCTTTGCTATAGCCAAAACATAAATATGAAGATAATTTCTTATTGGTTGGATGGTCTCAAAATAATGACGGCAACAACTATCAAAAGTCTTTTGGGGTATAGTGGATGGTGGGGGGCGAAGAATTTGATTACATATTTTTAATGCCATAATCATATGATATAGGGAAGCAAACAATAAAATTAGAGCAATGTGGTGATGTAATGAGAGTTGGAGGGCAAAAATCACAATATAAACCACGCCCTTCGTTCCTACAGGACCTCAAATTAGCAGACCACTATAAGGTCTGAATCTTGCGGGGAGACATAAGAATTTACTTCTTATCTATTCCCTCTATAATCTAAGGGGTTAACCTAACCAAACCCACTGCAGTCGAAATATCTTAGAGAAGTGCTTCTGTTGGTAAACGTTATAGTGTACAAATTTAACAAATATGGGAGTGTCCTGAACTCGTAATAAGGACAGGTTGTTTCTGGCGTTTCACCGGCGGCTGCCGACAAAGTACAAAGTGTACAAAAGGTAGCTAACTACGTTTAGTATTGAGCTGCAATGAGCCGTGAGCTGTCGAGCCTGTAATGAGCCGTCGACCACACATCACGGTGGCTGTCAGCGAGACCCACCCAGTACTAGCTCCTGATTGGATTATTATGATTTATCTGTGTAAGTCCATCGTTATCTGTAATTATTGGATTACCAATACATCAATTAAAAAGTTGCTATCAATAATATAATTGATTGATATTTTCATAATGAATGATCTGATAATTTTTATTGGTCGTAAAGATTCTTGCGAAGATATTTCGTGAAATATTTTTTTCTGTTCCTCTTTAGTTCAAAATAATTACTTACAAACTGTGTTAAATTAGTAATTATTCTAGATTTGAAATCATTAGGCTTAATCAAAAATGATTAAGTGTTTTGTTAAAGTCTAATCAAAAGATTAGACTTTAACAAAACACTGCTGGGCTTCCTTCTCCAAAATCTCTAACCGGATCTGTCAATCATTTAAATTTTTCTCGAGGCTAGAATCATTGATTTCTCTAAACTTATTACAATGATAAAGTTTCAGACTCCAGTGTTTTACGGTTAGCCATGCTAGAGGCCTTCAGGCGACCAAAAACTATGACACCAGGTCTATCCGAACTTACCTACTAACTTGCAATGTCTTACTAACTTTAAGTAATAGATGCTCTCTTAATACATCGATACATGTAAACAATGCGTAAAACAAAGACACGTCCTGCTTTAAATTCCCATACACGAGTCAGTCCGTAATGCCTCCCCCGGATTAGAGGCTTCTGGCGTGACCCGGTTAGGCCTGAGGCCTTTCCGAGGCCTCTAATGGCTGCTCTGGGCCCTCGGGCCTCGCCGATATATTGCCTGGTGGCCCTATTGTAAACATGAAAGAAATAGGTACCTCTTTTGATAGACTTTCTGGCGTTGTGTGGCTGTTAGAATTCCCGACACATGTTGTAGCATTTGTAAGTAGGTAAGTATAGTAAGTAGTCAGTATGGTCCATCAACGGCATCATATTTAGTTAAGTATTCAACTGTAGTTTATTTTATGACACCGGCAAGCACTGCGTAGGTTGCCCACCTGCAAGGTGGATAGATGACCGCAGGATCGCGCTGGACGCGAACGGTTTTATAGAAGATCTATAAGGGAGGCCTATATCTAGCAGTGAACGTCCTAGGACTTGTGGATGGATCCGTGACACAACTCCAAATACAATTCGTGTAATATAGGTATAGATAGATATGGTCTAAGCAACCAAAACTGATGAACGATGGAGCTGGAAATAAGTTTCCGTAAACAACAAAACCGCATAAAAATTATTGGCGAGATATTATAATGTCATAAAGAGAATCAGGTAAAAAAATATAATATAGATAAATATTAACAAACTACTACATCCCACTGATGGGATTTAAAATTGGAAAATATAATTTAAATGTAGTTTATCAAGAAATTCAAAAGCTTATGGGCACTTGTAAAGCGAACCTCAAGAAATATTTTGTTTCACTCTAAATTAACTCCCAAGTCTCGGCTCTGCGCACACCAGCGATATTTTCTTATCGTATTTAGCTATTCGTATTTCGTATGAAATTTGCCGGCGTCTAGCAAGTGCACACTTCCTGTCGCTGATCGATTCACCAGACAAATCGAATTATGACGTACGGGTGTCGCGATATTAAATCTTCTAACTGGTTTTCACGCTTCGATAGTGTCATTAAGGTTTCACAATATTCACCCTTCATCTTGAGTAAATTTAATCAAGCATTATTTGCTTGGGAGACTACTTTTTTGTCCATTTTTCCTATATTTATTTATTCATTATTATCATCTCAAGTACAAAGTCTCTTTTTTCAAAAGTTATGTATTGGTCCTATGCTATTGTTGCATACAGGTTCGATCCAAATTAAATATCGAAAATAACTTCAAATTTTAATGTGTAATGGGTAGTTGAAAATGTTTATGTAAAATATTATTATTTGGTAATAATTATAAACAAGTTTGGTAATATTTTGCGTGTTTGGACCGAACTTCGCAACCCGCGATGCAGTTTCCCAGTTTTCGGTCGCGCCAACTTTAGAGCAACTGTTGCAGTCAGCTGATTAAAATTTCACTGCTACGCTTCAGTTTTATTGCATGGCATAATCGAGTTATAAACTAATCAAATTATTGTTTAGTACTACTACTACTCTCATGAAAAATATTATACTATCTATACATTAATCTATATAAAAAGCTTGCATCCATCGGCGAGCTGTGTTTTGAAGTTGGACACTCAAAGCGTTTCCTAAAAAGAATTTCTGCAATATTGTCCAAATCGTTTCCTTCAATGTGTTTTACATCTACACGTGGTCTACATCCGACAACCTTTTCATCCTATTATATTAGGCTTCAATTTTGTGCTCTAGTTACTTCTATTTGATAATACACGCAGTGGACTATTTTGCCTCGTCTTTGAATCTCTTTCCTTTTGTAAATGCATTCCGTTCTGAGTTATTCCAACAATTTGTCACATTTTAAATTAACAAACCGGGACTCAAACATCAAACTTGCATATTTGCGGACTATCCCAATGTATGGAATAATCCGCGACGCAATCGAATCGCTATGAATTCAATCGAGGCTTTAAGAGGATTTTGGCGATTTACGTGAATATCGCGGACGGAGCTATGAGGACTGAAGCGATGCGATGCTTCGCCTGCACTCCTGCAGGCGTACACAGCAATTTATGTACGAACTTCTGGAACGGAGATATTAATGCAGTTGAGTATGCCTTGGCAAGTCAAACAATTTGAATAATAGTCGAATTGACGATTCTCCAAAAACAACTACAACTACTCATGGGTGGAACATTTTCAGAGGCACGTCGAAAAACTAATCTTGTCAAACAAAAGAGTCGGTAAGTAGATTTTTGCTCACACAGTGAGCAAAAATCTACTTACCGACTCTTTTGTTTGACAAGATTAGTTTTTCGACGTGCCTCTGAAAATGTTCCACCCATGAGTAGTTGTTTTGCAACAAATTAATAAATCATGGTCTAATCTAGGAAAGAGCATTTGCGGTAAAGGTTTATAGTTCCAAAAAGATTAAATACGATGTGCATTGTGCACTGGAGCCAACACTAGAGCGAATCGAGTCGTGGTTCAGCCTGTCTCATTACAAATATCTATTTAAAAAATTGTATCGCAATCTACACTAATGTATATGACTAATATGAATTGAATCATGTCGCAGACTAGAGAAACTGAGAACTTAAATTTTGTTTCCAGCAAATTGTATTGTATCTAAGATGATAGCTTCCATAGCGACAGAAACACACAATCATATACTTATAACTTCATCTAAAAACCTATCTTCTTTCACTCAGGTAATTTTTTACTATATACAGGCCGTTCTAAATGGATAAATCTCTGCAGTTTGCAGTCAATTTTTCATATTTCCTCGCAGCCGCCCGAGGAGCACGCGGCGCACGAAATTCCATTTTTGCGTCATTATTTCCAAGTGGGCGCTATGTTTGTAGCATCCTTTATATTCCACGCGGCTGAAACTATTTCGATGTATTTTATGCTTAATAGCTCGGTGCATCTAAAATAAAGTACCCGTCGTTATTTTTTGCAGTGAGGTTTCGGTATGGAGCTTTATTCTTTTGCAGTTTGCTTATTTGACTATGGGTGTGGAATTTCGAATGGAGACCTCATATCGGAAAGCGCAGTACATTCTAAATGCAAGGTTTTTTTATTCCAAACAGGTTACAGGTACGGTCTAGGGTGTAGCACGCTTACCTAGAAGATACCTATTTACTCGGGATTTGAAGACACCCACGTTGTACTTTAGCGAGAAGACAGACCCAGGCAAAGCGTTCCACATTCTGGCTGTTCGAATGAGGAATGAGGATTTGAAACGCTTGGTTCTAACGCGCGGAATCTCCACCATAAATGATCAACATCTAGCCGTACGATAGAAGAAAGGGGCAGGTGGGACCAGATGTTTTGGACAGGACAATGTTTTTTTACTTTAAGACAAATTAGAAGCGGATGTGGTGAAGCTCACTTGATGATGATAGGTATACATTGATCTTTGCTCAAAAATCATGTTGAGATATTACTGACGCTCAGAATTTTTTCTTCAAATTTTAAGAATATCTTTACAGTATTGTAAGTACCTGTGTCATTTGTGAGAGCAACCTTCTCCATCGTTCACCACACCATCTCCACCACAGTGAAACTAATAACTCTAAACTTTTCCCATATCCTTGGAAATAATGCGCAAAAAGAGACTTAATGAGCGATAAAATGATATTTATGGAACAGTTCCTGTCATCCCCTTTTCACAATTTATCAAAAACCAAGTGCCGGGGCCGCGAAACTTTTTGATCCGATGCACTTGCGTATACAAAATGACGTCATAAAAATACCTAAGCCTGTAGACGGCAGGGGATGACTCACCGATGAAAAAAAAGATAAGATTAGTATAGTATAGTTTATAGTATAATTTAATTAGTAAACGCAATTAATGTTCTTTGTTTGTCAGAAAAAATTAACTGTGTCTAATCAACTATTACTGCTGCTAGATGTTACTTATTTGGCATTATAATATAATTAATTAATATATGATGAATATATTCATCAATGTAGTTGGGTAACATTTTATAGACACTTACGATATCTATACCTAGATATCAACGTATTAAGTACATGTAAAGTATTTATATTGAAGTTTTTGTAAGCAGGAACGCATTTGGTTTTTCAAGTCATACTCGTAATATTGTATTTTAGTTTGTAGTTATTATTTTCTAGTTTTATATTTGTAAACAAAAATGTTAGCGCGGAAGTGAGTCTCGATGTACCTAGACAAACCTACTGTGGTTTTTAAGTGCTGAGCTTATTTAAATCAAATTGAATTATTGTTTAGGAAAACAGAAATGTCACAAAGATGATTTTCACAATGGAACTAACCTAGAAATCTAATATAAACAACTGTTCATTGACAGCTGACGTACAGTTTATTGACTTAGAACAAAATGTATGGACTAGCTGATTATTTTTGGGTTATCAGGATTGGTCCCGTGGTAAAAGTTTTGTCTTAATGTACTAAAGTTGCCCACTCTTGTTTGTAAATTACCTGAAATTATAATCCTGTTTATTCATATCACTGAGGTACGAGCGTTAGTCTACACTACGCAGCGTTTTAAATAAATTCTTAACACTTTGTTATAATAGGCATGATTTAGGAGACATGAGCATGATAGAGGAAGGCGCCATCAGCCGCCTTGTGCGGCGTGCGACGACTGCGTCACCTAAGGTAATCGTAGACTATTATTTAAAGATGACCACTAAAGACCGGTGATGTAGGCTCTGAGCGGTATAAGTAGTTATTTGGAAAATGATAAATAAATAATTTGAGATGTGTGTATGCCTGAAGCACTCATGCTCGCCGAGGGGTTCTTGCGTGCGGCGGCGTCGTGTGGCGGGTCGTCCTCTTCCCTCAAACATGGTCGAGGAAGGCGACGGCCGGCACACGCGTCACACTCGTGAACGGGTGCTGCTCGTGAGAATCGGACTGTCCCTAGTACACACACAATATAGGTAATTCGTTTTTTAAAATCATCGTAGTTTTAAATCTTATTTTCAATTTTTTATTAGATTTAGATTTATTTTAGCGTAGAGTCCTCTTGTAAAGCCTTTAGTTATAAGCAATATTGTTCAAATCTTATATAAAAAATGTATGTCTAAGAAAGCCCCTGGAGTCTGGAGAGTAATAAAAAAAATAGGCATGATTTTCTCGTGTCCTTACTAAAATGTCAAAAAAAATAATTTCATGAAATTAAAATTTGAATTATCTTTTCTTCTCTTTCATCTGAGGGTTGAATGACAAGGATAACGGCGGGGTGCCACACGACTGTTCGAAAGGGTGGAAAAATGCAGTAAATCGTGTTTATAGCGTTTATAACGTTTGGCTGCTCACTGCCTTTAATACCACAGGTATTTGCATAGCAAAACCCTTCGGCAGCTATGCAAATATGGCGGGACATACCGCGGGGTGACATTTTTGTGGCGTTTAAAGGTATTTAATTGTAGGGGAGGATCACTGGTAGGTAATGGCATTTTGGAAATTGATGTCCCTGTGATGTTGCTAATTAGAGTTTGAAATTGGAATAGAATTTGAACTTGCCAACAAATCAAACAACGTCAAGTCATGTTTTCTTATTTATTAAATTATGTGTTAACGTTTTTGATAATTGTAAACGTAAACATATTTTTACACGTGTTTAGGGTTCCGTATCTCAAACGGAAAAAACGGAACCCTTATAGGATCACTTTGTTGTCCGTCTGTCCGTCTGTCTGTCTGTCCGTCTGTCCGTCTGTGTGTATGTCAAGACTCTTTATCTCGAGAACGCGTAAAGATATCGAATTGAAATTTAAACAGTATACGTATATCTATGATCTCTTGCAGTCGTGTAAAAGAAAAACTTCTCAGTTATCGTTTAAAAAAGTTAGAGCTGTTTATGTCGTAAAAACCTGCATATTTCGACATTCACAAAATTGAAAACCTACAGGGTACTTCCCGTTGACATAGAACTATGAAATTTGGCGAGAAGCATTGTCTCAGAGTACACATATAAGAATAAATCTGAAAACTGAACATTTTGATTAAAATCACAAAAAAATAGGGCCTCAATATTCACAAAATATCGGTTCAAAATTCAAAGTGAGTAAATCGTATCATGTAAGGTATCAAATAAAAGAACTTCATTTGCTTAAACAGGTTTTTAATTATTTTTACAACGTTTTTTTACGGAACCCTCGATGTGCGAGCCTGACTCGCACTTGTCCGGTTTTTTACAATATAAGCAGTATTCATTTCCAAGTATTTGAATATATTTTTAACTGAAATTGGTGCTCGCATAATGCTATGTCGCTGCTACGTAGATCGTAGCGAGTCGTAGACGTCGTAGCAGCAGCGTAGCATACTACGAAATAAATATTTCAGACGTAGCAGTTTTTTCAGCCTTGTAGAATTATTTTTAATTCGTTTTCTTGACGATATGCTTCATGTTCATATTTATCATTAAGAATTACTTTTAAACATTCTAACTACAGTAAACTTGTATACTAAGCAAGCGTACATCTGAAGTGTTTGAGGACAAAATATTTATTGTAACAGTTTTTTTTTTATTATTTTACCTACCTGTATCAGGTATACAAGGTCATCTAACCTTGTATACCTGATGCTTGCCCTGTAATAAGCAGAAAAGGGTTGATTAAGACCATCCTCGTGAACAACTTTTATTATAGGCTAACCCGAAATTCGAGAAAAAACTGATGTTCCATACAAAATTTCAACTTGGAATCGAAAATGTATGAAACTGCTTTTTTTTTTCGTATTCTGTGTCGGCCCCGTAGTAAAAGTTGTTGATGATGATGATCTGAATAACCTCCTTTCCCTTGAGTACACCAGTTCTGGATAAACCTGTATAGTAACATAGTAATCTTAGTATATGCAGCTTATTTCTAGCCAGTATGAATGAAATAGGAATAAGTTTAGAGTCTGAATTTAAATTTGAATTTTTGTGTTCCATTCCATTTCGTTTTCGCCAAAGAGATTCACAAAAAAAGTAAGAGAAGTTTGCGAGTTTCATTAAACGCGCACGTGATTGTAATATTCATGGCGCCGTATTAGCATCGGTTTCCGTATCCGGTCCGATAAGGTACGATTCACATCGGAAGCAAATTAATTTTAATGAAATTATAAATAAATAATAATAAATTCTTTATTTGGGACAAAAACTTAGTTCTAAACAATAAGGAAGTTTCCCGTTTTCTAGTTTCATTTTTATTAAATTACACCAAGTCTGCAATAAATTATGGTGTTTTTATTTTTCAATTATGTTCAAAAATGACGGAGTTATGAATTTTTAAACATGACCGCACGAAATCAAAAAACCTCGCGACGGAATTACGCGTTTGACGTCATCGGGCTCTAGAGCCGCGCCGTGGGTTAGGCGGGAGTAAGGAAAATAGGAAATAATGTGCTTCATTCTATACCGGGTATTTTTCTAAGTCACGAATACGTTCTAGGTCCTAGACCTAACATAACTTTAAGTACAATGATATCCTAGAATCTAGGATATCATTGTACTTAAAGTTATGACGTTGAGTTATGATCAACATTTACTATGGGCCTAACTCCCCAATATAACGAATAAAATGTCAGCATTCCCATAATTTTGTCGTGAAAAATGAACTTTATATCTAAATGGAACAAGACTTAGTGTATGTGTCTAGTGTACTGTGGTTTTTACATCTGTAACTATTAACTAGTAGCTCTCTAAACAGTAGACCTCGCAAGTATACATTTTCTTGTATAAGTTCTCAAAAATGCACAACTTTCACAGGTAAATACGAGTATATTCTTAATCATAAAAATGGTAAGGTTCTTTCCTAAGATATTATTGTATATTATTGCCAAATTTTACTATGGGACTAAGTAAGTAAGTTTGTATAGGCCGGGTGGGTAGCCCTGGTGTCAGAGTTTGGGACTGATCCCCTATACAGGGTTAGCTAGAACTGGTGAAGCGTAATATATTTTGTCGTAGTAAAATACTTTAGATAATTATTTTCAAGGCTTTTATTTTCTAGTTCCAATAAGTTGTCAGGTGCGTGTCGAGACATGCGTATGATAGGCTTCCGTAGATCGTGACGATGATTATGATAATGATAAAAACCAATTTTTAAAGATGGTTTATTACTAGGAAAACGTAATTTAGTATGAATTCTTGGTTGCCTGGAAGAAATTGCTTAAAGCGATAAGACCACCAGTTAGAAACCTACAAATTGTATTGTTTTGTCCTTGTAATTTTTTTTTACGTAATGTGGTTGTCTAATAGTGTTATTATTTGTTTGTTTATATGAAATATACTAGTGAGTTCGATGACCTCTAATGTTTAAAAATTTCAATTTTCTTTTATAGCTCAAAACTTTATGATTCTACAGTGCTCAAAATAATTTTCAGGGAAAGTTTTTAATATAGTCTATAAACGGCGTCTATCCGTTACACGGACATCACGAAGTTTTAAGGGTTCCTCGTTTTACTACGAAACCCTAAAAATGGCTGAACAAAGTGACAGCTGTCATATTCTAGAATCCATACTAGGATGACATGTCAGGTCTCAAAGTGACAGCTGTCAAACTTAAATGCGGTTTATTTCTATAACTAACGATATAAGACCATTGCTGTCTTCACAAAAGTGATAGAACTCAACAAGATCTATATTTCGGATGACGGCTCTTCAAAGTAATATATCTCCGTAACTGTCGCGTCTAGACCGGTACTTTAGGCACAAAATTGATAGAGCTCAACGAGATCTACATTTCGGATGACATCTGTCATGCCATTCTAGTATGAATTCTATAATAATAAGCCATATAATGGCAGCTGTCATTTTCGGAACTAAAAAATAAGTCCTGAAAAAACTTATTACCTACAAGTACTTTATAAGAACAAATATTAGGCTGAGAAGTTTTAGATAACCCTGTACAGGGGATTAGTCCCATAGTAAAAGTTGGTCATAATATAGAATGATATTTTAGGACAGAATATTGTAATTATCAATATATTTGCCTGTGCAAGTTGTGCATTTTTAGAAACTGATTACCAGAAAATTTTCACCAAAATGTATACTTGTGAGGTCTACTATTTGGAAAACTACTAGTCAATATATACAGATGTAATAACCGCAGTACACTAGCTCACACGCTAAGTCTTGTTCCATTTAGAAATAAAGTTCATTTACTCACGACAAAATTTATGGGAATGCTGTTTTTTATTCGTAATACTTGGGGGTTAGTCCCATAGTAAATGTTGATCATAACATAAAGATGAGTACTATGAAGTCCTAAAACGTATTCGTGGCTTAGAAAAATACCCGGTATTGAATGAAGCACTTTATTTCCTTTTTTCCTTACTTTCGCTTTACCCACGGCGCGGCTCCTGGGCCGGATGATGTCACACGCATAAATCCATCGCGGGTATTTTTGATTTCGTGCGGTCATGTTTAGACATCCATAACTCCGTCATTTATTAAGATATTTGAGTAATTTTTTCACTGTATCTAATATATTTCTAACTTCTTTAAATGTATATAATTATTTTTAGTTTTTATGATAAAGGAAACTTCCTTATTGAAAGATATTACCAGCAGTAGTCAGAAAGACTGTGTCGCGGGCAGCATCGCCCACCTCCGGCAAAATAATTTTAACAACATTATAAATTTGAGTACAAATAAAAGACAAAACTATAATCAAAACTGCATAATTTAGACAACAATAGCCGTTAGAATATTGTGTGTGCACGCGTGTGTGTATTGTGTGTGTATGTGTATGTGTGTGCGCGCGCGTGTGTGAGTGTGTGTGATTGCAATCAAGTTATAACTGTAATTAAGTCCTCGGTATCTTGATAAGATAGTGATAACAGCCATTCAACACATTTTATTTTACATTTATAGGAGGGGAGTGGGTAAATACTAAGTTCTTTATTTAACCTATTATACAATAACGAGCTAATAGCTTGATAATGACGGGTTGCTATAGCAGTGCGGCACGGTTCCGAGCTACAAACTTTATCCGATCTACGTTTATTAGTTATGAAGTCAGGATCATAATACAATTGAGTATGTTTCCGAAGAATAGTTTGTAATACAAAAAGTTGTCTTACAGTGAGAACTTTACATAAAAAGTACAAGTCAGAAGTGGGGAAGCGGATAGGTTTCTTTGTAAGGACTTTAAGTACAGCTCTCTGTGCTCTCTCTAGTCTTAACATGTAAGTTTTAGCTGATCCACCCCAGGAGGTGATGCAATATGATAAGACTGATTGGGCTAAAGCGTAATAGACACATTTGAGGTATCGTAAGTCTACCACTGATCTTAGACTTTTAAAAACATAAATTAGTTTACGAACCCGGGACACCATAGAATCAATATGTGATTTCCAGGACATTGCATAGTCTAGAATGACTCCCAAATACTTGATTGATGTCGTTTGGGTTAAAGTGTTGCAGTCGCAACTAATTGAGTTCCTAGGGCAAGTGTGAGCACAGATAGCAAACGAAGTCGTTGGCTGCATTGATATATTGGGAGCAAAAGCTATGACCTTAGTTTTAGCTATATTGAGCGTGAGTAAATTTAGCCCTAACCAAGATGTAACAGCACGGAGCGCATTTTTACAGTGTTCGCGGACTTCTTGCCAGTTTTTGCCATCAATTAGCAACACTGTATCATCAGCGTATGTTATTATTTTACAATTAGGTACAGTCATATTACAAAGATCATTAATGTAAAGGAGGAACAATATTGGACCAATGACGCTCCCCTGCGGTACACCAAAGCTAAGGGATTTTTCCTCACTATAATGGCCATCAATAACTACTCGTTGCGTGCGATCACTGAGATAGCTAGAAAATAACTTTAGGGCGATGCCTCTAACTCCAATTGCATACAGTCTCGATAACAGGATAGGAATTGACACAGTGTCAAAGGCCTTAGACAGGTCCAAAAACACAGCAGCTGTTTTCCGTCGTCTGTCGAAGTTATTAACAATACTTTGTGTCAATTCCAAAACTGCGTCTTCCGTGGAAATGCCACGCTTAAAACCAAATTGGTTTTTAGAGAGGACGTTGTTGGCAGATAGGAATGCAAGAAGACGTTTATTTATTATTCTCTCCAACACCTTAGACAACGCTGAAAGAACAGAAATGGGCCTGTATTGTGACACTGCTTCCATCTCCGCCTTTAAAGATAGGATGGACAATGGCTTTTTTAAAGACACGAGGAAAAATACCAGCAGTGAGGGAAAGGTTGAAAACATGATTCATAATTGGAACGAGGGTGTACCTAGCGGCTTTTATAACGGAAGAAGAAATGCCGTCCCATCCAGTAGCGCATTGTTCCTTCAGATTTAGGATCACTTGTTCTATTTCTTCATTGTCAGTATTCAAAACAGCCATTGAATTTAGGGGGGAATTGACAGGGCAAGAGGATGCGGTTAATTTTTGAGAGGGAGCAATGTCCATGTCAGGTACGATTTTGGAAGCCAAAGTTTTTCCCACACCGGCGAAAAAGGAGTTCACTTTATTGACGGATGTAAGAGGGTGATTAGTGCGTAGGTGCACTAGTTTTATTTAAGTTGGCTCTAATTCTGATTAATAGTTGGCTGGCTAAACAGGCGAATTTGTTCAGTGCTCATATTTTTATAAAGTAATGGGTGTACCCATTGCTCTATGAATGAGAAGTTGCAGTGGTTTTAATACTTATTGGTTTAGTTTTTATGATGTTGCATATGATTTAGTTAGTAAGTATGCCGATATGCTTCCACACTCTAGCTATGT
Organism: Hypomecis punctinalis; assembly: GCA_949316475.1. NCBI lineage: Eukaryota > Metazoa > Arthropoda > Insecta > Lepidoptera > Geometridae > Hypomecis > Hypomecis punctinalis. Next base: position 17,941,522 of record OX438810.1, read on the forward strand.
CAGTCAGTAATGATTAACGTGTATTTATGAAATGGACGGTAAGTTATGTTAGCTTTAAAGTTGTTGAAGATTGAGAAAATGCCTAAAGCAGTATATAAGTTGAACTCAAAGAGGCATGGGTTCGATTCTCTTCCAGGGCAAGCACTTTTGTTTTGAAAATTTGTGTTTCCTCTACTATCATTTCATTAAAACTACCGTGAGTATTCATCATAACTATAACAGAATACGGCTAAAACTCACGTTATAATTATACGGTCAATCCGCAAAGGCATCCGACCAGCGGCCTTATTTTGTAAGCGCTCTGACGTTCGGCTTCGCTTTTTCTCCTGCTCGCGCCAGTTACTCACGCCGCGAGAGCGAGCGGGAGGAAAAGCGAAACCGAACGCCAGAGCGCTTACAAAATAAGGCCCCAGTTTCGGAGTATTTAGTACTCCACCCTCAGGGAATACGCGCACGACGTCGACGGGGGTGCGCGTATTCCCTGAGGATGGAGTACTAAATACTCCGAAACTGGTCGGATTCCTTGCGGGTTGACCGTATAATTATAACGTGAGTTTTAGCCGTATTCTGTTATTATATAGTTTTGCTCTAGAAGTGGCGTCGTATGTTACCATCCATATAAAAATATGTATAATTTAGTATATCAATCTCTGGCAGCCATATCACAAGTGTTGCTTAGTTAGGGGTCAAAAACCGTGTGAAAGATATAGTCTGAAATTTTATTTATTTGTTTAACCTTGAATTCAATACAGAATAAATTACTTCTGGCTGGTTGCCTAAACGAAGCTCGCGACAGTAAACAAGTCTACAATCAACAAGCCTACTACTCCCGTAACTACAGTAAAAACAATAATAGCCAAGTGCTAATTTGACTGTTATTGCCATACTTAACTTATTATTGCTAGATCATTTTTATTGAATCCGCGATGTGTAATTTTGAGCGTACGCACAAAAAATAACCTGTAGTACGCAGAAAACTCGTTTTTTTACTGGTGCGATGACCAATCACAACTGCCTTTAGAGTTCACAAACACCGTTTGTCTGTTCTTTAAGTTTCTGTATTCGTGATCAAAATACCTACAGTTGGCGACGTTTGGCTGAATGTTTCGAAGTTGCGGTCCCAAACAAAGACCAAAAGTTTCTGATGAGGTTTTTGGGTACGTGCTTACAAATTACTTTGATATTAAAAATGTTTCTTAGCTTTTTATTTAAGCATGCGAATGAGCCAGTTTTCAGCAGTGGAATTTACGAGTACCTAGCTTTGATTAATGAAAATTTTGATGGTTATGCTTTTGAAAACAAAATCTAATTTGGGGACTAAAAAAGGCATTTTTAGATGGTGAAAACGCAAAATGTTAAATCCCTTCGTAATCATCACATCAGCCACAGAACTTCCACTGCTCGATATAGGCCTTTCCTGTATATCTCCAATAAGACAGGCGATAAATGGCTTGCATCTAGCGCGATAATGAGGTCTTTAGTCTCCCTCGTGGGTAAAAAAGTTCTGCGCTGCGCTCTTGCCTCCACTCTATTCGAAAACTTTACAACATGCTGGTGAAAAGTTCACAGTTATATGCAAATCATTCAAGGTTAAAAAAATCCTTTTCATAAAATTTATCTGTGGAAATTGTAAAATATTTTTTTCATGAAACGATTCATCCTTACCCAGATTTTTTTATTCTATCATTTCCCAGTCAGGAATCGAACCTGAAACCTCCTTCTTCAATGACGGACAATCTACTAACTAGGTCAAGATGAACATGATTGTTCTCTTAACGTAAACACCACGTTTCATCGGGCGCGATATCCTATCCAGTTTCATCCATCGTCCTAGGTAAGCAGAAGAAAGCGACACGATGATGTGATATTAGACAAAACAAGCCAATACTTTAAGTTTTACTGTACTTATACTTGGACCGCAATAAAGCAGGCCTTATTTTTAAAATTCTAATTTGATCTAATCTGAAGGTAAAGATAATCCAAATATTCAAGCCCACTCCCAATGCGCTGTGTTCCCAGCATGCCGATTTTATTACCACTATTATGACTATAATATTAGTTTCCAGAACAGTTGACCTCGCGGCACATATTTTTAACTAAATGTTAAAAAGCCTATATCTAGACTCGTTAGGGACCGACTTGGTTCATGCTTGCAAATATTATTAAAATTTAGATATTAAACGATCTTGCTATCTCTTATAAGAATAAATAGCAAATTTTCCGGTTTTTTGAGGGATATTCCGGCTATACTCAACAAAAATCGTCGACAGCAAAAAAATCTATTAATATTGAGATATAATCTAACTATCAAGTTTCGTTGAGATTCATTGAAAAATGCAACATGTCGAAGAAAATAAGCATATGAACAGAAGAAAGCAAAATCGTCGTGTAGCAAATGCACAGCAAATCATAATAGGCCATTTGACAACATTGAAAATATACTATTGATTGTGGTAATCCATACAGATAATAGCCTGAAAAGTGACATATTTCACTTTATTTAAACTAAAATATGTCTAATTTTTGCAAATCGCACGAAATAAAACACGATATTTTTTTTTTGATATTTTATCTGTGACGTGAACGCTCTAAGAAGGGCGACAACTCTGGTGACGTTACATGCTAGTAAACAAAAATTTCTCGATTGACTGTTGTTTGTGTAATTTGTGTTTTGTGATTTTGGAGTAATATTATTGGATCTATTTTTTGTCAATTTTTAGATTAGAACTAGCGTATTTTCTAGTATTAACTAACGTTATTTACTAGTGTGTGACGTCACAGACCAGCGCCATTACAGAATGTCGTTTTGGCGGGATCTTGAAAACCTATTCTTTAACACTTGATTTTCATTGTTAATACATTAGATCTCTCGAAAATATAAATTTAGTTTGCTTATTATGTACTAACGAATAATTTACAACGATTTCCAAAAACTAGTTAAATAGCTTATGCTTTTGGTGAGGTTTAATTAAAAATGAGTTTTATACTCTCGTATATCTACATAAGCTATACAATACGGTCATACAAGTCGAGCGTAGCAAATAGCGTGGCACCGCATCTCAGGTGGGGCAGCGGATGACTTCCTCATCAATATGCTGGCGAGGCTCGCGTCGACAAATTGTAACATGTGGCCGTTTTATTAACAACCCCACACTCTTACACACCCTTTTGCTATCACAACAACATCAAATGACGTGGACTATTGCTGCATACGTATAGGAAGTAAGTATTTATAAGTATTCTCAGGCTTTAGTATAAAATGTAAACGTAAATATTATCGTTGTCGTCTGAGTCTATGCATTTTTGATAGTTTATTTTTTGTTTCCGCCAGGGGAGATTCTCAAAAAGTTTATGTACTCGTACTCTAAGATAAATACACAGTACTGGGACAGTAGATTTTTATTTTGCGATTCCAAAGTTGGTCTCATAGTAAAAGTTGGTCATAGTGATAAGTATGTAGCACCGCGCATCGTCGCGCCGTTGCATCGCTGCAAAGCGCGCCCGTGCACACGCTACGCCCTCTGCCGTGGAATGCCTGCACTACGAGCCGCGCGCGTTTCTGTAGAGTGTGCGAGCAGTGCGAGCAATATTGTGCGACAGAGAAGACAAATCGTTTTTACATAAATATAGCATTAGAACCTTAAACTCACTCTCCAATTCAAGCTCAAACTGATCTTTTATTTACTGCTGTAGTCAAGTCCTCCATATTGGTGACCCCGACGTGATGAACACAACACCACCAAGTCCATAAGTATAATGACATCCTAGAATTATGTCCGTTGTTTAGAGAAACACTCTGTAAGCAAGTAAGTATGTTCGTATGAGCCGGGTATCTAGCCCTGGTGTCAGAGTTATTAAGCCACCTGTAGGCTTTTCACACCACGGGCTTTTCGGTGAAGGAAAACATCGTGAGGCAACCTGCATACGTCCGTAAAATAAATTCGATGGCGTGTGTGAATCCACCAAACCGCACTGGGCCAGCGTGGTGGATATGGCCCAATCACCAATTTAAAGAACTTGTATATAATCATTATATGTCGCAGTTGCCGTCTCTCTAGGATGATACACATTTACTTTCAATATTACTGTTCCATAATTATTTATTTTCGCTTATTTTCGTCATCAGTAGGTATAAGCTGTTTAAATAGAGTCATTTATAGTTTTCCGATATTTTATTATTTATTATATATATATTAGTTTATTTTATATTTTGTATGTGTTGGTTATTATTAGAATTTATTAGAATGTATGTTGTATAAGTAAGTATATACAGATATCACTTTCATACGCACTCCGTCGCCTAAACCTTTAAATTAATCCTTCACAAGTAACGGTTGCCTGAAAGAAATTGCTTTTTGCGATAAGGCCGCCGATTGTACCTAACACTTACTATAAGTTCCTAGTCTAAGTTTTCCTAGTTTATTTAAGTTTTGGTGTGGCAATAAAGAATTTATCTATCTATCTATCTATCACCCTTCGTGGGTAGGCCTACGTCCTGCAGTGAACTATAAAAAAGGCTGGTACAGTACAGTACCGGCTTCTGACATGACTAAACTCTTAAATAACATACCTAGTACGCCCTGTATTGTACTCAACTGTGTAACATATTATTTAAAACAACAGCTTTTTTCTTCTTTTCCTTTTCATTATACACGTGCCGTACAATATAACAGCCGAATAAAATTCTATTTCAGTCGCAAAGCTAAATTTAGACAGAAACAATGTTTTGATGTTATTAGAATACAGTAAAAGACAGACGAAAACAAAGTCTCATTAAGTTAAATTTCTCGGCGGCATTCGAGTCACGGGTCGGGGCGATAACAATAACCATTTGGGCGCGTTATTGGATGGAGCCGCAGACTATTCTTAAAACACTTGAACCGCACAACATCACCTTACTATGTCTGGGTAAGGCAGCGTATCCACCGGAGATCCGATATGTGGATGAAATAATCGGCAAATAGTCGCAATCACACACGAAGGGTTTCGTATCGCCTGGATAACCCTTTAACGTATTTTATTTCAATTACTTGTTTTCAAATTGGATGTACTACTAAATATTCTGTGAATATTTCAAGATATTTTTTATTTTTCTATTTTTGGAAGTTTTTCTGACCAAACGCGACGCGTGACCAAAATGCTGGAGTTTATTTGGCTCAACGTATAAGCATTGCAATTCAGCGTGGCAATGTTGCCAGCATGCTGGGCACGCTGCCAACTGGCAGTGGGCTTGAGCATTTGGATTATATTTAAACCTTCAAGGGTGCTGTGGATGATCCCATTGCCTTGTAGTAGTGCAGTAGGTAGTTTTAGCATATAAAGTAGTATTGTATCTTAAAGATATTATTAATATCTGCAACGGCAACAAGTAGATGTCGTTATTAATATCGAGCCAAAAAATTACGTTTCTTTTGTGGCACCCCTTATATATTTATTTTATTTTAATTATTAATTTTTAAAGTGAATATACAACTAATTATTCTGTGAATATTTCCAGCGTCTAGTTGTTACCGTTATTGAAATATTGAGCGAAAACGGCTAAAAAATCAGATTTGTTGTATGAAAGCCCCCTTTTATTTTTATTTTATTATTTTTTTAGTATTTATTGTTATAGCGGTAACAGAAATAATATACATTCACGTGTGCCAATGTAAATTAACTTTCTAGCTATCACGGTTCATTAGATACAGCCTGGTGACAGACGGACAGACGGACGGACAGCTAAACCTTAGTATTAGGGTCCCGTTTTTAACGCTTTAGGTACCCTAAAAGTCCGCCATTAGAATCATCTCATCGTCATCTAAAATAGCTGAGATAATATCAGCTGTTCGTGAGAACTACCTGTACCTACACCAGCTTTTATAATAGTCCACTGCGGGACGTAGGCCTACCCACCAAGGGGGATTGGGCCTGATTATCCACCACGGTCCAGTGCATGTTGGCACACATACGCCATTGAATTCCTACGGATGTATGCAGGTTGCCTCACGCACGATGTTTTCCTACACCGAAAAGCCAATGGTTCACACCATTGGCTGTACCAATTCCGTCATAAGTTACAAATAACTCATTGGTACGGGATCGGGATGTGAATCCACGACCTCATGATTGTAGGGCGGGTGTTACTTCCACTAGATGAGAGGAACGTAAGGTGATTTCCTCTGGAGGGATAGGGTTCTATTCTATATAGTGCGTATAAATATGTATTGTACTTGTCTTTTCACTACTACAGAGACAATAGTCCGTTCTAAATATGAGTATACCCAGACTCGTAGAGCCAAATAATAAAATAGCTATCCTACTAATATTATAAACGCGAAAGTTTGTGAGGATGGATGGATGGATGGATGTATGGATGTTTGTTACTCTTTCACGCAAAAACTACTGAACGGATTGAGATGAAACTTTGGAATAATATAGAATATATCAGAATAACACAGGCTATAAATTATAATGATATTGCGTCAAAAATTAAAATATCACGCGGGCGAAGCCGCGGGTAAAAACTAGTAGCCAAATAATGCAAAACGTAAACCCTTACGTTAATAGCCATATCCAAAATAATGTACGGGTGTGTGTTTAGTATTATTTGGCTATGGCTTAATGGACTTTGTCTAATATTTTCCGTCGTACCATATTTGTAACTGAAAAAAAACTTTAGTATACTCTGTGCTTTTTCAAACGCAAAAACTCCAGCGATATTAAAGTCCGTGTAGATACTCCTGAGTTTAGAACGAGCGCATTATTGAATTCTTTTCCGAGAATTCTGTGTAGAGATACTTAGAGATGCGAATATTCCGGCGGAATGGACCATTTTCTTCGGAAATATAAAGCAAATTGCTTCGCCGCGGGCGAACGCGGAACTGACGGCAAGTTACTGCCTACTAGCTAGTAGTCATTAGAACTAGCAGGCTGTAAACGCGAGAATTGGCTGTTGTAGAGTGTTAACCTTAAAGTACAAGACGTTAACGAAAGACCTATGATCTATATTTTTTCTTAAGAGTAGACTTGTTAGATCACATCGTGCCTGATGATGCGGTCTAGTTAAACTAAAGCCCGGTTTTCACAGGCCCAGTGGCTGGCGGTCAGTGAAGGACAGTTACTGTAAGGCCGGGTCCGTGAAAATATAGTTAAGCCAGTACTGACCGGTCAGTTGCTGTCGGACAGCTATTTCAATTTTTTTTGTTTCCACTTACCACTGACCTTCCGTCCCCCACAAGGACAGCTACTGGGTCGTCATTCGCTCCACACGAACGAAATTAGACAGTGGCCGGTTAGTGCCGAAGGACAGCTGACGCCTGGACAGTGAGATTGTCCATATTTATTTCGTTTTTCTTTTTGGCTTTTGAGAATTTCCATCAAATGTTCACCAAGGAGTAATGTATTGGCATTACTTGGTGAACAATATCGTCGTATATTTTTTCGAATTATATTGCACTGATCAGCCATATTGCTGGCTCCGTGAAAACGCAATGGGTCAGAAACCCTAGACAGAACTAGCAACATAGTAGCTGTACTGCTGTCTTCCAATGCAGACCCAGTAGTGATAACACGACAGGAACTGTAGCAGAAATTACAGTTGCTGTGTAGTGGTCAGTACCTGGGCCTGTGAAAACCGGACTTTACATAAATAATTCACATTATGTACTTACTATAATAACATTTAACACAAAATACTTACTTAAAAATAAAAAAAGGTGTTGTATTATATTTTAGATCTAACAGTTTATCCTAATAACGGACATGCAATATAGGTAGTATAGGGGTGGTATATAGTAATATAGTGTTTACTATATACCAATTAAAATTACTAATATACAAGCCTACTACCTACTAATAAATAAATAATAATAATAAAAAGCCTTTATTGCTGTTCTTAGTTTTACAATCTATATCAAATTATTTAAACATGCCTTAAATACTAAGTTCCTTATGGAATTAAATTAATATCGGCAAACGGTGGTTGTGATATCGCAGCTTGTCCTTCGACAAAGGCCTCCTCTAAAGATTTCCACTGTGTCCTGTCCTTTGCTGTACGCGTCCATGTAGTACCAGCTATTTTTATAATGTCGTCCTCCCATCTTTTAGTCTGTCTACCTCTATTCCTTTTACCATCTCGTGGATACCATTCAGTTATTAAACTGGTCCATTTCTCTTTTTTCTCTCTGATCATATGTCCAGACCATCGCCATTTTAGTTGTTTGTAAGTTGTGTACGCGTTCTTAAAGTTTGTCTTGCTCTTTATGTCTTTTAGTTTTATTCGGTCTTTTCTTTTTACGCCTATTGTACTTCTCTCTATTCCATTTTGACAAATTTTTAATTTGTTTGATAGTTCTTCTGTCAACGCCCAAGTTTGACACCCGTACAGTAAGCATGGAAGAATACACATGTTAAATACTTTTCTCTTTTGTTTTATAGGCATGTCTTTATTTTTCATCACTTCGCTTAGCGACCAGAACCGTTTCCAGGTATTAGCAATTCTTCTTTTTATTTCCTTTTGCATGCAGTCTTCTTGAGATATAAGTTGTCCAAGATATATATATTCTTGTACATATTCTATTACCTCGTCATTTATTTTTATTTCTATATTTGTAGAATTTGACATTATTTTAGTTTTTGTTAAGTTCATTGACAGGCCTGCTTTAATACTTTCATTCGATAGCTGTTGCAACATGCTTTCCAGAGTTTTTGGGCAATCCGAAAACAAAATAATGTCGTCTGCAAAGCGAAGATGACTTAGATTTTCACCATTTATATTAAGTCCCTTTGTCCATTTTAGGTTCCTAAATATCATTTCAAGAACGGCTGAAAATATTTTTGGTGATATAGGGTCTCCTTGGCGTACACCTCTATTAACTACCTACTAATATAATACTAATATAAAAATACCCTTTTTTAATAAAAATACCTACAAATGAAAATAGACCAATAATCGCAAATATAACATAATTATTATACAATGAAAATAATCCTAAATCTACTTTCTAGGTACAATTTTATTATATAATCATCGGTATACGTATAAAATTCATCCAGTGTATAGAACGCTTTATCTGTCAACCAGTTTTTCACACAATATTTGAATTTCTTACCATCTGAATTCTTTAATTCATAAACATTATACGAACCTGAAATTCCACGCATTTTGAAAAACAATGCTGAAATGCGTTTCACGAAAAAGAAGTCTCACAGGCTCGTCGCCACAATCGCATGGCCGAAACGTTAAAAATAGTTTCACTTATTTCTCGGGACTCCTGTCGTAATGCGGACTCTAGTTTTACTCATACAGAGATACTAGAGCTCTTTTCTTGAAAGAAAACTCTCAGAACTACGCGTCAGGGCGATCTGTTAAAATTAGATTCACTTTTTGCCGCGGGACTTGTTTCGTGAAACGCACTCTATGTATGACATTTGAGTTACGCACAAAATTCGATTTGCACAACATTAAAGATTTAGGGTTAAATATGGGTTTTAAGTATAAAACTTTTTTAATTACATAAAAACGAACTAGCGAGTAAAAACTCCATTAGGAGTCATTATCGCCCCAACCCAAGTTATGGGGTGGTTAATTAATTAACTGTCGTATTATGCTTAATTTATTCTACCAACGAGCTGCAACAGTATAATGGATTCTATTTTCTTTTAATGGGTCTTATGGTAAATATTTGTTTACCATATAGTGAAATACAGTCTACTTATATGCATGTGTTATCTAGTATGTATCTAGCTAGCAACTCTAAAATTTTTTCACACAACCTTTGATGGTCTAACACACTTCATTTCGTTATAGTACCTACACCTTTTTATAATAACTTTCTATATTTTATTTTTTTAAATTAAAATTTACTAACCACAGACTCCAGGGTATGTGCCCTTTGTTAACTAAAATTTACAATTATTTGATTATACTGTACAAAGAGAGTTAGTATGTACTAGAAATCTTAGGCTAAGTTAGTCAATGCACTGCGTGAATGCCACGAGCAGACCAGCGACCCGCAAGCAGCACCCGATCACGAGTGTGACACATGTGCCAGCCATCGCTCTCCTCGACCATATTTGGGAGGAGAACGACCCGCCACATGATGCCACTGCAAGAAGGAGCCTTCGATGGCGAGCATGAATGCTTGGGGCATGCACACAATGCTTATTTCTTTTTATATTTGTGGTCAACAGATTTCCATTTTTTTGACCGACGGAAGTACTCAATTTGACGCGTATATATTTTTTATGTATTAGCATACTGTTTACATAATAGTCCGATTTCAATAATTATTTTTTACTGGAAAGAATATACTTCGAAATTAGTTCCATTTAAATTCTATTGTAATCGATTTATCAATTTTAGATATATCAACAATATTTTGAAAAATGCTACATCGATCCGTGCGAAATATTCGCGAATTCTGTACGTGGTTAAAGTCAGTCACCATTTATTGCAAAAAATAATTATTTTTTTTCCTATTGGTTTGTTTGTAATTAGTCAGATCCTAATAGTTAGTAGACATAGGTAGGAAAGTACGTATACAGGATAAAACCACTTTAATACTAACAAAGCGTGTTTTTCACCTCCATCCCCGCGCATAAAAAATTAAGTGGCCAAGATTGCTTCGGAACGAACCCGCGAAAGAAGGCAGCGGTCAATTTGAAAAAGGAACGCGAATTACCGTCCGAGTGCTTCGTAAATGTTGGCCGAGCTGTATCCCTAGTACGAGTTATTTAGTAACTCGAAAGAAAAGTACATAGCAACATTCTTAAATAGAGTTTTACCACATCCCGCCTGATGTTGATATTGAATGCCTCGGTGGCTCAGTGCATGGTTAGTGACCCTGACTACCTTAAAGGGTTCGATTTCCACCTAGAGAAACCGTTTAGGAGTCAAAGATGTCAATGGCCATGTTACCCATACATATACTCGGAATTCCATGACAAATATTTTTATACATTGGAAAGCCAGATAAAGCATTCTATACTTTGACTGTCTAAATAAAGAATCGATACTGTAAGTATTGTAACTGTAACAACCTTTTTTAATAGTCCACTGCAGGGCGTAGACCTATCCACGAAGGCTGATCGGGCCATATCCACAACGCTGGCCCAGTGCTGGTTGGTGGACACACGCGATCGAATTTCTTCTACAGACGTATGCAGGTTGCCTCACGATGTTACCCTTCACCAATAAGCCAGTGGTGTGAAATTTCGTATTTACATAAATTAAATTCTAAAGAACTCATTGGTACTGGGCCAGGATTTAAAGGATCTATACGCTTAGTTTGAAAACTAGAAATGTCCAGTAGTGATTACGTGAACTGAACCAGTTAGGCGTAAACAACTCATACTAAGGGTCCTGATGGAACCGTGCTCGGTGGGAATTTCAACTTTTTATTTTACCTTTTTACAAGGCAAGTGGTGGAGATAGATAACAGAACCGACATTGGTTGGAATGGAATGTATTTTATTGGACTTTTAATTAACTTCTTTGCTTTATTTACAGAAACATAATAGCATTTATTTTATACTACAACAAGGTCTCTGTTTAAGGTGAACAATATTTATTTAGTTACATAAATGTAAAATTTTCAAATTTATGCTGATCAATCGTGCCGTTGTTATTTATGCTTTGTCACTATTGTCACTCAACAAACTTAGTAACTTGATACACAGTAAATTTTACAGCAAACTGACATTTTAAGATTCTCATATCTCCAAAGACTAGCGCAATATTGTGCCACGCAAAGTTTTGCACCGGTCTACGACTCACCTTTTTTAGGGTTCCGTACCTCAAAAGGAACAAACGGAACCTTTTGTAGATCACAGTGTTGTCCGTGTGTCGAACTTTTATCTAGGGAACGGATTAAGTTAACGAGTTGACATTAAAATCCTTGTAAATCTGTGGTCTATTGTACTTGTATTTTTAGTTACGCCCGAGGTTATAACATCTAAGTTTCAAATTTTGTGCAATTTCCAGAATTTGCACGGAACCCTCGGTCTGCGAGGCTGATCTCACATTTGTCCGTTTTTTTTTTGATTTCTTCGAGTAGTTCAAAATTCGAGAGACTGTAGAATTTTCATTGGCAAGATCAGGCGAACGTACAGCTCGTTTTGTCACTCAGCGGTATAAAAAAATTAAGATGTCAGAATGTTGATATATACTGAAAAAGTTTTCATTATAATATGTAAATAAATAAATATTTGATTGGATTTAAGCAAAACTTGTGATACGGCTACCAGAGACCGATATACTACATTTTTTTTTTTTAAATTACATACCTGTAGATAATCACTAAATAACACCAAGACACAGAGCAAACACCTATGTTCATCACATAAATATTTGCCCCGGGTGGAGATCGAACCCACGCATCTTTGACCCAGAAGTTAGGGTCACTGACCACTGAGCCACCGAGGCAGTCATACATATTATTATAGTGTATATTTATAACCAAAACAAAATCTACATTTTAATATCTATTGTCCTAGTAAAACAAACAATAGCGTCAATAGCAATGTCGATTATTGGAAAAGCTTCAATAAAAGTCAACGTTAACAAAAGTAACAATCAATTAAAGTCAATAAAGACCAAGATATCGTATTTTCACTAACAAGAATCAAAAGAAAATCACCTCTGAAATGGTTACAGTAAAGTTTAAAACAGCAAAGCGAGTTAATTTAATATTGAGTCTGTTTTTCAGTCGACATGCGGTTTACAGTTGGAGCCATTTGTCGCGTTTCCTTGAGATAGGGTGTTTAGAATGTTTCGATAAGGACATACTAAAGAATGGGCGATTTTAGTTATCATCATGATGGCTGATAACATTATCAGACCTAGGACGTCCACTGTTAAACATAAGGCTTCTCAATAGGTTTCGAAGAACATGTATTGTCTTCCTTTAATCCTATCCTACTAATATTATAAACGCGAAAGTTTATGAGGATGGATGGATGGAAATATGGATGGATGGATGGATGTATGGATGTTTGTTAGTCTTTCAAGCAAAAATTACTGAACGGATTGAGATGAAACTTTGCAGTAATATAGCTTATATATCAGAATAACACATAGGCTATAAATTATAATGATATTGCGTCAAAAATCAAAACATCATGCGGGCGAAGCCGCGGGTAAAAACTAGTTTTTTATAAGTGTAAGTGTGTAGTAATTAATTATAAGTGGTTATGAGTGGCCTGATTGTGTGAGATTCTAGAGTGATCCGCCAGTTTTTACTGATTAGAATGTCTTTTTATCATACGTTTTACGGACTGTTTTCCGGTTTATTAGGTACTTCAATTCAAGATTGTACCTAAAAAAACAAGATAATAAAATATGTATTCTACAAGATTTCACTTCTAAAATCTAAAATACAGTTTCACAGGCTTATTACAAATATATTAATTGTAAATGAATGTGTTCATCAGTGTTCTACAAATATAGAATGTGTAATTAATGGTTTTGCCTAGTTTGGGGTCCGTTAGCACTACATTAAGCCCAATTTTAGAGACGCCATCGTAAATGTAATAAAAACGTAAAAAAGTTTTAAATATTGATATTATAGATTTGATATTTACTCAAAATTATGAATAACTTTTACTATCGGATCACGGTGAGTGACACTAGTGAGTGATCACGGGCTTTGGGTGATAATATTAATAAACGCAACAGCAGCCTACCCCGAACTTACCTATAATGTACGTATTGATTTGTAGGTGAATGTGGGGGAGGACTGATGGCGCAGAGCCGCCAGAGCGCCAATCAATGTTCATCAATTAGCCGGTAAGTAACAATACCACACCAGGTTGATGGACGAGCTACAATGCTGCAGCATCAATAGCGACATATAAGATTGGGTCACAGAGTAGGGCCATATTAGATTAGGCTCGCATTGCCGTTTCAATTTGAAAGCCTCCCTTTTAGGTAATGCTTTAACTGTTCAAAATCAGTGTTTTAACTTTAGAGACCGAAATAAATCATTAAAAAAATCGACTCATAAACATTGTAACTGAAATCAACCAATCAAATAATTTTTCAGGAAAAGACAGTTGTAATTGGATGTCAATATTGCTCGACTAAATTAACGTTTTCATAATTTAAAAGTTTAGTAAAAGCTTAAACGGTTGGCTTTATATTGTTTTGACGTAATATAAAACTAAGAAAATTGCAGTCTGAGCCTGGAAGTGATGATTGATTGAAATGAGTGCTGTGAATAATGATGTTGATTAAGATTAAAATGGTATTTCCCTGAAGACCAAGATGGCGATTTGATTTATGGTGATTGTTCTTTTTATCTCTTTTCGGATGTTAAGTCACACAAACGAAATCCATAGAAAGATCTACAGATTTGACAGGGTTGTACTGTAAGTTCGTAAATCCATACTCAGCCACACTTAGGACTAAAGCTGGCGTGTAAAGTGGCACTCTGCACTTGACCCGCGAGCGGAGACATTAGAATTCTAAGCCTGCTAATGTCTAGGTCGCTTTGTGACGCAGTTGCCCGTCGTGCTAAGGGCCCGGCCATATTTTCGTGTTAAATGGAAAGTTTTATAATAAAAATACTACATCGCTTTGTGGCGTGTTGTTGTGAAAACTTACAGCGTGGCTGGGAAAATTTACAATAGTTTTTTTTACGATGATTTGTCAATATCCGAAGCAAATAAGTGATGAAATTATAAATGACTAGCTTTAGCCCGCGGCTCCGCCTGCGTGGTATTCTCACTTTTGTGTTATCCCACAGGAACCTTATATTTTTTCGGGATAAAAAGTTGCCTATGTCACTTTCCGGCCTTTGAACTTTATACATACCAAAAATTAAGTCAATCCGTTGATCCATTGCTGCGTGAAAGAGGAACAAACCAACAAACAAACCAACCAACAAACTTTTCAGATACCTAATATTTATAATAGTAGGATTTTGGTTCTAAATTAAAGCTAAGTTAGCTAAATCAAAGTAATTTTATTTGGAACACTCACGTTGCAGCACGATACGACACCATCAGACATACGTCAAATGTGAAATCGTGGAAATGTGACCGGATCCTAATGGGCCTCGCACCCACTTTCTGTTTTCAAACTAGGACTGAAGTGCTAAGCTGAGAAACTGTATTTTTAGATCTTACACGTTTCCTATTTTATTTATATTTTAGGTGTAGATTTAATAGACTTTTTAAGAAAACTGACTGAATTAAACTTATTATTTAAAACTAGATATAAAGAAAATTTTTGGTTCAAAACAGTTGTCGTCTAATTTTGGAGCACAAATTCAATAAAAATATTGCTCTTGTTACTCCACCGCTATACAAATTCTGAAAATAATATGACTAAATCACATTTACTGTTCCCTGTAAATCCAAAACAAAGATATTTAAATTATCTAATTAAGGTACAAAATTGCGACAAAATTGATAAACCTTTCCCACGTCCGCGTAATATTTTGGCCGACCCTCGGAGCTCGGAGCTAACTTTATTTACATTGTAAACCAATTCCATTATCATAGTAGACTATAATTTTCCTATTTTCCCAAAATCCGGGGCCGAACGACCCATGTCTTGTTTCCCTTGGGGCGGGCGGTTGACACCCACGCTCGCGCGGCTTCGTAGCACTCCGTAGCATTTCGTAGGCCTGCGTAGTACCACGTAGAGTCATTACTGCCATACAGGTTAATTAAATTTATCATATCAAATAGTTGTTAATTGTTTCAAATTTTTAATGCTTTTTTTTAAGGTTTTGTATATCCTACTTCCTATCCTACTAATATTATAAACGCGAAAGTTTGTGAGGATGGATGGATGGATGGATGTATGGACGTTTGTTACTCTTTCACGCAAAAACTACTGATCGGACTGAGATGAAACTTTGCAATAATATAGCTTATATATCAGAATAACACATAGACTATAAATTATAACGATATAATGCGTATGCGGGCGAAGCCGCGGGTAAAAACTAGTATGAAAATAAATGAATGGTTTTATTAAATGAAATTACCAAAAAAAATTATGCCTCATTATTTAATTTGTTTAGTGAAGATATTTAAACCGATTGCCATGTCAGACAGATATCTTCAGGCAACTTCTTATTGCTCTTATCAAGTCCGCCTTTCAACTTGGTTCGCTATATTGCTGAAACGCCATTATATAGGGTTATTTCTAATCAATTAGCATCCTTTCAGGGGCTTATTCTCTACATTAAAACTAACAACTTTTGTTCTACGACTTTTATTGATTCTCAAACCAAAAAAAGTTGCTATTCCATAGAAAATATCGTTCACCCTCTACAAAATGTATGGAACAGCTGTTTTTTTTTTTGAGTTTTAACAAAAATAGCAGAACAAAAGTTGTTAGTTTTGATGTACTGAATAAGCCCCTGAAAATATGCTAATTGATTAGAAATAACCCTGCTTGTTTTCGACGTCATCTTGTTGTAATCATGTCTTACTTTTTTAATTTAAAGCGTTTCTATACTGTGATTCGTTATTCTAAGGGTCGAAACTATTATTTATATTCATATTATATGAATATTAAAATACGTGCGTGATTTCCGGTTATATAAAGTAAAAAAATATATCCTTGATGTAAATTAATTCGCCGACACGACTGAGCGCACGTGAGCGAGCTGGCAGTGACATACTTGTATCAAGCGCCATGTTGCCGCAATGATCGCTTACGTCTCAGATTAATTGCCTTCACCTCACGAGAACTCAAGCTAGTACAGTGTATTAATTCTCTATGTTGATGTTTAATTCCATACATGGTTCCATAGTTCAAGGCTCTATTTTCCTAGGATAGCGGAGTCCGCCTAAGTAATGTGGTACTACTAAAAATAAGCAGTAGATTAGAGACTAAGTAATCGCGAACTGATTGCATGACGCCTCTGCAGGTCACGTCATGTAAAAAGAACACCGGAACTTCAAACAGCGCACAATAAAATTTTACTCCTATTGTACAATAAGAGTTGAAGCTCCTAATATGCAGCTTTAATTGCAGCAAGGGAATTTAACTCCTATAACGTATGCAATACGAGTTAAATTTCCTTATGCGCAGCTTGATACTCCAGAGTCCTTTTTACGTGACGCGATGTTATAAACAACCAGCATTGTCATCGACATTACCATCTTTAGTATTATCCAAGCCACTGGATCAGTTGCAGAGCTAGCGGCCCAAATCTACGTTCCGATATTCTAAGTAGCTGGGCTGGGTCGGGTAGACACCGCAAGGAAAAATGTACAAAACACCTCATCCATAAGGTATCTCAGTGCAGGACTTATCGCCCCCAAACTGAATAAGAATAAGATGCAGAAATACTTATAATAATAATTCTATTGTATAGTACTGTATTTTATTATTATTTTTTATTTTATTTCTATTTCTAGTACATATACTAAGGGGTGTTTATGAACCCTACCCAGTTGTCTAAGTAGCTACTTAGCGTCCCTATTGCAATCGGGTGAATTCCAGAAACGATTCTCTTCACGAGTGAACGCTCCTAACGTCAAAGAGGAGGAAATTCTCAATGAAATCGTATTTTACGTTCCGTTCAATAAAAAAAAACCGAGAGAACTCCGAGAGTACCGGCAGAAGTGAAAACTTGAACATATAAAGTACTATCAACGGGCACGCTGCCAACTGGCAGTGGGCTTGAGCACTTGGATTATCTTTAGACCTTCAAGGGTCTGTGGATGATCCAATTGCTTTCGATGTAGTAGTAGTGTAGTATTATCAGTAAGCTTTGTAAACTTATTTAAAAAAAAAGTACTATCATATATGTGGTAAAATACACACACGCACACTCGCGCATTCGCCCTGCGATTTCTTATGAATTTTCGATCAGTCACGTGTTCTTACGCGAGTTTGACATTTTTTATCTATCCCAAAAACTAATATTTCTGGGAATACATTAACTGTTAATATCAATGCTGAATGCTTAAAGTTCGAAAAAATAAAAGAATTGACGCAGGAATTTCTTTTTTTTTATTATAATCTTTAAGAAAA
Source organism: Hypomecis punctinalis (assembly GCA_949316475.1). Taxonomy (NCBI): domain Eukaryota; kingdom Metazoa; phylum Arthropoda; class Insecta; order Lepidoptera; family Geometridae; genus Hypomecis; species Hypomecis punctinalis. The sequence continues at coordinate 17,959,502 of OX438810.1, forward strand.
TGATCTTATTTCCTACCTCTACTAAAAAGAAATAATTTAAATGAATTGATCGTGTAAAGGTAAAGGAAGGCATTACACTCGTATATCTGGTAGATACAGTTGTTTGTCCATGCTTATTTACTAACAGAGATCGCACAAGGATTACAAACATTTCTCTACAAATAAAGGAAATAATGTTTTGTTTTCTGTAGTGTATTTTTATTTGGATTTAGATCGAAGAATCTGTTGATTTTCTAATGAAAGGTCGTACGATGTCAAGCTTTGCGATAGCTGATGAGCATTTATACTAACCGATAACAGTATTCATAAATGTATGAAGAATCAAATCGTTTTTGACCTTAAAAAGCTACTTTAACACTAGAGTACACGCGTGGCTAACTATAGTAGACGAGGGTCATATTATGGGCTATACCTTTTAACGTTTACGGATTAGAGAGTTAAAATTCCAGGAAAGCCTTCTTCTTGAAATTTGTTGACAGATAAGTAACTCACATGGCGTATGTGAGTACTCACATTTTTGTAATTTGGCGTCAAAATCGTGGGCCTACCATAGTAATCCGCGCGTGTACTGGTGTACCAAAATTAGCCTAACATTTTTTTATAATTTTTTTGTTTGTAATGTTTTTCTTCCATAGTTAATATTGTTTTATTGTAACTAGAACGTTTAATGAGTATTTTTGTTTCAATTCACGTTTTTTTGTATATTTATCAACACTTTCGTTATATAAGAATCTAGTATAGCACTAATGAAAAGATGACTGACGGAAATAAATGATGATGATAATAAAAATTTTCAGTTGAAATTAAGAATATACTCGTAAATGCTATTAAATACATTTGATATGCAGTATAACACAATCCTATACCAAAGTTGGACCAGATTGGTTGATGGCCGATTAGACAAACTAAGAGCTCTAAATTGGATGTCTAGAAAAATATCTCCAAAACATGTAGTAAGTGTTTATTTTCGATCACCTAAGATGAATTAAGCTTTAGTTGCTACGAAATGTAAAAAAAAAACTATGTTATTTTAGTAAAAACGCTAGTTTCCAAAAGCTTATCTCAAAAGTTTCTTGCCAAATTATGTATATTTTTGAATTTCTTTCAGCTATATAAAAAAAATATAGTTTCTTAGATAAATAGAATGTATAACTATATCATTATAACCGTCTTTTATTTCATTTTTACTATTAAAACTTAGAGCTATTTTAAAAAGGCCTACTATAGTAGGCCACGCGTATATTGGTGTAAAAAAGTGGAAGCGTGTACTCTGATTTTAAAACCTACTTTTAGCGCCATTTGATACAAAAATCGCAACGGATTTTGATTTTAGTAGACTCACTTAACTTACGCACACTGCACGCATAAGCGCACTGACATCGCAACAAGATAGTGAATGCTGATGTGTTCTATACAAAAATAAAATTAATTACAGAAAATGCCAAGAACAACATAGATTACGACACATACTCTAACACACAAACACACCTAAAACGTATAGAACTTGTTTATTTTTTCGGGGGTTAAAAAAGCTGAAATTTTAAAGAGCTTAGAAAATGTCGTATTAACTTCAGTCATTGAGAAAAATAAATCGTCCTAAGTCGATATTAAAAACGTTATTTTTATTTCGGATCGACACGCCGAGTGAACGTTTGTTTCGTTAATTAAATTTTCAACTTCTTTACAGATTATTTTGTGAATTACATTCGTAAACTTTTTATTACATTTCTCTACAAAGGAGGCAGTGAGACCTACTCATTTGTATTTTTCTTAGGGCATTTTTACGTCGGCATTCTCGCGCGTCACATTTTATAAGATAGTTACTCCCGTTTGCTGGTAACTTCCATCATCATTATTTTACCAGCCGTTGATCCACTGTTGACAAAGAAGAAGCCTATTAGATTTGCAGCAACAATATCAGTAAAGTATCAAAATTCCAAAATGTACTCGACATTTTGGAATTTTGATACTTTACTGATATTGTTTTTGATATTACTGAAAAGCCGTGGTGGCTTAGAGGTAGTGACACCCGCCTTACAATCGTGAGTTCGTGGGTTCAAATCCCGGTCCCGTACCAATGAGTTCTTTGGAATTTATGTACGGAATTTCACACCACTGGCTTTTCGGTGAAGGAAAACATCGTGAGGCAACCTGCATATGTCCGTAGAAGAAATTCGATGGCGTATGTAAATCCACCAACCCGCACCGGGCCAGCGTGGTGGATATGGCCCAATCACCCTTCGTGGGTAGGCCTACGTCCTGCAGTGGACTATTAAAAAAGGCTGATACAGTACAGTACAGTAGATACTGATATTGTTTGATTGGAGTTAAAAATTAATATAGATTATTAGTTTTTGTCAATGTTTAAAAAATACAATCATGTCTCTACAAAATACTTTAGATAAAAGGCAAAACAGAGAAAGAAAAATACAAAAAACTAGTACTAGTGTTTACTAGTATATACTCGTCGGAATCTGCAAACTTTTTGAAGTCTCTGTTGTGGAGGCTCCGGGGCTATATGTGATGATTATGTCCAGATGATGTCCCAGATGTCCTCCCTAAATCCGGCTTTGTGGATTTCCGCTAAGAATGCACTATATTTTCTATGGGGTGGACCCTGCACTTTTCAGTGCGGTGCAGTTTTGCTTACGACTTTGTAACCTTAAGTAATATAAGTACTTAACAGTAAAATAATACTCATTTTCAATACACTTGATGAAGATACTAAAATAATTTTATTTAGACTGAAGGCAGTAAAGTAAATACATATGCATTTAGGATAGAAAATTTTATTTCCACGTTCGTATTTACGACTAATAAGCTCTCGACTATCCTACCTTTCCGTAAAAGGTCGATTAGCACCTCTTCACAGATTGCGTCCTCCAACTTGCCTCACAAGATCAAGGGGTTGCCATGCAAAGAATCAATCTTACCACATAAAAATATAGACCTTACTCTGTAGGAAATAAAGACGATTTACATGACGTCGACCTTTATAACGAGTTATTTTTGTCCTTTTTTATTAGTTTGAGTATTATTGAAGTTTGTTGGGTACACTTGGAAAATCGTTTTCATCTTGTACGATTGAAGTATGAGTAAATATTAAAATGCTGGGAACGGATTCTATTCCAACGTATCACAAGTTGCTATGCGAGGTAGTAGTCAAGCTACATGTTTAGTATTACCTCTAGATTCGTTTCCGAACTGGGGATGATTGATTTATTTAACCAGTCTTGTTCAATCAAAATCTATCTTCGATCCTGATCGAAATAAATGTGGTGATATAATGGGAGAACGCTTATGTAGCAATTTTGAGGACGTGTGTTTTAGTCCTGTACCAATGAGTTTTATGTTTACCTGCAGATTTTCACGTAAATGGCTTTTGGTGTAGGAAAACATCGCAAACAAGCCTGTATACGTACCTATAAGGAATTCGATGGTGTATGTGAATTCACCTGCCCACAGACCTGCGTGTGATAAGGCCTAATCGTTTATGAATAGAAGCCGTGGTGGACTAGTGGTAGTGACACCCGCCTTACAATTGTGAGGTCGTGGGTTCAAACCCCGGTCCAGTACCAACGGGTGCTTTTCGGTGAAGGAAAACATCGTGAGGCAACCTGCATATGTCAGTAGAAGAAATTCGATGTATGATGTTGTGATGTCGTATGTGAATCCACCAACCCGCATTGGGCCAGTGTGGTGGATATGGCCCAAACACCCTTCGTGGGTAGGCCTACGTCCTGCAGTGGACTATTGAAAAAAAAGGCTGATACAGGTTTATGAATAGACTGAACATAGCTCAAGAATTTCGGTATGGTTTCATATTTTCATTTTTGAATAGAGTTCTGCTCAGACGATAAATAAAATATGAAACCTCTCTCAGACCGCACAGTTAAAACGTCCCCACATTTAACCCCTTTAACTCCTTTGAAAGTTCCCCGCGGAATTATCCAAATACTTGAAAACTAGCGTCTCTGATCCCTTTGAATTTAACTTTTTCGACTTCAAAGTGAGCTTCATCAGAATGCAAACCGGAAAAGAAGTCAATTGGAGGCGGTGCGCGGTGGTTTGACAGAAATATGAAAAATAAATCCAGAATATTTTACTTGCAACTGGGGCGAAGTTATTATTTGTTTTGTTTTTATCCGAGAAAGAAAGGTTATATTTTGGGCTCGAATGTGACTATGTTTGTATGTTATTATACGTTACGATACGCAGTAGTTATCTCCTTGATTTCCGTTATCGACAGTTATCAGAGATTTGTGCATGTTTCTATAATAAATCATTATAAGATAGCCAGATACTCGAGATCAATTAATTACAGCAATTTCAGCAGTGGCCGACCGACTGCTGGACAGTGAGTGTTGTAACGCATACCTATAGTAATCCTTCAGGTTATTCGTGCAAATAAATTCAGTACTCCCAGCTAATTAGTAGTTTTACTAATAACTAGACAAATTTCTGCTATATATGCTAACTATCAAATACCGAACTTTAATTTATCATTACCTTATATAATACCACGCTTTTAGGCCATTAGCTCCTATAGGCAAATTAAGAGCTTTATTAGCTACACGAAACGTAAACTGACATTGCATATACATTATACAATATTAGATACTAATTAGAATCAATACCCATATTCACCTGACTCACAGAGATAACCAAATGATCCAGGCATAACAAAACTAGAGCTAGCATCAGGCTAAAACAAGACTAGAGAAGACTAGAGAACCTCAAAGAACGTTTCCTAGTGAGATAAACCGTTATAATAAAATAAAGCTTTCCTAACTGTGAAGTCGGGCTTATTATTCTTTATTCAATTGAATTCACAGTCATGTGAATTACAATTGAAATATAAAAACATCAGTAGGTATAAAATGGATAGCGTGAAATGGAAACTATGGCATATAAAAGGACTTAAAATATTGAAATCGGGCTATATTGTGGTGAAATTTTAAATGTTAAGTATGTAAAATTGGACTATGGAATGAGGTTCGGCACCCGCTATATATGCCTCATTTCAAAATGTCCTACCGGGTGGTGACTTGCCATCCACTAAATGGGCCCCCCATAAAGGCTACCGTAAGGGCAACATTGGTGGACGGATTAGGTGTCGAGAGGTGTGCTGCGCTTTCACTAGACGCTACTCGCGGCGTTATGCCCTTTAACACTTCCACCCTGGAGCTTAGGTTCTTAGTTCTTGCGGTTTCCACTTCTAACCGTCCAGTTAAGGCAAGAGAGGAGTCAGGGGTCTCATTTAGCCCCAGGGGATCAGGGTTCGCGGTGTCGCCACTCACCGACGGCTCGCCACAAAGCCGCTCCTACGATTTTATTATTATTATCTTAAAATAGCTTAAGCCGTTCCATATTCATCACTATGAGCAAATCAAGAGCTTTGAGCTACACGAAACTTCAACTGACATCGCATATACACTATTAGACACAAACTAGAATCAATATCCATATCCACCTGGCTCACAGAGGTAATCAAATGATCCAATTACTCAGGCGTTCAGGGCTGCCCCCAGAGCCCTACGCGCAACAGGCGAGACGAGACACCCCTGATTGGAGTGACTGCCAAAGATTGGCATGTGACAAGACGGTTCGAATCGCTCCGATACGCAGGCGTTTGAGAATAATAGAAACGTACAGAAAAAAAGTGTTTCAATTTTTGGGATAAAATTACGATTCGACGCTTCAGAAGTTTACTTGCAGCGATATTTTAATATCATTCTAGCAGGTATATAAATTCAATTGAAATTCGTATTGGCATAATGCAATGAGTATAAGGTAATCTATTGCAGTAAATGAAACCAGAACAAAAAACCAGAAATTTTTCTTAAGATTTGTCGATATAATTTAATCTTGATAATATCTTTGTAGAATGCATAAATAAACTTATCCGACAGACATAATAGGAAAATAAACTTTACGATAATCGTAACATAAAATGAATTTTGTGAACATCTGAAAAATTCCAAGCTTTCATATTTCATCAGAAATATCTCAATTTAATCTCCTCCGTAATATCCGGAGCATTCCGGACCACTTATTGAATCAAATGTTTCCAATATGTGCCATGAACGAACGTTACAACTATGAGAAAAGTAAATCCAATGCTTTTTGATCATAGCTTTCTATATTTAATAAAAACTTGGCATTAGATGCTATAAGACTATTGTCATCGACATAAAATTGGGGTTTATTAGGCCTTTTCGAAGTTATTTTGTTCAACTGCCGACATCTTAGTCTTCGGGTGGGTGACTGCTGATGGCAATTTCAACTGAGTGCTTCGGTTGACATGTTGAATTGTGGGTTTCGGGTCTTTCCACCGTTCATTTAAGTCAGAGGTGGCTAAAAAACTCTAACATCAGTGCTATACCTACGAAACTTTTTATACTTCTTACTTTTTATAGGACACTCCTATACAGCTTTTGCATAAGAATTCAAAGCAATTTTATCGGAAACCTACAGAAGAGGTCTAGGCTTAACGACTTTTATTCTGCGCATTCCTGCGTTTAGATCAGACCATCTTGCTGGTGGACAAATTGGCCGCCAGTACTCGGGTTCCATTTGAAAAAAAAAACAGATTATTTTTCCAAAAATTAGCATGACCGAGTTCACCTGTGTACAGAATTCGCGAATATTTCGCACGGATCGATGTAGCATTTTGCACATTATTGTTGATTTATCAAAAATGGCTCAGCCGATTTCGATAAAATTTAAATGGGACCAATTTCGAAGTATATTCTTTCCAATAAAAAAATAATTATTGAAATCAGACTACTACGAAAAAAGTCATGCGTGGTTATACATAGGTACATAAAAAAAAGAAAAAGAAATATACGCTTCGAATTGTACCTATACCTCCTCCGGTGGTTCGTCGGTCAAAAAAATGCTTAATCGAACATCATTTGTAAATGCCATGTCTCCTGTATATATAATACTAGTTTTTACCCGCGGCTTCGCTCGCATACGCAATATATCATTATAATTTATAGCCTATGTGTTATTCTGATATATAAGCTATTTTATTGCAAAGTTTCATCTCAATCCGTTCAGTAGTTTTTGCGTGAAAGAGTAACAAACATCCATACATCCATCCATCCATCCATCCATCCATCCATCCATCCTCACAAACTTTCACATTTATAATATTAAGTAGGAAGTAGGATATGTGCTGGGATATGTAAATGTGATTAATCTACGCATCCTTTAGGTGCAGCTAGAAAAAATCACAGAGTTTCAATTATGCCGGGCTGAAATCTCGACATGACATTGACTTATGGCCGTCGCCAGCTCACTCTGTCTCTCGCTAAATTAGCCACAGAAGAGGGCTATTCTCAAGCATTCGAGATTAACAATTTTAGAGACAATTGTTTCTTTCCTAATATATATATATTCAATTCAACAAAGAGCTTTACTAAGAAGCCAATGTCTAACTGTTTTAAACAGATGGCTCATGTCTGCTACCATTAAATATAATCAAAGGTATATTTGTTCCAAAAAGACGCTTAGACGAAATTAAGTACGCTGCACTCAGCACTAGGTCTTTTAGGATCCTGTTTAGCAGAGTACAGTTTCCTTTGACACTTAATCCTACATTTTACACATTGGAAATAGATGGATGTTGCTACTTGCCTATGTACATTTTGATGTATCATCCGAAAATAGCATTACATATTTGGTCGAATAGCTTACCTACTAAGGCCATTTCATAGTAGATTGTACTCGTATCATATGTGAGCAAAATAATATTTTTACGGCTAGGGCGCTTTTTTGAATCCAGAGCAATGTGAGGGATTCTAGAGTAGAGTACTAAAGGATCTCGAGCGTAGCGAGAGATTCAAAGTATGTCGCCCGAGCCACAAATATATTTTTCATCGCATCTATTCGAAAGGGACTACTTGATTCGCCTTTAAGTGCGCCCAAAGGAGGTGTTTTATATAAGGAACTTTATAAGTGCGCCGGAATGATCTTTGCCGCGCACTTTTTGAATTTGGAAGTATTTGTAATGTTAGTGTTCAGCGCCAAGAAAATGAATGAAAAGAATGTAAATATAAGTTTTCATTTGTTTTATTATTAGATACCATTTAATTTCAATTTAGTTGTTACTCTACGTTTTATTAAATAATAATATTACATTATAATACGAGGCGCCTTATTTTCTCATAGAGGGTGATGAAAAGTAGAGTGTACCACCCGGGCGCAACAATAAATTGTGTCTAATAATAAAACAATTGAAAACTGAAATTTACATTCTTTTAATTCATTTTCTTGGCGCAGAACACTAACATTACAAATACTTCCAAATCCAAAAGTGCGCGGCAAAAATCATTCCGGCGCACTTATGTTCCAAATTCAAAAAGTGCGCGGCAAAGATAATTCCGGCGCACTTATAAAGTTTCTTATAGAAAATATCATCATTGAGCGCACTTAAAGGCAAGCCAAGTAGTCTTTTTCGAATAGATATGATGAAAAAATATATTTTCAGTTTCATCTTGTTATTACTATCCGCCTTACGCCAGATTAAACAATTGCGATTGAGATCATTCATAATTTTTCTTTAGCTAATGTGGGTACTTGTACGTATCGAGGGTGTCAATGGTGATAGCACTTTTCATTTACTGTGCTTTTATAAAAATATGTGTAGAATCACCTTGCCCCTAAAAATGTGCCAGAATTTTATCATTAGCCGTAGTTGGTTTATTATTTTTTTCTATATAAAATCAAAGCAGTCAAGAAAACATTCTCGAATATTCGAGAATACCCCCTGTAAAGCTGTCACCCGCCACGACACGTGTTAACAGCTCGATAGGAACGGGTCCTAATTATGCTAGGTAAGAAAATTAGAGAAGAAATTCCTTTTTATCGTAATGGCCGCAATGTCGACTCGCCAAGCGCGTTGCTAACTTAAAACGATAATTTGGTTTCGTCTAGTTAAGGGCTAGCCCTTAGATTAGGCCCAATTATGAAGGCGCTATTGGGCCTATTATGTGTCTGTCTAAATGAACAAATATAAATATCAATTACAAAGAAAACGGCCCAGATCTTATACATTGTGCGCGTACATGTTATGTTTAAACTGAAAGAAAGAAAATTTCTCCCCCCAAAGACTCCCAAATCCCTCTGTTGGTCTACAGATGCCAAGGCAACTCCATCAAGTGTGTATGTCTCTCTAGGGTTGGTTCTACCAAGATGTAACACACTACATTTGGTTGTGTTCAACTTAATAATCCAGTCCCTGGTCCAGTTCTGAATGCGGTCTAGATCTTTTTGAAGCTCTCCAGACTTTATCAATGCATTAGCAAAAAACTTCCCATCATCTGCGAAAAAAGCTGACTGACATTCTATGAGCTCTATCAGATCCGTTATAAAAATTCCAAACAGCTGAGGAGCGGATACAGAACCCTGCGGGACACCACTGGAAACCATTTTTCGGTCCGATAGTGAGTTCCCCACTCGAACCTGAAATGTCCTACCCGATAAGAAGCTCCAGTACCACGAAAGCAACTTACCACGCAACCCATGGTGTTCAAGCTTGAACAACAAGCGCTGGTGAGGTACCTTGTCAAATGCACGTTCAAAATCGAGGTATGCAACATCAACAGGTTCTTTTTTATCAACTTGTACACTCCAGGAATGAACACATGTCAATAAATTAGTGACAGTTGATCTTTTTTCAATAAAACCATGTTGCTTTGTTGAGATCACACAATTTCTATTTAAAAATTGTGCTACTCTCTCGCTTATAATCCTTTCCATAATCTTCACCACAATGCTAGTGAGACTAATGAGTCTGAAGTTTTCCGGTTTAGTTTTGTCACCTTTCTTAAAAAGGTAACTAAAAAATACAATCAAGTTACAGTATAATTATGTGTGTAAGCTGAGCGAGTGATTTCAAGGTAAGATGTACATATAACGTGGTGAGTGAGCCCCAAACTAAGCACGTGGCTTATATCTTGGGGCTCAGTGCAATGTAGCTGTAAGAATATATTCATAGAACTAACTGTCGAAAGTATTCACAGGCAACATCTACATTTCATATTTTTGGGCCGTTTCGCTCAGCTAACTCAGTATCTAGACAGATAAATAATCAAAGGGATAGGCTTTAGCCAGATTTCAATTAAAAATTAGGAATTTGGTATCATTTTTCTTAACTAATTAAACCAGTGAAGAAAATATATTCGAATATTTGAGAATACTCCCCGTAGGTAGGAGCTGTCACACACCACGCCACGTGTTAACTGCTCGGTGGGAACGGGCTCTAATTAGGCTGGCTAGATACAGATAAGGGAATTAGAGAAGAAATTAGCTTTTATCGTACAGACCGCAACGACCCTTCGAGCGTGTTCCTAATGTGGAAAGTCTAATTTTAATTTAGGGATCTGGATAATACTGGATATGGAAATAAAAAAGGAGGTTTTTATAGGCCGGGTGGTTTAGTCCTGGAGCTGAATTTTGAACGAAATAGAAACAAATCATATTCTTATCATACTTCGTACCGTAAGAGTATGTTAAAAAATAGTGCCCCTTGTATCAAAGTTTTCAAACCGCTTGAAGACTTCTAATGGTATTTTAGTCCGCGCATGACTTGAGTTGCTAGTTAACTTGATTTTTCAAGTGAAAAAAAAAAGTTTGTTTGATAATTTCTTTACAAGAATTCCCACTGGAGAAAAGAACTTAGTCTTATTGCAAACACTACTCTTAATTAGTAATAACAGTGTATTATCGTAAAATAAGTGAGAGGTGTAAACTGTGGAAAGAAATTCTTTTAGTGCATGGACAGACAAATACAGACAGACATATTTTCAATAGCATTTTCTTATTCTACCGTCGCCTACAAAGTAAAATAGCATGTAAGACTTAATGGACTGCTAGAATTCGCGAAATGTAATTGAAGAAGTGTCAAGCGAAATTTTCAAGAGGTCGTAAAACAACTTTGTAGATACCGTAAAATTTCTTAAGTATATCAGTAACTGTGCCAAACAAAACGTAGATAAATATATTATAGGTATATAGTAAAGTCGTTAATCATATAGAATGTATTCGGAGTTAATTAAATTCCTTGCCCGTAATAGAATTGAGCGTTTTGCAGTCAACGTCCGTGAGATGAATCTCAATTTATGTTTAACTAGCTATCCCGATAAACTTCGTTTCGAGCAACATGTTTACAAATTATAGACTGTGTTATTCTGATGTATAAGCATTATTATTGCAAAGTTTCATCTCAATACATTCAGTAGTTTTTGTGTGAAAGAGTAACAAACATCCACACATACAAACTTTCGCGTTTATAATATTAGTTAGGATTTTGCTGATAATTGGATGGAAACTATCTTAGCGCAGTTCTCAGGTTTCTATTCCGGCTGAGAATATAATATAGGGTATCAAAAAAATCTTTAAATACAAAACTGCAACTCAGAATTATCAAAATGTATTGAAACATCTGTTTTTTTTTTCGAATTACGAATTGGCCCCATAGTAAAAGTCTAGATCTGGTCTAGTATGTCTGGTAACCGGTGGTCTAGAAAATGTGGTCATATGCGATCATATTATAATATGCGATTATCCCTGTATATTTAAACAATAAAATAAAACAACACTTTTTGTAGTCGCCTTTACTCCGAATCCTCTTTTCTATTATTACTTTTTCAATCCAACTCCAAAGCAGACATAAAATAATGAATAGCAATCACAGTCCATCTCGAATTCGTTCAAGTATGAAAAGCGAGTCGAAAAATGCGTCAAAGCATATTACGCGGACCAACTTATCTATACCGCTGAAAATAGCGCCACTGTCGTATTTTTCCAGCAACGTTTGTAAGAATGTTTAGTGTTGTCATTTCATTGATAGAGGATTATAAAGTTGGTCGTTTAGTGCAGGGTGTGACGAGTGAAGGGCTCTTAAATGATTGGAAACTGATTGGAGTTATTGACGGCGGCTCTGGCGAATGCAATAGTCTGGCTGGTGGGGGCTACTACCGGAGGTATCCTTACATCCACGCGAAACAGCGACAAAAAGAGGCCTTTGCCGCAGTATATTAGGCATAGGGTATATGAGGATATAGGACCTGTATAGTGTCGTGCAGAATTTCATCCAAATGTGGATCTACTTTTCGCGCAGAATCAACATAACAGTGCGTATTTCTGCGTACGTCCGCATAATATGAAAAAGAAGTATGAATAAGACACGAAAATATTGAATTTGCGTACTCAGACTAAATAAAAAAATTGCGTAGGTAGGTACGTCTTGATCGATAAAACAATATCCAAACAAATTAACAAGCACTGAAACTGAAATTGAACAGATGAAATCGAAACTTCCTAGTTGTTGTAAAACGCTTTTCTGGCTTCATTCACTCGACCAATAAAAATAAGTTAGGCGAAGATCACTCGTCAGTGAATTAAGTCAAAAGGTATTTCAAAAAAAATGTTTAAACGGAAAAGTGTGAAGTATATTAAATCTCATGCAAATATTATCAGTATATTCGTAAAATCGTTTATATACCTACTTAGCTATATTATTCAACGTGAAATAGCCTACCAAAGCCAATAGTAGCACCCCCGAACACACATTGCCGGGGCGGCCACGGAATGCGAAGTCAGCGTAATGAAAAAAGACCCTGAGGCCATTCTGGAATTGTGAGAATTCATTGCATAGCTATTGCTGCTTACAAAAGAACCGATATTCACAGGATAGGATGGGACGGGATCAATCATTGTAGGATCTGATACCTAATACAACACTAAGTGTTATTCTTAATTGTTTTAAGTATTTTCATTACTATTTCGTCTTCGTTCATGATATGACGTTTCAAAACCGTATCATTGGTACGTAATAATAGAAATAAATAATAATTTTCTATAGGCTCCATTTCGGCGAGTGTGCACTCGAGCTTCACGACCTGATTCCTTCATCTCCTTTTTACAACAGAACAAGCCAGAAGTCGCTTAAATACCATCCCTACATAGTCGACGTACCACTTGCTCGTACTAAGCGATTCGCTTCTTCCTTCATAATGCGGACCGCCAGGGATTGGAATGCCCTGCCTCCGTCATTGTTTCCTGACAATTACAATTTGGATATTTTTAAGTCAAGAGTGAATAGGTATTTTCTATGTCTACATACTCCATCTTCGGCTACAACTTCGCTTTCCATCAGGTGAGTTGGTGGCCAAATGTAGCCCTATTCTACATTAAAAAAAAAATGATTGAGTTGAATTAAACGATGTGATCAGCGTTGTAATGGTGAATGCACACCCGTACGCGCCGAATGAGCTGAACTGCGCTGCAAAATTTATACGTCTGTAGCATTTGACCAAAACGCTATGACACATTTTCACACTCGCGCGGCGCGGACAGGTGCGATTTATAGGTATAAGAATTGATGCCTATGGCACATTCGGCTTCTTCAGCACTTGAAAGTGGCCGGTAAGCTTTATGCAAAAAAATATTCTATGACGGATTATAAAAGCTGTCAGATTTTAATATTTGCATCACTTAGCTAAAGTATCAAAAAAGTAACAAAATTGAAACAATTTTAATATTACGGCTCCTTTTTGATCATTAAGACGTCAGTGCAACTCTTTTAAAGCGTCGTAAGAGATATTCGGGGAATTTTACGAGGTAATACCGTTACTTTTATTTTTGTACGTTTCATAAAGTTTCCGCTTTTGGGCGGGCGCGGGCCGCTGGGCTAAGGCCATGCGTACCTACACTCGAAACTGTTTATTTGAATTATTTCACACCACTTAAAAGTGTGTCTTGTATGTCATATCTGTATAAAACTTAGCTGTATTAGCGAGTTGCTTGCAGAAAGTAGAGACAATGAAGTATTGTAATTTTTTTTTGAAAATGTTATTGTTTACTTATTCACTGTTAGAGCTAGCGGTAGCTAGCAAGACGCACACAGCTTAGAAAAGTTATGTAAGGACCTACGTGTCTAATGTTTTGAAACCAGGATAAGTTTAAAAGCAATCACCAGCTTTATTTATTCCGTATCCACTATTGTTTCAATTCTTCTTCATTTTTTATGCACATATAATAATGTATATAGGTTGCTATACAGGTCTTCGATTGAAATCAATGAACTCACAAGATACGCCTTTAAAAAGAAACTAAAGGACTGGCTATTGAGTTTGTCTTATGCTCAAACAGAACACCTTATAAATTGCTTGTATGGTGAATAGCCTTCAAACAGGATGATACCCAACCGTTGCTGATTATTTAGCTAATTTTTTCACACCATATTCATTTCTTTAAAAAAAAATCTTTCCGAATTCTGATAACCTTGCACTCGAGCCCCAAGACACAAGCCTCGAGCTTAGTTTGGGGCTCACAGTTCATAAATTTGGAAATGCATTTTTAATATAAGACAATACTGTTATGTTAGACATAATCGAAATCAACTGTATTCATTTGTTACTCGCTTTATGTACTTCAGTAGCTATATATTTTTCTTTTGGTATTAAATTACTTTACTTTACTTTACTAATTAAATATTTAAAAGAACTCTAATTTAATTTTTTCTACGGCAGTTTACTACGCCGTAATATAACGAATTGGACAATTTTCAATGTCAGATACAGTAGTGATTAAAAAACCTATAACACAAAGTTTGGGAATCTGAAACCTTATAGGTACCTAACATCCGTGAAAAGTGCTGAGCTTTTTACCGACTTCTAAAAAGGTGGAGGTAATTTGTACGTCTGAAGACATGTATTTTTGACCGACGAACCACCGGAGGAGGTATACAATTCGACGCGTATATATTTATATATTTTTTTATGTTTAACCACGCATAACTTTTTTCATAGTTGTTCGATTTCAATAATTCTTTTTTTTGAAAAGAATATACTTCGAAATTGGTTTCATTTAAATTTTATGGAGATCGGCTGAGCCATTTTTGAGAAATCAACAATAATGTGAAAAATGATACATCGATCCGTGCATAATATTTGCGTTCTAGCGATGCGCCTCGGCTTTGCACAGATGTATTATGCATATAAACATTTCTCTTGAATTACTCTATCTATTAAAACAAACTGCATCAAAATCCGTTACTTAGTTTTAAAGATATAAGCATACATGGGAACAGACAGCGGAAAGCGACTTTGTTTTATACTATGTAATGATTTTGTACACGGGTGAAGTCGGTCATGCTATTTTTTTGCAAAAAATAATTATTATGTGTATGTACATAAATTATTTTTTATTTAGAATGGGTATTTGAAGTTGGCTGAGCCGTTTTTGATAAATCAATAATGCATATAGTTGTTATATCAATTCATACAAACTATTCGAATTCTCTACATGGTGGAAGTTGGTGGTGCTATTTTTGCGAAAAATATTTATTCGCAAAAAGTTCCGAGTACGCAGAAGTGATTCAGCCCGCCGCATGGCCCGCTGAATGGAAAATAATAATTTTACGAGTCCGTCCCTTTGTGACTCTATTTGTATTCAAAACGCGTTCTCTATATAAAACTTGTTACACAAATAAACTCAGCGCGAGCCTACTTTTTCGGGTTTGTTATAAATGTTATAATGGAGCGCGGATAGAAACTTTTTGCGAATAATTTATGGATTTGTAGGTAAATAGGGTGTTTATAAATAAACGATTTGTTTTTTTACCTTTTGAGTGGCAAAAAGCTAAAGGTGCGACCTTGACACATTGAATAGGCCGTATTTTATTATAATTTCAGACCTTGCTGATAGATTTTCGAAACTTCTTCCGGCTTAGGAATGGTTTACGTTTAGCGTAGGACGTCCACCGAAGTCCTTCTTTACACCACACCGTAGGAGCGCGTTTAATGCAAGCCTCGTCTAACCGATATCTTAGTGAAAATATATAGGTGTGGTGACCTATTAGTGAAGGTCTTATAATAGATACCACGTCTCCTTTTTTTTTTTTGGCCAGGGGAAATCTTTTAAAAATACCACCGCACCTCGGGACAGGCGGTCTCCGCCCATTGCTGGACGGCATACCCACCAAAACCCCTGGGTGTTCCGCCACTGCGCTTGGTGTCGGGGACGGGTACGCTTTCGCAGTCCTCTGCGGCACCCGACAGCGCTGGCCCAAACCGGGCCCCACCTCGGAGCGTGAGCTTCCTCCAGAATGACGATGTGCCGAACACCAGACACATCGTCATCCCCCACCTGGGACCAACCAGCACTGAGCGTCAGACAGTATCCGTGTCCGACAGCCCTGGTCCCGATGCAACGGGTCAATTAAAGTGGCCCCGCGCCTGCCACTACGGCTGCAGAGAATAGGGAGAGCGGCCATCGCGATACCGACACGCCTCTTCCCCTGCAGCCCCACCGCCTCCGCCAACACGTTGGCGGCACCCGTTAGGACCGCTGGCAGGATGGATAGACAGCGGCACACTCGCCGTCCGTCCATCTCCTAACGTGACCTACTGGCCAGCCTCCGCACGGGCTTGTCGAGGCCCAAGACCCGGAGAGGCGGCCCCACCACGGGTTCCTCTTAGCTTCACCAGGCTGGCGAGACCTGGCTACTAAGCCCCCCCGCCACGACAAGGCGAGGACCCACTCGGGGGGTGGGGGGGGGGGGGAGATACCACGTCTCCTACTTTATCTTTATCAGGTACTAAATAGTAGTTAACGCAAGCATGACATTCTACGCCATTTTATTGTTAGGTGGAAAAATTCTAGATATTTACTATTATTCATACATAAGTAGATCTGTAACACTAAAAATATAAAACGAACAATAATAATATCGCTGGAAGCGATCTCTTCCCGGCATATATTCGACCGGCATGCGTTCCGAGATGCAATTCGTTATATGTGTATAAGCATAAATTATTAAGTATATAAGTAAAAATGAAAAAAGCAGTGCCTGATATAATTCAGTACGGTAGGTACTCGTAATGTATGTTTTAATTTTTTTATATCTCATTTGCAGAAACCTACTTCCTTAATAATTATATTATATTAGTATGCAATTGAGGAGAAGAAAACAAAATACAAAAAGATACAACAAAAGAAAAGACTAGCTCATTTCTTTTATAACTTCAATGTTATTAGTTTTCCTAATTATGTTTATTTGCGCAACACATGAGCAAAACAATATCCTAATGTCTGTAATATCCTAATGCCTCCCAAAATCTTTAATACGGACCTCGAGCGTCAAAACGGCGAAATATGATGACTGCGCTTATCTCTCGGGATTTCACCGTGGCGAACTCCCCTTATCGCACCCTAAGTATGATCTTAAACTCTATGATATCGTATTAGAGTCGATTATCGATTGAGGTAATGATGATCTCGGCAGAATTAGGTCGAAGCCACACAGGTGTGGGTTGCATATTTTGACACATTGATAAATAGTCTGACATCGGACTTGTGGCAAGTATGGATATCTATTTGTGTTATTGGTTTTCTTTTGATTGAACGGAGCGAAGATTTATGCCGTGGCCTCATACAAAAACTGCGATAAAATTATTCACCAAATGTTATGGCGAAGCAGAGAGCAAGAGCTGCTTGAAAACAAGGTTTAGAATGATTTGGTTATGAGAGTGCCTTCACGTGCTTTAGAAATTTAAATTAATTTGATTAAGAAAGAAATTAGAGCGATTAATCAAATCTATTATAATGTGTAATGAAACGCTTGTTCTAGACCTGCCCAGACTAGCCACTATTAAGGAAACAAGCACTTCATACAGTTGATAGAGAGTTTCATTTTCGAGAGTTTATAAAAACACACAGAGGGACGTTATAAAACACACAGACGAAGATAAAGAGGACACTGGACTTACTCTAGGTAGGTACTTAGGTTAGGGTTAAAGTTGACCGTAGCATCGAGTTTCGTGTTGAAGTAGTTAAAATCACGGAGTATATAGCGGGAGGGAGAGCTTCTCACGGCGGGCGAAGCTCTCGAAGCACCACTGCTTCTTTGTCAGGCGGAGGCTTTAGCAGAGGCGGGCGAAGGGGCCCCCGCGCCGTGGTTCAGCAATTTGCTGGCTTGCAGACGCTCTCGCAAGCAGTAGTTAGTGGCGGGCCGCGATGACGGCGCGTCAAAAATCTGGAAAGGGTATATTTTAGAAGCAAATTCAAGCTGTTCGTGAAGGGCGCGTTTTCGAACCATGCCAACTTTAGAGGTCGTGAGGGGGGCTAGCGTAGGCACTTCCCCTGAAGAAGAAATAAAGAAAAACGATCCGTCTTGGACCAAAGTTGACTCTAGACTGACTGTGTCAGTGAGAAAAAATAGAATTACAAACTGAAGGATTCAGATTTGTAATACCAATGTTCAAAAGTGAAAAATTAAACGAGGTGTCTATTGAAAACGTAGCAAAGGGTTAGTTTTCCTACAATTGCGACTTGAATGTAGACATGAACGGCACATGATCAAAGCAGACGGCATATTAAGAGAAAAGCCTATAACCAACAGTGAGTTAAATTTGTTGGCTGAAGAAAAAAATTTAGAGCGTATGGCGAGTTGAGTCAAAACACGAGACGCATATGATCGAGACAGACAGCATAATATGAGGAAAGCCTATACCAACAGTGGGTCAAACAAGATTGGTCTTCACAACATCAAAGATGGTGATGATTATTGGCTGTCTGTGCTTATGTTATTGTACTGTACTGTACCAGCCTTTTTAATAGTCCACTACAGGACGTAGGCCTACCCACGAAGGGTGATTGGGCCATATCCACCACGCTGGCCCAGTGCGGGTTGGTGGATTCACATACGCCATCGAATTTCTTCTACGGACGTTTGCAGGTTGCCTCACGATGTTTTCCTTCACCGAAAAGCCAGTGGTGTGAAATTCCGTACATAAATTCCAAAGAACCCATTGGTACGGGACCGGGGATTCGAACCCACGACCTCACGATTGTAAGGCGGGTATCACTACCTCTTGACCACCACGGCATATGTTATTATACTTATCGGAATTTTATTAGCTAAGTATTTGGTAAGGTTTTAACAAAACTTTTGATTGATGCACACACTCCGGCGTCCATTGGTTAAATTAAATTATGGAATTATTCTTTCGGGTGCCCAAAATACAGGCTTGGCTTAGTTTGGGGCCCACAGACCTCAAAATGAAAATATCAATACATGCCTATTGTAATTAATACATATATGTACATAAATGCCTAAATGGCGACAAAACAAAAACGGCCTGCCACAAGGCAGTGTACTGGCGCCTATATTATTCAACATATACACCAACGACCAACCCGCCATCCCACATACTGAACGGTTCCTTTACGCCGATGACCTGGCGCTAACTACGCAAACGAACACATTTGAAGAAGCTGAAAGCATACTCACAGGAGCTCTGGAAACCATGGGAAGGTACTATGACGAAAACAGCTTGAGGCCGAATCCGTCCAAAACCCAATCAACCATCTCCGAAACCGACAAGCCAACCGCTCACTTAAAATATTATGGCGAAACGTCGCCATTGAACATTGCAATAGCCCAACCTACCTAGGAGTAAAACTCGATCGGACCCTTACCTACAAACCGCACTGCTTAAAAACCAAGTTAAAAGTCAGCACTAGAAACAATTTACTCTCCCGCCTCACCTCCACTTCTTGGGGAGCCTCAGCCCAAGTGATTCGCACATCAGCGTTGGCTCTCTGCTTCTCAGCTGGGGAAAACGCGTGCCCAGTGTGGCACCGATCCGCCCACGCTAAAGAAGTAGATGTCGCCCTCAATGAAACATGCCGGAAGATCACCGGCTGCCTCAAGCCCACCTCTCTAAGCTTACTATATCCGCTCGCCGGAATAGCTCCTCCAAAAGTCAACGAAATATGGCAATATTTCGACGGCCTTTTTTTTGCTCTATTGAAAAACAAAAACAAGAAAACGACCACAGACACCCTCTCTATAAGTCAGTACACTCTGCCAACCGCCTCAAAAGTCGCAATAATTTCCTAAATTGCACAAATCCCCTAATCGGTCACCCCAGAGAGGCCCGCTGCAAACTCTGACAAGAAACCTGTCCCCCACCACAAGACTTCTTAGAGTTAGCGGAAGAACTCCCCCCAGGGAATGACTTAGCGTGGCCAACGTGGAAGTCGTTGAATCGATTTCGGACCCAAGTTGGCCGCTGCAAGTTTAATATGGCCAAATGGGGTTTCTCTGACATGATCTCAGTGGAGTGCGACTGTGGAGCTGTGCAGACAATGCAACATCTATTGTCCTGTCCTCAGTGCCCAAACACCTGCACACTGAGCGACCTAGTGGAGGCCACCCCTCCTGGAGTAGCAGTCGCTAACCACTGTGCAAAGCTTATCTAGATAGATCATCACAGTCTAGATCTAACACCTTAGAACCATCGACACGAAGAAGAAGAAGAATGTCTAAACATAAGTTTTATGATGCATGTATTGTTCTAAAATGATTATTGTTGTTTTGTTTTGTATTTCATGTTGGAAATAAACGATATAAACGATGATTTATTTATATAACCTACAAATCAAATATTGAAGTGGTGTCTACATTTAGGTAGGTATATTTTGCGTGTACAATTATTATAACAACGACAGGAATAGTAAACAACTTGTATTAAAGGGTCGACCTCAAAATGTCTTTAAAACTGCTTTCTGCGTTTTCAAGATTAGTTTTCACTAAAATTTTCTTACAACTTGGCCTTACAAAAACAAGCTGTTATCTACCTCTAAATGTTATTCGATTTGAGTGTTTTTTTCCTGTAATCAGCACGTCAATTACTAGGCTTAAACGTCTTATTATATACTTTTTTAAAAGACTTTAATGTTATAGGCCTCTAAAAAGCCATATTTATACGCAAAACTTTGGTAAGATCAAGTAATTTCTGAATAGTATACAGGGTTATTTCTAATCAATTAGCATCCTTTTAGGGGCTTGTTCTGTACATCAAAAGTAACAACTTTTGTTCAGCGACTTTTGTCAATACTCAAAAAAAAAATTAGGTGTTCCATAGAAAAATATCGTTCACCCGCGACAAAATGTATGGAACAGCCGATATTTTTTTTGGGTTTTGACCAAAGTCGCAGAACAAAAGTTGTTAGTTTTGATGTACAGAATAAGCCCCTAAAAGGATGCTAATTGATAAGAAATAACCCTGTAGAGAAACTAAAAACTTTACTGAAAATAAATAAGACATATACCGTGCAATATTTCTTACTCAAGCGATTGACACCTTTAGGTGTCAATCGCTTGAGTAATGTAATGTTATGTTTTAACATAACATTACGTTACAATGTAGGGGGTGAAAAGAGTCTTCTCCCGGAACGTACATTTTATCAAAAATGTACATAAATTTTATCGATGTTCGACAAAATACTTACGCGAAAATAGTGGTTGATTCACAGTCCTCTTAAACAATAAAAATAATGAGCTCTATGTGACTTGGTAGGTATTGGTACCTACGTGGCAAGCTTATACCCTTTACTATTATCCAAACCACACCATAATTTAGTGGTAAGCTTATAAATTTATACACACATGATACCGATAAAACTATATAGCTCCGGGTAAATTCCGGGTACACACATCCGGGTCCCGGATCAGGCAGTCATCCGGATTATCCCGAGTGAGTAATTGGTATTATATACGAAAATAAAATCCGGTTTTTAAGCGATTTGTGAAAACATCAACTTTAGATTTAGCTCGAATTTAATTCTGTTAGAATTTCTCGATTGTTAAAAAATATTACGGATTTCACAGTTATGTGAAAAAAATCATGACGTTAGTCATGATAGCAATATTTTGTGATGAGATGTTTTTACTTGTTTGAGTAAGAAATGCAAGTTCGTAGCTGCTCTACGAAACTCTACATCGTAGCTGTTTAGTTCTACGCGGAGCTACTACATCTTAAATTTAATTGTCTTTTCATCCCCCCAATCTAGAAAAAGTATTTTTGCTCTTCGAAATTTGAAGTGCAAAAGTCGCTAGAGAATAAAGTAAAATCGAATTTAGAACATCGTGTGCACTAAGTTCATTAAACCTATTTACTGCTACCTCTATGGTGCCGAATTTATCATACAACCTTTTTTAATTTGTTAAATACTCAGACTCGGAACTTGTTGTCTTTTTTGCGTTGGGCACGCCATTTTCTTTTCGGAATTAGAATTAATTTTTATTAGAATTTCATAAGGAATTTGAAAACAAGTAAAAAACCTAAAATGAGCAAAGTACAAGTAAAGGTCTTTGAAAATGAGTGATATCAGCAACGAAGATTTAGTCATTTTCTTGGTGTCGTGGGATGAACAGTTACGTGTTGGACTCGAGTGCAAAGATTTTTCACCTTGTGCTCTTTTGATTCCTTCGCTTACTCTCAGGATTCTAATTATATAATCACTCGCGGGGCTTGTGATTCAATTTTGGAACCCTTTGCTTGCTCGGTCATCAAAATTGAGTACGCGGTTACACAGCAACTTTGCATTGTTGTAGAACAGATAACTATTTCCTCGTATCCTAACTAAATTAGATAGATAGATAATTCTTTATTACACAAGTACATGAGAAGTTTTACTAAGAGAAAACATATGTTTATGGATAGTTTTTTACAATGCTAGATAAACAGCGGTTCCCGCACTAGGCTGGGCCTATATCGCGGGAAACCTGATACGATTTCAAATGTAAGTAATATTTACATTTAATATATTCAACACCACTATTAGAATTTACAAATTTACAAGCTCAGACAAAATAAAAAAATCAAGACAGAATGTTGTGAACAAACAAGTGAGGCCGACCAAAACTACGCCTTGCCGTGTACTGACAATTTACACACACATCAACGTACAAGGAAACTACGCCTTGGCTTGACAGTCGAATTATGGCGGCGGAACAGCGACGCACTCACACATGTATAAAAAACCGGCTTCACTTGACTATTCAACAACGTTCCCTCTTGATATTTTTATTTGCTCTGAGTTTACAAGAACAATAAAAATTACTATAAACAAATGACAAATCTAAGCATAACATATCAATTTACTACAACTACTCTCTGAAAAACTAAACCTCAACAACACAAATTAAATAAGTACATAATTATGTGCAACGTAGTTTCAGTTTATTAATTTTTTTTATTAAATATTAGCTTAATTACATTACAAAATAAACAAAGTACATCAAAGAAAACATTACAAATGAGTTTTACTAAATGGCGACCTTATCGCTTCAAGCGATTTTTTCCAGGCAACCAAGAACGGACCGAAAATAGCAGATTAACAAAATAGGTATCTATTGCTGACCAATTGTACTACGAGTATATTAAATGAAGTAGGTATATAGGCGTAGCTAATTTCCGAGATCGGAGGATCAAACTCACATCAGACGTACATAAGACGTGGTGTTTCTTTGACATGACGTGTACTTACATCATCATGATTTTGAGATTATTATTTAGAGCTATTTTTGTATTGTAATATGTATATTTTTGAAAACCGCTGTAATTATTTGGTTCAAGTTTAGTGTTCGGATCAAGTTTTTCTTTTTAAATTTATAAGTAGGTATTTATTGGCGGTGTTTGTCTATTTTTCTTCTTTGAATAAGCAAAGCTCGACTATTTAACAGTGTGATTTGCCTGATTTTATCAGTAGTAAAATTAAAATTAATCAAATAGATTCATTTTGAATTTGTAACCAAAGCAGGAACCATGAGAAATAAATCTAGTAACTTAATTGTTTTTCGAATCTTGGTCCAGACTTTCAAAGGACATTAAGCTCAAACCACGTTCATTTTACTCCTCCAATAAAGCTCAAAGAAATTTTATAGCTTATTGGAAAGATATTAAGTTCAAAATGGTGTAAAATTAGGAAGAAAAATAAAATTATTTTGGTCACAGTATAGTTATTGACAGTAAGAGCTGTTCATCCAATGTGCGTAGAACGATGACTCTCACTTCCTAATCAGCCCCACTCTTCTCATCTTGGTGGGGCCGATACCACTCACTTTTTAGTAGGTAATAAGTAGGTATATAGTTTGCTACGAGCGGGAAAAGTTTATCGCATAAAAAGGCTATCGCATTTATAATTAGCTAGATATGAAACGTTAGAAAATTACTTTTATAACCGCATGCTACGTTATTCCGGTTGTTTGTTTTCAATGCATGTTCCTCTACATACTCCGTTTTGTAACCATTTACGCTTACGTTCTAGCATTCTATAGGTTCAAAAATAGCGTCCCTAAAATTATATATTTATGTAATTGTTTATATATACATTTATTTTAGTTTGATTATTGTATTTAGTTTGTAAGTAATAATTTTTGTTTCTCTTTCCACTTTCCACATTTGCTTATTATATAACACCAACCACATTTTTATACTCTGATTTCTGTCCATCCGAAGGTAGCCTGGAAGAAATCGCTCAAGGCGATAAGGCGTGGGTGTCTTCAAATCCCGAGTAAATAGGTATCTTCTAGGTAAGCGTGCTACACCCTAGACCGCACATCTGCTTAACATCAGGCAGTGTGTGGTAAAACGCGAACTTATTCGAAATAAAAAAAAATCCACCTATTTTTATGAACGTTGTGTACATTGTTATTTGTACTGTTTTTTTTTGGTGTACAATAAAGTTATATTGTATTGTATTGTCTCGGTTTATCGCTGATTTTACAATGGAGTAAATTGTTTTATTGTGCAGTAGCAACTGCACACGTCCATATGTACATGTCTGATTTAAATCGTTAGTTAAAATTTTGTCATAGTCATCGTTTTAAGAAATGCTCGTGAAGTTACATAAGAAGCAAATGCTCAATAAATACCTACAGCCTTACGAGGCCACTCATTACGTAATACGCGCAAGGGCTGCCCGCCTGGTAAGTAAATCGCACGCTTATAAATCACAGGTTAGTTCGTCAATATAGCGCGTCCCTGCGACTGTTGTGTACCGAAATCCGAGGCGCGTAGGTATAATCCGCTTTGCGACCGTTTGTATGAAGACGAAATACTGCATAGATACCATTACCGTGGCATTGTCGAGATAAGTTCGTTTGCTAGCCGCCGCCGCCGGCTCCGCCTGTACGTGCCTCCTGCTAATGACGCTACTTGGGACTTGATGACCAGTAATTTATTCACTACAGCACTACAGTCAAGGAGTATTGTGTAGTCTGTTTAAATGAAGATCGAAAATTGAGACTGTTTCATCCGTCTGAGTGATTTTGATTTCAATTGAGATTGTATGCAAATCCGCTCGTGTGTGTGCAGGTTGGAACAAAATACCGAACTGTAGTATACCTGCCATTTTAAAAGTCACCACTGAACATAGTCGTGCCGACTAAGGATTGAGCCATATTTACCACTCTGGCCCAATGCAGGTCGATGGACTAACATCACCAACGAATTTCTTTTACGGACGACGATGCAGATTTTCTCTCGATGTTTTCTTTCATCGAAATGCTAGTGGTGTGAATATATGTTCATTGTTCATAAGTTCTAAAAAATGTATTGGTACTGGACTGAGATCTGTACTCACCTCACCTTAAAATTGTAAAGCTTATAATTACTACCACTAGTGCACAGCGGATTTTTTATAATTAAGTATGGCTTTTACTTCAATGAAATTATAATTATACATATTTTAATATACACGATGTAAGAATATTTTATTATCTACAATAACATACAATACTACTTTACATGCTAAAACTACCTATACTACTGCTACATAGAAAGCAATTGGATCATCCACAGACCAATAAACATAAATTATACCTATTATGATGGCCATGTAAGTTTGTATCAGATTCAGTTTAAATTACTTTTAATAATATCGATTGCCCTAGGCCCTAGAACCATACCGTTTCATATCTCCGCATCACATGGTCAATAATAAGATACAATACTACTTTATATGTTAAAACTACCTATACTACTACTATATAGAAAGAAATTGGATCATCCAAAGACCAAAAAAAAAATGTATACCTACTATGATGCTCATATAAGTTTGTATCAGATTCAGTTTAAATTACTTTAAATATCGATTGCCCTGGAACCAGACGTTTCATATCTCCGCATCACAGGGTCAAAGCTCTGGCATCGTCCACCAAACTGCACAATTATGCCAAATGGACCAGGATCTAATCCCTACCACCAGGGTGTTATTATAACGACTCATGGCACTGTTTAACTAGGCTCAGTTGCTTACTATGCACATTGTGCACTAGTGATGAACCTGAGCAAATTTATCGGTTAATATTCGACACTGTTCACAATCGAAAAAAAATGCTGCACATAGAAAATTAGGTATTGTGATAAACAACAGTAAGTACGTGTAAGTATTGGGACAGACCCGCATCACCTGTCTTTTAAAAAATCGGCTCTCTTTTTGTCGAAAGTTAATGAACTTTTTGACCAACGAAGTCGGAGAAGGTACTCAATTCGACGCGTATATATTTTTTTTTATGTCTTACCACGCATAACTTTTTCCATAGTAGTCCGATTTAATTTTTTTTTCATCGGAAAGAGTATACTTCGTAATTGGAATCAAAATCGGCTGAGCCATTTTTGATAAATCAACAATAATGTGAAAAATGCTAAATGGATCCGTGCGAAATATTCGCGGATTCTGTACACGGGGGAAGTCGGTCATGCTATTATTTGCAATTAAATAATCTTGTTGTAATGAACAATTGTTATTATAAGATTTCAAGGTTGGTCCTATAATTGATGTATCAAAGTATAGGCCGAATCATACAAGTCGATGGATGTGAAGTTAGTTACAAGCTGCGCAATATTCAATCCCGACTGAAGCCCATGAAAAGTTGGGCAGTGATTAGATTTAGCGCAGTTTGTAGTTAATTTCAGATCCGCCGACTTATATGACTCGACCTCAAAGAGAGTTTGTGTGCGTAAAATGATTTATTTATTTACCAGTAAATCATCCGGTATACATTTGCAAAGGTCTTGTATGCAAAGAGGACAAACTTTTCAACTAGCTTCAAATCGGAAAACTGCAATTTTACTGTTATGCGATTGCATTCGAATATGCGGACTAATCGAATAATTTGTTCGTTTTCGTTTACGTAACTCCGTCCTGTTCATTAAAGCGGGAACTAGGCGGCTTAACTCGATCGGACAGAGCCAAATTGAATCAAACTGCAACTTGCAAATAGAAAAGTGCTTGGCTAACGTTGCGCAACCTGATTTAATTTTCTACTTATAACGAAAACAAACCAAAACTTTCAGTAAGTAATTTTAGTCGGTTAAAAGAAAGTGGATATTGTCTTAAAATGTGTACAGGGTTATTACTAATCAATTAGCATCCTTTTAGGGGCTTATTCTGTACATCGAAACTAACAACTTTTGTAGTACGATATTTGTCAAAACTAAAAAAAATGTTGTTTCATAGAAAAATATCGTTCACCGGCGACAAAACGTATGGAACAGCTAATTTTTATTTAAGTTTTGACAAAAGTCGCAGAACAAAATTTGTTAGTTTTGATGTACAGAATAAGCCCCTAGAAGGATGCTAATTGATTACGAATAACCCTGTAAAACGATAATATGAATGTGACAGTTATATCAACTTGACATATTTCAGACCAAACTGTTTGAAAAATGGGCCTAAGCCTTCAACATCTTTTGCCTAAGCTAAATTTAACATTAAATTATTCCATCAAAACTAAACCCTGCAATTTGTAAAAGTTATGCCATATATTAACTTGTTACTACTTACTTAAGTACTTGTAACGTTAAGAACCTAACGTATTTTTACATTGTTTTAGAAAGAGTTGATTAATTTTTCATATTATCATCTAAGTAATTATAGGACCGTAGATTTCCACTAATCAGAGATCTATAGGGGAGGCCTATGTCCAGTAGTGGACGTCACTGAAATGATAATGATCGTGATAGGAAGGATTTTAATTACAGTTTTTTTAAACAGTCTACGAATCCTGCTTGAAATATTTTTTTTCATTATTTTACTTCTTCCTGAATTTTTTTTCTCACAGTGTAATATTTTTCTTCATAGTAATAATAATTCAATTACTCGCCTACTTTTTTGCTAAGTCGCTAGAAAAGTTCAACAACTCAGTCACGTTCCACTTAGTTTCAAATAGGTTTTACAACGATACTCCAATTTTATAGTTGTAATAACTTAAAAGCAATATGGCTTCAAAACATTAGTACTGCTTGCGTTCTGCTTTGTTGTGAAAGACTTCGAACTCGAAAAAAACAGATCAAACTTCGCAATCAATAATAAATACCTACATTATTTTTTGCCAAAAAAAAGTATAACCGACTTCAACCGTGTCCAGAATACGAATATAAGGCAATGTACATGTGGTATATAATTTACAAATTATTTTTGATATATCAAAAACGACTTATCTGATTTCGACAAAATTTAAATGAGACCACCTCTAAAGTAATTCATAATTGGCGGAGTAATCGCGTAACAATTAACCAAATTCAAATAACATACAGTCGAACTTCGTTACGTCTATCCCCCGTGGCTCTACTGCATGGCTCAACCAGTAGAGCGAAGGGAAATTTTACTTTCCCGTGACACTACTAGTAGTGCTACAGTTAGACTATGATTTTGAATTCGGTTAATAAGTGCAAAAAGCTAATAATATAGAATAGTTTATACTACGATTGATAAATTTTTCTGTCTTTCAAAACGGAGTCAAGGGTATCGTGGCCGCCGTATAATCACCGTATTAATAAATTACGTTTATTGCTGGACGTACGCTTCCACTATAGATCTGTAATAAGATTGGTGTCATCCACATCGACATCATCTTACTCACTATTTAAGCAACTGGAGCAGCTATGCCAGCGGCCCAGATGGCTCCGCTACTTTAAGGAGATAGATAGATTGCTTTATTGCACACCAAGAAATAAATACAAAGAAGAAACAAATAAACATAACAGTGTAACAATGGGCGGCCTTATCGCTGATAGCGATCTCTGCCAGGCAAGGAGATGGGCTGGCTTGGGTAGACATTGGGTGAAATGCACAAAACACCCTATGCGGGATGTCAGTGCAGGTCTTATCGCCCCCACATCGAATAAAAATAAGACTGGTGGAAGCTACTTGTATCCAGCGCGATTTCGCAGTCCTTATGAGTTTGTCCACCTTTAGGATGGACTTCCTACGCTATCTACGCTATTCTATCCGTAATATGGTATCTACTCAAGAACTTTTAATGAATATAAATGAATTTAAACTTACTGTGTTATGGCAAAGGGCCAAGGCAGA
Source organism: Hypomecis punctinalis (assembly GCA_949316475.1). Taxonomy (NCBI): domain Eukaryota; kingdom Metazoa; phylum Arthropoda; class Insecta; order Lepidoptera; family Geometridae; genus Hypomecis; species Hypomecis punctinalis. The sequence continues at coordinate 17,988,686 of OX438810.1, forward strand.
TGATAGCACTACCTATAAGCGAGAAGCCTATACCCAGCAGTGGGATAAATAAGGCAAAGAAGGCTGTGGGTGAAGATGATGGTGATGTGTTATGTTCACAGTTATTTAAACCAATCCACTAGGCTTTGTCGGTAACTTGGTGAAGGGAAGTGAAGTGCAATCAATGTAAATTTTGAACACAGCGTAGATACTTCATTCAAATGCAACTAGATGGTCTTATTTCATGCATTTCATTCAAAGTAACTCCTTCTAGTTTCTTCTATGTTCTACGGTAGAAATACACACTAGCAAAAAAATAAAGCGACAGACCGCGAGCAATCTAGTGATTGAGAACGTGCTGCACACACCAGGGGGCGCTTTAGTAAGGTTACAGAATAAAAACTAGTTGGTATGGCGCGGTGGTGTACAAAATTTATACGTTCATAGAATTGTTGGTTAGTATAAATACAATCTAGACTAGGTGTTTCTCTAGACAACGGCCATATAATCTATGTCCTAGAATCTAGGAATGTTTCTTTGTTAAGAATATGCACATATTCTAGAATATCACTCACCATTACACCCAATATTTACAATAGGACTAACCTCGAAATCACGAAACAAAAAGCAGCCGTTCCATACAAAAAGCTTATCGACTCTTGACATAGTATCATTGGAACATCTGATTTTGTTTCGCGATTTAGGGGATAAAGTAAAAGTTGGTCATAATATAATATGAGTACAATGATATTCTAGAATTTAAGTATACGCTTTCTGGAAAAAAACAGAATAATATGAGGTTATGTAGAAATCTGTATAGTATATACCACCACCTTTATGTACTATGTAATCAATGCAAAATGTGTGGTATAAAACTTTCATCTAAGTTGAGTTTGTTGAATAGAGTTGAATTCTGAGATTTAATCACCTGATGCTTTAAATAGGTACCTAAATGATTGGACTAACAACTATAGCTCATTTTCCTATGTTAACTATATCGAAGCATATTCTCACGACGACGAGGTTCGAGCTGCAATATTGTAGTTTCCAGCGCCGACCGGGAGATAATTAATGTAATTAATGGGTTTGTTTCGAGTCAGGTCGCGTTGCAACGTTCGTTATCAGACACGCTGCCAAAACTGCAGTGTGCTAAGATTGTTCCAAGCAATAAATAGGAGTATATGGGATAGATTCTTGTATACAATCTCTAGAAATACTTAACGTCTGTAACGACAAAAACGAGAGGTGTTATAAATTTGACTTCTGTGTCTGTACGTTAGCATCAATGTTCTGAAGGGACCAATTTTAATGTGTTTTATTCGTTTTCATTCGTGATGAAATTTTGATGTCATTATATTAACAAACTAGTTAATTTTCCCAAGTCATCTATATAATTTCAACAAAGCTCAAGCTGCAAGCCCGTAGTTTCCAGTAGCGAGCAGGAGATAATGTAATTAATAGGTTTGTTCCGAGCCGGGTCGCGTTGCAACGTTCGTTAAAAGACACGATGGCAAGACCGCAGCTAGCTAAGATTGCTCCAAGCAAGTAATACGAGTACGAGTAGGTAAATGGGATAGTTTACAATCTCTAAAAATACTTAACGTTTGTTATATCGAAGACAAAATATGAGAGATGTTATAAATTTGTCGTTTGTATCTGTGTATGTATGCTATCATCAATGTTGAGAAGGGACCTATTTTAATGCGTTTTAATTTGTTTTCACTGATGCCTTTATATTATCAAACTAGGCAATTTTCCCACTTCATCTATACGCAGCGTATTCTTAATAAAGCGCAAGCTGCAAGCTCGTATCTTCCAGTAGTGCACGGAAGATAATTAATGTAATTAATAATGGGTTTGTTCCGAGTCAAGTCTCGTTGCAACGTTCGTTATCAGACACGCTGCCAAGAGACTGCAGCGAGCTAAGATTGTTCCAAGCAATAAGTGGGATAGATTTCTACAGCCAGAACTACTATCTTTTGACTGTATTTATAAACCAAGTCGGACTAGCTACACATTTTACTTCTAGAACGACTGTGCCAATTTTTTTTTAAATCTTTAATATGTTGAATTCATCTTCTAATCGAATAGCTATCCCGCGCTATGTTTACTTTATCTAAATAAACAATAAGCCCGATTGCAGAGGCGTCAGCGTAAATTTAATAGCAACGTAAAAAGCGTTCTCTCTATCGAATGCCTAAAGTGAAAAAGAAACAGAACTATGCTATTTAGCGAATATAATTACGATGGCGCCTCTGTAATCGGGCTTATTATATCATTTTCCTATGTTATATTTATACAAGCGGATTGTCAGAAAAGCTGACGATGTTCGAGCTGCAATATTGTAGTTTCCAACGGCGAGCGAGAGATAATTAATGTAATTAATGGGTTTGTTCCGAGGCGGGTTGCGTTGCAACGTTCATTATCAGACACGCTGCCAAGACTGCAGTATGCTAAAATTGTTCCAAGCAAGCAATAAATGGCATACATTCTTATCTTAAATTACTAGGTTTCTTATCTTAAATTAGTAGTATCTTCCTCTGTAATCCGTCCTTTTGTTAATTTTGTATATTGAATAAAATTGAGTTTGTTACTCCATTTCTAATTCAAAACCGTCTAATTTTTTGTCATATGATCTTTGATTTTGTTGGATTGTTCTCCGCGAATTGCAAAATAAGTTAGTCATATGGTAAACGCAACTCAATCCTAACGCAATCTTTGATATTCCTAGTAGGTATTTGGGATTTCAGCTGTGATCTTGTAGCTTCCACCAGATAAAGAAATATAATAAATAATGTAAGTAATTAATCAGAGTAGTTCCGCGCTGGGTCCTTTATCGGTCCACACGCGGCCAGATGGTCTAGAGGACAAATTCTATACTTATGAATATACCTTCCTCTACATAGATAGTGTTTATAGAGATGTTTACTAGATGTGACCAAGGTGTGACCGATTACTAAAGTTAAGCTAAACGCTTAGTACCTACGGTCAATTTATGGATGGGTGACGGCAGGTCTTCGTCAGTCATAATCGTGCAAAAAATTATCCGAGCCAAAACCCTGCCCAAGCTACGTAGTGGGCAGGCTTTTTAGTTAGTCGTAAGGCGATTGTAAGCCGACTACAACGCTGCGTGATGCCATATTGCTCAATTACAAGCACTAATTAGGTGGCTTATCGTCGAGATTCGAGAAAACGGCTCATTGTTAATTATTTGAGGAGTTCCTCGTGGACCAACTGCTTTCGCACAACTAGTTGAACATCCAAAATACGTATTTTAATGTAAATGTCAAAGTTGGCATGTATGACGGAGCTCGGACATTTTTTTACTACTTTCACTTAGAGTCGTTAGGACTTAAGGTCGTGGGTTAAAGCCGTGGTAGTCTAGTGGTAATGACACCGGCCTTACAATCGTGACGTCATAGGTTCAATTCTCGGTCCCGTACCAATGAGTTCTTCTGAATTTATGTACAGAATTTTACACCACTGGCTTTTCTGTGAAGGAAAACATCGTGAGGCAACCTGCATACGTTCGTAGAAGGAATTCGATGGCGTATGTGAATCCACCAACCCGCACTGGGCCAGTGTGGTGGATATGGCCCAATCACCCTTCGTGGGTAGGCCTACGTCCTGCAGTGGACTATTAAAAAAAAGGCTGGCACAGTACAGTACTTAGTGTCTGTTGCGCTGTAGATATTTGCTCGAAGCGGTAGGTGTCATATACAGGCATATTCACTTGAAGTGTGAATTGAAGGCCTAATTTATTTTGACTGAACCTTAAATTTAGCCAAATCAAGGACCAGCCACACGTTTAAGTCAAAGTTAAATCAAAAGTATTTATTCGTAAAAATCACAGATCTTATAAAAACTATAGTTTAGTTTAGGTATGTTGTTTTTACTTTCGCGGTTTGAACAGAATCAGAATCAGAATTTCTTTATTGCATAAAACTGAGTAAACAAGATCTTAAAACTAAAACGTCCTGACAGCTTACCCATTGCGGGCGCGCAACAAATAGATTTGTTATATACATTAGGTTCAAATACATAGCATATGATTAACATACAAATCAAATACATAGCATATGATTTATATAACACATTATTATTGTATACTACGGGACTAATCGCGCAATAAAATTACGAGATAAATAAATACCTCTTCATCCCGACGTTTCCGCCGAGTTGCATCGACCGTGGTCAAGGGTAGACTACCCGTGATCAATAGTGAATAGTTTAGGTATGCAGAGTAACGTTATGAATGTTTTATGTTTAATTTTTAAATGAAATAATTTTATAAAAGCTTACCAAAATTCGTGAAAGAAGTAAGTTTTACTCCTATTTTATGCTTCCGCTGTACATAGATTTGTTATACGAAAATCAGAGTATCAGAGTAGAGACGTTACTTGAAATAAAAACTTGTATCTCGACGGACGGACTACATTGAAATATTACGGAAGAAGGAGCACAAATTATGTAGATGCAAGGGACGTTTATGAAAAATTGTTGCGAGCCACAATTTTTAATTTAATTTCGCCGTAACGGGATTGCGGGACACCACGCAACACCTTTTTAATCTTGCCGTCTTAGATATTGTTATGCTTCAAGCAAATATCTAAAGAGCCACAATCCCTAAGTGAAAGTAGTCAAAAAATGTCGGAGCGCCGTCATACATACCGACTTAGTACTTACTCTCTATTGAGCCGTTACCTAAAATCTTCAGATAATCTCACACTTCGTTTCCCTCGTCACAAAACATCTTTCTACGATTCTTCTTTCTCTGTGGAGGCAGTCAGACTTTGGAATGACTTACCTTTAGAAATTAAGCGTTCACCTTCATTGAACATTTTGCAATCATAATGCTACTTGTTCCTTTCGCTACTATTTTATAACGTACTAGCTGCCCACCCCGGCTTCGCCCGGATATGATTCGCAAAATGCAGACATTATAAGTATTGTGCATTTATATACCTACCACGTAATGTTGCTAAAGGTCATACACATGAACACCAACCAGATCTTCGATTCACGTGAAGACTTTCTCTATACTTGCAAAGTTGCCAATACATTCTGTAGGTCCTACTACATAAATCGTCGCTTAAATAGAGGTGGTATATCCGTATATAGCCGTGGTAATCTAGTGGTAGTAACATCTATCTTATAATCCTGAAGTGGTAGTTTCAAATCCTGATCCCATATCAATGAGTTTCTTTGGAACTTATCTACGCAATTTCACACCACTGGCTTTCCCGTGGAGGAACATATCGTGTGGCAATCTGCATCCTTACGTCTGTAGAAGAAACTGGATGACATATAGGAATCCACCAAACCGCACTGGGTCAGCGTGGTGGATATTATTTTGAAAAGGATTAATACCAAGATATAAATTAAGAGCCCTTTATTGCAGTGGCATTTCTATGTAATTTTTCAAATAAAAGAATACTTATTGTGGCTTAACTATAACAGTTAGACATATGTCACTAATTTTTTTGTACTTAAATGATTCGATAGTTTTCGCAGCGTACGCGATGTAAAGAATATTTTAGGTAATTTTTTACACCTTGGGATACATTATGGGAGTTATAGTAAGGATCCCTATTTTTTTAGGGTTCCGTACCTCAAACGCCAAAAAAAGAACCCTTATAGGATCACTTTGTTGTCCGTCTGTACGCCTGTCCGTCTGTCTGTCTGTCTGTCTGTCTGTCCGTCTGTGTATGTCAAGACTCTTTATCTCGGGAACGCGTAAAAATATCGAGTTGAAATTTAAACGGATATACGTATATCTATGGTCTGTTGCATTTGTGTAAAAAAAAACTTCTCAGTTATCTTTTAAAAAAGTTAGAGCCGTTTATGTCGTAAAAAACCGCATATTTAGCACTCACAAAAATCAAAACCTACAGGGTACTTCCCGTTGACATAGAACTATGAAATTTGGTGAGAAGCATTGTCTCAGAGTACACATAAAGGAATAAGTCTGAAAACTGTACATTTTTAGTTAAATCACTAAAAATAGGGCCTATGCATATAAAACTGTACATTTTAGTTAAATCACTAAAAATAGGGCCTATCACATAAAATATGGGCTTAAAAATTGAAAGTGAGTAAATCGTATCATGTAAGATATCATATATATTAACTTTATTAGCACATCCTAAACAGGTAATTATTTTAATAACGTGTTTGTACGGAACCCTCGATGTGCGAGCCTGACTCGCACTTGTCCAGTTTTTTTTAATATTATATTATGTATCTTTCTATCACTGAAATAATTTTTCAAATCGGTTCAGAATTTTTGAGCCTATTCGATGCAAACAAACAATCAAATATTTCCTCTTTATAATATTGGTATAGATTCGATTCGAGGTATAGATCGATAAACACGTCCGATAGCTGCTAATCATAAAGTCCTGGGGAGAAGCGCGGCCTCCGACGCGTTATTTGTAGGCACGCGCCACCGGCCGGCCGGTAGGTACCTCCGCACCGCTATGTCCCTGCATTTTAAATCTGTAATATCTTCGGAAATATTAATTTAAATTACATGCTGTAAAGGACCATATTGATTTATATTGAATGGACAATGTATTGAAGGTACTTAATTGGATAAGGATTAATGTTGTGTTGCTTAAAATAACCTCCTAAATAATCCATTTTTTTTCGTAAAATTTAAAGGATAAAAATGGTTATTGTGGGTTATCCTTAAGAGATAGACATATACCATCGCGGACTTTTTTGTTGACCTTTTTAAGGTGTACAATACTGTAGTACATTATTTTGATTTATCTCGTGGGGTTCAGTCAGCGTTTGCAATGTAAGCGCAAAAAAATGTGTTTATTTACGACATCACATTAGAAACCTGTAAATTCATCAGTGTTTCTCTGCAAAATTATGCATGTATTATACATATAAACCATCCTCTTGAATCACTCTATCTATTAAAAAAAAGCGCTTCAAAATCCGTTGCGTAGTTTTGAAGATTTAAGGAAACATAGGGACGGACAGACAGCGACAGCGACTTTGTTTTATACTATGTAGTGATGTAGGTAATAGGTATTTATATATGTAGGTATATGTATAATTATATTTATATATTATCTATTATATAAAAGGCTTCCCTGAGTGACTGACTGACAGACAGCCTACAGCCCAAACCGCTTAAGATATGAGCTTGAAATTTGGAATATAGGTACGTTGAACGACGTAATGGAGCACTAAGGACGAAAATTTTGAACTTTCTACCTCTAAGGGGGTAAAACGGGCCCTTTTCGTTTGTATGTAACTTTTTATTCCCTGTACCGATTGACTTGAAACTTTGTTTAAGTGCTTTTCAAACAAAATAAAAGTTACGTTTTTTCCTGTTTTTCCGAATTTTCCTCATCTAAGGGGTCAAATAAGGTCCCAAAGTTGGTGAAAAAAGCGTCAATTACATCGAACCAGCTGAACGGTTATGGTTGAAAATTGGTATGAAAGAAGCACACAGCATGTTTTAATACAGGAACTAATAAAATCCAGGAAAATCTATAAGGTTCCTTAGGGATACGCAAAATTAATAAGTTAAGGCTACAGCTCAAACCGCTGAAGATATGTGCTTGAAATTTGGAATATACGTACATCGTACGACATAATGAAGCACTAAGGATGAAAAACGTACCCAATTCTAACTTACGGGGTAAAACGGGCCCTTTTTGTTTGCATGTAACTTCTTATTCCCTGTACCGATTGACATGAAACTTTGTATAGATGCTTTTGAGACTAAATAAAAAATATGGCTGTAACTGTTTTTCTGAATTATCCTTAAAAAAAATCCTTAGGGGTCAGATACGTCACAAAACATCAATGCGCTTTTTTAAATAATGTAGTATGTAGAATAAGATTATGATAATGATAGTTTATCTTTAAATGGGGCAAAATGGGTCCCCAAAAGTTTACGATTTTTTTATTTTGTGAGCCAATAGTCTTAAACTTAGCGCACATATGGATCAATATAGGTATTTTACTATGGGATCAACCCTGACAAGTGAAAATTACCTACATTTCCCATACATTTTGTCGCGGGTCGATGAACTTTTTGTGTTGAACAGCTGATTTTATTTACGTGCTTTTGGGGTTGGTACCATTGTAAAAGTTAATCAAATTATGAGTATAATAGCATCCTAGAACATGCCTGACTAGAATTACGACTTGTGTGCCATTTTTTCATTTGCCTGGAAAATTAAATTTCTAATGACTTAATGAAACATGTCGAATACCAGTACCGGCCTTAATTAATAGTGCACTACTGAAAATAGGTACTACGGATAGCACTACGGATAATAGAAACAGGTGGGTCTGAAGATGAACATGAACAAGACGAAAGTCATGTGTAATTCCCATGTTTCACCTACCCCGATTTCTGTTGGAAACTCGGTTCTTGAAGTCGTTGACTCGTACGTCTACCTAGGACAAGTAGTCCAGTTAGGTAGGTCCGACTTCAACAAAGAGGCCAATTGCCGAATTCAACTCGGCGGGGCAGCGTTCGGAAAAGTGCGTAGTGTCTTCTCGTCCGACATACCCCAGTGCCTCAAGTCGAAAGTTTTCGACCAGTGTGTGTTGCCAGTGATGACTTATGGCACAGAAACGTAGTCTCTCACTATGCGCCTTATTAGTAAGCTCCAAGTAGCCCAACGAGCTATGAAGAGGGCTATGCTCGGAGTCTCTCTGCGAGATCGAATCATTAATGAGGAGATCCGTAGAAGAACCAAAGTTACCGACATAGCCCAATGGATTGGCAAGTTGAAATGGCAATGGGCAGGGCACATAGCGCGGAGGGCTGATAACCGTTGGGGTTGAAAAGTTCTCGAGTGGAGACCATGTACCGGCAAGCGCAGCGTAGGACATCCACCCACAAGGTGGACGGATGACCTCATTAAGACCGCAGGATCGCGCTGGATGCAAGCCGCTTCCAACCGGTCTTATTGGAGATCCATAGGGGAGGCCTATGTCCAGCAGTGGACGGCCTTCGGCTGATGGATGACTGAAAATAGGCCTATCCGCGAAGGGTAATTGCGCCATATCAATCACGCCGGCCGAGCCGGGTTGCTGAATTCACATAGGACATTGATTTTTTCTACGTACGTACAGGTTGTCTCAATGTTTTCCAGCAATGAAAAGTGAAATTTCTTACATAGTTACTCATACAATTATTATTATTGGCTCCCTCGGTGGCTCAGTGGTTTGTGATCCTGACTCCTTTTTTTTTTTTTTTTTTTAGCCAGGGGAAATCCTTTATGGATACCACCACACCTCGTGGGCAGGCGGGTGGTTATGTGGGAGTCCCGCCACTGGTTGGTATACCCACCAAAAGGTGTTCCTCCACTGCGCCTGGTGTCGGGGCTACGGGCACGCTTGCGCACTCCTCCGCGGCACCCGACAGCGCTGGCCCAAACCGGGCCCCACCTCGGAGCGTAGGCTCCCTCTAGAATGACGATGTGCCGAACACCAGACACGTCGTCATCCACCACCTGGGACCAACCAGCACTGGGCGTCGGACAGCACCCGTATCCGACAGCCCTGGTCCCGATGCAACGGGTCAATTAAAGTGGCCCCGCGCCTGCCACTACGGCTGCAGAGGATAGGGAGAGCGGCCATCGCGATACCGACACGTCTCTTCCCCTGCAGCCCCACCGCCTCCGCCAACACGTTGGCGGCACCCGTTAGGGCCGCTGGCAGGATGGATAGGCAGCGGCTTCCTCGCCGCCCGTCCATCCCGCCGCCGCCCCCGCCTCGATGAGCTCGGCCGCGGTATCGCAACGAGCGCGACACCGCAGTCCTCCTCAGTCGGCGAACCAACCTACTGGCCAGCCTCTACACGGGTTTGGGGAAAAACCCGGAGAGGCGGCCCCACCTCGGGTTCCTCTTCGTTCACCATGGCCCCGTGTCAACCATGGCTACTAAGCACCCCCGCCACGACAAGGCGGGAACCCACTCGGGGGGGTGATCCTGACTCCTGGGTCAAAGAGGCGTAGGTTCGATTCCCAGGGCAAATATTTATGTGGTGTTCATATGTGTTTGCTCTGTGTCTGGGTGTTATTAATGTATTTTTATTTATTTGTTTAACACTTTCTTGCACACCATTTGTACAAAAGGAGGACTTAACGTTAAACAGCATTATCTGCCAGTCAACCTACAGGTACTTGTATATGTAGTATATCAGTCTCTGCCAGCCAAATCACAAAATTTGCTTAGTTTGGGATCAGAGACCGTGTGTGAGATGTCCCCCAATATATATTTTACATATTTATTTATTATTGAGTTCATTTCAGAAATTCGGCAATCTATCATCCAAAAATTCACGTACTCTGTAATAAGCTTTAGATACAAGTAAATTAAATAACCATATACTGAGACAATTTCGGGATTTGGCCACAGAACGCGATGAATGGAAGGAAATGGGGGAGACCTTTGCCCAGAAAAGGGACAGCATAGGTTGAGAAAAAAAAAATACTGAGACAATTCAGGCTAAACCGTGGGCATTATTTTGCAAGCAATACGATAATAGGCTCAGTTATGAAGACGCCATGGTAAATATAATAACAACATAAAAAGTGTTCTCTCTATCGAATGCTTAAAGTGAAAAAGAAACAGATATAATTATGATAATTATGATAATTAGCTATTATAATTACGATGGCGCCTTCATAATCGAGCCTAATGCGGGCTTAACCACGAGCTACTATTATTTTAAGTAAGTGCCAAGAAAACGCGGGCCTAACTGTGGTTTTTATCATTTTAAGCAGTTACAAAAATAACGCGTGCCAGACCGTGGGCTATTATCATTACAAGTAATACAAAAACGCAGGCTAACGGCATGCTATTATAATTTTAAGGATTTATTAAGACAACACGGGCCAGACCGCGAACTATTAGATATTATTATAAGCAAATGCCTAGATAACGCGGGTTGAACCGCGGGCTGTTATTTTAATCAAGTAAGTATTAAAACAACGTGGGCCAAACTGTGGGTTATTATCATTGCAAGTACCTAATTATTAACACAACGCGAGCTAAACCGCGGGCTATTATCATTTCGAGCAAGTATTAAAACAATACGGGTCAGACCATGGGCTATTATCATTGTAAGTAATACGACAATGCAGGCCATATCGTAGTCCATGCTGCGTGCTATAAATAACCATCTTAAGCAAGTACTAATAATACGCAGGCCAAACCGTGACCTATTATCATTATAGGCAAATACTGTTACAATTTTGACCAAACCGTGGGCATTATCCTTGCAAGTAATTTTAAGCAAGTATTAAGACAACGCGGGCCAAATCGCGGACTATTAGATATTATTATAAGCATGTACAAAGACAACGTAGATCAAACCGCGGGCTATTTTCATTTTAAGTAAGTACCTATGTACTAAGACAACGCGGGTGAAGCCGCGGGTTTTAAGCTAGTATGGTATATATGTGAATATATTTAAAACTTAGATTGAATTAAGTATATTTAGTTTATTATTTATAGGTGTTTTCTTTGTTAATATCTATTTAAGGCCACTATTTCTTGTTCTTGTCGGTTCATATTGGTGCAAGGTTGCCTGGAAGAAATTGCCATGGGTGATAATGCCGCCACTTTATAATCATATTTTTTGTCGTATATGTGTAAATAGTGTTTATTTTTCATATTGTGGTTGTAAATAAAGAGTTTTGTCTGTCTGTCTGGCTTTCTTAGATACATTACATATACCTTAAATGATTCACTATGAGTCTATGACTCATTTTTTCGGATCTCGACGTTATGTCTCCTAAATAGTGTTTCTAACCGAGCACTTTGGCATCGCGCGGCATTGTACTCAGCTTGCAATCACATTACAACTAACTAAAAAGTCTGACAACTACGTAGCGTGGGCAAGGTTTTGGTTCGGACACTTTTTTGCACGATTGTGACTGTATAGATATTTGCTCGATGACTTGATGTTAAAAAATATTCATTGCACGTTGCGCTAACTTGTGCACTTAAAAGATTTGGAATGCAGAAGTTAATTATTTCACATAGGTAAGTCACTTTACTTTTATATTTATTTTACATTATTTTGTCTCATTATTGACAAAATTAATTCTTTAATGGAACCGGGGTTTGTAGAAATAAATGCCTGTATTCAAATGTGCGACTTGAACAACTGTGGCTCGTTCAGACGCCGTTAATGTGTCATTCGAACCACGGCAGCGCTCATTTTGTTGCAATATACAATAAAATATTTGTACGATTCACGGTTTCAATGAAACACGCTTTTTGAAATGAAATTACGATTTCCATTAATTAATTAATGAATTCCAGCCCATTCGTCATAACACGGGGTGCTTCCGCAAATGAATGCGTGAAATACAAAATTGATATCGACGGGAATCGTCGTCATTATTGGAATGGGAAAATTAATTGGCGTTTACAATTTTGCTTTTCCCATTTCAAATTATTGATCATTAAAAGTTCTTCTTTTTATAAAAAGAAAATATATTCATTTACACATATGGAATGTTAGTCGAAAGGGTCGAGGATTTAGCACATTTGCTCGATAAGAAGCTTACACCTTAAGTTAGTTACGTAGATGCGTATAGATTATTACATAGACTCTATATATAGCCTCTATATTATAGAGGCTCTATTTCACTAGAATTTCAAAGCAGCCCCATGCCGTATTAAAACTTTTAAAATCAACTTCAGAGACACGCCCAGTAACGTATCCTACATACAGATGGTGACATAAATTTTTATAATTTTTTATTTGGCATCATTTCAGCCTCACTATTTTGATAATGCTAATAAAGACGAGGAATCACGATAGGCAGAAACACTTCTACCTACCTAAATGTCGCGTCGACATACTTAAGACATTTAAAATCCATATTAGTAGGTAGTAGTACTAAAAATCATGACGACGCAATGAATCGAAAACCTACAAAAAATTATATATCCAAGCCAAATCACATGTTATATTATTTTTAATAATTTTCAGGCAACATATAAAGTCTTGCGCAAACTCTCGAGCACTTTTTTTGTAATTCAATAACATAGAATTATCTCAAGGTTCAACAGATTCGTCAATTTTACATCCAATAATAATTTTCCCGACTAGTCTATTTCACGGCTAACTTTACTCTGTCCGTAACATGGTCCCTAGAGTCCTCACCCGGCAGATATTTACCCGGCCCGTATTGGACGTGTCATATTACTCGAAGCTCCAGGTGATTTACTCGTATTGAAAAGAAAAATGTACCTACCTTGCATTAGCGAACTTATAAACTACTAGCTGACCCGGAGAACTTCATTTCAGGCAAATTATAGCCTATGTGTTATTCTGATGTAAATATAAGCTTTACTTTTGCTAAGTTTAATATCAATCCGTTCAGTATAGTTTTTGCAGGAAAGAGTAACAAACATCCAGACAAACTCAAAAACTTTCGCGTTTATAATATTAGTTTGACTAGCAGACCCCTGCAGCGCCATCTGCTGCATTTGTGAATCTAAACCATCCAGGGCGAATCCAGTGGTCTCGAACGAAAAAATGCGAAAAAGGAACTACCAAAAAAAGCGGTATATTGGTACCAAAAATCGGTATGAGAGTATTTTCAGGTTTAAAACTATAAATTACGTACTTTATGTAGACTGAAGTGATAAATCTTTAAGGGAGTCCCCAGTTGAGTATCAGCGGAGTATGATCACCACGCAAAGAGTAAAGAGCTTATAACATATACAATATTTTTTTCGTTTCGGCTCGCTGAATACTTGTAATTTCGGTAGAAAAAAAAATTGTCCCAAAGACAACTTTATAGATGCCAAATCGGTAGATATACCAAAAAAATCGGTAGGTTCGAGACCACTGACAAGAACTCTAAATCGCCGTAAAAACAATTACTATGCCTCTACTAGTCTATTTCCCGGATAACTCGGTCCGTAACATGGTCCCCAGAGTCACGGCGGATATTTACCCGGCGTCCCGATCGTGTCATGTTACAGGAGGTGCAGCCTCCCATGTGCTTTATTGAGGAAAATGTAACTGCCAAATATATTATCTAGAGCTGAGCATTTGGATTATCTTTCCTGACCGTCGATCTGACCTTCAAGGGTCTGTGAATGATCCAATTGCTTTCTATGTAGTAGTAGTAGATTTGTTAAAATACCTTAGAATTGTTTAATATCTTTCACATGCTTTTATCTAATTTCACCTGTTCGATGTCTTCAATACTTGCAAATTAAATTTGACTCGCTTCTCGGATACCGATTAAGGTGAAATGTTGCGCATATGTGTAAATCGTGTGTCAATGCAATATTATGATGACATGGTGCTGATTTGATGATGGAGCTGAAAGGTGACTAAAGAAACTATGCAATGAAACGACACAACCTCATCGAGTTTGGGCTAATTTGATTCGTCTTGACCAGTTTTTTGTCTTTTAATGGTAACCAGGATCTGATGATGGAGCTGAAAAGTGGTCATAGGAACTTTGTAATCAAACGACGCAACCACATCGAGTTTCGGCTCGTTTTATTCGTCTTGGCGTGTATACTTGTTCAATAGAAGCTTGTTTTAAAAAATATTTAAATATAATTCCTGTTTAACTATGACTTTAGACTTTTTCAATACTAATTGCTTTGCGATGGACGCAGGTCGCAAACTGCACAATACCCCTGTGGTCCCGTCCCGGCGGTGTCACGTTACGAGAGGTCCCCGGGCGCCCGCGCGTGGAGGGTCTGGGTAATTAAACCCGCTTTATTGCTTCCTTAAGCAAACTGATGAGCGCTGCGGCTATGGCTATTTTAGATGTATTGATGACCGGTCCGGCAATTTCATGGAGAGTGGTTAAAAGAAATGTTATGCTCTTTCACACCATTGAGCCACGATCACGTAGTATTTCTTAAACGAAATTTTGGGAATTTTGTTACCTTAATTTCTGTGGTAGGTAACTTATATTCGATCAAAATCATATTATTTCAGTGCTATCGTCGGCCTCAGCTGTATGATTTTAAATACCATTGTCACGCAAAATGTTACGTTATGTATGTAAATGTATTTTTCGAGGCACACTTTTTGTCATAACCATTGATTACATTTTGATTCCTAATTATATATTATGTGCGCTTAAAAAACACCAAAAAAAATGGTTCAATAGAACAATGTCACCTTGCCAAAACTCCCTATCAAGATCTTTACCTAACATCAATTGAGTAAGTGGGCCACTAACTTCCCAAACATTTTACAGCCCACTAAACATGTCCTGAAAGCCTGAATATTAAGACGGTGACATCTATCCGCCCGGTATGAGGTCCTTTACCACGGGTGAGCTATCTCCTATAATGAGGACGGCCCTTAACAGAATCTCATAAGCAATCCCCGGAATCGTGGTGATTTGTCCGGACTTTGGCACAGTGGAATTTTATAAGTACCTCATCTATGTCCACATAGCAGATGTTTCTTTATATGACAGACATATGGATCATGATCTTTTTGTCGGGGACTGACTTTTGGTCCAAGTGCAATCTGAGACTACAAATCTACAGTAAATAGCTACGTTCTAGATAAACATGCTCGCGTGTACGCTATATAAGTGAACCCTAGGCGAAATTTCTGCCTAAGATCAGCCACGATGTGGTCAAACGCGCAGCTTACTAGAAACCTATTCTGGGATGTAATAATAAATTGTACTCATCACTCACAATTTGTGACCAACTTTTATCGGGTGCCATGATAAAAGTGGGGACGTTAGGACTACGAAATTGGAAAAAAAGGCCTGCAACATTTCATGTTTTTTAATACAACAGTGACTTACAAATTTACAATGTGGATGGAACTGCCTGCAAATATTTGTCTGTTTAGAATTTGCAGTTTCAGGTTATAGTAAGTTGGTCATACAATTGTAAGTAAGGTAGAAGTCGATCTTTTTAAACCGATATCGTGACCATGCTAAGTATTGTAGTTAGTTTTTATTATGTGCCCCTATTTGTACCAATATGTAGTATAAATTGGGTAAAAATTTCATGCGCTCTATTAGATTAGCGCAAGCAAAAGGAACATCTCTTGGCGTCGAGATCTTTATTTCCATACATTATTTTTATATTATACATATTGCACTAGTCATAATATATATTACATTTTTTAGGGTTCCGTACCTCAAACGGAAAAAAAACGGAACCCTTATAGGATCACTTTGTTGTCCATCTGTGTGTATGTCAAGACTCTTTATCTCGGGAACGGGTAAAGATATCGAGTTGAAATTTGTACTGTCCACACATATATCTATGGTCTCTTGCAGTTGTGTAAAAGAAAAACTTCTCAATCATCGTTTGAAAAAGTTAGAGCCGTTTATGTCGTAAAAAACCGAATATTTCGACAATCACAAAAATCAAATTCTACAGGGTACTTCCCGTTGACTATGAAATTTGGCGAGAAGCAATGCAGAGTACATATATAGGAATAAATCTGAAATCTGATTTCAGATTCATTAAAATCATAAAAAAGAGGCCTCATAATTCACAAAATATGGGTTCAAAATCCAAAGTGAGTAAATCGTATCAAGTAAGGTATCATATCAAAGAACTTCATTAGCACATGCTGAAACAGGTTTTAATTATTTTGACAATGTGTAATTTTAGATGTATGACGAGAAAAGTGAAAAAGAAAACTTTTTTGTCGATGGTTATAGTATAGAGATTTTAACAACTTACTTCCCAATTTTGTTAAATTTCCTGGATTTTTACGGAACCCTCGATGTGCAAGCCTGACTCGCACTTGTCCGGTTTTTTTATTTAGTCATCATGCCTAATGACGTGACATAGATTATTTATTATGTATTAAAAAATGTTGACACGCATTATTTCTTTTGTCAATTAAACAAAAATTGATGAAGATATAGCCTGTCAAAGTTCCGCGCGACGTCACCAGTATTATACAAATGTATAGACTTTCATGAGAGACTTGGCGTCACGACCCCCACACCCAAACATCGACAAGTTGTAGCGTTGTCATTTGTTGTTTTATTAACAAAAGAAAAACTACGTGTCTAATATTTTTTGATAATCTAACTCGCGGAAGAATTATAATAATGATTTTTATTTTTCGCTTTATTTTCCTAAGCTTTATTTTCTTTCTAACCCGGTTCTCTTCTAACCCGGTTTTTAAAATCATCTGAGAATCTTAAACTTGACTTTCCTAAACATAAGACAAACTTTTACGCTTCATCTTTTACTGTGGAATCTGTTAGATTATGGAATGAGTTACCGGTGGATATCAGACGCACCCCATCACTGAATGTTTTCAAACAAAGAGTTAAATTGCATTACCTGTCTCCTTAGGTACATTATTGTTTCTGCTCGCTTTATATATTTATTTATTTAAGTAAGTATAAGTATTAATAGAATGTAATTATATAAGTAAGTTTATTTTTGTATTATGTAATACATGTATGTTTATGTGTCTAGGTAGGCATATATATTTATTTCAATAAATATTATTTATTTATTGGTTAGGTGTTAGTATTGCTTATTTTTTGTTTGTTATAAGTGTTCATTGTTTATTTTTTTAAATCTTTTTTGCTAAGGCCGCTGTTTTAGTTAATGTGCTATTTCCTGTCCGTTCATGGTTGCCTGGAAGAAATCGCTTGAAGCGATAAGGCCGCCATTTAGTAAGTATAACTAATGTTTAATGTTTTTATTTTTCATGTGTTTGTATTGTATTTGGTAAAGCTAATAAAGGATTATCTATCTATCTATCTATTTTTTGTACCCAGTCATCACGCCTATTGCATACTGGTCATAATTATTACGCTATGTAGTAACACGGACCCTGCGACCCGCCACACGCTCGACTGACTTTTATTTGGACTCTACCGGGCTGTAAGCAAGACTTTTAATAGCGGAAATGTTTTATGCGTCTGTTGACGTCTCCGCCGAGTCTTGCTTGTGTAGATTTTATCAAGCTCATTCACGGTATCTATGTAAGTTTTGCATATTGACACAACCTTACCTAAGTATAATCCCAAAATTAGCAGCCCCGTATCTGCATTTTTCGAAAATTATCTACAATATGAGTAGTTTACTACTTACAATGTTAAAAATGACTATTATAGACTTCTTGGACACAAAAACTGATTTAACTGTTTGGAATATACAATGTGTTTGTCTACCGGTGTCGGAGTCTTAAGCGGTGACATCTATGGCAAATTTTGAATAACTTTTACTGTGGGATCAACTCTGAAAACGCAAAAAAACAGCTATTCCATACATTTTGCTTACTGCTTAAGGCTCCGACACCGGTAGACAAACACATTGTATAGGTAGAAGGTAGATATAAGTAATTAAACTTTACTCTCTAAGCCTTGTCTACATATACAAAAATATGTAAAAAAAAACTTTATCTATTAAACAAACATCGTTATTGCTATTATTTATTGGTATATATTTTATTTTATTAAATAACCGTAATATATCAATCTAAGGTATGTGAGTAGCGTAAAATTTAATTTTTGTAATTTAGTGTATTTTTTAAACTTTAACCAATAATTACTTAGTTTCAAGGTCAGTTAAGTACATACAAGATGTAAGAGTAATAATCTCCACCTTTGATAATCAACTAAATAGTATAAAGCAAAACCGCTATTGTTGTGTCTGTCTGTGTATCCGACTATATTTTCCAAACCAGACAACTGATAAGAATGCGGCTTTCACTATCTTGTAGAATATTTCTTCTGAAAGATTTATGGCTATAGTTCATCCGTAACCGGGCGAAGCCAAGACGGGCAGCTAGTATAACATTAAACATTGATGAACTCTTATCAGCAACTAGTTCTTTCAATGCCATTTAACCCTCTTCCACGTGTTTTTACATCACACGAAGTGTAATGAAAAAGTCCAACCTTCATTCATAAGTAAGTCCAAGTCCAAGCTACGTTATTCATTATGGTTTTGTAGTGCAAAAGGAGCAAGATGTGGAATTGCAGGGACGCCACTGCGCGGCCCGCAGTGAAATATTCAGCGCGACCGCTGCTGGCTTATTCATGCGCCATCTGTTGTCTCGGCTTGTTACCTGCGCCCTGAAATGCTAATAGGGCTACCACCAAAAACAAATTTAGAAATCATATTCATTTGTTGTTTATTTAATGTTTTGAAATGGGACCAATCGCGCTCTAAAATTACGAGATAAATAAATACCTCATCATCCCGACGTTTCGAACATGTTGCATCGATCGTGGTCACGGGTATAATCCGACCACTTAACTTAACCTGTCTCAAAGCCCGATTACAGAGGCGCCATCGTAATTATAATAGCTAAACAGCATAGTTCTGTTTCTTTTTCACTTTAGGCATTCGATAGAGATAACGCTTTTTACGTAGCTATTAAATTTATGCTGGCGCCTCTGTAATTGGGCTTTCAGTCCCCTTTGTCATCTCCCCCGGCGCCCCTGTACCGCGCAGGCGAGGACTAAGTTAACCGGTCGGATTATAGACCACAGTTTTAGTGTGCGGTTAGGTTAGTCCCTTAGTATACACAATAATAATCAAGTTCAACTTTTAGAAAACAAAAACATTTCTTTTTGCCAACAGCAGCAAAACGTGAAATTACAGGGACACTATTTTCTATCACTCGGGCTCTGGACTCATGACGCTATCGGCCTGCAGCCCATATGTGGCCTGTGGACAGTGAGCCTGATAATTGAAAATTCTAACGGCCTTTGACCGGTAACTTAGAAAAATATTCTTATGTTCACAAATTTCTGGAAAAGAGAAGGTTATTTGCGTTTACGAGACGAGTGTACCTAACCGTTCTACAGCCATGATCTACAATACAATTTATCGCGTGGCAGCCCTGGCGATGAAGCAACACGTGCACGCATAAATTTGTCGTAGCTGTTGTACAGTTGTACCAACGACTGTCTTGTTTGCGGCCCGCTACTCTTGTACTTCTGAGAATGAAACCTTATAATGCTTAGTACGCAACAGAATACCGATGAAGGTTGCCTGGAAGAGAGTTTAGCGCTAAAACCTCTTTTTGCACAGTGCTTTTTTGTGATAAATTTACGGTAAATTACTGATTTTGTGATCTAAAAAGTTATTTTATATTGTAATATATAATACTAATAATACGTCTATATACCTACACCTACTTAAATATTCAATGAGATGTACCTACACTTGTTGTGCTCAAATATTTAAATTACTTATATCAATCAGCCAGTGGTCTGCCCCCCGACCGCCTAAGCAACAGCAATCGTGATAGCAATCGTTTATGACTTCATTTTAGTCATTTGGCACCGCCTATGTGACGTTAGCCATCAATTGCTTTGCGCGGATTGCGAAAGCAATCGTTGAATGAACAACTTTGATGGCTAACGTCACATAGGCGGTGCCAAATGACTAAAATGAAGTCATAAACGAATGCTATTACGATTTCTATTGCTTAGGCGGTCGGAGGGCTGGTCAGCAATCGGTAAGACCATAACAAATTCGCACATAAAAGGAAATTTCAGAATTACATAGATTGGAGTTTATGTACCTCATACATAAAAATCTTATTAGTTTGCATAAATACAACCTCAGGGCACTGAAGAAACAATCATTGTGGTCAATAAATTGTCAACAGAAAGTAAATAAAGCTGGAAACATACTAGGTATCGGACGCGGCTGACAGTCGCGACTGAAAGCCGCGACATAGCAGTATGTCTTAAAACATCCGGCGCGCCAGATCTCTCTCGGACGTCCGAACGCTCAAGGTCAGCCCAAGGTGACGTCCGCGACTTATGTCCGATAGTGTGCACGGATCGGTGTACATTCATTGTCTAGATATCTATATACCTATCAGTCGCGTCCGTAAGCCGCGTCCGATAGTATGTTTCCAGCTTAAATCAACAAATAATCAAATTGTCAATGGCTATTTTTGATTCATAGTGTTTTCCAGTAAATATTTTCTGCAATGCTTACATATTAGTATCACAGAATAGGCCTTATTATACCTGATTAGTATTTATTTATGTTATAATTTTTATACTTACTAGTATAAAATATAATAAAATTAGGTCGCCAACAATGGCTACTGCTAGTAAAGGCACGAACTCCGAAGACTACTCTCCATCTGACACCGTCCAATCGCAGTCCACTTTCGACAGCACCGGCGGCAGCGGCGGCAGTGCTGCCAGGTCAGACATCAGCAAACCTGAACGAGAGGAAGACTTCACTAAAGACAATGGTAAGATCGTATAGGCCTGGGTGTCAGAATTTTTAAGCCGCTCGAAGGCCTCGGACATGGCTAAACGGTTAATATAACCGGCACCTAGAATTTAACGTGTCATCGGAGAAACGGTAGCGTTCATTATTATTATATACTACGGGACTACTCGCGCACTAAAATTACGACATAAATAAATACCTCCTCATCCCGACGTTTCGGCCGAGTTGCATCGACCGTGGTCAGGAACGTCGGGATGAGGAGGTATTTATTTTTCTCATAATTTTAGTGCACGATTAGTCCCGTAGTATAGAATAATAATGTGTTCAAATCGCAAAAGTTTACAAACAACGGTAGAGTTCAGTTTGAACGTTGCTTAACTTTGGCAATCGCTGACATACACCTAGTCAAACTACGCTATAAGTGCTACAAGACAATGGTGAGGATGCTAAACTTCATAATTTAGTTAAATTATATGCAATAACCCTTAATGTATCTATACTTAATCTGATAAGAAAGTCATTAGAAAAAAAATTACAATTAGATATCTACAATACCACAAGAAAGCGATCTGTACAAAGCAGCTATTGGATAGAAAGAAATTGCAATAAAATATAAAAATCAAGAAAAAAAACAAGAGAATGGACAGACAAAAGAACGTTTTGTTTATTTGACTGTAGGTATTTGGTAGGCTTGACGCTATCAAAAAATATCGGATAAATTGATGTTATTTTAACCATTCGAATACCACCAGCATTCGTATCATGATACCTACTAGTTGATTCGTCTTTATATCGCTTATTTACAACTTAATCAATTTCAGCCGCATCGCCAGTGGATCTAGAATGCATTATCCAAGAGGAGCGCATCACCAAGATCCTGGACGAAGCTGTCTACAAGACCATGCTGGCCATATGCCTGCCCCGGCTGGTCCAAGATGGGACGCTGGAGGGGGAGCTCAGTGAGCAGAGCTACGAGGAGATCATGTTTATCTACGAGCAGTACGCCAGTCAGACGTTCTCTGCTAGTCAATTGAACATGTCGGCGGTTGAGGATTTAAAGTCTGTAAGTGACAGACTCATTAACTTCATCACCATGACCATCTTCTTCTTCTTCGTGTTGATGGTTCTAGTATATAGTTCAGTTTTAATTACACAAATCTTGCTCAATAATAGGTGGCTGCCATCTCTGCACCCCCGTCATACCAAATAGACAAATTGTCTTTCCACCAATTTATCTTGCAAAAAAGTATAGATTGACGAAGCTGTCTTGAAGACGATGCTGGCCTGCCCCAGCTGGTCCAGGGTGGGACGTTGGAAGAAGAACTCAGTGAGCAGAGCTACGAGGAGATCGTGTTATCTACGAGCAGTTGATTCGCGAGTCAAACGTTCTCTGCTAGTCAATTGAGCATGAACCGGCAGACTATCTTCTTGCCAATGGTCTGGTGTATAGTTCAGTGCTACTGGTAATTGAACAAATTTTGTCCAGTACTTAACGATTGTCACCCTTGCAAGGAAAAGGAAAGAAGGAAGACAATTTGTCGATAAAGGTTCGTGGCAAATAGACACATTGTCTTTCGACCAGTATACCATGGAACAAAGTATGGATTGACACTGGACGCAGCTGTCTACAATACAATGCTGGCCATATACCTACCCCAGTTGGTCCA
This sequence comes from Hypomecis punctinalis, assembly GCA_949316475.1. NCBI lineage: Eukaryota > Metazoa > Arthropoda > Insecta > Lepidoptera > Geometridae > Hypomecis > Hypomecis punctinalis. The sequence continues at coordinate 18,011,521 of OX438810.1, forward strand.
AAATGGACGCTGGAGGGTAAGCAACTACACAAAATGCATGGAACTTGCGTCGTTCGTATGCATGTCGTCCAGGCCCGTCCGAGCTTGTTCCGTGCACATCCTGTTCTAACATAAATCAACCCCAACACGTAGTTCTGATTTTAACCAAAGAGTCATACAAAATTACAGCTTCGCTAGATCAAGATCATAATAGAAATGACATGTTTTACTTATCTTTATACTGTCACGTGTGGTAACGATGAATTACAAACCTTTTCAAATCTCTGCACATTGCAAAACAATATTTATTGTATAGAGATCAGTAACATTAAAATAATATGGAGAAATAATAACACTTTTTTTTTCTCCAACGTTGCAGGGTCACATGGCCATACAAAATCGCCTGAGTCCCGAAGAGGGGCATCTGATCTGTGTCCTCAACAGCTGCCCTTATCTAAAGCCGACTGTTCTTGAAATGATATATCAGGTAAATATCGACAGCCAAATGGAGACAAGAATCAACCAGACAAGAAATGTTTTCTTCTATGATTACTATCTTCTTGAATTTTGTCGATACATACTATATTTTACTGTCACGATTATTTTGCCTTGACCATATTCTTTGTCTTTCAGATGAAGAATTCACCAACAGAAGTAAGTTATTTTACTTTTTAAAGAATTACTAAACATTTTAAAATTCTAAAGACTTCTGTTAAAAGCGACTTTAATCGCGAAAAAAGTCAGCCTTTTCATCCGCTTTCCACTGAACTCAACTGTCCCTACTAAAAATTGATCATATTGAAAAATAATATATTTAACCTGAGCCGATGATTTGATAAAATAAATGTCCAGATTATTTAAGACATGTTACTGAAAAAAAAATGTATTTGCTATCTAGAAGATTCATATTTTGTCGATTTTTCAACAGGATATGCTTGTCCTTTTGGACTATCTGCTGGTTTTCGAGCAGTTTCGCGAGCTGTTCATCCGGCAGATGAGGTGGACCGCGGCCGAGGTCTGGCACGCCAAGATTCACACGAGGAAACTCGAGATTTCTAATACTAAACTAAAAGTGAAAATTGCAGGTAAGTATTGATTGAATTCTGTAGATTAGTATACGAGTATGATGAGACTTGCAAGCCAGTGTTGGCCAAAGTCCCCAATAAATTAGAAAGCAAAAAAAAATATAGTTACAAAATATTACATTTCTAATGAATACACCATTTCCCAAACTGGGTACAATAAAGCACCCGTATACTAATTTTTAATTAACATGTACCTAGTACCTAATTTATATTGTTGTTGTAAATCATATTAGGTAATATGTGTTTAAGATATGTATTTAAGATTTTTGTTTTCGAATTGTTAGCTGCACTATCGTAGTACGTAAAACCTGAAAAGATATGTCTGTTCTGGAAATAAATGAAATGAAATATAATTTTATTACTATCCAACCCACACTGAACTTGCGTGGTGGATATGGCCTAATGCCTTTTGTGGGTAAGCATAATTATGTTCAGCAGTGGCCTATTAAAAACCCGGTGAAGTGATTTAGGTAATGCAGATCATTTTTTATTATAATTTAAGTCCAGCAAACTGCGAGGTCCGTGTTTTTTATTATTAGATACTAGGTATATTTTATTTTTACTTTGTGCTGTGCAAGACTGTTTCAGTCTGATTAGGCATGGGTATAGTAAAAAAGTGGCATAACGATCATTGGTTTCTTTTTAATTGCTATATTTTTAACTATCTTTGTTTTAACAGAACTCAGCGAAGCGTTGATAAAAGAAAAGGAAGAGTTTGAAAAAACCTTGTTAGCGAGAGCGCAGATCATCGCAAACCTGGAACATGACCTACAAACGCAGAGCTTTGCGGCGGCACAGAAGTTGCGGAAAAACATGTATGTTTTACGTTCTCATAAGTTTCGTTAAGCTAACCACTAAAAAATTAACTAAACTATTTACTATAACTCTAATTAAAGAAACCGGAAAAAAAATCGATCAAAAAACTAAAAAGGAAATAAAACAGCTATTCCAAACATTTTGCCGAGAGTTAAAGAACTTTTTGTTGGGAACAGATTTTTTCACGATTTTGACCTCATAGTAAAAAATTTCATACAGATTTATATTTATACATTTATATTTACTTATTATAGGCAGGTATACCTATTTATGAAGCTTCACCTTGTACATTAAATTCTTTAGTTTGGACTCCGAACGGCAAATGGTGCTGATGTCGCGAAACCACGTGCTGACTGACGAAGTTCTGAAAGAAGTCGAGGAGAATACCAGGGAATCTTACGAGAACACTCTTGCACAGCATATGAAAGATGAAAAGACACTACGGGCGCGTCGGTGCGTAAGCGTATGATATTTTTTCGATGTTGCTGAAATAGCAGGTCAAAGCTTGGACGCGAGTGGCATAGGACCAAGGCAGATGGCAAAGTAAGAGAGGGGCTTATACCCAGCATTGAGGTGAATAATTATTTTCCCCAAAAATGGCACCAATTACTTCAACCTTGTATAGAATTTGAATAGTTTCCATGAATTGATGTGACATATGGATAAACATGGGTTAATTATTGTTGATTTTTAGAAATCAGCTCCACCCATTTCAAAATTAATAAAAATTAATCGGTTTACAGTTGGCGAAAATATCGATGATTATACACAAACAAACATAGTACCTCTTCCTTTTTGGGAATTGGTAAATTGACTGTTGATGACGATTAATATGATAATTTATCGGTCTTTGCCATAATTAAGAATTAGGTTTCAACGAAATAACTTGCCAGTACAACGTGGAATCTCGAGGAGCTTCTCTTAAGTAGAAATTCAACTTTGGAAGGATGTGGTGTAGTCTTGCAAATAATTAATATTGCATTGTAGGTTCAAAGTAGAGACTCAACTGTTGTCTTGGATACAGAAGTACGACAACGATATGAAGGAGAATCAGGAAGAGTTTGACGACTTTACTGAGAAATACGAAGATGAAAAGCGAAGAGTTGCAATTTTAGAGGTACTTTAAAATTACAGCTAAAGAAATTGATTGTCTGTAAAGTCGCTTTACGGGCGAAATTTTACGTCATAAGAAAACATTGTGGAATCAAAACAGATACAAGCCGTACGCTTAGGCCGATCGTGCCTCATTATCATTTGTTCCGCGCTCTCATTCTCGCTTGCACGAGGATTTGTGTCTATGCTTGCACGCTCGGCTCAGGCGAAATGTGACTCTTGCTTGCAGCGTCGTCGTCAACGTTAAAGATTTCCTTGACTCAATTTTATGTGAAAACTTATTAAAATATTTGGCCTTGTCTGGATTTTTAAATTTATTAACACATTTCGTAACAGTATAAATATTATCAAATATTTCCTTTACGAATAATAATAACAGTATAAAAAATCCATACAAATGTATATGTCGCAGCTGTCTGGTTAATTAGCCAATATAATTGAACACCTAGGATTTTCATTATATAATCGCTGGCATCTAAGCAATTTGATTGAACTGGAATTACTCAACGATAAACTATTGAAAGACAGCCCTTTAAAGATGACTGAATAAGACTCGGCGAAATGATTAAATTATTCCATTTTGTTATTCCATTCCACAGTGATTTAAGCCAATGGCAGCTAAAACTATACCCATTACTTTCGCCCTCCGCGAATAAATGTCCAGAAGAGGCTAGTACTATAAATTCAATCAATTGTGGCAGGAACGACTGGCAGAGCAAGACAAAGAATATAACACCTTGATGGCAGAAAAGGAGGCAGAATACGCCCAGGAGATGAAGGACAAGATGGAGCAGTTCCAGAAGGAGCACGCGGCGAGAATCCTCCAGACGAGCTGGCGACAGGTGCTCGAGAACAGGAAGGAAAAGAAGAAGGTAAGATAAATAAATATACAACGCTTCACACTTAAAACCTTTCTACTTTCCGAGGCGCACAAGTAACATCTCATATCTTTTGGTTAGTTTATACGTAATTAATAGGGCTGGCGTCATTTGACCAAGAACTCGCTTGATGGAAAGTGACGTTGTAGCCGGGGATGGAGTACCTATGTAGATCTAAATAAGTATTCTGGGGGCTGAATTATATTTACACATGCCGGAACCAACTCTCTTAACACTTACAGTTTAAACACTCATACCTAAACCATAAAAAATATATTTGTAATAAACTAGAAAAATGCATTCAGTGGGAATATTCTCACTGTCGCTCACATAGAAACTCACACAAAGACTACTAGGTAACACCCGGAACATATGTACATACATTTAAATTCATTGCCCTTACAGGTATTGCCGGCCAAAATCGAACTAGGGACCCCCTGTATTTCATTAAGCCCCACTCTTGAACATAGGCCTATCATCAATTTTAAATATAGCAGTTGTGATAAATATTACACTAGCTTTTGCCCGCGGCACCGCCCGCGTGGTTTTTAATTTTTGTGCTATTCCACAGGAACCTTTTATTATTTCTTGATAAAAAGTAGCCTGTGTCACTTTCCGGCCCTTGATCTATATCCATGCCAAAAAACAAGTCAATCCGTTGCCCCGCTGCTGCGTGAAAGAGGAACATACCAACAAACCAACAACTTTTCGGATATTAGTGGTATGATGATGGAGAATTTTACTAACGTCAAATGTCTTTGTTGCAGTTAAAACGCACTCTAAAGAAGATTAAAGAAGCAGAAGCAAAAGCTGAGAGGCTGGCCTTTTTGCGATTCAAGAAAGAACAGAGGATGATAGCAATACAGAAGAAGAAGGAAAAAGCAGAGGCAAAAAAAAATAAGAAAAATAAATAACATATTTTTCATCTTTTAAGTTTTTTTCCTCAATCAGTGTGTTTAAAAGTTTGTATGAATCTTAATTGAATGAAGGCTCGGATTTTTATGAGAGAGATTTAAAAAATAATTACCTACCATTAATTTATTTTTGTTTATTATTGAGATTTACTTTTGTGATATGCTAGGTGCTAGTTAAACTACTTAGATTGATGTAATATTATTTGATCTTATTATTCGTTGTTTGTTACCAAAGTAATGGGTACTAACTTTGATATTGGTATATGTCGCGCTACGGCTTAGTGTGAAATTAAAAAAAAGTTTAATCGTTTATAACTACTAATTAATTAGCCTTTGTGTCAGAAGTATTATAGTATATAATTATCGAGAATATTTTTGTCACATTATAAATAATTTAAATAAAAATAAATGAAACTATTGTACATAATGTTTTATTTCTCTAGCCATTTTTGATTTAGTTTTAACATATTTTTGAATCCTGGCATTTTTTAGTCCAAATATTTATTCAACACCTAAAATCAAGCCCTTCCGAACACAACTAATTGGTCCGTTCCGGAAAAAAATGACCAACTGACGAAAACTCGAATCCCTGGTTGTGCCATAGGTTCTTTTGAGACACAACTGATTGATTCGTTGGGAAAAAAATGTACCTTTGGCCCAACTGACGAAAATTAGACGCAAATAGCCATACCCACACTGCCAAAGTTAAAAATTAAAACGAATAAACTCATGAAAGAAAGGAAGTTGGTAAAAAGTCACATAATTTAGAATTACTTATTTTATCTTAATTTATCTAAGGCATGGCCGAGCCTAATTTCACCATTGGTAGGTTGCATCTGGACAGATCTAATAACTTCTTCATTGATGATCTGCCCGACCGCCTAAGCAATAGCAATCATAATAGCAATCGTTTATGACTTCATTTTAGTCATTTGGAAACGCCTGTGTGACGTTAGCCATCAAGCTATTACGATTGCTATTGCTTAGGCGGTAGGGGGGGCTGATCTTTTTTACGTTTTGCGGAAACGCCTTTGGCTATTTGCATTTTAGAAGTGGATACCTACAATTACTTTAAGAGCATTCAATAGGCGCCAAACATTGACTGTGTTTTTGTTCACGGCTTTATTTAATTTGCTGTGCCATCCTTCTAAGAAGTTATTTGTTTTGCGACTCTAACCAAATACGGACAGAACAGACAGCACATTACACTTTTTATAAAAAAGGTCATCAATGTACTTTGTAATGATAACAAATCTAAAGTGCAACACTTGAATAAAGAGGTTTACTTTCAGTGCTTGAGAGAATTGAAGTAGTTGTACTATGGGGAATCAAAGTGGTTTCAGAGTTCCCTAAAACTCAACCAGATGGGCATAGTAGTTGTGCAGGAGGTCTGGGTTGAGTCGCAGGGAACTCAGTTGTGTAGAAGGGAGTCAAAAGTACCCACGGCACAATCAGTTGAGCATAGTAGTTGTGCCTTGGGTCCGGAAGGAAATCAAGCGTACCAATTTGTTTTAAACTCAATTGAATTTAAATAGAGCTTTACGCGTACGTTGAATGCGGCTGGTACACTTATTCCTACCAAGCTATTGCGTCTGGTAGGGATAAGTGCACTTTTTGTCGATACCAAATATTTTTTACGGACTACTAAAAAGAGAGCAAAAATAATATTTTCGCCAAAATGTGCCATCAGGGGCAAAAATGGTCTATAAAACACACTGCTGTAAAACATTCATATATTCTAAAACTGCACTCGGTAAATATTGCTGACAATAAATAAAGTATGACAGTGGAGCATGGAGCAAAAATATTTTGTATTTTTAAACAGTCATCTAACAGTCATATAAAAGAGATGCGTGCTTCAAAGAGTGCTTATTTGACTGATTTCACACTATTAACAAATGGTACCTAAATTAAGTCAAAGTCAAAGTATTTATTTGAATGATAGTAGGTACATAAGATCTTAAAATTATACAAATATACATATCCATCCACTACCAAACATAATGAGGCGTGCAAAAAAAAAATCGTAATTTAAAATTGAAGTCCAACAAAGCTCTTAAAGCTTAAATTAGAAAGTTCTAATTCTATGGTACATTAGTTCTAATTCTACGTATACAACTTTAGTTTTAATTCTATGAAATGTACCTATTAAAAACTGTATGTGTTTTGTTATTGAGTACCTACCTAAGTATATACTATTGTGATACTTGATGTTACTATTGTACTCAATAACATCAACCGACGAGATGTATTACGATTACGATAACTCTACTCCAATACAATAAAACTTATTGTTTGTTCTACAAAAGGTCATAGAATAGACACGGACACCTACGAGGGATCGATTTAGTAATCCGCCGGAGCGGCGCCAAATTTTTAAGATCGCTTTCTCGTCTGCTAATACAAATAAATCTGAATTCAATCTCTAGTGTTCTAGATTCGCTCTGGAACCTTGGATATGTTTTAAATAGAGCTTACCTACTATTGATATTAGTTTTATTATTTAGGGAGATTCCAATACGAAATAAAAATCACCTCGATGATATCAAATTAATCTGAAATTTAGCTAGTAGCTACACGCCTATAGGTTTTCCTATGATTTTTTTCTGCTTCCTACATCACTAACGCGTAGGTAGTATGTGAGAGTTCCATCAGCCATAGAACGTTCACTGCTGGACATAGGCCGGGAGGGGACTATAAATCTCCAATAAGACCGGTTGAAAGCGGCTTACATTCAGCGCGAACTTGGGGTTTTAATGAGGTCATCCGTTCACCTTGTGGGTGGACGTCCTACGCTGCGCTTGCCGTTACGTGGTCTCCACTCGAGAGTTTTTAGGTCCCATCGGTCATCAGTTCTCCGTGTTATGTGCCCTCTCCTCTGCCATTTCAATTTGCCAATTGGGCAATGTCGGTAATTTTGTTTCTTCTGCGGATCTCCTCATTCCTAATTCGATTTTGTAGAGAGACTCCGAGCATAGCCCTCTCCATAGATCGTAAGAGTTAAATGAATTATATTTCCTATATTCACTAGACAGTACACAGGGACTTTTCCCTGAAAAGGCCTGACCTGACCTGTCATCGGCGCAGTAATGTTGTAGTCCGTGACCTCATGCAGGGTTATTTCTGATCAATTAGCATCCTTTCAGAGGCTTATTCTGTACATCAAAAGTAACAACATTTGTTGTACGACTTCTCTTTAATTCGATTACGCGGCTAATGATGTAACGGATGAGTATTTCCAGCATTACTTACAGCGTCATCCATCATTATATATGGGTTTCGATATCTTGTCGCTATCGCTATCGTCTAAAGAAATAATATAGGTAGATAGAATACTTACAGAAATGGAACACAAAGTTTGTCCCAAGTAGTTAAAGTAGTTAGCCCTCTCGGTGGCAGCGCCTCTTGTATCGGGGCGTTCCAATACAACTTTGCCTATGTAGGTGAGCCGTTTGTCCACTACTTCGGAACTTTTCTTACCTAACTTCCCGAGGTCAAAGCTGTTCTAATCCTTGTTCATGTTTAGCTTTACCCTTTCATATGTTTTTTTTTATTTAATAGTTTTTTCCTGCAAAGCCGCGAGCTCGAATGATTTTTGTGTTATTTCATATCATTTATTTTTCGAGATAGAAAAACCAAAAAAGTCTTTCCGTTGCTCTGATACTACGTGAAAAAGTAACAAACATATTTTCGGATTTATAATATTAGGCTTTTGCCCGCGGCTTTGCCCGCTTGATATTTGTCTTCAGGTTAAGTCTAACAACAGTCTAGTCTTAACAGCTAACGATAAACAAAGCCTATTATCGAAAACAAAAATAAAATCAATTGAAAAATAAAAAAGTTACAAGCATATTTATTTTCTTGCTAGACAGAGAGCGCACTATGGCAGGCTATGACGTCACTACCCGCAAGTGTCATACATTCATCATACAATGTGCGGGAGAGGGACAAGACATCCCCTCCATATCCTTACCAAAGTCTTTACAAGTTTATATCTCTGAACTCGATAAACCAATTTCAATTATATTTTTCAGTTTATGAATCATATTCATTTGCATATTTCACTAATAGATACTAATACTGTTAACTAATTGAATACCAGTCAACTACCCTATTATTAAAACTTATTTTAATTTATCTCATAAACCCAGTAAATTAGAAATAAATGCGCCCATTCCCCCATTATCTCAGCCTAAATTGCAATTTTCTTAATTTGCATTTACTTATTTTAAAAAAGCAGTAATTTAAAACAATAAAAATCTACTTGTTACGACTTACTCTAAGCTCTTCTTACCCTTCTTACTTAACGCACCGTGGTTGTTTGTAAGTTTTTATTAAAGAATACTCTGCCTTAGGGCTAAGGTAACACAACTCCAAGTCAATGAGGATATTGCTATCTTACCATGGATTTTAGCAGAAAGTAGATCCGGTGTTTACGAATTATGTATATTTATAAATCTCTCGGATTAGCAGGTTGAAATGGCAATGGGCAGGGCACATAGCGCGGAGGACTGATGACCGGTGGGGTCGAAAAGTTCTCGAGTGGAGACCACGTACCGGCAAGCGCAGCGTAGGACGTCCACCCACAAGGTGGACAGATGACCTCATTAAGGCCGCAGGATCGCGCTGGATGCAAGCCGCTATCAACCGGTCTTATTGGAGATCCATAGGGGAGGCCTATGTCCAGCAGTGGACGTCTTTTGGCTGATGGATGGATGGATGGATGATAAATCTCATTTTATTTTTCGACAAATAACCAGCGACTTCAGCCGTGTACAGAATTCGAACCAGTACATCCGAATCAAAGTATTTAAGCACATAATTCAATGTATGAATCAATCAGTGTAGATTTTTTAGAAATAACTTAGCCGATTTCGATAAAATTTATATAAAACCTCCTACGCTAAAGTACGATCTCTCGAACAAAAAAATAATCATTAAAATAGGTCCATAACTGGCGGGAAAAATAAAAAAAATAAAGTAAATAGAGTCCTCCTTGAAAGAGTGCCTAGATATACGCCGAATCAAACGAGTCGGCGGATCTGAAGTTAGCTAAAAGTTGTGCAATATCTAATCCTGACAGAAGCTCACATAAAGCTGCGAGTTGATTGGAGATTGCCATTGAGCTAAGAGATTGCGCAGTTTGTACCTAACTTCACATCTGCCAACTTGTATGATTTGGCCAATATTTGTGTTAAATTATGTCATTGATAACATGCAGTTCCAATCCGTTTTTGGCGCTATATTGCTGTGCACTTCCTTCAAGTGTTCAGCTTTAAAGCACTTCTACTCTCTGTTATTTTTCCGTGTATCTTACGCTCTCTCGGGCAGGTTAAAAGTTATAAAACATAAACAAACTCTTTACTGAGCTCGCTGTGCCCTATCCGGTGTGTTTTTGTGGCAAAATATGAATACAGACTTGCTGGCGGTGCGTATTTTACAATATGTTTTATTCCCACAGTGCAGAAGATTGAATCATTTGCAATGCTTTTATTTAGAACAAAAATTATTAAACAAAAAAAATATGTGAGCTATATGGCCGTTCATTTGCCTTTCAGGCAGTCCAGTTATGGAATGTCTTACCCGTTACTGTCAGAAAAGCTCAATCACTGAATGTATTTAAAGATCAGGTTAAATATCATTACCTGCAGAAATTGTCAATTCTTTAACTGTGTAAATGTTGTTGTTGTTATTTATGTTGATGTATGTAAGTAGTATATTATGTATTAGTTTATTATTTGTCATAGGTTTCTTTTATGATTTTTTATGTATTGTTTTCTTTATTTTTAGGCATTTTAAGTATTTATATCAATATTATTAGTATGTATGTTTATGTTGTATACTCTAAATTATATTTTTAACTAATGCGCACCCCGTCCATTATTTATACGCTTTCTGTCCTCTCCATCCTAAGGTTGCCTGGCAGAGATCGCTATCAGCAATAAGGACGCCCATTGTTACACTGTTTATGTGTATCTTTGTTTCTTCTTTTTGTTTATTTTTTGGTGTGCAATAAAGAGTTAATCTATCTATCTATCTATGAGAAAAATCAGCGCATAAATGGTCTTGAAATGCCCTTGATATTAAAGTTCACCTCTTTTAAAGTGAGAACATACAAGCTGTTATCTCGGCTCCGCCTTGACTGATTTAACTTATTTTTGCAGTTCCAGCTTAGGCTCGGCGCAGAGGGACCACCGACCACAGCCACTGGTAGCCAGCTACAAATAGTCTACACAATGTTTCATACATTTTGTTAAAACGCGGCACACACGCATGGTGTGTGGCGGCCACACGCTACAGTAGCGTCCGCGATACATAGAGATGTAGCGGTATCGCGCGGCTGCCACCAGTGGCTGTTGTCAGTGGCCCGACTACAATCCTTTTTTTTACCAAGGAAAATCCTTTGTACCACCACGCCTCGAGAGCAGGCGGGTGGTTTTGTGAGTCCCGCCGACTAGACGGTATAACCACCAAAATCCCTGGGTGTTCCACCACTGCACCTGGTATCGGAGCTAAGGGCACGCTTCCGCCGCACCCGACAGCGCTAGCCCAACTAAGGCCCCACCACGGAGCTAAGGCTCCCGCCAGAATGACAATGTGCCGAACACCAGACACATCCTCATCCACCACCAGGGACCAACCAGCACTGGGCGACGGACAGCACCCGTATCCGACAGCCCTGATCCCGATGCAAAGTAGCTCCGCGCCTGCCACAACGGATGCAGAGGAATTATATCAGTCGTTGCAGGCAAAAAACGAAGGCGATAGACGCTTTTCTAGTTCTTGTAAAAAAAGAGAAACGCTATGCCGGCCGCAAGTACATGAACAGGCTTGGTAAATAATATAAGTACAGTCGACCTGAACCCTTACGCATGGTTTCACCAGAGTAGCCAACCTGTTGCCTACTGTATTTCACACTGTCGACCACAAAATATGTTATCTCAAAGGCGGCGAATATATACAAATTCGCCCACTATTAGAGTTCCTTCAAAAAATATAGTAAACAAATGTGACGAACGAATGCATATTCCGGTAGAAAAGTACCACTAGTAGTTTTCCGAACAGTAGACCTTACGACATATCTCTTTAACTGAATCTTCATCAGCCTATATCTCGACTCGCTCTTGACCGATTTGGTTTATACTCATAAATCTTGTTAGAATTTAAATACTAAACAATCTTGCCATATATTATTGAAATCTGCTGATAAATAGCACGAAAGCAAATTTCGCTCCTTTTTGAGGGAAATACCAAAAATCACCGACGAAGAAAAAAAATCATTAATATAGAGGGTTTTTTATAATCAATTAGCATCCTTATAGGGGCTTATTCTGTACATCAAAACTAACAACTTTTGTTCTGCGACTCTTGTCAAAACTAAAAAAATTTTTTGTTGTTCCATAGAAAAATATCGTTCACCCGCGACAAAATGTATGGAACAGCTGATTTTATTTTTTGTCTTTTGACAAAAGACGAATAACAAAAGTTGTTAGGTTGAGCCCCTAAAAGGATGCTAATTGATTAGAAATAAAACCCTGTATAGAATCTGTGTACCAAGTTTTGCCAAAATTCGTTGAAAAATGCGACCTGTAGAAGAAAACCAACATCCGGGCAGATGAAAGCAAAATCGCTGCGTTAAAACGAAAACCTTCCCATGGTTTTGGCATTGATTATCACTATACCTCTAAAGCTTCATCACTGTATCACAATCTCCTGTGTAGTGTTAAATAATAATAAAAATGATCTCGCGTGCCACGAGCCCCGGTCGCGTTGGTTTTGTTTCGAGACAATGGCGATGGCGGGACAAACGCAGGTCTGTGCTTTTGTTAAATGAATGTGACACGCAACGGCGGTATCCACTTTTAATTTCATGCTTTATGCGACAAGGCTTGGGGTTGATATCATCAAAACACTGATTCTACTCTCATTGTATCCATTGTACCTACCAACCGCTAGATTCATCGATAAATTTCAAATTTGGCCCCCTGGTTAACGTTGGCAATAATCTACTATTAAAGCTTAAAGTTTTAAAAGGCGTCCCTAGCCTATAAGACGATTAATTATTCTAAGTTTAATGTTATTTAAGCCATGTAACGCTAAATATACATTGTATTATTTACTTTTGATAAATAAAGTATTTTGTAAATCAATCAATCAATAATCTACTGATTATTTGTACTCATATTAATTTATTGATTACATGTAATAGAGTCACATATCAAAAAATTACAAAGAAAATTATAAAAATACAAAGTAATACCTACATTAAATTAAATTCTAGTCATAAAAAAACAAAAAGTCATAATTTCAATAAATCAATAATAAAGCGCTACGAAATAATCATATTATCGTAATTAAAAAAAAACATAATACACACAGTACTTACAACAGTATACAGTATATATATGATGGTATTGCCAGATGGTATTCCAGCTATTGTACTAAGGACTTGTGCGCCTGAGCTGTCGCCTGTGTTGACCCGCCTCTTTCGCCTCTCTCTGAAGACGGGTCAAGTGCCCAAATCTTAGAAGCTTGCTAACGTGCAGCCTGTACCCAAAAAAGGTAGCCGTGCTGACCCTGCCAATTACAGACCGATTTCGATTACGTCCATACTTTGTAAGAGTATGGAACGTGTTCTTAACAACAGGCTCCTGGCCTACCTGGAAGCAAATGAGCTACTCAGTGACCGCCAGTACGGCTTTCGCCGAAACCGGTCTACTGGAGACCTTCTAGCGTACGCCACACACATTTGGAGTGAGGTCATTGAGAAGCACGGGGAGGCGCTGGCTGTCTCCTTTGACATCTCGAAAGCTTTTGACAGGGTCTGACATGAGAGCCTTATTGGCAAGCTTCCATCTTACGGCCTGCCTGCTGATTTCTGCGCATGGATATCAGATTTCTTGAGGAATCGGTCGATACGAGTGGTTGTAGATGGCTTCTCGTCAGACCAAATGGCTATCAATGCCGGTGTTCCTCAAGGGTCAGTGCTCTCTGCGGCACTTTTCCTACTGCATATTAACGACTTGCTAAAGCCTGGTATTTTTGGGTACGCAGACGACAGTACAGTCATGGAGAGCTACACATCCGAAGCAAGAACGAGCGGGCCACAGATCGAGTCACTCAGAGAGGCTATGGTCGAACGGCTCAACTTGAGTCTGGAGGCGGTATCTGACTGGGGTGATGCTAACCTGGTCAAGTTTAATGCCACGAAAACTCAAAGCTGTTTGTTTTCGGACAAAAAGAGGCCCTTCCAACTGTCTCCTGCTTTCCGTGGTGTGTCCGTTCCGGTAACTAACAGTCTGGAACTATTAGGCGCTACGCTATCATCGACTCTCAACTTTGGGTCTTATATAGAGTCAAAAGCCCAATTAGCCTCAAAAAACTTGGTGTTCTCTCTAAGGTGAGACGGTATTTCACACCTGAGCAACTACTTAGTCTTTATAAAGCGCAAGTCAGGTCTTGCATGGAATACTGCTCTCACCTTTGGGATGGCTCTGCCAAATACCAGTTGGAGGCTTTGGAGTCCATTGAAAGGCGAGCCAGGAGGCTGATAGGCAACGAAACCTTGACTGAGTCGAAGCTGCAAAGTCTCGACGTAGGGTGGCGTGTCTGTCTGCCTACTATCGGATACACTTCGGTGAGTGTGCCCAGGAGTTGCACAATTTGGTCCCACCTGCCCCTTTCTTCTATCGTACGGCTAGACAGACGCGACCAAAGCGCCACCCTTTTATGGTGGACATCCCACGCGTTAGAACCAAGCGTTTTGAGTCCACATTCCTCATACGAACTGCCAGAATGTGGAACGCTTTGCCTAAGTCTGTCTTTCCGTTAAAGTACAATGAAGGTGTCTTCAAATCTCGAGTAAATAGGTAAGCGTGCTACATCCTAGACCGCATATCTGCTTAACATCAGGCAGTGTGTAGTCAAACGCAAACCTATATGAAATAAAAAATATATATTTATATTTTATTTATTTTAGCAAGTTGAAACATCAAAACTCGGGGTTGATGTCCAATGGGATAGCAAAGTTAATTATCAAATAAATAGCATAACACGATTGGATTAGGTAGAGCATGTCTATTTTCACACACACCTAGGCATAATAAAATAAGAGCAAAGACGAAGTTCATATTGATATAGAAGCTACTTTAGGTAGGTACAGATTTTCAGGTAGGCTTTCTGCCTGAGCTTTTAGCTTTCCTATATCTTATTTTCATACTTCATGAGAGCTGAGTGGTGGAAGCATGTAGGACTATAGGTATTAGGTAAGTACCTACTAAATATGGAGATATGTGGGTTGACGGATACTCGATCGAGATTCCAGTGATGTGCCTTCAAAATAGCTATAAGTACATCGTTCCATGTTTTGATACTTGCTATTACAATATTATTTCACCTACGTAAGTTCTTACGAAGTTTTAGTGGGGGGTTTGTGTGCTCATCAGGTCCTGTTATCTATGAATTGGTCTTTTGAATATCCTTTTTTCCAAAAATTTCTTCTGAAATTATTAGTTCATTATAAGTTTTCATACAAAATTATTTTTATTTTTCCTTATTATTACAAAGTTATACTGCACTAAAGCCGGAAACATACTATCGGACGCGGCTGACGGACGCGGCTGACAGCTGCGACTTAGCAACTTGCACAGTCTTATCCGGTGTGCCAGATCACTCTCGGACGTCAGAACGCTCTCGGACGTCCGAAGGTGACGTCCGCGATTTATGTCCGATAGTGTGCACGGCTCAGTGTACTTTCATAGTCTAGGTCGCGGCTGTCAGTCGCGTCCGTAAGCCGCGTCCGATAGTATGTTTCGAGCTCAAATATTGACTCGAACAAGCCTGTGACGTCACAATATATATGCATGAAGTAATAAGAAGTAAATTCGAATAAAAGAATCAGTCTTTGGCCATTTGCTTAGTTTGGGGTCAGAACCGTGTTTAAAATGTCTTTATTGATGGCAAGAAAGCGTATGCTCTATGATCTAATCTTGTTTACACGATCACATATCTTGATAATTCACCTACAAGAAAGAAGCTCTCTTTTTAGGCAAAGACATGCCTCCTGTATAATGGTCGATCAAAGTATCAAGACTAAACGCCACAGTATCAGCTTATAGATTCCATCGATGCTGGGCGGATGGCCGAGGGAATTCCATGAAATGTCGGACGGCATTACGGAGCGTACGAACCAATAAGCAATCACAATATACTTGCGACCAACTGCATATCTAGCTTTATATGATACTTCACTTCGTTTTATATAGAAAATTAGGCTTTATAAAGAAAATTAAAATACTTATAAAATCCCCTAACTTTTTTAAAATATGAGTTTATCAGGCATGAGGCCTAAAAATATATAATTAAGTAGTCCGTCAGATAGGTTTTTAAAAAAAAATTAGACACTATTTTATTATTTTGTCAATTAAACATAAATTGATGAAGATATATCCTGTTACAGTTCCACGGGACGTCACGAGTAGACTACAAATGTATTAACTTTTGTCAGAGAGGTGACGTCACTACCCCCACTACCGAACTTTGACAAGGTTTATCTTTGTAATTTATTGACAAAATACGTGTCCCATATTTTTTGATAATTTAACTCGCGGTCTAGTTTATACCCAATAATGTTTTTTTACCCAGTCATCATGCTTATTCTCCCGTTCAATTATACCATACATGAGAAACACAGTACCTAACATATTTTTCGACATGCCAGAGACATACTTCGTAGCGTAGAGTCAAGTCATGTTGATTAGTTTCCACAAAACCTTGCAATAGGTTCATATAGGACAAGAATAGGACAGACCTTGGTTCTCAAAAACCCAACCTACAGCATACTTAGTTGTATTATTTTTATACCTATGTAGGTACGTAGATTTCAACTGAAATAAACTTGAATGTATTTTCTTCTAAATTTATCTGAGCAATATAATTGTTCGGAGAAATAAGTATTACATTTCAAGTGCTTTCATTGAAATTAAGCAATAAACTGAGACTAAATTGAGATATAAATAGCAATATTCCGCCGTAGTAGGCGTAACGCTGGTTTTTTAATGGAGCTCAGTCGCGAGCACGTCGACTTATTCCATTTAAATGTCGGGCTTTTGACGTTATGACGTTACAGTAGATTTTAGGATCATTTTCTGCTAATATCTTTCGTTTGTTGGCATCGTGTGTTAAACTGACAGAACAAAACATTAACTAAAAGCACGTACTCTTCTCATTATGACAAAACAATATGTAAACCTTAAGTGTAGAGCATTAGTTTAGTAATTATAGACCCTACGACTCCGCCTTGCTATAACCTACTTTTAATTCCCGTAAAAAAT
Source organism: Hypomecis punctinalis (assembly GCA_949316475.1). Taxonomy (NCBI): domain Eukaryota; kingdom Metazoa; phylum Arthropoda; class Insecta; order Lepidoptera; family Geometridae; genus Hypomecis; species Hypomecis punctinalis. The sequence goes on from OX438810.1 coordinate 18,028,638, forward strand.
CTGTAAAATTCCGCGGGTAAAAGCTAGTCCTTGAAATGATTTTTATCGTGTTTCACACACTATGTGTATAGAAACTTTCTTTTTGTGATAAACATTTCAAAAATTGACGCGTTCGCAGGATTTGAATCTGCATCTCTCTGGGATTCCGGCCCAGATGCTTTGTCCAAATTAAGCTAGAACGCTATCTGCGAAAACGTCGAATTATTTAAAGTGGTTTATCATTTTATCAACTACAACATTGTTGGAAGCGCCATCTTGTGAGAACTGCTTTAAACCAGTTAGTCACTCAATGTGTAATTATTAGAACTTCTTACCATTAACGAGAAAATGGCGCATTGCTTAATCAATGAAATGATTTTTATCGTGCTTCACACACTAGTTGTATATAAACTTTATATTTGTGATTATTTTTTTCAAAAATTGACGCTTTCGCAGGATTTGAACCTGCATCTCTCTGGGATTCCGGCCCAGATGCTTTGTCCAAATTAAGCTAGAACGCTATCTGCGAAAACGTCGAATTATTGAAAGTGGTTTATCATTTTACCAACTACTACCCCCAGAGAGATGCAGGTTCAAATCCTGCGAACGCGTCAATTCTTGAAATGTTTATCACAAAAAGAAAGCTAGTCCTCTCTATAAAATACAAAAGTATGTTGCTATTAAAAACTTAAGTGTCCAACGCCAATAAAACGTTGACCCTACACAAAAGCTACTAAAATAGCAAACAAAAACAGGGAAAATGGAAAACGTTACAGTTACAGCGTCGAAGTAAACATCTCAACACACGTCTCGGCAATAAAACTATAATCCGTTTTACATTCGCAGGCAATTATAAGTAGAGTAAAGTCATGATTTTCATGATAAAAAAGCGGTCAAGCTCGCACACCGAGGGTTCCGTACAAATCCAGAAAAAATCACAAAATTGGGAAGTAAGTTGTTAAAATCTCTAAACAATTCAACCTTCGAAAAAAAAGTTTTTTTTTTTCACTTTTCTCGTCATACTTCCAAAATTACACATTGTTAAAATAATTATAAGCCTGTTTTAGCATGTGCTAATGAAGTTATTTTATATGATACGATTTACTCACTTTGAATTTTGAACCCATATTCTGTAAATTTTGAGGCCCTATTTTTTGTGATTTAAATAAAAATGTACAATTTTCAGATTTATTCCTATATGTGTACTCTAAGATAATGCTTCTCGCTTAATTTCATAGTTCTATGTCAACGGGAAGCACACAGGTTTTGATTTTTGTTAGTGTCGAAATATGCGGTTTTTTACGACATAAACGGCTCTAAAATATATTATCTATTTTTTTAAACGATAATTGAGAAGTTTTTCTTTTACACAACTGCGAGAGACCATAAATATACGTATACAGTTCAAATTTCAACTCGATTTCTTTACGCGTTCCCGAGATAAAGAGTCTTGACATACACACAGACGAACAGACGGACAACAAAGTGATCCTATAAGGGTTCCGTTTTTTCCAATTGAGGTACGGAACCCTAAAAACCATCATTGATAAAATTAAATCCTTAAATGAATTTAGCAACTTAAAGCTTAGCTTAAAGCACAAATAGTAGACAACCGGGGGCGGACTACATCGCAAGGGAAATGTCTCTAGTGAAATCTAGGTGATATATATTTTTGTAAAGGTATTTATGTAATCTTATAATTTACAAAAACATAAGCCCCTTTTTAACCGACTTCCAAAAAGGATGAGGTTCTATGTTCGTCTGAATGTATTTTTTTTGGTATGTTCTTCGATAATTTCACCAATTGGGAACCGAATCGGAATTATTTTTTTTAATCTCTGAATGTGATGAATGAAACCATTTAAATTTTAAAGCTGTTTTTGAAAAATCAAATATAATATTCGAATTTTATACACGATGGAAGGCGGTTTTGCCATTTTTTGCGAAAAATAATTATTATAGTTACCATCTATCTCAAGACCTACCGAACCAATCAAATTGTTTTAGCAAAAGTAAGATATTTTGCTATTGGATTTTTGGCAGGCGTTGCAATTCTCATCAATTGATAAGAATACCGTAGTTATATTCAAAATATAACTACGGTATTATCAATAATAAGTAGGTTATTTATCAATAATAAGTAGGTAGTAGTTCAATATTAACAAAAATATTTGATAAAGTTGTTACAGATAGGTAACTATAGAAGACTTATACCTATTATTATTAACAATTTCAACTTAAAAGTGCTAATTAATTACAGATTAAGCAAATTGTATTTGGTTAACTTCAAACAACTAAATTAAATTACTTTTCATGGGACTATCTCCGGAGCGAAGAAAACACACGTGAATCAGCCCTCAAATAGCAAAAGAAATCAGGTAATAATGGAACAAAAAAATTGTACTAAAAACCTTTTCCATTTGGGAGGTCGGTTGAAAACTATCCTAAAATTGCAATTAACAAACAATCCTAAGTATTTCTGAATCTCTCGAATCCCTGAGAAGGGCTTAAGCTTCCTGAGAAGTCAGGATAAATCCTGAAATATGGTAACCCTACGAGTCGGGCCGGGATGTTAACAAATCGTCATGAAATATTCAGAGGGACCACAGCACCCGCTCCTGTATTAATGTTTCTTCCTGTGCGCGTATCTTCTGGACTGCGTAATTTAATATCTACCAGCTGCCTAGCACAAAGGAAGTGGTAGATATAAATAAACAAATAAATAATAACGTTTCAAACGCATATTACAATTCCCCGCTTTATACTTTGTCTGTGTCGGAGATGCCACGTACGAAATTTTGTAGTAGATCAATTCACACAAGTCGTCGGATGTGAAGTAACCTACAAACTGCGCAATATCCAATCCTGTGAAGCTCATATAAAGCTGCAAGTTGATTGGATTTCGCGCAGCTTGTAGCTAACTTCACAGCCGCCTACTTGTATGAATCGGCCTATACCTAAGATAAGACTACGAGAACTGACACCTGAGCAAACAACATAGATAGAACAGACCTACTCGTAAAGCGGCTATTTCCTTGACTAAGTCGCAGCTGCAAAGTCTTGAGCATCGTCGCAAGGTAGCGTGTTTGTCGGCCTTTTACCGGATACACTTCGGAGAGTGCGCTCAGGAGTTGCACAATCTGGTCCCCCTGCCCCTTTCTTCTATCGTACGGCTAGACAGACGCGACCAAAGCGCCGCCCTTTTATGGTGGACATTCCGCGCGTTAGAACCAAGCGTTTCGAATCCTCATTCCTCATACGAACAGCCGGAATGTGGAACGCTTTGCCTGGATCTGTCTTCCTGTTAAAGTACAATGTGGGTGTCTTCAAATCCCGAGTAAATAGGTATCTTCTAGGTAAGCGTGCTACACCCTAGACCGCACATCTGCTTAACATCAGGCAGTGTGTAGTCAAACGCGAACCTATTCGATTGAAAAAAATCAGGCATTACTTCTTGGAAATTTATATTTAAATCTGCACTTTGAAAATTTATTTAGTGTATTTCCACTTGACTGCTTCGGTCGGTGGCTTAGTGGTTAGTGACCCTAACTTCTGGATCAAAGAGGCATGGGTTCGATCCCCACCCAGGGTAAATATTTATGTGATGAACATAAGTGTTTGCTCTGTATCTGGGTGTTATTTAGTTACTATCTATATAACAAACAAACAACAACAATAACTATATAAGTATGTATTTAAAAATAAATATGTCTCTAGCAGCCATATTACAAGCTTTGCTTAGTTTGGGGTCGGAGGCCGTGTGTAAGATGTCCCAAAATATTTATTTATTTATTTGGTACACTAAACAGAATACAGTCAACAATACGCTTAAATATTGTAATTTTGCTTAAATATTTAAATTATTTATTTATTTTAAGTTACTTACATTGTTGAAGTAAATAAAATAATATCACTTATGAGCTACTTAATGCAATTCTTGTCTCTTTCTATCCAACTCTAAAACGTATAACGCTGTCTCGATTTCAATTGAACTGGAAACCTTTAAGAACCTACATCAAAGACATTCTTACGTCGGCATTACTGAAAGGAAAAACTCCGCAGATCTCGCGAGATGAGACGTCTTCTGAAATACAACTTCAGAAATTGCGCAAATATTACTTACTCGGAAAACAGATTACATCATTTCTTCATTATCATTGACAGCTTGTTCCATCGCACTTATCTCTCGTTTGTCAATCTTCCTGTCTTGCGCCCATAGAATAAGAACTCAAGTAATAGAAACCGTACGACAATAGCCAGAGATAAACATCACTTTGTCCCATTTTAAATATGAAATTTAAAATGTTTAAGAAAAAGATGCACATACACCCGAACTTACGTAATTTCGAAGGGTTTCACAGACTAGCATTGAGCTATCTCGAGTGTCCAAATTCATAAAAGTAAAAAGTAGGTAGGTAAAATGATCAGAGATTTGAACCTTCTTACTGGAACTAGAGAGTTCAAATTTTTGAAAAAGGTAAATAACCAAGTGGAACCAAATTTTAACTATTTTGACATTCCAACTGGTGATTTTGACGTATGCGACAGACATTGCGTTGTTTTTGTTCCACTCACTCTCGCGTATGCTGTATAACCAGATAAAAATAAGACAGTAGTAACGTAGTTTTTATATGAGTAAAATTTAGCAATACTTCTATTACTTGTCATTCTTCTGAGCTTGCGCCAGTCTCATCAAAGTTTTACCGATATGTTTTTGTTTCTGTAGATGTCGTTGCATCATCTCTGTAATATTCTAGGGGGCTACGCTTACCGTTTATCAGCCGTAACACGCCCACTGCTGGACATAGCCCTCCCCTATGCATTTCCAATAAGATCGGATAAAAGCGGCGTGAACACAACGCGTTCCTGCGGTGTTAATTATTTATCGTCGGGCCACCTAGCCGGTGGACGTCCTACGCTGCGTTTGCCAATACGTAGTCTCTATTCGAGAACTTTACGGGCCCATTTGCCATGCGTTCTTCGAACCTTGTGCCCTGCTTACTGCCATGTCAACTTGCTAATCCACTAGGCTATTTCGGTAACAGCAGACCGGACGAACCAAAGTTTGTCTTCTGTAACATTCTTAATCATGCGCATTAACCTAACCGCAAAGTATTCTCGTCCGACATACCTCAGTGCCTCTTCAAGTCGAAAGTTTTCGACCAGTGTGTGTTGCCAGTGATGATGCACAGAAACGTGGTCTCTCACTATGGGCCTCATTAGTAAGCTTCAAGTAGCCCAACGAGCCATGGAGAGGTCTATGCTTGGAGTTTTTCTGCGAGATCGAATCAGGAATGAGGAGATCCGTAGAAGAACCAAGGTTACCGACATAGCCCAGCGGATTGGCAAGTTGAAGCGGTAATGGACAGGGCACATAGCGCGGAGAACTGATGACCGATGGGGTCGAAAAGTTCTCGAGTGGAGACCACGTACCGGCAAGCGCAGCGTAGGACGTCCACCCACAAGGTGGACGGATGACCTTATTAGGACCGCAGGATCACGCTCGATGCAAGCCGCTATCAACCGGTCTTATTGGAAATCATTAGGGGAGGCCTATGTCCAGCAGTGGACGTCCTATGGCTGAAATTATGATGATGAAAGTAGTTGTATGAGTTTTAGCTACATACTTGTAAGTGTTTCGCACGCCGGGTGCAAAGAAAATCTAAGATCTCTATGGACGAATTTGGAAGTCGCCAAACATGGACGAATTTCTTCCCTTAAGGGACGCGGAGAGATACAAAGTTGTCTCCGAGCTCGAATTAGGATCAAGTTATTATTAAACATCTGCGACGCGCCCACCAATAAACCAAATATACCCTTTGAAATCGAGACTTGGAAACTCTAAGTTACGAATATATATTTCTGTATACAAAATGTAGCGCTCATAGCGTAGTTTGACTAGATGTTTGTCAGCAATAAACTAAGTTAAGCAATGTTCGGCACGATCAGTCTTTAGATAGGTGGCCTTCCAACATGGGTGGCATTTCCAAATGAGCTCTACAGTGGCTCGGATGGCACGTTCCTTAATAAATTGTAGGTCCCGGTTGTTTTAACCGTTAAGGTGTCAGAGGCTCTGACACCAAGGCTAGCCACCCGGTCTATACGTGCTTACTACGTCGAAAAAATATAAAATATATAGCTACGAGTAAGTAAATAAAGATCACTTTAGGTTGTCTTTCATTGAAGCAGCGCTCTTAGATATTTAGAACCGATGATCATCCTTTATTCATGAAAATCTTATCAAGGTATTTTTAATAGGTACTGGGATTCAAACTAAGTTAGATAGATATTCTTTATTGTTAACACAAAGAGCCCAAATATCATAGATAACAAAAAACATTATAACCATAGCGTGTAACAAGAGGCGGCCTTATCGCTAAAATTATATAATAATATAATTTTAGCGATAAGCGACTATATAATAATAATTTGGATGGAATAGGAATATAGAACAGGTAAAGACGGGGATGTGCGTTAGCAAAAATAAATTCGTACTTATTTATTTATTTATTGAGGCTTTTCATTAATAGCTACATTAACACATACTTATAAAACATACACATTCACACTAATAAATACATACATATAAAATACATAAAATTACCTACCATTTCTAAATATACTAAAAATAACAAAATTATTATTATTATCTTCAATTCACTTAAAATCACAAGCAAAGCTTGGTCCTTTGGTAGGCATCATTGGGGCCGAAGCCAACACTGAGAGGCCCTTTTACATATTTTTTTATAAATGTTGTGTTCATAAAGTACAATTATTATACTACAAAAATTAAAAAATAATAATAGAGCGGTTCAGCACTAAGCCGACTTATAATTTGCTGCAGGATCTGTTCTCACAACAGCTACCTACATACACACTGTTTTCTATAAAAGTTTATGAAAAAAAAATGTGTTAGGCCCACACAAGGCGCATACTAGAAGTATTTTACAAAATGGTAACTTTGCTTAGCAAAGGGAAACAGGGCCCTGCAGTGGGCCGAAATAAGCTGATGATGATGATGAAAGGAAAACACAACTTCACACCAATTACGGCTGAATTATTATTTAATTATTAATATTATTATTTAATTGTTATTATTATTCCGTTTTATAAAGCGTAACCTTTTATCTGTCCCGCGTATTCAGGCCGGGTAAATAAAATTACTCTTTGACTGTAAGATAAAATAAATATAATTAAACGAATTAATATTAAATTCTTATTGACGAGTTTCGTCAAATTGGTTTGGAGCTAAATTTTTCGAAATGCGAACTTTTCGTTTGCGACTCATGTCCGGATAAAGATTTGATTCTTAACAAATTTAATGATTTGGCACCTAACATCAAATCGGTAGACAAGTGTTCTCTTCGCCTTCTAGGTTCGCCGATATTAGATGAGTCTTTTCCGCCTTTCGTTCAAGAAAAAATTCAAAATTTTTTGAGTGCCTCTGATAGGCTACTCAAAATTAACGCCCACATGGCTTTTACCATTATAAGATGCTGTCTGTTTGTTCCAAAATTTATGTACGCTTTACGATGTAGTCCATTGTGGAAACACAATGAGCTCCTTTTGAGCTTAGACGATGTTGTAAAGCAGTCCCTAGTATCGGTTTTGAATATTGACATGAGTGAAAGGGCGTGGCTACAAGCCTCCTTGCCTGTTAGGCTTGGAGGGTTAGGGGTCCGCCAAATTTCAAGTGTTGCTTTACCAGCTTTCTTGTCCTCCATTCATAGTACTCAGAACTTGATTGAAAAAATCCTCGCACCTTCTTTAGGCCATTCTGGCGTAGATGTAGCTCATTTGAATGAGGCAACGAATGCTTGGAGGGTCGCTTGCCCAAATACCGAGCTTCCAAAGACTTTATCGTCGCAGAGACTGTGGGATCGGCCGATCTGCGAACTAGCACGGAAATCTCTTCTAGACACGTGTCCTAGCGTCGCGGATCGCGCTCGTATCCTTGCAGTCTCTGTATGGGAGTCCGGTCTTTGGTTGCAAGCATTGCCCTCTTTCAATACTGGTAACCTTTTAGACCCAACTGCATTTCGTCTAGCTGTCAGCTTACGCTTGGGTGCAAGGTGTTGTGAAGCCCATCGCTGTCAGTGTGGTACTGCAGTTGACCAGCTCGGTCACCACGGTCTCTCTTGCTCAAGAAGCGCTGGTCGGATTGGACGCCACGCCAGCCTTAACGATGTCATACGCAGGGCTTTTGTCACCGCCAATATTGCAGCCGTACTCGAACCGAGTGGGTTGGCGCGTGGTGACGGCAAAAGGCCTGACGGCATGACGCTGGTCCCATGGAAGTGTGGACGGCCCTTAGTATGGGACGCAACTTGCGTCGATACTTTGGCACCGTCACATCTTCCTGAGACTCAGAGTGGGGCTGGAGCGGCGGCCAATTCGGCTGAGCAGCACAAGCGGCGCAAATATGCTAACCTCGGGAGTGGTTACATATTTGAGCCGTTTGGAGTTGAGACTTTGGGTCCGTGGGGGCCGGGAGCTCATCTTGTTTTCAAAAGTCTTTCTGAGCGTCTGGTGGACGCGACGCGTGACCAAAATGCTGGTGTTTATTTGGCTCAACGTATAAGCATTGCCATTCAGCGTGGCAATGCTGCCAGCATGTCGGGCACGCTGCCAACTGGCAGTGGGCTTGAGCACTTGGATTATCTTTAGACCTTCAAGGGTCTGTGGATGATCCAATTGCTTTCTATGTAGTAGTAGTGTAGTATTGTCATTATCTTATATTAATTAATAAAAAAAAAAAAAAAAAATTACGGCTGTGTTTTGTTTCTTGCTAAGCAAATATAGCATTTTCTTCAACGGACTTACGTACTACATCGCTATGTCCTACCCATCTCTATTCCGCTCCTGGTTTGTAGAGAGTAGAGCTAAAAGGGTAAAAAATACGGAATATAAAGTTAAAGCACACTCTCGCCAATGCAAACAGAAAAATATTGTTTTAAAAGCCTGAATGTTCAGGACTTACAGTCAAAGAGTAATTTTATTTACCCGGCCTGAATACGCGGGACAGATAAAAGGTTACGCTTTATAAAACGGAATAAATAAACATCAAATCTCATAATTTTTGTATGTTTGAGTAAAATATGCCTAGAATGGCGTAGGTGGAATTACGTCATTCGGTTTAGAATGAATTTACGCTTTTTATAATTCGCGGTCTTAATGAGGTCATCAGCCTTGCGGGTGGACGACCTACGCTGCGCTTACCGGTAAGTACATGGTCTCCACTCGAGGAATTTTAAATCCTAGCGGTCATAAGTCCTCCAAGCTATGCGCTCTTTTTTTTCCGGGCTCGGCCGCGGCATCGCGAGAAGCGCGATCCGCAGTCTACCTCAGTCGGCAAGCCAACCTACTGGCCAGCCTCCACACGAGCTAGTCCAGGGCCCAGACCCGGAATGGCGGCGCCACCACCGGTTTCTCTTAACTTCACCAGGCTGGTCAGACTTGGCTACTAATTCCCTCCGCCACGACAAGGCGACCCACTCGGGGGGAAGCTATGTGCTCTGCCCACTGGCATTTCAACTTCCCGATCTACCAACTATGCTATAATAAGCCAGGCTGTTCTTCTTGTTCTTCTAATGATACTTGATCCCTTTATTTGAAATTATGGTTTTATTTAGCCGCAAAGACGCCTCGGACTTTGCTATTGCTCGTTGTCTCGTTGAGCTATTTAGAGTTTTTCAATAAAGCCTATACATATAGTAAGATTTTTACGCACCCTGGTCCAATATTTGCGGCTAGAGGCACTTGGGAGATTAGACCATAATTTGTAACACAACTTTTGTTATCATTTCAATCCATCCGCTCAGAGCAAATAAAAAAATCCAGAGAGAACGTCGTTGAATAGTCAAGTGAAGCCGGTTTTTTAAACATGTGTGAGTGCGTTGCTGTTGCGCCACCATAGCTTAAGTGACAAGCCAAGGCGTAGTTTCATAGTTACCTGGATGTGTGTGTAATTGTCTGTACACGGCGAGGCGTCGTTTTGGTTAGCTTCACTTCTTTGTTCACAACATTCTCTCTTCATTTTTTTATTTTCTCTGAGTCCATCTGGTATAAGTCAGTATAAAATCTTTCCCAAAATAACGCCTGATTCAATCAATCAACTAAATAAACCAGTTATGACACAATAAATCAAATAAAGCGAAAGAATTACGGACAAAGTGATTACATTATCTTTTCTTTGGGTTTTTATTTATTTATAAAGAGAAAGGAATGAAAGACGAAGCTTTTTGCTTTCTATAATCAATCGGAAAAATAAGAAGTCACAGAGAAATGTCGATAAAACCTACATACATACATAGATACCGTGCGTAGCTGCGTCGTAGTATTATTATATCTTCTTTGGCTGCGTAGCAAGCAATGTCACCATCATAGTCTGGGCTGAAAAAAAAATATCTGAAAGCTTCTGTAAAGAACAGGGAAAGAGAAAAATATTTCTACTTATAGAAGTTATTATATAATATTCGAATTTCTCAATAATTGTTTCCTTAACTTGAAAAACTTTAAGTTAAGTTAGTTAAGTTTTTCATATTTAAAAGTGAGTATGTGTGTTTGTGGATGTGTATGTTTCACACCACGGGCTTTTCGGTAAAGGAAAACATCGTGAGGAAACCTGCATGCGTCCGTAGAAGAAATTCGATGACGTATGTGAATCCACCAACCCGCACTGGGCCAGCGTGGTGGATACGGCCCAATCACCCTTCGTGGGTAGGCCTACGTCCTGCAGTGGACTATTAAAAAGGCTGGTACAATGTGTGTTTACGTAAAAATAATAATAGTTTTAGCGACTATTTCAGTATAAGGATGCAGATGACTATATAAAAAGTATCTAAGCGTGTTTTACATTTTATATCGAATAAATAAATAATCTTTAAGTTTAGCATCTAAATCGTGCCATAGGCGTGAGCGTGACTACATGTCAGTCTATTAAAAATTTAATACCAAAAGGTATAGTGGATTCAAAGATCATCCTAGCGTTGGTACATAAGTACTTATTTAAAACTGCTGGCAACACTGGCAGAGAGATACAGAACCGTTTCATTTGCGGGAACCATTCGTAGAGAGGCACAGAGAGAAACAGAGCCATCGTTTGTGGGTACTATTCGTGTGGAATTCGCGCAAAATCACTACAATTTCGTTCAAAGGCCCGGCGGCTGGAGGCGGCTTTGTGACATTGTCTGTAGTAATTTATCCGCGCGTTCGTCGCCGGAGCTTCGACAGCGGCCTCTAGCATCCGTGGAAAACAGTGAACTATTCTTAGATTCTTACTCTAATCTTACACCCCTATAGATGAACGCACTGTTGTACATTGAAAATTATTGTTATGGAACCGTTTTAACGACTTGAACATTGTCTTTTATTAATATAGACGAAATACTGTAAATACAATAAAAAAAAATACGTAGGTATGTATTGTGTAAAATATTGCACGCCTGAAAAGGGTAAGACTGTTATACTTCTCTTATAATTTTTTAACAACTTATGTACCAGTTTTATAGCAACAAACGATATTCTGATTCTGATTCTGACTGTGCATTTGGAAACCTTCGCAAAAGTCTAGAGAAGAAATCTTCTAAACCGTAGAACTATTGTTAAAATTACCTATCTAGGTACAAATGAATTAAGATTTCTCGCTGATAACGAAAAAAAAATTGAAAGCAAAAATTGCGCGAGCGCAGCGAGCGTAGCAATTATATCCATACCTTTTCGATAACAGGCAGTGGCAGGTGAGCAAATTAAATTATAATCAGTTTTTTATCAAGCACGAGAACAGCAAGTGCGGATATTTTGATAAGTTATATAATAGTAATAAGTTAGATAATATACCAGAAATTCTTTTTCATAAAATTATTTTTCACATTTTTTTATAAATGGCATAACCGGCTCCAATCGTGCATGTACTAGAATTCTAATAGTTTGCACGGATCAATGTGTCATCGATGTAGTCAATGTGTAAAAACAGCTAATCAGATTTCGAAAAAATTCAAACGAGACCATCTCTGAAATACGATCTATCAAACAAAAAAATATTCAATAAAATCAGTTCATATTTAGCGGAGTAATCACGTAACATACGTACAAGAAGTCTGGACAATAAACATTTAAAAAAACTTAGAGACTAATTGAGAAGGATGAATGATTGGAATGCCCATGTTGTACCCACCCCAATATCTGTTGAGAGCTCGGTTCTTGAAGTTGTTGACTCGTACGTCTACCTAGGACAAGTAGTCCAGCTAGGTAAGTCCAACTTTAAGAAAGAGGTCGATCGCCGAATCCGACTCGGCTGGGCAGCGTTCGGAAAATTGCGTGACATCTTTTCATCCGGTATACCTCAGTGCCTCAAGACGAAAGTTTTCGATAGCCTGTGTGTTGCCAGTGATGACATATGGAACGGAAACGTGGTCTTTTAATGTGCGCCTCATGAATAAGCTCAAGATAGCCCAACGTGCTATGGAGAGGGCTATGCTCGGTGTCTCTCTGCGGGATCGAATCAGAAATGAGGAGATCCGCAGACAAACCAAAGTTACCGACATAGCCCAGCGGATTAGCAAATTAAAGAGGCAATGGGCAGGACACATTGTTCGAAGAACGGATGGCCGATGGGGCCGGAAAGTTCTCGAATGGAGACCACGGACCAGCAAGCGCAGCGTAGGACGTCCACCGACTAGGTGGACTAACGATATAATAAAATTCGCACGCGCTGGGTGAAGGCCGCTTCCAACCGGCATTATTGGAAATCCATGGGGGAGGCCTATGTCCAGCAGTGGACATCCTACGGCTGATAAATAAATAGAATTGAGAAGGAACCTTTTTTTCGAAGTCGGCTAAAAATCTACAAAACTAACCAGCTCGTCCATTGCAACTCCCAAGCAACTGATCGTCCAGTGTACGACGTGCATCTGGCCTACATTTCCGTCGCGTTTATCTCCTTGATGGTCCATTACGGAGCCGCTTGTTTTTGTTCCTCCTAACTAAATAAGTCCATTTTCATGTGTATTTGGTCACTATAAAACATGATACATTAGTTTCTTAAAATAATTATCACAGTTCGTGTTGACAAAGAATATGTGCTTTCGCCACGAGGCGCAAATCGAGAATGATCTCACCGAAAGATTAATATTTTTACATCTCTTCAGTTTCTTTTCTCGTTTCCTGATTGGCTGTTTTAAAACTACGCCGGAAGCAGTTCTTATTGGATAAAATGCGGCTGGTTGTTAAATCGGCCAATCATAAACCAGACAAATGTTACCCTTACAAGTACTAGAAAATATCATTCGATATATTATATTTAAAAACCAGATCTAAATTTGGTGCAACGATTAAAAAACATGACATTTATTAATTATTTATACTGGGCTTATCAATAGTAAGTATAAAACAAAGTCGATTCCCGCTGTCTGTCTGTACCTATGTATGCTTATATTATTAAAACTACGCAACGGATTTAGAGTGATTCAAGAGAAAGGTTTATATGTATAACACATATGTGCGTAGCCGGGGCGGCCCCCTTACCGCCTAAAGCAATAGCAATCGTAATAGCAATCGTTTATGACTTCATTTTAGTCATTTGGCACCGCCTATGTGACGTTAGCCATCAAAGTTGTTCATTCAACGATTGCTTTCGCAATCCGCGCAAAGCAATTGATGGCTAACGTCACATAGGCGGTGCCAAATGACTAAAATGAAGTCATAAACGATTGCTATTACGATTGCTATTGCTTAGGCGGTAGGGGGGCGGGTCGCTAGTTTGTACTTTTGCCAGGAGGCGATAAGAAGACAATAAGATACTAGAGTCTCTCTCTATCAATGTGTAGGTATGTGTCCTTTATTAAAGAATAACAACAGCTTATATACTAAATCATATCTATGAGATATGCGCTATCTATATCACGTAAAACATCTAACTCACGTTCTGGTAAATCGTGCTACATCTAAAACATTCCAACGAGCTGCAACATACTCATCGTTATGACTAGCTTTTATTACTATAGGTCCAACCCAGAAAAAATCTGCTGTTCCGTACGAAAAGTTAATGCATTCTTGACAAAATGTGTGGAACAGCTGTTTTATTTGGCGATTTCAGGAAAGTCCTATTTTTTCCCATATTTTTACGACGTCTATCTCTTGATGGTCCATTACGGAGCCGCCGCTTGTTTTTGTTCCTTTTAACTTATTGCAGTTTCGGATGCTCCCGACACGCGGACAACAGATCACACAATAGTTACTACGGTAGGAAATAGAAAAATGACGTGACGGGCTTTTGACGTAAGGGGAGCGGGAGTGGTATCAGTTTTGTAGATAATGAAACGCTTGCCTGAAGGTTATCTCTATCACTCATATTTTCCTCTTTCTACCCAACTGCCGAAAAAGGAGCGTTGTTTGTTTGGGGTGTAGGTATATTCCTGCATGTATCTAAGTAATCTGTGCCTGTAGCATGTAAAGTGGCAGAAGGCAGGACACATAGCGCGGAGATGCGTGATGGAACCCTAAAGTTCTAGATCATTATCAAGTTGTGTTGATGTCTTGATCAAGTCGCGGATCAAGCGCGGGTCCAACTCCGTCATAAATTGAACCATCATACAATTTGTTAATATCTACCTAAATTAATATAAATAAATTCTTTTTAAATTTGGCAGAAGCACTATATTTCACAACCGGAGCAAAAACGCATAAAATAGTCATTAATTAAGTCGTTGTACGCATTTCGAGTCGAAATTTATTTTGCAATTGGCACAGATGCCAGAATCTCACGGCGGTCGGTGATGAATAAAATGCCTATAATTATGTTAATACTTCATTAATCTCACATGCGAGCCGCAAGAGGTGGCAATATGCAATGGCATGCGTGTAACTAAGGGGTCTACCACAATCTGACTGCAGTCACATTTTCATGGAAAAATATTAAAAAAAATCTTAAAGATAAAGACAATCAAACCAAACAGATACAAAAGCCATTGAAGTCTAGTGGAAAAATCTAGACTTCGAATCAGGTGGACATAAGTCAAACCCTAGTCTTACATTAAATATTTTTACGAATATTATTTTAGAATTTATTATGTAGAAAGATATTTAACGTTGTCACAGAGACGCGATTGAAAAGCCTTGGAATAGAAACCAAAAACGCGAACCCGCAGAAGCAGTGTAGTCCACCAATTATGTGGACAGATGAGCTATGCTATGACATATGCTTTAAAAGCGCAGGATTGCCCTAAATGCAAACCGCTTGCGATAGGTTTTCTTTAGAAATTAATTGATTATTATTAGATATACGTCCTACGCGGCTCTAAATTTGCAGGCACAATATTGTATAATATCTCTAGCTATAGTAGAGTTTTTAATTTTCATCGAGAATCACATGAACTTCTCAAAGGCGCTAGCCAACCACAGATTTTTTTAAATTAATAAATAATAGCGGAACGAGCTGTGGTTGCAAGTTGTAAGCGATTGAGGTGGGGAGTCTCTACGAAAGAAGCATGGCGAGGTTAACGAGGTTTTTCTCTCTTGAAGTGACAACTGTATCGGATGGAAGCACACCTTTATTTCATAAGAAGAGAGAAGATAAAGTACCCTATATTTAAACACCAAGCAACTTGTCTATTTTCTATCCGAGCGATCGGTCTCAACATAATAAGTAATAGCAGCAATAAGTAGGTATCTATTTTTATCGCCACCGCAAATTTTAGAGTGGGCCTTGTGATAAAGGAGTCTTGGTAGGCCCCAGGCAGCGTTAGGTATGCCCCGGCATGCCCGGCGCGTGTTGCGGTAGGTCGCATATTCATGAAACATGTTTTGGAATAATCGCTGACACAGTAATCAAATGTTGTACCTGTATAAGGTAAGCTCAAAGGACATGTCCACAAAATGTATGGAGGCTGGTATAATATTAATCGAAAGTTCTAACCACAACACTCGTTACATTACGAGAAAGTTCATATTTTTCTGAGTCTATTACATCAGTTAAAAACAAAAAAGAGCCCTCCGATTTTTTAAAAATTAATTTTGAATTTATTAGAATAAATAAATATACTTGGCTCAATAGGTAGTTTAACTCTGGTAACCCTGATTAAGTAACATCCAAATTGTTAAATAAAAGCATTTTTACCAATTAGACAGTTAGTTTTTTTGTCACATTGTACCTACTAACTGGTTACACTTACAAAATTAAAAATTATAACCTACCGGTTATAATTTTTAATTTGCGCAAATTATAAGATGAATGTGTAAGAATCAGCTACGTAAAATAATAAAAAACATTTCGAAATAAAATCGCGAAAATATCGATGGCAATGCATGAGCATGGTACCTCCTCTTTTTTGGAAGTCGGTAAAAACTAGAATCCTATCCTACGTTTCACCTAGCCTAAAGTGTGGATACAATAAATATTGTCTACGTGCCTGAATAAATAAAAAAGATTCCTGAGCTCGCTATTTGGGAGCCTTATCCCGTCATATTTATGGCTCAAAGTTGAGATTTATCGCTACTATAACTGTGCTGGGAGAACTGCTGCTCCCACATTCATGAGACGTGTTTGTAGGTGGGAAATGAATAAATAGACGTCTAGGCTTTGGCATTATTCTGCTTTGAGACCTCAAGTCAGGATTATTTTCGCTTGACGAAATATACTGTTATGGAAATATTGAGGCTTTTCAGGAACATGTATGGTTATCTGACGAAAATAGAGTTTAAATGTAACTAGAGAATATTATTTTTCTAGCCCTGAAGTTGTAATGGTTTTGATAATAGCGTGCTGTTTTCATTTCTGATAGTTCATCATGTAATAGCAACTACGAACTACATCTACTTACAGGGAACTCGCCTCTGTATTGATTTTTTTCTGAACTGTTGTTTCGGGGTTAGCCCCATAGTAAAAATTGGTCATTATGATAAGTACAATGATATCCTGGAATATTTCCATCGTCTATAGAAACACTATATAGAGAGGCCTATGCCCAGCAGTGAATGGAAGAATTCACAGCACAGAAAATGTTACTTTTTAAAGTTTCCAATACATTAAGTACATAGCACATGCACATGCTATGCTCGGAGTCTCTCTGCGAGATCGAATCAGGAATGAGAAGATCCGTAGAAGAACCAAAGTCACCGACATAGCCCAACGAATTAGCAAGTTAAAATGGCAGTGGGCAGGGCACATAGCACGGAGGACTGATAACCGATGGTGTCTTATAGTTCTCGACTGGAGACCACTTAGCGGCAAGCGCAGCGTAGGACGTCCACCCACAAGGTGGACGGATGACCTCATCAAGACCGCAAGATCGCGCTGGATGCAAACCGCTTCCAACCAATTTTATTGGAGATCTTTAGGGAAGACCTATGTCCAGCAGTAAACGTCCTAAGATTGAAAAGAAGAAGACATACGCATGATATACTCGTATCTAATCTAAGTAAATTAACAAAGACCACGACAACTTTAAATTAGTACTTACAAACAAACTTCCCTTAACTTTTTACTGTAATACATAGTTTTACTAACACAATAGATTGTGAAATCTGGAGTTATCATAATTATTTGAATTGAATTAAATTTAAAAGCTTTGAATTTAAAGTTTGATCAAAAGCAAGCGACAATTTGTTTTGTCTAACAGAACAGCATCTTCCCTTTACGAGGTGCTTAGACAACTTCCTTATTGATGTTCGCCATCACCACAGCAAGAAGTTGGGCAAATTAGCCGCAGAAACTTCTGCAATCTGATAAAGAAAGCCGGCGAAGAAAACAAGCATTAGCAGAGTTCAAAGCATTTACCAAGTTTATACATTAAGCTCGTTAAAAATATGCCCGGGCCCTTATTGGTAGCCTTGTGGGTTTTTTTATTTTTTACCTATACATTTTCAATAAGACTGTACTAGCGGTAGCGTTCACAGTTTGACAAGGTGTTCGTTGGCGATCCGCTAGACCAAGCCACGTTCAAGACGGTTAGTCTTCGGATGGGTGGCCGTAGTTTTTACATTAAATTAATATGCTATGAAAATATTTCATGGGTGCTTTTAATTGATAAACCTAAATCACGTAAATTTAGTCTGCTATTTTATTTCTACAATATTATAGATACCAAAATAGTTTCCTTACATAAAAATCAAGATAATTTCGTTTGGTTAAACACGGCTGTTTTTTGTAATTTGGGACATCATTTTGTTTGTACCTTGAGACGCTTTAATCTATGGACACTTCTTAGTAACCACAAGCATTAGTTTTCAATAGTGCCACGGAGAAAAACTTACAGAAAGAAAGATGCATTAAGCTCGATTACAACTGAGAATGAATGAATTTATGAATCTATTTGCTAGGACATACAAAGTGTTATAATAATTTACAATTTTCCTTACATCCTGTAATTACTGACGTGAAAATGTGCTATTAGGTTTTTCTTAAAGGGTCACAAGCCACAAAAGTTATACAAATACAAAATCAATGCCATTATGATAGCAATGTGCGCTACCGTGGCTCGCATGACAGGCGGCTAAAAAACTCTGACACCAGAGTTTTGATCCATCTGATTCCTCAATTTATGTTCCATTTTGTGAGAGGACGCGGCTTTAATTACGTAGGTAGTCTTATTTATGTACATATTTTTAAACTAGCGCATCTAGCTATATAAGGTTGAGGCGATTCAGATAATGTTTTAATGAACAACGTTTAATTTGGGGCCAACCACGAATTCCATATAAAAATCAGCCGTTTCTTACAGTTTGTCGATTCCGAGTTGCAATTTTGTGTAGGAGGACCCATAGTAAAAGTTATTCATTATGATGATCTTAATCACCTTTTAACTTAGTTTTTCCAGGTGAAATCTTTCATAGATACCACCACACCTCGAGAGCAGGCGGATGATTATGTGGGAGTCCCCGCCCATTGCTGGACGGTATACCCACCAAAACCCCTCGGTGTTCCTCCACTGCGCGCTTGTTGTCGGGGCTACGTGCACGCTTCCGCACTCCTCCGCGGCACCCGACAGCGCTGGCCGTACTCAGGCCCCACCACGGAGCATGGGCTTCCGCCAGAATGACGATGTGTCGAACACCAGACACATCGTCATCCACCACTTGGGACCAACCAGCACTGGGCGTCGGACAGCACCCGTATCCGACAGCCCTGGTCCCGACCACACGGGCTGAGGCAGACCTGGCTACTAAGCCCCCCCGCCACGACAAGGCGGGAACCCACTCGGGAGGGTAGTAGAGGACCACCATACCCATATCTTCATCCTCATTATTTGCGAAAAAAATCGACGGATATTTTAACATAATCGGCCAAAACAAGAGAACAATATTTATTTAGTATTTATATATCATATTATATACCTATCCACTTAATAAAGTACTGTCAACGACCTGTTTATTTAATTTGAATTGATATTGATGCTACAATCTACTATAACCATAACCAAAATTATATGCTAATTCACTTGCAACAAAACCTGTCTTTGCCTACATTCGCCACTTAAATATGACCTTTACCAAGTAACATAGTTAATAATGCACGAGGCTCAGCATAAAATGGTGGTTACACAATTCAAAAATTAGGCGGTTTTTGAGTAGAATGTTTTGATTTTTAAATTAGTTAGAAGCATGTTATTCAATTTTACAAGTTGCAAGTTCAATCTCAATCAGGTGGATACGAATAGGTACCTGGTTTCTTGTTTAAAGTTTTGTGTTCTCATCAAAGACTTGCCAAAATACAAAGGCAAAGACGAAGCAAGATTACCTACGTACAAAAATAATGTTTTGTAAAGCAATGATGTAATTAAATACTTCAAAAATATAATAAATATAATTAGGTCAAGTTATTTTTGTCGTAGGTATAAGAACAAACCTACAAAACAATTTCGTATGGTTTGAAGATTAATTTTGTTTTTATGTACTTAACATTTAATTTCATTTATTTTTTACAATAGTTCGGTACCTACACATGTCTTTACAGGTTACAGGTACATTTGATACAATAATTATTATTATATTAGTTAGCAATTCAAAAATAAAAATTTTAATACACATATCAAAAACATACATATTTACAACAGTACATTAACCTCTGCTGCCAGAACATAAAATATACAAAAATATTTTTGTGAATTGTAAACGTAAATTTACACGAACTGCTGAATCGAATGCGATTTCCAAAAGGCTCTATAGATACGGCCCTCAAGTCATTACATCGGTGTATGCGGCTACCCATTCCGTCTCTTTGATGCTGTAAATCTCTGATGCTCAGCATCTTCCTTCTTTGTAAGCAAAAATGGAATTAGGATAGGAATAAAGCTGTTAGCACTTTGGTGGTATTAAAATCTTTTTTTCTGCACAATCGGATTTTATTTATGGACTACGAAAGCAATAATGTCTTTAAATATAAGATGTTGCTAAGGTAAGTTCCTGAATAAGTAAGAAAACTGTTAACAGTAAGTTCGTTTAGATCAGGGCTGTCCAAACAACGGCCCGCGGACTTGTTTTGTTTTGGCTGACGATATATTTAACGGAAACAAAAACAACATAGGTATTATTTTCATCCAAAAAAATAAAAATCCTATTTTATTTTTTTTAACTTGTAAATATAATTTCTATTGGCCCTCGAAGGTGTGTAGTTTGGACAGCCCTGGTTTAGATTGTAAGCAAGTTCGTATTAAGTCGATTGGCTAGCCCCAGTGTCAGAGTTTTTAAGCCGGTTTCAGATAAAAGTCTAAACAACGGGAGCCACAATTTTATGTGTCACCGAAATCACGGTAGCGCTTAGTTGTGAATACCACAAGCGTTCATCGTTTTGAAGACAGACCCCACGGTCCACGCCTTATTGTGTAAGCGCTCTGACATTTGGCTTCGCTTTTTCTCCTGCTCGCGCCAATTACTCACGCCTCGAGAGCGAGCGGGAGGAAAAGGGAAGCCGAACATCAGAGCGCTTACACAATGAGGCCCCGTGTCGACCGTTGCTTAACGTCGGTGATTGCCTAGGAAGTCAGGAACCAAAAGTTTGTTTGTTACTCTTTTACACAGCAATCGGAACAACGAATCGGCTCGTTTTTTTGCATGAATAGTTTCAACTTTCGACCGTAATAGGCGGTCTTTGTCGAGCTATCGAGTACTAGCGCGCGGACCCGTCTCGCCAGGAATTTATTTACTGCGAAAAAGATTGCTAAACTAATAACGTCAGTAGCATGCTCCTGCTCTGACAGTTTAATTAATTTATTCTTGATTAAAATTAGCTCTCGCGGTCTCGCCACAAACATTAATTTGTTTAGCTAGACAAAATAATTTCTAGCACAAATGTGCTTTATGGGCGTTATTAGCTATTTGCAAAATTGACCTTTTATATTTGGTCTAATATTTTCAAGTAGTTACTTGATTAGTATTTATTTTATGTAAAGAGAGACTAGTTATCGTATTATGAAAAAAACGCTAAAAGAAAAATAATTTAAAGTAAAACTACTAATTTAGACCTTTTTTTAATTTACCTATTCAGTTTTCGGAATATTCTTGTATTAAGTACCTACCTAAAATACAGGTAAAATTTTAACAGAAAATACAGCATGAAATATGTAGCTACTTCATACTTCATTTACACCATTCACTAAAATCTTATAAAACATCAAAACAAAACTTAAATAAATTATCCTAACTAAACTAAAATACCCTATCTAAAAAAAACTAGTTAAAATTAGAGAATGTTTAAAACCTACAAAAGGTTTAAACAGTCTCTAATCTCAGGCAAGCCGTGGTGGTCTAGAGGTAATGACACCCGCCTTACAATCGTGAGGTCGTGGGTTCAAATGCCGGTCCCGTACCAATGAGTTCTTTGGGATTTATGTAAGGAATATCACACCACTGGCTTTTCGGTGGAGGAAAACATCGTGAGGCAACCTGCATATGTCCGGAGAAGAATTTTAATGGCGTATGTGAATCCATCAACCCGCACTGGGCCAGCGTGGTGGATATGGCCCAATCACCCTTCGTGGGTAGGTTTACGTCCTGCAGTGGACTGTTATAAGGCTAGTACAGTACAGGTGTTACTCACGCGTAACTTTATTGTGTTACACCACCACCACCATTCACTTATATTCTATAGACTCACAGACATGGATTGATAGATTGATTTATTCATTTTTGAAGTATATACTTACATACAGGGTTATACAAAAATGGTGTTCAAAGTCGAGTTTTTCACATTCCCTGATATGAATAACCCTGTACAAGTAAAAGATTAGTGAAAATTAGACATTTCTTTATGCCTTAGAAGTATGTAAGACTTCTTCTTCTTCTTAGTTTTGGCGTCTGACGTCTATTGTGCATTTGCCAGTGTCAAGTATTAAGTTTTAATAATTTTTTGATAATATTTTATCAAAATAGTCATGAGTTTTGGTAACTACACGGAACAACATGATACATCACATTATTTCACTTGCCTACACTCATGCACGTAAATCAGGTCATAATCAACGAAATACCACCATTTTTCACTAATTATCACTAATAAAATTACAAGTTTAACAAAATAATACAATGAGGCGACATGATTTTTCCGCGTTCCCGCCAAAACTCTATGTAAGACTTCTTTACGCCTACAATTTGACCTTGCCTTACCTTAATGACTTTACTAAGCGGTGGCTCTACACTACATTTAGTTAATCTGTAAAACTGTCTGTTTTGCTCGTCAGAACGCGACTGTTGGTTTATTCAGGTTGGAGAAGCGGATTACTTTGTCCACCGAGCAGCTTACAGTCAGTCCAGAGTCCATTAGTGTCTCGGCAGCTTAGCCTTGGCCTAAACTACGCCTACGAAGATTTGTACTTTGATATGCAAGTACTCTTTCTTTTAATCTGAGGCATATTGGACAATATTTGTCCATACATTTCAGAATTTTTCGACTGATCATCTTATTATTCGATAATCAGTCTTTTGTGCTATGCTTCTTTCCCGCTACCATCTTAACCCGCTAATCCAACTAAGTATGTAGTTGAATCATTTGTTTTTAAATTTGTCCAATAGAATAAAAAAGATAAAACTTTTAAAAAATCCACTAAAATACATTACAACTATTTTAAGTACTATATTTAAAAACAAAAACATAATGGCTATACAGTGACTCTACATTTTGTTAATCTGTAAATCTGGCTGTTTTTGCTCGTCAGAACGAAACTGTTGGTTAATTCAAGCTTAAGAAGCGTATTAGTTTGTCCACAGAGCAGCTTACAGTCAGTCTAGAGGAGACCATTAGCGCCTCGGCAGCTTAGCCTTGGCCTATGTTACGCCAACGAGGATTTGTACTCATTCTTTTAATCTGAGGCATATTTATCCATCCATTCCAGAATTTTTGACATAATCGGTCCTGCGCCCTTCCCACTACTATTTTATATAACTTAATATCAACGAATGAACCTAACTGTGAAAGATGTGTGGCAGCGTTTTAGTTCAAGCGACATCGGTATAAAAATATCATTGGGCGGTCACGCTCGTTTGCGAAGCTACAAAAAAAATCCTTCATATGAATTCAGATTAACTGCCTAAAATATAAATCTACAGCCAATTAAAAATAAAAGAACGTGTTGAAACAAGGAGACAATAATAAATAAGTAGTACAAGGTTAGGTAGGTACCTTATACCACTTATTTATTATTACTAACCACAAGGTAAACTTGATAAAAAGAGCAGAACACCCCAATTTTAACTTCTCGTTTTTCTATATACCTACAGAGTTAATTGTGCTGCAATGGACGTTTCAGGGTAATAGAGGGATTAAAAATATAATTCCAGAAAGAGACTGCTTTAAATTACTAACAAAAATTTAATAATACTTTAAAACATAATAACACAACAAGTTTTTGGTGGGTAGCTTCGTGATCACCATAGAGCGTGCGGGAGGGCGGGCACTCCGTGCAGGCCGAGGGGTAGTCCGTGCAAAGGCAGCGCGGGGATGGCGTGCGCGACGTGCACTTCGGGCACGATCAGCTTCTTCTCGGAGACCACCTGAGGAATGTAATACTGTTTAGCACGGTTTTTGTTTTAATGTAACTTAAGTTATGGCAGGAAAGTATTAATAATACGAATATATTACGCCACTTTAAATAACATCAAACAAGAATTTACTTTAGACAGGTCTAAAACTGTGATGTTTTTATAACAGTAACAATGTTTCTCCGTTCGTTAAATATGTCGGAATTGCCGATTTTACTTACACAGTTTTATGAAAATATGCTCTAGGTTCACGAGGGGCATAACGTATTCAACTATCATCCTTTCCTTACCTTGTTGGGCTCCTCTACGACCTTCTTAGAGACAGCGAGGACTGGAGTGGCGAGCACGGGTACGGGCAGGTGGTGTCCGTAGCCCAGACCAGCCAAGCCAAGGCCTCCGTATCCCAGGCCTCCGTACCCGAGACCAAGGCCGCCGTAGGGAAGGCCTCCGTAGCCGAGCCCAAGGCCGTAAGGGCTGATGACGCCGGTGGCTAGGAGGCCTCGCTTGTCGCGGACTCCTGCTTCGGGAGCGGCCAGAGAGGCGGCGGCGAAGAGGACACAGCACACCTGATCATGTGGAAGATTTAAAATATAATCATGGTGTTGTTATTTAGTATTTATTAATTCAGCAATAGTAGGCCTCATAGGCCTCCTAGTCATTCAGTCGGTTACCACTCATCATATTGTAGAGCAACTTGAAGGAATTGTGGATAAATGATAGTAGGTATATCTAATAAATAATTAATACTCTTTAATGTTAAATACTATACTAGTTAGGACGTTACATTACCTAAAATGGAATAAATACAAAAATGTAGAGATTGACTTTATTAGCAACTGAAACTGAACTGTGTTTAAGTAAAATGTTTTTCGTTTAATAGAACTCTACAAGGAAATTTAATTACTTGTAGATTCGATCATAATATTCCATAATTAAATATCCGAGAAATAAATTAAATTAAATATAAAAAGAGAATTGGATAAATTGAAGTTAGGTATCCTTACAAAATGTTGCCATATATTGATAATGAATTGCTTTGGCGAAAGCCATAAAAAGTACGGCTATTTACAAAATGAGGCCGAGTTGAGTGATTACATCAATTTAATTCACTTATTTTCAAAACGATTTCTACGTATTCCGAAAGATATTCGAAATCACTTGAAACAAATCTTTCACTTTAGTTGTAAAACCAAGATATTATTAGTTTCACTTAGTTATAGTTAAAACTAAAAAAGAAAAAAATGTATTCTACGCAGTTACAGAAAACTGTACTCACGAAGGCTTTCATTGTGTTTGTTTGTTTAACGAAGTAGTGCTGATGACTAGATGGGACGATTGGCTTTGATGCGTTTTCGAAAAAAATCTTGCATTTATATCAACAGAACGGCGATCAAGGTTGACTTTTGCAAAATAGGCGTGGTTACAACATCCCGCTCTCGTTGTTAATATATTCAAAATATCGACAGAGATGCGACATTGTGCCATCAAAAATATACTTAGTTTGAATAAATTTAAATTTAGTCAAAATTTGGATTGCGTCATAAACGAGCCTACCGTCGCAATGGAGACGCTGCAATGGTAATTATTGACCAGAATCTTGCTTGACGAGTTTTTTTTCTGTTTAGATTAAAACTTAAAATCCCTTTAACTGTTTGACATTGACTATACATACCTACTAAGATAGTTTATCATTTTTACATTGTGGGCCCGCTTGTTTTGGGAGCATAATGGCTACATTATGTAAGCGAAGCACTACAAAGATTTTTGTAGTGCCTCTGTATACACATATATACGAACATAATACTTACTGCACCTATACTAGAATTCGGAATATTAGAATTTGGAATACTGTACCGTACCAGCCTTTTTAATAGTCCACTGCAGGACTTAGGCCTACCCACGAGGGGTGATTGGGCCAAATCCACCACGCTGGCCCAGTGCGGGTTGGTGGATTCACAAATGCCATCGAATTTCTTCTACGGACGTATGTAGGTTGCCTCACGATGTTTTCCTTCACCGAAAAGCCAATGATGTGAAATTCCGTACATAAGTTCCAAAGAAACTCATTGGTACGGGATCGGGATTTGAACCCACGACCTCACGATTGCAGGTCGGGTGTCACTACCACTAGACCACCACGGCTTCAAATTTGGAATAAATAGTACCTATTAGGGTAACTTTTATTTTTTACTGGTTAGTTTTTTTAAAGTTTTGTTCATCTATTTCTAAAACGGTTTATTTTCGTGTTTGCTTTGATTTGCCCATTATATTAGTAGAATTTGTACCTAACCACGTTCCTACTCGTACCTACCTAAGCAGAATAACTCTCCCAGTAGTCATATTCATTTATTGATACAAAATTGCATACGTCAAAAAGAAAAAAAAAACAAATTACAGCAGATAGTGATAATCATAAGTATATAAGTTACACTTATTACAAGTAAGTAACTATTAATTAAATGTAGAATAATAATAATTAAAATTAAATGTCAAAAAATTAAATTTAAAAAAAAGTCAGTCGATATTAGAAAGGTCCAGTATGGTACCTACACTAAAAATATAAAGATAAAAAGTCTAGGTACAATGTATCTTTGTTTCATTCATTCGAAATGGCAGTCCATCGATTTTTAAATATTTGAATATGAAATTGAAGCACCGTTCAGTGATGAAAAGGTTGTTTTACAATAGATTCCATTCGGACAATCGTTCAGCCGAACTCAATGAACACATGACTGTCGAAACTACGTTACGGACTCCTTTGAAGACGGCCTATCTTTCAATATCACCTACTTACTACCTACTCTCAATAAACTAGGTATACGATGTGCTTTCCATCTTCAATATTCCAACTAAGCTCTAGGCAACCGCTCGAAATGTAAATTCACACGAGAGATCTTAAACTTCAGGGAAGTTTAAAGTTGTAAAGCGAAAATTTCGTTCAACTCGAGCCGGGGTAGTGGAACTGTCTCGTCGGGACTTTACGAGTTGTTGCGGTCGTCAAATGGGTTCACATCGTATATTGAATACCTATGGGTAAAATGTTGCTAACTTTACTATTGAGTATCTCTATGTAGTGGAATTGAGGAGCTTCCTACCTACTATCGTAACTCTTGAACAAAACATGGTCTCGAATACTTATTTCATTACTCTTGTTTGTACACAGCTAGTAGTCACTTCAAATACAATATCTACTTATTAAATCTTACAGTTTTCTACCTTCTGGCGCTAGCACGTCATGTGCTATTGTCATCAAAAAATAGGTAGGGACCAGAAGTATGGACCTGGGTAGGTAAGGGCTAAACGTTGCCATCAAATCAAAATCAAAATTCGCTTTATTCTTTAGACATATGGAAATGCGCTAAGAACCGTCTCTTTATAAAGGGTTTCGATAACATAATATTTACTAAGTACAGATTTACAAATAGCATCGTCATAAAGATATCCATCGTCAAATCATAAGTATATATGTTATTTCTAGAAGCTCTATCATATTTTACTACATACTTAAAATATATGTTATATTTTAGTATGCAAACAGCACTAATTTACATTCTAAAACATAAATCTACTAACAAATATCTACTGTTGTTTGCCGAATGACCGCCGGGCTAAGGTTACCACCGATTGGGCTTCAACATTCAAACAACTCAACCTTTGGGCCGACGTAGACGCAGGTGGTGGTGATACAATGGCCGTGGTGGTCTAGTGGTATTTACACCTTGCAATCATGAGCTTTTGGGTTCAAATACCGGTACCAATGAGTACTTTGCAATTTATGTATTGTAGATACCTAAGGAAATTTGTCACCACTGGCTTTTCGGTGAAGGAAAACATCGCGAAGCAACTTGCATACGTCCGTAGAAGAAATTCGATGGCGTATGAGAATCTACTAATCCGCACTGGGCCAGCGTGTTGGATATGGACCAATCACCCTACGTGGGTAGGTGACTAGGCGTACGTCAGTGGACTATTAAAAAGGCTGGTACAGCACGGACGCAGGTGGTGTGCCGAGCTGAACTCCTACAAGCGCTGGAAATCAAAGCAGTGGATCGCGCAGTCTAGAAGGAGGGAAGGAAGGTCTTTCTTTGCCCAGCTGTGGGACAATGCACGCTGAAAACAATAACTTACTAGAAAAAAACTTACCAATTTAAAATAATTAACCCCTTTTACAATCAGGTCTTTGAATTAATAGGTGTATGTTACTTTGTCCTTTATTTGAGCTTGAGAGATCGAAGCCAAAGCAAAGTCAAGGTAGGTAGGTACCAGGAAATACATACATTGAAGAGTACCTAGGTACCTAGGTAGCTACACTATATTTCTTTTGCCAATAATTTCGCCCTCAACTTCTTTGTAAGAGCTATAAGTAGATTTTAAAACGACCGTGACTTTAAGTAGTCTCTTTGGCACTCGATGCATCCAAAGTGCCCTCGACGGGATGCCCTTGTCTTTTGCTTGCTATTCTCTTAGTCTAGCTTATTTTACACTATGACCTTAGCTTATAGTTTTATAGAAAGATTCATCACTATAATATATTAGAGGAGCTTTACATCTCAGACGTTTCAATTTTTTTTCTAAGACAGAAATCGACGAACCATCGTATCAACTGTATAGGTATAATTACGTATTTGAGTAAGTATAGTCTCCTATCTATCTATATCTATACATACCTACACTGAAATCGAAAACGGATAATATTTAGTGAGTTAAAATTCGAAATTTCTTATTCAGTTTCTATAAGATACTAGCTGACCCGGCGTGCTTCGTTTCACCAACTCTGGAACCTTCTTTGGCTCATTCTCTACTACTTTGCTTAAGATCGTGATCAAATGGATAGTTTACGATTCTATAAAGGATATGTAGACAAACATTTTTTTTTTATACAGGGTTACTGGTAATCAATTAACATCCTTTTAGGGGCTTATTCTGTACTTCAAAACTAACAACTTTTGTTCAGCGACTTTTATTAAATCTCAAAAAAAAAACCTATACCCTCGATAAAATGTACCTACATATGGAACAGCTGTTTTTCTTTTTTAGTTTTGACAAAAGTCGCAGATCAAAAGTTGTTTGTTTTAGTTACATAATAAGCCCCTAAAAGGATGCAAATTGATTACCAGTAACCCTGTATTATACAGAGAGATGAGAATAAACATAAGACACAACAACACGTTATTAGACAACCACATTAGGTACATAAAAAAACAGATTATAAGGATAAAACAAAACAATAGGTCTCTAATTTGCGGCCTTATCGCTTTAAGCGATATCTACCAGGCAACCAAGCACGGACAGAAAATAGCAGTTCACAAAAAACGTGGCCATAACTGCAAGAAAATTTAAATAGCATGGAAACAAACACTTAACAAAATAATAATAATAATAATAGACCTTAATACCTAACAAATATATACAACTAACAAGATTATTTTTTGCAAAAATTAGCATGACCGACTTCACCCGTGTGCAGAATTCGCGAACATTTCGCACGGATCGATGTAGCATGTTTCACATTATTGTTGATTTATCAAAAATGGCTCAGTCGATTTCGATAAAATTTAAATGGGACCAATTTCAAAGTATACTCTTTTCAATAAAAATGAATTATTGAAATCGGACTACTATGAAAAAAGTTATGCGTGGTTATACATAATATATATATATATATATATATATATACGCGTCGAATTGTATACCTCCTCCGGTGGTTCGTCGATCAAAACTAACATAATTATTGATATTACACATTAAGCCCTATTACAGAGGCGCCAGCGTAAAATAATTAGCAACGTAAAAAGCGTTCTCTCTATCAAATGCCTAAAGTGAAAAAGAAACAGAACTATGCTAATCTAATCTAAATTATATTTTTAACTAATGCGCACCCCGTCCATTATTTATACGCTTTCTGTCCTTTCCATCCTAAGGTTGCCTGGCAGAGATCGCTATCAGCGATAAGGCCGCCCATTGTTACACTGTTTATGTATCTTTGTTTCTTCTTTTTGTTTATTTCTTGGTGTGCAATAAATAGTTAATCTATCTATCTATGCTATTTAGGTAATATAGTTAAGCCGTGGTGGTCAAGAGGTAGTAAGCCGTGGTGGTCAAGAGGTAGTGACACCCGCCTTACAATCGTGAGGTCGTGGGTTCGAATCCCCGGTCCCGTACCAATGAGTTCTTTGGAATTTATGTAGTACGGAATTTCACACCACAGGCTTTTCGGTGAAGGAAAACATCGTGAGACAACCTGCATACGTCCGTAGAAGAAATTCGATGGCGTATGTGAATCCACCAACCCGCACTGGGCCCGCGTGGTGGATATGGTCCAATCACCCTTCGTGGGTAGGTCTACGTCCTGCAGTGGACTACTAAAAAGGCTGGTACGGTACAGTATTCCAAATTCTAATATTCCGAATTCTAGTATAGGTGCAGTAAGTATTATGTTCGTATATATGTGTATACAGAGGCACTACAAAAATCTTTGTAGTGCTTCGCTTACATAATGTAGCCATTATGCTCCCAAAACAAGCGGCCCCACCTGGCGCTTCTGTAATCGGGCTTATTGAATACCTACTTAGACACCTGGCGCTTCTGTAATCGGGCTTATTGAATACCTACTTAGACACCTACGTATATGCTAATCCTTGCGCAGTTGTAAAGTGAGCTTGTAGCAAAGAAGATATAATAATACTACGTATAGAACGGCCACTCGTTACCCCCCACCCGTTTGAGTCTTCCTCAGTTCCACCCCGCGTCAGGACACGATTTACTACTCTGCGCGCGGGCTGCACTGGCCGCTGCAAATACCCGTGTAGCGTTCGTGCGTATGTGTAGTGTCTGTGAATAAATATAGTGTTGTGTGCGTAAGACAGCAGATTTTATATGAAGAAACGCGGAGTGTCCGGGCTGTGCTTGTAGCTAACATCACGGCCGCCAAGAACTTTGATTCGGCCTATACAAGTACTTACCTAATATCGTGAGATTTCCGACAAAATGTAGCCATAGGTACGCTGTAAGTGAAAAGCAATGACGTAAACATTCAATTATTATTCTCTACTAAAATATATTTTTGCTAAAACCCTTAGCCTCTTCAATAAAGCCCGGCAAAACCAGCGTCCTATCCGAGCGCAGTGGTCTCTAATTAAACTTTTTGCGGTCCGGTCAACTCTGAAATGATTTCATTTCCGCGAAACTTTTGTACCTGGGCTGGTTTCAAATGAGGACATCTACTTTAGCTGAAATGAAAGTTTGGCTGTTGCGATGGTTTATGTAGCTATGTATAAAAAGAGTTCGGAAATATGTCTACTTACTAGGGTTTTTTCTAATCTTTTGAGATTTGATAAGTACCTAACAAAATTTTTATGTAAGTACCTACTAGGTAGGTATGCTCTAGAATCTAGAGTCTTATTCTTATGTTGCCTATCTTATAATCTTCTCTTCATCACAAAGAGTCATCTTTGTGATAAAACCTAGAGTGAAAAGAACTCTAAATAAAAATCATATCATTCTCTTCATCATCTAGAATTCTAGGGTCCAGATGAAAGATTCTTCAGTCCTGTATCAGAAAATTGCATACCCATTCTAGCGGAGTTTTAATTAGCGTCTTAAAACTGAAATGATGAACCGTGATCCTACGCAAAATTAATCATAGTTATTACGCATTATCTACGCAATAACACAAAGTAAAAATTAGTTACCTACTTATTTTAAAAGCATCATATTTAACCTACAAGATTCTTCAGTCCTGTATCAGAAAATTGCATACCCATTCTAGCGGAGTTTTAATTAGCGTCTTAAAACTGAAATGATGAACCGTGATCCTACGCAAAATTAATCACAGTTATTACGCATTATCTACGCAATAACACAAAGTAAAAATTAGTTACCTACTTATTTTAAAAGCATCATATTTAACCTACAAGATTCTTCAGTCCTGTATCAGAAAATTGCATACCCATTCTAGCGGAGTTTTAATTAGCGTCTTAAAACTGAAATGATGAACCATGATCCTACGCAAAATTAATCACAGTTATTACGCATTATCTACGCAATAACACAAAGTAAAAATTAGTTACCTACTTATTTTAAAAGCATCATATTTAACCTACGTAATGTGCTTTAAAGGTATGTAAGTATGTGAAATTTGTCTCACCCTGCACTTTTTCAAATGTAGGTAATAAAATAGATACCTAACCTACACTGCGATCATAATTTATTTTTTAAATGAATGCGCATGCCAGCAGATGCCCGGCCTCCACATCTACTATAACTCCATCTACTCTGTGCTGGCACACTGGACTCATGTGCCGGAACATGTGCCGGCACACGCTCCGGCACATCAACAGCCATAATCACCTACTCGCTCACGACAACCCATTCCCATTCCACTCCACCAACACCCCACCCCACCCGACCGCATTTTCACAGGCAAAACCATCCATCCATCATCATCAATAAAAATAATGCGCGTTCAGGCACATGCCCGGCCTCCACATCTACTATAACGCTCATATGCGACAAGAACGGGTTATAAGATTTATGTATCGTTTTGGAATAGTACTATAGAAAAATCCGCCATATTGCGCTCTATTTGCTACTAAAACGGGGTATTTCTAGCGCTAATAATGACCTTGTTATGAAGGAAAGAGAGAGCAGGAACCGTTCTAGCACCGTTTTTTACGACTGTGAAGTTCGTTTCAACATCGGTACATTACATGTCAGTTGTCTCCGAGCACTCAACGCGGGAAGGTCCTGTTCGATGGCAGCAATAACGTGACATAGCTAACGTGTCACGTTTTAGTCGGCAAGGTAAGTGCATTAAATTAGTTATTTCCGTATTGCTAAAGTGTAACATCATGGCTTAAACCATTATTGCTGTAAAATAATATTTAATTGATTTATGTGTTGGCATTCTAGTAACGTTTTTCTTGCAACAAATTTATATTTTTTAGAAATAAAAATATATGTACCGCTTTAGATGACAAATAAAATCTTTATAAGTTTAATTTAATATTAAACATCACTGTGTATCTCGTTGTTGTCGTAAAGTTTGTGTACATTTTGTCGTGATAGCTTAAGTTGTTGCGTTACAGATGATGACACATTTCGAAAACAACCCCTTATTTTTTCAGATGGAGTCACGATACAAAAAAAAAATAGGATTTACTAACTAAAAATACAAGAAAGGATACAGAAAATGACCATTAAATATGAAACTTTGATTCAAAAAGTTTATGCGTGTATATTATCATTATTATTTTATATACCATAGGTAAATGTAGCTATATATTATGTAAATGTATATCATTTATTGGTATGTTTGTTAAGTAGATATTAGTATTATTTCTGTTAAGTGTTTGTTGATAAGTTAATTTCTTATTTCTGTTAAGGCCACGTTTTTTTGTCAACTTCTATTTTTTATCCGTACTTGGTTGCCTGAAAAAAAACGCTTAAAGCGATAAGGCCGCCAGTTAGAAACCTATTAATTGTTTTGTCCCTGTAATTTGTTATGCTGTCATGATTTCTATGATTGGAAAATGTGTGCAGCCAAATCAGCTTTGCTCTATACAAAGACGATGAGAACATTCCGGCTAAGATCAGCGAGATGAAAATAATAAAAATAACAAAAAATAAGCCTCGGACTATTTATTTAAAATACTCTTATGCAAAGGAAAGCTACAAGAGGGCAACAGTCATAAAGAAAAAAATAAGTTGAAGTAAAAAAGTGTACGAAACAAAACCTGGAATATCCGAGAAAAAAAAGCAAACCTAATGGAATTAGTTAACAAAAACTTAATTCCACGATATTATAAATCGTTTTACGAATCTGTGTAATGTTACGTACGTAGTAGTGTAACTACTACTGCTTGCATTTTCTCTCTTTTTTCTATTCTGATGTTAGTTGATGTGTATCTATTGGTAAGAAGTTTAGTGAGCCGTAGGAAAATGAGACTTCATTATTCTTAAGACTGATATACGAGTAAATAGTACAAAAAGTAGTTTAAATAAGTTAAGCTCAACGTTTGTAACGGTGTTTTAGTAATACTTCTTTTTCAATTACAGAAATGTTGACTGCAAAAACGTATCTTATTTTATATAATATTGTTAGTTTAACAAAAATATTACCAACTAAAACGTGATACGTCTGTATGTCTAATGAAAAAAATAATATTTTTCTAGAAAAACGTAACAAGTGTTGCCGTTTTTTATATTAAACATGATTATAACTTGAAATTTGTGGGATATAAGATTAGCATGTATTTTTTCTGAAAATAAAATGTTTAACCCACATACACATTAAAAAACATATTTAAAAATGTCAATAGTTACGGAAAAATAGAAATTTAAAAATTTAAAAGTCGTTTTCTGACTTGTCACGTTCTTGTCGCATATGAGCGAAACTTCATTTACTTTGTGCTGGCACACTCTACCCGCATCACGCCGGCACATGTGCCGGAGCGTATGCCCGAATGTGCCGGCACATGTTCCGGTACGCCTTCCGGCACATCAACAGCCATAATCACCTACTCACTCACGACAACCCATTCCCATTCCACTCCACCAACACCCCACCCAACCACATCTTCACAAACAATCATCACCACTACCAACCATCCCTTCATCATCATCATCACAAAGGAATATTTTGCGTGCCGGCACATGCCCGGCATCCACATCTACTATAACCTCATCTCCTTTGTGCTGGCATACTGTACCCGCATTACGCCGGCACATGTGCCAGCATATGCCCCGGCACACTTCGCATCATCAGCCATTTTCTTTTTCTGCACGGGTAAATACTACATCTTGGCAATCTCGTGATCCACCCACTCCGTACCAGTCGCGCCAGCACATACCACGGCACATGTTCTGGCACATGCCCCGGCCCACTTTGCACCAACAGCCATTATCTCTTTCTGTATATGAGTAAATACTAGATACTCTTTGGCTAACTCGTGATCTCGGGCACATCTCACATCAATAATAAATTTAGCGGAATTAATTTCTATCAATAATAAAGTCCCGGTACGTGCTCCGGCACACAACTCCATCTGAATTTTATAAATGTCATTAAAATATCATTAGAGTAGTACAATTAATACGTTACTATTAAACTTAGTATTTACCTGCACTCTCCTGTTCGGTACTTGAAAAAGTAAACATTGCATCCATTTGAATTATGTAATTATCATCAAAACAGTAGGTATAATCAACACTTCATAACTAATATCTATATATTTTGCTTCATATTTGCATTGTATAAAGTAGGTACTTAAATAATATATCACAAACAATATTGTATCAACATTAAAGTCCCTTGCAAGTGCTCCGGCACACAACTCCATTTGAATCGAATAAATGTCATTAAAATATTATTGAATTAGCAGAATTAATACCTCATTATTAATCTTATAGTATTAGCTATAAATATTGCATCCATTTGAATTATATAAATATCATCAAACCAGTAGAACCAATACTTCATCACTAATCTATACTATATACTATATATAATATTATAAAGAGCAAAGATTTGTTTGTTTGTTTGTAATGAATAGGCTCCGTAACTACTGGATCGATTTCAAAAATTCTTTCACCTTTGGAAAGCTACATTATTCCCGAGTAACATAGGCTATATTATTTTTAAAAAAAATTAGGGATCCTTACTAAAACTCCAATAATGTAATATAAGGTGTAAAAAAAAGACCTGAAAAATTCCTTACGTCGCGTGCGCTGCGAAAACTATTGATGATGGAATAAAATAATGTACTACGACTTTATAGAACACACCATAATTTACAAAAAATGTCGCGACAGCATATATCTAACTATTATAGTTAAGCCGTAATAACTGTTATTTTATTCTTAAAAATTAATTGAAATACCGTCGCAGGAAAAGGATCTTAATTTGTATCTTGGTATTAATCCTTATCAAAATAAATTATTTCATATTCAAGACTGTTTCAATAGCTTTATGCAACTTTTTAAATTATTTAATTAAGACATTTTATTACAAAGATATTACGAGTTCAAAAATGTAAGTATTATAAAAGTTTCGTTTCGCCGCTCACTCCGCTTGGCAATTCATGTACTTTGTACAATGTACATAATACGAAATTCACTTCGAGCAAATATCTATAGAGTCACAATCGTGAAAAAAGTGTCCGAGCCAAAATCCTGCCCAAGCTACGTAGTGGGCAGGCTTTTTAGTTAGTCGTAAGGCGATTCCAAGCCGACTACAACGCCGCGCGATGCCAAAGTGCTCGGTTACAGGCACTTATTAGGTGACATAACGTCGAGATTCGAGGAAACGGGTCATTGAGAATTGAGAAGGGTGCTTGGGCCATATCCACCACCAGTGCCAGGGCCCAGTGTGGGTTGGTGCAGATTGCCACACAATATTTTCCTTCGCCGAAAAGCCAATGATTTGAAATTCCGTACATAAGTTCCAAAGAAACTCATTGATACAGGATCGGGATTTGAACCCACCACCTCACGATTGTAGGACAGGCGTTACTACCACTAGACCACCAAAGTTATATATCTCCGCCATTAGTGTGTCGATTTATGTTTTATTGGTGCCTTGGAGGAGCACAGAATCAAACATAGTTGGGGAGCCCAAATCACTCATTTCTCAAAAAAGAAACAAATATGCTTGCATTAAATTGAAATAAATATATACCGCCTTACCGCAAAAGATTTAAACACTGTTTAGCTGTACAATTTGTACTGTTAAAACTTTAGTGGTAAGACGGTTATTTATAAGTTGTCACTTCCTCCTAGAAATTGAGCTAGCCAAACAATTCAAATGAAATATTACACTTTTCTTGCCTTTTTTTCAGGAAATTGATAATTGATGATAATGAATAGAATATAATTACCTATATCAGCTAAGTAAGTCTAGCTGAAGACGATTTCAGTTGTTATAAAATTTCTACCTCTTAGGACAACTTTTGGAAGAATGCTTAACCCGGGAAAAAAAGAGATGATTTTTTTTCGGGAAGCACGAGATTAAGTGACATTGTGGATAACATTTTACTAGGTTTTTCTTACACACGTTAAGGCCCCTGTAGCCCGGGAGCCCCGTATTATTGACACGGCTGATACTGCGGTAGCTACGCCCCTACACATAGTATGTGAAACGAATTGTCGACCTTAAAGTTCTCGAATGTAGACAATGTATTGGCAAGTGTAGCGAAGGTCTTCACGTGAATCTAAGATCTGGTCGTGACGTCCGGAACACGTTGGATGCCAGCGCTTCGATTCCTTCCATCACAGCTCTTTGGGTTAGCAAGTTGAAGAGGCCTTAGGTAGGGCACACAATTCGTAGAAGTAGAACTGATGTCCAATGTTTTTCAAAATTCTCGAGTGAAGACAAGATCAAGAAACTAACTTACATGGGTAGAATGTATAGACTGTGGGTCAGTAATATTTTAACGTCGCTTTCATTCTCATCATTGTCATTTTCTGAAATCAGGGCTATATATTATGTACAGCCACCCAACACATACGAACTCACTTTTATTTAGATATGCCAATACCTACTATCTCTTTTTCTATAAACTTCGAACAGTTTAAGACTACGGAAACTCTCGCGATTTGGGTAGGTTTTAACTCATCATAATGGTTCATCCGGTATGTCTAGCATGTGTGGCGCATACCTACATTACGTGGTAAGTATATGTATAGCCAATCATACCCGGGCAAAGCCGGGACGGGCAGCTAGTATCTGTATAATTTGCTTCACACTTCATACCTACTTGCATTGTATAAAATACTTTGAATAATTCACAAATAAACTGTATCAACAATAAACTTGTAAGTGTAACGGGGGGAAGGAGTAGGTATCTCAAAAGCACCAACCCACAAATTTACACTCTAAAACGGCTCAATAAAAAAGAAACCTACACTTCGGTAGGTACTTTTTTCCCACATACCTACTTAGTTGTACTAGTTGTAGGTACCTAAACACACCTTTATGGGTCAACTGCTCCTTTCACACCATTTCCAGCTTACGCCCCGTATACGATCACAATCGAATAAAGCTCCTGGGGCTCTATAATTGAATCATTAGAACAACTGAACGTATGCGTAAATGATCACAGGACCGAGTGGGAGCAGGATGGGGAGAGTTGAAAGTCTTTGTTTTTGTTGAGTTTCGAACAAACATTGCATATTTTAAATACTTGTGTGGTTTTTGAACGGATACGACAATTCAAAGTCTGTAGTCAACCACAGCCTTTTAAAAAAGTAAATGCAGCAGGACACGAGCTGTGGTTGGCTATATTACAGGGGAAGTGCCTAGTCGTGGTCAGAAACTCGCGCGGTTTTGGAGACTATTCTGCCGTCGGAACGAAGAAGTCAAGACTAGTTATTTTTAAGGTCCGTACCTAAAAAGGAAAAAACGGAACCCTTATCACTTTGTTGTCCGTCTGTCCGTCGGTCCGGCTGTCCGTATGTCAAGGTTATTTATCTCCGGAACGCGTAAAGATATAGAGTTGAAATTTAAAGTATAAGTACGTACCTATATGGTCTCTTGCAGTTTTGTAGATTCTTATGTAGTAAAAAACCGCATATTTTGACACTCACAAAAATCAAAACCTACAGGGTACTTCCCGTTGACATTGAACTATTGAAAATTAAAAGTGAGTAAAACGTATCATGTAAGGTATCATATATTATAAGAGAGCTTCATTAGAGAGAGCACTTGCTAAAACAGGTTTTTAATTATTTTAACAATGTGTAATTTTCGATGTATGACGAGAAAAGTGAAAAAAAAAAGAAAAACTATTTGTCGATGATTAGAGATTTTAACAACTTAGATACTTCCCAATTTTGTGAAATTTTCTGGATTTGTACGGAACCCTCGGTGTGCGAGCCTGACTCGCACTTGTTCGGTTTTTTTTTTAATTTAGAGAACACTGACGAAATTTATTCTAGGTCTATTAATGATGTTTCTTCTGCGTTCAGTCCTCGGTTTCCTCATATAGTCGTGCGAGCAGGAAGGCATAGAATGCGATAATCTGCTAACGTTAGAAAATATTCTAACGTTTCGAAAATCGCGCTCCTTGAATAGTCTAGTCCCTGACCGCTTGTAGCCCTTATTACCTGGGAATACGGTGTAGTATTAGCGATAATGCACCGCCTGTAGGTAGGTAGGTAAGTAGGTTGAACGTGGGTCAGTCGACGAGGGCGGACGCGTCCCGAGAGACAACTGTTTCTAAAGATCTGTGAAATATGGATGCGTGGTAGGTATAGGTACCTACGATTGTTTAGTAGAACGTAGAAGCTATCTTTATGTTATATTTTTATGCTATGTGATCAAAAAAAAATACCTACCTACTGCTTGGACTGATATTAGACGTAAACCGAACAATAATTAACTGAATCTGATTGGATATTCAATTGGTAACCAAGCTTGGACGCAAGTTACTACCAGTAATACCTATGTACTACTTACCTATTAATCTAAGCAAGTTTT
The DNA here is from genome assembly GCA_949316475.1 of Hypomecis punctinalis. Taxonomy (NCBI): domain Eukaryota; kingdom Metazoa; phylum Arthropoda; class Insecta; order Lepidoptera; family Geometridae; genus Hypomecis; species Hypomecis punctinalis. The sequence continues at coordinate 18,068,059 of OX438810.1, forward strand.
AAATCAAGTTTGCAATCGTATAATGTGTGGCCCCGGCCACGGTAATTAGTTATCATTACCGTGACAAAGCATACAGATCCTTTAATCGATATTAGCATTCACTTTTGCGAATAGCAGCCTACTATGCATAGCACGAAATAAATAGCCTTGTACTTGTATTTTGTTTAATATGCCTTCTTTAGTTCAAGATTAGTTAGATGTTTTAGATAAAATTTATTTAATGCGACTAAGAATTTTCTTAGTTGCAACTAAAGAGTCTAACTAAAACATCATAATTATTTGGAACTGTATAACTTTATTTAGACCTACATCATAGAACGTATTAAATCTTTAAACATATTACAGTCATCTTCTTTGCTTTAGAGTCTAAAAGCTCTGATGGTCTAAACTTTAGACCTTTAGGTCTAAGTGTTATAGGTGTTTGGTATCGAATTTTTGATAATAGACACAAACAAACAGGCCGCCACGCCAGACACTGGAAAAGCAATAGGACAATGATCTATAGGTACAATTTAATTGTAAGAAAATGAGTTGATTAGCCAAGCCACTAACGTGTTGTGGATTCATAAAATGTATGAAACTGAAAACGGTCGGTGGCAGCGTTTGCACTCTGAAAACGGAATAATAAATAACTATTTAGAAAAATAAAACAACAATATTGTTTGTATATCTTCATTATTAACTTGAAAAACTTAACTTCCATCAATAACGCATTAGGCATGAATATTAGATACAACTATGTACAGAAGTGAAGATGAGAGAAAACAATAGATGATTCATTAATAAATTACATGCAAAAAACTTATAGTTCAATCAAGAAAGATAGCGCCACCATTTCTTCTACAAATTGCCCAGTGGTAAATGCCCAATAATTTTTTTTGGGGGTAGTGAAGTCAGCTATATCACAGCCCGGGCACTCCGCGATTTTCCATACAAAACCTGCTGTCTTACGCACACGACTCAGTACCTACTTACTCACAGGCAACACACATACACACGGTCGCTACACGCGCATATGTGTGCGGAACGTCTATGGCTGTCAGCGACGTGACGACATGCCGCTTGAGTGAGACAGTTGCGTATTCAATTAGCAAAAATGAATATAAATGTAGTGCTTAAAAAGTATAACAATTACTTAATTTGGAAGCATTTTAATAAAAGTAACCGATCTACTTAATTTAAAAGAAAATATCAAGAGGAAGTTACCAAATAATGTAAAATAAGTTCCATTTACCTTATATGAACATTAAAATTTCTTCTTTTTTTACGTATTATTGATATTCAAACATACACAGCACAAGTCTTCCCTATAGTCAGAGTCTAGGTATTTTTTATTACAAGATCTACCGGCCAGTGCAGCCCGCGCGCAGAGTACACGATCGGTACGTGAAGCGCGGGGTGGAAGTGAGGAAGACTCAAACGGGCGGGGGGTAACGAGTGACCGTTCTATACCACAGACATATATTATATGTCTGTGTTCTATACGTAGTATTATTATATCTTCTTTGGCTATATACTGCGTTATACCCAATCCTCGCGCAGCTGTTGTCTGAGCTTCAGTCAGGATTGGGTTTTGCGCAGCTTGTAACTAACTTCACAGCCGCCAAGAAGTTTGATTCATATTCGTTTATCTTAAAAGCGTACCTGTAGTATTTTATTTATTATGAAGAATACAGAAATGAAAAGCCTATCTTTTGTGAAATCCCAATATTATATGGAAACAGAATCATAAACAACTATTATACTGAGGGCCACACAAATCGACGGATGGGAACTTATGCGCAGAGAACTGCGCAAAAGCAGCAATATAGGCATTTGCGGGAGCCAGAGCGACGAAACACACGCCAGGGCACACCCGCCCACCAACCTCATGCCTCCTGCGCGCTCACAACGCACTACGACAGTCAGCGTCAGAATTGTGCACACATGCGCAATAATTAGCCAATCACGGCGAAGTGTCATCAGAACTTCTCATCTGCAGATTTGTGTGGCGCTCAGTATACTAAAATGGGACTGAATGAATGAATTTTGATAATAAAAAATATCTGCAGTTGTTTCATTCGAAAAAATCATTAGCACATTAATATACAGAGTTATCCAGAACTAGTGTATAGGCCGAATCAAACAAGTCGGCGGATGTGAAGTTAGCTATATTATAAACAACTTTTACTATGGGGCCAACTCAAAATTATATAATATAAAAGAATGTTTTTCCATGCAGAACTGTACATTGAAATTTATTTCTCTTAAATTCCCATAGTAAAATTTCTTCATAATCATTGTCTTAATCACCCCCTTTTAGCTTACTACAGGGTGAGAAAATAACCCTGTATATTATTTACATAGCATCTGTCATAATTATTTTACGACAAAAAAATCTTTAAAATATTGACTCTCGATAATAAGGTCGTATATATTTTGAGTTTATATTGTAAGCTTAGTACCAGCAGTTGCAGATTACGTAGAAGAGTTTTATTTTAGCGCTAAGGCCACCACTCGTGCGGAAGATTTTATACTTTATACCAACTGACTCTTCTAGTTGATGTTAGAAACAATAGAGTTTTCTGTATATCTACTTAACTGGTAGGTGGATAACCGTGTACAAAATTATATGAAGGAGTGAAATAAACTTTAGAAATTGGGCTAAAATTTAGAAGAAAGGGAAGAGCTTAATTTTTTGATCAAACTATTTAAAACATCAATACAAAAATTTCGGAAGAATTATCAGGAGTGGTATTAGGGCGCAATTCGAGATTATTCGTCACAGTTTCTCTCCTTAGATTTGTCTTGAGAGTGAGTGAGACAGATTAACTCGAGCGCTGCAAAATCTCCAATAAAACGTGTAGATTTACTCTATCAGTCCATTCAAGATATACAAATAATAATAATATACATTTCATAGCACGTATCTATCAAGGTATACTGAGCGCCACACAAATCGACGGATGGGAAGTTATGCGCAGAGCTCTGCGCAAAAGCCGAAATATAGGCATTTGCGGGAGCCAGAGAGACGAGACGCCGGGGCACACCCGCCCGCCAACCTCATGCCTCCCGCGCGCTTCCTATACACTACGACACGCGGCGTCGGAATTGTGCACACATGCGCAATAATTAGCCAATCACGGCGAAGTGTTATCTGCGGCTAACATCACATCTGCCAATTTGTGTGGCGCTCAGTATAAATAATATATTATAAATCATTATTATATTCTAAAACTTCTAAACTTTCTTATGAAAGAGAAATGAAAAAATTCTACACAATAAAATCATATTCAAATATGGATATTTAAAAAAATATTAATTCATTTTTTGGACTACGCTGTTAGATAATAACGGTAGAACTTCACTTACTGGTATGTTCGTTTAACTCTTAATTATACAGGTGTTTTTCTAGACGATTTACATCATTGTACCCATCATTTTACGATCAACTTTTACTATGGGACCGAACCGGAATTCGAGAAAATAAAATCACATTTGTTTCATACATTTTGTCGATTTAACAACACACAAGCGCAAAAAAATAGCGCCCCTCTGCTTCTTTATTATTTATAATTATTTAGTCCTTTGCTACTTTATCATTTTATTTATTCGTCGACTCTCAAGAAAATGTAAGTACATTATTATGGAACATTTCAAATTTTTCAACTTTTTGGATCGAACAGGAACTTTTTTCGTGGGTATTGTCGTCGCTTCTGGCCCATAGTAAACGTACTTAGTTCAAACGACGTGTACCGACTACAACGCCGTGCGATGCTAAAGTGCTCGGTTACAAGCACTAATTAGGTGACTAGTCGAGTTCGAGAAAACGGGTCACTATAAATTAATATCTAAGTTAGTATGTACGACGGCGCTCGGACATTTTTTTAATATTTTTACTTAAGGACCGTGGCTCTGTGGATATTTGCTCGAAGGTACCACTGAGTGATTTCAATTTTGTGTTCTAGTGTGTCTAACACGATTCAAACTTGCCGGCGGCTTGGAACGGCGAATTGCTGCGGAGTAGTAAATTGATGTGTGTGGGGGGTGAGGGGTAGGGGATATGCGCAGCTTGCAGTGCACTTCACACCCACCATAAAGTTCATCTAGTTATTCATTTACATCAGTCTAACTGATTTAGATAAATCCAAAAGTCTAAGCGGTTCTACAAAAATAATACATCACTATTAATTTTATAAATATAAAATTGCAAGTATAATGTTTTAGTTTGCAAAGTGTGGTGATTTCAGATGTGCATACTTATATATCATCTACTCAGTATGCGACCAGTCGGGAATCGAGAACAAATCAACTGTTCTATACATTTTGTCTTGAGTTGATAAACTTATGTTATTCGCGATTTTGGAGTTGGTACCATAGTAAAATTTCATAATTATGAGTTTAACATATCTTTGAAAGTTCCTGCACTTCGCAAAATAAAAGTTTGCAAAGTATTTGTAGAAGAAAAATGGAAGATTATTACTCTTGGCTTGAGGCGAGGAACTACTGAAGCTATGTTCAATTTCCTACGAAAAAAGTCAAAAAATGCCGAACATAATGTGTCAATATTTTGCCGCCTTCGTTTCGTAGAATTCAAGATCTTTGAGCTGATCCCGTTATCCAATTTCCGTCAAAAACATCGAGGCAGTATTTTCGTTCTTACATTATTCGTGAGTGCCAGTTAGTAGGTACGCATATTTTATACGCCTGCGTATTATACTTTTAGAAACAAAATATACAAAGCTTATTAAATTTTATTATTAATTTAGAATTTAAAACGTGGTCACATATAACCACAGGATTACTCTTAATCCTGAGGGTCTCTACCCTTCAGCAAAGACCTTACCTAAAAAAAAGATGGTGATGCGAACTTGATTCCCATTGAAGCTGATGGACCAGCTGGACGTAGCTCGAAATGAATTGTATTTATTTTTATCATTAAAATAGAAATCCCTTAGGGTAGCTGATAGTGATTTTTGTAAAACGTCAGCCTAAAATTGCAATTCTTCATTCTACTCAAGGTGGACTATGAAAAACGTGGCTTCAATTGTTTCCCGCCTTTAGATAAGGGTGCTTGTACACGGAGCAAGTAGCTGGAGCTAGTAAAGATGCGAGTTACGCGCGTAAGTAATATGCGCAAGCTACTTATTCAAGTTACTCGCTTGTACTTGTACATGGTGCAACTGCAGCAAGTAAGACACGGGCTACTTGCGCAAGCAGTTCGCACAAGTTATTTGCTCGTGGTCATGAGCCGACTGTGACCCGCGCGAGTGACCAGCGCGCGCCACAGAGCACGCGGTTTAGTTGGCGCGGGTGGCTCGCTTTGGTACATGCTCGAATCGCTAGACCCGCACATGTTTTTGAACGTTAAGTTTACGATGCATATAACCCGAAGTGCTTTAACATGCGCAAGCTACTTGCACCGTGGGTAAAGTTTCATTGAGTTTAATGCCAGTAGCATTCAATTATCATACGTTAACATTAGACAATGTGGATATACTCTATAAAATTTAACTTGATCTCTGCGACAGCTGTCAGAAAAATCACGCCTATGAAGTCCTGAACTTCTTAATAGTACAGACAGTACCTGTCAATGTCATACTTTATGGGCATGCCGATTAGTGATGGGCGACGAATGATCGTGACCACAGAGTTTTAGATAAAGTTTTAATTAAAATATCGATAGTTTATACTGATGATTTGAATAAAACTTAATTTATCATTAATTTTACAGTATATATGTGTAATTAAATTAAACCCAATTATATGTTACATTAGCATCGATAATAGTGAAAAACGTCGATAAATACTGTCGTTACATTATTATGAGTATTTAATTAATATCATAACATTATTTACATGTGTACATACTTGATCTTAAATAATAGTAAGTAAATAAAATCCAATTTCTCACCTTCAACTACTCATTCGATTTTATTACAACATTGTTTGAAAATCGTTTCTTTCCACCACTATCTCAACACTAAAAATGTCAATCTTCTATGTCAATGTCACTGTCACAGAGATCAATTTAAATTTTATAGAGTATAGGTCTTCATTAAATTCTATAACCATTAGACACAAAATGACACGCATACAAGTCGCATTCTTTTTTGCGAAAAATATAATATCCGTAGAACTATTTAAAATATCTAATGCGTTATCAAAAGCTACCAATCAGACCTTTCCGTTCCCTTCATATTATCTGACAATAATTTATATCTAGCTCATTCAAATTCTAAGATGTCTTTTCTGTGTTATTTCCCACTAAAACTGACTATTATATACAATTACTCGCAAAATTAAAGATTTTTCCACGGATATAACGGTTTTTTTTTACACCAATGTTCTATCTCACTCGCGGAATCCCACTATAATATACAGGGTTACAAGGTAAGTCGATCAGATCATAATCAGTCAGAAACGTAGTAAACTACACACGCTTAACGGGAATAGGTCGACTTAGCCTGTAACCCTGAAGATAAAAAATAACATGTGACCTTCCAAAAACTATGTGAAACATTTGTTTATTACATTACCATACATTACACATGTTTTGTAGTATTTAAATCTCTTAATTTGATTAGATGAAAAAATAGTTTTCTTTTAAGAGATATTCATCACTTTGTCCCATTTTAAATATGAAATTTAAAACGTGTTAGAAAAAGATGCACATACACCCGAACTTACTTAATTTCGAAGGGTTTCACAAACTAGTATTGAACTATATCGGCTGTCCAAATTCAACAAGGCAGAAAGTAGGAAGGTAAAATGATCAGAGATTTGAACCTGATTGAAATTCAAATTCCTCCTTCTGACAAAGTAGACCAAATTTCAACCGATTTTGACGACAAAATGCGTTTTTTTGTTCCACTCACTCTCGCGTATGCTGTATAACCAGATATGAATAGGACAGCTGTAACGTAGTTTTTAGGTTTCTATTACTCGTCATTATTCTGAGGTTCAATCAGTGTTCAATGGTGGCTCGTGAGACAGATCCAGAAACCCGAAATTACGATTATCTCTTTCCAAAAGCCGATGTCCATATTTATTCCTGTGTACTGTAATATTTCTAAGCACAATTTATAATACACCCCACAGCCAACCTGAAATGGTTGAAGTCCAAAGGTAACTATAACTTATACAACATAGCCCAAACTACCTAAGTTACACCTAAGTGTAGTTTCACTACAGGTCGCTTCAGAAAAATAGCTTTGAGTGTAGCACCTCAATCGTTGGATTTCTCCCCGTTATGATGGCAACACAAAATCGAAATTCCACAAAAAATATTTTATTATGGACTCGAAAAGTATAATTATATTTTTATTTACAGTGCATGATGTTTTTTTCGAATAAGAAACAAAGGAGACAAGATATTTATTCAGAAATTAATGTATTCATATGAGCTACAACAGATTTTATTGGAATTTTGTAAAAAATATTTCGAAGGTATGATTGGTTTGAAATAATAAAAAAAATATATGCCAGTAGGGATTTTATTCTTGATAGGCAATTTTTGTCATACGACAGATTCAATTTTAAAACTTGTTAAATAAAATTTGAAAGCAATAAAAATATTGCCATTCTTTTTTCACACATAAAACTAAAAAGAGATACACAGGTATCTGTACAAACATTTGGTTTAGTTTAATGTGCATTAGAATTGAGAACAATTAATGATTCTGTACTTTTTAAAACTTTGTAAATAAATTACATGCTTCATATAAGCAACATTTTAGACCTACAAAATATCAATTTTCTAAGGCCTTACGTTAAAAGCAATTTCATAATTATTTGATACAAACATACAAAATGTACAACTTCCCACAATATAATATTACAATAATATATTCCACAAAAGTCATTAGAATAGGTAGTAAATGAGTAGAGACACAAATGGATGATTATGATGATTATCAACATGATACATTAATAAATAACATTCCACGATGAGATAACAACAAAACGCGATATTTACAATAAATTACTTAGCTTCTATATTATTGGTACAAGTTCATTATTTACAAACATATTGTATATTCAACGTGTATATTTTTCAGACAAAGCATTAGCGCAATAGTGCTTATAGAATCCTCGTTAACCAATGATACGCTAGAACAGAAGTTGATTTTAGTGCATCAATAAGCGAAATTATAAAACGATAGAAATCTGTGACGATATGAAAAAAAAAACCGAGTTCAAATTTTTAGAGAGCGGTAAAGCGTATGCTATTTTGTATTCTTTTAGTGAAATATACAGGGTTATTTCTAATCAATTAGCATCCTTTTAGGGGCTCATTCTGTACATCAAAACTAACAACTGACTGACAATTGACTGCCTCGGTGGCTCAGTGGTTAGTGACTCTAACTTCTGGATCAAAGAGGCGTGGGTTCGATCCCCACCCAGGGCAAATATTTATGTGATGAACATATTATTATGTGTTTGCTCTGTGTCTGGGTGTTATTTAGTTACTATCTATATAAGTATGTATTTAAAAATAAGTATACGTAGTATATCAGTCTCTGGCAGCCATATCACAAGCTTTGCTTAGTTTGGGGTCAGAGACCGTGTGTAAGATGTCCCAAAATATTTATTTATTTACAACTTTTGTTCAACGACTTTTGTCAAATCTCAAATCAAAGTTATTACTCCATAGAAAAACGTCATTCACCTTCGACAAAATGTATGGAACGGCTGATTTTTTTTGTTTTGATAAAAATCGCAGAACAAAAGTTGTTAGTTTTGGTGTACAGAATAAGCCCCTAAAAGGAACCTAATTGATTAGGAATAACCCTGTATAAATACAGAGCAAAGTTACGTAAAGTGAAATTAAGTGATACCAAAGTTATTCTAGTAAAATCAGATCTATCAGATACATAAGATATGTTTGAAGATAATGAACTTGTTACTTGTAATGTTATTATGACTCGATACCTCACTGTAGTTGTAATCACAAGCTTCACTAGCACTAACGGTTCATGCTATTCTCGTTATTTAACATTAACGCACACTGTCACAAAAATTCATATAAAGAAAAATTAATTAGTGTTTTTCCTTCACTGAAAAGCCAATGGTCTGAAATTCCGTACATAAGTTCCAAAGAAACTCATTGGTACGGGGTTTGAACCCACGACCTCACGATTGCAGGTCGGGTGTTACTACCACTAGACCACCACGGCTTAAACATCGTGAGGCAACCTGCATACGTCCGTAGAAGAAATTCGATGGGGTATGTGAATCCAACCCACACTGGGCCAGCGTGGTGGATATGGGCCAATTACCCATCGTGGGTAGGCCTACGTCCTGCAGTAGACTATTAAAAAGGCTGGTACAGTACAGTACAATTAGTGTTTCGACAATAACTAGATATAGGCCGGATAATACAAGTCGACGGATGTGTTATTATATCGTCAGTCCACTTAGTCGGTGGACGTCCTACGCTGCGCTTGCTGGTCCGTGGTCTCCATTCGAGAACTTTCCGGCCCCATCGGCCATCCGTTCTTCGAACAATGTGTCCTGCCCATTGCCTCTTTAATTTGCTAATCCGCTGGGCTATGTCGGTAACTTTGGTTCGTCTGCGGATCTCCTCATTTCTGATTCGATCCCGCAGAGATACACCGAGCATAGCCCTCTCCATTGCACGTGGGGCTATCTTGAGCTTATTCATGAGGCGCACATTAAAAGTAAAAGTTCGGAAAATTGCGTGACATCTTTTCATCCGATATACCTCAGTGCCTCAAGACGAGAGTTTTCGATAGTTGTGTGTTGCCAGTGATGACATATGGAACTGAAACGTGGTCTTTCTAAATATCTAACTCAATCAATTCAGAGCTTTATGTAAGCTGCAGTCAATTTGGATATCGCACAGCTTGTAGCTAATTTCACATCCACCGACTTGAATGATTCGGTCTATAACTATTTTAAGTTTTTTAGGGTTCCGTACCTCAAAAGGAAAAAACGGAATCCTTATAGGATCACTTTGTTGTCCGTCTGTCCGTCTGTGCGTCTGTCCGTCTGTCCGTCTGTGTGTATGTCAAGACACTTTATCTCGATAACGCGTAAAGATATCGACTTGAAATTTAAACTGTATACGTATATCGATAAACTCTTGCTGTTGTGTAAAAGAAAAACTTCTCAGTTGTCGTTTAAAAGAGTTAAGAGTCGTTTATGTCGTAAAAAACAAGCATATTTTGACACTCACAAAAATCAAAACCTACAGGGTACTTCCCGTTGACATAGAACTATGAAATTTGGCGAGAAGCATTGTCTCAGAGTACACATATAGGAATAAATCTGAATCACAAAATTCACAAAAAAATAGGGCTTCAAAATTCACAAAATATGGACTCCAAATTCAAAGTAAGTAAATTGTATCATGAAAGGTGTCATATAAAAGAACTTCATTAGCACATGCTAAAACAGGTTTTTAACAATGTGTTTGTACGGAACCCTCGATGAGCGAGCCTGACTCGCACTTGTCCGGTTTTTTCTATACATAATAGGACTACATTTGATCACCAACTCGCCTGTAGGAAAGCGATATTGCAGCCGAAGATGGTAAGTGGACCTATATTTATCTGTTATACGGGGTTATTTCTAATCAATTAGCATCCTTCTGGAGGCTTATTCTGTACATAAAAACTAACAACTTTTGATCTACGACTATCGTCAAAACTAAAAAAAAAATCAGCTGTTCCATACATTTTGTTGTTGAACTAAATTTTTCTATGAAACATTTTTTTTTTTTAAGTTTTTACGAAAGTCGTAGAACAAAAGTTGTTAGTTTTTATGTACAGAATAAGCTCCTAGAAGGATGCTAATTGATTAGAAATAACCCTGTATATGACCTGTTGTGGGAACCTATTTTATTTATCATTATATTTACATCATTTTTAGATTGACTGTGTATTTCACAAATGAAGGCGGCTACATACTTTAGGAAAAATAACGGTATTCTTTGGTCAGGCTCGCACTAAATTTCCCAATTTTTTTTTTATTTTAGGTTCCCTCAACGAGCATAAAATCACAAAATGCAGACAGAACCAGTTGCAGTTTCAAGCGCCACTGAAAAAAGTGTTTGGCCGATATCTCCCTATCCCTAAACCTTAAAAATAAAATTGATCGGTAATTTAGTGCGCGGCTAAATTCTATATTTACAGTACTTTGCTACAAAAATACTGAACCTTCTGAATTAGAAGCAAAATACTTCTTATTAAAAAAAAATTCATTAAAGTGTTTGCCCACTATAACATAACATACCATGATTGTGGAAGGAAATTATCAGACAAAAAATGTTCTTTGCATTGAAACATAATGAGACTATGACCACTACACCGTCCCGTCACCGATCAGCATTCGTATTTCGTATTCAGATTAGTATAGGCCTGGAATAAGCCGGGCCCTGGTCTCAGCTGCCAGAAGGTTAAAACAACCGTTATATTCTGTTGGTATAATAAACCACTAAAAAAAACACAAAAAAAATCAGTCGTTAAGTGCTTTAAAATGCGTTTTAATTTTAGTTTCAAAATTTCGTGCGTAATTTACGAAAACGATGGATGTCATTATTTTACTCTGTGGCCATGAATGACGTCACTAGGCTATGTAAACAATGCGTGTAAATATTTTTCAAGTCTTTGTTTGTAAGTTTGAGATTTAAGTTGAAAAAGAGTTAATTATAAATGGTTAATAATGAGTTACCGTTGGTGTGCTGTTCCAGGAATACTAGTGTTCAAACACCGGACAAATTATTCAATGTTTACATAGCCGGATGACGTCATATCATAGCGGCGACTTATGCACAAAGAAAAAACGGAATATATTGTATTGATATTTAAAATTTATTTTGTTATCTAAAACGAACATTTTCCTATTGCTTTTTGCCTAAACTATCTCAAAAATACATTTACAGATTTTATCTCGTTCATAGTAAAATACCCTATTAATGACGTACGTTGATGGTACGTTGTAGTGGGCATGGTAAAGCGTATTGTGTTCTTAACACGGTTATAGTATGGTACTTTATAGTGGGCAGACATATTTATTCTACTTTTACTAGGTGTAATAAATGTTAAAAATTAATTTATGTTTAATTCGATTTTTACATCAATACGATTTCACTTAAACATATAAAATTATTGTAAATAATTATTATGTTTTATTTTATTATTTTTGTGACAGTAAGCGTTAGCCGATACCACTATAACGCGAAGACATAGTTCACACCGCACCAATGAAAACACTTATTTATATTTTTTCGTAAACAACAGTCTGTGTAAAATTCCTCTGCGTTCAAACAAGTCACAGTGTCTGAACAACTGCGTTTACGATCAAACAAGCCACCACATATACGTTTGCGTTTGCATTCAAACACGATACTGCGTAAACGCTCGTATTTATGTTCAAACACAAGTGATTCCATGAACGCTTTCGGTTACGTTCAAACACAAGTGACTGCTTGAACGCTTGCGTTTACGTTCAAACACAAGTGATTACATGAACGCTTGCGTTTACGTTTATACACAAGTGACTGCATGAATGTTGACGATTACGTTCAAACACAAGTGACAGCGTGAACGCTTACGTTTACGTTCAAACACAAGTGACTACATGAACGCTTGCGTTTACGTTTAAACACTAGCGTGAACGTTTGCGTCGCAACGATCACTCTCTGCGCGAACGTCTGCGTTTGCGGTTCTTGTGATATTATGTGGAGTCGTTGAATTCGGCCAGGGCGCTCTTTATTCTGAAAGAATGAAAAAAATGAAAATTATAGTATGTCCACTATTTATTATCTCTGTCCACTATATATCTATTTATTAACTAGATAAGGCGATGTACATTATAATTTTACAATTCTATTGTTATTTTGGCAAACCAATCATTTCATTTTTTATTTACATTTTTTTTTTACAGTGTGACGAAGTTGGAAGTTGGAACATAAAATAAATTTTCTTTGTAAATCTGGAAAAAATATTTTTTTTTAAAACCATGAATATTTCGGTAGTATTTTTGATTGTGACTGGTAGCATAAATATGCAATATTGAAATTGTTAAATTATTTAAACTATTAAAATTATTAAATAATTTTGAAAACTCAAGGCACGGCTGGAACTGGAGTGCCGCCAAGTGGCATTTCTAAAATTGACCATATTTCAAAAACCAAGAAGGTGGAGTTTTCAATCTTTCCGGTTTTAGAGCCCATATATACAGGATGTTCTAGTATTTTCGGCTTGACGTGAGTTCAGGGGTTCACTTCCGAGCTCGCGGAGCACGCGATTGCAGCTTTTGTTTGGGATTGTATGGGAGAGTGTGTGTATGGGTGAGTGTGAATGGGCGTGTATGATAGTGTAAGAAATTATTTGGGTGTGTATGAGAGTGTATGGGTTCCGTATGAGAATGTATGGATGTGTATGTATGTACGTACTTGTCGTGTAGATGCGTGGCGTCGGGCCGGAGCCGCAGCATCGTCAAGGCGCGCAGCACGCCGAGCTCGCGGAGCCGCGCGCGTCGCTCGGCCGCGCCCGCGTGCCCGTTCCACACTAAGTTACCCGCCACGAATAGCGCCGCCTCTTGCAGTTTACTTTCTGGATGCGCCTGACAATAAAAAAATATATAAACTCAAATTTTTCGATTACAACGAATGGATGAGGCGGGTATTTAAGAAAGTAGCTTAGGTTTAATTTCGCTGCTATACTGAGCGCCACACAAATTGAAGGATGGGAAGTTAGCCGCAGATGACACTTCGCCGTGATTCGCTAATTATTGCGCATGTGTGCACAATACCTATACAAATGGCGAGGTAGTGAGCTCGGGCGCAGGGAGCGCGCGGGAGGCATGAGGTTGCCGAACGGTGTGCCCCGGCGTTCGTCTCTCTGGCTCCCGCGCGTACCCATATTTCAGCTTTTGCGCAGAACGCTGCGCATAATTTCTCATCTTTCAATTTGTGTGGCACTCAGTATATCAACCAATTATAATTAAGCCTTCCTTAGACTCAGACGGTGAAGCGAATAACCAGTTCATCCATCTATCAACTTTTATCAGTCGTATGACGTTCACTGCTGGTTTTAGATCTCCCCTATGGATTTCCGATGTTTGTCAGCGATTACCGAAGTCAAGCAACGTTCCGCATGGCAAGTCTTTGGATGGGTGACCGACCGCGGATTGCACTTTCCATCTGAGCGCTACCGCAGCATACATTGACATAATAAATCAATGTCCCGGTTGTTTCAAGCGATAACCGTGTCAGAGGCTTTCAGGCGGTTTAAAAACTACGACACCAGGGCTAGCTACTCGGCCTATACGATTACTATTGTTACGAGATGGGTTCTTGGATAATCAGTTAAAACGCCGATTATTCACTTTGCACTTTATTGCACAAAGCACTATACGCACGACACAACTGTTCGCACAAACACTTCACACTGGCACTGATATTCAAACAAACTAGTACTGCACTTGAACACGAGATGTTTTCGCTTCGACGGTAAACGAATAACTGAGTCCCCGAGGGTCAGCCGGCGTATTTATATCCGTCATTACAGTCTCGAATTCACTAGACGAGTCGCGACATCACTCGATCTAATAAACGTTATTGTTAACAGAGTAGCAGGTTAAAAAGTTCTGGAAGGGCCATTGTCCTTCGATACAAAAAAAACACCATTAAAACCAAATACAAAAGACCGGGAAACAAAATGCACCAAAAAAAACGCAAGACAATAGAGGACCCGAAAGCGTAAACAAGTTATCGGGTAAACAACAGATTACGTCATCATTACTGCATACCTACACGTAAATAATGTGTGCGCGCTTACTGCGTGACAGTATGCAATGAACAACACTTACAATAAGGTAGGTCTTGGAAGCACGTTACAGTAAGGTATCATCTATACAGTACTTGGACTCCGCCCTGTCCTTGACATAAATAACTACAGCCCCGCGTCGCCACGCAATACGTAACACGCGCTAGGTGGTAGGTAAATCGCACGCTTACTGATTACAAGCCCACACGTTCATTCGTCACTACGGCACGCGAATGATACGTACTGAGTGTTTACCGAACTCCGAGGCGCGTAGGTATGATCGCGACCGTTCCGTGCTAGAAGGTAGATAAAAGATAACTTACGAGATAATCGACCAGTTTCCTCAGCACGTCCTCGTTAGCCATGATGAAGTCCTTCGCCTGCTCGCCGTCGCCGATGTTCCCGAGGATGCAGAGCGCTTGCTCCTTTACTTCGGCGGGATACGACCCTTCTAATACTACTATCACAGCCTGGAAATACAAAACAATTATGTTGGACATGAATTGATGATAGGTTGTGTATACAGTGATCGTATGTTATGGACTAACCTGCATTACTTGCGAAGAATATTCACTCATAATAGCGTCTATATGGTGCGTGGTAGACAGGAGATTCCGCAGCAAACCCAGCGTCTTCATAATAACTCTTGTATCACTGTCGCCCAGCAGCCGGAACATTTGTTCGGTGCCGAGGCAGCAGAGAATACGCTGCTTTACTTTCTGTTCCGTCTGTGGAAAATAAGATTTGATAAAGATATTAAGTGTTTTGGTGATAATAACAATTATTTTACGCCAAAGATGACGTAATCGACTTCAACCGGATACCGAAATAGTTCGCATGGATAAATGTATCAATCATCGACATAGAAATATTCACATTATTGTTGATTTTACCTGAAAAGCCATGTTCATGAGTGCCCAAATTCCGTTTAGCCTCAACGCGGCTTCTGGCCTTTTCGTTAAGTTACACAGCATTTCGACAGCACCTGAAAGTAAAAAAGAATGGTTGATTATCCTCAGAAAAAGTAGATTCTGTGCCATTTTCACATAATTTAAAAAAAAATTCCTCAAGTTTATTAATTACAAAGCAAAAGTCCTGAGTACTGATTACGAGTACGATGAGGTTTGCTTTCACCATCACCTACTTCCTCTCCGAATCCGAAGAGAGGTAGCTGATGTTTCCTTCCTTCATAATATCCTGTCCAACAGGATTGATTGCCCTTCACTACTATGCCGGGTGGGTCTCGTGGCTCCGCAGAGTTCCCATCCTCGTAGACACAGTCTTCAGCTGCACACTCCGAGTGTTAGGACAAACTATCGTATGAATTCCTTCTTTATTCGCGCTCCTAAAGCCTTTAACCGCAATTACTCTAATATCACTGACTTATTTATGATGAGGCACAACACGCTGAAAATTTCAATATCTAAACAATTTTTTGATGAATTCAAAGTAAAATATGAGGCTACCAAAAACAAAATCAAAAATAAGCGTAAGAACAAAAATGTATAATAATTATTTTTTATATCTTATTTTTTTTTTTAATTAGTGGGTTTGGCTGTTTTAAACTGACTGTATTTTCGCTGTTTTTTTTTTTTTTTTACTACCATTTCTATTTTTGTATAATCTTATCTTTTATGTTTGTATAACACTTAGTTTATTATTATCTTTTATGTATAAAGTAATTTGTTGTTTTCCAACAATGTATAAATAAATAAATAATTATAATGGACGAGAAGTTACGCGCAGAACGCTGCGCCAAAGGAAAAAAATAGGTATGCGCGGAAGCCAGAGAGACGAGACGCCGGGGCAAACCCGCCCGTCATCTCTAGACTGCCTCGGTGGCTCAGTGGTTAGTGATCCTGACTTCTGGATCAAAGAGGCTTGGGTTCGATTCCCTCCCAGGGCAAGCATTTATGTGATGAACATAGGTGTTTTCTCTGTGTCTGGGTGTTATTAAGGTACTATGTATGTATTTAAAAATATGTAGTATATCAGTCTCCAGCAGCTTTATCACAAGCTTTGTTTAGTTTGGGGTCAGAGATCGTGTGTAAGATGTCCCCTAGTATTTATTTTTATTATTTATCTCAGGCTCTTATAATTTTAAAATATACCTGTTTACTTATTGCCTACAAAATTTATTTTCCAAAGTCCAAAGGACGTCTGACTGCATTTTACATAAGCTACTATTGAGTGATGTAATATCCTCTGATTACTTAATTAAAAGCACAGTACAGCTCGCGCCAAATAACTAAAATCAAGATGGCGCAGTCAGCGCATTTATAGTAAAAAGAGCAGTGAGTGTGTGCGCAGTTGTTACTGCGCCTGTCAATGTAGTGAAACCATAGGTGGAATAAAATTTAATGGCGTCTGTAAAGTTAGATACAAGCTGCGCAAAATCCCACTCCCAAACCCTCGCTGACATAATAATTGACTACTGCGCAACGACTACCAAGTAAAAGAGTTAAAATTAGATCGTGATTCGCGCGAGATTGACTTATTTGCTGCGAGCTGTATAGATCGAATGGCTGTGAATCAGCTACAAGATGAGTAAATTCCCCCTACTTGTGCAAAAACATATTGCTACTGCGCAACCACTTGTTTTGTGTTCACAGACGCCATTAGGTTTGATTCGGCCAATGCACATATTCTGTCAAAAGCATATGACAGCGGACGTCAAACCTTGATCTAACATTGGCTCTTTAGCTGGCGAGCACTCGAGCAGCAGGTTGCAGAGGGTGGACGAGCCCACAGTCAACAGCTCCGTGTCAGAACCGCCATACTGTCCTGTACATATCTGTCAAAATCATATGACAGCTGACGTCAAACCTTGATCTAACATTGGCTCTTTAGCTGGCGAGCACTCGAGCAGCAGGTTGCAGAGGGTGGACGAGCCCACAGTCAACAGCTCCGTGTCAGAACCGCCATACTGTCCTGTACATATCTGTCAAAATCATATGACAGCTGACGTCAAACCTTGATCTAACATTGGCTCTTTAGCTGGCGAGCACTCGAGCAGCAGGTTGCAGAGGGTGGACGAGCCCACAGTCAACAGCTCCGTGTCAGAACCGCCATACTGTCCTGTACATATCTGTCAAAATCATATGACAGCTGACGTCAAACCTTGATCTAACATTGGCTCTTTAGCTGGCGAGAACTCGAGCAGCAGGTTGCAGAGGGTGGACGAGCCCACAGTCAACAGCTCCGTGTCAGAACCGCCATACTGTCCTGTACATATCTGTCAAAATCATATGACAGCTGACGTCAAACCTTGATCTAACATTGGCTCTTTAGCTGGCGAGAACTCGAGCAGCAGGTTGCAGAGGGTGGACGAGCCCACAGTCAACAGCTCCGTGTCAGAACCGCCATACTGTCCTGTACATATCTGTCAAAATCATATGACAGCTGACGTCAAACCTTGATCTAACATTGGCTCTTTAGCTGGCGAGCACTCGAGCAGCAGGTTGCAGAGGGTGGACGAGCCCACAGTCAACAGCTCCGTGTCAGAACCGCCATACTGTCCTGTACATATCTGTCAAAATCATATGACAGCTGACGTCAAACCTTGATCTAACATTGGCTCTTTAGCTGGCGAGCACTCGAGCAGCAGGTTGCAGAGGGTGGACGAGCCCACAGTCAACAGCTCCGTGTCAGAACCGCCATACTGTCCTGTACATATCTGTCAAAATCATATGACAGCTGACGTCAAACCTTGATCTAACATTGGCTCTTTAGCTGGCGAGCACTCGAGCAGCAGGTTGCAGAGGGTGGACGAGCCCACAGTCAACAGCTCCGTGTCAGAACCGCCATACTGTCCTGTACATATCTGTCAAAATCATATGACAGCTGACGTCAAACCTTGATCTAACATTGGCTCTTTAGCTGGCGAGAACTCGAGCAGCAGGTTGCAGAGGGTCGACGAGCCCACGGTCAACAGCTCCGTGTCGGGCGAGTCCGTCAGCAGCTGCATTAGCGGCCGCCATACTGCGTGATCCTGGAAATAACGCGATACTTTGTCGTCTTTGAAATTGCAATATAGAGATGCAAGTAAAAAAACCACGGGTTGAACTCTGGGAGTGCCGGCAGAAGTAAAAACTTGAACATACAAAGGCTTACTAGTAAGTATTTATGTGGTAAAATAGAATATCATACACGCACACTCGCGCAAGTGCCCTGGACCGCTTAAACCAAACAGCAAGAGCAAGCATATACTTTCTATACTGTCGTGGTTGCCTGCAGGAGAATGAAACGGTAGAGCATTTCTTGTGGCATTGCAAGGCCACGGCAGAAACTAGGATCGCTTTCGGGTTGCATGACGCTGCTATTGCTTTGTCATCAGCATCTACAGCATCATCCTCATCGCCATCTGGTATACCAACCAAGCCACTGGAGCAGTTATGCCAGCGGCCCAGAGCCACGCTCCGTTATTTTAAGGAGCTGGGCTGGCTCGGGTAGACGCTGGAGGGGGAAATGCACAAAACACCCCATGCGGGACGTCAGTGCAGGACTTATCGCCCCTACTTCAAATGAGAATGAGAATGAGAAGCATATACTTTAAACATCTAGTTTATCAACATTATCTCTCCTTGTGCTAGTTATAATTGGTATATATTATACACCGCCGACCGTATTCCTATTATTTAATTTATCTCCAGTCCATCCAAAGGTTGCCTGGTAGAAATCGCCAAAGGCGCCATTGTACAACATTTGTAAAAATCTACTTTAATGTATCTATGTTAACGGTGTACAATAAAGATATTGTTTGTTTGTGTCCTGGTATACTATTTAGGATGGAGATGATGGATCTAAAGCTGCAACACCAAACTGTCCCCTGATTTTGTTTTGTTTTTAAAATGAATATTTCTTTAGCGGCGTTATGTACTTTTTTGGATGGGTATTTTTATATCGTTATTTAGTTAAAAGATCAAAGAATTACCCGGTTTTAGAACTGGTTCCAGAACCAATGAGTTCTTTGGAATTCACCGACGGATTTTCTCACCACTGGCTTTTTCGGTGAAGGGAAACATCGTGCAAATATCCGTAGGAGATATTCGACGGCATATATGAATCCACCAACCTGCACCGGGCCAGCGTCCCAAGCCTACACCTGAATTGATTTGATCAACGATATGATACTGTTTTTGGTAAATAGCTTCTTAATTGTAGCTAGTGCTGATAAGCACAGACTTGTTTATTATAAAGTTTAGGCCAGTTATTTGCTAAAACAGGTTGTCCTCACCGCGACATAGTTTAAAGCTATCAGCTATTGATTTCCTCAGCCATAGGATGTCCACTTCTAGACATAGGCCTTCCGTGTAGATCACCAATATGACCGGTCGGAATCGGCTGGAATCCAACACGATCCTAAGGCCCCCATGACGTAATTAAGTAAAAGATCATCTCCCCAATTTGTAGGTGGAAATCCGACGCTTCGCTTACCGGCTACTTTTCAATATTTTTAGGTAATGTTAGAGGTATTACATTTTAGTACCTGAAATGTTGTTCTTAGTTGTTGTACAGATCTTGACAGGGAGTGGAGACACCTTACAGCAGCTAACCGAACCTGAAATTAGTAATCCATTATTTTAGACTTGCAATGTACAATGTACGGTGAATATTTTTAGTTTTTTTTTAATTTACTTTCAAAATAATCGTTCAGACGCTGGTATATTACCTTTTCAAAAATTTTAGAAAGGCATTATAGCGATCGGTTTATAGAAGTTCATATTTTCCTTCTTTTCTTTTTTAAAAACTGGTATAATGATGTACGTCTTAAGTTTATTAGGGTAGATACCATCCTCAATACATCTATTGATGATTATTTGAGATGGTACCGGTGATATTATTTTTGCCGTAGATTTCAATACTCTAGTACAGACATCATCATACCCTGTACTAAATGTATTTTTGAGTGACTGGATAATGCTCTCAATTTCATACTCATTAGTAGGTGCTAAAACAAGAATTCAATTTTTTGTGCTTTAAAGTAACTTTCACACTCTCATTTTTAGCAGAATTTTGTTCTATTGCGTCTATGAAAAAATTGTTAAAAGCCTGAGCTTTCTTTTGGGATCAGATATCATTGTACCATCAGTCTCTATATGTGTGATTTCATCTTTGATCGTGTGCTGTTTGTATTTATTTATTATGTCCCATATACGCCTTTAGGTTTATTTTTTGACTGCAATACGGAATAATTGTTTTATGCTCTTTTTTAACCTAGCAGAATATTGTTTTAAAATAGTTCGATCAGCTTGGGCCTAGGACCGTCTATATTTACATAGTAGAAATCGTTTACGCTTAGCGCAAATTTTTAAGCCCTTACTCAGCCATTTGGGCTGCTTAGTTAAAGACACTTTCACTTTTATTACAGGAAAGCATAGTTTATAGAAGAGCAAGAAGAGTTTTATGAATTTATTATAAGCAGTGTTCGCATTCTCAGCATTGTAGACGTCACAAAACGATAGATTACGAAGGCACTCAGAAAATTTTGTAATATTTTCTTTACTAATCTCTATTCTTTCTGAAGAAATGTGAGATAAAGTAGCACCTTTTTTCAGGGCATTTTAGAATTTGAGCAGTGTGATCTGATAAGGCATGCTCAATTTTACCACCTCTTTATGTTGTGGGCTATATTATCTATGCATGTTTTACTTAGCGATCTTGTAGGCTCATCCACGCTTAGCTTAATGTTGAAAGACGATAATATTTCAGCAAAACTCTTTGCAGGATTTTTTTTTAATAAATCGATATTAAAATCTCCACAGAAAACCACTTTTTTTACCTTGGTAACATATTTTGCTTAAGAGGTCCCAGAGTTTTCGTAAAATTGTTATTAGAGGCCTTATTTATGTCATAATACATTCACCATGATAAGACCATCGTCCTGTTTATTTCTATATGTGTGATTTTCCTGTCGATATAGATACTTTAAATATTTCTTGCATCTTTATGGTGGGCAGGACAACATTTGAATTTGTTTTGCCACGGCAAACGGATAAAAGTTTCCGCTTAGTGTGGCAAAAGACACATGCCTTTTACGACACTAAGCGGAAACTCCGTCGCGGAAAAAAATAAATGGAACGTTAGTTCCTTTTATTCTACTTGTGACAGTAAAATATCGGTTATCCGTTATGACGGCAAATAATATAGCATTAAATGTATAGACGGAATTTCCGCATAGTGTGGCAAACGCTTGTCGGCAAAGTCATAAGACTGACAAAGGTGGTTTTATATTGAAAATACTTGGCAAAGGCTTTATGGGCAAGGTTATGAGGTGGTTTAATATTGACTTATTGATGTATGCACCATAATCCCGTGAGTTTCTTTAATCTTATTTTTTTATATTTCTTTTTAATTCCAATTTATTTTTTGGGACTTTTATATAAAATACATGGCAGTCCCATTGTATATTTTGTCTTATTCAAGCTTACTAACTTTCTATAATCTTCTTCCGTATATCTTCATCGTTAGCCCCGAGAGAAGAAAAGCATTTGAATGCGCCTTGCTTGAACGTGGCAGACGGAATTACAAAATACTTATAAGCCTTTACCCAATTACGCGAAAATTCCGTCGCGGAAAAAATAACACGGAATATACATATACTATACATACAGTTTGCTGGTCCACATGAAGCTGAATATCTGTTTTCTGAATAGACAATCTTTATTGTCATCAATATACAATTAAATAATTAAATAAATCTGTTTTCTTGTATTATTGCAAATTACATAGAATTAACTATGTACGGAATTTCCGCATAGTATAACAAAGTCTTGTCAGCAATGTCATAAGACTCACAAAGTAGTTTGATATTGACAATACTAACCGATGGTTCAGGATTGGTCATTCCACTGACGACATGCACCATAATCCCGTGAGTTTCTATAATCTTCTTCCGTATATCTTCATCGTTAGCCCCGAGCGAGGCGAAGCATTTGAAAGCGCCTTGTTTCGCGGCGGCGGAGGGACAGGACACTATGTCGGAGAGAGAGCTCATGAGGTGGTTCGATATGGCTGCTAGCCTTTGTAACGCTGTGTCTACCTGAAAATAAATATATTTTTCGTAAAAAAAAATCATAGGGTAAGACTTTAGTAGGAATTGATCGAATCATACAAGTCGGCGGATGTGAAGTTAGCCGCTGATGACACTTCGCCGTGATTAGCTAATTATTGCGCACATGTGAAAAATTGCTTACGCAAGTGGCGAAGTAGTGAGGAAGCGCGCAGGAGGCATGAGGTTGGCGGGCGGGTGTGCCCTGGCATCTCGTCTTTCTGGCTCCCGCGCATACCTATGTTTTGCCTATTGCGCAGCGTTCTGCGCCAACTCCTATCCGCCGATTTTTGGGGCGCGGATACAACCTGCGCAATATCCAATCCTGACTGAAGCTCACATAAAGCTGCGCGTTGATTGGGTCTCGCGCAACTTGCAGCTAACTTCACATCCGCTGACTTGTACGATTGGCCCAGTGGTTAGTGACACCCTGACTCCTGGGCCAAAGAGGCGTGGGATCGATTCCCACCCAGGACAAATATTTATGTCTGTCTGGATGTTAATGTATTATATCAGTCTCTGGCAGCCATATCACAAGCTTTGCCTAGTTTGGGATCAGAAAATGTGTAAGATATTAAATGAAAACGTAGCACAGAGGACTGATGACCGATGGGGATCGAAAAGTTCTCGAGTGGAAACCGCAAGTTCAGGCAAGCGCAGCAAAGGACATCTACCCACGAAGTGGATAGATGAACTCATCAAGATCGCAGGAACGCGCTGGATGCAAAACGTTCCTAAACGGTCTTATTGGAGATCCATGGGGGAGGACTATGTCCAGCAGTGAACATCATATGACTGATTGACCGATGAGGATACTTCAACACTTCGATAACATAGCCGTTCAGCTTTGTTAAAAAATATACTAGCTTTGTATATAATGATTACCTCTCTGATTTTTAAACTTTCGCGTTTGGAAAACATCAGTTGAGTTGCATCTGATGGAACTCGGTCGACAAGTCGGGATAGCGAGGTATTTATTTTAGATCACATTTTCAGTGTGCGATTAGTCCCATAGTACATATGAATAATCTGTACCTCAGCTAAGTAAGCCAGGGTTTCAGCAGACGTTGCTCGGATTTCTTCAGGTATTTCCTTAGTACACAATCGGGCGAGGCACGGCATAGCACCAAATACTACCCTGTAATAGATAAATAAATACTTTAAACATACCCACTACTGTAGGGGACAAATAACACTTTGCTATTTAAATGAGCAAGATAACATACAGAAATGCATGCTCTACTTAGTCGGAGATATGATACAAATATCATTTATTAGTGTAGGAAATAAACCGATCCTTGACAACTCTAAGTTCGATTCCACATTATTATTGAATGTTTTTGCTGTGTACTAACATAATCCATAGAAAGAGGAAGTATGCATTTTAGAGCAGTCAAATGTGTCGATCTTGGTATTCCATACTAGTTTAGACGAGACTGCGAAAGCCGAAATGCAAGTTATCATCATCATTTAAGTCATAGAACGTTCAATGCTGGATTATAGGCCGCAATAATAGATTTCCGATAAAACCGGACAGAAGCGGCTATATCAGCGTGTTCCCGAGGAATTAGATCTAATCTGTGAACGTCCTTTGCTGCGCTTGCCGGTACGTAGTCTCCAACGTACTACGTGTTTCTGAGGTGCAATGTTACAGCAATTTTCCTTCTTTGTAATCTAAAAGCTTGGCTCCTCCGAGCCCACCATTTAGATTACATTATGGTACATTAGCAATGTCTTATTATCTCTGAAGCGCAATGTTACAATGTCCCTTTTGTGATCCTCGGCCGGTATCGCGCCCGCGCGCGTTATGAAAGTTTCTAGCGGCGTGTGTCGCGACACTATTAGGTCCATTAGCAATGTGAACTCTGAGGAGCAATGTTACTATGTCCCTTGCTTGTGATCCTCGGCCGGTATCGCGCCCGCGCGCGTTATGAAGGTGTCTAGCGGGTTGTGTCGCGACACTAGGTTCATCAGCAATGTGTTATCTCTGAGGTGCAATGTTACAATGTCCCTTGCTTGTGATCCTCGGCCGGTATCGCGCTCGCGCGCGTTATGAAGGTGTCTAGCGGGTTGTGTCGCGACACTAGGTTCATCAGCAATGTGTTATCTCTGAGGTGCAATGTTACAATGTCCCTTGCTTGTGATCCTCGGCCGGTATCGCGCTCGCGCGCGTTATGAAGGTGTCTAGCGGGTTGTGTCGCGACACTAGGTTCATCAGCAATGTGTTATCTCTGAGGAGCAATGTTACAATGTCCCTTGCTTGTGATCCTCGGCCGGTATCGCGCCCGCGCGCGTTATGAAGGTGTCTAGCGGGTTGTGTCGCGACACTAGGTTCATCAGCAATGTGTTATCTCTGAGGTGCAATGTTACAATGTCACTTGCTTGTGATCCTCGGCCGGTATCGCGCCCGCGCGCGTTATGAAGGTGTCTAGCGGGTTGTGTTGCGACACTAGGTCCATCAGCAATGTGTTATCTCTGAGGTGCAATGTTACAATGTCCCTTGTGATCCTCGGCCGGTTTAGCGCCCGCGCGGTGTGTGAAGGTGTCTAGCGGGTTATGTCGCGACACTAGGTCTATCAGCAATGTGTTATCTCTGAGGTGCAATGTTGCAATGTTCGTTACTTGTGATCCTCTGCCGGTATTGCGACCGCGCGGTGTATGATGATGTCTAGCGACTTGTGTCACGATACTAAGTCTATCAGCAATGTGTTATATCTGAGGAGGCAATGTGTTATCTCTGAGGAGCAATGTTACAATGGCCCTTACTTGTGATCCTCGGCAGGTATCGCGCCCGCGCGGTGTATGAAGGTGAGACAGCGCGCCGCTCCCATGGCCACGGCTAGCGGTTTGTCTCGCGACACTAGGTACATCAGCAATTCTGGTAACGATTTGTCTTCATGCCTGGTGGAATAATAAAGCAATTTTATCATCAATTTGTTTTATTAATACGTATAGAGTTCCTGTCTCTAAGAACGATCATGCTCGATTTTGTTTTATCAACATTCTATGTTACTGTCATTTTTTCTGTCTGTATCGTATGGAGTAAGACCTTAGATTATAGAGTAAGACGCTGGCGTAGTAGAGAATACTAGCCAGCTATGATCCGTAAGTTGAGAACAAGTGGTTGTTTGTGGTGTCATCCACACTTTACTGAAATTAAATCTCGTACCACCTCGAATGTATACTTTATCAAACAAAAAAAAAGGTCCACAATTGGCGAAAATATCGATAACCATATACAAAAAAAAATACATTTAGACGAACATAGTACCTCCTCCTTTTTGGTCCGTAGTCCGTAAAGTCCGTAAAAATACAGTTGTTGACCAAATCAAACTCAGTGCATGGCGTCTGTGAAGTGAACTACAAGCTGCGTACATCCCCACTTCTCGCGCAGCTGATGTGACGAATTTGCTATTGCGCAATACCTCGCCGCGTATTCACAGACGCCATAAAGTTTTACTAAAGAAAACACCGCTTTTTACTCACGTATAATATCGCGGTCGGGCCGCTGGGAACCCGACCGGTTTCAGAGTAATTAGTACTCCTTCGTCAGGGATGCACTCTAAGAGTGCGCGTGCGCCAGTCGACGGGAGCGCGCGTATTCCCTGACGAAGGAGTACTAATTACTCTGAAACCGGTCGGGTTCCCAGCGGCCCGACCGCGATATTATACGTGAGTAAAAACCGGGGTTTTTTTTTAGTATAATGAATTCTCACGCGAGTTTTAATGAAATAAAGTTTTGTTTCAAATAGAACTGCCATGCTTGTATCTATACGCTAAACTACATTCTTACTTAAATTTATCTCTATCTCTCTCATGTTTATCTTTCCGAGTGTTTGCAAACCAAAACTAGCACATTTGCAGGGGGTATCTATAAAAAATATGCCTATCACCTGACCCCTGATCTCTACTTCAAAGAGATTGTATACATAAACTACATAGACTGCTATATTACGTGACTGAGGTTTGTAAACAATGTTATGAGTTACATAGTTTCGAGGTTAAGGTCTCTCCAGAAATAAATAGCATAAGTATACGCCGAATCATACAAGTTGGCGGATGTGAAGTTAGCTACAAGTTGCGCAATTTCAAATCCTAACTGAAGCTCACATACATAAATCTGCACGTTGATTGGCTTTAGCGCAACTTGTAACTAACTTAACATCCGCCGCCTTTATCTACTTAAAATTATACTTTTATCGTAAAATTATGTAATAGAATGTTGTAAACACAAATAGAGTATTTGTTGGATAAAGTTTTGTTATGATTATGTAATGCAAAAGTAAGTTATTTTTAAAAGACATGTTATCAACAAGTCAAACTGTTGAACATTCAGAGAGGGCAACCAAACAAACACTTTTATATACAGGTTTATTTCTAATCAATTAGCATCCTTCTAGGGGCTTATTCTATACATCAAAACTAACAACATTTGTTCTACGACTTTCGTCAAAACTAAAAAAAAATATTCTCTTTTATTTCTGAGTTTTGACGAAAGTCGTATCACAAAAGTTGTTAGTTTTGATATACAGAATAAGCCCCTAGAAAGACGCTAATTGATTAGAAATAACCCTGTATAACTAGCGACCCGACCCGGCTTTGCACAGGTGTATTATACATATAAACCTTCACTCTATCTATTAAAAAAAACCGTATCAAAATCCGCTGCGTAGTTTTATAAATGTAGCATACATTGGGACAGACAGCGGGAAGCGACTTTGTTTTATACTATGTAGTGATGATTATTACTGTAGTTCTGTAGGTATTCGAAAATAGATTTGATCATTAGGCCCCTAGGCAAGTACATATAATTTAAATTATTTTTATCTATCTCTACTATACTAATTACTTTACATTCAATCTTTTTGGTAAGATTGAGTTAAATAGAATAGTGTCTAAATTAAAAAAAAATCTCGATAATTATTTTTTGAAAAAAATTGCAAAACCATTCCATAGTGTACTAAATTCGATAGTTCGCTCGATTTTATGTATAAAATTTTACCATTATTATTGATTTTTCAAAAACGGCTCAGTCAATTTAGACACAATTTAAATGTGATCACTTCGGGAGTACAGACAGACAGACAAAACTCTTTATTTACAACCACAATATGAAAAATAATCACTATTTACACATATACGACAAAAAATATGATTATAAAGTGGCGGCCTTATCACCCATGGCGATTTCTTCCAGGCAACCTTGCACGAATACCTATATTCTTTCGCGGTAATTTTTTTTTAAGAAAATTCACAAAAAAAACATACAGAGTACAGCCAAAGATAGATGATACCTTCTCCTTTTTGCAAGTTGGTTAAAAACAACTTTTAGTTAGACGCTATAATAGCATTTTTGTTTCTGTGGGGTCTTAGAAAGTATATTTAAAACTGTCAATCAAGCAATAATCATAATTATACTGAGCGCCACACAAATTGAAAGATGGGAAGTTAGGCCCAGATGACACTTCGCCATGATTCGCTAATTATTGTGCATGTGTGCACAATGCCTAAACAAATGGCGAAGTAGTGAGCTCGGGCGTAGGGAGCGCGCGGGAGGCACGAGGTTGGCGGGCGGGTGTGCGCCGGCGTCTCGTCTCTCTGACGTCTATATTTTGGCGTTTGCGCAGCTCTCTGCGGCTAATTTCCCATTTTTCAATTTGTGTGGCGCTCAGTATACCTCTGTTGGTTACATTTGGGCAGTTTTTGGCCATTTTAATAATTGCCCTTTGTATTATAAATGTCACGTTGGGTTTTTCAAAGGTGTTTTCACACAAAGTTCATAATTAATGTTAAATCCTTGTTTGTGTTTATACTTATATAGCATTTGTGACTTGTAGCTTTGCCAAGATCAAAATAACTCATGTCAATGGTACTTGTGCACACTATTGTGCAATTTAAAATCATTCACTAGTTGCTTGTCATGGTGTTGCCCTGTTAAATATTAACTAGGTAGGTATACAGGGTTATTTCTAATCAATTAGCGCCCTTTCAGGGGCTTATTCTGTACATCAAAACTAACAACTTTTGTTCTATGACTTTGTCAAAACTCAAAAAAAATTGTTGTTCCATAGAAAAATATCGTTCAGCCGCGACAAAATGTATGGAACAGCTGATTTTTTTTTGAGTTTTAACAAAAGTCGTAGAACAGAAGTTGTTAGTTTTGATGTACAGAACAAGCCCCTAAAAGGATGCTAATAGATTAGAAATAACCCTGTATACTATAAACTTTCGGGAATATAATATTCAAAATATATCGAAAACCGCATTGAAATCTGTTGAGTAGTTAGGAAGATAAAATAGCGAATTTACTTCCTAATATTATGTAAGGATAAATGTAGACCTTACGTCAATGGATGGAATTAGGAATTACATAATGATAATAATATTATATATATAGGTACGACTACTAATGCAACATCCTTGTTATTGTTATGGTTAGAATAATAATTGGTCACTGATAACCAGAGCAAATAGATGCATTTCACCACTATCAATATTAAACTAGTTTTTGTCCCGCGGCTTCGCCCGCGTTATATTTTGATTTTTATGCTATATGTAACCTATGTCACTTTTCAACCTTTGGTATATTTCAATAATTATTTTTTGCAAAAAATAGCATGACCGACTTCACCCGTGTACAGAATCATTACATAGTATAAATCAAAGTCGCTTTTCGCTGTCTGTCCCCATGTATGTTTATATCTTTAAAACTACGCAACGGATTTTGATGCAGTTTGTTTTAATATATAGAGTAATTCAAGAGGAATGTTTATATGTATAATACACTTGTGCGAAGCCGGGGCGCATCGCTAGAAAGCAAATATGATGCACGGATCGATGTAATATTTTTCACATTATTGTTGAAATATCAAAAATGGCTCAGCCAATTTCAATAAAATTTAAATGGGGCCAATTTCAAAGTATACTCTTTCCAATAAAAAAAGAATTATTGAAATCGGACAACTATAAAAAAAGTTATGCGTGGCTAACATAAAAAAAAAAAAATATACGCGTCGAATTGTATACCTCCTCCGGTGGTTCGTCGGTCAAAAACCATGCCAAAAATCAATTTCATCCTTTGCTCTGTTGCCGCGTGAAAGAGTAACAAAGCAACAAATACACTAATAATATCAGGGATAAAGATTGAGCGACATCTACATTACTATAGTCTACAGATTTTTTGGATAGGGTAGGAAGATAATTCAGTGTCAGTACACTTACTTATTATCTATTGATTATCAGCACTATCATCAATTGATATTTTATAGTAAGTACAAAGTAGGTGTCTTCAAATCTCGGGTAAATAGGTATCTTCTAGGTAAGCATGCTACATCCTAGACCGCATATCTGATTAACATCAGGCAGTGTGTAGTCAAACGCAAACCTATTTGAAATAAAAAAAGGTACAAAAAAAGTACCTAGCTAATGAACATCTTGAGCTATCCTATCCTACTAATATTATAAACGCGAAAGTTTATGAGGATGGATGGCTGGATGGATGTATGGATGTTTGTTACTCTTTCACGCAAAAACTACTGAACGGATTGAGATGAAACTTTGCAATAATATAGCTTATATATCAGAATAACACATAGGCTATAAAGGGCGAAGCCGCGGGTAAAAACTAGTAGAACATAGTTTCTCTACCATTTTACATGCATAGTACCATTACCAATATTGCCATTGCACCATTGGACATAGTTTTGCATAAAAGGACTCAAACTACACTTTGGTCAAAAATGAGTTCAGAGCGTATCGAACGCAGACGCGCTGAGCGATCAGAGTGAGACGGCCAGGGGACGAAGGGAGCGCGTCTTTGTATGGTGAAATTAACAATAAAAATCATATAAAATTATCAAGTCAACTTTTAAACTGTTTTATGTCATTTGCCAATACTTTAGCCACTAAATAATACATTAAACATAATTTCAAAATACTACTTATAAAAACTCGTCAAGAAACAAGGTCTTTGTTCAGAAAAGAGGTGACTTTGGTTATTTTTTCCGAGCGAAGTTATTCCTTGTCCATATCAGAATACCTTTACCGATTGAAAATACACTCAAAAAAACCTCGCATATTTTTCAGTCCACAAAAACATATCTTTCTTACAGAAATCTTGATTATCTTCAGGCGTTTTAGGGTCGGTGCCCCCTTAACAATATAGACTCGATTTTTGGCAATTTGGCCTATAAAGTAGTAGGTTTTTCTTTCACGCATATAAAAAAAAATCAGATTTTCAAAAAGCAATACTCATAGACAATAAGTGTTTTTCATCTCGCAGTATGAATCTTTAAATGGCCATAACTCAAAAATAACATTTTGTGGGTAACAGTAATATCCTTTCCCGATTGATACATACCTGGTATTTAATGCCACTTGCGCTACATTTGGGTTTTCAAAACACATGGCAGCTATCAAGTCTAGCGCTGGAAGTATTTTCAGTGGTATTGGCAGTGCGCATTTTGTCGTGGGCAGTAGGGCTGCGGCGGCGAGGGTCGCTCCGGCCACGCACAGGGCTTCCTGCTCAGCCGGACCGCAGCACCACACTGAGAGGATGCGGACCACACAGACGCGGGCGTTTGGTGAACCTTCTCGGGCTATCTCTGTGGACCAAAGAAAAGTTGCTAAGTAAATAATCGGCCATGTGCGAGTCGGACTCGAGCACGAAAGGTTCCATATAGTATGGAAGCCCCCCTTGATATATATTACTTTGATTTAATCAATTATTTTTGCAGTGAATATTTCACAAAATATTCTGTGAATATTTCAAGCATCTGTTGCAGCTCGGGCCACTCCGCGTCACCAATTTGCCAGGGAGCAATAGGGATTATAATAAGACACTAGAGTCGTTCTCTGAACATATCTTTCTCTCAATGTCAATGTAATTTATTCATGAATAATAACAGCTTGTATACTAAATCATATCTATACAGTATGCGCAATCTATATCATGTAAAACATCTAAATCACGATCTAGTTAATCGTGCTATATCTAAAACATTCCAACGAGCTGCAACACATCTACCTGTCTCAAACAAACAAGCAAATAACTCTTTATGGAACACACAAAATAAAACTTTAAATTCTTAAGGTAATGCAACACTAGGCAGCCTTATCACTGGAAGCAATCTCTTCCAGGCAACCCATTATTAATATTGAGCAATAATCATAGTATTTGTTGTTATAGCGGCAACAGAAATACATCATCTATAAAAAATTCAATGTTCTGCTATCACCGTTCATGAGATACAACCTGGTGACAAACAGACGGACAGTGGAGACTTAGTAATAGGGTCCCATTTTCACCCCTTGGATAGGGAACCCTAAAAAGTAAGTTTGTATAGGCCGGGTAGCCAGCCCTGTGTCAGTTTTTTTAAACCGCCTGAAGGCCTTTCACATAGCTATATGGTTAAAACAACCGGCCCCCCTACCGCCTAAAGCAATAGCAATTGTAATAGCAATCGTTTATGACTTCATTTTAGTCATTTGGCACCGCCTATGTGACGTTAGCCATCAAAGTTGTTCATTCAACGATTGCTTTCGCAATCCGCACGAAGCAATTGATGGCTACTACTAAATATTATGCAAAGTACAGAGTAAATAAATATAAATGGTCTTTATGGTAAGTAAACAAAATTGAAATATTATACAGTGAATGAATCATATTGAGTAGCATTAAGGAGAATAGTTATTGATTTAATATATTGAAATATGTACATATAGTACTTACGTGTCAACCGTGATAACAGTCTCATATCAGCAGGCAGTGCACTAATAGGTGCAGGGGGATGTAAGAATATACTCCTTAATGCACATAGCGCTGCTTCCACAAGCTTTGACTCCAACGGTGCAGTGTTCAACACTTCTACAAGAACAGCTGTTGTGCCTTGGTTTACCAATGACG
This sequence comes from Hypomecis punctinalis, assembly GCA_949316475.1. Taxonomy (NCBI): domain Eukaryota; kingdom Metazoa; phylum Arthropoda; class Insecta; order Lepidoptera; family Geometridae; genus Hypomecis; species Hypomecis punctinalis. Next base: position 18,100,790 of record OX438810.1, read on the forward strand.
CCACGTTAGCTGGCGTTCCCTTCGCCAGAGAACCTAAAGATATAATATGAATATTACGCTTGAAAAACATTCCAAATTTAATATTATTCAAGCAAAAAAATTGAAATCTGCTTACCTATAGTGATAGTGGCGTCTAAACGAATATTAGGGTCCAGAGTTTCGTCAGACATGAGCTGAAGCAACCGGGGTACAACTCCTTGTTCTATGACGGAGCTCTTTTGCCGGTTACTGCCTATTACAGAGTTTTTTAGCGTAACCAGTGCCTCCGATACTTTCCCGGCATCCGGCGAATAAACCTCGTCAATATATGACCGGGAACTCTCGATATCCTATGGAAAATAACTTAGAGGTTATGACCCCGAAGGACACAAGATGTGAAGATATAAATGTAAATACGTACCATAAACACTGTTAATTGCTGCATGTTTTACTACGGTTTTGCGCCGTAATATTGATAAAAATAAACCTACGAAATTGTTTCTTTCGAGGCCGATTACTCTGTCACTCATTTGCACACTTCAAGTTTTAAGTTGCCATATCAAAATTTAAGATTTACTCAAATGGTTTTAAAATGAGCATGTTTTCTAAAAATGATTTCTTCAAATCAATGACCAATCATATCATCGTATTTTTAGTTCTCCCAGACATAAAAGTGGTAAGTACGATATTTGTTTAGTGCCCCAAAATACAATTTAATCTATATCTGAGCATGTGTATCCAATATTTTATATCAATCCGAAACGAAATTAAAGCCCCGCTCGTACCGCCTGTGTGTGAAGGAGCCTTTCAGGGAAATAATCCCGAAAGAAGTCTTTTGTCTATGGCCTTTACATACTCTGTGAAAATGTTCATTCCGAAACAATACTGTTGTCAATGTCATTGCTTTGCTTTTGTCACTTTCATTCAGTGCAATCAATCAAAATAAAGTGAAAGCCAAACAAGTTTTATCAAACAAGAAAATTAAAATCTAAAAAAAAGAGAAAATATCTTTGATACCTTCATTATTTCAAGCGAGAAACAATTTGTGATCGCCATGGCTGACTCCGGCGTAGACACGAGTAACGAAAGTAGTGATAACCCGATTTTTGACCATTCTCAGTGCAAGTTGGAATTCAACCCTCCTGCCATACCCATAAACACAGCTGGACAGCCTATGCCCGTAGAATTTTTCGGAGAGCCGCACGACCATATCGGCAAAATAAAATGTTCGACGAAGGCGAGACATTGCCGTCTCAGGTACAGATACGCAGGTATGATTCGCTCGTCTAGAAATCAGAAGTTACGTTTCGCCGCCTCTACAAACAACGCTGAACTTGTAGAGAAGCTATTGGCGAGCGGGGCCGATCCCAATTCTTCGGACGAGCATCAAAGAAGCCCATTGCATCTGGCAGCTTGTCGTGGCTATGTTGAAGTCGTCAAGTTACTGTTGAGACACGGCGCGAACCCGAATAATAAAGATACTTTGGGAAATACGCCTCTTCATCTCGCAGCTTGTACAAACCACATCCCAGTAGTGATAGAATTGCTCGATGCTGGCACTGACGTTAGCTCCAGTGATAAAAATGGTTATAATCCTATTCAGCTTGCTCAGAGCAAATTGAAGTTGATCCAGATGCGTCCCAGTGGTGAGGGCCACTTAGGAGGCACTAAATGGCTCATTGGAGAAATCTTTATGGTTGTAAAAATGATGCTGAAATATTTAAAGATGCAGGAAACAGATGCTGGGGAGCTTGAGTCGGTGCGAGAGAGACTGGAGCAAATTAGTACTCGCGAAGAGGTTGATAATGAGGTCAAAAATTTGCTTGATAGCCTTGACTCTTTGAAGCTAAGATAAAAAACTTACCTATTATGTGGAGACTGTCGAAATTTCTACTGCCCTTAGATATAAGAAATTCACAATTTGTAAGCATAGATAGTAGTTAGGTTATACACAAATTTTTAATACTTTCATAACCCTGAGATCCATAATGCAATGTTTTTTGTTAATGTTTGATGAATTTAGGTTCTAAATTATTTTGACTGATCTGAATAAGTCAGTAATTTATGATTAAATGAGTGTCCAGCACTGGATACATTTTTTCTTAATTTTTTTGTGAATAAAAAATCTTCAAAATTATATTTCTTTGCAGCAAATAAATGTTATTTTATTGCATTTAGATTTGGTGTAATGTGTAAAGATTTAGCTTTATTTATGTTATTATTTTGCAATGACTTTGTTAATCCAAATTAAAGAGTGAAAAAGGTTGTGCCACACTTTTCACATTCAACTAAGTGTTATATATTGATTGTATATCACAACAGAGCAGAAACAATATATTATTTCATTTCAAGACAAAGATTTGAATATGAACTGCAAAGTAACACTTGATTCAATCAACTATCAAAACAAATAAAATCGGTTGAATTATTTAAATCACTAATCACAATTAGATTATAAAACAGGACAACTATTCCATGTATTTTTTTAAATACTAAGTCTCATTTTTAAGTTTTTCATTTCATCTCAGTTTTTCAGTTATCTGTGTATGGCTACTGTTGGTACCATTCCATAAACTTTTCCTACTGAACCAGAAAAGTTAAGCAATTCACATACGTAAATTATATTAGCTGATTAACATAATTCAGTTAGTTATACTGTTTACTTTTACTTGCTAATATTATCATCTGATAATAATATTCATATAATTGAGTGGTTATATAATAAAAACAACTGTATTTTAAAACATGTAGTTTCATTGATATTTGACATTTTTATTTCTCCAAAATTACAAAAATATTTGATACAGAATGAATTCAGGTAAGATGTAATGTTACTTCCAGAATTTGTAGGTATTTATATTTTTTTAACTTTTCAAGTTCTCATTTTCACCTTGAGGTATTGCACATATTTTTGGTATTGAGAATATGCATGACTGGGTAAAAAATCATTACTATAATTATTATTAGTCTGGGAGTTTCATATAATTAGTAATCAAAAAATATAGGACACATTTTTTCTTTTGTCAAACAATAAATTACAAAGCAATACCTACTTTGTAATAGTGGGTATTGCGGCGTTTCGCCCCGCAAGCGATCCGGACTGCGGGGCGAATCGCTCAAGACTCTTTTTGAAGGTCATTAGCCCATTCGCCCCGCAATGTTTAGAGCGGGCTCAGAGCAACAAGTGAAGCCAACCAAAACTACGCCTCGCCGTGTACAGACAATTACACACACATCCAGGTAACTATGAAACTACGCCTTGGCTTGTCAGTCAAACTATGGCGGCGCAACAGCGACGCACTCACACATGTATAAAAAACCGGCTTCACTTGACTGTTCAACGACGTTCCCTCTGGATTTTTTTATTTGCTCTGAGGGAGCAGGGCGAAAACTTGTATTCAATAAGTCCCGATTCGTCCCGCGATTCCCTTTTTTATCTGTACATTTAAGTAAAAAAGGAGTTAATGGAAAAAATAAACAATGCATTATATCGAGGACATCATTCTATGAGTCTTATGGGGGTGTATAGTCTTGACGTCATTTCTCTGACAAAAGCGTGACTTAACGCGGAAGTTTAACAGGATAGCTCTTTAGCAATTTTTATTTAATTGACAAAAGAAAAAATGTGTTTAATATTTTTTGATATCTATCTGATGGACTAATTATATTTTTTAGTCAACATGCCTATTGCTGTGAAAGCATGTACATGTACAAGTGTGTGTTTAGATAACTTCAGACCATAAGATCTGAGCGTACTGTACTTATATTATTTCTGTTAACTTACGAACGAACAAAATAATACCACCCATTTTGATAATATAGTTATTTATTAACAGTTTCATAAAATTGAAAATTCCGCAACTATTATTACTTTTCAATAGTTCTTATTAATTTATAATTTCTTATAATTCATTCTACTACAACATTTAGGTATGATACTGTCCTCAATTTATTTTTGCCAGAATAAAAATACTGGAATGTATTTTTAACAAAATATAAACCACCTGTTTAAATAAGTATTACAAATCTACAAATGTTTAATATGGAATTTAAGCAGTGCCGTAATATTACACAAACAAATATTTCACAATTGATACATAAAGGCCAAATCATACAAGTACTTCACATCTGCCAACTTGTATAATTTGGCCTATAATTATTATAACATCATGAAGTGTGCAACATTAAAACTAAAATGCTAAAACATAGTGAAATAAGGTGCTTTATTATGGATTCACTTAACACTTTCACTGCGGAAAACACACACGTCTGTGTTTTCGATTCTCACACCAAAGTGCGGCTACACGCGCCAGGCGTGTTGCATCGAATTCCATAGGACGGTGCGAGAAAACACATACGTGTGTGTTTTATCAGAAGTAACGCCAAAGCGTACAAACGCGCGAGGCGTGGGAAACGATTTTTTTTTAAAAAAAACACTAAGTTATGGTAAATTACATAGTTTTATGCTACTCTATCAAATACAACATGCTGGCAAATTTTTTTTTTCATGAAATTTTTTTTTTTTTTATAATTTTCACAAAGTTAGACCATTTTGATTTTTTTTTATTTTTTGTCCAAAAGTAGCTAACATTGTATAGAATATCCTTGCTAAGTTTTTTTTAATGGGCGTGAAACTGGATTAGGACATAGGCTGGAAATACTACCGAAATGTGGTACTACCGTCATCCATCAGTATAGGGTGGTGTTGACGTAAATTGCATTTACCAAGTTATAAAATTATAGATTAAAATAATTAAACCAATTAATTTATTTCTTCATTTTATGAGCTTTTTATTGTATTAAAGAATAAAAAATATATAAAGAATTTTTTTTTTTCATCAAAATGTGCCTTTTTGTTTTTTTTCTTAATTTTCACTAAGTTAGATCACTTCGATTTTTTTTCTTTTAAGTTTTATTATGGTCGTGAATAAATTAAGTGGTTTAATTATTTTAATCTATAATTTTGTAACTTGGTAAGTTATAAAATTATAGATTGAAATAATTAAACCACTAAATTTATTTCATCATTTTATGAGCTTTTTATTATATTTTTGAAAAAGAAAAAAAAATGTTTTTCATCAAAATGTGCGTTTTAATTTTTTTTCTTAATTTTCACAAAGTTAGATACCTTCGATTTTTTTTCTGTTTTGTTCAAATATAGCTAATACTGTATAAAATATCCTTGCTAAGTTTTATTATGGTCGTGAAACTGGATTAAGGGCTAAAAAATTAAATCAGACAATTTTATGAATATTTTTTTTGAAAATGAAGAAATAAATTAAGTGGTTCAATTATTTTAATCTAATATTTTATAACTTGGTAAATGCAATTTACGTCAACACCACCCTATACTGATTGCCGACGGACACCACATTTCGTCAGAATTTCCTGTCTAGCTCCTAATCCAGTTTTACGCCCATTATAAAACTTAGCAAGGATATTCTATGCAATATTAGCTATTTTTGGACAAAAAATAAAATAACAACAAAATGGTCTAACTATGTGAAAACTAAAAAAAAGAATTCTTTTTTTTCATGAAAAAGTTTCTTTTTTCTTTTCCAAAAATACAGTTAAAAAGCTCATCAAATTAAGTCATAGGCATAGGTGGGTTGTAGGGGGAGCCAGGAGCAAAAGCGCGCCGCGCCTGAGAAGTCTAAAAAAAAAGTCGTCTGGCGGTACAAGGGCCAGTGCGGCTATACGCGCCTGGCGCGTTATCACTCCCTGCGTGTTATTTAGTACTCGCGTAGAGACGCCAACGCGGTCTGAACGCGGAGGCGTCTGCCCGCGCCTGGCGTGGGCGTTTTAGAATTTGCAGGCAGCTTACAAAAGTACCTCAGCAGTGAAAGTGTTAAGATAATTTTTTGACTGGAACAACGATTGGAACAATTATTGAAAATGTATTTATTACATTTTACAATCGATTGAAAACTATATTAGAAGGTAAGAGAGGAAGATGAAGACCGTGAAGACCATTCCATTCAAATCTTTATTTTAATAAATTCTGTTGTTACATGCACATATTGAGAATGCCTAGGCCCCAAGATACGGGTGCTTTGTTGTACCCAGTTTCGGGAATAGTGTATCAATGTAGGTAGAAGTTGTATAATTTGTATCTTGTGACAATAAATTATTTTGATTTTTTTTTTAAATTTTTTTTTAATTCCTAGGCCAAATAAAGAAGGTAGATGTTTTACGGGGAGGTGAACACACTGTTACAGGTCGAATGAAACATCTTAGCTACAAGCTGCAGGTAACCCAATCCTGAATGAAGCTCACTCAATAGCATAGCTGCTGCTCGAGGATCGGGTTTCCCGCATCTTGCAGCTAATTTTACAACCGCCAAGATGTTTGATTCAGCCTATAGAAGGCCATGAAGTGTGGAAGTCGTTCCAACGACAAGAGCTTTCAAAAAAAATCTAATTAAAATATGTTTATTAACATTAAAGAATGTACTATTACAATGTCGTGCTAACGGGCCCCAAACTAGGCAAAGCCTGTATCTTGGGTTCCCTGTGGCCTGTTTCCATAGTTCGCTGTCTCGCTGAGCATTGTACACATTCTTTTCAATGCTTACAGCAAAATTTACAATAATAAGTACAAACTAGTTAATATTCTAATTTTTTCTTTCTACTAATTCTTAAATTAAATTAAGCTCTTAAGTTTTGAATGTCTTTTGAAAGCTAACATGGGTTTCGCACGATTTAATTTATTTTTAAACTAGTTTTTACCCGCGGCTTCGCCCGCACGATAATTTGATTTTTGACGCAATATAATTATAATTTATAGCCTATGTGTTATTCTGATATATAAGCTATATTATTGCAAAGTTTCATCTCAATCTGTTCAGTAGTTTTTGCGTGAAAGAGTAACAAACAACCATACATCTATCCATCCTCACAAACTTTTGCGTTTATAATATTAGTAGGATATCTTTTGAAAACTGACGTGGTTTACAGCACATTTTAATTTATTTTTATTAACGAAATTACCTCGTATTCTTTAGTCAGTAGGTACGACTAATAGTGTCGTTTAATAAAATAATACTTACATTTAAATAATAATACAGTTGTGCATTCATATGTATAAAGTAACATGAAACAATATTTATTACTGAAAATGTCTTCACTGCATCGTACCCAGTCATAGAAATATTTATGAATTTGAAAAGCAACAAAAACATTTACATATTAATTTCTAGTCGAATAAAGCACCTTATAATATATATACATATACATAACAAAAAGGTTCACAATGGCAGAGCGGAATATTACATGCTTTATCTATCACAGAACTTTAAAATATAACTAACACTTTAATACTGTTTCTAAATAAAATTCCTTACCTACTAACCCACTCCAAAATTATATAGACAATATTTTATAGGCCGAATCATACAAGTTGGCGGATGTGAAGTTAGCTACAAGCTGCGCAATATCCAATCCTGATTGAAGCTCACATAAAGATGTGCGTTGATTGGAGATTGCGCTTGTAACTAACGTCACATCCGCCGACATATTATACGATTCTGCCTATACTAGAGCAAATATTTTTAAATTTCCCATGACCTTATTTATATTATTTTGTGTAAAATAATTTAAGTATATATTAGGCAAGTAGTTTGTAGTAAGAATTAGTTGAAAATTGAATTTATAGTTCACGTAAAACTATGATAATAATATTAATAATAATTATTACATTTACAATTACATAATAATTTTCTAGCAGTTATTAAAAATTATGGTACAGCCTTGAACTTATTTTAATAGTTGGTTTTAAAAATACGCAATCATAAATAAATATAAAATAATAATTGAATATATAAAAATAATAATTATTATTTATGTTTCACTCGTTTTAGAAATCTTGGAAACACATATATTGAGAGCTTCAACTAGAGATCGTCTCATAAGTTAAATCATCTATACAGGGTTACCCAGAACTGATTAACAAAGCCATAAGGTAACTCAGACCATAATTATGAACAACTTTTACTATGGGGACAAATCGGAATTCTAGAAAAAAATCAGCTGTTTCAAACAAAACTGCAACTCAGAATGTTGACTTAAAAATATAATTAGTCCGTTAGATATATTTAAAAAGAAATTTTAGATACATATTTTTTCTTTTGTCAATCAAACAAAGATTGACGAAGATATAGACCGTTGTTCCACGTGACGTCACGTGTGCTATACAAATGTACAGACTACGACGCACTAGTGACGTCACAAGCCCCTACTCTCAAACTTTGACAAGGTTTATCTTGGTAATTTGTTGTTTGATTGACAAAAGAAAAAATACGGGTTCCAATATGTTTTAAAAAATAATCTAAGTAACAGACTAAGTAATAACAATGATTTTTACCCAGTCACCATGCCTATAGATAAAATATATATAATGATTTTTGGGTTAGCCCTATAGTAATAGTTATTCATATTGATAGTCTGTACTAAATCGAAAGGGGGTGAATACCCTTTTCAATTTAGTACTCGATTTTACATTACTCGACTTTAGTACCCTTTCGATCTGTACTAAATCGAAAGGGGGTGAATACCCCTTTCAATTTAGTACTCGATTTTACTTTACTCGACTTTAGTACCCTTTCGATATGTACTAAATCGAAAGGGGGTGAATACCCCTTTCAATTTAGTACTCGATTGTACTTTACTCGACTTTAGTACCCTTTCGATTTAGTACTCGATTTTACTTTACTCGACTTTAGTACCCTTTCGATCTGTACTAAATCGAAAGGGGGTGAATACCCCATTCGATTTAGTACAGGGCAAGCAGATAACCCTGTATGGACCTTATACAATACCACTTAGCTATTTCAACAATTAAGTTGGTTACTTAGGCTAGCTGACAAGGCCCGTAACATAAACTCACGAAAGCCTGATTCGCATCGTTTTAGCTTTCGTCCTGTTCTCTCAACAGGAGAAAAAACAAGACCAACGCCAATACAGCTGAATTCAGTCTCCCTTACTATTTCAAGGTACAGGTCCAGATAAATTTATCTATTTTGATCTTGTAGAAAAACGATACAATATACCGGGTGTTTGGTAGAGGGTCCGACAAACCGAAGGGGCGTGTTCGGGGACCCATTTGAAAAATACAAATTGGCCAAAAAAAAATCCCTGACCCCCATATTTTTTAAAATTTTTTTTTTGTTGTTATATATATATTTTTATTTTATTTCGAATAGGTTTGCGTTTGACTACACACTGCCTGATGTTAAGCAGATGTGCAGTCTAGGGTGTAGCACGCTTACCTAGAAGATACCTATTTACTCGGGATTTGAAGACACTCACGTTGTACTTTAACGGGAAGACAGACCCAGGCAAAGCGTTCCACATTCCGGCTGTTCGTATGAGGAATGAGGATTCGAAACGCTTGGTTCTAACGCGCGGAATGTCCACCATAAAAGGGTGACGCTTTGGTCGCGTCCGTCTAGCCGTACGATAGAAGAAAGGGGCAGGGGGGACCAGATTGTGCAACTCCTGGGCGCACTCTCCGAAGTGTATCCGGTAAAAGACCGACAAACACGCTACCTTGCGACGATGCTCAAGACTTTGCAGCTGCGTCTTAGTCAAGGTGTCGTTGTCAATCAGCCTCCTGGCTCGTCTCTCAATCGACTATAATAAAAAAGTAAATTTTACAAATTGTAAAACTTGTTTCGTTTTTTCACTCTTTGAGCTCTACATGAGTTAGTTAGCTCTGATTTGTATCTAATTTTACTTTACGTGGCCTAAAGATATATCAGACAGAGACCAAACTTAAGTACAAACTTTCTGTGTAAAACAGATTTTACAAATGTTACGAAGGTAAATAGGTACAATTTTGGTGAAAGCCGGAAAATTACTAAAAAAAATAATAATTGATCATCATCATCATCATTTCAGCCATAGGATCGCGCTGGATGCAAACCGCTATCAACCGGTCTTATTGGAAATCATTAGGGGAGGCCTATGTCTAGCAGTGGACGTCCTATGGCTGAAAATAATTGATGGTTAGGGATTTTTTTTTGGCCAACTTGTATTCTCCAAATGGGTCCCCGAACACACCCATTTGATTTGTCGGACCCTCTACAAAACACCCTATATAAACTTTCTAATATGTAGTGATAACATTTTATAGCCTGTATTATGATACGAAAATATTTTTCCATCATGCGAATCAATAGGCATATTTTTATTTACTGACGTAAATAATGAAATATATTCCATTTTGCAGAAAAACGGTACAATATACATATAAACTTTCTTATTATGTAATTAATCAAATTTATAGCCTTTATGATACGTAAATATTTTTCCATCATGCAAATCAATAGGCATGTTTTTGTCTGACGTAAATAATCAAAGATTATGATAAAATTAAATCGAAAACATCCATTATTTTAATATAGTACAGAGATAGTAATGATAAAACTTATGAAACTGTTCGTGAGACTTACGTTAGCCTCGAGTACAATGTCAACAAATCACTAATGAAATTTGGTTTTATCCGCATTTTACTCAAAATATACAATTTTTTTTGGAAATTAATGATTTTGGCAACTTTTCTATACATGCAACATTTTTGTTTTCTTATCATAAATAAATAATAATAAATATTTATTATTATCAGTAAAAAAACAGTGCTAGCATTAAATTTCGTTTTGCTAATCGACATTGAAATCAAGACCAAAACCTATTTTTTAGTGTAAAAAAATCATATAAAAAGTAGAATTATATATATGCATAAGTAGAAAACAAATAATAGTGCTTATTCCTTGAGCTATTAGGCGTATGTATTATTTTACGAGCTATTATTAAAACATTTATGCTTACAGTTAATAATTATATTACACAATATCCATTAGAAAATGATCTGAAAATGCTTGTATTTGAGCAAAAACTACTAGCAATTTTACTATATTGAACAACAAAAACAAAATCAATTCCAATAATAACAACATAAGGGTAACAACATTGCATTTTTAGAGTGCAGAAAATATTTTTGGCACTATTTCGTTGCTAAAGAAAATGCCGACTAGTACATTTTCTAATTGCACATATCCAAGCTTTAAGTAATCCTTCAACTTAGAGTTTCTCTATCACACTTTTAGTCTTCAATAAATTATACTTAACAATCAAATTAAATAGATCACAAAGAGCCACTACAAGGAACGACAAAACTAAATAAGTTTTAGATATTTTGCCACAACCATAAATTACTAATTTATTAAATATTGAATACGCTTCAGCTCTTATTATATGAATGCGAATTTTCTTGTGCATATCGGCTCGGTTATATGTATATCAGTCGTTTGTTTAATTTTGGCAAGATACGCGTTACTTTGTATCTGGTACAAAAAGGTTGACAATGTCAGGGAATATTTCCGCTTGAATCGGGCCATACTCGACAACCTCTCCATCAACCGTGAGATACCCATTCGTACCTTCTGGAACTATCCTGAAAGCGCTAACTGGAACCATTTTTAGATATTCGCTCTCCATCGTGGTATGCGTCCCCTCACTAATGCCTAATAGGAATGATAGAAGTTGAGATCGAGAAATGCCAGCTTTTATAATCAGCATCCACATGACGCCGTCGGATAGTTGCGAACGCGGGGCGAAGAGGAAGTCCTCTCCGATGTATGACTGATATGAAACGTGGACCATTACGAATTCTCCTTCTTCGTGGACCCAGTGGGAAGGTAGCTGGGAAAGGAGCGAAGGAAGGCGAGATCCCGGGCCATGCATGCAAGCGTGTACGGGAGACCGCATTTCGGAGCCATCGCTGGTCACGCTGTGGTATTCCGAGCCGCGCGTGCTATAAAACGCGCTTCGTCTCGAGTTGACCGAATACCAGGAATCTACTCTCTGATGCTTACCGTTCACGGCGTTGGAAAACACTTCAGAGCTATTATCGCAGTCAATGAACGCTTCCGCATCGGGGGAGTCCAACGCTCCATCCTGACTGACGCTGTGACTGAGCGCGAGAGGCATTTTCGGTTGAGGAATATTGCCCACATCCTTTATTTTGGCGTAGCTGATCACGCCTTTGTATTTCCTCAGTCCGAGGAGTCTTGCGAGCGCCCAAACTGCGAACCTTTGCCCCCCTATCGCTCGGAGTCTTTCGCTTTCGATGTCTATATCGGCTAGCAGACCCCATCCGACAGATAGGAAGGAGAACATTATCTGAAAAGAGAAACGTGCAAGTCACGAGCCATTCAACTTTGCAGATTATCCGATAAATATGAAAAAGCGAGGCTGTTAACGGGGACAATTGGATGAAGTTTCATAAAGGCGAGTTGGAAGATTATTGCATATCGCATGGCAGGTTTGATGATAACGCTAGGAGGATATTGCATTATTTATCAGCCCGGCCGTGTCCTGCTTATTAAACACGGCCGTGCAGCAGCACCAAATAAATGAGACAAATGAGGCCGGTTTTTTATAATTCGACTGACAAGCCAAGGCGTAGTTTCGTTGTACGTGTATGTTGTGTAATTATGTCTGTACACGGCGAGGCGTAGTTTTGCCGGCCTCAATTGTTTGTTCAAAACATTCTGTTTTGATTTTTTGCACATTTACACGTTTAGAAACTGAAGCAGAGCAAGAGACTTAAAATTCCTGAGAAGATGTGTTCCGGTCTAAATTATATTTTGTACTTTTAGGACTAGCCATCCGGCCTGTACTTACGAACTTACATAACTTAGGCCACCATGATACTTGTATGTTTTACTCACATAAGTAAGTGATTTACGTAATTAACTTACGATAAATTTGTAAATGTAAACACTCTTTGTAAGTCGCTTGTCATAATTTCTTAATGCAGCCGTAAGTTACGTAAATCTTACGAAAACAACTTACAAGTAGGGCGGCCTTAGTCTAGCACCGCGTGCGAACAAACTATAGATAAAGCTAGTTCCATGTACGGGGTGCGATATCCACTGGTTGTTTTATCAAAGTGCAACAGTATCAGGATCGCGCGCGGTTAATTACGTCCGTGTACTGTTTGTTGTGACGGACATGGCCAATTGGATATGAGTAGAACGTACGAACGATGCGTGCGAAAGATAAGCCAGGATAGATTATTTTGCGACTTATTTCAATAATCACGTGCTTCAGTTGTTTTTTTACAAGCTTATATTTAACTTACAATAGATGTACCTATGTACGAGTAAGTTGTAAGTTCAGGTGGAATTTTGCAAGTTAAATTTGACCAACTTCCCGGTTTCCGATTGAGCTGAAATTTTGCACGCATATGCATATCGCGTGACTATGCAATAATATGGAACTATGGAGCTGATCTGATAATGGAGTCGGAAGGTGGCCATAAGAACTCCTGTACTAACCAAGATAGACCCGTCGTGTTTGGGCTCGAATTACTTGTCTTGGCTAGCACTCTGCGCTGCTACATGATATCCAGCCCCCCTACCGCCTAAGCAATAGCAATCGTAATAGCAATCGTTTATGACTTCATTTTAGTCATTTGGCACCGCCTATGTGACGTTAGCCATCAATTGCTTTGTGCGGATTGCGAAAGCAATCGTTGAATGAACAACTTTGATGGCTAACGTCACATAGGCGGTGCCAAATGACTAAAATGAAGTCATAAACGATTGCTATTACGATTGCTATTGCTTAGGCGGTAGGGAAGGCAGGATCTCAAAAGCTTGTATTTTTAAGTACTTTTATAGCCGTGGTGGTCTAGAGGTAATGACACCCGCCTTACAATCATGAGGTCATGGGTTTAAATCCCGGTCCCGCACCAATGAAGTCTTTGGGATTTATGTACGGAATTTCATACCACTGGCTTTTCGGTGAAGGAAAACATCGTGAGGCAACCTGCATATGTCCGGAGAAGAATTTCAATGGCGTATGTGAATCCCTCAACCCGCACTGGGCCAGCGTGGTGGATATAGCCCAATCACCCTTCGTGGGTAGGCCTACGTCCTGCAGTGGACTATTATAAGATCCCCCGACTCCGGTCGGCCGCACGACCGGGACTGAGTCATCGCCGGCAGCGAATCCGCGCCCGCGCACCGCTACCCCCGAGCCTTGTGCAACCGGCTCGGACCTGCCTGAGTCATCGACGCGTCGATCAGCTGTTCGTATTTGTTTATTTACGTTGCACGGCACACCAACATTTTTCCATCCACCCGCACACTATTAATCATGCATTGTGCAGCGTGTCGCGGTGATATAAATACACAGGAGGAATATTACTTGACCTGTACATTACGAAGTTGTCAGAAGTCCTATCACCTTCTGTGTACTGGAGGAAAGAACACAAATAATTCTCCTACTAACTCGTGGATCTGCCCAGAGTGCAGTTGTGCCACAAAAAAGGGAGGCGACAATAGCCTTACCCCTGTAGGTGCCTTGAAAAAAATTAGAGACATGAATGTGACGGTTCGCTCGAAAGCTCCGCGGATTCCCTCTGAAGAATCGATAAAGTTAGATGACACTCAAGATGTTGCCAGCGAAATTCGCGAGCTACGAACTGAAATGGTTAGGATGAGGGAGGAACTAAAAAAATCGAATTCTCTCCTTGCATCGTATGAAACCTAGCTGAATAAATCGACGTCGATTATTGCAGATTATGAGCAAAAACTCTCTGTATCAGTATCTGTCATCGTCAGCTACGAGAAAAAGATAGAGAAGTACGGCGACCAAATAGGTAAACTTGTTGAAAAACTCAAAGACTCCGAGTCCGGCTCAGTTCTTGTCTGCCCACCCTTAGCCGCAGATACTCCCAGATCGCTGCTCCCGTCGAGTGTTCCGTCATCGGGAAATAAAATACAATCCACAGCTACTAAGCTACTCCCTACAATTGATACAAACCATCGTTCAAGCCGTAGCAATCAAAAGAAGGTTAAACAGTCGGATGGCTCAGTAAAGGCCAGCATAGTTGAGACGGAATCATCGATGTCTACGAATTCTACAAGTGTATCACAACCATCACAGGAGGCTAACATCCATCGGCAATCGCAACCCTCAGGTGAAGATAACTGGACGGAAGTGCGTTACAAGAAAGCGCGCCAGTCGATATCGCTACGCTGCGTAGCCGGGCCTACGGTGACTACGCTTAGGGCGGCTGAGGCACGTAAACACTTTCACCTTTGGAATATGTTGTCGGAAATAGACGAGATAAAAACTTATTTAAGCGAGTTATGTCCTCAGAGGGCAGTCACTGTCGAACAATTAAGGACTTCACAAAATTATAATTCATTTAAAATTGGAGTCCCAGAAGATTGCTTTGATAAATGCTTCTCTATTAATATCTGGCCCGAAAATGCTCGTGTTAAAAAGTGGATTAATTATAGGAAACACAACAATATGTCGGACGGTAAAACTTTTCGACATGGAGTCGGCGCTCAATGAGCCGTGTACCGAAAAACAGCCACAAATTAGCATTTTTTATCAAAATGTAAGAGGCTTGAAGACGAAATTGCTCTCATGGAAAGCCAGTTTACTAACATCAGACCATTTGTTGGTAGCCGCTACGGAAACATTTCTCGATAGCTCAATAGAAGATGCCGAAGTCGTACCAGATGGATGGACTCTCTTGCGTAGAGATAGAGGATCCACATGCGGGGGTATCTTGCTTGCTGCAAGACCTGGGGTGACAATGACACGTCGAAAACAACTTGAGTCGAAATTGGGAGAGGACCTCTGGGCGTGCCTCACTTACCGCGGTATCTCTTACATAGTATGCGTCGTTTACATCAAACCGAAAGCGTCTGATGCTACCTACATGAATTTGTTTTGTAATATAGAAAGTTTTTTGTCAACTTCAAGACACAATTTTTATTTATTTGGGGACATTAACATGAATAGTGCCTCCAGCGATGTCAAAAATTATTATTGTTATTTTCTAACATATTGTAACTTAGTTGACTACAATACAATAGTGAATTCACATGGAGGCATTCTCGACGTAGTATTGGCGCAGGAGTGCGTTGAAATGGAGTCGCAGAGAGTGTTCGTGCGCGAGGCTGCCGAGGGGTTTGTCGCTATTGATGCTTTGTATCATCCCGCCCTCGAAATATTGGTATCTGTCCGATCGCAAAGTGGCACGGGCGTCCGCTTGGAGCCCAGTAACATAGATCCATCACGTGACTGGAACTTTGCTAAGATGGATGTGTCACTCTTTCTTTCATTGCTCGAAGATGCTTCGTGGGCTAGTGTTCTTGAGTGTAGCGATGTTTCAACGGCCACTGAAGCTTTCTATGATACAATGTATAAATTATTTGATAAGTCAGTTCCTAAAAAAAATAGACAAAAAGCTAAATCTAATAGATATCCGGTATGGTTTGACATAGAAATTATAAAAGACATAAAACTAAAAACTAAATTACATAAAATCTGGACGAAATCTAAATGTAATATATCATACAAACAGTTTTCGGACTTACGTGCTAATCTAAAGTCGCGCATTGCCCTAGCATATAAATCGCATATGGCACGCATTGAAGAGAACTTACAGCATTGTCCTCAACATTTTTGGAGGCACATACATAGTCTTCGGTCTAAGGGGGGCTTTGAACCTCGGGTCTCCTATAACGGAAACGTCTATAGCGGAGTAGAAGCAGCGGAAGCTTTTGCAAGCTATTTCTCCAGCGTCTTCCAGGATGATGTGCCAGTGCTAGATGCAAACTCATGCTCGGAATTAAGTGGTCATAGTGGTTTTGTCTCTATACCCGTAGTATCGCCGACAGACATCGAAAGCGCTATCAATAGGTTGAAGTCGAGCAGCTCTCCGGGTCCCGACAATTTTCCTAGCTTTGTTTTTAAAACCGCAAAGAGACATCTCGTTCTTCCGCTGTATCATATATTTAATATGTCACTTGAAAATGGGAAGTATCCTGTCCACTGGAAACTGTCTAGGGTGACGCCAATCCCAAAGAACAATAAAAAAACGTTAGTCGAGGAATACCGGCCTGTCGCAATTTTGTGTGCGCCAGCTAAGGTTTTTGATTATATTTTACATAAAGAAATATACAGACAAGTTAAACAACATATAGGAGAAGAACAACATGGTTTTAGGCCAGGCCGCTCTGTAAATACTAACCTATTATGTTTGGTGGACTATATTTCTAGAGCTTTGGATCGTGGGTCTCAGGTCGACGTTATATACTTCGATTTCCAAAAGGCCTTTGACAAAATTGATAATGACGTTCTGTTGAAAAAGCTATCGTCATCTTTCGGTTTTTCCCCGAAGCTTTTGAATTTTTGGGCAGACCTCATGAGAGATCGACGTCAATATGTTAGGCATGGAATATACGAATCAAGACCGTACCATACCAGATCTGGAATAATACAAGGTTCAGTTACCGGTCCGTTATATTTCCAGATGATGATTCACGATCTTCCAAAAGTATTGTCATTTGCCCAGTGTCTGTTATACGCCGACGACCTTAAGCT
Source organism: Hypomecis punctinalis (assembly GCA_949316475.1). Taxonomy (NCBI): domain Eukaryota; kingdom Metazoa; phylum Arthropoda; class Insecta; order Lepidoptera; family Geometridae; genus Hypomecis; species Hypomecis punctinalis. Next base: position 18,118,183 of record OX438810.1, read on the forward strand.
TTTCGTTGAGATAAAAACTCATAGCGACTGTGTTCGCTTACAAGAAGACATCGATGAGGTGTATGAGTGGAGCGTGAGGAACGAAATGTACTTTAATTTCAGTAAATGTAATGTTATGACATTTGATCGGAAACGAGATCCCATCCACTTTAATTACAACTTAAACATTACGGCCATACATCGAGCAAATTCCGTTAAGGACCTGGGAGTCACATTCGACCGCGGCTTAACTTTCCACGAGCACGTGTCTGTTCTCGCGATAGAGGCGTACCGGCGACTTGGGTTTGTACTTCGTAATGCGAAGGATTTTGAAAACCCGGATGTCATGAAAACCCTCTACTGCGCTTTAGTTAGGAGCAAGCTGGAGTCGGGTGCATGTGTCTGGAATCCACATCACATTACCTACACGCGATTGCTTGAGAAAGTTCAAAAAGCTTTCTTAAGGGCACTGTACAAAAAGCGATATGGGTACTATCCTTTCCTGTACCCGACGAAGTTTTTGCTTGGCCAACTCGGCTATAACTCATTAGAAGTAAGGAGAACACTAGAGCAGCTCACTATATGCGTTAAGGTGCTCAGAGGAGCAGTAGATTCGATTGAACTGCATGACCTACTGTGTGTACTATTTGTGCCGGATAGACCTGGGGTCCCGGTGAACAGGCGTGGCCGGCTGCCGAACTTGTTTCACATAGAACAATGCCGCACTAGGGCTCGCACAATGTCGCCGTTAGTACGCTCTCGCAGCCATTTCAACGCGCTCCTGCTCGCCAATACTGATTTTGACATTATTTTTGATAATTGGACAACTGTTATTTCTATTTTTAGGACCTATTGCGAAAATTTGACTGACCAATGGGACAAAAGTAATCGTGCTAACAGCTCGATTGATCACGATGAATTTCATGATGTATAATTTGATTTTTGGAAATTGACATTTTATTATTTTATTTACCATTTATATTGACATTTTTCTAATTTTGTATACCATTGACATCTGAATGAATTTATAGATTTTTGATTTTATTGTATTTATAGTTTTTTTATTTTTGACTAATTAATGTGAGATGATTGTAAATGTTTGTAAAATCGTTTTTATCTCAATAAATAAATAAATAAAAAAAAAAAAAAAATAAGACTGATACAGTACATTCGGTGAAGGAAAACATCGTGAGGCAACCTGCATATGTCTGGAGAAGAATTTCAATGGCGTATGTGAATCCATCAACCCGCACTGGGCCAGCGTGGTGGATATGGCCCAATCACCCTTCGTGGGTAGGCCTACGTCCTGCAGTGGATTATTATAAGGCTGATACAGTACAGTACAGTACTTTTATTATTGCTGTTGTATGAAGTGTCAAGGATATTATATACTCACTTTGGACTTGGTTTCTATTCTAACGACGTCCATGGGAGCAGATTTGTTTCTTGCGAGAGCCATCGAGAATCCGGTGAGGTTTTGTGGAATGTATGGTTCACTGAAAGGAAAAAAAAGGCAAATTATATTTCACGGTGGAATTTCACTTCGAGCGTGTTTGAAACGGAACTAATTTCAATCTGAATCGCGGAGAGATTAGCTATCGGGTTTCAGTCACGCTTGAGTCATAACAATATTTGATTGTAAAGATTCTACACTGTTTTTGTTTCTTTAACAATGTTATGCCTAATGTGGTTCAAAAAGTCTACGTAGTCTTCGTCTCCAAAAGATTTTTGTTTTAGTTTCTAAGCAGCAAATGTATCGCTAAACGTACAATTCCGGAGCAGACTGTACGAGTACGTAGCAGTAGACTACAATATCCGTCACACTGATTTCTATGTATTTTCTATGAAAAACATTATGTAATTAGCGACTCTTAAATTGCTGCTGCCTGTTTACGTATCGCCTAACGACACTATACTCTGCTGCAGCGTGTAAATGGCCTTTGTCATTATTACAATTATTATTATTATGTACTACGGGACTAATCGCGCACTAAAATTACGAGATAAATAAATACCTCATTATCCCGACGTTTCGTACGTACTACGTACGTAGACGTAGACGTGTGTCTACCGTGACCACAGTCGATGCAACTCGGCCGAAACGTCGGGATGATGAGGTATTTATTTATCTCGTAATTTTAGTGCGCGATTAGTTCCGTAGTGTAGTATATTAATAATGTGTTCAAATCGCGAAAGTTTAAAAACAACAAAGGAATTATTATTGTACCTTTATATTAATAAACGCAGTTGCTTCGGAACAGTCAGTGTTTTTTTATTTTCAATTTTAATTCACTGGTAAAATACCATTACTATTAAACCATTTTTTTATTACTTATATATTATTTTTTCGACAAAATGGCATAGGTAGGTAAATGACTTCAACCATACACAGAATTATTCGAAGAGTTCGCCCGGATCAATGAATCATTGATGTAGTAATTTTCACATTACTGTTGATTTTTCCAAGCTCTATAAAATTAAAATGGGACCACCTCTGAAGTCTGATCTACCAAACAAAAAAATAATCATCAAAATCGGGTCATGTTATCGCGTAACATACATACAAAAACACAGTCGAATTGAGAACTTCATTATTGAAGTCGCTTAAAAATACAGTCTAACTACTCCAAATTAACTGTGCGTTTAATAAAATAAAATTTCTTAGAAAGATTTACAGTGGCATATTTAGGTAGGTATAGATGGAATGCCCTATCCACACTCTCACGGCGACACGAGGGAACGCAAGCACGAGAGAGTGGATGGGGCTTTCGTGTCGCCTCGTCTCGCTTTTTCGTATGCTTAGTGTGAGTTTTGTCGTAAACATGACGCGCTGTTCGGCGAGCGCGTAAGCATGTAATTTGTATGAACTTGTTGTGTTTTAAAAACGCGGCGCTAGTGGCGCTGTACATTTCTTCATACAAATTACATGCTTACGCGCTCGCCGAAGAGCGCGTCATGTTTACGACAAAACTCACAGTCAGCATACTGGAGTATCCACTATCTCCACGAGGCGACACGAGCAGCGCTGCTTCACATCCGCCGAATTCTAAAGCAATGACATACAAGTCGGCGGATGTGAAGTTAGCTACAAGCTGCAGTGCTCGTGTCGCCTTACGAGTGTGGATGAGACATTAAAAGCGGAAGTTTTTATTGGTGCCGCCTTACTCTCCACGAGGCGACACGAGCACCGCAGCTTTCAGCCGCAGCTTCTCAAGAAACTTCTGTAGCTAACTTCATATCGCCGACTTGTATACTTGTATACGATGTGAAGTTAGCTACAGCTGTGGTGTTCTTGTCGCCTCGTGGAGTGTGGCGGCACCATAAGGAATACAAATCTGATATATCATCACGAGATTAGTGCTCACTTATCGGTCACGCAAGTGAGTTAAACTCACGTCTTGTAATCCGGTATTTGTACTAGACGTAGTACAATACAATAAAACTATTGACGTCACAATGAGGAACTTAGAATACGTGAATAATAATAAGTAGGTAGGTATAATAGAATAACAAACAGGATAATTATTTTTGCAAAAAAATGGCAACACCTACTTCCACCATGAACAGAATTCGAATAGTTTGTACGAATCGATGTGACATCCATGTTGTTGATGTACCAGAAACAGCTCAGGCGATTTCGATAAAATTTTAATGGAACCACCACATCGCGAGTATATTACTCTTTCAAAATAAGAAAGTTCACAATTGGCATAAAAATCGATTACATATATACTCCTCCTCCTTTTTTGGAAGTGTGAAAAGTTAAAAGTGAAAAGTGTAAAAGTGAAAAGGTAATAAAACTTTATTGATGTCACAATGAGAATGGAACGTAGATAATAGAAGTAGGTACAAAATTACAAATACAGGAAAATTGGCACCAAAGGCGTCCTTAGCACCGAAAGCGATCCTTCAAGAACAATCTTCTAAGACTTGCACTATGTATTTATTTATTCAATTTTTTTGTCATCTTCGTTTCCTTTCACCAAAAGGTTGTCTAGAAGAAAACGCTTTTAGCGATAATACCGCCTTTTGTGCCTCTCTACCGATTTTGTTTCTTCTGTTACTGTGTTCTTTTTTTAACCGACTTCAAATATAAAATCCGTATTTGAAGTCGGTTAAAAAGGAACACAATCGACTGTTTTTAGGGTCCCGTACCTACTTCAATATGAAAAAACCTAACTCTTATAGGATCTTATAGGATGTTGTCCGTCTGTCCGTCGACACTCAAGACCTATCACACGAACGCGTCAAAGATTTACGTAGGTATGTCAATGGTCTCTTGCCGTTGTGAAAAATCATACTTCTCAGTTATTGTAGAACAAAATTAGAGCCGTTTATGTCATAAATCATGTAAAAAACCTAAAAATCACGCTTAAGAGTCATCATCCTACTAATATTATAAACTGGAAAGTTTGTGAGTTTGTGAGGATGGATGGATGGATGTTTGTTACTCTTTCACGCAAAAACTACTGAATGGATTGAGATAAAACTTTGCAATAATATAGCTTATATATATCAGAATAACACATAGGCTATGAATTATAATGATATTGCGTAAATGTTCCATAATATAACGATAAGTTTAAAGTAAGTAGGAAAAATTCTGCTATCTGCGAGCTATTCTAGAGTGCGGTTTAAGAAATGTCAAAAAAAAAACAACTGTCGAATCGAACAACCGTCAAATCGTTTTTTTTCATTTATTGATTTTCCACCTCCTTTATTAAGGGTGGTAAGGTAGGGCCTCAGGTTTGAAAGACGGAAAGTGACATAGTCTACTTATTATCCCGGATAAATAAAGGGTTCCCGTGGGATAGCACAAAAATCAAAATATCATGCGGGCGAAGCCGCGGGTAAAAACTAGTTTTTTTATATGTGCATTGTCATCGGTCTTTGATAGGTGTGCAAAGTTTAAAGAAAATCTGATCGCTCACAGTAGGTCAAAATCGAGCTCAAAGGGGTTGGTTACAAGCAAGCAAACATACAGGTGAAACTAATAAAATCGTGTTAAAATCGCATATTTTCGACACTCACCAAGGGAATCAAAACCTATAGGTTACTCACCGTTGCCACAGAACTATAAAATTTGGCAAGGAACATTTTTCAAAGAGAAATCGTATCATATGGGGCATCATATGAAAGATATTGTTAGTACAAGCTAAACAGGTTTTTAATTATTTTTACGAGAAAAAAGAAACTATGTATGACGAGAAAAACTCTTTCATCGATGATTAAGTTACGCCCTGAGGTTCTAGCAACTTACTTCCCAACCTTTATATATTTTTGTTTGTTAGGTCACACTTCAGAGGTGATCCCATTAAAATTTTATCCAAATCGGCTAAGTAATTTTTGAGAAATCAACAATAATGTGAAGATTACAACATCGATGATACTTACATTGTTGATACGTACGAACTATTCGAATTCTAGTACACGCTTGAAGTCGGATGAATAAAGAAGTTATGAAAAATAATGTGGTGTCAATAAAGTGTTGTTGTATTAAACCGTATCGGTATACCTGTATCAGAACCGATACTAAACAAATAATACCTAGCAAATAATTAACGTGAAAAACCAGGACCATAACCCAGTGAATTGGTGAACGAAGATAAACCAACTACAATACATTATTCATCGGAATTTTGGACGTTGTGCGCTATAGACATGTTTCCTTCCTAGTCATTGTGCGCTTTGGACATTTGGCTTCTTAGTCATTGTGCGCCTTGGACGTAATTATTTTTGAACATTTTGCTCCTTGGACAATATGCGCCCGGTTGTCATTTTGCGCTTTTGTAATTTTGCGTCTAAACCATATCTACATTAAACAGATATATTTTATCAGTTGTTTGTCTGACTTTTTTGGGCGGAAATCTGTATCTGTATCCTTAATCAAGAACGAGGATATTGACGCGCCAAAAACGGCAACAAACTGCAATTTTCAGTTCCGATACGACGATTTTCTCAAATAAACTCGAAAACTTTACGCATGTTCAAAGTCAACGACATTTTTTTTCCGTGATAACAATAATAATGTAATGTTCCGTGAACACATTACAGGCACTTTTATCTCAAATAGGTACATTTGAAAAAAAAAAAACATAATAAAAATAGAACAGACTAAGTATATATCAAATATTTATATTTTATAATTCATTAATTACAGCTACCATTACAGTCAGATATAGATCAGATAGATAATATATTTCTATTAATTAATATAAAAAAAATTGTTAGCTACACTATCGAATTAGGTAAAAACCTGTAAAGATATTTGTGTATTGTGGAAATAAATGAAATGAAATCAAAAATTTCATAATCAAATGTTAATTCCAATATAATGTCTCTAGAGCAAGTTACGTTATTCATTATGTTACTTTTTATCCTCCGATAAAAAAGAGAGAGGTGTTATCAATTTGAGGTGTGTTACCTCTTCGTTTGTATGTAGGTATATTCCTTATTTTGACTATAGTATTTACTGTCTGGAGTACATAATGTGAGCAACTAATGTCCATTTAACATGTCAGTATAAACGGAACTAAAATTATAACTAAGAATGCAGTTTGCGTCACAAGCATTGTTAGCAAGATGACCTTAAAGTGTTACATTGCGAGATGAAAGACTTAACAGTATTGCGCGGTTCATTGCTCAAACCCAGACAAATTTGAAATGATCACGACAGCAGCATTATTTTCTCTAGTCTGAGTGTTTTCATACCAGAAGTAATTTTTACGGCAAAGTCATCTGAGGGGTTAGTACAAGTTTACGTAAATTGAAACTACAGTAGTTTCCGTATGACTACATACATTTTTGTACAGCGCCCCTTGCGGGAACAAGGAAGAACTAACAAAAATGTATGGAGCCACACCCAAACGCGCAAGTTTAAGTAAACTATTCAAAACCTAAGGGGTTAGTCCAGGTTTGGTCACACGTAAATTGAAACTACAGCTGTTTCCGTATAGCTGTACTTATACATTTTTGTACAGCGCCCCTTGCGGAAACGAGGAAGAACTAACAAAAATGTATGGAGCCACACCCAAACGCGCAAGTTTAAGTAAACTATTCAAAACCTAAGGGGTTAGTCCAGGTTTGGTCACACGTAAATTGAAACTACAGCTGTTTCCGTATAGCTGTATACAATTTTGTACAGCGCCCCTTGCGGAAACGAGGAAGAACTAACAAAAATGTATGGAGCCACGCGAAAATGAGCAAGTTTAAGTAAACTATTCAAAACCTGAGGTTTACACGTAAATTGAATATCGTATAGCTCTATACATTTTTGTACAGCGCCCCTGGCGGAATCGAGGAATAACTAACCAAAATATATGGAGCCACACGCGACCGCGAAAGTTTAAGTAAACTACGCAAAACCTGGAATATATGCTCTGTACTTAAAGGCTCTAAACAGCGCAAACGTGCGTTTACTAAATATGCCATCATCCTAGTATGCAACTTGGTACACATCATTTTAACATTTTTATGATATAGGATAGGATATAGGGTGGCAACACCGTGTCACAGCTGACGTGAAAATTGTGTTATTTTAATATTTATCGAATCTAATGTCGAAAACGACGTGTAATTGTTTAAATAAAGTGCTATTTCGATCAAAGACTTCATAAATATAGTGTACAAACAAAAACATAACGACAGGTTCAGTGATTTATTGTGAATTCAATAAGCAACGAAAGCCGGCCGCTGTGTGACGCTCCGACGCATAATTAAAGATGGAGGAAATAATGAAAGTTTTATCAAAAATCCAACAAGATATAAGCCAGCAAAAAACAGATATGCTAGAAATGAAGGAAGAAATAAAGAACACAATTATCAACAGCATCAATGAAAGGTTCGACACATTAGAACAAAAGAATGCGCTATTGGAGAAGCAAATTAACGAACAAATTACAAAAATAAACAACTTGGAAAGATACAACAGGCGCAAAAACCTAATCATATTCGGCGTGGAAGAAAGTGAAAAATCTTATCACGATCTAGAAGAAACTGTTGTTGGCATAATAAAGAAATATTTCTCTGTTTCATGCGATAAAAGCAACATCGAAACTGTGAGAAGACTGGGAAAAAAAGGTACAAAAGTCAGACCGGTAGTCATAACATTTACCTCTATGGGCTTCAAAATTAGCATCCACAAAAACAAACACTGTTTACAAAATACCCAGTACTATATAAAACAGGATTACCCAATAGAAGTTCTCAATAAACGTAAAGAACTCATGATTCAGTTGGAAAAAGAAAAAGAGATGGGCAATACAGCGTTTATAAGGTATGATAAGCTCATAATAACAAACAACAGCAGAAATGCTTCTCGTAATCATGTAAACAAGAGGAATTTATCTGAATCACCTGAAGTATCTGTTCCTGCCAGCCTACCAGCCAGTCAATCAACCCAATTCAAGCATGCATCTAAGAAGAACAGAACTGTCAACATGAAAGATTATGTTCAACAAAAACCTAGGTTAAATTATTCTCAACAAATCAGTGAGATATAGCAATCAAGTTCGCACCCTCTCCTTCTCCCAACACGGCTGGTCACCGAGGGAGAAAATGACCAAAACCCTCCGAAGAGAAAGCACAAAATAACAAACCAGATATATGTATGTACCTACAATGTCAAAACTCTAGCATCAGCAGAAAAACTGTTTGAGCTCCGAGCAGCGCTGCGTAATCTCAACCATGATATAATAGGACTAAGTGAAGTCCGCAGACTAGGCGAAGATATTATTGAAGAAGATAACCATATCCTGTATTATGTAGGAAAAACTAAAGGACTATATGGTGTGGGTTTCCTAGTCAAAAAGAAATTCAAACAAAATATTAAGAAGTTTACTGGAATATCGGAAAGAGTCTGCATATTAGAAATTGAGCTTGAAAATCTACCTTTTGCTATAATACAGGCTTACGCACCAACAGAGAGTAGTCCCCAAGAAGATATAGACACTTTCTATAGCGATTTAGCAAAAGCACATAATTCTTTGTACACAAATTATGTAATCTGCATGGGAGATTTTAATGCACGAATTGGAAAACCTAAAAAACATGAGCACTTAATAGCTGGAAAACATGGTTATGGAACCAGAAGCAAACGTGGTGAAAAAATTATACAATATGCATATGAATACAATTTAAAAATAGTAAATACCATGTTCGAGCTAAAGCACACAAATAGATGGACATGGATTTCTCCAGATAAAGAAACAAAAAATGAAATTGATTACATTTTGACCAGCAAACCACAATTAGTTTCAAATTACGAAGTAATCAATTCATTTACATTTGGATCGGACCATCGGTTGCTCAGAGCTACGATTAACTTAAAACCGAAGAAAAAGAGCAGGCGTAACTATAATAACTCACTTAAAAAGCTAAAAACATTAGAAGAGCAAAATCTATATCTGGTTAATTTAGATAAACATATACCTGCACTTATAGCCACACATGAAAATTATAGTGCCAACAACTACTGTTTAAAGATTACCGAAGCCATTTTTGAAAGTTTGAAAAGTGTCCAGGCTAAAGATAAAAGGAATATATTGTCAGAACAAGCACTAGACCTCATGAAAAAGCGAAGTGCACTGCAGAGTAAGGAAAAATTGGATAAAAGTGATAAAGAAAAACTTAAAAATTTATACAAACTTGCAAATAAAGAAATAAGAAGATGTTATAATTTGCATAGAATCAATACCATACAACATCACCTGGAAACCTCTAGGTCTACAAAGAAAGCTTTTAAAGAACTAGACAGAGGAAAGAAATGGATTCCATCTCTCCATCCGGGCTCCACCAAAAGCAGATCACGTGAGGAAATAATTACAGTTGCTACAGATTTTTATGCAAAATTATATAGCCACCCAGACTTTCTACATCAATCGACGGATACTTGCCAAAGTACAAATACGCTCCCCATACCATACTTTACTGAGGCTGAAGTCTTGAAGCAAATAATGAAGCTCAAGTTTGAAAAAAGTCCTGGACCAGATGGTATGACAAATGAATGTATCAAATTTGCTAGGACTCTACTACTGACGCCTATTACTCTACTATGGAATAAAATACTTGAGGAAGAAGCCGTACCCGTCTCATGGACCGAATCGGAGATCATTCTACTGTACAAAAAGGGAAATGCAGCAGATATAGCCAACTATCGCCCAATTAGCCTTATTTCTGCTTTGTATAAGTTATTTGCTTCCTGTCTGCTGCAGAGATTAACTTCAGACATTGACGAACATCAACCAATCGAACAAGCCGGATTCAGAAGTGGTTTCAGCACAATAGACCACATCCAAGTTGTGGAGCAGGTGATTGAAAAATATACAGAGTTTCGCAAGCCTCTTTATGTTGCCTTTATTGATTACAAAAAAGCTTTTGATTCTATCACACATTGCAGCATTTGGGAAGCATTAGCAAGACAAAATATAAATCTGAAATACATAAACATCTTGAAATACATCTATGCCAATAGCTCAAGCAAAGTAAAGCTGGATAGAACGGGAAGTAAGATAAATATAAACAGAGGGGTAAGGCAAGGCGACCCAATCTCGGTGAAACTTTTTATAGCAGTTCTACAGAGCATAATGGAAAACTTGTCGTGGTCCAAGAAGGGTATTAGCATAAATGGAAACTTTTTAAATCACCTGAGATTTGCTGACGACATCATCCTGTTTTCAGAAAACTCTTTGCAACTAAGTGACATGATTAATGACCTTCATAACGCTAGTATAAAAGTAGGGCTTGAAATGAACCTGGATAAAACTAAAGTCATGACTAATCACTATGAGTCACCAATCTTAGTAAATGGCATCCCGCTTGAATTTGTTCAAAAATATATTTACCTTGGAAAGCAGATCTCCTTTAGTAAAGAAAGAAATAAGGAAGAACTAGACAGAAGAATAGCGATCACCTGGCAAAAATACTGGGCCCTCAAGGAAGTATTTAAATCATCACTGCCCTTAACAACAAAGAAAATAGTTATGGATTCAGATATTCTACCATGTTACACATATGGCTGCCAAACCTGGACATTCGATTCCAAAACTAGAAGCAAAATTCAAACTACCCAAAGAAAAATGGAGAGAAGCCTGTTAGGCATAAAATTAAAGGATAAAGTGAAAAATACTGACATACGCCTAAGAACTAGAGTAACCGACGCCTTAAGTTTTTCATTAAGGAGGAAATGGAAATGGGCAGGCCACATAGCCAGGTATAAAGACAAGAGATGGACACTAATAACTACTAAGTGGAAAGGGCCGCGAGGCACAAGGGCGAGGGGTCGACCCTGCGCCAGATGGGCGGATGAGATAGTTGAAGTGGCGGGTAAAAACTGGTTGGAGACAGCCACAGACAGACAGCTTTGGAATTCTTCGGAGGAGGCTTTTACCCAAAAGGGGTCCATACAGTTATCAGACTGACTATATCTCACTGGTGCGTTCAAAAAAAAAAAAATTTGTTTACTCCTATGTGTCAGTATATAATAAATTTAAAATGTCAAAAATTTTATAATATATAAATTATTATAATTTTGAACCAATCTATAAAATTAAAAATAATTTCTCAATTTTATCCATTTCATGAATCAGAATTAATCACAAATTATAATGATCAATTTATGTTAACTTTTCAGTATTATTAACGGATAGGTAATTAGTATTGTTAAAGCCAAAAAATATTTTTCAGTCCATTGATTGCATCTGATTTAATTGTAAATATTTATTAATTTGTTACTCATCTGTGTTAATGAACTATTGAAATTATAAATAATTTGATTACTTGTTATTATTATTGTAAGGAGACAAAAAACCGTATTTAAAAAAAAAAATAATGCACAATTATTGAATTAATTTGTCATATAAATTAGCTAGTCAAAGTTAATTAAGTAATGTATTTTATTTATTGTATGTATGGAATTAAATAAAGCTTTATTATTATTATTATTATCAACATATTCATTTATTTTCTTAAATCTAAGTTTTTTTACAATATTTATATAAAAGAACAAAATACTATAAAAAAAAACCTAAACCTAGAGTGCCGCCGGCAGCGGGGCGGGGCTCAAGCTACCGGTGGTTAGGCCTACAGAGAGAGGAACCTTCTGACAATGCGCGCCGTGTCCAGAACGACCGCTTTCTGTATCTGACCCTTGACCCAACCATCTAGCGAGAGCCTCTTAAGGTGGTGGTCGAGACTCTTCGCTATTAAGCCGTTTACCGAAACGACTATCGGGACAATGATCGTCGAGTCCACATCCCACATGGCGGTAACCTCGTGAGCCAAGTCAAGGTACTTGCTGAGCTTGTCCTTCTCGGCCTTCACGAGGTTCTCGTCATGCGGAATGGTGACATCGACGAGCACTGCCCGGCGTTGGGACCGGTCGATCACCACGATATCAGGCCTATTGGCGACAATAGTCCTGTCAGTGATGATAGAGCGGTCCCAATAGAGCAACGCACGACCATTTTCGAGAACTGGCGCCGGTGCGTACTTATAGTACGGCACCTCAGACTCGACAAGGCCGTATCGAAGAGCAAGTTGCTGATGGATAATCCTGGCTACTTGGTTATGTCTGTGCAAGTACTCGCCGTTGGCAAGATGAGAACAACCGGAAGTAATGTGCCTGAGTGACTCTCCGGGACGGTGGCATGCCCGACAAATGTCGACCGTACCGTCCTTCAGGATATACTTCCGGTAGTTGTTCGTCATGACAACTTCGTCCGCAATTGCACAGGCAAAACCTTCGGTTTCCCCAAAGAGGTCACCGAAGCGCAGCCAGGCCACCGACGCGAGCAGGTCCACATCGGGTCCTGTTAGGGCCCGATAGAACCGCCCGTGCAGCTCCTTGCTCTTCCATACCGCCTTGCGATCATCGGTGCTGAGCACCGATGGCCTGCGCCAGTTCTCCTTCGCCAGGGAGAGCGGGGTGAGGCCTCTGTCAACTGCCACCACATCGCAATGCATTCCACGCTCACTGTTTCGGAAATAATCCCGGAGACTGTATACTTCGCGGTTATGGAGGTCCTTGGCATTTAAAAAGCCTCGGCCACCACACTTCCGCGGAATGTACAGTCTCATGACAGACGAGCGCGGGTGTAGCATGCGATGCAAAGTGAGCAGTCGACGGACCCTCCTATCCAGGGCGTCCAGCTCAGTCTGAGTCCACCTCAGTATGCCAAAGGAGTACATCAGCAGCGGCATCACCCAACCGTTGAAGGCGCGCACCTTGTTGCCGCCGGACAAAAGACTATTAAGTACTTTTGTCAGGCGACAAAAAAAGCGCTCCTTCACCGATTTCTTGATGTCCACTGCCGATATACCCAACGACTCTGACATACCGAGGTACTTGTAGGTCTCGGCTTCGGAGAGAGACCTGATAGTCATCGTCTCAGAAAGTTGTAGATTCGGAGAATCCACAACTTTCCCTCGCTGTACATGCATGACCGCACACTTATCTACACCGAACTCCATTCTGATGGCGCTGCTAAAAACTTCAGTGGCCTTTAGCAACTTCACCAGGTCTTGGTATTTCGGTGCAAACAGCTTGAGATCATCCATGTACAGCAGGTGAGAGATAACTTCACCCTGTCTGCGAAGCCGATAGCCTAGCCCTGAATTCCTCAGCAAAGTGCTGAGAGGATTCAGAGCCAGGCAGAACCACAATGGACTAAGACTGTCACCCTGGAATATTCCCCGCTCAATCCTTATCAAGTCTTCCGGACCAACGGAGCCGTCTCCACCACCCGGTTGACGAAGGACTGTGGCCCATTGCCCCATGCATGACACTAAGAATGATTTTAAAGTTGTATCAATTTTGTACAACTCTAAAATCCTCTCGAGCCACGAATGAGGCACTGAGTCATAGGCCTTCTTATAGTCAATCCAGGCGGCAGAGAGCGCTCCCTTGTTCCGCCGGACTTGCTGGCTTATGGTCATGTCTATGAGGAGGAGCTCCTTAGTGCCACGGGACCCAACCCTACATCCATTCTGAGCATAGGCCAGAATGTTTTGTGCAACGACGTGCGCATTAATTTTGATAGTCAGAATGGATGTAAGGAGCTTGTAGATGGTAGGCAAGCAGGTGATGGGTCGATAGTTCTTTGCTTCCGTGGTACTACCGGACTTATGGAGCAGGAAGGTGACACCGGTGGTGAAAAAGCTAGGTAGAGAACCAACCTCGAGAGCTTCCTGGAATTGCGTTGCTAGGCGGTCATGCGAGCATCGAAACCATTTTATCCAGAAGTTGTGCAGCCCGTCCGGCCCAGGACTTTTCCAGTTCTGAGCCGTCCGGATTGCACAACTAACGTCTACGGGATCTATTAAAATAGATCCCATGGCTTCAATGGAATCGCATTTCCGCTCAACAACACGCATCCATTCACCCTCCGTGTGCTCGACGGGCACCGACCAGCTGCCACGCCAGAAGTCTTTCATGGCGCTAGCATCCGGTAGCCGCTCCTCGCTCACACGTTGGTCACTTCTCTCCCAGCCTCGGTACACCTTCCTTTGGTCACTTTGGAAGAGGCGATTTAGCCAATATCGGTCCACACGCTCTCTGTAGCGACGAATGCGGTTTGCCCACGCATAGACTTTTTGTTTCAGATAGTCTATGCGTTCCGTGACACTGGCCAAATAGTGCTGGGGTCTGATACCAGTCCCGGCAAAGGCTTGTGTCACGAAACGCATGACTCGAGGGCGGTTATTCCCCCGGCTGAAACAGATTAGCTTTGCTATGAGAGTCCTAAACGAGTCGATACGCCGCTGGATCCGCACTTGCCACGCGGGCACACCCCCGGCGGGTCGCGGTGCACGGTTAGTGTCCGGAAACTTAACACGTGCAACGCGACACGCCGCGATGGCGCCGCAGTACAAGATCGAGTGGGTATCGACTAGGCCTTCACTAGCCCGCAAATACGAGGCTAGCAAAGGGTTTAGGGCTGCCATTAGCGCCAAATTACGTCTATGGGTGGGCAAACGTGGCAGTCGCGGCCTAGAGTCGGGTGCGAACCGATACTGGGAAATCGCGTCCTCCAAAGCCCTCCTCAGTTGCTCACTCACCTGGCTAGATACACTCATACTCGCGCCATCTCCCTCGTCGACTGCAGGATCAGCCAGTGTCGCAGATGTCGCCGCCGACATCGGCACTGAAGCCATTGTCGGGGCTGACGACGCGACAGGCACGGGCAGGTCCCGCGTCGAGGAAGTAGTAGGGCGAGTAGGCAGCGACTCCAGGCGGAGCCGATCAATTACGGACTGATCCAGCAGCTTGCACCGGTGGATAGCCCGCACTTGATCCGACAGTCGTTGGGCAGTCACGGCCACGGTCGGTTCAAGGGCCTGAAACAAAGGCAGCATTCTGGCACAGTACGCTGTCAAGTTAGTTCCCCCCTCTGTAGCCCCAAAGTACGCGCGCATGCAATTCTCGTTAATAGATTGAGTCCATCGCATGCGACGCACTATGCCACCGGTAGCGGGAGCGGATGGCGGGGCAGGATGCCCCACAGGCCCCAAGCGTGCCGGCAGCGGTGGACGGCCTCGTCGTCGCGCTGGTGGTCGTGGCGGCGGCGGCGTCCGTGGCCCGCTCGTGTCGCTCGACGAGCCGCTCGTCTCGCGGGTGGTGTGGAAATCATCACCCGACGATGCGCTCGGAGCTGACGACGAGGCGGGCGATGGTGGTGGTCGTGCGCTTGTTGTATCCGCTGTTATTTTTGTCTTAGACCTTGTAAACATTGTTCTGATTTGATTCTGTTATTTTCTTGACGTGTCATGTTGAATGTCAAATAGGTATTGGTGTCTGAGTTTTCTTTCTATTTTTCACAGTTCCATTGTAAAATATAATATCTGACTGAATGGAAATATAATTTAGTTATTGTTATTTTTGAAATACTGCAGAAAAATGCTAGAAAAAGTAATAAAATACAATTTTTACAAAATTTGATCTTTATAGACGTCTGGTCTGACAGCGGTATTTTTTTTTTATTATTATTATTATTATAGCTCTATACATTTTTGTACAGCGCCCCTGGCGGAATCGAGGAATAACTAACCAAAATATATGGATCCACACGCGACCGCGAAAGTTTAAGTAAACTACGCAAAACCTGGAATATATGCTCTGTACTTAAAGGCTCTAAACAGCGCAAACGTGCGTTTACTAAATATGCCATCATCCTAGTATGCAACTTGGTACACATCATTTTAACATTTTTACTTTAAGGAATACGAAGTAGAGCTGCTTAAAATTTGTAGATTTTATTTATTTATAGGCCAACAGCACAAAAATATATTTAAACTTAATTGTACAGATACATATAAACATGCAATAACATGCCTAATCCTATAAATTATTTATAAACAGAAAAGAAAAAACAAGTCGACTACCACATCTAAGTATAAATATACAAAAAAAGAAATATACAAACTAAACAAACTATCAGCGTAAAGACCAAAAATTACAACACAATATAACAATAACATGATAATACAACAATAATATGATATCACAATATAATTGTACCTAATGATCAAATCGTATCTCAAGAATGTCGTGAATGCTACCCACCGGCATAATAAAACTTACTGATTTTAAAAATTTATATATATAAATAAAAAAGAAAGTATGAGTATGCGAGCCTATTACCTGCACATGTATTTGTTTTATTTGTTGTTGTGTAATTTCGCACATGTGCTGTGAAAGGTGTGTAGTTTACTTAGTTTGTTTGATAAATAAATAATTATTCCTAGTTCTATTAAAAAATTGAGCGCAAGCATCGCGAATTTTATCGGAAAATAGCAATATTAATGGCGTTGGAAAACCTTTAATACACTAATAAGTAATATATTATGTACATATATATTTATAACTACTGAAAGAATTTGCATTTTATTCAACTCTCTCAAAAAAGAATGAGACAGGATGATAACCTTTGTACCTAGTTAAATTTAAAAATTGAGCGCTATATACCATTGCGAATATTATTGGAAAATTGGAATATTAATGGCGTTGGAAAACCTTTAGTATACTAATAAATGTACATAGACAATGTGTTTGTCTATCGGTGTCGGAGCCTTAAGCGGTGACATATATGGCAAATTTTGAGTTTTTTTTTTCGTTTTCAGAGTTGGTCTCATAGTAAAAGTTGTTCAACATTTGACATAGATATCACCGCTTAAGGCTCCGACACCGGTAGACAAACACATTGTATACTTATAACTACTAAAAGAATCTGCATTTTATTCAACTCTCTCAAGTGGAAAAATAGTGAAACAGGAGATAAAGCCAGTAACCTACCTAATTGAGTCGCAATTTAGACCTTACAATATGGCCCAAAAATAAACGATTGCAGGAAATAAACAACGAGTTTTTTCACCCCAAAAGGTTAAACAACAAGTTTGTGAAATACGTTTTGACTTTGAATACTGCCTTGATACCTTTTAAAAAAGTACAAATTGTTTATGTATAATTATTTTTCGCCTAAAATGGCACAAGTGGAACGACCGACTTCAATCATGCAATCTACATTCAAAAATCGAATGGTTAGCTCGAATCGATTTTCCATTTTCAGATTGCTCTAGATTTTTCGAAAACAGCTCAACCGATTTGAATAAATTCCAATCTTACGCTCTTTCTACTTTAAGGCTTTTTCTACCTGGCTTATTATTCAAAGGTTTCTGACTAGATATATAGGCTCAGACCAAATAAAAAAATCAAGACAGAATATTGTGAACAAACAAAACTACGCATCGCCGTGTACAGACAATTTACACACACATCAACGTACAAAGAAAACTAAGCCTTGGCGTGTCAGTCGAACTATGGCGGCGCAACAGCGACGCACTCACACATGTATAAAAAACCGGCTTCACTTGACTGTTCAACGACGTTCCCTCTTGATTTTTTTTATTTGCTCTGAGGGATATCCTACTTCCTACTAATATTATAAACGTGAAAGTTTGTGAAGATGGATGGATGGATGGATGGATGTATGGATGTTTGTTACTCTTTCACGCAAAAACTACTCAACGGATTGAGATGAAACTTTGCAATAATATAGCTTATATATCAGAATAACACATAGGCTATAAATTATAATGATATATTGCGTATGCGGGCGAAGCCACGGGTAAAAACTAGTAGGATATAATTTCCATACAATGCTTTCCTTTATATATCACCTATGTAGGTAGTATAGGGCGATTCAGACTTCTTGGCAGCTGTGAAGTTAGATACCAATCTTTGCCCAGCTGTTAGATGAGCTTTAGCCCAATTGGGTTTTCCGTAGTTAGAGTCGGCCTAAAAGTATTTGTGTCCTTGTCTTATACACAGAAACTATTATGTTATCGGTCCAGTAAACAAAGTGGCTGCAATCTGCATATCCATTAGTACAGGTAATCAACTTACCGCAACGAATGTTATTCAATGCAACAACGTTATATCACGCTCTTATCGCACTAGGTATTAGAGCCAAGGACCATTAACCTGTTCGAAAACATTTTCAAACGTTATCATTTTACGTTGAAATTAAATTCGTATCAACAGAGTCTATTACGCAATTGTGATTATTAAGTTACTTTATTGATTGTCAGTTGTCACTCAACTTTTATCAAAAACGATTTCGTTAAAATTTAAATGGGACCATCTCGAGAGCCCTGATAAAGTTTTTTTTTTTAAATCGGTTCACAATAAGGAAGTTTCCCATTTTAATTAATCACACTGAGTCTGCAAAAACATATGGTGGTTTTATTTTTCAATTATCTTCAAAAATGACTCAGTTATGAGTTTTTAAACATGAACGCACGAAACTAAAAAAATCCGCGACGGATTTAGGCGTGTGACGTCATAAGATACAAAGTTTATTTACTCACGACAAAATGTATGGGAATGCTGATTTTTTATTCGCAATATTTGGAGGTTAGTCCCATATTAAATGTTGATCATAACAGTACGATTAGTACAATGATATCCTAGAACGTATCCGTGGCTAAGAAAAATACCCGGTATACAATGAAAATGAAGCACTTTATTCCCTTTTTTCCTAACCCACGGAGCGGCTTCTGAATCTTGTGACGTCACACGCATAAATCCGTCGTGCGGCTTTTTGGTTTCGTCCGGTCACGGTAATTAGGTACATATCATTACCGTGGTCCAGTCATGTTTAAAGTCAAAGTCAAATAATTTATTGCAACATATGAAATTTACATGCGGTTCTTAGTTAACATGTTTTGTATAGTGATACATATGACCCTATAAGGGTATGGCAATTTTATTATTTGTATTGGAACGATTTATTATTATGTTTTCTAGGTTCGAAAATTCGTCTAATAGCATTTCGATAAAAGGATTATTTTTAGTTGTTTTATGAAACAGTTTTCTCTTTCGATATCTTTTAGATTGGCATTGGCATTATTGGCAATTTATTGAATATTTTTATAGCCATAGAATTTGGGCTAGAACTGTGCATTGCTAAGTTAGACTTTGGTTGTACGAGTTTATGTCTATATTGTGATCTTATTTTGTGCGATTTATCAGACGCTTTGTTAAAATAGTCAGGGTGCTTTTTGACAAATTTGCATATTTCAAATATATAAATAGATACCAGGGACATAATTACAAGTTTTATGAAGTTTTATGAAATTTTTAGTTTGGTAATATCGGGTGTTTTTAACATTCATAACTCCGACATTTATTAAGATATTCGAGTGATTCTTTCACTGTACCTACCTCATATATTTCTAACGTCTTTAATAGCATCTAATTATTTTTAATTTTTGTGATAAAGGAAACTTCCTTATTGGCTGAAATATACACAAAAAACCGGACAAGTGCGAGTCAGGCTCGCACATCGAGGGGTTCCGTACGTATCCAGAAAATTTCACAAAATTGGGAAGTATGTTGTTAAAATCTCTATACCTTACATGATACGATTTACTCACTTTGAATTTTGAACCCATATTTTGTGAATTTTGAGGCCGTATTTTTTGTGATTTAAATAAAAATGTACAGTTTTCAGATTTATTCCTATATTTGTACTCTGAGACAATGCTTTTCGCCAAATTTTATAGTTCTATGTCAACGGGAAGTACCCTGTAGGTTTTGATTTTTGTGAGTGTCGAAATATGCGGGTTTTTACGACATAAACGGCTCTAACTTTTTTAAACGACAACTGAGAAGTTTTTCTTTTAACCAACTGCAAGATACTATAGATATACGTGTACAGTTTAAATTTCAACTCAATATCTTCACGCGTTCCCGAGATAAAGAGTCTTGACATACACACAGACGGACAGACGGAAAGACAGACAACAAAGTGATCCTATAAGTTTTTTTCATTTGAGGTACGGAACCCTAAAAAATTATGTAACATCTACAGACGAACGTAGTACTTACCTCCTCCTTCTTGGAAGTCGGTTAAACATTTGTATTTCGCGCGCTAACCGAGCGCATTCACCTTCAATTAATATCATGATTAATAACTGATTAATAAGCAGTTATTAAGAAAATTATCATGGCACGCAGGTGTTTGGGTTTCGTAAAGGATATCAATTGTGTCTCAATAATACGATACGCGCGCGTATGTAGATATTACAAGATAGGCAGAGATAAACGTATTGAGTAAGAATTCAAGTATAGAATTTAGATTAACTTTGTTCGATTATAATAGGATGTAGGTATTGTTTAATAGATCGTCTAATGTAGAGGCATAAACAAAGTCGATTTTAATTATCGCAGAATTTGTTTCTAAACATATTATATTGTGTTTATGAATCAGCGCGGAGGTAAATCTTGTACCTATACAAACCTACGATGGTTTCTTGGTACAATAATGTTTATATATTATTGTAACATGTATTAAACATAAATAAAAAAAGGACGTTTAAATATGTTTGCGTTTGACTACACACTGCCTGATGTTAAGCAGATATGCGGTCTAGGAGTTTACATACATTTTCATCACATCTATTCGAAAAGGACTACTTGGTTCGCCTTTAAGTGCGCCCAAAGGTGGTGTTTTCTATAAGAAACTTTATAAGTGCGCCGGAATCATCTTTGCCGCGCGCTTTTTGAATTTGGAAGTATTTGTAATGTTAGTGTGAGTCCTGCGTCGTTTCGCCCCGCAAGGTTGTTCAGCGCCAAGAAGATGAATGAAAAGAATGTAAATATACGTTTTCATTTATTTTATTATTAGATACGATTTCAATTCAGTTGTTAGTGTACGTTTTATTAAATAATAATATTACAATAAAATATGAGGCGCCTTTTATTTTCTCATAGAGGTGATGAAAAGTAGAGTGTACCACTCGGGCGCAAATTATATTTTTGGCTCGGGCGACGTACCTACTTTGAATCCTTCGCAACGTTCAGGATTCTACTAAAGAATCCCTCAGATCGCTCTGGATTCAAAAAAGCGCCGTCGCCGTAAAAATATGATTTTACTCCCATATGATACAATCTACTATTTCATTATGTTTCATTCACTTTTCACTTCTAATTTTTCTTTCGTAATGGTCCCACCATTTAAATTTTATCGAAATCGGCAGAGCCATTTTTGATAAATCAACAATAATGTGAAATTGCCACATCGATCCTATTCCTATACGTCCGAAAATGGAATATGGAATTTGATGCGAACTAGGAATATAAAATAAAATATAACTAAGAAAATAAGTAATTGTTTCTATAGCATTTCAGAGATGATTATTTCTTCTTAAATTTAATTACAAGTAACAGCAGTTATTTTCTATGTTACGAAAACCACATATTTGACAAGATCTAGATCGAAATTTACTCCCAAGTAGGGCTCATAGCGTACCTATAGTTTTATTAGATGTTTCTCGTCGATAACCAAAGTGAAGATAAGCAAAGTGTAAAGACAATTTAGTACCTAATCGTTGTTTCATAATATAGTTTTACTTTCGACAAAGCGGTGTTATAAAACACAATATTGTTAATTATGAAACATTGTTGTTTATTTTGGCTAGTAGGTGACCTGCATAGACTTTCACTGAATCCAAATTAGGCAAAATGACACGAGCGTCTCAAGCGGGGCTAGTCGTGAACATGACCTAAATTGGTCTAGCCGGTCTACTAAACATTTTTTTAGGGTTCCGTACCCAAAGGGTAAAACGGGACCCTATTACTAAAACTCCGCTGTCCGTCCGTCTGTCTGACACCAGGCTGTATCTCATGAACCGTATGATAGCTACTCGTATAAGGTTGATTTTTTCAAAGATGACGTATTTCTGTTGCCTGTACTGTACTGTACCAGCCTTTTAGTAGTCGACTGCAGGACGTAGGCCTACCCACGAAGGGTGATTGGGCCATATTCACCACGCGGGCCCAGTGCGGGTTGGTGGATTCACATACGCCATCGAATTTCTTCTACGGACGTATGCAGGTTGCCTCACGATGTTTCCCTTCACCGAAAAGCCTGTGGTGTGAAATTCCGTACATAAATTCCAAAGAACTCATTGGTACGGGACCGGGGATTCGAACCCACGACCTCACGATTGTAAGGCGGGTGTCACTACCTCTAAGCCACCACACCTTCGTATATTGTAAGGCGTGTGTCAATTGTAAGGCGGGTGCCATGTATGTTCTACGATTTTAATTTCATACATGAACAAATATTAATTTAATTTTCAGTCATAAAAAATAAAGTATAATAATATAAAACGCTTGGATATATACATATCTACTCTACTTATACCTAGGTATCTCAACGTAAAATAAAAGTATATTTTCTTTTTAGTTACATTTATGTGCATAGCTAAGTGTCAGACTTTTGAGCGCTTATCTCCATAAACTAACAATGTAGAGCGAAACAAAGGTTTCTTAACGTGTAAGAAACACGTGTCAGTTTTGAATAGCCAACATGTAGGGCTGCCAAGTAGCTTCCACAGAAATGTAAAAAGTGGTGTCATCTGATCCACGTCAGCGCTCAGCTAGCTAGCTTAACTTCAATGATAGCTAAGAAACGCCTAGTGAGACTACGCTATGAGCCCTACAGTGTATACAGTAGAACCGGAATACAAATAACACCATTTACAAGAGAGAGTGACATCACGTGTAACTTTCACAGGTATATGTATTTTCATTTTGTGATCGACAAAACGGAGGAGGTACTCAATTCGACATGTACATATATATACAGGGTTACAGGCTAAGTCGACCTATTCCCGTTAAGCGTGTGTATTTTACTACGTTTCTGACTGATTTGACTATGAAACACCATATCCTAAATCTCACAGTTTTCGAGATATTTAAATTCAAATACTTTTTATAAAAGGTTAATTTTACGGACAATATTGGGTAGTGAGGTCATAACACATTATTTTACATGTAAAAATCAAATAAAAATAATAAAACGACTTACACGTCTCAAAACATCTGAGCTGATAGCCGAAAATTGGAAATTTTATAAATACCAATTTGAAATATCTGTTTTTTTTTAATTAGGATACTGTATTTCATAGTCAAATTAGTCAGAAACAAAGTAAACTACACACTCTTAACGGGAATAGGTCGACATAGCCTGTAACCCTGTATATATATATTATTATATGTATATTCGTCGGTCATGCCATTTTTGCAAAAAATAATTATTGTTACATTTATAAAAGAGAACACATGTTACATTTTTTTTATTAATATAAACAGGTATTTGGGGCCGTTCAAGAATTACGTAAGCAGATTTATAGACCCCTCCACCCCCCTATAGTGCTTACGTAATACTTGATCGGCCCCTTTTCTCTAAATAGTGTAGTTGGCAACCCTAACAGTACTAAGCCAGGTGAGCTGGTTTTGTCGCTGGCAGGTGTTAATTGCATTATCTGGCCAGGTTTATTAAGCTAGAGATATTCGGTATTTACAATTTTACGTGACAGAGCAAAACATCAGTGACAATGTTGTTCTGCTAGTCAGGATATGGGTTTTCTTGCTTTGTCGTGATGATAGATAATTGCTCATGTAGGTATTAAATATTGAACAATGTATTACTCATAGCTACTTTAATCTATTCCATTATTATGGAAATGAACGTGATTTTTTTATACAATGGGAAATCTCTCACATAAATAATGTCTAATACCTTTACAATCCTACTAATATAATAAACCATTTATAAACGCGAAAGTTTGTGAGGATGGATGGATGGATGTTTGTTACTCTTTCACGCAAAAGCTACTGAAAGGATTGAGATGAAACTTTGCAATAATATAGCTTATATATTAGAATAACACATAGGTTATTAGTTATAATGATATTGCGTAAATGTTCCAAAATACAACGATAAATGTTAAGAAGGAAAAATTCTGCTATCTACGAGCTATTCTAGAGTGCGCTTTAAGAAATATAAAAAAAAACGGACAAGTGCGAGTCAGGCTCGCACATCGAGGGTTCCGTACAAACACATTGTTAAAATAATTAAAAACCCGTTTTAGCATGTGCTAATGAAGTTCTTTTATATGACACCTTATATGATACGATTTACTCACTTAGAATTTTCAGCCCATATTTTGTGAATTTTGAGGCCCTATTTTTTTGTGATGTAAATAAAAATGTACAGTTTTCAGATTTATTCCTATATGTGTACTCTGAGACAATGCTTCTCGCCAAATTTCATAGTTCTATGTCAACGGGAAGTACCCTGTAAGTTTTGATTTTTGTGAGTGTCGAAATATGCGGTTTTTTACGACATAAACGACTCTAACTTTTTTAAACGATAACTGAGAAGTTTTTCTTTTACACAACTGCAAGAAATCATAGATATACGTATACAGTTTAAATTTCAACTCGATATCTTTACGCGCTTCCGAGATATAGTCTTGACATACACACAGACGGACAACAAAGTGATCCTATAAGGGTTCCGTATTTTCCTTTTGAGGTACGGAACCTTAAAAAAAACTGTCGAATCGAACAACCGTCAAATCGTATTTTTTTTTTATTTTCCACCTCCTTTATTAAGTGCGGTATAAGGTAGGGCCTCGAGTTTGAAAGATGGAAAGTGACATAGTCTACTTTTTATCCCGGATAAAAAAGGGTTCCCATGGGATAGCACAAAAACAAAATATCATGCGGGCGAAGCCGCGGGTAAAAACAAGTTAACAATAAAATTAATAACCTAATTTGCAATACACGCAAAACAACGTAGTCTGCGAGTCCACTGCTACAAAATTCCTAAGTTGTAATAGGACATCATTTTACGACTCCTAGCAGGATGAAGCTGTGCGGGTAAAATAATTAAAAATAATCGGCCAAGTACGAGTAGAACTCGCGCACGTAGGCTTCCGTACCGAGTAGAAGCCCTCTTATACATTATTTTAACTATTTATTTTTAAGGGAATATACAATTTGTTTGTCTACCGGTGTCGGAGCCTTAAGCGGTGACATCTATGGCAAATTTTGAATAACTTTTAGTGTGCGATCAACTCTGAAAACGCAAAAAAAAACAGCTTTTCCATACTTTAAGTCTATAAAAAATCGTATGGAACAGCAGTTTTTTTACGTTTTCAGAGTTGGTCCCATAGTAAAAGTTGTTCATAATTTGCCAAAGATATCACCGCTTAGGGCTCTGACACCGATAGACAAACACATTGTATAATTTAATATTCTGTAAATAATTCAAGCATCTTTCTGTTGTAGCTATTAATATCAAGCCAAAAATCACGAGTCTTGTATGGGAGCCCCCCTTAAATATTTATTTTAATTAATTATCAATAATGTTAAGTAATAATTCACTGAATATCCTGTGAATATTTGAAGCATCTACCTGTCAACGTTATTAATAGCGAGCAAAGAACGGCTAAAAATTCAGGTTTGTTGTATGGGAGCACCCCTTAATTTTTTTTTTGTGTTTTATATATTTGTCGTTATAGCGACAACAGAAATACATCATCTGTGAAAATTTCAACGTTCTACTCATAGCTATCTTCATGAGATACAGCCTGGTGACAGACAGACGGACGGACAGCGGAGTTTTAGTAATACGGTCCCGTTTTTACCCTTTGGGTAAGTACAGAACCCTAAAAAGCAATTGGCTGGATCTGAAAGTCAATGAGAGCATGCATATACACAATAATATAGTTATAGGTAGGTACGTGTCAAGTTCAAGCGATAATTAAAAAAATATTACTTATACATTTTGTACAAAATAGGAAATAAATTTGCAACAATACATACATGTATATATTAGAGCTTTGTACGTATAAGCACGAGTTATAATACAAAAGTCAAAGTCAAAGTATTTATTTGCATGATAGTGGGTATACAAAAGATCTTAAAATTAAACAAATATATATCCATCCACTAACAACCATTAAAAGTGTGCAAAATTCAATAATTGGAAATTAAAATACATTTTGAATTGTCACTGTGAAAAGTAATGAAATTAAATAATTATTATTTTTATGATCTATAAATTAATGTTTACAGCCTCTATTATATGTATGGAAGCGACACGCTGTTTTATTAAGAAATTCGTCAACTTCGTAAAAGCACTCCGTCACTAACCACTTCTTCAACTGAAAGCAAAATCTCCTGTGTGGGAGTTCGAACAACTCCTCTGGAAGCGAATTAAAGATCAAAGCAGCCATGTGTATACAATTTTTTCTAAACATCTCGAGCCTAGGTTGTGGTAGTTTGAGACGTACTCGAGGAGCCGACCTTTTATTTACATTGTCATAGCGCTCAAATAGAGTTGGATTGTTCAGTACAAATTTGGCCATCTCATATATGTAAAGACAAGGAACGGTTAGCAAGTTCTTAGCTTTGAAAACTGGTTTACATGAGTCATCCCATTTCATACCATACATTGCGCGGATACATTTCTTTTGGCCAATGAAAACCTTACTAACATCACACGAATTTCCCCATGTAATGATTCCGTAGCGAATAATGGAGCAAACATGAGCATGGTATACTTGCAGTACAGTTTCCTGAGACGTACATTGGCTCAATACTTTTAAGGCAAATACAAAACTATTCAAGCGGTTTGCTAGTAAGTTAACATGATCTTTCCAAGTTAAATGGGCATCAATAGTCATTCCTAGAAATTTAGTGCTATTAACCTGTTCAATTTTATGTGATCCGTAATTTATATTCAAAGGTGGTAGTAGTACACGGATGTTTTTCTCACTAATGCAGTAGGTATTTTACAGAACTTAATAATGCGTAATTACATAGTAATTAAATTTATTCTTCGGAGTACAACATTAATATTTTAATTTCAGTATTACTTGTAACGATATTTTAACGAGCATACATTTTATCAATATATAACTTTGTTAACGTTATCTTAGTAGTCCAATTATTACTTTATGAATCTGTGGTAGAGCCTCAATAGTGGCCTCCGATACTAAGTGTCGCCACTCTTCTCTTTCCTGGACAAGTTCCTGCCAGACATCAATCTCGAGCTTGCGAAGATCTTTTTCCACCTCATCTTTCCACCTGTACTTTGGACGGCCGACTGGCCTGCCCTTCGGCAGTCCCAAGTAAGCCCTTTTCACGGCGCGATCCTCTCCCATTCTTTCCAAGTGGCCGAGCCAGCGGAGCCTATGGGATTTTATCTCACCAATAATATTGGGCTCCGCCACCAGCTCTTCTATTTCTTGGTTTTTGCGAATCCTTAGTCATCTTCGCGCCGTGTAGGTCCCAGTATTTTTCTAAGTACCTTGAGTACCATAATAAAATATAGAACACATACTACGTGAACATAATAAAATAACACGCTTATTTATTATAATTATTAATACAAATTTAAATTAGGTACACACATAAAAAAATGGACTTGTTTCATATTGATCTTCGACCGAAATTACCACCTTCAGTCTCAAACACTTATTACCACGAAATAGGTAATTCGCAATCAGAACATACCTACCTACGAATATAGAGGCGGCACGGTAATAGAGTGAGTAGAGTCCATTACCGTGGAGGCGGCGTCTGCGCACTTTGCACGTTTCGCCGATAAGAACAAGTTGTTCAAAGGTGTAACAATAACAATGACGACCAGCTGGAAGGATTTGTTTTTAAAATAAATATAGCGAACAAAAACCGGACAAGTGCGAGTCAGGCTCACACATCGAGGGTTCCGTACATTGGATAGTAAGTTGTTAAAATCTCTATACTATAACCATCGACAAAAAAGTTTCACTTTTCTCGTCACACATCTAAAATTACAGTGTCAAAATAATTTAAAACCTGTTTTAGCATGTGCTAATGAAGTTCTTTTATATGATACGATTTACTCACTTTGAATTTTGAACCCATATTTTGTGAATTTTAGGGCCCTATTTTTTGTGATTTAAATAAAAATGTACAGTTTTTAGATTTATTCCTATGTATATGTGTACTCTGAGACAATGCTTCTCGCCAAATTTCATAGTTCTATGTCTACCGGATGTACCCTGTAGGTTTTGATTTTTGTGAGTGGTGAAATATGCGGTTTTTTAGGACATAAACGGCTTTAACTTTTTACGATAACTGAGAAGTTTTTCTTTTACGAAACTGCAAGAGACCATAGATATACGTAAACAGTTTAAATTTCAACTCGATATCTTTACGCGTTCCCGAGATAAAGAGTCTTGACACACACAGACGGACAACAAAGTGATCCTATAAGGGTTCCGTTTTTTCCATTTGAGGTACGGAACCCTAAAAATTAAAGAAGGTCAAAGATCTACTATCATTAATAGGCATGATGACTTTTTAGTCATACAATTAGTCCGTCAGATAGAGGTTAAACATATTAGACAGGTATTTTTTCTTTCGTCAATTGAACAAAAATGTATGAAGATACAGTCCGTTACTTCCGCGTGACGAAGTGCCATATAAATGTAAAGATATAGACTCCTGTGAGAGAGATGACGTCACAACCCCCACTCCCGAACTTTGACAAGGTTTATCTTTGTCATTTGTTGTTTGATTGACAAAAGAAAAAATACGTGTTCAATATTTTTTGATTATCTAACTCACTGACTAATTATAATAAAGATTTTTTTACCCTGTCATCATGCTCATTATCAGAATGATAATTAATATTCACATTCTATAATACAAAAATAATAAATAATATACATTAATTTATCGTCTACATTTACGACTCTTAAGACTAGGGATGTACGACGCTGATCAAATGACATAAAATTATTTAAAAAAAAATCATATTCCCAAAAGTAAATCTCTACAAGTAGGTAATGCCCATGAATGCTGAGATAACGTAAAGCCGGAAGTTATAAGTCTTTACAAATGTATCTATGAACACACATAATAACATATCTAGTTCATTATTACTTATTGGTTTCTAACAAAATTATGACGTCACAATCTAACCACACTAACGGACAGTCACGATCATCATCTCAATACCTATCATCGATATTATTTACTCTCATAATAGTCCTTATTACTAAAGCTATAAGCACTAGTAAGAGTAAATAACAAAAGTTAACGGCCGACACAAAAACAACGGGCAAATAAAACACGTGTTTGTGTTTTTTACAACGGCTTTACGTGCGTATATGGCAATGTTTGTGTTTTTTTATAACAGTTTTAAAAATGGATAAACAAGGTCTAAATCTAAATAGGTAGGTACGTGAATGAACTCGGATTTTAATGATAAGACAAGGTTATTTGCTTACCCTGTATACTGAGCGCCACACAAATTGAAAGATGGGAAGTTAGCCGCAGAGCTGCGCAAACGCCAAAATATAGACGTTAGCGGGTGCCAGAGAGACGAGACGCCGGCGCACACCCGCCCGCCAACCTCGTGCCTCCCGCGCGCTCCCTACGCCCGAGCTCACTACTTCGCCATTTGTATAGGCAATGTGCACACATGCGCAATAATTAACGAATCACGGCGAAGTGTCATCTGCGGCTAACTTCTCATCTTTCAATTTGTGTGGCGCTCAGTATACTAAGCTGAAAGGAGGTGATTCAGACTATCATTACGAACAACTTTTACTGTGGGACCAACCCCAAACATCTGCTGTTTCATACAAAATTGCAACTCGGAATCGACAAAATGTATGAAACAGCTGTGTTTTCTCGAATTTTTGTCGGCCCCATAGTAAAATTTGTTCGTAATGATGGTCTAAATCACCCCGTTTCGACTTAGTACAGGGTAAGCAAATAACCCTGTATAGCCCTGCGGGGAAAATTCATGTCGTTCTAAAAATATATGGAAATATTAGTAGTAGTCATTGGAACAGTAGATCTCGCGACACGTCTCTTTAACTGAATCTTCATAAGCCTATATCTCAACTCGCTCTTGACCGACTTGGTTCATACTGGCAAATCTTGCTAGGATTTAGATAAGTACTAAGTATTATTGCCAAATATTATCGAAATCGGCTGACTGAATCCCGACCGCCAATAGTTGCAAATTTTAGAGGGAAACTGGGATATAGTTTCACTCTATACTCTATAAAATTTAACTTGATCTCTGCGACAGTAGAAGATTGACATTTTTAGAGTTGGGATAGTGGTGGAAAAAATCGATTTTCAAACAATGTTGTAATGAAATCGAATGAGTAGTTGAAGGTGAGAAATTGGATTTCATTTACTTACTATTGTTTAAGATCAAGTGTGTACACATGTAAATAACGTTATGATATTAATTATATACTCATAATAGTGTAACGATAGTATTTATCGACGTTTTTCACTACTATCGATGCTAATGTAACATATAATTTTAACGTTTAATTTAATTACACATGTAAAAAATGTTATGATATTAAAATATACAGTAAAATTAATGATAAATCAAGTTTTATTTAAAATATCTTCAGTATAAACTATCGATATTTAAATTAAAACTCTATCTAAAACTCTGTGTTCACGATCATTCATCGCCCATCACTATTCGGCATGCCCACAAGGTATGACATTGACAGGTAGGTACTGTCTGTACTATTAAGAAATTCTGGACTTCATAGGCGTGATTTTTCTGACAGCTGTCGCAGAGATCAAGTTACAATTTTATAGAGTATAATAGGGGGAATATTGGCGGTCAATCACAAATCGTCGACGTCAAAAAAAATCTGTGTAAAGATCCTGTGTACCAAGTTTCGTCGAGATTCGTTGAAAAATTCAAGGAAAACTAACATCTGGACAGACATACGCAAAATCGTCGTGTTAAAACGGAGACTTTCGCTTGTGCTCGATCAAGATTTCACCTTAAGTCAATCAGTATGTTTACGAGAAGATCATTGCTTCACTCATAATTCATTGAGTACTACAGACAGGGAAAACAAAATTAAATGGCGTCAAATTTTTTTTAACGTGCTTTAGTCCGCTCTTTACCACCGACTCGCTTGATGGTAAGCGACGTTGTGGTCGAAGATGAAGCACACAGACCTAGAAGATACCTGTTCACTCTGATCTTGAAAAGCTTTAGATTATATAATTAGCTTAGGAAACAGGAAAACAGGAAGACTGTTCCATTGTCTGGCGGTACGAATGCAATGTTTAGTCAAACCGCTTCGTACATATCGAAGGAAAATCGACAGTGTAGGGGTGGTAATGTGGCGTTTTCCTACTTATCATGTAGTAAAATGTCTGCACAAAGCGTTTTTCAGAATTCTTAGATTTTCTAAGATTGCGTTGCGAGAGATTGTGAGACAAGACATACAGGTCGTTCGGCCGATCACGCCAACGCATCATTGAATATCGAAACTCAGAGCGACGCTGAGATAAGATATTGAATATAATAGGTATTCTTCTGTGTATTCATCATCATCATCATAATATAAGAGCAAGGCTCTTGTCGGTGGACCAACTTCCATGTCTCGCGGTCTTCTGCTAGACTAGACTACTGCTTCTGTGTATTAAAAATACTTCATATTTTTTAATGTATTAAGCGACTACAAACTATCGACCCCTTTCCTAGTCCTAGATGACACTGAACCAAACTGCATTGAATGTAATTTTCATTATTTGATTTGTATTTTGTTGGTGCTACAAAAATTTAAATTAATGGCCCACAGACTCCAGGGTCTGTGCCTTTTGTTAAGTAAGTTACAATTGAAAGAATGCGACTGTACAATAGAGAAGGGTTAGTTTAAATCTTAGTCTAAGTTAGTGGTTTCATTGCATTGCATGAATGCCACGAGCAAACCGGCGACCCGCATGCAGCACCCGATCACGAGTATGATGCATGTATCAGCCAATATTTTGGTTCAGCTAGATACAATTTTTTTTTCTGTAGGAAATGAAAAACCATGTAAATTGCCTCACAAATAATAGAGAAATGTGGTAACACGGACACAAAATAATCACAGCAGAATTGAGATCTTCCTTTTTTTGGAAGTCGATTCAAAAGGATAATAAAATACGTTTAGTGTGTCTGCGTCAGACACATACTATATGTGTGTGTGTGTTTATCAGATGGCAAATCGAACTGTGGAGGTTAGGGCAAAACAAAAAATATATGAGATGTGACGTTGGACATCGCTCTCTTACCTTTTGGACAGGCGTACCTACTGATTTTGGCGTATCCTGAAGATTTGAAGATATGATTTGTAATTACTGATTGTAGCATTACATGACAAATACGATAACGATAAAGTTTAGTACCTATAACGGAAATATATAAATATTCGTCTGTGATATAAATGTCTATGTTTATAATCCCCGGATGATCAGAATTAAACTACCTAGGGCGGATTCATGACCTCAATATTGTAATAACTCGGTTAATCAATTAATTAATTATTTAATTAATTATTTCATTAATTAATTAATTATTTATACTTTCTGTCTACTCGATCATCAACCTCATTTAAATTTACTCGTGGAACCCTGTAATTCGCCGTCAATAATTTTTTTTTTTAATCTATTTTATTTTAATAAAATAAAATAAGTGGAACCGACATAGTTTGAAAGTCGGAAAGTGGCATAGGCTACTTTTTATCCCGGAAATAAGTTCCCCTGGGATAGCACAAAAATCTAAATATTACGCGGGCGGAGCTGCGAGCAAAAGCTAGTATGACAAATAGGCCGCGCCAGACAAGTTGGCAGATGTGAAGTTAGCTACAAGTTGCGTAATATCCAATTCTAACTGAAGCTCACATAAAGCCGCACGTTGATTGGCTATTGCGCAGCTTGTAGCTAACTTCACATCCGCCAACTTGTGTGGCACGGCCTACAGTCATTTTCTACAGTGGGCACACGGACTATAAGTTTAGTTTGATTAGGTACTAGTGATGACTTATGGCACAGAAACGTGGTCTCTCACTATGGGCCTTGGTAGCCCAACGAGCTATGGAGAGGGCTATGCTCGGAGTCTCTCTGCGGGATCGAATCAGGAATGAGGAGATCCGTAGAAGAACCAAAGTTACCGACATAGCCCAACGGATTAGCAAGTTGAAATGGCAATGGGCAGGGCACATAGCGCGGAGAACTGATGACCGGTGGAGTCGAAAAGTTATCGAGTGGAGACCACGTACCGGCAAGCGCAGCGTACTAGGACGTCCACCCACAAGGTGGACGAATGACCTCATTAAGATCGCAGGATCGCGCTAGATGCAAACCGCTTCCAACCGGTCTTATTGGAGATCCATAGGGGAGGCCTATGTCCAGCAGTGGACGACCTTTGGCTGATGGATGGATGGATGAATGAGGTACTGTAATGTAGGAAAATGTCGAACAAGTTGTTTTGGAAAATGAATGGCTCTATCAGTCAACCGCCTGCTTTGCGTAGGTACTATGTGTCCTGGCTTTCCCTCCTCCATTTTGTTCATTTTCCATCGAAGACTAATGCATATTTCTATTCGATGTCACAGAGAAATCCCGAGCGCTATGCTCTAATAATTTAATGATCTATTTAGAATTTCAATTACGTAGATTGAATAAGAAGATCTTAATTTCATACCTAGCCACTTCGCTGGAATCAATTGAACTTTGATCCGGAACTCAGTTGTATTTGTTCACTGTTTCTTGGCGGTTTTTAATAGTTTACTAGCATGTCGCTTAAGTTTTACAACTACCATAAGTAGGTACTATTTACGTAATGTCGTAACAGTTACCACTGCAACTGCAAGTGATTTTCAACCAACTTCCAATGTGGAGGAGCGGCTCTATCGACTTATGTTTTTTGCGATGGGTTTTATATAGTTAGTTACACATCATTGTTTTATTGTATAATTAAGTATTAGGTTTACTAGTTTTTACCCGCAGCTTCGCCCGCATGATATTTTGATTTTTGTGCTATCCCATGGGAACCCTTTATTTATCCGGGATAAAAAGTAGACTATGTCACTTTCCGTCTTTCAAATCCGAGGCCCTACCTTACCACGCTTAGTAAAGGAGGTGGAAAAAAAGTAACTAAAAACCATTTGACGGTTGTTCGAATCGACAGTTGTTTTTTTTTGACATTTCAATCGCACTCTAGAATAGCTCACAGACTCAAACTAAATAAGAAGTACTTGGTCTGAGCTCGCAGATAGCAGAATTTTTCCTACTTACTTAACACTTATCGTTATATTATGGAACATTTACGCAATATCATTATAATTTATAGCCTATGTGTTATTCTGATATATGGGCCATTCTCTACTAACTGGAAACTTGTCTATTAAAAGTTGTCCTAACCCTATTTTTCTACAAAATTAAAAATATCATTATGTTAGTCGATAGCTAGTTATAACATAAATATATATAAACAAGAAACCATCGTAATTTTGCCTTATTTTTCGAATTATAGGCGATTTTGTGAAAAAATGCGGCAGAGGACTGTTTTTTCCCCTCAGAGAACTGTTTATGTCAAGGTTTATATGAAGAAAAACACAATATTAGTGATTAAATGTAATCAAATAAATGAAATTTTTTATTAAGTAAATACTTTATCACATACAGAATTACGCCATCGCTGATTACGTGTTGGTTAAATTTCTAGTAAGAAACACTGAAAAATGCTGCAGAAATCAACAAGATAGACACAGAAGGAGGCGAACTAACAGTAACGTCAAATAAAACAGTCCTATATCACATTGAGCAGACTTGTGTTATAAAATTCCAGAGGACTGTTGCACAGGGGACTGTTATTTTTACGTAAAAATGACGTACCACATGTCAGTTTAAATATTACTTAATAAAACAGAAACAGCTATAAATTATCACACTGAGCAATTTTTTTGTTATATAAATATAATTATAGCACATAAAACACCGTAAAATAGACTTACCAGGGGAATGTTCATTCAACACTACAGAAGCGTGGCTCCCACACAGACGCAGAGTTGTCACTGCGCAAAATGACGGCGACTTGTTTAGCATGGCGACCAAGCAAACTTCACACTGTTAACTTTCCGTTTCAGGCGAATGTAACCTCAATAGTGCTTTATATTTTTGTGGTGCGATATATTCAAAGTGCGACAGGGGACTGTTCAAAATATGTATGGACGAAATTCGAACACTAGTTTTTAGTACTAAAAAATATTCTAAAATTATAATTGCTGTTTGTTCACATGCATTCAATATTCTTTATGTTTATAGAGTTATAAGATTTTATTTTTTGTAAATACAACTAATAAAAATCGAACCGAATTATACTCGATCCGGAATTGGGACATACAGAAGACTGTTTTTAGTGGCCTTTAGACCGAATTTATGAAATGATTATGATTCTAAATATTAAATAAGTTTGGGCTCCTTAAATAACAGGTAGTATTATGTGTTTTAATACACAAAACTATGCATTAATATAGCCAAAAAGTTAAAAAAATTGCTTGGACAATGATTTTCCTGTTAGTAGAGAATGGCCCATATAAGCTATATTATTGCAAAGTTTCATCTCAATCTGTTCAGTAGTTTTTGCGTGAAAGAGTAGCAAACATCCATCCATCCTTACAAACTTTCGCGTTAATAATATTAGTAGGATGTATATACTCGTAGTTACGTACTATCTCGGTAGCCCGTGAACCGATTTACGCAATTATTTTTCTATTCTATGACCTAAAGGGACATGTGTCGCGGATGCACCCCGATCGATGGGCCAGGATCGTCACGGAGTGGGTGCCCGACGGACGACGCAGCCAGGGAAGGCCCAAGAAGCGCTGGCGTTACGATCTTGACTCATTCGAGAGGGGTTGGCAAGAAGTTGCGATGGATCGAGACTCATGGAAGGAAATGGGGGAGACCTTTGCCTAGGAGTGGGACAGTATAAGTTAATAAAAAAAATGACCTAAAGAGTTAAAGAGCGCGGACTGATGATAGATGACCGGTGGAGGAGGAGAGAGGGCCATGCTCGGAATCTCTCTGCGGGATCGAATCAGGAATGAGGAGACCCGTAGAAGAACCAAAGTTACCGACATAGCCCAACGGATTAGCAAGTTGAAATGGCAATGGGCAGGGCACATAGCGCGGGGGACTGATGACCGGTGGAGTCGAAAAGTTCACGAGTGGAGACCACGTACCGGCAAGCGCAGCGAAGGACGTCCACCCACAAGGTGGACGGATGACCTCATTAGGACATGACCGGATGACCGCACATCTGCTTAACATCAGGCAGTGTGTAGTCAAACGCAAACCTATTCGAAATAAAAAAAAAAAAAAAAAAAAAACCTCATTAGGACCGCAGGATCGCGCTGGATGCAAGCCGCTTCCAACCGGTCTTATTGGAGATCCATAGGGGAGGCCTATGTCCAGCAGTGGACGTCCTATGGCTGATGGATGGATGAAGCACATACAAAACAAAACAAATCCACATCTCTATGCTACCTAATTCTTCTGTAAATAAAACATATACCTAACTTTACGAAAACTTAGTTCTGACATACTAAACTAACGTCCTAGTTTCCTTAACTAGCCTATTTAATAGTTTGCTATCAATTGGCTAACATAGGCCCGTTTACTCTACCGTAAACTACAGACTGGAGGTAATTAGGTGAACGATAAGTAAACTGGGCCAAGTCGTGCCAGCCAAATAATCTAGAAAATTAGGGAGTATTAGAACAAGGTAATTAGAATACCTAACTAAGGAGGTAAGTACCTATCAAATAAGTAACCCTTTAGTAGGTACATGTTGCTGATTAGGAATATTTTCCGGATTCTGTAACCAAAGGGTAAAAACTAATCAAGTAAAAAGTGGCAGTAGGCAGGGCGCGTAGCATGCGAAACTATTGGCCGAAGGTGGGTCTACAAATTCAGATGATGAGTATAGACTATTACACAAAGTCATACGCGGAAGACAACTGGTGTTTGGTCCACCATTTAAATACATTAACATAAAATAAAAAAAAAACTTTTTGACCTTAATATTTTCATAAGGCTCTTAGTACACCAAATCTGAGCTGGGTGCACGAAGCTCCGCGTGCACCGCTTGATTGATTGGCAGAAATCATATTGCGAGATAAGGTTGCTACTAGAGAATACAATGGCTCGCTACCCGTCCAACCACTGGCTAACCCACTGGTGGGTGTAGAGGTAATTTCTATTTACCCGTGCACCCCACTGCACTTAATGTTGGAACTAACTATATATAGCCCGAGCTTGTTTTTCAATCCCGGATTAAGGCATTTTTTTATGCACAATCGCGGGGTCCTAAGGCTATCCCGGGAATGGACTACGTGGTTTCTAATTGGGCTCAAACTTAAGACGAGGCACCGGGCCGAGAAACACGAAAACGGCAAAAACGAGTACTTTTGAATGCGCGATGTGAGAGGATGAATGATATCGATTCAAATTTAAAAAATGTCATAGATAAGGGAAAATCTTAATAAATTGAATGAACCGGACAAAATTTTGAAAAGTAACCGGCTTTATTAAAAAAAAAATAAAACAAATTGCTCACCAAAAAAATTTTAGTAATTCGAATGCTCAGAATTATCAGCGACAACACCCCATTATTTTTTACGAATAAAATAGCCAGATCCCTTTTCTTTATTATAAACCGAGAATTTTTTTTTTTTAAATTGTATATTATGAGTAATTAATTAAAAACTCAATCAAATCTCTTCGCGCCTACTCTAGTTTAGCTTTTACTCTACAGTGTTTGCTCAGAATATTTGATCCGGCACTATCTGGGCCGCCGCCGCCGTACCGGTGCGACGTTGCGACTCCGACGAGCGCATGATTCGCTCAGCGTCGGGCTGGCAACGCCGCAAAGTACGGACGGCGCGAGATGCGTGCTGTTTGTTTTTGGTTATTGTCTTCTAGGTACTCTGTGCGACGACAACCGAGTAATTTACTTCAGAATTATTTTCAAAATTATAAGTTAGACTTTAGTGTACTATATTATATTGTAGCTTTAGAACATTATTATAGTAGGTAGTAAGTTAGGTACTTAGTATTTTTATTTGGTAGTGTGTAAATAGTAGTGAACAAGTGTGCATAGAAAATGGGGAGGAAAAATAAGCGGAAAGAATTGTTTTTACAAAAACGAAAAAGAAAACCTAAAAAAAATGACGGAATGTTTGGGTAAGTCGAATTACATATATAATAAACTTGCAATAAATAGTTGCACTCTAATGCCCTAATAATAAAGTCTATATTTGGCAAATACACATTCGTCTACAGATTATGGATTATCACATTCTTACTACCTAGGTACTTCAATTTTTCTGCATTTACCTATATTTACAATTTTTTTAGGTCAAAAAAACGGAAACTGCAACCTGACGATTGTCAATCCACATCCTCAACAGGGCCAGTAGATAGAGAGTGAGTCCATGCCAAGTACCTATCTATCATGTCAGCAATCAATTTAAAGTATCTAGTAATAATACTCCGTCTATTCTTTATTTTCAAGTGTGTACCTACTAAGATTTGTCTGTACAAACTAACCATACTGTAGGAAACAAATATCAGAACAAAAAGCTATGGAGTCGTCTCTTGATATTTTAGAAACCTATCTAAAATAATGATATTTATTAGGTGATGTTCTATCACCTAAATAATTGTGTTAGCTTTAACTTTTTAATAATTATATAATTACATCATTTTATTTTGTAGCCACCCAGAAATATCACCAACATACGCAGAGTTACACAACGTGTTGCCGACATCTGGGGATTCAGAGGAAACGGTAAATTTAAACACTTTTTTTAAATTATCACGGTTATAGTATTGTCTTTTACCGACTTCAAAAAAGAGGAAGTTGTCGATAGGGTTATTATTTTTTCTTCTTTTAAATAAACGAAATTAAAATTATTCTCCCTGCTTTATCACAAAGATTTTCCAGGTATTTAGTGAGTAGTTAGTACCTATACCTCCGCCACTGTACTCCATTTTGTACATGTCTAATTCCTTTAATAGTAATGTAAGTAATTTAATTTCAGTTAAAAGAACCAAATCCTGAAAATGAAGAGTTACAAAATGTGTTGCCCACATCAGAGGATTCGGTGGAAACGGTAAACTTAAGTACCTTTTTAAACTATCGCGATTATTGTCTTGTCTTTTTACCGACTTCAAAAAAGAGGATGTTGTCGATTTGGTTATATTTTGAAAATGTCGTTTTTTACTTCGTCTGCAAGTTGAACTTGTGTAATTTTGTTTCAGTTAAATGAACAAAACCCTGAAAATGAAGATATTCCATACATATTCGAAAGTACCTCTGAAACTACAGTAAGGATTTTGTTATAGCTAAGGCATGTTTACATAATAAGAAATTCAAACTAAATAAATACTAAAATATGTGCTTAAATTTCAGATTCATACAGAAATACCCGACTTGGGGCATCGAGTAATAGATGTTAATCATTTTACATCACAACTAATACAACTCTCTCAACATGAATCTCTGTTTGACTGCGGATTAGCCTCAATGAAATTAGTTTCTGAACATCGAATTGGATTACAATCGGAATTTACATTTGTCTGCTCTATGTGTAATTATAAAAACAAAATAAAATCATCTTTGGCTGATGTAAACAAAGATGTTGTTGCAGGAATAATGGCAGCAGGTTGTGGTCACGCGCAACTGAAGCAGTTTTCCGCAGCAGTAGGATTACCCATTATGTCTGAACACACTTACAATAAAATGCAGGACGATGTTTGTGACGATTGGGAAGAAACTGCCTGGGAGGAAATGAAAATAGCCGGAGAAAAAGAGAAAGAAGCAGCTGTTATTGAAGGCAGGGTTACAAAAGATGGCATTCCCATGATTGATGTCATTGTAGATGGGTGTTGGAGCAAACGCTCATACAGAACAAACTATGCTGCATTATCGGGTGCTGCAGCCATAATTGGCAGACGTTTTGGCCAAGTTTTGTACATGTGTGTCAAAAATAAGTATTGTTGTATTTGTGCCCGAGCTCAAAACAAAAAAGAAAGTCCCAAAGAACATGTCTGTTATAAAAACTTTGAAGGGGCTTCTACTGCTATGGAATCCCAAATAATAACTGAGGGGTTTAAACAATCCATTGAAATGCACGGTATAATATACGCGCGACTTATTGCTGATGGCGACAGTAGCACCTATGCCAAAATAATAAATGCTCGGCCATACCCAGGCTTAACAGTGTCAAAAATTTTCTGTCGGAATCATTTACTGAGGAACTATTGCAATAAGTTACAGCAACTTACTTCAGACACTCACTTCAACGTTACAGACAGGAAATATTTGACACAAGAGAAAATAATGCGCTCCAGGAAATATATTTGCGACGCTATAAAACTTCACAAGGAGAGCCAAAATACAGATGGTTTATATAAAGATATAAACGCATCTATTGGCCATGCGTTTAACTCTCATGAAACTTGCAACCAGTTATTATGCAAAAAACATATGCAAATAGACGCTCCTAATCCGTTTTTTGGGAGTTTGCTTTGGCAAAAAATAAAAACTCATGTCGCACGATTGGCTGAAAAAGCCCATAGTTTAATTGAAGATGTCGACAGTAATGTAGTGGAAAGATTTAACGGAGTCATTGCCAAACTTGTTGGTGGAAAAAGGGTAAATTATTCTCAAAGAAGAGCTTACCAAGCAAGATGCTCTGGTGCAGTAATATCTTTTAACACCGGCAACTTGCTGTCGACTGTCCACCGTAATATTTATGGAAATAGCCCAAAAAAAACTATTACAAAATACGAAAGAGCTGTAAATGAAAAAAAGAATAGAACAAAACAAAACTGCAAGAGGAAAAAAAATCGTACTTTGGTGCCGCGTACATTAAATCTAGATTATGGAGAAATTGTGGATAAGCCAGACTTGGATGACGACGCACTCGCACCTATCCTACCAAATATCGGTAAATAAATGATTTATATTTTAAACCGATTAACTAAATATTTTATTTCTGGCATCCAAACCCTTTTCTAAGTGTGTGAAGCACGATAAAAATAAGTTCATTGATTATGATACCTGTACATAATCAACATTAATTTGTATACAGGGTTATTTCTAATCAATTAGCATCCTTTTAGAGGTTTATTCTGTATATGTACATCAAAACTAACAACTTTTGTTCTGCAACATTTCTCAAAACTAACAACTTTTGTTCTGCAACATTTCTCAAAATTAAAAAAAAAAAGCTGTTCCATACATTTTGTTGCGGGTCACGGGTAGACTCACTATTCTACGGAGTGTCTACCCTTGACCACGGTTGATGCAACTCGGACGAAACGTCGGGATGATGAGTTATTTATTTATCTCGTAATTTCAGAGCGCGATAAGTCCCGTAGTATATAATAATAATGTGTTCAAATCGCGAAAGTTTAAAAACAGCAGTTGAAATAACCCTGTATTGTATGAAAAAAAAAAACATTAAAAAGATCAAAATAATTTTTGCCTTTTTTTTAAATTGTTGATTAAGGACAAGGCGACTCCATGATTATCTATGCTCTAGGCAAATTGAGTTGACGCGTGCCGCCGCCGCGCCGTTAGCAGCGCCACGTACGCTAGCCCAGCGTTGCCGCCCGCCGCTCTGGCGTGATCCTGTCAAGTGAGACCGCGTAAAATTTTGTCCGAGTGAAGGGGCGCGGTACTCGATTTTGAAACTATAGTTTATCAATGCGTCACCTTAAGTAATTTCTTTAAAAAAAAACACAAAGGGAGGTCTTCTCTAAGGTGGCGCTAAAAACGATTTCTTCCAGACACTGTCCTTTGGATGTAAAGAAACGTATAGACGACAAGGGCGGTGGTGTAATACAAACTTAACATAGATCTTTACAGACTGTGTATAGATCTCGCGCTCGTAGCATAGTTTGACTGGGTGTTTGTCAGCGATCACCGAATTTAAGCAACGTTCCGCACGGTCAGTATTTGGATGGGTGACCGCGGGTGGCATTTTCCAACTGAGCGCTACCGTGGCTCGGATGACACGTTACATTGTAGGTCCCGGTTGTTTTAACCGTTTAGCCATGTCAGAGGCCTTCAGGCGGCCTAAAAACTCAGACACCGGGCTAGCCACTCGGCCTATACGAACTTACTTAAGGAAAACTGTTAGCTAAGAAAACTAACTTAGCTCATGGCTAAGAGGAAAACCACCCATACAAAGTATGTCATTTGAACTGGTTTCTTAGTCTGCTACGTACAATAAAATACCTAAAGAAAATCCGACCAAGAAACCTGATCCTCATGAACTGGTTATATTTGCGATTTGCAAACAAATATGCAATAAACAGACTTGGATAAAAAGTTTCCCACTACCTATCTTGAAACTATAAAATGCAATTAAAACAGTAGATATGTACATAGATTTACAAAGACTGTCTGATAAATATGTCTGCATTATGCAGATTATTTTTATCACAATGTGTACTTTTCTTGGATTTGAGATGAGAGATATAATTTTAGTCAATAGGTAGGTACCTATATTTACTTTTTATTTAATGAATTAAGTTTTCTGCAAGCTAGTTTAAACATAGTAAAAAAGTTAGTATAAAAATTATAATATCAATTATTTTTTGCAACAAATATAATATTTACATGCGATTCTTAAGTAAGTAACGTTGTAGTTTTTTTGATTTCCTCTATAATTTTTTAATGCTGGCTAGCTACTGTATTTTAATTAACAAATTTTCTAATTTCATACAGTCAAACTTGAAATAAAAAACCGGACATGTGCGAGTCAGGCTGGCACATCGAGGGTTCCGAACAAACACATTGTTAAAATAATTAAAAACCTGTTTTAGCATGTGCTAATGAAGTTCTTTTATATGTTACCTTACATGATACGATTTACTCACTTTGAATTTTGAACCCATATTTTGTGAATTCAGAGGCCTTATTTTTTGTGATTTAAATAAAAATGTACAGTTTTCAGATTTATTCCTATATGTGTACTCTGAGGCAATGCTTCTCGCCAAATTTCATAGTTCTATGTCAACGGGAAGTACCCTATAGATTTTGATTTTTGTGAGTGTCGAATTATGCGGTTTTTTAC
Source organism: Hypomecis punctinalis (assembly GCA_949316475.1). Lineage (NCBI taxonomy): Eukaryota > Metazoa > Arthropoda > Insecta > Lepidoptera > Geometridae > Hypomecis > Hypomecis punctinalis. The sequence continues at coordinate 18,161,482 of OX438810.1, forward strand.
GACATAAACGGCTCTAACTTTTTTAAACGATAACTGAGAAGTTTTTCTTTTACGCAACTGCAAGAAACTATAGATATACGTATACAGTTTAAATTTCAACTCGATATCTTAACGCGTTCCCGAGATAAAGAGTCTTGACATACACACACAGACGGACAACAAAGTGATCCTATAAGGGTTCTGCTTTTTTCCGTTTGAGGTACGGAACCCTAAAAATTAAACTAATGCGATCATAACTGGTGCAAAGGAGCCCAAAATGCTGGCCGCATTGCCACGCTGTATGGCGATGGCCATCCTTTGCACCAAATACGAGCCAGAGCAGGTGTCATTGGTTTTCTCTCTTAGACTGCCCTATTTATGTAATCAAACTTTTGGCCTCACTACCCCAGTAACTAGTTCTGTATAGTTATATATTTACCCTATATGGTATGGCAATTTTATTGCTTAAATTGAAACAGTCTACCCGTGACCACGGTCGATGCAACTCGGCCGAAACGTCGGGATGATGAGGTATTTATTTATCTCGTAATTTTAGTGCGCGATTAGTCCCGTAGTACATAATAATAATAAATTGAAACAGTTTATGGTTTCAAAATTGTCATTAATCAATATTTCAATACTTTATTCATCAAATAGGTACACATAGGTACAGTTTTTAATATCATTCATCTATAGGTAGCATATTTTGGTTATTAAGATACTTTTTAGTTGTTTTATGAAGGTTGCTACATAGATATATATATATATATAGTAGGTACAGATTACAATGTGACCTAAAAGGTGGAACTCAGACACAAAAAAATACCAACTGTATTCATAAACATAGAACAAACAAGAAGATAATGAAATTAATTTTTATAAAATGTAGTTTGCTAGAAATAGGTAACCTATACTCTGTAAAATTTAACTTGATCTCTGCGACAGCTGTCAGAAAAATCACGCCTATGAAGTCGTAAATTTCTATACAGACAGTACCTGTCAATGTCATACTTTATGGGCATGCCGATTAGTGATGGGCGACGAATGATCCTGATCACAGAGTTTTAGATAGAGTTTTAATTAAAATATCGATAGTTTATACTGACGATATTTTCAATAAAACTTAATTTATCATTAATTTTATTGTATATTTTTTATATCATAACATTTTTTACATATGTGTAATTAAATTAAACCCAATTGTATGTTACATTAGCATCGATAATAGTGAAAAACGTCGATAAATACTATCGTTACATTATTATGAGTATTGAATTAATATCATAACATTATTTACTTACATGTGTACACACTTGATCTTAAATAATAGTAAGTAAATAAAATCCAATTTCTCACCTTCAAGTACTCATTCGGTTTCATTACAACATTGTTTGAAAATCGATTTTTCCCACCACTATCTCAACTCTAAAAATGTCAATCATCTATGTCAATGTCACTGTCGCAGAGATCAAGTTAAAATTTATAGAGTATAATATTCATGCATTATACATGCATACTTGAGTTTATCAGATACATAACAATGCAATTTACACAATAGGTAGAATGATCTGAAGCTGAAGGTAATAGTCAAAATAAGGACTCATTCTTTGACTCGATCGAGGGAAACTAGCTCGCGCGAGCGAGTCGCTCCCCTATTTTACCTATTCTTTGTGTCGTTACCTTTTACAAATACTTTTTAAATTATTGTGCGATGTTGTATAAGTAGTGCAAAGTAAATCAAAGAATGTAAGAATGGTACTGACATAGGCTGAAATTTCCAAAAAAAACTAGCTACAAAATCGTTTTAATAAATTGACATTGGCGTTTGTATCCGCGCAACATATTCACCACCCTAGTTTTACTATGATTTATGACTCAGCCTGTAGTGAGTCCTTTCAATACAAATAATAAAATTGCCAAACCCTTATAGGGTAACTAGTTTTTACCTGCGGCTTCGCCCGCATACGCATTATATAATTATAATTTATAGCCTATGTGTTATTCTGATATATAAGCTATATTATTGCAAAGTTTCATCTCAATCCGTTCAGTAGTTTTTGCGTGAAAGAGTAACAGACATCCATACATCCATCCATCCATCCATCCATCATCCATCCATCCATCCATCATCCATCCATCCATCCATCCATCCTCACAAACTTTCGCGTTTATAATATTAGTAGGATAATTATAGTTAAGAACCGCAAGTAAATTTCATGTTGCAATTAATGATTGACTTTGAGACACTAACAATACCTTTTTTTTTAAACTTTCGCGATTTGAAAACATTATTATTATATACTAGGGGACTAATCGCGCACTAAAATTACGAGATAAATAAATACCTCTTCATCAGATGAGTTTTTAGACTTTAGTAATTATCATCTTTAGTAATTAATTATTTAGTAGAAAATTCATCCATCCATCCACCCATCAGCCATAAGAAGTCCACTGCTGGACATAGGCCTCCCCTATGGATCTCGTCGTTAGATTAGTTAGCATTTTAAATTGCAATAATTCAGCTATCCAGCAGCAATTTTTTTGCTGCAACCTTTAATGGGAGTCACAGGTAGTCTAAATCCAAAATGGCGACCAAATCCCGCCGGTGCGTTAGCCACCATCTTGAATTTAAGTGGGAATGATTTTTGCTTAATATCTCGGTCATTTTCAACTTTTCAACAAAAATGGTAAGGACTAATGTTGTTGTAAATGTAAAGATTCTCTACAGTTTATTTGTTGCAAGTTTTTTCGTACGATCAATATTTTTCCAGTTATACGCAAAAAACTTTAATACTTAGTGAACTGTCAATAAGGTACACATCTGTTGATGAACTCGGGTCTTAGTTACCTGTTTAACTTTGACTTGATATTGTACAATTGTGGGAAATTTTTAAACAAAAATTAGTCAGAGCAGTTCTTTGTGGTCTGACAACATTCTAAAACACTTCATCTGGTGATAAACAAAGAGCTTTGTCATATACATTTTTAGGTATCTGATTGTCGCTGTTACTTTGTTGTTTTAAGTAAAGTATTTAGGACTATCTTACAAGACTTTGAAAAGTATTATTTCTTTTATTTTACAGCCTTTTTTGCTAATTGTATTATTTTACTATGTACTTTATTTAATATACATCTCTCGGGCCAAACCCGGTTATTTGATGGGCATCAGTGGAGCCGAAGCCAACACTGAGAGGCCCTTTTTAAACATCATTTAGCTATGTTGTAGGGGTAAAGGTACAAGGAGGCTATTGTGAGTAGGTAATGAATTGAAAAAATAATGGGTTATTGTGGTGAATTATTTTATTTTTATTTTCATTATTATATCATGCGATGTCAAGTTGAATTACTGCATATTTTTGTATTTTTTTTCATTATTATATCATTAGACGACATGTTTAAGTAACTATTTTTATGACTACTAGCATTAATAAGATTTTTAAATATATACTAGCTGACCCGGCCACGCGTTGCTGTGGCTAAATAAATTAAAATTGCGACTATAATTTGAGATTTAAACTATCCTATCTCTCAAGTTGGATCGAACTGCACATGGTGTGCGAATTTTATTATAATCGGTTAAGTGGTTTAGGAGTCCATTGAGGACAAACATTGTGACACTAGATTTATATATATTAAGATGGAGTGTCACAAGGATATTAAAATTTCTACCTGTTATTTAAGTTTCTTTAATTATTTTTTTAAGCTTCGCATAGCTTATCATATCAATATAATGCAGACATAATTTGCGATAAATATTCAGACTGGTGAAACAAGTCTTGCAGAAATAAATTATGCACAAGATTCACTTTACTTTTTCCTTTTATAATTTCATGAATATCTGAATAGATTCTGGTGGATATTATTGTGAGGTCTTTCAATGTAATAGAAATATAAGTATACATATATTATTACTAATTTATACTAATACCAAATATTTGTGATGTCAGAGTTGGTTTGAAAATCATGCCATCTTACCACAAAACTTATATGCGCACTTTAGACAATGTTTAACAGTAGAAATGGCATGGTTAAACTGTATTTAAAGTGTGTTTAAATCTTATGTTGTGAGGTGGATGAAGTTTTTGCTAAAACTCTAAACAGCGTCAATTACTCAATCTATAGTAATAAGTTAAATTAAGCAATAGAGTGTAAAACTACAACAAATCTTTGAATACAAGTGAAATTAAGCAATAGTGTAAACTTCGTACAACAAATCTTTTAATATCTACAGCAAAAAACTCCCAAATGTAAGTTTCAATTGATCAGTTTACATAAAGCCTGCAAACACTTTTTATAAGAAAAACTTATAATAATGGGTAAAATTTCTCAGTTCCTTGAGTACCTATCCTGTGAGTTTACACATAATTTAGAAAGAATTTGGTAAGTAATTCTGAAAAGTTGTCATGTACAATAAGTCAGAAAAGTAGGAACAACTTACTTGTACAGGTGAGAGAGGGTCCTAGCTAGCCCGTTGCCCGATCCACAAGGCATGATGGCTAATGGCACTTCAGCCAGTGCTTGCTGCCAGTCCAGCCGCTCGAACATCCCGTTGAGGATCTCAAACAGGACGCCGTCACCGCCCACCGCGACAATCCCCCGCCAGCTGTACACATTACGAGTACGGACGAATTCGCGAGCATACTGCGCGTACTTCGTCACGTGCAGGTCGTAAGGGACTTCTGCCTCTTGTAACAACGGCGCTACCTTCGTCTGGAACAGTTCCCGCGCTTTCCCCGGCCCTGACTTAGGATTCAAAAGTATCAACAGCTTTTTATCATTCAACGGCGGCTGCGGAGCGATCGGCTGCCCCGCTATCATGCACTTGATAGTTGCTCGCCACTTCTGCGCTTCCTTGTTATTATCTTCGTACTTGTCGAAGGACCTGAAACGCAGTGTTATTGTCGTCCTCTCTCTTTTCAAGGTGCGGCGGCTACGTTTCAGTATGTAAGCGTAAATGTACAGATAAGCGCTGATATCGTTCTCGTCGAGATCGCCGCTGTTTTCATCGACCACTTTGAGCTGTTGCTGCGGCACGAGCGAGCTACACACGCAAGAGCCAGCACCCGTACGCCGTCTTTTGCTCCTCATGCATTTACTACCGATTATATCTCGCAGCGAAATGGTCTGCTCTTTGGAACTGCTTTCAGTTTCTTTAGTAAGAGACAGACCTTTAGAAGTTAATCGAACACGAAACACTGAATTCTTTTTGGAGAGGATATAAAATGTTTCTTCGAGATAAACATGATCTTTCGAAACTGTATCCCCTTCGATAACTTTTGGCACGTCCTTCCCGAGTTTTGATTCCGCCATGACTGATGTTTTTTAAAAATAATATTGATAATTTACAGATAAAAAATACTACCGCGACACAGAACAAAAATACTACCGCGACACAGAATAAAAATACTACCACGCCACAGAAAAAAAATTCTACCATTTTTAAACTTTTCTTGCCATAGACAAGTAATATTTTTGTCTGCGTTTTTAATTGAATGAACATAATGTACAGATAACATAACCTAACCAGCCGATTTTTTTTCAGTTTTGGCTTCTTACACTTTCGTAGTTGACTTGACTACTGTTCCTTTCAAAACAATTTTAGAGAGATTTGTGGTTTGTTTAGACTTTCGAATTTTGTGTTCAATTTTTAGAATTTGACAAGGTAGGAATATGATGGGAATATGGCGTCTAGCGAAAACATTACTTTTGGTTTTATTTTTGAATCTATTTTTATTTAGAGAGGGTTTTAATGGCACCCTCGACGCACTATTTATATTTTAAACTTAGATAATAGAGTGATTTTTACCCTACGCTTAATTTCTAATCTAACTAGGTATTTTGTATAATAACATGGCTCGTCGTGACGATGGATGTGACAAGGTGTTCCTTATTCAGAGGACAAGGCAGGGTAGTTTATTAAATACGTTTACTACGGTTTGGCGGGGCAATGAATTCGAATATGATTTAATATGAATGACCTCATCGTTGAGGCTCGTGGAGAGAGATAACAAAAAAATGCGGCCATACGCTCTTCGTGATGTTGAAAATGCAGTAAAATAACATGCGAGTCTCTAGGGAGTACCTATATGACATTTTTGACGCGCATCACCGTGCTGCGCAGTGCCGTTCGAATCTATTACATTCTCTTTGGTTCGAATGCGGTCCGACCTTTATTTTAGTTCTGGTCTACGAGTGTCTTAATACCCCCTCCAATACAATAGTGCGGGACACAAAGTCGAAAATAGATAAACATAGAATGTTTTTGTAATAACAGTAACTATTGGCAAGCAAAACCTAAATTCTTAACAAACTATATGGACACGATTGTATCAATGTGGGCCTTACGGCGTATTTTCAATTTCGAATAAGTAGGTAGTTACTAATTTTTCAAAGTTTTCGTGCCATTTTTCCGGTTCTAAACAACGCTGCTATCTCAGCGATATTCAATAACTCTTGGGGACGAGAGCGACGACAATGACTAAATCGATTTGGACAACTTTATTGTAGAAATCCCGAATATCAAAGTTCTTCTTATTCTGATGAAGGCAAATAAAATGATGACTATAACATTTCTCTGAGTATACCTACTAGCAGGGTGATAACAGAAGCCCTTAAATAGTAAACCTACTCCAGAAGATGCTGTACGTGATCCAGGAGATATTAAACTCCATACAAATATTTCGAACGCTATTTTACTGTCGATCTCACGTCGGTGCGATTTGAATGTGGTCTTTTAGTAAAAACCAACCTCGTTTAGCAGGATTGAAGAATTTAGTGCTAATTTACCTACAAAGATCAACTCTAGACTTTGATATAAATCACGGATCTACTAAAAGCTTATCTGTTTCGGAGATATGAAGGGCCCAGTATGATACAATTGTGACCCTCGCAATCGTTCGTAGGAAATGAAGTGACCAGTTATATAAAATTTAGCTCTCTAAAATATTACGCACATTTTTTAACCCTTAATTTGATACTGTTAAGCATAATCAACTGTTTGAATGAAAAAAAAATTACAAGTTATTTGTGCGTTCAATGGTTTACTTTGGAATCGTTAATGATTTCTTACGTTATCTATTTTTGAGGAATTTTTATTTTTACCGTGTATCAACACTATTTTTGACATTAGAGCGTCAAGATGGCGAGCAAACCATGAGCAAACAGAGAGCTCTTTGAATTATTCAGGTAAAAATATTTTTTAAATAGTTAAATGTGCATAAAATGTGAAAGTAACAGTTTAAATCGGATGATGTGTGTAAAAACTTTGTCTCTATTTATTTTTCAAGCACTCAACCCATCAAGGAAGGATACGGTAGGCCTCTGAGAAAAGTGTTAAGCCCACTCAACAAAGTTTGATGATAGGTAAGTTCTGTGTGTTGAGTATTCTCAACATAGTTGCATGTTGTGGGTTTTGCTTTTTCTTTTTTTTATGCATTTAGTAACTTTTACATTTACAGAATTCAAGATCAAGTCGAATACTTGCCTCGATTCTGCCGGAAAATGCGGGATCTGATGTTAGTGGGACGACAAGTTCCGAAAATGAAGATGAAAAGAGAATTATGGGCATTAATCGACATAGAATTTCAACGTCCTCTGAAGCACTTTCAATTGACTCATGTCTTGCAGAAATTAATATTTACTATTCTGATGACGATATCGGTAATTCTTGTCCCACAACTATGCCATATTCACAACGGAATGTTGACAAACGACAACAACAACTGTGACTTTTTCAACGACAACATTTTTCTGAAATTTGTGAATATACAAACACTCAAACACGTATTCTGTCCATGAATCCGGTTATTACAGGCGGGATAGTTCCAGAAAGGGGTTGAAGAAACTGTTAAAATTATTTAGACTGTTAAAATTATTTAGACTGGACTTTTTTAAAGCCTTGATAAAGAAAGGACGGAATGTTGACGCAAGCTGTGTAAAAGACCTGAAAATAAGTACAAAATTACGAAACCTACACGGTGTTGTCCTATAGATGACGTCAGATTTGACCATCCCAATCGACCAATGGACCATTTCCCAGACCATGAAACAGAAAATAGCCGATGCACATACTGCAAAAAGGGTTTTACTACGATGTACTGCCTGAAATGTAATGTGAGACTTTGTTTTCTCAAAGGACCTAACTTTCACTTCAATTATCACCACAAAACTGATTAAATTTTGTACCTAAGTATATCATTCAATAAATAAATAAATATGACACTGAGTCTGTTTTGATTTTAAGCTTTCCTTTGCTTTAATGCATCTTGTTGAGCCGGCTTAACATAATTAACAATAAGTAAATCTTGCAATATCCGATTTTGTTGAGTATAATTAACATTGTTTTTTCAGGAAATCTTTCAGGGGATATTTTTTTTCATAATTTATCTTTATTATTTAGGGGGCCATTAAACAGATCTATTAAAAAAAATCCTCTTTTATAATGATTTTTTGTTTGCCAAATTAAGGGTTAAAATAATTTATATTTTCCCCCGACGTGATTAGGAATTTTTTACATGCCGCGTCCGTTTCACGGCGAGTCTTATGGCGGCTTCACATTTATAACAGACGTGAATACACGTGCGAATTCATGTGTCCTCCACATACAAGGGATGCTAATAGTCGTTCGCCGTGTAGCGGATGCGGATCTTTTGCGTCCCACAGTGTATTTTCAGAATGTAATAATCTAAAAAAAAACATTTCAGTTTCGTTATTCCAACGTTCATGCACGTCTCCATTTTAGTGCGTGCGCAGAGACTGCACAGCACATGCTTGTGATTAGAAGTAATCTGAAACGGAGCCATGAATATAGATACGTACGCGTGAACGCCGCGCGAAGGAAGTGCGAATCCTTTGACGCGGGACAAAATACCGGCTCCGATCGGGGAACAGTTGTGATCCCGGCATTATGACAGCTCCACATTAGTGCCGTGAAGCTCCGTGAACAGGCGTGAACGAGAATGTGGACAGTTTTAGAGGAGCTCACGCGCGTTCAGTTAAACTGAGATAAACTAGGTATATTTTCCGTGTAGTCTGCGGCCGGCATGCCTAACCTACGACAGCTTAGACTCGAACTTTAGGAATCAAGAATTGAGTGAAGAATTCAGAAAAAATAATAAGCAGGCAAAGTAGACCTGGTAGTAGACTAAGCAAGAAGTACATTATAAGCCGTAGAGGCCTAAGTAGTTGTAATAACACTCGCCTTGCAATCGTTGGGTACCTAGCGCTCATGGCGTTGTTTGACTAGGTGTTTGTCAGCGTTCACCAAAGTTAAGCAAAGGTTGGCACGGTCAGTCTTCGGATGGCTGACCGCGGTTAGCATTAAAAAACTGAGCGCTATCATGGCTCGGATGACATGTCAAATTGTAGCTCCCGGTTTTTTAACCGTTTGGCCATGTCAGAGGCTTTCAGGCGACTTTAAAAGTTTGAACTAGGACTAGCCACCCGGCCTGTGCGAACTTAGGTAGGTACAATAAGTACTTCCTTTATTCGTGAGGTCGTGGGTCCAAATCGCGTTACATCGTGAGGTAACCTGCATACGCCCGTGGTAGAATTCAATGGCGTGTGTGAATGCTGCAACACGCACCAGGCTAGCGTGGTAGATGTTATTCAATCGTCTTTTGTATAATTTCACAAGTTATACATTGTGAGATCTCCACTCGAGAACTTTTCGACCTCATTGGTCACGACTGCTCCGCACTATGTGTCCTGCTCTACATTTCAACTTGGTAATCCGCTGAGCTATGTCGGTAACGTAGGTATTTCTTCATTTACCTAAGTATATGATTCGATCTCACAGAAAGATTCTGAGGCTCCTCCATAGTTCCTTAGGCTACTAAGAGGTCTCTGCATCCTAAGGTTGCCTGGAAGAAATCACTATCAGTGATAAGGCCGCCGGTTGCTTCATATGTTTTAGCATCTATTTTTATCTATTGTCATGAATGTGAATCAATAAAGAGTTTATCTATCTACCTATCTAAGAGGCCTGCAGCTTCTGCCATAGTAAAACAATTGAACTACTTGTAAGTGTAATCGGCACAAGTGAAATTAATCTGCCACTATTTCTAGAAAAAATACGCCGGTAGTTGTGTAACTTTATTTTATTTGCGTTAAGAAGTTTCGGTTTTATTTTTAATTTTATATCTTTGTGACAATACAAAATAAATGCATGTCAAAAATGAAATTCCTTGGAATATCTTTACTTTTCTTTAATGGTACTTGAGATACAAAGTTGTATCACTGTACTGTACTGTACCAGCCTTTTTAATAGTCCACTGTAGGACGTAGGCCTACCCATGAAGGGTGAATGGGCGATATCCACCACGCTGGCCCAGCGCGGGTTGGTGGATTCACATACGCCATAGAATTTCTTCCTTGGACGTATGCAGGTTGCCTCACGATGTTTTCCTTCACCGAAAAGCCAGTGGTGTGAAATTCCGTACCTACATAAATTCCGAAGAACTTATTTCTTTGAACTTCATTTTTCTGGTTTTGAACCGAGATTTGAACCCACGACCTCGCGATTGTAAGGCGGGTGTCATTACCTCTAGACCACCACGGCTTTTTTATCACTAGTTCCATAGTTATCGGTTAACATTACGGGGGAATATTCTCTTTTTTCTTTACTGGTACTAAAGATACAAAGTTGTGTCACTTGTACAATCAATGGTACAAATCAATGCTACTTCTTTCACAAAGGCGTAAGTATACCTACCTACTTAGACTGAATTAATCTTCTTGGCGGCTAGGGCTGTGATGTTAGCTCATGGAGGAGACTGGAGAGCGCATGGGCCCCGTTTTTGTTGCAACAATAGGTCACCGATTTTAAGCGGTAGGAGAGGTAAGCTCCGCTGGCTGTAATTGGCTAACGCCAAAATGACGAAATGACAACATTTCTTGTAGTGGTGCCAAAAATGTTACTAGCAAAATATAGATATTTTTGACTTGGTTTTACTTTGAATAAAATAACATATCGCAATAACTCATCTTTTTAACTATTGACACGATACTGGATCAAATATCGTATCAAAACCACACAATCGTATCGTCTCAACAAAGAGCAGCTTTAGAAAATATTATATCTGTGTACATTGCCACTTACAGGTTGGCCGACGTAAATAAGTATTGTTTATGTACCTAAAACAATAATCTTTAATACTTAGTATAAAAGACAATATTATGTTCTATTTTTTAAAATACGATACCGGATCGATCCAAAATATCCTATCGAAACAAGCGGATCGATACACTGCGATGCGATCCATTGCAATCCAAAGTATAGATACAAACACCTGGATCGAGCATCCCTAGTCGGTAGTCATCTAAAGCACCTATCGATGGTGAGCGAGGCCGCCCCTCGCACTTTCTCCACTGGTTAATATGCTCCTTGTGTTAGCTACAAGCTGCAGATAGGTATCCCAATAATGACTGAGGCTCACTTAATAGCTGCGCCAGGATTGGATCCGCAGCTTATAGCTAACATCACAGGCGCCAAGAAGTTTGATTCGGCCTAGCTCCATACATTTCAACTAGCCAATCCACAGGGCTATGTCTAATTGGCTCTAATAACTGGCTCTTTAACGGATTTTCCCATTCCTGGGGCCTTATTTTGTAAGCGCTCTGGCGTTCGGCTTCGCTTTTCCTCCCGCTCGCTCTCGCGGCGTGAGTAACTGGCGCGAGCAGGAGAAAAAGCGAAGCCGAACGTCAGAGCGCTTACAAAATAAGGCCGCTGATTCGATCTCGCAGAAAGACTGGGCCCTACTCCGCTTTTTGGGCTATTAGGTGCCTCTGGGATGGTTAAACTAAAAATTGTAGAAAAATCAAAAAAAGCAAAAACTAAAAAAACTAAAACTAAACTAAAAATTGTAGAAAAATCAAATCAAGAAAAGCAAAATTATCAACGTCGCAATACCCCGAATGAAATTTTGGGATTTCATAGCCTTGTGAAAAATGAAAATTTGTCAAGTAACTGTACGGTGTCAACAGAGAGTAATCTGCGGTTGCAGCGCAGCTTCAGCGGGCGTGGAGCTGGCGACAGCGCGGCGGCAAGCATCGCTGGCACGGGCCGGGGCGCGGGGCGCGCGCATGCGCGGCGCGCGGGGCCGGGCGGGGCAGGCGCGGCGCGCGGGGCCGCGCGGTTCGGCCCGCCGCTCGCTGCAGTGTGCCGCGGCGTTACGTCAGCGCGTACCGTCCGCGACGCTTACGCGCGGGTGCACCGTCGCGCACCCGTGTCGCATCACTACTCAGTGCCTGGTGAATGTGCTAAGTGATACTCACGTTGTAGGTACTTGGTTTCTTATATATGGTGAAGAAACGTGGATGACATAGGTATCTGATACGTGCCTATAGCCAAACGTGATTTACAGTGAAGTTTACAATCACAATATAAAAACCTGTAAAAGAGTACTCAAATCAAATGAAAATACACGTGTTACGCCACTGTCGCGTATGTAGGGACGAGGGCAAGCGGAAAAGTGCATAAATGTCAGGTGGCCCGCGGTAGAGGGTGCACGTAGTCGATGCACGGTATACCGTAGTCGATGAACGGTGCATCGTAGTTGATGAAAGGTGCACTGAACCTGATAGAATTTGGAACTTAGTTGATGAACGAGCAACGTAGCGTAGTTAATGAAAGATGCATTGTAGGCGATGTAAGGTGCACCACGTGACGGTTGATGCACAGTGCACGGTAGTCGATGCACAGTGCGCTGGTGCTGTAGTGCATGCACGGTGCATCAGATAAGTAGATGAGAGTAGATCGGGATGGGTAGTTATTTTACATTAGGGACATCTTATATATTGTTATTTGATTCTGATATGAGAAGAATAATTAAATCAAAATGCATCTCTAAAGAAAAGCTCGATTTTTAGTAATTTTTTGTAAAAGTTATTTTTTAGAAACGAAAAGAAATACAAACATTTTTCCTATACCTATAGGTAATTAGATATTATTTGTTTTATTTATTCGTTTATTGCACAAAGCACTGTTACGACAAAAGTTATTTTATACCTTGCACTAGTAGGCTAATGGGTTCTTCAGGCTTGCTCCAGGATCGCTAAATGATGGTTCAAATCCCGGTCTCGTACTAATTAATTTTGTTTGGAATTCGTATTCGTGAATAGGTATATGTAAAATAACCTGCATACTTCCAAAGAAAAAAATGATGGCAATCCACCAGCCCGTAACTGAGCCTGTAATCATCATGATAGATTTAAAATAGCAATAGATTCATTCTGAGCTCATTACTACTCTATCCACCTTAGACAAGATAGCAACTCAAACAGGTAGGTACCTGTACTGTACCAGCCTTTTTTTAAAGTCTACTGCAGGACTTTAAACCTATCCACGAAAGGTAATTGGGCCATATCCACCACGCTGGCCCAGTGTGGGTTGGTGGACTCATACCTATTATTATACGCCATCGAATTTCTTCTACGGACGATACGCGGGATACTTCACGATTTTTTCCTTCACCGAAAAGTCAGTGAAATGAAATTCCGTACATAAAATTCCAAGGAACCCATTGGTACGGGACCGGGATTTGGACCCAGGAACTCGCGATTGTAAGACAATTATACTACCACTAGACCTCGACGGCTTCAAACAACTCGAACATCTGATCCAAACTATTATCTAATCTGTACATTAACTAGCCACCTAACCTAGGTATTTGAACTTTGAACAAGATACCGACGTATGTACAAACCTAAGTGGTATCACGTTCAAAGATTCATGTGGCTCTAGTTGAGCGAAATGCGAAGAAAAATCCACCATTCATGTCATTTCCATCGTTTTTACGTACAGTTTCGTACACGTAATATTCTCGCATACGAGTAGATCATCAACCTTTTTAAATATCTGGCAATAGTAATTACCAGCAAATATAGGCACAACATAATATAGGCACATAGAAGCCGTGGTGGGCTAGAGGTAGTGACACACGCCTTGCAATCGTGAGGTTGTGGGTTCAAATCCCGGTCCCGTACCAATGAGTTCTTTGGAATTTATGTACGGAATTTAACACCACTGGCTTTTCGGTGAAGGAAAACATCGTGAGGCAACCTGCATGCGTCCGCAGAAGAAATTCGATGGCGTAATGTGAATCCACCAACCCGCACTGGGCCAGCGTGGTGGATATGGCCCAAGCACCCTTCGTAGGTAGGCCTACGTCCTGCCGTGGACTATTAAAAAGGCTGGTACGGTACGGTAAAGGCACAATGCCACTCCATGGTAGTAGGCAGGGCAGATAGCGCGGAGGACTGATGACCGATGGGGTCGAAAATTTCTCAAGTGACACGTACTGGCAAGCGCAGCGTAAAACGACCTTGTCGATGAGAGAATCGTGCTAGATGTAAGCCGCTTCCAACCGGCCTTATTGGAGATCCATAGGGGAGGCCTATGTCCAGCAGAGGTCCTGCAGTCCTATGGCTGATGTATGGATGGATGCATTGGCACAATTTGGCAGCAGATCTTTCTTTTACGCAGTATTGTTTTCCTATAGAGCAAGCAACGCACTGGTACCACCTCGGGAGTAGCAAGTTTACAAAGGCGATGATGACCTTTTTTCATCTGAAGGCTCTTAAGCTAATTGAGTGCTGATCTAAATCAATAAATTGTACCTAATTTGAAGCCGTAGCGGTCTAGTGGTACCCGCCTTACAATTGTCAGGTCGTGGGTTCAAATCCCAGTCCCGTGCAATGAGTTCTTTTGAATTTATGTACGAAATTTTGCACTACTGGCTTTTCGGTGCAGGAAAACATCGTGGTAACCTGCATACTTCCGAAGAAGAAATTCGATGGCGTGGTGCATATAGATTATAGCCCAATCACCCTTCGTGGGTATGCCTAACCACTGTCTTGCAGTGGATTATTAGCAGGCTGGTATAGTACAGTACCTACCTAATTTTACCAAAAGCAGTAGACCATCACTATACAGCGCCAGAGAATCAGTTCTCAAATCAAATAGTTACCTACTCTTTGAGATAATAGTAATAGCACCTTAATCGTAATTATTATCATAAACTCAGGTTTAGATAAATGATCACACTATTTCGACACCATTGACCTTTTGGGGAAAAAAGACCAGGAAAATGACTTTCGTCCATTGAAGAAATTTTATGGCCCCTATGTATCTAGAAGTCAGCAATAAACCAGCGTGATGGATATAGAATAATAAAAGCATATACTTACCTACCTATATCCAACAGCAGACTATTAAAATACTGATATAGTACAGTACTGGCTTAATTAATTAACCTAATGCGATGAAAGCATCACAAAATGTTATTGTTTTTGCTAATCACGCAATTTTCCCAATTTACCACTGTACTAACTTTCCTTGGTTCCCGGATAAGATACTTTTAATTATGTTATTGCCCAAATTGAAAAGGTCAGATTCCGTCAGACGGTTACAGCCAAGTACACAAGTGTCATTAGTAATTATGCCAAAATATCGTAGCGCTTAGGTTTTCGGGGAAAACAGTTGATTTTAGATATTTTTTTACGGAGTTTAATGATGTTGTGTTTTTTATAAACCAATGATATTTTATGTCCATTAGATCAGAAAGGAGTCTTTGAATTTAGAACTTGTTTATTGAAAAGACGTTATAAATTAAAGAACAAAAAACTTAATTTATTTCACATTTATCTGATCTTATTACAAACAGCCTTTTCCCACCTCGTTCCTATCTCAAAAGCGAAAAATAATGCTACAAAAAGTGCGATGATGTAACTGCAACAAAAAGAAAAACGAAACAAGTTTACAAATATGAAAATGAACGTAGTGCAAGTGATTATATCAAACGATTTGCGGACGCTCAGAACCGTGCGATTGTCGGCGGCATGAAGACGGCCATAAATTCGGGCGGGGGAGGGCGCTCGTGAGCGGCGCGGCGACATGCGCTTGTGGCACTGGACCCCGCACGGGGTCGCGTCCATACTCGCCTTCGTGCTGACGGTGGTGCTTTGCGTCCGTGGCGCCGCCGGCGGTTGCGGAGTGGCCGAGCTTGCCTGCCGCAGCGGCGAGTGCGTACGCCTCGATGCATATTGTGACCGAGTAGCACAATGCGCGGATGGAAGCGACGAGCCAGTCGGCTGCACGCCTTGCAACCGCACATACTACGGACGCGCTGGCGAAGCCTACGCTCTAGGCGTGCAACAAGCTCCACGCGCTCCCTTCCTGTGCCACCTCACGTTCACGGCTGGAGGCGGCACGCATGGCGACCTTGTCCAGCTTGCCTTCGATGAATTCCGTGTGGGGCGATACGAGCCGGGTGCTCTTGATGGCTGCCCCGATGGCTACATGCAAGTGTCGGAGCTTGGTCGTCCTTTTACCGGAGGCTCGTGGTGTGGTGAGGCGGCTGGCACCGCGCTCTACTACAGCGAGACCAATACAGTCACTGTCTCCGTGAAACTATTCCGCACGCGTCTCGGCGAGCCTTTTGGATTTAAGCTGCGGTACAAGTTCTTAGCACAACGCGATGCGGTGGTCAGGTAAGAGATGAACAGAGAGTGAATTGTATTTTATTCGCTTCGACACCAGCTGACAAGCTCGTATTACAGGTTCGGTGCTGTAGAAGCACCACTGGAGCGAGGAGCGGTATCGCCGGGTACCTATTGTACGCGAACTTACGAAGAATGCCATCGCAAACCATGTCGTTTGCAAAGTCCCAACTATCCTGGCATGTATCCAAGGTATGTTTACCAAGCCTATCAAATCTGTTTCGTGCCGTACTATACTCATATATGTTTCTTACATCGTGATTCTTGGCAGGAACGTGACATGCTATTGGAGCTTACGGCAAAAAGACATTCCCACCTGCAAGCACGCCATGATCTCGGTTCGACAAGAGTATTCTCATAAAATGCAGATCAAACGCTCAATTTCAATGGCTAGGTAAGTTAATCAACTAAATGCAATTTTGTATTGTATTGAATATACAATGTGCTTAACACGCTGTGTCAATGATTTTGTACATCGTATGATTTTTCTGTCGCAGTCTGAACAAAACCGGTCGGGCAGTGCGTGCATGGCGAGAATGTACTGGCGAACGCGATCGACTCATATTTTACGATGGTGCCTCTACGGATGATCCGGTGTTGGTGGAGTATTGTGGTGGTGATTGGCTCCCACGTGTTACTTCGCGTGGCCCTGAGATGCTGGTTGCTTTCCATTCCTCGCCATACAGTGCACCGCCACGGCCTGCGGCACCCGCAGCACCACTCCGAGGCTTTGAGCTCGACGTCGATGTAGTATTTGCTGATTCGGATTCGCTCGACTATGCTAGGTAAAGATGTGTTACATTTTGACTTATGTTAAATAGTATCTTGATGTAGGTGTAATTGATTGTAAATTGATATCCACAGAGAGGCACGCCGTTGTGAGTTTCACGTAAAGGCATCGTCTGCTGAGGAGGAAACTAATGGCACGGCTGTGGGTGCTGGTCGTGGAAGACGCGGGAAATTGCGCGCTCCTGCCCATACATTACCGCCTAATACTACTTGTACGTGGACTTTTCACGGTCGTCCTGGTGAGTTTTCCTTCAGCCATAAACGGTTCATTTTAATGATGAGCTCTATTTAACTTTACATTTATTTTTAGGTGATCTCGTGTGGATATACTTCTCGAGTTTCACGCATTACTCGCTAGTAGAGCCACGGAAAACAGAAAGTGGTGAAGCGGATGCTGAAGGTTCAACCACTTTGCCTCCTCCAGCTGCACGCGTGGAATCTCCTGGTGGTGCTTGTGCGGTCGAATTGCGTATCTGGGACGGTGGTGGTGCGGGAGAGCCGGGTGCAGCGCCGCTCGGTCGATACTGTGATACAGCTCCAGCGCTGTGCGCGCGGGCTGCTCTCGCCAATGCAACGCGGTCACCGCGGCCGTGCGCTCCACCTGATGGATATGTGTCGGTTGCTCCATTGTTGGCGCTCGCTGCAACATCCACTCACGGCACCGCTACGCACCCACTCGCATTTTCGTTGCATTACGAGTTCGTGGACGCGCGACTAGAAGGGTTGCCGCTGGCAGGCGAGCGAGCTTCACGCGCCGTGCCCGCTGCGTGCGCTCGTGACCTCACCACGCCGGGGCTTTTTTCGTCACCTCGCAACGCGTTGTGGTTCGGCCGCGGCGGTGCACGTAGGTTACGCTGCGTGTACCGTGTGCGTGCAGAAAGCGCACGCATAGTACTTGAACTGGCGGGAGCATCATTTGGTCGATCACCACGATGCACAACACGTGCAGACCCTACTACGGGTCGACTCACATGTGTACCGGAGCCTACCGAACGAGCGCCGGAGGCGGACTTGGAAGATGACACACCGGCTGACTTCGACGATGAGGATGAACCGCTGCGAGTTCCATATCTCAAGATATTTGAGTCGCCGTGGCCCGGGTACAGGGTAAGTCAGCTGATTTTGTGAGGGTTGATACATTTAATGTTGACAGGCTTAATATAAGTGCCAAATGTATGTGCAGGTGCCAGTGGCGTGTATATGTGATAATGCAAGTGCGCCACTACGACTGGATGCTTGGGGCGGTGCATTAGAGTTAGAGCTGGTGGCGCGTGCGTTAGCGCCGCATGAAGACCACCGGCACGTGCACTTCCATGGTTCATGGAGCCGCGCACCCGCACCACCTTGCGCCTTACGTCGTCGCTTACCACCGCCTGGAGGACGAATTTATCTTACCTACCCTTACAGGTAAGCTCCACTAGAATTTGTATAAGCTCTTTTTTATTCATTACAATCATACAAATTAAGTGTTTCAATCGTTACCATTTCCAACTGTTTCATATTCGCTCTTGCTATTTTTAGGGTTCCGTACCTCAAAAGGAAAAAACGGAACCCTTATAGGATCACTTTGTTGTCCGTCTCTCCGTCTGTGTGTATGTCAAGACTCTTTATCTCGGGAACGCGCAAAGATATCGAGTTGAAATTTAAATATATACGTAAACCTATGAATTCTTGCAGTTGTGTAAACGAAAAGCTTCTCAGTTACCGTATAAAAAAGTTAGAGCCGTTTATGTCGTAAAAAACGCATATTTCAACGCTCACAAAAATCAAAACCTACCGGGTACTTCCCGTTGACATAGAACTATGAAATTTGACGAAGAACATTGTCTCAGAGTACACAATATATAGGAATAAATCTGAAAACTGTACATTTTAATTTAAATCACATAAAAATAGGGCCTCAAAATTCACAAAATATGGGTTCAAAATTCAAAGTGAGTAAATCGTATCATGTATGGTATCATATAAAATAACTTCATTAGCACATGTTAAAACAGGTTTTTCATTATTTTAACAATATGTTTGTACGGAACCTTCGATGTGCGCGCCTGACTCGCACTTGTCCGTTTTTTTTACATCAGGTAATGTATAAAAAATCTTACACAAAATAACGTGAGACTTTTTTTAGCGACAACATAGCATCAGAGTGCGGCGAGACGCCGTTCTTGCTAGCAGCACGAGGCAACCGATCCGTGTATCTGCGCGTATGGGGCGAAGAGATTCAGGCAAGCGCAGGAAGTGACGCGCCTCCTTGTGCTACTGCCAATCGCGTGCTGATATACTCAGCGCATTCTGGAAGACTGGTCCGGGCTGTGTGTCCAGCTACTACCGGCACCGTTGTGCAGGTGTTCACGGATGAGTGGTGGGGGAGAGGAGGTGCGCGTGGTGGAGGCGCACTCTTGGTGGTGTGGGCAGCGCGGGAACCTGGTTCTGCACGCTTCGCCTGGATGGAGGTAAAAGAGCCTTATTTCACCCATATTTCTTATGTGTAGGGTTTCTGAGTTTCCATTTATGGCTGTTGATATTCCATTTATGACTTATGGATTTTTGTTTGTTAACCAGACCCATAATATTGTACTAGTTGGTAACTTGCATTTAGCATGATCCTGCGACTCTAACTAGATAGTCTTGTAGGTGTGTAAAACAGCTATAAGCACTCTCTTTTCAGACCATATCAGTTTTTCAGATACTAATGTACATGACTTATAGTCTCCCGAAAAACGCTGTCTGTAAAAAATAATATATAGATGCTGATGATTATTTTCTGTTTCTCTCTATTCTAGTGTTGTCTGATACGTCTTATTTTTAGTGATGAGACCGCCAGGTGTTTCACTAAACTATAAAATTTTGTCTAGATTATAATATCAGGTGTCATCAGCTCAAATATATTGATTTGAAGATAACGTTTCAAGAGTCCATCGACCAGTCAGATTAAAAAGCCGTTCATCATACCGTTTTTTGTATCAGGTATGGCGCGCACGAGCGGCGGCCGGAGGCGATAACGCCACTGCTGGCTGCTTGCATGCTTGTGGTGCGCTCGGTGCATGCATGGCGGGGGCGCTGTGGTGCGACGGTGGCGCTGACTGCCCGGGCGGGGCGGATGAGGCTGGCGCGTGCGGCGCTGGCGCTCGGCTGTTGGCGGCGCTCGGCGGGAGGGGTGCGGCGTCCGCAGCAGCAG
Organism: Hypomecis punctinalis; assembly: GCA_949316475.1. Taxonomy (NCBI): domain Eukaryota; kingdom Metazoa; phylum Arthropoda; class Insecta; order Lepidoptera; family Geometridae; genus Hypomecis; species Hypomecis punctinalis. The sequence goes on from OX438810.1 coordinate 18,181,925, forward strand.
CGGGAGCGATCGCAGCTCTGCTTGCGTTACTGGCGGCAGCCATATTGCGCCGCCGGCGGTCTCGCGCTGACAAGCGGTTGTTAGGTAACTATCTTAGATTATTTACTTGTCAATAATCAAAGGTAACTATGAACTTTTTGCACATTTATCTTTTTGATCATTTGATTTTAATCTTTTACATCGATATTTTGAAAGAATTAATAGTTTTTACAAAAATAATTTACAGCTTAAATTAACTGTCCATTTATGAGTTTGATTTTAGCTGCGGGTTGACCACTGCTATAAAAGTATTTTTCCTGTAAATTTTGCGTTTTAAAAGTTTAATGTTAGTATCTGTGTATTTATAAGTAAGTCTGTGACATCATTGTTATTTTACTATATTATTCTCATTTCCGCACATTTTGTATTTCCCCCTTGATGAAATCTACAAACTTGACTGTAAACAGTTCTCTTCTGATGTGCTTGGATAAATTGCCGTATCATCGTAACGTAGGTAACTATGTATCAATAATTTCCTTATAATTAGCGTCAGTAAGAAAACAAAATTTGAGATTCCGTTTCTTCTTCTTTGCACTCTCTTATTTAATGCAAGCCAGAGGACATGAACCCTCAAATGCTTTCGTCACTAACGCAAGATATTCCTACTATCATTGACAAAGTACCGTACGGTTATCTGAATTTGAATCAGCACATATTAAAATACATCTTTTGGTTATCAGGTGCGCTGGGTTCCGGACGGCGCCTCACCGAAGAGCTCCTGTACGATGCGTCCCGCGCGTCCAGCGCCGCGTCCTCCTGACGTCGCGAGCGCTCCGTCGAGTACATCCACGTGGACCGAGAGACCACGGTCTGACGGAGCGCGCTAGACATCTGTAGTTTATGGTGCACTTACTTATATTACGGTCTCGTTTGAAAGCGTTCAGTAAGTTTGGTGTTGATTTTGCTGATCCATTACTGGTTTGCTAATGTTTGGTATTGATCAATTAATTGTTAGTGTTTAATTGATCACTACCCCGGCACACTATCTACATAAAGTATTACGATGACTACATTGGTTTGTTTGAAGTGAATTGTTATCTAGTGATCCAATTGATTGTTAGTGCTTAATTGGACGCTGACGCAGTATTACACCGTCAACGCAAACTATGACGATGACTTAAATGAATAGCTGAATAGCTTGTGCTTTCTAACTATTAAAGCTATTCGTGTTTGCTAGCGGCTTTGAAAAATACCAATTAATCCTCATATAAATGTATTTTTTGTGTTTTAAATGTCGACTACAACTAAGTTTCGCTTCGAGAAAACTCGACATTCAAATGTTGATGAATCCTCGATGTGGTCCTGATAATATCAAGTATTGAAATTTTAGAGGCTATAGAGCGAAAGTGTACAGCCGGCCTTATATTATATTAAACAAGTGACTGACAAGCAATTTTAGCTCAGAAATCTTATTGGACGTTTTTAAATAAGGCAATCACATACTGTAACATATTCACAAAGTAGAGTAGCTGTGGTGCGGTGGTGTTCTCTGAGTTGACGTTGGTCGGTCGTGCCGGTCACGGACTATTTTCAAATTTAAAAGTGCTCAAAACGTCGTTTTAATATTTTGTACTGAACCTACAATGTGATGTTTTGTGTCGGTGAACGAAAAAAGCATAGAAACCGAGTGTTAAAGAAGCTAGGCGTAAATTCTGACCCCAGCTCATGAACAAAATTAGGGCTGTATAGGAACTCATCGGCAATTAGTTAAGACGTTCACGTATTTATATTGACAAAACTAGAATTTTTTTTTCGTTGCCTCTTTTAAAATTTTTGGTAGCCGTGTTATTTAAATAAACGTCAAAGAGAATCTTTTTTCTTGTTCATACATCAAATCAAATAAAAATCATCAATTTTTCCTTTGAATTATTATTATGACCTAAAAGGTCATCGACAGTAAATGACATTGGTGCAGATTTGATTCCCTTTGGAGTTATTGGACAGACAATGTGTTAACAGTGCATTATTATTATTATAAGCCGAATCATACAACTTGGCGGTTGTGATGTTAGCTACAAGCTTAACGCAATCCTGGCTGAAGCTCACTTAAGAGATGCGCGAGGGTTGGATTATCCGTAAAATATAGACATCACAGCCTGCAAGCTGTATGTTTTGGCCTATAGTCGATCTTATTGCTGGCGGTTTTGAGTTTAATTTGCAATGTGATGATTACACTGTCGCTGCTACTCAAGCAGCTGATCTCTACAAGGCGTAGACGTATTAGACGACAAATATAACAAATTCATCATTATAACCAACTTTTATTTATTTATTTATTTACAGGCCAACAGCACAAAAAATTACATTAAACTTAATTATACAGATAAGTATATATAGCCAATAACAGGCCTATTCCTAAAATAAGATACATAAAGGAAAGAAAAAACAAGCCGGTTCAACCACTAAATACGTACTTAAAGTTTACAAATATGTATGTAGGTATATATAACAGCAATATAAATTTTATAAATTACACTAAACAACTTAAATCGGCTTTGAGAATTAATATTTATACAAACAGAGTGCAAAAAAAAAGAACAATGCATATGAGAAGAAAAAAAAATATACATAGATGAAAATATGTGTACCTACTGGATATAAAAATCAGTTAAAAATTAATTATAGTACTTCAAAATAATCTATCAGTATGTTGTGTTGAAATTAATTGATCATAACCAACTTTTATCATGAGACTAACTCCAAAATAGTGAAAAAAATCAGTTGTTCCCTTCAAGCAAACATCTACAGAGCCACAATCCATATGTAAAAGTAGTAAAAAATGTCCGAGCTCTGTCATACTTACCTACTTAGGTATATATATTAAATAATTCACATTACCCATTTTCTCGAATCTCGATGTTGGGTCACCTAATTAGTGCTTTTAACCGAGCACTAGCATCGCGCAACGTTGTAGTCGGATTGCAATCACTTTACGACTAACTTAAAAGCCTGCCCACTACTTAGCTTGGCGAAGGTTTTGGCTCGCACACTTTTTTGCATGACTGTGAGTCGATCTATAATTACTTGCTCGATGGTTGTCCCATACATTTTGACGATGAATTTTTTGTCTAATACTGTTGATTTTTCAAGGTTTCGAGGTTGGTTCCATGACTATGATAAGTACATTGATATCCTAGAGTACTTTTGTATTGTCTGTGCTTTAGAGAAATAATCCGTATGAAAGACTTTTATGGCTACGGCACAGTGGGGTCATTTGATTCCCTTGAGCGGTTTCTATGTTTTTCTTTCGTTCACTGTTCCATGTAGATATTACTTTAATTAGAGATTAAATACTCGATAGTAGCGACACGTGGGTGCATTATGCGTTCGAGAGCTCACATCTGTACCTATTGTAAATTTCATCGTATTTATAAATAATTATCGTTGACGAACTATCCCGTCCCTCTTCACCTAAGTTATCATCACTAAATAAATGCGGCTCGAAACGAGACGGATAACCTAAGATTTGTTTTATTTCTGCTTTAGCTTTAGCGATATCACAGACGTATGTGTTGCCACAGTCAGATATGTCGCATATTTATTACCGACTTCAAAAAAGGAGGAGGCACTATGTTCATCTATATGTATTTTTTGTGTATGTTCATCGATATTTTCGCCAATTGTGTATCTACCGATTGAAAAAAAAATCTTTTTTGGTTCGATAGAATATACTTCCAAGGTTTATTTAAATTTTATAGAAATCGGCTTAGCCATTTTTGATAAATCAACAATAATGTACATGCATGGATGTCATCGATTCGTGCAACCAGTATACCAGTTTTGGTATACTAAGCATAACTCTTTATAGCCAAGACATCAAGGGAACTGGAAAATAAATTATTTTTTGTTTGTGATTGACTCGTAAGTATAAATAATATTTAATACATACTCTTACCATGGTATAAAACTCATCATGTAATTTCGTAATCAAGTTTTCTAAAATCTCCAATTAGAAAACCAGCCTTTAATTTTTCATTTTCGGAAATTAGTATGCAATAAATTTTAAGAAGAAATGTACTTGGATCTCTCTATCAGACGCATTTTATATCAGCCTCAGATATTTTACACAAGTAAAAATATGCTGTACTGCGTGTACTGTGGTCCGGTTACAAAACTTTGAAACTTTACACACTTCAGCTAACCTAAAGTTTGATTGTTGTTGTTAAGTTGAACTGACCTGGAAGGCAACTTAAGTTTTTATGCTGTCTACAACCCGATTTGGGTAAGTATAAGGTATTGATTTGCAAAATGCGGGGTTCATGCAGGGTTTTCTAGGAGTATGTGTCGACGTAGGTAGGCACATAATCGTAAACAACTATTAAAAACACAACTCTAAAATTAGAAAAAAAAATGATTTTTGCTCTTCCATACATTTTCTCATGAGTTACTAACCTTTTTTTTTATCAAATATTTAGTTGATTCTATTTCACGTTTTCGGAATTTAGTCTCAGGCAGTCAAATAGTAAAAGTTGTTCATGATGAGTTATGCTTAACTCTAGGTGTTTGTCAGCAATCATGAAAGATAAGCAACGTTAGACACAGTCCACTTTACCATAAAGTCCACTTTACCATAAAGTCCATTTTACCATAAAGTCCACATTACCATAAAGTCCACTTTACCATAAAATATTTAAACACGCTTTAAACACTGTTTAACAGTGCAAGTAGTATTATTGAACATACTTTAAAGCGTGCGTAAAACTTTTGTGGTAAGACGGATAGTCTCCGGATGGGTGACAGCGTGTGGTATTTACATTTGAGCTCTACCGTGGTTCAAATGACACGTTAAATTGTAGGTCCCGGATCTTATAAGCTTAAGTAAATAAGAGTTATAGTCTCGGCCCATACGAACTTATTTACCTCATAAAATCCCCGCACTTTGCAAAGCTTCCTGTATAAAAATGAATTGTGTAAGATTTCTTTAAACAGTTGCTAAGACGGGGTGGTAAGACGGCCGCGGGGTTTCAAACAGCGACGAATAAATATTCTCCAAGGTGCGTCGATGTTTGGAGAATGAATTCACGCGTAATGAAGGCATTACGATTTCAGACGCAAACCGAAACACCGGATCGACTCTGCATAATGTAGAGCCGCTCCACCCTCCAACCAGACTCACACCTAAAGATTTACAAGATAGAGCTGAAAATTGAGCGAAGTAAGCGCGTACCAGTTATCGAACGGGCCGATAAAAGTAAGCGAATACTCGGGAGCGGCGAGTTTCTCACGCCCGCCTGAATTACAACGAAAATTACTCGACCTGAACAAAAGGTAAACTTTCCGCAATTTCGATTCAAACATTGTATTATTCATGATAATTTACGGACAACGAGACGGTGAACGTAGACTGGCTCTATAGTACGGTTCAAAACACTAAATGGAAATACGAGGTTTGTAAATTTCGGAACGTAGTGTAAAAGTGTATCGCCGTAGTACTACATCGTAAAAGAAGTATCCCAAAAGTGTATTATGTCTGAGGTTACATAGTACTACTACAAGGTAAAAGAATTGTATACAAATAGCATCTTGGTTACAAAGTACCCGCAATAACGTAAAAGCGAGTTGGATAATATTTGGATACGGTATCCAAATAGTTTCCACCTAGCTGATCCGGCGAACTTCGTTTCACATAATATGTTTATAAATTATAGCCTTTATGTTATTATGTATCTCAATCCGTTCAGTAGATTTTTGCAAGAAAGAGTAACATACATCCATACATACAAACTTTAGCGTTTATAATATCAGTAGGATACTTTAATATTTTACTTGTAAATCAAAAATCTACAAACACAAGAAATCTGTAGAAAAGTGAAAATACAATAAAAGATTACTTATTCAGCATTTACATAAAATCTAAGGAGAAATGGGTCTATGGCATTCTTGAATGGAAACCGTATCAATGACTAATGAAGTCCAGACCTTTGTCTCCAATATTGTGTTAATTTTTTTCTGAAAAAGAAAAAACATCTTAAAATAGATTTCCGTGGAGAAACGTTATTCATAGCCTATAAAGCTTTCTAGATGAAAGAAATGCGTAGGTCGTAGAGGTACGTAGATGAAGGAATTTCGTAGGCCGTACAGATTCGTAGATGGAAGTTATTTGTAGGCCGTAGAGTTCAGTAGGTAAAGAAGCTTCGTAGGACGTTGATTTTTGTAGACGAATAAAATTCGTAGGTCGTAGAAATCTGTAGATAAAGTAATTTCGTAGACCGTTGAGATCCTTAGATGTCAGAAACATCGTAGGCCGTAAATATCTGTAGATGTAATAATCTTAAAGGCCGTAGAGATCCGTAATGTAAGAAACATCGTAGGCCATAGAGATCCGTAGACGTAAGAAACTTCATAGGCCGTAGAGATCCGTAGATGTAAGAAACTTCGTAGACCGTACAGATCCTTAGATGTAAGAAAGTTCGTAGGCCGTAGAGATCCGTAGATGTAAGAAAGTTCGTAGGCCGTAGAGATCCATAGATGAAATAAACTTCATAGGCATTAGATATCCGTAGACGAATAAAATTTATAGGCTGTAAATATACATAGACGAAATAAATTTGTTGGCCGTAGAGGTCCGTGGACGAATGAAATTCGTAGACCTTCGAGATCAGTAGATGAATTAAATTCATAGGCTGTAGAGATCCATAGGCAAATGAAATTCGTAGGGCTTAGAGATTCCTAGACATATGAAATTCGTAACCCGTAGAGATCTGTAAACGAATGAAATTCGTAGGCCGTAGAGATCCGTAGACAATCGATATTCGTAGGCCGTAGAGATCTGTAGATAATCAAAATTCGCAGGTCGTAGAGATCTGTAGATAATAAAAATTCGCAGGCCATAGAGATCTGTAGATAATAAAAATTCGCAGGCCGTAGAGATCTGTAGACGAATAAAATTCGTAGGCCGTAGAAAACCGTAGACTATTGAAATTCGTAGGCCGTAGAGATCCGTAGACAATCGAAATTCGTAGGCCGTAGAGATCTGTAGATACTAAAAATTCGCAGGCCGTAGAGATCTGTAGATAATAAAAATTCGTAGGCCGTAGAGATTTGTAAAATAATGAAATTCGGAAGCCGTGGAGGTCTGTAACATTTGAGAACATTTTATCTTCATAAGAGGTTAAAGTTAAATCATCTGCAGAGGAAAGATATGAATAAAAACTAAAAGGTTGGTTAATACTGTATTATATTTAAAAAAAATATTAGACAACTATTTAGAAGCAGATACAATAGGAAAAACATTTTAAAAATTTATTGTACTAGTTCGTATTACAGAGAATGAGACTTGCGGCGTTTCCAGCAAATAAATTATATCGCAAGTATTTTTCCGCCTGCTAGCAATTCCGAGGAACGATAAATAAACCATCGACGGAATATCCGTTTATTCAGCTGTTGAACGCGCTTTGTTATCGAAAGCGATATAAATTAAAATGCAGGGCATGAGTAATGGCACCTCGCACCCTCTAGACCACCCCCCTACACCCCCTACCTTTGGGAGAGTAGGTACAGTACCTAGCAAAGAAACAGCAATTGTTATTGAATACTAGCGGCCCGTCTAAGCTTCACCCATATACGATTGTTATAGCTGCCAAACCTTTTGTTGAAACACTCTAAAACATAGTGGAAACCGCATTCGAATCTGTTGTATAGCTTGAAAAATATACGCGGATACAAAGACGGGAAAACAGACACACATAAAGAGCGACTTTGCTTTATAATATGTAGTATAACGTGTCTGACTTATATAACGACTCTTATATAACGTCTCTGACTTATATTATTGTCAGAGGAATAACTGACAAACATATAAAAAAAATTTGTAATGGCTCTAATGGGGAGAAAGCTCTTTGTACCTCCCCTTAGGCTTAAAACCTCATAAATTTTTAGGTCAGCGATGGTTCAATGGTAATTACACTTGCGTTACAATCGTGAGGTCGTAAGTTTAAATCCCGGTCCCGTACCAATGAGCTATTTAGAACTTTATAAGCGTATTATCAAACCACTGGCTTTTTGGTGAAGGAAAACATTGTGTGGCAACCTGCAAACGTCCTAAGAAGAAATTCGATAGCATATGTGAAACCACCAAGCTGTACTGGGCCAGCGTGGTGGATATAACCCAATCATCTTTCGTGGATATATGCTTATTTTCAGCACTGGATTATTTAAAACTAGCGACCCGCCCCGGTTTCGCACAGGTGTATTATACATATACTTAAACCTTCCTGTTGATTTAATTACACTCTATAAATTTTAACTTGATCTCTGCGACAGCTGTCAGAAAAATCACGCCTATGAAGTCCTGAATTTCTTAATAGTACAGACAGTACCTGTCAATGTCATACTTTATGGGCATGCCGATTAGTGATGGGCGACGAATGATCGTGATCACAGAGTTTTAGATAGAGTTTTATTTAAAATATCGATAGTTTATACAAACGATATTTTAAACAAAACTTAATTTATCATTAATTTTATTGTATATTTTAATATCATAACATTATTTACATGTGTAATTAAATTAAACCCAATTATATGTTACATTAGGATCGATAATAGTGAAAAACGTCGATAAATACTACCGTTACATTATTATGAGTATTTAATTAATATCATAATCATAACATTATTTACATGTGTACATACTTGATCTTAAATAATAGTAAGTAAATAAAATCCAGTTTCTCACCTTTAACTACTCATTCGATTTCATTACAACATTGTTTGAAAATCAATTTTTTCCACCACTATCTCAACTCTAAAAATGTCAATGTCACTGTCGCAGAGATCAAGTTAAATTTTATAAAGTATAATTATATCTTTTAAAAAAACTGCATCAAAATCCGTTGCGTAGTTTTAAAGATATAAGCATACAAGGGGACAGACAGCGGGAAGTGACTTTGTTTTATACTATGTAAATAAATAAATAAATAAAAGACTGACAGCACAGTAAAGACATTGACAGATTTCTCTTTTCTTTTTCTTTCTGACTGTTTTTCTAGTCACTCACAGAATCTCGCCTTCACGTCTGTACGGAACCCTCAGTGTGAGAATCTAACACACACTTAACCAGATGTTCGTTTGATTGTTTTTGTCTTTACAATGGTTTCTGTGAATCATTCCGCTCATGGTAAACAATAATTGTTGTTGTTTCTATACCCGCGAATCCTCCCGGCGAACATCTACCCCCCGAGGTAAGGGGAGGCCTGCAGGGTAAAAGGTTCCTATGTAAAGCTATATCTATGTATGGAGGTACGGTTCTCAGGTTGAGGAGTTCCTCGTGGACGAAGTGCTTTCGCACAACTAGTTGGACATTCAAAATACGTATTTCTAATGGCATAACTACGTCCAACTAAGCACAACTATGTACAATAGGTTTTTTTAATTTCCTAGACTGGTGTGCATTTGACGTTCTTATGTTGACCTTCATCCACACATTCATCAGCTGTAGGACGTGTACTGTTGAATATAAGTCTCCCCTGTAGATTTCCAATAAGGCCGGGGTTGGAAGCGGCCTGCGTCCAGCGTGTTCCTGAGGTCTTAACTGTATCGTCAGTCTTAGTCGGTTGACGTCCTGCGCTGCGCTTACTGGTGAGCGGTCTCCATTTTTCGAACTATGTGCCCTGCTCACTACCATTTTAACTTGCATAAAAAGAAGTAAGTGGTCGTAGCTTTGACATTTAACAACCTATTCCTTCCAACATCTATTGATTCTAACCTAAACTACATCGTTCTTGTTCGCTCTAATCTAGAGAAAAAGTCAAGTATATTTAAGCAGGAAAAAGTAATGTCCTACGAAATTAATTACGGTAAGCTCCGGGGGGAAAATTGACGCAAAAAAGCTAACCGACGGAAATAGATGAAGCCTGCACTCTACATTGAAGTACTATGGTTTCGGAAAACATAATAAGTTCAGCAAGTTCAGCAATATTCACTTTTTCAATAGAGAAATTCATTATCATTATCGTCATATTAGACATAGCTTACTATATTGCTGCTGGACATAGGCCTCCGCTATGAATTTCAAATAATAATAACTGAAAACGGCTTTTATCCAGCGTGTTTCTGCTGTTTTGATTTGATCGTCGGTTCGACTTTGTCCTTAGACTTTCTACGCTGCGATACGCGATCTTTAATCGCCCTCCTGTTATGCAAACTATGTACCCTGTAAGTACTTTAAGTACTAATACTAAGTACTATAATGAAATATATGTGACCGAGTATTCAATTCAATGACCCAAGCGTATATTGTTCATTTTATAAGCAGGGACTACCGTACTTCGGATCATACGTTGATTTATAGGCTTTGGTTTTTAAAACCGTTTCGCAATGTCACAGGCTTTCAAGCTACTTAACAAGTATAGCTACCTACGAGTACTACCCGCCTAAATTAACTTTTAGTCTTATTGTGGGGGCAGTTAGGCATGTAGGTAATGAGCTTTCTAGGAAAGGCCGTGTCCCTTTGACCCCTACTAGCTAAGCTAATTTTTAAAGCCAAGGTCCGTTTGCCTAATTTGCGGGCCACATCATCCAAAACCTTAATTAAATGTAAGTATTAGGTGGGTACTTGAAATTACGCGACATAAAGCAGAAACAGTGCGGGCTGTCGTCTCGTTGACGCAAAGATAAACAGAGCCCGTCACATAGGAAATGATTTAGTTAATCGCGGGCCGCTGTCCCTCGCCGCATGAGGGCGCCACCCTACTGCGGGACAGGTACGAACTTAGGTGTGTCCTTATTTCCTTACTAATATTTTAAACCTGAAAGTGTGTTTGTTGGTTTGTTCCTCTTTCACGCAGAAAATGAGCAACGAATTGGCTTGATCTTTACTTAACACTTTACTTACTTAAGACAAAAATCAAAATATGTCGCGGACGGAGTCACGAGGGAAAGCTTATGTAAATTTTTAAACACTGAAGGAACGTTGTCCGTTATTCAGTGAATGAAAGAGAAGCAGCTTCAACTTGAAAATGAAGCTTTCCTAAATCAATCAAAATCAAAATTTGCTTTATTCTTTGTAGGTACATATGGAAATGCGCTTAGAATCGTTCCTTAACGAAGGTTTTCGATAACATAATTACTATCCTGAATTCAGGATAATTCAAGATTAAAGAATGAATGACTCATCATCATTATGCTCGTCGTAGGACGTAAACTTCAGTATTTTTAACAGATTTTCAATGAAGACCACTCAACTCAACCAATGATTTTCATAATAAAATCAATTAATAGTAAGTAGTAGTATTTAATAGTAAAATCAATAAATAAGTGATAGGAACTGGCTATAATTTTCTCGACATGATTCCAATATTTATTGCATAAATATTTTAGAAGGTAATTTAACCAAATTGTCTACTTCACAAAATGAGTTATTACGTTTGTTGCCTTGTTTCAAATGAAGTAACAGAAGGAAGGGACTGTTTCTTTTAACCTGAAGAATAACTTAATGGTTGTAAGTCAGGTTAAAAGAAACAGTCTTTTCCATTCGTTACTTCATTTGAAGAAACTGTTGATTAAATCAACAAAATCAGATTGTTTGTATAATTTAAATTGTTTAAATCGCAAAGCAGGTACACGAGTAAGCTGTTAATAAATATAATACCTAATTAGCATCTTTGGATTTTGTTCTATCTTAATATTGGTAGCGTTGGTTACTAAGTTTTTGGTATTTAAATTTTGGTCTGATTTAAAGTAAAGCTCGAATAATTTAATACCGTATTATTTTCAGGTATCGGGGCTTTTGTTTTCTGAGGCATCAATAATGTGACCATACTTTTTAGTCTATGATGTGACTATGATTTTATATGGTTGATAAAATCAGTTCAACTGTGGATTCAGTAATTGTAACTTAACAGCTAGGGCCTTGATGGTAGAGCAAAATCCAAACTTCGCTTTTTTGCCAATAATTTCATCTCACGACATAATTATGTAGATGGACAATAATTGATCTTGCTCCACACATTTCTACATGAATGTCCTAGTTTCCAGGTTGCAACATAGTTATTAAGCTCATCATCATACCTAAATCGTGATTTGTTTAGACACAATATTAGGATGGTAAAAAGTACAGTAAAATGATTTTCGTAACAAAAAAAAAACGCAATATGATTAAATACATCACAAAAATAATAATCTTGAACTAAACTTTTCTCTTGAGTCTCCAATTTTTGGGGCCCAACATTATGTTTTATAGTTCTTATCTTCTGAGGCCCCCGTGATTTTTTTCTCTAAATTTGACCCTGTTTTGGTGCCACCCGGGTATGGCTACCCTTTGTTGTGCCTCTTGTAATCTAAAATTTTAAATATTAGTGTGTCAGCCGCACATCTCAAACAATAGTATACTGTGGACATGTAGTCAAAAATCAAAATGTTTCTAGAAAAGGGGCAGTAAATCTTCTTCTTGAAGCACGTAATTCTTTGCGTTAGGTATAAAAATCAAGTTATAAATGCTATTATGTCTGTCCACACTGATGCAAAAAATGCTGTGGATATATAGTAAAAATAATCTTGCATCGAACTTTTTTGCATTATCGGGACCATAGTTTGTAGAGACCCAAATTGTATTACTAACCTCCTATCTTCTGAGGCCATCGTGATTTAATTTGCCTTAATTTGACCCTGTCTCGGGTGCCGCCCGCGTATGGCTGCCCTTTGAAGTGCCCTCTCGCAATCTAAACATCAGTGTGTGTCAGCCGCACATCTCAAACAATAGTATCCTGTGGACATTAAGCCAAACTCATTCTGGCATACGGGCACCGAACCTGCTGGAGCATGTGGCTTTTGCTTGTCAAATGAGTACTCGTGTAAAATATAATTATTTGTGACCTCGTGAACTAGAGTAGAAATTAATTTAGAAGATACCAATATTTGAAGTATCTTATCCTACCATCCAGACTTATTTCAACTTCAAAAAGATGATAAAAGCATCTTTTTGAAGTTGAAATAAGTCTGGCTGGTAATGTATCATAATATTTTCCATTTTTTCAATTTATACTATCATAATTTTTTTTTGAAGTACTACACTTTTAATTTATTCAAATTTTTTATTGTTTGGAAAACTAAGCCAGTATCAATGATAATTATGATCGTATTAAATGCTCAAATCAAATAAGAAGATTAAATGATCGCAATTCATTTTCTTAAAAAAAAACCAATGGGCCAAACTAAAAGAACCCGTTTAATAAATACTTATTTCATTCATTTTCAGTTATTTATAGCTAAAAAAGATTAGAATTTTTTGTAATAAATAGCATGACCGACTTCACCCGTGTACAGAATTCGCGAATATTTCGCACGGATTGATGTAGAATTTTTCACATTATTGTCGATTTATCAAAAATGGCTCAGCTGATTTTGATAAAATTTATATTAGAAGTATATTCTTTTCAATAAAAAAAAAATATTGAAATCGTACTACTACGAAAAATGTTATGCGTGGTTATATTTATAAAAAATATATACTCGTCGAATTGAGTACCTCCTCCGGTAGTTCATCGGTCAAAAAATAGAAAACTTATTTGGATAAAGCAGATCAAAGGCACGTAAAATTAATCGTCAAAATATCCTATCAAATAATTAAAATTGGTTTCTGCCAGCTCTCAGAATCTTATTAAAAAGATATTAAGCGTCCGAAGATTTTAAGCTCCGAACCAGATTGGTTTTCACAAGTTAAATATAATATTATATTGAGTACAAATCAGTGGGCGCAAATCGTAAGATAGTAAATTGTTCTAATATTAGATTCTCAAACCAACGCCAGCTTTCCTCAAGACGTGATTTTAGTGAAGCTGTAAAGCTCTAGCCACATTTTCACGGTGAGACACTGTGAAACGGTACGTTGTAGTGCCGTGGTACATTTTGGCGGAAAATCTTTGCAAAAAAGTTAACATAATACTTTAAAATTAAGTACCGCTTGTTCAGATGCACCCAGGTCAATACAACATAGTACTGATAACATTGTTCCATTTTAATATTCTAATACATTCTAGATCCAACTTTTTAATTGTTTATCTAGCCTTTTCAAAGCTTATCCCATGAAAAAATACTTATTTGATGTTTCATTAATGTGCCGGCCGCCGCAATAACCTAAGAGTGAATTTGAACGAGGACAATAACTTAACTGAGATCTTAGTGATCTCAGATGAGAGGAGTAAAAAACTTAGTTCATACTTGATTATCTTAAACTAGGTAACCGTATTGCATACCAGTGTATTATTATTGATTTGGTGCCTATAAATCTGCGTTCTACGTGGTGTAGCGTAAATTTGGCCGAAATTTACATGTTATAATTTATTAACGTGTCGTTTCGCGTTGCGGCCGTGAGTGTGAGATAATGAGTCATGTGTGTTGCACAGGTCTATACTGCACGCAACGTGCCATTTCACAGTGTTACGGTATCACCGTAAAAAGGAGCAAATTTGACTGAGGCCTATCCCGGCACGTCCCGGCAACACAGAGTTCCCACTCTGTCAAAGCGCCATCGCGCTGATTACGTCTTTCAATCACTTGCATCATACATGTAGATGTAGAAACAATAAAGTACCTGCTGCTGTACATATCTGCCAAAAACTAGCTGCGACACGTCGTACTATTTCGCGGTGACATGTGAATATGATGTATTGATAATATATGTACGCAACATGCCGTTTCACGTTTTCGCCGTGAAAATGAGCAACACGAAGCGGGAGCGCCGTCGCGCTGATTACACCATTCATTGACTTGCATCATACATCTAGATGTAGAAACAATAAAGTAACTGCTGCAGTATAGATCTGCCAAAAACTAGCTGCGACTCGTCGTACCATTCCGCGGTGACACGTGAATATGATGCATAAATATGCATCATATGTACGCAACATGTCGTTTCACGGCGTCTCAGTGAAAATGAGCAAATATGACCGAGGCCTATCCCGGTGCGTCCCGAGCAACACGGAGCGGGAGCGCCGTCGCGCTGATTACGGCCTCCAATTACTTGCGTCTGGAAACGCCGCCCGCTCCCCGATATGAAAGGATCAAGATTTAATTTAAAACAACCTTTTTACTCGCTGTTGTAATTAAGTTTGAAATTAGGCAGGTTCAGGGAGCCCTGCCTCGTTTGATGTATAATTTAGGGCGTTTCTTTGACGTGTGATACGGTGTAAGTCAGGTTTGTGGGTTGAAATTGTATGCGCTTAGGCTTAGGTCGTCTTCAGCTTCAGTTATTTTAATTTTCCAGCTGGCTTTAAATATATTTTCAACCGACTTCAAAAAGAAGGTTCTCAATTACTCTATATGTTTTTGTATGGGTATTACCATGCCAATTATGAAAGGATATTGATATTTTGTTTGTTTTTTGTCACACTTCAGTACCTGAGTTGTTTTTAAAAAAACAAATAAAATATAAAAAATTACTGCGTCGATGATCCATGTGAACTATTCGAATTCTGTTCACAGTTAAAGTTGGTAATGCTATTTTTGTCGAAAAATAATATAATTATTACATAGACATTTCATATTATCAGCCGTGCCAGCCATAGCGCATCCACTGTTGAACATATGTTTCTATGATACTTCATTAATTGATTCTGAATAAGACCTGTTGAAAGCCTTTATAAAACACTTCTTAAACGATACGCTTGCACAGAAGACCAATTCTATCATTTCTGGCAAAGGAAGAAAATGTCTTACAGAACTTTTCCAGAAGATTTATTATTCTGTCGTCAATTTTCATTTGAGGGATAGAAATAATCCGTCTCAGTTGGGCCCGACTCGATAAGAGATGTGAAATATGGTTAAACTGATTTAGGCGTAGAACGCACTGGCAGAGTGCCGTGTCCGAAGAATGCTTCCACTGTAGATTTTTCATTGGTTTTCAATTTATGCACTGTGTGTGATCTAAGATTAAGACGTTTTTTTCGAAACGGTGTTAATTACATTTATTATTGTGACGAAGTAGGCCACGGTAATGACGGCGAGTTGTTTACACCTAAGTGCGAGATTTATGGTTTGAGAACAATAGGGAATTCTCGAACTTTTAAGTTTTTCACTTGTTAAGACAATAGCGTTTATTAGATCGAGCAATGTATTGAATTTTCTCGTAGGTTCAAGACTGTACGTAATAACGGATATAAATACGCCGACCGACCCTTGGGGACCAGTTATCGTGTTTATACCGGAGCGAAAACATCTCGTGTTCAAGTGTGGTACCAGTGATTGTGAAGTATTTGTGCGGACCAGTTGTGTCGTGTGATTTGTGATTTTGTGCAATAAAGTGCAAAGTGATTAATCGGCGTTTTAACTGATTATCCAAGAACCCATCTCGTAACATTTTTATAAAAAAAAAATCATTTTGGGCAATTCGGAAAACGACTAATCCATCTAGTTAGTCAACAAATAGAACTTTAAAAGACTGCGCAAACGCGCACCCTGATGGTCAGTATGTTCATACCAGAGATAGCCAAACATGGAACCAGCATTCCAATATAAAATTGCAACTCGGTATTAGCACAACTGGCACACGGGAGAGGAGGCCTATACACAGCAGTGGGTTGATACAGAATGATGATGATTGGCGAAATGTATATAGTTACCGCCGTAGTAAAAATTGTTCCTAATTATAATTACCTACCTATAGTTTCAATCACCGCAGTATTAGCAGCAGTAGTACAGTAGAAGTAGTAGTACATACACTCTTTCTACATAACTGAATATAGAGGTGGTCAACATGGTGGTCAAGTAGTAATGTCACTCGCCCTAGAGTCGTGAGGTCGTGGGTTCAAATCCCGGTCCCATAATAATGAATTCCTTGGTAGTAATGTACGGAATTTCACATTAATACCTTTTCGGTGAAGAAAAACATCGTGAGGCAACCTGCACACGTCCGTAGAAGAAATGCGATGGCGTATGTGAATCCGCACCGCACTGAGCCAGCGTGGTGGAAATTACCCAATCACCCTTCGTGGGTAGGCTTACGACCTGCAGTAGACTATTAAAAAGGCTGATACAGAGCTAGTATTATCAGAATGAACACTGGTCAGTGTTGACCTTGAGCTGAAACAGATAATATTGCTTGAACCCAGAACTCAGTGCTCTACCAGTGTGGTAGACGCCTTAGACAGGCATTGTGCACAAACGAGGCCAGATGGCAGGCTCGCGGGTCTTGTCGCGATAACATGGTGAGGAATGAGCCAGATTGGTGACTTTTCAAATGCTGATGCAGTTCTTTTGGGCAATTTACAATGACTAATGTGGGGAGCGGCCCTATTCTTGATTTAGTTCTCTTATGTCAGATGTGCTAAAGGTTGATTTATACTTACACGATTTTACATGGTAATTCACGGTAATGGTCAGAATAATGTAACGGGCGGTAAAATATCACAAATTTAGATCCTACCCTAAATAAGTGCTATGAACACATGAAATTGACGTATGTTACTCATATAATATTTAAATAAGCTTATCGATAAATATCTATCGATTTTAACCATTAAGTTGTGTATAATAGAGTATTACTAGGAGGTTTTAAGAGATCTTGTTATAGTATCTACTCACGTAGTATTTAAGTTTATGGTGTAAATACGTATTTTTTACGCTTTCGATGAAAAACTAAATAAAACGTTTATGAACGTTTATGTACCGTGTATTTAGTATTTGTACTTATGTAACAGGTATTAATTAGTTACGCATCCTTTTAAGAAAGTAGATCATAATTCCTACCCATCTACTTGTCATGTTTCTGTTTTCCTTTAACATTTACCACATTTTATAGGCCGCGCCACACAAGTTGGCGGATGTGAAGTAAGCCACAAGCTGCGCAATATCAAATCCTGACTGAAGCTCTCATAAAGCCGCACGTTGATTGGCTATTACGCAACTTGTAGCTTACTTCACATCCGCCAACTTGTGTGGCGCGGCCTATAAAATGTGGTAAAGTAAAGGTTAAAGGAAAACAAAAACATGACAAGTTGATGAGTAGGAATTATTATCTTCTTTCTTAAAAGGATGCGTAAGTAATTAATACCTGTTACATAAGTACAAATATACACGGTACATAAACGTTCATAAACGTTTTATATAGTTTTTCATCGAAAGCGTAAAAAAAATACGTATTTACGCCATAAACTTAAATACTACGTGAGTAGATACTGGGAAGACATAATAACACGGCAGTCATTCAATATGTAATAACATGGAGGAGCATAAAGCTCGCATTTAATGAATTTCCCATTGATCCCTCAAAAATGAGTAAACATTATGTAAATCCCGCGTCCGGATTACGGGCGGCGCCGGGTGGATCACGTAGTCTCGCCATATGTAGGATCATAGTACCATAGATATCTAGAGAGCCTTATCTCTAACGCGTGTTTCTTATACAGACTGTTGGTTTACAAAGACTCAGATACTCTTCATTATAAACAATTTTTACTATGAAAACACATGGTTTTATTTAAAAATTAATTATAATGAACTCGATCTCGACATCAGATTTCTTTTTTCGCGTAAAAACGCGCTTGAATATTTTTGACGGAGTTTGAGGCGTTCGTACGACGAACCTATTAATTTGAAGAAAAAAAATATCGAGACTTAAATTGTTGGAAATTTTGTCTTATTTAATTTTATAGAAGATGTTTTACCGTGAAATGAGTAGCAAAAGAGATATAGTTAAGAAACTGCAATAAGACGCCATTTTTCCAATAATGGTAGCGTGCGCGGCTAAAATAAGAGGTGGCAAAGTTGATATTCAAAAAGATCATATTATAATCTTCAAAATAGCCCATTTCAAAAACACCCGGGAAACTTTTCAGCTAAGCGATTTTTTTTAAACATATGACTTGATAAGTACTATAGCCTAGCTTATAGCCTAGATTGACTGCCTCGATGGCTCAGTGGTTAGTGACCCTAACTTCTTGGTCAAAGAGGCGTGGGTTCGATTCCCATGCAGGGCTAATATTTATGTGATGAACATAAGTGTTTGCTCTGTGTCTGGGTGTTATTTAGTTACTATCTATATAAGTACGAATTTAAAAAAATAAGTATATGTAGTATACCAGTCTCTGGCAGCCATATTATCAGAACAAATAAAAGCGGCAGATTTTGGCGATGTAATGCAAACGCAAGACGCTAATAAAGCAGCATCGACTTTAGTTAATAAAATTAAGGAAATAATCAAATCTAATACTAGTCATTTCAAAATATCTCATAGAAAGACCATAAAAAAGCCATGGATAACTCAGGGTGTCCTCCGTTGTATACGTAATCGGGATAAAATGCACCTACAATTGAAGGAAACACCAAATAATAAAATCTTAAAGAAAACTTACTCACGATACAGAAACTTTTGTACAAATTTACTGAAAAATTTAAAAATTACACACCACAAAAACGAACTTGAGACAAACAAAAATAATATTAAAAAGACCTGGGATGTAATTCGAACCGTTACCTATACAGTAAAACAAAAAACAAGTAATGACTCACTTCTTAAATTAAAAAATAGTTCACTGGACTCTGTAAATGAGGTCAATAGGTACTTCGCTAATATTGGGAAAACACTTGCTGATAGGTTTTCTACCAACAATGCCAATAATGTGACTTCTAAAAATACAAGTGAACTACTGACATCTCAATGTAATTCTATAGGTTTGTTAGATACTGATGAAGAAGAAATCTATCATCTCATAACTGGGCTAAAAAATGATTGCGCTGCCGGGGAAGATTGTATTTCTACTAAGGTCATTAAACAGTCTGTGTCAGTCATGGTTCCTGTCATAACTCACGTTTGCAATTTAAGTCTGTCTACAGGAGTTTTTCCTACTGTTTTCAAGACTGCGGTTATTACTCCTATTCACAAGAGTGGCAGTAGAGACCGTGTCGAAAACTATAGACCAATTTCGATTTTGCCAGTCATGTCAAAAATTTTGGAAAAAATCATGAACAGACGACTAACATCATTCTTAGAAAAATATAATATCCTGTCACCTAATCAATTTGGCTTCAGAACAGGTAAATCCACTGAAAACGCCGTTTCGGAACTAACGAAATTTATTGGAAAGGAACTTAATAGTGGTAATAAAGTCCTGGGAATTTTTCTCGATTTGGCCAAGGCCTTCGACACGGTCTCTATACCTAAACTCGTGAAAAAGCTTGAGCAGATAGGGATTCGAGGTACTGCCTTACTGCTTTTTGAGAGTTACCTAAAAGGAAGAACTCAAAGAGTTAGAATAGGAGATACTGTGAGTGCAGTGAACGAAATTATTTACGGTGTTCCGCAAGGAAGTGTCCTAGGCCCGAGCCTCTTTCTAATTTATGTTAACGATCTGTGTAATAAATTGCTCTTAAATGGAAAAATATTTTCGTACGCAGATGACACAGCGTTAATTTTTGTTGGAAAGAACTGGGATGAGGCTCGGGCATATGCTGAACAGGGACTTACAGTAGTGACTCATTGGCTACAAGCAAATACACTGACCCTAAACGTTGAAAAAACTAAATATATTAACTTTACATATTCACGACGAAAAATTCCAAATTTCAATGTAACTATTCACGTAAATTGCATGGATACAGACTGCAACTGTCAAAAACTGGTAGAAGTATCTAATATCAAATACTTAGGGGTACTTATTGATCGACACTTAACATGGCAACCTCATATTCTGGCACTCAGTAAGAGAGTACGAAAATTAATTTATGTTTTCAAACATTTACGAGACGTGGCAGATAAAAAACTGATATTAGACGTATATAATACACTCTGTAGATCTATAATAACTTACTGTAACACATCTTGGGGAGGCGCATGCAAGACACACATGATGGTTCTGGAACGGGCTCAGCGAGCCGTCTTGAAAGTGGCGCTAAATAAACCCTTTCTTTTTCCTACTAAGGAACTGTATAAAGAATGTCGAGTCCTATCAGTACGTCAGGTGCATATATCGGCATTTGTATTGTCTCATCAAAAACTATCAATACTGCCCGAAATACAGAATAGCAGTAACAAAAGAAGGAAAGACAAAGTTTTCAAAATACCTTATTCTAGAACAACCTCAGCTCAACACGATCAATCTTTTTTAGGCCCTTACTTGTATAATAAGGCCTGTCGAGTCATCTGCAATTTACTTGAACTCAACAATAGAGAGGCTAAACTAGCTGTCTACAACTGGCTATGTAATTTGGGTTATGAGGAAACTGAAAGTTTACTTACAATCACTAAATAAACAGAATTATATTTATTTATTTATTTTAATGCGATAACTACCTTACAATTCAATCACAGACTTATTTTGTACAATTTAAATTTTCTATCTAATGGTGGTATTTTTATATTAAGTAGGTATATTTAATGTATTTTATATTATATAAAATCATTTATAATTGTAATTTAACTAATTTATAATATTTAATGTAATTTTCTATGTTGATAAACGATACTTTGAAGGGAATGCAGTTACCTACGACACAAGTATTACTTAGTGTAGGTGCTGCAGAACATTTTCGTGTAATTTAATTTATTGGAAAATAAATAATTTATTATTATTATTACAGGCTTTGCTTAGTTTGGGGTCAGAGGCCGTGTGTAAAATGTCCCAAAATATTAATTTATTTATAGAGAGTTTTGAACGAAATTAGACCCTCGCTAGATTGACGCGACATGTCCCATCTCGCGAGATCTATACTGCGGATCATTTAACCGACGGAAATTGATCCTGAGTGGATTGAAACTCCCCTCTCCCCGCTACCTACCCCCCATCTCCTGCCACCAACAGCTCAGTGCAACGGGAAATTATGTACAGGCTAGGTTTGTCTGATTCTTACGATGTTTAGTCACCAATGTTTTCATACGGTCAACTGTAAGTGGGTACTTAACTAGAGTTTACAACCCACGAAAATAAATTTTAATGGATTGGCAAGTTGAAATAAATAAATAAATAAATATTTGGGACATCTTACACAAGGCCTCTAACCCCAAACTAAGCAAAGCTTGTGATATGGCTGCCAGAGACTGATATACTACATATATATTTTTAAATACATACTTATATAGATAGTAACTAAATAACACCTAGACACAGAGCAAACACCTATGTTCATCACATAAATGTTTGCCTTGGGTGGGGATCGAACCCACGCCTCTTTGACCTAGAAGTTAGGGTCACTAACCACTGAGGCAGTGGACTGGCCACGTATCACGGGGAACTGATGGCCGACGGGGTCGAAAAGTTCTCGAGTGGAGACCAGCGTAGAAGGTCCATCAACAAGGTGTATGGATGACTACATTAAACCGCTTAATCGTGCTGGAGACAAGCCTCTACCAACCAGTTTTAGGCATTGGAGATCTATGTGGGAAGTATGTCCAGCAGAGGAAGTTCGATGGCTGATTGATGGATGGAATATAGGTACACTTCATAAATATTTTATTGTTATTTTATACTGTTGGGCAAAAGCCTCCCGGCTTTTCCAGTTTTGCGGTTTTGTGAAGTTCATCGCGCCATCTCTTTCGGGGCATGTCTAGTGGCCGTATTGACTAAATTTTGGTGATTTTGGCTCAGAGCTTTTGACCCTTACTGCGGAATCAGAGAGGCGTGGGTTTGATTCCCACTCAGGGCAAGTTTTTATGTGATAAACATAGGCGTGTGCTCTGTGTCTAGGTGTTATTTAGGTATAATCTATATAAGTATGTATTTATAAATAAGTTTATGTAGTATATCTGTCTCTGGCAGCCATATGACAAGCTTTGGTTAGTTTGGTGTCAGAGACCGTGTTTGAGATGCCCCCTAATATTTATTTATTTATATTATGTTCCACTTGAGTTGTAAATCACATACAGGAAGTACTTGCGCTTATTTTGTATTACTGTCTGAAATTATATGTATTAGAAATTTCAACCTTATTTAATTAGACAGAAAGACTTAGTAAGACAGAACTGATCATTGCTAGGCTATACAATCTCTGTTAAGCCTATGATATAGATAGATAGATAGATAGATAAATTCTTTATTGCCACACCAAAACTTAAGTAAACTAGGAAAACTTAGACTAGGAACCTATAGTAAGTGTTACAATCGGCGGCCTTATCGCAAAAAAGCAATTTCTTCCAGGCAACCGTTACTTGTGAAGGATTAATTTAAAGGTTTAGGCGACGGGGTGTGTATGAAAGTGATATATGTATATACTTACTTATACAACATACATTCTAATAAATTCTAATAATAACCAACTCATACAAAATATAAAATAAACTAATATATATAATAAATAATAAAATATCGGAAAACTATAAATGACTCTATTTGATATAAGTGTTATTCTGCCCATTTGCGCGGCTACTCGGGGTAAGGACGGATCAGGAAAGGGTAAACAATGGCAGCTCCGCACAAAGCGGCCAAATGTATGCAAATAAGACGAAGACGGAGTATCTCCTCGGGGGACAATGGCGCGGCGGCCCGGACGCTGAGCAACTGATCTGGGGTCACTTGTAACAGTTATAATATAATAGGCTGAAAAGGGTCATTTTGTTACTTATGAGGTTCCGTAGTTATAGAGCAATTAACGACGTTGGTACCTTCATAAATTAGTAATAGATACCTACTTGAGTCATAGCAGATAACATACAATTTTCCGAAACTCAATGACTTTATTTATTAAAGAATGACAATTTTTATACTATATATAACGGGACTAAACTCGGACTTATAGTATAAAATGTGTGAAAACCACGTTAATTTCCATAGTAAAATAGAATGACAACTCAGTGGTTTATAATTAGCTGCGCGTTAGTTGCGCTCGCGCGTTAGCTGCGCTAGGTGGCGAGTCATCCGCCAGCGATGTATCAATCCGACTTGAACCCTTCTCACCCACCGAAATTGTTACGATAGCTACTAAGCGAATTGCCCCCAAAAAAAAGTACTGACCTTTACAGCTTATCAGCCGATCTTATAAAATCGGGTATAGTGCCTTTAGCACCTGTTCTAAGTAGACTTTTCAACTTATGTATGCGTAACGGAGAGTACCCATCAGCTCTTAAAAGAGTAAAAATTAGCCCCCTCTACAAGGGCAAAGGGAAAAAGTCAGACCTTAAGTCGTACCGTCCGATCTCTCTTGTTCCAGCTATTGGCAAGGTGTTTGAGGTAGGGCTTAATAGACGAGTTTTAAACTATGCGCTCCAAAGAGACATCTTATCTGACAGGCAATACGCATACCAGGCCGGGCGCTCAACCACAGACTTAGTGCGCAAAGTAGTGTGGCAAATTCTGAAAGCTCGCGAGGCAGGATTGCAGGTCGCTTTGGTCTGCTGCGACCTATCACGCGCCTTTGACACGGCGGACCATCGACTTATTGCCCAGAAACTAGGTTTCCAAGGAATGCGCGGCCCTTCCGAGTCATTGATAATCTCCTTTACGTCAGGAAGAACGCAAGTCGTGGTAGGGGACAAGGGTCGCGTCTCATCCGACGAGCTGGAGAACGAAATAGGCGTGCCCCAAGGATCCTGTTTCTCGAACACTTTGTTCAGTCTTCTCTTGAACGACTTGCCGGGTGCCATCGAAGACGCTGAGATATACATGTATGCTGACGATGTGGCCGCAGTGATTACTGCGCTATCATCTACTCAGTTGCATTGTAAGATAAACTCTGCCGTTAGTAAACTCGATGAGTGGTTTAAGTCCAATGGCCTAGCATTGAACAAAGATAAAACCTGCTTTTTGACTTTCAATCTGAATGGGAGATCGGAAGCTAAGTAACGATCGGAAACACCGCGCTTCAGCAGGTCAACTCAACGAAATTACTAGGGTTCCACATAGATAGCGCCCTCACGTGGGAGTCACATATACAGGAGCTATGTGGGAAGCTGAGCCGCTCGTACTTCGCGCTCAGGCGGCTCGCGAGCACGGCCACGCGGGACGTTGTGCGCTCTTGTTACTTTGCCACAATCCATAGTAATATTACGTACGGATTAGAATTGTGGGGCCGCGCAGCGGAGTACAAGAGAGCTTTCTCTATGCAAAAACGGGCTGTGCGAGCCATTTTCGGGGTTTCGGACGACGTATCTTGTGTGGAGCTCTTTAGGGAACTGCGCGTACTGCCACTGCCGTGCGAACTAATCTATCAGGTAGCCTTTTTCACGCACAACCATTTAGAATTATTTGAGAGGAAAGGTACCTATTCTAGGTTAAATTTAAGAAGCAATGCTAGAAAAAATCAACTGGTGACTCCTTCTCATAGGCTGGCGAAATCGGAGAGGTCTGTATATTTTGGTGGGCCCGCTATATACAACCGTAGAAGTCCGGGATGCACCTTCCGCTGCAAATGTTGGCTACATGAGCAACTATTTTATGACGTAAATGACTTTTTGAAATTACCTGAATTGTTTTAAGATTTTGTGACTAATTTGGTAATTGTCAAGTATTTTTATTTTTTTATTTTTTCGTGCTATATTGTATAGTGCCCTAATGTAATGTTTACTCATTGACTTGTAACAAATGGTGTTATGAATAAATGACTATATGACTATATAACTCATGTAAATTAAAAAAATCCACAAGTGTGAATACAAGTTCTGGTTCTGTAAGAATCAGCATATTTTATTATTACAACTAATCTAAATTATCCGTACCGTACCAGCCTTTTTGATAGTCCACTGCAGTACGTAAAGGGCGTACCCACGAAGGGCGATAAATTATCACATATTGTTATTTAGGTGACATGAATAATTACTTCGACTCAAAAAAAAATGCCGGAATTACGTCGCGTTCATTAATTATATTCATTGGCTCAATTACTCTAATAAAATCCGCCAAGCCCGCCACTAGAATTTCGCTTGAAAAACGTTTTAATTTGCATTACACGAATTGTGATACAGCAGAAAACATACAATTTATGAAAAATCAATATTTATATACTTAAACAAATAAATAACCAAATGAAATATTGCAAATGCGTGAATAAAGAAGCTGTGATTTGTCTTTTAATAAGCTTACACAATGTACCGGTGGCCTGGCCGGTACATTGCCGTCGGCAAACCGGGTAAGCCCGGTGGATGATTGAGCTGCCGGCTGAACCTACTCTGCGGCCGCCAGCGTCAAGTACTGGAAGCCTGATTATACCGGCGACCAGTTCTTTCCCACAGTCCACCTTCTGAGACCACCTGGGAGAACCGTGGAAAATTTTATTTTTACAACGGCTCACCTCTCGGTTAAAACTTGAAAGCTCTTAACTTGATATTGGTGACGGTACACCTGAGAAAATTTGGTGCTGGCCATCTATGGATGACAAAATAAAATATGTTCCTAAACCTATTTTATGTAATTAGCCATTCATCTCTGTCTTCTTATTATTAATCACATGTCTTAATTTAAATAGTTACCTACGGCAGCCTTAATGAATAGCGGCGACCGCTCAGCTTTGTATATTTTTATGCTGAGCCGGTACTTGTTAGGTACTTGTAATAACTTGTAATTGTAAGTAGAGAACTAGAACACTGTTTCAAAGAGTTATCTTTGTGATAAGCATTTCAAAAATATGAAGCGAACGCAGGATTCGAACCTTACCCCTTCGGATCACTAGCCCGACGCTCTAACCACTGATCTAGCTCGCCTCCTACGCAAGCTTCAAATTTCTGAAGTGCTTACATTTCCCAACTTATAGCGTTGGTGGCGCCACCTGTGATACCCGTATTAGACAGGTTATCACTCAACTAGAAGTTATTAGAACTTCTAAAGATTGACGAGAGATGACACACTGCTTAATCAATGTTATGATGTTTATTTTAAGTGCTTTCCACACTAGATTTTTATCTCAAAGGGTTATCTTTGTGATAAGCATTTCAAAAATATGAAGCGAACGCAGGATTCGAACCTTGCCCCTTCGGATCACTAGCCCGACGCTCTAACCACTGAGCTAGCTCGTCTCCTACGCAAGCTTCAAATTTCTAAAGTGCTTACATTTCCCAACTTATAGCGTTGGTGGCGCCACCTGTGATACCCGTATTAGACAGGTTATCACTCAACTAGAAGTTATTAGAACTTCTAAAGATTGACGAGAGATGACACACTGCTTAATCAATGTTATGATGTTTATTTTAAGTGCTTTCCACACTAGATTTTTATCTCAAAGAGTTATCTTTGTGATAAGCATTTCAAAAATATGAAGCGAACGCAGGATTCGAACCTTGCCCCTTCGGATCACTAGCCCGACGCTCTAACCACTGAGCTAGCTCGCCTCCGGGTATCACAGGTGGCGCCACCAACGCTATAAGTTGGGAAATGTAAGCACTTCAGAAATTTGAAGCTTGCGTAGGAGGCGAGCTAGCTCAGTGGTTAGAGCGTCGGGCTAGTGATCCGAAGGGGCAAGGTTCGAATCCTGCGTTCGCTTCATATTTTTGAAATGCTTATCACAAAAATAACTCTTTGAGATAAAAATCTAGTGTGGAAAGCACTTAAAATAAATATCATAACATTGATTAAGCAGTGTGTCATCTCTCGTCAATCTTTAGAAGTTCTAATAACTTCTAGTTGAGTGATAACCTGTCTAATACGGGTATCACAGGTGGCGCCACCAACGCTATAAGTTGGGAAATGTAAGCACTTCAGAAATTTGAAGCTTGCGTAGGAGGCGAGCTAGCTCAGTGGTTAGAGCGTCGGGCTAGTGATCCGAAGGGGCAAGGTTCGAATCCTGCGTTCGCTTCATATTTTTGAAATGCTTATCACAAAGATAACTCTTTAGAGATAAAAATCTAGTGTGGAAAGCACTTAAAATAAACATCATAACATTGATTAAGCAGTGTGTCATCTCTCGTCAATCTTTAGAAGTTCTAATAACTTCTAGTTGAGTGATAACCTGTCTAATACGGGTATCACAGGTGGCGCCACCAACGCTATAAGTTGGGAAATGTAAGCACTTCAGAAATTTGAAGCTTGCGTAGGAGGCGAGCTAGCTCAGTGGTTAGAGCGTCGGGCTAGTGATCCGAAGGGGCAAGGTTCGAATCCTGCGTTCGCTTCATATTTTTGAAATGCTTATCACAAAGATAACTCTTTGAGATAAAAATCTAGTGTGGAAAGCACTTAAAATAAACATCATAACATAGAACACTGTTGTCAAACCTAAGCTAGGTTTAATAGTGTTTTAAGATTTATAACTCATGTAAATTTTATTGAAATAAAAAAAAGTTAATTATTTAGGTAATAAACATTATTTTACTTAATAAAAGAAAAATAAAAAGCAACCATAACCAAAAACTTAATAACTTACATATTAATAAATAACTTGATTCGTAAATTTAAATTTGAAAAATAAAAACTTATTTAACGCAATTTTTCTAGTGTGTATTAGTGTGCTTATTTCATTATTTTTTTTTTACTAAAAGTCAATATCGGCGTATTTATTTTATTGAATAGGTACCTATCTTTTTTCAACTGTGAATGAATTTTCTTCTACATTGTTGATTCTGTGGCGCTTACCGAAAACGGTCAAAATATATAGCATTTCAAACCGAGCTCCATACATTTTACAGAATCACCCTTGAACGAAGTAATTCCTGAAGAGATTTCATAACTAGGAGGACGGTGGATACTAAATATTTCGCAAGGTACAACCAGGTGGATAAAGGTGAGCCGTTGTAAAAAAAACATTCCACGGTTCACCCAGGTGGTCTCAAGAGGCGAACGGTGGGAAAGAACTCCCGGCGACATACCCGCGTGACCAAAACCGTCGGCTGCGCCATAAGCATGGGCATGGTGTGTAGGAACTTCTTGTCACGTTGTCGGCCAGTCGCGCAGCCGCGCACTATTTTTATTGCATTCATTATTCATCCGCTCAGTTAGTCTAGTATGGTGCTCAAATTTAACTTTTTACATTACATTTATTACGATACTGCATAATACATACAATTTGTGGAAACTCCATAGGCCAAATTTTAGAGGCGGCATCGTAATTATAATAGCAATTTATATTTACTAATAAATGTATACATTATAATCAACATAACATTTTGCTATTGTGCGAAAAAGATGACTAAGTATTGTTTTTTAGCCGCGTCTTATCATGTCGCGGCGTCGCGTCGACCGGTCGCGCGGCCGCTACAATTATGGCGCATTCATTATTCATTCGCTCAATTAGTCTAATAAGGTCCTCAAAGCTCGCCACCTGCCGCTTGAAAAACGTTTTAATTTGCTCTCTTCTTTAATCACTACTTGTTTCCTTCTCTCTTTTTCGATCTCTTGGTAATTTTTTTGAAGATTTATATTTTTGAGAATTTATAGGTCAATGATATTACGTCCTATTTTATACGAGATGCTTTTAAACACTTATAATATGATGTAAAATATCATAACACCAGTCATCATGACCCCATTTACGAGTAACTATAGGACCAACTTAGTAATCACGAGAGAAAATTATCTGTTTTTTATAAATAGCTTTTGTTTTTCGTGATTGTAGAGTTAGTCCCATAGTAAATGTTGCTCGTGATGATGAATATTGTTGAATACTAGAATAATAACGTCATCAGTCGTCTAAAGACACAGTATTATCACAGGTGATACGGCAATACTTATATTGCAATTTGTCCCACTTATTCTACTTTCTACTGTAACATATGGTGTTATTCACAGTGAATTCTCTGACAATTGTTTCTTTATTTTTTTGAATTCTATTCTACAACCCGGTCAGAATATATGTGCACCTCGCTGAAATGCGGCGCCTCTCCGCGCATTCCCCGGTGCGACAGTACGGTTAGCATCTTCGTTGCCGATACACGTCCCGATAATTTTGATATTTTCGCTTTGTTGATGTTTTGTTTTTTAATATTTATTGTTAAGTTTAGACTGTATGACATCACGAGGTCAGGTGCACAGATATTGTGACCGGGTTGTACGCTAGACATAAAAATGCATTAACATATAATAAGTAAGATTCATCAGTCTCAAAACAAATACATCTTTGCTAGGAATTGATTACCGAGTAACTTGAACATCGTACTAATGCTCGCGTAGGTACCTAGGTACATATTTGATAGTCAATGAAGAAGCTTTGCTAACGGCTTACCAAGGACATGTCGCGACAATACTTCGTTACGGGGTAATGTTTTGGGGAAATTCCGTGGACCGCCTAAAGATTTTTAGAGCCCAAAAACGCTGTATACGTTCGATTTGTGGTATAAAAAAGAAGGATTCATGTAAAAAGCATTTCAATCGGTTAAAAATCTTAACATTACCTTCCTTGCACATTGGTGACATTGCTATGTTCGTGAAATCCCACCCTGAGCTCTTTAAGATGTGGCCTGTTGGTAGTAGACTTGAGGGTAATGTGTATTGTTTACCGTCCAAAACGGCATTTCTTAATAAAAGTGTGTTCTGCATGGCATCTATTATTTATAACAGGACACCAAAAGTCATTCGATCCAAATAGGACTTAAATATTTTTAAGAACCAATTTAACAATTTCTTAGTGGACAAGGCCTATTATAGTAAAAATGACTTTTTAAATGACAAGAGCATCAATGACTATAAATGTTAATTGTAATATCCTGATATTACCTGTTTTGACATAACATAACTAAATCCATTCACATTATCATACTTTTGCCATTAATTTACTTATACTTATAATAATTATAATAAGTAAGTAAGTACTGTACCCTGTAAAGGGTACAGTACTTACAGGGTATTATAATTATTGTTTAATAATTATAATTATTGTTTAGTAATTATAATACCCTGTAAAAGTCTGTTTACCTATTTTAGGTAGAAGCTAGAGAACATACCTAATATTAATTTAAGAACTTTGTAAATTACACCTAGTTTTACAGACAAATAAATCATTCATTCATTCATATTTCGCCATATGCATGGATCCAAAACACAATGAATAATAGGCTAAGTATGTTTTTTATGTAATCAAACGCAACTTTGATTTTTTGACGCATCATGTTTCTTCTTTTCCAGCGTGATGGCATCTGCGATTTATTCCTATATATACCTACAATAACGAACAAAACAAAAATGCGTGATTTCTAGTTCTCATTTATCTCCGGAAATAATTTATGAAACTATCCTGATAAAAACGTACGTAATACTTTTTTTTTGTCTCACGGGCTGAAAATGTCTTAAAATAAAGCAGGCTCTTACTGTATAATTGGGTCGCTGATAGGCTGGTAGGTTGTGAAGTCGACATTAAGTAATAAAAATCTTAAGAAATGTAGAGAAGAATAAGAAAAAAATGGTTTAATTAATTTACCTTAGAAAAGCCCTAGAAATAATTTTATAGGAGAAATACGAAATATTATTCTTAATATCGCGACCAACCTAATTATATAAATTTTCAGTTTTGTGTTTCAGGCTTGTAACTACCCATACTACTTGAAATATGGAAAATTAACTTTGCCTTTCCCCGTACCATTATCGGACAATACAATTGACCAATTTTACTCAAAGTTAATTTGGTGCCATGGTGGTCTAGTGGTAACGACACTCGTCTTACAATCGAGAGATCAAATCCCGGCCCTGTACCAATGGATTCCATCGAATTTATGTTCACTATTTCACACCACTGGCTTTTCGGTGAAGGAAAACATCGTGAGGCAACCTGCATACGTCCGTAGAATAAATTCGATGGCGTATTGCAGTGGACTATTAATTTTACTACGTACCTACCTATATTGTTGTAATAAGAAAAAACCTGTTATATATTTAATTTGTAATTTTGCTGTAATTGAATTATAATTATACATCTTGACATTCCAAGTTCTCAACTTAATGAGAGTAAAAGAAGTAATTTAATGATTCACAAATCTTCGAGCATAAATAATCGTATTTACGAAGTAGATTTAACTTATAAATTGGCATTAAAGCAAAGCTAAAGTAACGGCACTTCTCAAATAAGCGTTTCTGAGTAAATAAATCTGTAGTAATCCATTTATCGGAGGCTTGCCCTCGGAGTAATCCAGTTAGAGAGCGCCTCTGCTCTAGCTAGAGTTCTCTAGGCTCAATGTAGAGATGTGACATTTTTACCGTGATGACCTCTTATGAATCGATGAGCGCCAGCTGCACGCATGAAATAGTATCATGTTCTGCCTGAGCCGAGCAAGCGAGATCGTGGAACAAGCGATAGAGAAACACGATCGGCTTAAGGCGAGCCACCAGTGAAGAAGCGGAAAAAAACATTTTATTAGATCAAATTTTTTAGGTATTTACTACTAAATAATGGTCTTGCAAAAATATACGATATACTTAAGAATATTGTCTAAGTAATGTGCTAATTTGTTACACGATAGGGTGTACTTTACTCGATCATAAAAAAACCCAATAACAGCTTAATGTAAAAGTCTAAATAGAATTACTTAATAATTAAATTTTATATGTAAATGATTCTCTTTAAATACTACAGAGATTCTGATAAATTTTGGGTTCCAACTAAATTCCTATATTTTGGAGTTAAATATTTATCCCAAAACTTGAATATTTCCCAGCGGTTTGACAAGACGCCGCACCGCCCGCTACCCCGTCAGTTGCAATCGGGCGCTTGCCAACGCTAGATTTTTGACAAATTTTCTCCGCCCTTTCGTACATTCGAGCGCGTGAGACGCGCGGGCGGCCCCCCACACCTCACCTCCTAAAATCCTAGTTCGCGCAAAAACGCCTCGCCTTAAGCGTCCGACTTGTTTCAGTTGATGATTCAACAATGTTTTCTTATGACGTTATCACGTAAAATGTTTGTCCGTTAACCGACTTTACACGCAATCATTTTTTTTCTGATTTAACCATGGTATTACCAAACTTTGTGCATACTGAGTTTGACGTTTACCACGATATAAGTAATCTTCTTAGGGTGATCGTCAGACCACGTTTCGTTTCGCTATTTCACGCTGTCATACATCATATTTGCATCAACTCTTTCTTTTTTAACGGTTTTATTTCATTAACTTCACTTACCCATTTTTTGGGTCAAATCTAGTAATTGAAATATGACTTCTTCCTGTAGACAGATTGATATGATATTTAATAGACAGCTTTAGTTTCGGTGACAGTACAATTTTTTGTATTCAGTATTGTCGTAAATACAAGATGACCTCCACCACAACATGGCGGAATATTTTTTTTTACACAATCCCTTCAATATGAGTAACAAATGAAAGGGTTTAGTTTTGTTTAGTTTAGTAACGAAATAAATACTAAGAACACAAAAATAATATTGGTAAAAACTGTTTTCAAATTAAACAGTTTTATGTACTAAAATCTAAAAAATAATAACTCAAAAAAAATCGTGAGACGCAACGTCCATAATTAAATCTTCTAGGTGAAGGCCCACGATTTTATTTTTGAGTTGTTATTTATTAGCTTGTAGTACATAAAACCGTTTATGTTGTTTTTAAACTAACTGCGATTTGAACACATTATTATTATATACTACGAGACTGATCGCGCACTAAAGCCGTATTATTTAAAAAAAGTTTTTTACCAATTTCATTTTTTATTTTTTTACAAAATTCACTCATTTTAAACAAAAAATCATACGTAAAAATAACAGGGTCCTTTAACCCGGCGAGGATGTGGTACAAAAGGTATACGTCGATGATGAGGAGGGTCATAATGACCCTGTATTAAAAAAAAAAATATTTAAAATAATAGTGTTATTTTTTACATTATAGAAGTAAAACAATAGCCTAATAACATATACTCATGGATATGTTATTAGGCTATTGTTTTACTTGATTAATTATAAAATGTCTTGTTTAAATTAATATTTATATATATTATATTAATTTTATAGACCTTCTATCAAAAAAATAATTTTCGCGGTATTATGGGTTATAATATTTTTGGTATTCAATAGAATACCAAATCTTCAAATAATAATTTGAAGATTATAAACAGTAAATTGTAATGAAATAACGACATATATTGTCATTCATGTGACTCGTATTACGTTTATTTTCCTAGTTCTCGCTTTCTTGACTATGCTCATATAATTTTTTAAATGATTTTCATTTTCACTGCTGTTGCTTTGATTTACTTCCCAACTACATATACGCTGAAGTGCTGTCTGCTTGGCTAGATTTATAATAATGATTGTCCAAAATTAACATATATTAAAAAAAATATCGGAATAATGTGGCACAAAAACGCTACGCCACGTATGAGGAAGGATCAAGATGACCCTATGCATCGTTTGTACTCGCATATCTCTCAAACCAATAGATTTACTACCAGATGGTGTTCTTTAATATAAATATGGGTTTATTAGCTACAGTTACTATGATTTTCAGCAACTGATTACAGTAGAAAAAAAATATGTGTTCGAAACAAAATGAACAAGGTCATAATGACTCCTCCTCATTCTCGCCGGGTTAATTTAACGTGGCATCCGTACAAAAATAATGCCCAGTTTTAAATGCCACCCCCAATTACCAGTTCACATCTGTGATCGTTGAGAAATACCTAGTCAAATTACGTTATGAGCGCTACTAACTCTGCTTGCTCTATGTAAGTACTAATATTTCGTGAGCCTGTAAAGCTGTCTCACGAAAACACACATGAGTTGCGATTTCTGAGCGGTGAGATTGATGTGTTCCAGATTAAAAGTTTATATTACGTCACGTCACTGCTTATCACTTATGACGGAGGATTTATATAGGATGTGGAGAAAATGTACTAGATCTACTTTCCGGTCTTGTGACTAACTGAAATCATTTTCGAAGAAGAGTCTCTCTTTGCCCTACCCTAGTGCAGGTTTTATTATTATTATATACTACGGGACTAATCGCGCACTAGAATTACGAGATAAATAAATACCTCATCATCCCGACGTTTCGGCCGAGTTGCATTGACCGTGGTCACGGGTAGACAAACAACATTTGCAGGTTTTATTGTGGATCTGTGTATTTTTGGCAAATAAATATTTAAAAAAATTCACTCTTCGTGGGTAAGCCTGCGTTCTGCAGTCGACTATTAAAAAAACTGGAACAGTAACAAAAATATTTTTGTATTTTGTATCCTTATTATTAGACAAAAGTATTTTGAATTTTTAAGCCTATCTGATACAGTCAATAAACTAAAAATATCAATGACTAATGTTTTTTTGTTTAGATATTTTTTTAATTTATACTTATAGCTTTATTACAGCTTTACAATCAATAGAAAAAAATCAAATGTCTTCTTTGCCATGGTATAAGCCGAATCAAACTTCTTGGCGTTTGTGAATACGAAACGAGTCTTTGTGCAATAGCAAATTCAAGATTCAAGATTTTATTTAATTTGCAAAGTACAATTAATATAAATAACTTTATTTGCCTTAAAACACTTTTAACAATATTCACTTGTCCATTGACTCTGAACTAGTTAATAACTGTATCTCAGAGCCAATGGCTTCTCCCTTTATATTAACAAGCAACAAAAAGTTATACAAAACAAAAGTAAGATTAAATTTAGAAAAACAATTTAGACTATTCATCGAAACAAGTAAGAGAAAAAAAAATATAAAGCACAAATTACATCGCATCATACTTATAACGAACCACACAATCTCACAACTCAAAACCTAAAACATTCATTTTTGTCAACAAACATGTACGTGTGTGTGTGGGGGTGTGTGTGTGTGTGTATGTGTGTGTGTGTAACACTGCAATACTCGAGATCTCATGAGAGTCAAGGTTTGCAGCGTTACACGTATGTGTGTGTGTGTGTGTGTTTATTTAACTAATGTAGAAGTCAAATAACATATCTTCAATCCCATCATAGTCATAATTACTCAGCCATGAAAATAAATTTTTTTTAAAATTCGTTATGTCAGTTGCGCGAGTAGTGGAAATCTGCGCAGCTTATCGCTAATTCACAGACGTCAAGAATTTTGATTCGGCATATGCTAGAAACATTTTTTTCTTAGTCCTAAGATCTTGAAATACTTGGCACAACAATTTTGGATTTATCTTGATAAACTTTCAACTAATATTATAAACGCGAAAGTTTTGTATGTATGGATGTTTGTTCTTCTTTCACGCAAAAACTGCTGAACGGATTGAGATGAAATTTTGCAATAGTAATGCTTATACACCAGAATAAAACATGAGCTATAATTTATAAGAATATTGCGTGAAACGACATTCGCCGTGTCAGCTAGTATAAAATAATCATAGGTAAATTATTGTTTATTTGATATTGATTTAATTTTATGACATTATTTTTATTGTTTTGACATTATTGTGTTGACAAAGCTGTAACATTTGATAATTAATTTAAAATTATTCTAATAAAATATTTCACACCCTGTATTAGTATACAACGAAGGAGCACGGGTACAAAGTGTTCCGTGTACGATATCTGACAGCCAACAAGTGTGGGTTAACTGGCGGTGAGATGAACACATCTCTATTTTGTATTACATAGGTACAACCAAGTACATAGGTAGAGGCTGTATCATACAACTTGACGGATGTGAAATTAGCTACTAACTGCACGAAACCCAATCATTGCGCAGCTGTATGTGAGCTTCAGTCAGGTTTTAATATTGCACAGTTTGTAGCTAACTTCACATCCACCTACTTGTATAAATCGGCCTGTAATTAGTATGATAACTGCATAAAAACTATTGTTATACTAAGGTAGAATTTAAATATTAAACGATATTTTCAAATATTATCAAAATCGGTTGATAAATAGCGCTATCGCAAATGTCCCCCCATTTTGAGGAAAATATCCTTCCCCTTAATCAATAATCGCTGAAGACGAAAAATTCCAAAAATTAAAGCAAAATTGTCTAGTCAAAACTAAGACTTTGCTCACTTTGTTTACATGGTCCGTTACGTAGGTGCCTATTACACAAAGTTTAAAAAAAATTGTAACTTCAACCGTGCACAGAAATTGAATTGTTTACAGGAATGGATGTGTCATTCATGTACATTATTGTTAATACAGTGACACACACAGCTAGCGGCAACGCACACAAAAGCATGGAGCCGTACATCGAATGCAATGTTTGTAGACTTTTAATGGCGGCGTCTACAAATTGAGGGGTGAATTGGGGCTGTGGCGCTACGAGCGCTACGAGTGCTACGGAGCTACGAGCGCTATGAAACTACAAACTATAAAAATGAAGTTACACAGTTCGTTATAGCACCACAGTTCGTTATAGTTTAAAAATATCAGTCTGTTAATAATACAATTAATTGAAACCAATTTCAAAAATTAATAATAGAAGAATAATTGTACCTACCTACTATACCGTTTAAACAATACTAAGCGCAAGGCGGATTGCACCCGTGAAAATACATTGACTTTGAAATCTGTTTTCATCCTAGATAATTCTTGTTAAATTGATTACCAAGTGATACTAGGTCAATAAAACTACCCGTTGCAGTAGTACAGAGTGTTTATTTTGATGAGATTGACAACTGGAGACCGCCGTCGAGCTGTACCAATTAATGACCCACAAATAACGATGGCGGGTGATTGACATGATCACTCTCAGACCCAGAAAAATTTATGTTCCTTATTATATTATGTTGTTTTTACTACACAGCATCACAACAAGGCTATTGTCTAGCACTATACTTGTCTAAGTTACGTTTAAGTATAGTTTATTTGGTAAAATAGAGCCACTTCGAATCGTAGCCCTCGTGAGGATAAATCAATGAGGCTGTCTGTTCACCTAGTTGATGGAGGTCCTACACTGCGCTTGCCAATGATCTCCTTTCAAGAACCTTGCGGTCCTATTTGCCAACAATTCCTATGTCTACTGCTACTTTGACTTTGCTAAATTGTTATCAATAATTTAGGTCTCCTTCGGATCTCCTCAATTCTGATTCAATCTTGTACAGCTCCGAGTACAGCCATCTCTATAGCTCGTTGGGCTACTTTGAGCTGACATTTGCGTTTCTTGGTTCGAGAGATAAAATAAAAGATACACGATCGCTACGCCGCTACGTTGCTACGAGAACTCTACGAGCTCTACGAAGCTACATACAATCAAATATTGAAGCGGACTAGGAGAGCATAACTCTAGAATAACGGCTTCTTGTTGTGTTTTAAGGGCAATAAAGATTCGTTTACTGACGTACGGCTGTGGTGAGATGACGTCATACGGCGCATCTACCAACCACAGTAAATAGGGGGGGGATAAAGCTGAAATAAAGCTGTAATATCTTCCAATAGGCCGCCCTTTGTTGCACAAGTTTTTTTTTCCTCAATGTCCCAATGTATTATTTTTCTGAATTAGTGCAAACAATAAAGAATTGATTCATTCAATAACTAGCATTACAGAGCATAAAAAAGAAAATAATAAGCAATGAAGTAGATAATAAGCCATACGTCGTATCACATTAATCGAGGCGTATTATGTTATACAGGGTGTCTCAAAAGAAATTTTATATTTGTTTAGCTTACTGCGTGAACGCTGCGTACTTGAGGGGTGCGGGGGTTATGTCAATTGGTAGCTTGGCTCTTGGGGATTCAGTCGCTATGGAGCGTTTCTCGGGAACAGACCGCGCGTTGTGCGTGCGAGAGTTTTACAAGAACGGTGATTCTAAGTAGAAAATTCTGCAGTATTCGAGGTTTTCGCCACTTAAATGATGCGCCAAGCCTTCCTCTCATTCGACATTGGGTTAAAAAGTTTGAAGAGACTGGATCAACGCTGGATGAATCAAAATCCGGGCGACCTAGGTCATCAAGAACGGTAGAAAACGTGGAGAGTGTTAATCAATCTGTACGTGACGACCCGAGCCTTTCAATTCGGAAGCGCGCGAGTGCTTTAAATGTGCATAGATCATCATTACATCGCATTATGCACAAAGATCTAAAGCTGCACCCCTACAAAATTCAATTGGTGCAAGAATTACACACAAAACACACGTCCAATATATCTCTGCCACGTGTTCGTGAAATTTTCTCAGGAAAATTGATCTCCCGGAGAGGTGACATAAATTGGCCTCCACGTAGCCCAGATTTAACCCCTATGGACTTTTTCCTATGGGGTTATCTTAAATCTAAAGTTTACGCCAATAAACCAACTTCACTGGCGCATTTGAAAGAAAATATCCGTCACGAAATGGCAGCCATCCCTCACTCCACCTGTCGAGCAGTCATAAGTAATTTTACTGTTCGATTATTGTATTTCACAAGTTCTTTCGCAGTATTCAGCATTTACTGAATTTGTTTTAAAGTAGTAATACACTTTAGGTCAATTAATCCAGTAAAATATCTTACACACATATGTACATGTACATTGAAAATTTTAACCTCATTTTAGCACCGATATTTGACTGTTCAATCTGCGTGTAATATGTAATAATGTAACTGGTAATGAGTGTCAAAGGACAATCCAGTATTTGTATATCTAAATACCATATAGGTAGTCAAAGACCAAATAGTCTCTACTCTACAGAAAATAACTACATATCATACGTTTTACCGCTTAGAATCTAAGCCTGAAATAATTATTACTACCATTTGCGGATTTCCATATTAGAGCGGGGGATTTTTGGGCAAAAATTCAACAGCCTACTGGCGGAAAACACGTAAATCTACCACAGGTTTGTTCATATTTGTGTTGGAGTCAATCTGCGTGTTGTCACAGGTAACGAGTGACGAAGGACAATCCAATATTTGCGCCCCGCTGCGAGGACGGAAGCGGAGGCCGTACGGGTGCCAAATTTGCGCCCCACTACGAAGTTGCTTTTCTAAGAGATAAAATGTGAAGACCAAAGTTAACAAAGCCCAGAGGATTGACAAGAAAGAAATTGCAGTGGGCAAGGCATATAGCACTATGACTGATGATTGGTGGGGTCTAAAAGTTCTCGAGCAAAGATCACTTACCGGCAAGCGCTGCTTAGGACGTCCACCTACATGACGGATGATCTTATCAAGACCACAGGATCGCGCTGGGTGCACCGCACCGCTTCCAACTGGTCTTATTGGAAATCTATAGAGAAATCAGTCCACCAGAGGACGTTTTATGGTTAAAACGACGGCAAAAATGTGAAGATGGGCAAAATCAAATTATCAATAATTGTGCACAAATACTGAAATAATCTGAACTTATTAGTTGGACTAACAGTTAGACATTTTGGGCGTATAACTGACTAACTACACCAAAGTAGAGTGGAACGGAGCAGAGAGGAGGCGGATTGACCTGGATATTCTGTAAGTCCATATTTTCTCGGCAAGAAACAAAAACAGCTGTGAGCGTAGCGAAGCTGTATTTTGTTCTTTACCAAGCAAATATGGCATTTGTACAATGGATTTGCTGACAGAAAAAAAATGCCAAGCCGATGCATTTCTCATTATTTTTTTAAATCAAAGGTTGTACTAGCGGGACTAACAAAAGTTACGTATACTCATTTGGATGAAGATAACTATCAATACCTACAGTCTTTTCTTCTTCTTTTATTTGGTGTCGCATTGTTGTGTATTTGCCAGTGTCAAGTATTAAATTTCAATAATTTTAATATTTTATCAAAAGTCACGTCATAGTCCAATAAAGTTGCGGTCAAGTCCAAACATAGTCCAAGTCATACCTCAGTACAGCAGTGGAGACTTTACTAGAGGCGTCTATGGAGTTTTGGTGACGACACGGAACGACCTGATACGTCACATTATATCACTTGTCTACACTCATGCACGTAAATCAGCTCATAATCAACGAAATACCACCAATTTTTCACTAATTATCACTGATAAAAACACAAATTTAACAAAATAATACAATACAAACTCCCTACAATACAAGCATAATATGTAGGTATCTGCCATTAAACTATTTTTATCAGTAAACTGAGTTAGGTGTTTATCTGTTAGAGATATTTTAGTAGAAAAGGGCACATAGGTACTTATGTTACCTTTCTATGCCAAACTATTATATAATACATACAGTTAATATTTTATTTTAATAATTATTTATCGTATAAGATTCAAAATAACATGACAATGCGGTAAGCGTTTCTAATAACCACCCACCCACAGTAACATGCTTGATAACTGAAATTCCTTTATGCCCACGTAAACCTTTGTATTATAACCGCAAGAAAATATCTTAAAATATTATGTTTCTTATATCTCTAGGAGAAATATTTGATTGCTGTTATAAATATCTGGGGATACTTTACACACGCGCTTTGGGCTCTGACCCCAAATTCATTTGGGGTCAAAGCTTGTGATATAGTTGCCAGAGACTATCCGTCTTACCACAAAAGATTTACGCACGCTTTAGGCAATGTTTAACAGTACAAATAGCTCGGTTAGATTAAGGCGTGTTTAAGTCTTTTGTGGTAAGGCGGTAATATACTGCGTATGCTTATTTTTAAATACATATTTATATAGATAATATTGTACATCCGGACACAGACCAAACATCTCTTCATTACAAAAATGCTTGTCTTGGGAAGGAATTGAACCTGGAATCGAGATATAGGCATATGAAGATTCAGTTAAAGAAATGTGTCGCAGATCTACTTTTCTGAGAACTACTAGTACTATACTTTTTATACACGTTACTGATATAAAATGTTATCAATTTTGGCAGCAGAATTTGTCACTGGCACTATACTCTACAAATGTAAGCTGATGTACTACATTAGTGAGCAGTAACAGAGATAATATGACAATGAATAGAATTCATATCGCGAATATGCCAGAATAGTAAATGAGACACTGTGTTACTGTACTTATTACTTATCACTGTACAGTTGCACATAGCGCTAATATCGCAAAATTTACATTCAAACCTCGAATTCATCTACTAAAAAGTTTAGTTCGTACAATTCGCCGACGCTATAAAAGTTGGTATTTTTGAACTGAATTCGTGAAGTATGAGGTCATCGCGACTTGGCGACGCTCCACCGCTGAGTGGACAACTGCACGTTTTAGACATAAATATATTACTTCAGTATATATAATGTACAATGAGGTGACGAACTTTGCTCTTTTCAGCCCGGCTGGACCGACTTGGAGTGAGACCGGGGTTTGTGGCAAGAAGTGGGGGAAGCCTTTGCCCCTGATCTTTGCCCAGTACTGGAATACAACAGGCTGAGAAAAAAAAGTATTTAATTCTACTGAGAGACTTCAGGGTTGGTCATCTAGTCAGTAAAAGTTGTTCATAATGATGAGTACTTTGACCTACCTCTATGCAGGGTCCCTGTGTAGATCAATAATAATGGCAATATGCAGAAGGTATTTGGCCTTCTGTTTTGACGAAATATTTGTAATTTAAGCATATATTTTTGGGTTTTTTAAAATTTACAGAAAAAATACTGATTTAGAGTTTACGAAAACTCATTTCACGGCCATAAATAGGAAACATTTACGAGTTACATACTCTTAAAAGCCAAATAAGTGGTCAGTATATGCTCGAAAGCGCATCACCTTAGTTTTTAGTTAGTGGACTCTTATGCATAAACAGGTCATTGTTTTGGTTTCTAGCTGTATATACCTCGTTAAAACTACATTCATGCCGCTAAAAGAGTTTTTGTGAACTAACAATAAGTAGTTTATCAGTAAATGCATCAAAAAACCCAATCATAACATAATTATTTAAGTTTCGCACGCGACTCAGTGAATCCACCTAAACGAAAAAAGCTATTTACTTACATACATTTTTTTAACAGAGGTAAAATAAATGAGAACGGACTGTAAACAGCAATCTGAGCTATTTTGACATTAGTCAAAATAGCCCGAATAACTTTTTTCATTGCTAAGTATTATGTCTAATGTCAAATGAAT
Source organism: Hypomecis punctinalis (assembly GCA_949316475.1). NCBI lineage: Eukaryota > Metazoa > Arthropoda > Insecta > Lepidoptera > Geometridae > Hypomecis > Hypomecis punctinalis. Next base: position 18,224,626 of record OX438810.1, read on the forward strand.
GAGTTCCTTTCAAATTATGATGCCTAATTATTTCCTTTAGTTATTTAATTTAATTGTTTAAGAAAAAGTGAGTCGTATGCACCCAGACAGGATGGGCAAAGATCTCAACGGAGTGGGTTCCTCTGTCCAGTCGACCCCGAGGCCGTCCTCCAACACGATGGCGCGACGAAATCGAGAGGTTTAAAAAGGATTGGACGGAGATAGCACAGAACAGAAAGGAATGGAAGGAATTGGGGGAGACCTTTGCCCAGCAGTGGGACAGTACAGGTTAAATAAAAAAAAAGAGGAAAAAATCCTTAATTCAAGTCTGTTTCAGTTTTTTCAATTTAAGAGCTTATATTTACTATTTATGTTTACTAGTACTACTTGTGAGTCAAATCAATGACGGTGTCAGCTACCCATCCTGTATACGAGTAAGCTTAGGTAAGGTTGAGAGTCAGTCGATTTTGTATAGAATAGGCGTGATGACTGGGTAAAAAAAAAAGTTATTATTATTAGTCCGTGAATTACATTATCAAAAAATATTGGATACGTATTTTTTCTTTTGTTAATTAAACAAGAAATGACAAAGATAAACCTTGTCAAAGTTTGGGAGTGGGGGTCGTGACGCGTCACTTCTCTTACAGAAGTCTATACATTTATATGACACGCGGAACTTTGACGGACTATATCTTCATCAATTTTGGTTTATTTTCCAAAAGAAAAAAATACATGTCTAATATTTTTGATAGTCTGACGGACTAATTATATTTTTTTTGTCATCATGCCTATTAATTTCGGAGAATGTGCATCTAGGCTGCATGATCTTATTATACCATACTCGTTTCACTACAAGTCCAGTATAAAGATGCCTCACATCCCTACACTGTTGATTTTCCTTTGACACGTATGAAGTGTATGAATAACGTTTCTGATCCGTATACGGCCGACTCCCGGCTTTCGAACTGCCGGCTTTGTTCCGGAGAGATATACCTAATCTGAAGCTTTACAAAGTTGGAGTGAATAGGTATCTTCTAAGTTTGAATGCGTCTTCGACCACAAGGTCGCTTGCCATAATGCGAGTTGGTGGCACGTGGATTTCTTTGTCTATAAAAATGTTTGTCTCCCAGGGGATTTACAGCTGCAATAATAATAAATAATAATTTACTCACTTATCAAAAGTATCGTTTTAAATACCTTTAAGAATGGTATTGACCTTAACCGTAAGCCCAAACTTTGAACCATGCTTCAAACTGACCATAAAATATGGCAAACGAATGAACTGTACACAGGGTTATTTCTAATCAATTAGCATCCTTCTAGGGGCTTATTCTGTACATCAAAACTAACAACTTTTGTTCTACGACTTTCGTCAAAACTCAAAAAAAATGTTTGTAGTTCCGTAGAAAAATATAGTTCACCCGCGACAACATGTAAGGAACAGCTGATTTATTTTGAGTTTGGACAAAAGTCGTAGAACAAAAGTTGTTAGTTTTGATGTACAGAATAAGCCCCTAGAAGGATGCTAATTGATTAGAAATTGCCCTGTAGAATCGGTTAATTATCTTTGCATATACAGGGTTATCCAGAACTGAATTTACCGGTGTGCAAGCCGGAAGGAGGTAACTCAGACCATCATTACGAACAGCCTTTACTATGGGGACAACCCGGAATTCGAAAAAAAATCAGCGGATTCATGCATTATGTCGATCCCGAGTTGCAATTTAATAGATATTTTGATTAGAATAGCTCTTTTTTTCTCGATTTCCGGTTTGGCCCTGTAGTAAAATTTGTTTATAAAGATGGTCTGTATCACCCTTTTCAGCTTGGCAAGCAGAAAACCCTGTATAGCCGCCATAATTTTGGAGCAATGTAATTTGATTATCAATAGAATACGATTTGAAAATATTTTCCTAATCAAGCTGTACAAGATCATGGCCTTCATATATTTTTGCAAGGTATTTTTTTAACCTTATAGCACTTCTTTCTTTCTATTTTCCGGGCCCGAAGTGGACTGTAATAGCTGCGGCCCGCGGCTCCGCCCGCCGACACATTTACCTAAATAATACGACGTCACGGCGACGAGGCTCTTCAAAATTTCATAACTACCTGCATATTTAATTATTCATCCCCCGTAGCGCGTCTCCCTTCGCAAGTAAGGTCCATATTTGATCGTTTGGGATGTAAATGGCGTCGCGTGCTGCTGCAGCGCAGCTCCCGTGAGCGGGAATAAAGCAGGAATTAATTATGTATTGTCGGGGCAAAAACACGGCCTACACAAGTTTTAATTTTATGGAGTTGGGCGGCGATTTTCAGCTGCCAGATGGGCCGCGATCGCTTTTCTGTCGCGGGTGTTTGACGTGGCTTTTGCGCTGTTACTACGAAAACAATTTACACCTTTAAAGAGTTGCTAAGTCTAGAAGATTGACCCTTTTATGGTGGACATCCCACGCGTTAGAACCAAGCGTTTTGAGTCCACATTCCTCATACGAACTGCCAGAATGTGGAACGCTTTGCCTGAGTCTGTCTTTCCGTTAAAGTACAATATGGGTGTTATCAAATCTCGAGTAAATAGGTATCTTCTAGGTAAGCGTGCTACATCCTAGACCGCATATCTGCTTAACATCAGGCAGTGTGTAGTCAAACGCAAACCTATTTGACATAAAAAAAAAGATACATTTGCGTGGGAGATTCCGTATACGGTGTTTTTTCGCTGTTCTGTAAAAATGTCTAAATAAGTACCAGCAAGTAAAGTTTGTACCTACAAGTAGTGCGGCTAGCCTTGACATTACATCTCTTGTAGGATCTTTGAGTATATTTATCCTTATAAATTAACTATAGTTGATTGGTCGGTTAGCGCACGAAGTGCACATTTTTGGGTTTTTGCCTTTTACAGACAAGCTACCCATTTTTTCCGACTTCCAAAAAGAGGAAGTAGGTACTATGTTCGTCTGTATGTATTTTTATCCGTGTATATTCATCGTTATTTTCGCCAATTGTAAACCGATTTAAAAAATCTTTACTAATTCAAAAGAGTATACTTTCGAAATAGTCCAATTTTAATTTTATCGAAATCGACTGAACCGTTTTTGATAAATCAACAAATATTTACGTGGATGTCAGATCGATTCGTACAAATTATTCGAATTCTGTACTCGGTGGAAGTCAGTGTTGCAATTTTTTGCAAAAATAATTGTATTTTTACGAAAACATTTATCAGCCATGATAAGGTAGTGTTTACGAGTTGGATTGCCGCCCCTAAAATCTGGCGCTATAGGCTTCAGCTTACTCAGCCTATTGGCAAATCTGCCACTGGTGAGTAAAAAACCAACCTAATGTGGTATTAATAAAATAAATAACATACCTGATATACTTACGTTACATTCACTTTTCCCCTGAACGAGCGCCTTAAAGCGCTTTTTATTACTGTACCTCATCATTATTTAAAATCTTACATTATGTCTAAGATCAATGAATAGAATAGATGTTATTGCAAGCAAGAACTTGCCATCACGGCTATGTTACCGCTGCTCTATAAGAAAAATACCTACATGGTATCGATAATAAATAACATACGTAACATACTTACGTTCCGTTCTCCTTTCCCCGCGAGCGAGCGCCTTTGAGCACTCCTCATTACTGCGCCTCAGGTGGGATCAGGTCAAAGCGCCCGCTGCTAATCAAAATAAAACTACGAAGCCGGAGTTCCTCCCATCTGCTGCTACTGAAAATGAACCTTTTAGCTACTGATATAAAGCACATTTTACCTTAACTTCATCCTTTTGACCAGGGGCTTGAATTATGAAACGATCGAACAATTTTTTTCAACGCATGCGATTAAAATTCTGAGGTGAATTCTAATGCAAGCGTTCGTTTAGTTTTATGTATTTTTGAACTATCCGCTTGTTAAATTACGTGTTGTAATACATACATTTTATTTTTTTCATTCCTCATAGAATTTCTACATAGCGACATTTTAATTTAGAAAGGTACCTACACAATAATTTAGAAATACAAAACCAGTCCGGTCAAACAATGTAAGGATGTTATTTCAGTGGAAAAGCAAGTATCATTTTGAGCTCGCACAAAAGGTACTGAAATTAACATGTAAAATTATTATTATCGCTGCGTCATTTTTCTTTATAATAATAATAACAGATATTAATAAGTAGATGAAAAAATAAGATTATTGGCTAATCATACGACTTGTTAAAAAATAATTCTGTCTTAATTATTAGAAAGTTATTAAATTCGCAAGCAAGTAGCTAGTAAACTGACTCAAAATCAAGCCCCAGATCTATAAAATTAAAAACAAACAGGTTGCACTCCGCGACTGCCGGCAAAAGTAAAAACTTGAACATATATAATAGAATCATATATGTGGTAAAATACAATATCGCACTCGCGCAAGGGCCCTGAGCTGTCTTATGAATTTTCGATCGGTTCACGAGTCCTGACGCGAGTTATAAATGAAATGAAAATGAAAGCATTTATTATCATAATAGTACATTGAAAACAATTAAATAAAATAATATGCTCATCAATGTTCCTATTAATGGACTCGTCCAACAAAAGATCACAATATAAATAAATGATTTAAAAAAAAATTCAATATCACAGTAATTCAATAAAATAAAAAAAATACGAAAAGCTATGTTTCTAAACCAATTTCCAGTCTTAATGAGAAAGCGACAATACTCTGAAATGTAGGTATGAAAGATATTATGATCTACCCACAAGTAATCTACCGCACATAGAATCGTCGATATTATGATGTGTTGTGGGGTCATACCTAAGCAATAATGTTAATTTTAAAGCTATGACTAAAGTTAAAAATTATAAATCCGCTGTATAGGGGCTTCGTTATTTATTAACGAAGCCCCTATACAGCGGATTTACAACATAAATACCTACGTCAAACATAACAACTAAATTTAAAATCTTATACATCAATAAAATGGTCACATATACAACGTGTAACGGAAAGACTGTATACGTACTGAAAGTACCAAATCAGATAACGGTAACAAACTAGATGGATGTTTAGCCGTGTAAGTTCATTTGCTGATTTTTAATCTTTTTTTCAAAAACTAGTCATTTTTATGACAAATTCACATTTGCACAGCACTATCACACTAAACAGCTGTGAGGTCAATAACACGACCTTGCCCATCAAAATCAGACCACACCTTCTTGTTGTGACATGTTTGTTTACGTGCAAAAGATTTTTCTAGTCAGTCATATTTTTTTTATTTTAAAAGTGAATGTTGTCATTTTGGCTTGGAATTTCGAATACAGCATCTATATAAGGTATAGTATCAACCCACTTTTTATGTATACAGTCTTTCCGTTACACGTTGTATACTCTATAATAATAATATATAATATATGGGCATACTTTATGGGCATGCCGATTAGTGATGGGCGACAAATGATCGTGACCACAGAGTTTTAGATAGAGTTTTATTTAAAATATCGATAGTTTATACTAACGATATTTTAAATCAAACTTAATTTATCATTAATTTAATTTAGTAACGTTTGTAATTAAATAAAACCCCATTATATGTTACATTAGCATCGATAATAGTGAAAAACGTCAATAAATACTATCGTAACATTATTATAATTTATTTAATTAATATCATAACATTATTTACATGTGTAAATACTTGATCTTAAATAATAGTAAGTAAATAAAATCCGATTTCTCACCCACAACTACTCATTCGATTTCATTACAACAGTGTGTGATAATCTTTTTTTTCCATTCGTATCCCAACTCTAAAAATGTCAATCTTCTATGTCAATGTCACTGTCGCAGAGATCAAGCTATCTTTTATGCAGTATAAACATTTTTTACCCGTCCCAAAAAGTGCACAACGCTAAAGAAGTTTTCGCTTCCTAAAAATTACCATCTTCGCATGCGAGTAGCCGGTCTATTGATACGAAATTGCGCCCCAGATCTATACTTTAGAAGTCGATAGCTAGTCCGGAACCCGGCAGCGGTTTATTGGCCAAATGTAATTTTTCAATACAAGTCCGATTGGAAAATAAACTAGATTAGAGATCTTGGAGGATGTACGGAGGTAAAGGAAATTAGGTTGCTCGCTCTATTAATTTGGAAAATCAATTGGAGACTTGGGATTGAATTTTATTTATTTTGGGCCGATTTGACCGTCTTTGAGTTTATATTCTTTTTATGGTTGGGGTATTTTGTAAAGTAGTTTAAGAATTGGTTAGCAGATACTATTGAAATATAACTAAGAACTTGATTTCTTAGCTTAAAACTTCGAGGAAAACTTCTTATAGTAATACAGACCAGCACTGTATATTTTATTATAACATCACACACAAACCTTCACAATGTGAATATCTTATTTATGTGAATCATTACCACGAAGCGAGCGTACAATCACCTGCCCCGGACCCGGCCCGGGTCCGACCCGGTACCCTAATCATCCAATGCACACAAATAAGGTAGTCATGATTGGCCAGAAAATTCTATAAAACGCTTCCACGGATTCAATAGTCATCATTATTATGGCTTACTCTACATTCTCTGCTAATGCTAGAATAAGTAGTGGAGTAGTAAGAGTGAATCTTAGTAGATGTGTGAAACATAAAAAAAAAACAATTTTTAAGAGTTTATAGTTGAAAGATTACGAGTATTTATTTATCGTTCCATTCTTTATATTCCTATAACTTTAGGTACATTTATTGTCATAATTAATAAAAAATTTATGTAAGTTAAACTGGTATAATAGCTTTCCAAACTGGTAGCTTTTCGAATCTTCATAAGCCAATAAGCCAATTTTAGAGGCGCCATCGTAGCTATAATAGCTAACTAGACTATTTCTGTTTCTTTTTCACTTTAGGCATTCGGTAGAGAGAAAACTTTTTACGTTGCTAATAAATTTACGACGGCGCCTCTAAAATTGGGCTGATTTGATTATTACTCGCAAATCTAACTTCGTAGTTTAAACAATCTTGCCTCTTATCAAAATGGCTCATAAATAGCGCAACAGCAATTTTCCCCCTTTTTAAAGAAAATAATACCCCCCGCCCCAATCGAAAAATGCCGACGACAAAAAATCATGCAATAACTATATCGAACCTGCGTACCAAGGTTCCTTGAGATTCGTTGAAAAATGCGACCTGTAAAGAGAAATCTACATTTTCATTGAGATTAGTTGTAAAGAAAAATCTACAGTTTTATTGAGATTAGTTGTAAAGAAAAATCTACAGTTTCATTGAGATTAGTCGACCTGTAGAGAAAAATCAACACCCGAATCGACGGAAACTAAATCGTCGAATTAAAGCGAAGTAATCATTTCGTACACACATCCATCCATTCATCAGCCAAAGGACGTCCACTGCTGGACTTAGGCCTCCCATATGGATCTCCAATAAGACCGATTGGAAGCGGCTTGCATCCAGCGCGATCCTGCGGTCTTAATGAGGTCATCCGTCCACCTTGTGGGTGGACGTCCTACGCTGCGCTTGCCGGTACGTGGTCTCCACTCGAGAACTTTTCGTCTCCACCGGTCATCAGTCCCCCGCGCTATGTGCCCTGCCCATTGCCATTTCAACTTGCTAATCCGTTGGGCTATGTCGGTAACTTTGTTTCTTCTACGGATCTCCTCATTCCTGATTCGATCCCGCAGAGAAACTCCGAGCATAGCCCACTCCATAGCTCGTTGGGCTACTTGGAGCTTACTTATAAGGCCCATAGTGAGAGACCACGTTTCTGTGCCATTCATTCATTCATTCCATTTCGTACACTTGGTCATAAATGGTGTCAATTTAATTGCGTATTGACTTGAAAAGCTATCCTATAGTCAGCATATGATCATGTAATTTTCAGTCATTAAATGACACGTAATTTGTAAAACCAAATTACAAATTGTTTATCTGTTTAAGGCTGAATGTTGATTTTTACCGACTTCCAAAAAGGAGGAGGTACTATGTTCGTCTGTATATTTTTTTGCCAAATATAAAACCGATTCAAAAAAAAAATTTTTAGTTCGAAATTTGTGAAACACATTTTTCCGAGGTTGTCCCATTTAAATTTAATAAAAACCAGCGTAGCCGTTTTTGAAAAATCAACAATAATGTAACATCTACGTTTTAATTTTTTCATCTACGTATTGACATGAATAGATTAAACCCTGAAAAATATGCTGTTTCCTCCTGTTTCCCGCAAATACTAAGATGCAGGCTTAAGTGAAAATTTATGAAGTCCTCTTTTCATTACGAAACAAAATATTTAATTCAAAATTAGTTGTCCGTACGAAAAAACGCGGCGTGCACCCAGTAGCTTTTACAACTTTTGTGCTTGACTCATATTTCAATTCGATGGAAACTCGGGTAATGTTTCGCCCGTCCAAAGTTACAGCCTTAATGACCACCTTTGAATATTTAGAAGGCCCCGCCGAGAGGTAGACAATCGCGATGATTGGCCCCACAGAGATTTAGATGCTATCGCTTCGGAAGTTATACATTGCGTGGTTAGTACGCTTCTAAATAGCTTTGACGCCTTGGGAACAAGCGTTCTGCGCAATGGTTAGCAAATCTCGTCGCTTATAGTACTGGTAGATCATTTTTCTATGCCAGAGGGTGTTTTATGCTTTGCTGCTTTATTTAGCCTAATTTTTTCATAGATTTGGCCTTTATTAAGACAGAGTTCTTACTAAAATATTGCAATTGTTACTGTTTCGGTACAAATGCTATATCGGTCACTAGTTACTTTTCATCGCATCTATTCGAAAAGGACTGCTTGGTTCGCCTTTAAGTGCGCCCAAAGGAGGTGTTTTCTGTAAGGAACTTATAAGTGCGACGGAATTATCTTTGCCGCGCACTTTTTGAATTTGGAAGTATTTGTAATGTTAATGATTAGCGCCAAGAAAATAAATGAAAAGAATGTAAATATAAGTTTTCATTTGTTTTATGAAGATGCTATTTAATTTCAATTTAGTTGTTACTCTACGTTTTATTAAATAATAATATTATAGTATAATATGAGGCGCCTTTTGTTTTCTCATAGCGGTGATGAAAAATAGAGTGTACCACTCGGGCGCAAAATATATTTTTGGCTCGGGCGACGTACTTTGAATCCCTCGCTACGTTCAGGATTCTACTCTAGAATCTCTCACTTCGCTCTGGATTCAAAAAAGCGCCCTCGCCGTAAATATATTATTCTGCTCCCATTTGATACAGTCTACTATTAATAGTCACATAGGGCGATCGTGCCATATCCGCCATGTTGACCCAGTGCATGTTATAGATACTAAAAAACAATAATAGTATCCCCTTGACTGTCTGCCGCGCCGGGTTAATGATACGTTTAATTCAGGTTCCCGGTAATTGACGTGATAAAGTCATAAATCGATGAACGCCGCGCCGGCTGCATGAACGTAAAAGTGGCTCGTTTCATCTGAGCCGATCGTGCAAGCGAGAGCACGGAATAAGCGATAGAGAGGCACGATCTGCCTAAGAATTCGGTTTGTTTCAGTTGTTGATTCAACAATGTTTTCTTATGACGTTATCACGTAAAATTATCGTCCGAATATAGACTTTACAGACAACCAATGTTTTTTAATTACATTTTTTTTGTTTTATTTTTTAATATTTGATATTTGAGCCGATTGGAGTTGAAACATTGGGTCCGTGGGGTCCGGGAGCTCATCTTGTTTTCAAAAGTCTTTCTGAGCGTCTGATGGACGCGACTCGTGACCAAAATGCTGGTGTTTATTTGGCTCAACGTATAAGTATTGCCATTCAGGGTGGCAATGCTGCCAGCATGCTGGGCCCGCTGCCAATTGGCAGTGGGCTTGAGTATTTGGATTATCGTTAGACCTTCAAGGGTCTATGGATGATCCAATTGCTTTTCATGTAGTTGTAGTTTGTGTAGTTTTAGATTATGTATTAATTTTTTTTTTTAACTTTGACCAATGTTCAGAGGAATGAGGAGATCCGTAGAAGAACCAAAGTTACCGACATAGCCCAACGGATTAGCAAGTTGAAATGGCAATGGGCAGGACAGATAGCGCGGAGGACTGATGACCGATGGGGTCGAAAAGTTCTCGAGTGGAGACCACGTACCGGCAAGAGCAGCGTCGGACTGATGACCTCATTAAGACCGCAGGATCGCGCTGGATGCAAGCCGCTTACAACCGGTCTCATTAGAGATCCATAAGGGAGGCCTATGCTCAGCAGTGGACGTCCTTTGGCTGATGAATGGATGGATGGAATGTTCAGAAGCATTCGGTTTAAAATAATATACTTATTTATTGACTGTAGAGTGTTCAGAGAGGGAAACGACTCTGAAACAAGCATATAAGCTTGATGATGCTGAGTTTTTGTTTGTTTTTCAAATATTCTTAGAAAAATTATCTGCATCGCTCCTAAAAAGGTTATTTACTTAGCTGAAATACATATTCCCCTATAACCTGACTACACATCATCGTAACCAGGAATTTTGAAAATATTCCCCAACCTGTCAAAGCTAAAAGCTTGAGAGACATAAAACTTGGAAGATTTTTAAAACTTAAGTCTCCTTATTTTTCGTGTTACGATATTGCCGCATAAAACTGCATAACTTTGCTTGTTCGAAACCATTTTCACCACGTCTTCCATACATTTTTTGCAAAACCGCAAGATTCACAAACCATTTATATTCACAACCTAATAAAAGCTTACTATCCGAAAGATCTACAACTTACTACTCGATTTTTCCACCTAAAACTCTTTACGATGCCAACTCAATTCGTTGCTTTTCTCATCTACCTCGTATTGAAAACGCAATGTATCACGCAAGGAATAAAATATCGCTTTTTTCGATCAGTTTTCTTAATTACAGGGCAGGGTGCTTGAATTTATGTCACAGTGTTAATGATTTTGTTATCTGATACCATTGGTTGTGTTTATAAACGAAATTGCTTTCGTTTACGGCCAATCAAACGTACGAGTAGATCTCGAGAAATATGTTGGGTAATAAATAAAGTGTTTAATGTATTAATTCTTGTACTTGTAAAATAGTTAGAAATATCTAGGTAGTTTCATTTACTAATTTTATAGATAGGTACTTAGTAGTACGCTTGAAAGTAGTAGATTTTTATTACGAGTAGGTGTGATTTAGTTGTTTTATCCTCCAAAGAAGCAATGTGTATATTAATTGTACCCCTCATTTACTCAATGTGTATGTTTGAGTGTGCCGATTTTACATTTTGTGACGCTAGAGGTAACTTTAACTTTTTTAACAATGTAAAATACGTAGATAATGTTTTTATGAGTACACCACCGTACCTGCACTATACTGCGCCAGCTTTTTTAATAGTCCATTGCAGGACGTAGGCCTGCCCACGAAGGGTAATTGGGCAATATTCACCACGCTGGCCTAGGGCGGGCATCGTGCCTGATGTTAATCAAAGACGCATTTTATGATTATTACAAACGCATTTACTGGAAGAAATATGACTCTTTGCAAATAATTTACTGAATATTTTAAGCTCTAATAAATTATCACGTTGTTCTTACTAATATTAAAAATCCAAAAGTGTATTTGTTGGTTTGTTTTTATTTCAAATAGCAACAGAGCAACGAATTAAAATGATTTACGGCACGGACATAGTTTAAAAGGCGAAAAGTGACATGAGCTACATTTTATTCCAAAATAATCTCGAAATCGTTTATATATAAAAGAGAGAAATTTTCCTATGGAATAGATTAGTAATCGAAATGAGATGCGAGCAAAGCCGCAAGTAAAAGTTAGTTCCCATAAACTATTCTTTTATAACCAATACAAAAGCAGTCTTCAATTGAAGCGTTGTAAGCGTAAGCAAATCTATCCGCAGGCGCGCCGTCGCCGTCGCCGTGCGGACGACATGCGGAAATTACAATTGCTAATAATCCGCCTTTCTTCCTCCACACACACGACAGTTCACCACATTGACGCTCTGTATACGTATACGCTACCGCAAGTCGATGATGAAAGAGAATCAAAGATGTCATGTCCGTATCTCTACAGACTTTATTAAAATATATATATATTTTTTTTTTTTTAAGTTTTTAATGACAATACTACACTACTACTACTACAAAGAAAGCAATTGGATCATCCACAGACCCTTGAAGGTCTAAAGACAATCCAAGTGCTCAAGCCCACTGCCAGTTGGCAGCGTGCCCAGCATGCTGGCAGCATTGCCACGCTGAATGGCAATGCTTATACGTTGAGCCAAATAAACACCAGCATTTTGGTCACGCGTCGCGTCCACCAGACGCTCAGAAAGACTTTTGAAAACGAGATGAGCTCCCGGCCCCCACGGACCCAAAGTCTCAACTCCAAATGGCTCAAATATGTAACCACTACCGAGGTTAGCATATTTGCGCCGCTTGTGCTGCTCAGCCGAATTGGCCGCCGCTCCAGCCCTACTCTGAGTCTCAGGAAGATGTGACGGTGCCAAAGTATCGACGCAAGTTGCGTCCCATACTAAGGGCCGTCCACACTTCCATGGGACCAGCGTCATGCCATCAGGCCTTTTGCCATCACCACGCGCCAACCCACTCGGTTCGAGTACGGCTGCGATATTGGCGGTGACAAAAGCCCTGCGTATGACATCATTAAGGCTGGCGTGGCGTCCAATCCGACCAGCGCTTCTTGAGCAAGAGAGACCGTGGTGACCAAGCTGGTCAACTGCAGTACCACACTGACAGCGATGGGCCTCACAACACCTTGCACCCAAGCGTAAGCTGACAGCTAGACGAAATGCAGTTGGGTCTAAAAAGTTACCTGTATTGAAAGAGGGCAATGCTTGCAACCAAAGACCGGACTCCCATACAGAGACTGCAAGGATACGAGCGCGATCCGCGACGCTAGGACACGTATCTAGAAGAGATTTCCGTGCTAGTTCGCAAATCGGCCGATCCCACAGTCTCTGCGACGATAAAGTCTTTGGAAGCTCGGTATTTGGGCAAGCGGCCCTCCAAGCATTCGTTGCCTCATTCAAATGAGCTACATCTACGCCAGAATGGCCTAAAGAAGGTGCGAGGATTTTTTCAATCAAGTTCTGAGTACTATGAATGGAGGACAAGAAAGCTGGTAAAGCAACACTTGAAATTTGGCGGACCCCTAGCCCTCCAAGCCTAACAGGCAAGGAGGCTTGTAGCCACGCCCTTTCACTCATGTCAATATTCAAAACCGATACTAGGGACTGCTTTACAACATCGTCTAAGCTCAAAAGGAGCTCATTGTGTTTCATAAGTCATAAGTCATAAGTTATTTATTGATAAAATGTCAATTTACACGTCATAATATTATAGTTATATGTATACATAATGAACATTGAATACAATTATGTAATAAATTTAAATTACAATAATTATTAGCAAAAGCTTCAATAAAAATTGAAAATCAAATAATAATAATGCAAAAAATGTCATAAAAAATCAATAAGTGGAAATTAATAATAAAAATACGATTGTCAAAATGAACTAAAGAAATGCGAATAAAATTAAAATAATCATGTCAAACACTTATAAAATTCATCGTATCTATAAAAAGATTGCTCGACAAGCCATTTTTTTAATTTACCCTTAAAAGACAGTAGGCTTACCGCTGATGTTACTTCCAAAGGTAAGTTATTGTACACGGTAGGAGCCATGACATGAGTCAACTTAGAGGACTTTCCGAGGGAGTGGGGGACGGCCTGCAGCTTGTGCCTGTCCCGGGTGGGGTACCTGTGCGCGGAGCCCCGCTCTGGATACGTAGCCAGATTCGTTCTAGCATACACCGCTACCTGATAAATCACGATACCGGTCAGTGTCAGTATTCCTAGCTTCTTGAAATATGGGCGAGCTGGAGTGTCCCATGCTACGCGTGCGATGCACCGCACTGCACGTTTTTGCATAATAAACGCTCGCTCCCAATCCGCGGCTCTAGCCCATATTTCTGCTCCATACTGCAGCTGCGAGTGCACTGTGGCGAAGTAGCACGCTCGTGCTACATCTTGTGGAACTACTTTTGCCACCCGGCTTAAAGCGAAGCAAGCGCTCCCCAGCCTACCACAGACTTTATCTAAATGAGCGTCCCACTTCAGGCCTTGGTCGATCTCATACCCTAGGAACGTAGTCGTACTCCGCTCCTCAATTCTCACTCCATCCACCAGTACAGATAAAGGTCTCACGGCCTTACCCGACAGACTAAATTGGACAAAATGAGTCTTTGATATATTCAGAGCGAGACCGTTCGTGTGGAACCACTCAGATAGCTGGAGGGCCGTGTCGTTCAATCTCCTCTCCAGAGCTTCGACCGTTGGCGCCGTGACTACCACGGCCACGTCGTCCGCGTACATCAGCACGTCGGACGCGGGCATGGCGTCGGGCAGGTCGTTCAGGAGCAGAGAGAACGTTATATTGGACACGGAGGACCCCTGGGCCACGCCCATCTCTGACGTCATCGGATCCGACCTATACACGCCGCCACCGGCGACTACCACCTGCGACCTCCCTCGCATCAGATCCGTCAAGACGGCGTGAGCCGGGCCCGCCACTCCGTAGTGCGGCAATTTCGCAGCTAGCACTGCGTGGTCTGCGACGTCAAACGCCTTCGAGAGGTCGCAGCACAGAATCGCCACCTGCTGCTTGCACCTGGCCTCTCGAGCTGAAACGATGCGTCGAACCACCTCACGTGTAAGTGATGTAGTAGAGCGCCCCGCTCTGTAAGCATATTGACGGTCAGATAATGCATTTGTGTCAGATAAATATTCAACAAGTCGAGTGCTCAAACCGTTTTCAAAGATTTTTGCTACCGCGGGTATTATAGAGACTGGCCTGTAGCTGTCAATGTTGTCTCGCTTTCCACAATGGACTACATCGTAAAGCGTACAAATAATGGTAAAATATATGGTATCACGTATAAATTTTATTATTCCTAAATCTGGTCAAATATTTGCTTTGAGCTAAAAGATGATGTTTTGAAAAAGTAAATGAACTTAAACAAAAATGTTGAGGCTTGAATAGGTCTGTAAAATTAACTATTTATCATAATTTATAATCGATACCAATAATATAATCAATTGAAGCGTCGTACAGGTAAGCGAGACAAAAGAAATCTGATGGAAGAGTGCGAACGACATGCGGAAATACAATAGCTAATAATTCGCTTTTTATTCCCTCTACACACATCGCACCAAATCTCTGAAATTATAGGTAGTAGCATAGACTAAAAAGTACCTCATTTAATAATCTTTGGTAGTAGATAGAAAATGAGAGTTAGACCAAAAAATAGCATTTTTTTCTCATCATTTATTGATCTGTTATAATCACAAAAAGAATACAACACGAAAAATTACGGCCTAATAAAGTGCATATTATACACAAGTCGTGTCGACTGCCTCAGTGGTCCAGTGGTTAGTAACCCTGCCACCTGGATCAAAGAGGCGTGGGTTGGATTCCCACCAAAGGCAAAAAAATATGTCATGAACATATTAAGTGTTTGGTCTATGTCTATACTCTATAAAATTTAACTTGATATCTGCGACAGTGACATTGACATAGAAGATTGACATTTTTAGAGTTGAGATAGTGGTGGAAAAAATCGATTTTCAAACAACGTTGAAATGAAATCAAATGAATAGTTGAAGGTGAGAAATTGGGTTTTATTTACTTACTATTATTTAAGATCAAGTTTGTGCACATGTAAATAATGTTATGATATTAATTAAATACTCATAACAATGTAACGATAGTATTTATCGTCGTTTTTCACTATTATCGATGCTAATGTAACATATAATTGGGTTTAATTTAATTACACATGTAAAAAATGTTATGATATTAAAATATACAATAAAATTAATGATAAATTAAGTTTTGTTTAAAATATCGTCAGTATAAACTATCGATATTTTAAGCAAAACTCTATCTAAAACTCTGTGGTCACGATAATTCGTCGCCCATCACTAATCGGCATTCCCATAAAGTATGACATTGACAGGTACTGTCTGTACTATTAAGAAATTCAGGACTTCATAGGCGTGATTTTTCTGACAGCTGTCGCAGAGATCAAGTTAAATTTTATAGGGTATAGTTGTTAAATCGGGTGATTTAAGACCCACCCTGGGTACCCTTCTTAAGAGGCCCAGTATAGAGTTAAGTAAATTAAATTCGACAATCCATCTGTTCTTAACTTTCATCCTCGTCAGCAATTCGCGTGTGTCTCAGATGAAATGCCTTTGATCAATTCGACGTTGATATCATGATATTCGGTGAGTTTATTGACAGGAAATCGAGTCGGCACAACCGAGATATTTTGCTAATTAGCGCAGTGTGCGGAAGCAAGGAATTTCTTTAAAATAAGAATATGAATATATTTATTTACAAAAATAAAGTTAACAAAATTTGCGTAAATTATACATTAAAATAGCCCTTAGTTAAATTTTAAAATGTTTCCCCTGTAAGAACGTAGGCATATTGAGGACATTTGGTTTGTAATACATAATAGTTATACATTACAAGTTCATCTACCCTTCCTTGGCTAGCAAATGTAAGTCAACTAGGTAATTTTGTAAATAGGTATTTTGTATTATTAAATAAACATTTGCCGATGTTGCGCAGTGCCAGTGGGCCCCAAACTAGGCGATGCCTATATCTTGGTGGCCCGGTGAAATATAATTACTCTAAAAGAATTTGCGCGGCTTCGTCATTCAAACAATTTACAAATTTATTTGTAACTAGCTTAAAACCCGCGGCTTCACCCGCGTTGTCTTAGTACATAGGTACTTACTTAAAATGATAATAGCCCGCGGTTTGATCTACGTTGTCTTTGTACATGCTTATAATAATATCTAATAGTCCGCGTTTTGGCCTGCGTTGTCTTAATACTTGCTTAAAATTACTTGCAAGGATAATGCCCATGGTTTGGTCAAAATTGTAACAGTATTTGCCTATAATGATAATAGGTCACGGTTTGGCCCGCGTATTGTTAGTACTTGCTTAAGATGGTTATTTATAGCACGCAGCATGGACTGAGATGTCTTAATACTTCCTTAAAAATATAAAAGCTTGCAGTTTGGCCTGCATTGTCGTATTACTTACAATGATAATAGCCCATGATCTGGCCCGTATTGTCTTAGTACTTGCTCAAAATGATAATAGCCCGCGGTTTAGCTCGCGTTGTGTTAATAATTAGGTACTTACAATGATAATAACCCACAGTTTGGCTCACGTTGTTTTAATACTTACTTAATTAAAATAACAGCCCGCGGTTCAACCCGCGTTATTTGCCCCCTGGCCTGTGTTATTTTCGTAACTGCTTAAAACGATAAAAACCCACAGTTAGGTCCGCGTTTTCTTGGCACTTACTTAAAATAATAGTAGCTCGTGGTTAAGCCCACATTAGGCTCGATTATGAAGGCGCCATCCTAATTATAATAGCTAATTATCATAATTATTTCTGTTTCTTTTTTACTTTACAGCATTCGATAGAGAAAACACTTTTAATGTTGTTATTATATTTACCATGCCGTCTTCATAACTGAGCCTATTATCGTATTACTTGCAAAATAATGCCTACGGTTTAGCCTGAATTGTCTCAGTATTTGGTTATTTCATTTACTTGTATCTAAAGCTTATTACGGAGTACGTGAATTTTTGGAAGATAAATTGCCGAATTTCTGAAATTAACTCAATAATAAATAAATATATAAAATAAATATTGGGGGACATCTCACACACGGTCTCTGATCCCAAACTAAGCAAAGTTTGTGATTTGGCTGGCAGAGACTGATATACTACATATACATGTACCTGTAGGTTGACTGGCAGATAATGCTGGTTAGCGTTAAGTCCTCCTTTTGTACAAATGGTGTGCAAGAAAGTGTTAAATAAATAAATAAAAATACATTAATAACACCCAGACACAGAGCAAATACATTTGAACATCACATAAATATTTGCCCTGGGAATCAAACCCACGCCTCTTTGACACAGAAGTCAGGGTCACAAACCACTGAGCCACCGAGGGAGCCAATAATAATAATTGTTTGAGTAACTATGTAAGAAATTTCACTTTTCATTGCTGGAAAACATTGAGGCAACCTGTACGTACGTAGAAAAAATCAATGTCGTATATGAATTCAGCAACCCGTGCTCGGCCGGCGTGATGGATATGGCCCAATTACCCTTCGCGGATAGGTCTATTTTCAGTCACATATCAGCCGAAAGACGTCCACTGCTGGACATAGGCCTCCCGTATGGATCTCCAATAAGACCGGTTGGAAGCGGCTTGCATCCAGTGCGATCCTGCGGTCTTAATGAGGTCATCCGTGCACCTTGTGGGTAGATGTCCTACGCTGCGACGGTCATCAGCCCTCCGCGCTATGTGCCCTGCCCATTGCCATTTTAACTTGCCAATCCGTTGGGCTATGTCGGTAACTTTGGTTCTTCTACGGATCTCCTCATTAATGAGTAGATCTCGCAGAGAGACTCTGAGCATAGCCCTCTCCATAGCTCGTTGGGCTACTTGAAGCTTACTAATAAGGCCCATAGTGAGAGACCACGTTTCTGTGCCATAAGTCATCACTGGCAACACACACTGGTCGAAAACTTTCGACTTGAGGCACTGAGGTATGTCGGACGTGAAGACACTACGCACTTTTCCGAACGCTGCCCAGCCGAGTTGAATTCGGCGATTGGCCTCTTTGTTGAAGTCAGACCTATCTAACTGGACTACTTGTCCTAGGTAGACGTACGAGTCAACTACTTCAAGAAGCGAGTTTCCAACAGAAGCCGGGGTAGGTAAAACATGGGAATTACACATGACTTTCGTCTTGTCCATGTTCATCTTAAGACCCACCTGTTTCTATTATCCGTAGTGCTATCCGTAGTACCTATTTTCAGTAGTGCACTATTAATTAAGGCCGGTACAGGTGTTCGACATGTTTCATTAAGTCATTAGAAATTTAATTTTCCAGGCAAATGAAAAATGGCATACAAGTCGTAATTCTAGTCAGGCATGTTCTAGGATGCTATTATACTCATAATTTGATTAACTTTTACAATGGTACCAACCCCAAAAGCACGTGAATAAAATCAGCTGTTTAACACAAAAAGTTCATCGACCCGCGACTTAATGTATGGGAAATGTAGGTAATTTTCGCTTGTCAGGGTTAATCCCATAGTAAAATACTTATATTGATCCATATGTGCGCTAAGTTTAAGACTATTGGCTCACAAAATAAAAAAAATCGTAATCTTTTGGGGACCCATTTTGCCCCATTTTACAAAGATAAACTATCATTATCATAATCCTATTCTAGATACTACATTATTTAAAAAAGCGCATTGAAGTTTTGAGACGTATCTTAAGACCCACCTGTTTCTATTATCCGTAGTGCTATCCGTAGTACCTTATTTCAGTAGTGCACTATTAATTAAGGCCGGTACAAGTGTTCGACATGTTTCATTAAGTCATTAGAAATTTAATTTTCCAGGCAAATGAAAAATGGCACACAAGTCGTAATTCTAGTCAGGCATGTTCTAGGATGCTATTATACTCATAATTTGATTAACTTTTACAATGGTACCAACCCCAAAAGCACGTGAATAAAATCAGCTGTTTAACACAAAAAGTTCATCGACCCGCGACAAAATGTATGGGAAATGTAGGTAATTTTCGCTTGTCAGGGTTAATCCCATAGTAAAATACTTATATTGATCCATATGTGCGCTAAGTTTAAGACTATTGGCTCACAAAATAAAAAAAATCGTAATCTTTTGGGGACCCATTTTGCCCCATTTTACAAAGATAAACTATCATTATCATAATCCTATTCTAGATACTACATTATTTAAAAAAGCGCATTGAAGTTTTGAGACGTATCTGACACCTAAGGATTTTTTTAAGGAAAATTCAGAAAAACAGGTACAGCCATATTTTTATTTAGTCTCAAAAGCATCTATACAAAGTTTCATGTCAATCGGTACAGGGAATAAAAAGTTACATGCAAATAAAAAGGGCCCGTTTTACCCCGTAAGTTAGAGTTGGGTACGTTTTTCATCCTTAATGCTTCATTATGTCGTACGATGTACGTATATTCCAAAATTCAAGCTCATATCTTCAGCGGTTTAAGCTGTAGCCTAAACTTATTAATTTTACGTATCCCTAAAGAACCTTATAGATTTTCCTGGATTTTATTAGTTCCTGTATTAAAACATGCTGTGTGCTTCCTTCATACCAATTTTCAACCATAACCGTTCAGCTGGTTCGATGTAATTGACGCTTTTTTCACCAACTTTGGGACCTTATTTGACCCCTTAGATGAAGAAAATTCGGAAAAACAGGAAAAAACGTAACTTTTATTTTGTTTGTAAAGCATGTATACAAAGTTTCAAGTCAATCGATACAGGGAATAAAAAGTTACATACAAACGAAAAGGGCCCGTTTTACCCCCTTAGAAGTCGAAAGTTCAAAATTTTCGTCCTTAGTGCTCCATTACGTCGTTCAATGTACCTATATTCCAAATTTCAAGCTCATATCTTAAGCGGTTTGGGCTGTAGGCTGTCTGTCAGTCAGTCACTCAGGGAAGCCTTTTATATAATAGACTAGCTTAAAACCCGCGGCTTCGCTCGCGTTGTCTTAGTACATAGGTACTTACTTAAAATGAAAATAGCCCGCGCGCAAGAAAATGTACATGCTTATAATAATATCTAATAGTCCGCGATTTGGCCCGCGTTGTCTTAATACTTGCTTAAAATTACTTGCAAGGATAACGCCCACGGTTTGGTCAAAATTGTAACAGTATTTGCCTATAATGATAATAGGTCACGGATTGGCCCGCGTATTGTTAGTACTTGCTTAAGATGGTTATTTATAGCACGCAGCATGGACTGCGATGTCTTAATACTTGCTTAAAATTATAAAAGTTTGCCGTTTGGCCTGCATTGTCGTATTACTTACAATAATAATAGCCCATGGTCTGGCCCGTTTTGTCTTAGTACTTGCTCAAAATGATAAAAGCCCGCGGTTTAGCTCGCGTTGTGTTAATAATTAAGTACTTACAATGATAATAACTCACAGTTTGGCCCACGTTGTTTTAATACTTACTTAATTAAAATAACAGCCCGCAGTTCAACCCGCGTTATCTTGGCATTTGCTTATAATAATATCTAATAGTTCGCGGTCTGGCCCGTGTTGTCTTAATAAATCCTTAAAATTATAATAGCATGCCGTTAGCCTGCATTTTTGTATTACTTGTAATGATAATAGCCCACGGTCTGGCCCGCGTTATTTTTGTAACTGCTTAAAATGATAAAAACCCACAGTTTGGCCCGTGTTTTCTTGGCACTTACTTAAAATAATAGTAGCTCGTGGTTAAGCCCGCATTAGGCTCGATTATGAAGGCGCCATCGTAATTATAATAGCTAATTATCATAATTATATCTGTTTCATTTTCACTTTAAGCATTTGATAGAGAGAACACTTTTTATGTTGTTATTATATTTACTATGGCGTCTTCATAACTGAGCCTATTATTGTATTGCTTGCAAAATAATGCCTACGGCTTAGCCTGAATTGTCTCAGTATTTGGTTATTTAATTTACTTGTATCTAAAGCTTATTACGGAGTACGTGAATTCTTGGATGATAAATTGCCGAATTTCTGAAATTAACTCAATAATAAATAAATATATAAAATAAATATTGGGGGACATCTCACACACGGTCTCTGATCCCAAACTAAGCAAAGTTTGTGATTTGGCTGGCAGAGACTGATATACTACATATACATGTAGGTTGACTGGCAGATATTGCTGTTTAGCGTAGGACTTAACGCTAAACAGCAATATCCTTTTGTACAAATAGTGTGCAAGAAAGTGTTAAATAAATAAATAAAAATACATTAATACCACCCAGACACAGAGCAAACACATATGAACATCACATAAATATTTGCCCTGGGAAACGAACCCACGCCTTTTTGACCCAGGAGTCAGGGTCAACCACTGAGTCACCGAGGGAGCCAATAATAATAATTGTATGAGTAACTATGTAAGAAATTTCACTTTTCATTACTGGAAAACATTGAGGCAACCTGTACGTACGTAGAAAAAATCAATGTCGTATGTGAATTCAGCAACCCGTGCTCGGCCGGCGTGATGGATATGGCCCAATTACCCTTCGCGGATAGGCCTATTTTCAGTCATCCATCAGCCGCAGGACGTCCACTGCTGGACATAGGTCTCCCCTATGGACCTCCAATAAGACCGGTTGGAAGCTGCTTGCATCCAGCGCGATCCTGCGGTCTTAATGAGGTCATCCGTCCACCTTGTTGGTGGACGTCCTACGCTGCGCTTGCCGGTACATGGTCTCCACTCGAGAACTTTTCGACCCCAACGGTCATCAGCTATCCGCGCTATGTGCCCTGCCCATTGCCATTTCAACTTGCAAATCCGTTGGGCTATGTCGGTAACTTTGGTTCTTTTACGGATCTCCTCATTAATGATTCGATCTCTCAGAGAGACTCCAAGCATAGCCCTCTCCATAGCTCGTTGGGCTACTTGAATTCGGCGATTGGCCTCTTTGTTGAAGTCGGACCTACCTAACTGGACTACTTGTCCTAGGTAGACATACGAGTCAACGACTTCAAGAACCGAGTTTCCAACAGAAATCGGGTGTAGGTAAAACATGGGAATTACACATGACTTTCGTCTTGTCCATGTTCATCTTAAGACCCACCTGTTTCTATTATCCGTAGTGCTATCCGTAGTACCTATTTTCAGTAGTGCACTATTAATTAAGGCCGGCACAGTTATTCGACGTGTTTCATTAAGTTATTAGATATTTAATTTTCCAGGCAAATGAAAAAAATGGCACACAAGTCGTAATTCTAGTCAGGCATGTTCTAGGATGCTATTATACTCATAATTTGATTAACTTTTAGAATGGTACCAACCCCAAAAGCACGTGAATAAAATCAGCTGTTCAACACAAAAAGTTCATCGACCCGCGACAAAATGTATGGAAAATGTAGGTAATTTTCGCATGTCAGGGTTGATCCCATAGTAAAATACCTATATTGATCTATATGTGCGCTAAGCTTAAGACTATTGGCTCACAAAAAAAAAATCGTAAACTTTTGGGGACCCATTTTGCCCCATTTAAAGATAAACTATCATTATCATAATGCTATTCTAAATACTACATTATTTAAAAAAGCGCATTGAAGTTTTGGGACGTATCTGACCCCTAAGGATTTTTTTAAGGAAAATTCAGAAAAACAGGTACAGCCATATTTTTTATTTAGTCTCAAAAGCATCTATACAAAGTTTCATGTCAATCGGTACAGGGAATATGAAGTTACATGCAAACAAAAAGGGCCCGTTTTACCCCGTAAGTTAGAGTTGGGTACGTTTTTTATCCTTAGTGCTTCATTATGTCGTACGATGTACGTATATTCCAAATTTCAAGCTCATATCTTCAGCGGTTTGGGCTGTAGCCTAAACTTATTAATTTTGCGTATCCCTAAGGAACCTTATAGATTTTCCTGGATTTTATTAGTTCCTGTATTAAAACATGCTGTGTGCCTCCTTCATACCAATTTTCAACCATAACCGTTCAGCTGGTTCGATGTAATTGACGTTTTTTTCACCAACTTTGGGACCTTATTTAACCCCTTAGATGAGGAAAATTCGGAAAAACGGGAGAAAACGTAACTTTTATTTTGTTTGAAAAGCTTGTATACAAAGTTTCAAATCAATCGGTACAGGGAATAAAAAGTTACATACAAACGAAAAGGGCCCGTTTTACCCCCTTAGAGTTCGAAAGTTCAAAATTTTCGTCCTTAGTGCTCCATTACGTCGTTCAATGTACCTATATTTCAAATTTCAAGCTCATATCTTAAGCGGTTTGGGCTGTAGGCTGTCTGTCAGTCAGTCACTCAGGGAAGCCTTTTATATAATAGATAGATAACATGCCAGTTTTTTAACAACGAGAGATCAAGGATTCCATGCGAGAGATATGAGGGCGTGTGTGTGAGTATGTGTATAAATAAGTAAGTGAATGATTGTGAGCAACACCGCAATACACGAGATCTCAGTATCAGACTGCTATATCACCAGATAAATGAAAGTAGGTAAGTTTGTCAGAGTTTTTATGCTGCCTGAAGATCTCTCAGCTAATACAACCGTGTACGGTGGACGGTAGAAACTAAATATTTCCCAAATAACACCCAGTTGGACAAAGGTTAGCCGTTGTAAAAAAAACTTTCCACGGTTCACCCAGATGGTCTCAGGAGGTGAATGGTAGGTAAGAACTGAAATTAACGTGTCATCCGAGCCACGATAGTGCTCAGTTGTAAATGCCACCCGCGGTCACCCATTTTTGACCGACGAACCACCGGAGGAGGTATACAATTCGACGCGTATATTTTTTTTAATGTATAACCACGCATAACTTTTTACATAGTGGTCCGATTTCAATAATTCTTTTTTATTGGAAAGAGTATACTTTGAAATTGGTTCCATTAAAATTTTATCGAAATCGGCTGAGCCATTTTTGATAAATCAACAATAATGTGAAAAATGCTACGTCGATCCGTGCGAAATATTCGCGAATTCTGTACGCGGGTGAAGTCGGTCATGCTAATTTTTGGAAAAAAATAATCTTGTATTGACAGGAAATTGAGTCGACGCAACTGAGATATTTTGCTCATTAGTGGAGTATGCGGAAGCAAGGAATTAGTACCTCACTTTAGAATTAATCTGCTATTCTACCAGATATGAAAATAAAAGCTAGTAAAGGCCGGGTGGCTAGCCCTGGCGTTAGAGTTTCTAAACCTGGAGGCCAGTGGATTAGCTAAACGGTTAAAACAACCGGGACCCACAATAGGCTATTTGACAACATTGAAAATATACTATTGATTGTGGTTGTCCATACAGAGAATAGCCTCAAGACATATTTCACTTTATTTAAACTAAAACATGTCTAATTTTCGCAAATCGCACGAAATAAAATACGATATTTTTTGATATTTTATCTGTGACGTGAACGCTCTAAGATGGGTGAGAACTCTGGTGACATTACATGCTAGTAAACAAGAATTTCTCGATTGGCTGTTGTTTGTGTAATTTGTGTTTTGTGTCTTTGGAGTAATATCTGATCTGTAAGTTACGTTTTTTGTCAATTTTCAGATGTGAACTAGTGTATTTAATAGTATTAATACTAACGTTATTTAGTAGTATGTGACGTCACAGACCAGCGCCAATACAGAATGACGTTTTGGCGGGATCTTTAACACTTGATTTTCATTGTTAATACAGTAGATCTCTCGGAAATATAAATGTAGTGTGCTTATTATGTACTAACGAATAATTTAAAATGATTTCCAAAAATTAGTCAAATAGCCTCCTCAATAGCGCCACAGCTGCGCTCACATATATATGATGTTACCTAGCATCTAATTGTACGTCAAATAGTCGTATATTTTATAAATTTCTTAGCGATATAATTAATAAAATGGGTTGTCTGTAAAGTTGGCTTACTGCTTGAAATATTCATAGAATATATAGTTAAAAATGTTCACTTAAAAAATAAATAGTTAAATTTAAACAAATTTAATAAATTAATCATTTAATTAATCATTTAATTTAAAATAAATACATTTTACAAAAATTGTAAAAAATGTTATTTTGGTGTATGTACCATATATATATATGCATGTAGTAAAAATGGTTATTTCAATATTACAAACAGACACACCCAATTTTATTTATTTGTATTGTATAGATGAATAGATTTATTTCTGATTCAATATTATTGATAGCTTCTAAAGCTTCTTGGAGAAGGATGCTAATTGATTAGAAATAACCCTGTATAAAGAGTTTTGCCTGTCTGTTTACACAAGTCGCATCGAATGCCTCGGTGACCCAGTGGTTAGTGACCCAGACATCTGGATCAAATAGGTGTGGGTTAGATTCCCACCTAGAGCAAAAACGTATGTGATGAAAATAGGTGTTTGCTCTGTGTCTGGTTGTTAATATATGCGTTATAAATGCGTTTTAAATATTTGTCGGGGTCTGAGAGTGATCGTCTCCATCACCCGACATCGTTATTTGTGGGTCATTCATTGATACAGTTCGCCGGCGGTCTCCAGTTGTCCATCTCACCAAAATAAACACTCTGTACTACTGCAACGGGTGGTTTTATTGACCTAGTATCACTTGGTATTCAATTTAACAAGAATTATCGAGGATGGAAACAGATTTCAAAGTCAATGGATTTGCACGGGTGCAATCCGCCTCGCGCTCGGTATGGCATGTCGTCAACTGTCAAAGTCATTTCATTCCGACACAAGCTCGCAGTGTTGCCACGTGCGACCCCATTCGGGTGATACCCACTTTAAAATCATCACTATTGCTTTCAACTAAAACCAGCTATGCTGTCTCACTCCGTCATATTTATGTAGTAGGTAAAATCAGTCTCTGGCAGACATATCACAAGTTTTGCTTAGTTTGGGGTCAGAGACCGTGTGTAAGTTGGCCCCTGATTTTAATTTTTTTTTACGTCGTGTTTTATCGCTGTCTGGCACTCATATAGGACAAAGGGTAATTCTACGTCTTTCTTTATAACACAGAATTGTCCCATGATTTCATTTCACGGCTGGAGACGTCGAGTGGCCTCCAATTCAATTCCCTAATGAAATCAGTATTTTTCTCTGTGTCCGCAAACTCAATTAATTTCTTTCAATAGTAGGTACCCTTTTAGAAAATTTCTCGGAAAAAATACGACGGAATGTGATTCTGAGGTAAAAACGACAAATTCCGTTTTGCTCGCTCAATTTCATAAGATATTCATATCTCAATCTTATGCAAATTTTCGAAAACTAAAAATCATCAGTGACTTTTTGAGTTCTATCTCTGCGTTAAGACAAATTTTATACTAGATTGTTGTGTGATGTTAAAAGTAGGGTTTTTGAAAACATCTTTATTTTAAATTCATTGCAAAATTACACACATATTTTAATTAATATTTTTCGTTTTTATATTTCTTAAGTTAATAACATTTTTGTCGAATAAAATATCAAAATCAGCTTTTTAGGGTTCCGTACCGAAAGGGTAAAAACGGGACCCTATTACTAAGACACCGCTGTCCGTCCGCCTGTCTGTCACCAGGCTGTATCTCATGAGCCGTTTTAGCTAGGAAACTGAACTTTTCACAGGTGATGTATTTCCGTTGCCGCTATAACAACAAATACTAAGAACGGAATAAAATTAATATTTAAGGGAGGCTCCCATACAGTACGGAACCCTTGGTGTGCGAGTCCGACTCGTACTTGGCCGTTTATTTTAATACATTATAACATCGACTTGGTATATTTTCTTAGTATTATACCTAAGTATGTCATTGTGATAATATGGTTCATATACATCGACTTGGCATTTTTTCTTAGCATTATACCTTTGTCATTGTGATAGTATGGTTCATATACATCGACTTGGCATTTTTTCTTAGCATATACTTTTGTCATTGTGATAATATGGTTCACATACATCGACTTGGCATTTTTTCTTAGCATATACCTTTGTACCATTGTGATAGTATGGTTCACATACATCGACTTGGCATTTTTTCTTAGCATTATACCTATGTCATTGTGATAGTATGGTTCATATACATCGACTTGGCATTTTTTCTTAGCATTATACCTATGTCATTGTGATAGTATGGTTCATATACATTGACTTGGCATTTTTTCTTAGCATTATGCCTATGTCATTGTGATAGTATGGTTCATATACATCGACTTGGCATTTTTTCTTAGCATATACCTTTGTCATTGTGATAATATGGTTCACATACATCGACTTGGCATTTTTTCTTAGAATTATACCTATGTCATTGTGATAGTATGGTTCATATACATCGACTTGGCATTTTTTCTTAGCATATACCTTTGTCATTGTGATAGTATGGTTCATATACATCGACTTTGGATTTTTTGGCTTAATGAAGTTTTTAGAAATTCAATGGCCATGTATTTAAATTTGCAAATACACGAGTAAGACAACTGAAGCTGGTCTAAAACCCGTCTAGTAGCGAAATATTCTGAGGTAAATTGTCTGCAGGGATTTGCATAAACAATTCCGACGTCTTGATTCGAGTAAATACAACGATACGATTTTATGTAAATATTCATTATTCACATGTCTGCACCAAATCTTGCAGTCTGTAGAACCAATCTAGCAAAATACGCTAGAACCACATCGTTTGTCAAAATATTATTTTAAAACATTTTGTTTTTCTCATCCACCTATCCTACTAATATTATAAACGCGAAAGTTTGTGAGGATGGATGGATGGATGTATGGATGTTTTTTACTCTTTTACGTAAAAACGACAGAACAGATTGAGATGAAACTGTGCAATAATATAGTTTATAACTAATATTATAAACGCGAAAGTTTGTGAGGATGGATGGATGGATGTATGGATGTTTGTTATTCTTTCACGCAAAAAGTACTGAACGGATTGAGATGAAACTTTGCAATAATATAGCTTATATAGCAAAATAACACATGGGCTATAAATTATAATGATATATTGCGTATGCAGGCGAAGCCGCGGGTAAAAACTAGTAAGTTATACTAATATTATAAACGCGAAAGTTTGTGAGGATGGATGGATGGATGTATGGATGTTTTTTACTCTTTTACGTAAAAACGACAGAACAGATTGAGATGAAACTGTGCAATAATATAGTTTATAACTAATATTATAAACGCGAAAGTTTGTGAGGATGGATGGATGGATGTATGGATGTTTGTTATTCTTTCACGCAAAAAGTACTGAACGGATTGAGATGAAACTTTGCAATAATATAGCTTATATAGCAAAATAACACATGGGCTATAAATTATAATGATATATTGCGTATGCAGGCGAAGCCGCGGGTAAAAACTAGTAAGTTATAAAATAGATTCTACTCAGGATATGTAGGTAGTAGGTACGTTGAGTAGGTTAGTCTATGATTTAAGTAATAAACAAGTTTTGAAAAAATGATAATAATGACGATCGCATATGTAATTGTACATATTATGTAATTGTGTAAGCAATTTTATAGTTTAGAATTCTACCTAATCCAATACTGCAAAGACCCTGAAAAATATATATAAAACTGGTATGCTGATGATTCTGCTTGTTTTGTTAAACTAAAAAAACGTAAAAGAATGACTAGAAAAACTGATGAAACTAGGTCCGAAATACGGTTATTTCCCAGAACCTTCTAAAAGCTACATCATAGTTAAAAATAAATCAACCGAAGAAGCCAACAGAATATTTGGAAACTTCGGAGTGAAAATTGTATTTTGACATCGGTTTCTGGGTGGCGTCATTGGAAATGAGAATGGACGAAAATAATACATCAAAGACTAAGTTAACGAATGGATTGAATGTATAAGACTATACTATCAAAAGCAAGTAAAAAATACACAACTTGTACATACAGCTTTTACAAAATCACTTCACTGTGAATGGAGATACTTACAAACAATCATGGATAACACGTTTGATTAATTTCACACTTTAAAACAAACCATCATGACAAAACTGATACCATCAATCCTAGACAGAGAAATAACGTCATTAGAATATGAACTATTCAGGCTACTACAGAAACTTGGCGGATTAGGTATCACCGACCCCATGAATAACAACGACTGTTATAAAACATCGGTAGAATCAAACAGAATACTAACGCAAGCCATCAAATCCGACGAAATAGACCTTCTAGCCCATCTAACTCACGCTACAAAGACTTTCAAAGAAGAAAAACTTTTGCGGAAAAAGGGAAACGCTGAAAAAAGTGATGTCATAATATCTAAACCATCAAATAACATGAAGAGATGTATTCAAAGAGTTGTTGAAACGCACTCTTCACAGTGGCTATCATCCCGACCACCACTAACAACACGGATTTCACAGTTACCCAGTTTAGGGATGCTTTAGCTATTAGATTCGCCCTCGAACCTCCCAGAAGCCTGCGACGGATGCGGAGAAAGTAATTTCGACTTAAATCACGCACTAAACTGCAAGAAAGGAAGATTAATATAAAAGGATCATGATCAACACAGAGATGACTGTAAAAATTGGGCCGAGTTAGCCTGGGGAGCCGCGAGAAACACTCAAAATACGATCGAGCAGCTGAAGACCTAAGAGCCTCATTCACCCTATTAGTCATTTCATGCGATGGACCCATAGGAACTGAATATAACAGTTTGTAAAAAAAACAGCATCAAAGCTTAATGAGAAATGGGGAAACGCATATTCTCAAATAGCTATATACTGACTGAAAGTGAAAATTCAAATCTCAGTTATAAGAGCAGTTTCAATGAGAGTAAGAGGCACGCGAAAACATATCAGGGCCTTTCAATGTGAAGATGGAGCAGGGATATTTTAGTGACAGTCTGATCTCGTGAAACAGAAATACCTAAATGTAATTTTTTTTGCTAAATAGGGTTTTTTTAAATGTCGGCGTCAGTTTTTCACCCAATGCTGAATACCATAGATCATTACATCTCTATGGTCCAGTCTACCCTGCTATATGGTACAGCCTGCATACACGCATGAGCCAAAGCGCGCGCTGCCATCCGTGAAATGACTGACCGTTCCACACACATAAACGAAATTACGTGCTGCCTCGTTAACTATATGGGGACAGGCTTCATCCAGAGAGGCATGTGGCATACCTACACATATTATTAAACGGCTTCAAAAAAGGAGGTTTTTAATTCTGCATATTATTTTTGGGTCCCGTACCCAAAGGGTAAAAACGGGACCCTATTACTGAGACTCCTGTCCGTCCGTCTGTCTGTCTGACACCAGGCTTTATCTCATGAACCGTGCTAGCTAGACAGTTGAAATTTTCACAGATGATGTATTTCTGTTGCCACTATAACATAAAATGCTATAATTATTTTTTGCAAAAAATGGCATGACCGACTTCAACCGTATACAGAATTCACGAATATTTCGAATGGATCGATGTAGCATTTTTCACATTATTGTTGATTTATCTAAAATGGCTCAGCCAATTTTAATAAAATTTAAATGGGACCAATTTCAAAGTATACTTTTACCAATAAAAATATATTTATTAAAATCGGAACAATATGTAAAAAGTTATGTGTGGTTACACATAAATAAAAAAAACGCGTCTAATTGAGTACCTCCTTCGTTTCGTTGGTCAAAAAACAGAATACAATAAATATTTCGACTATTAATTAATAATCGACTCTCAACTTTGGAACTCTCAACTTTTTGGTTTAGAGTCAAAAGCCCAATTAGCCTCAAAATATTAGGTGTTCTATCCAAGGTGAGACAGTATTTC
The DNA here is from genome assembly GCA_949316475.1 of Hypomecis punctinalis. Lineage (NCBI taxonomy): Eukaryota > Metazoa > Arthropoda > Insecta > Lepidoptera > Geometridae > Hypomecis > Hypomecis punctinalis. The sequence goes on from OX438810.1 coordinate 18,255,986, forward strand.
ACACCTGAGCAACTGCTTAGTCTTTATAAAGCGCAAGTCAGGTCTTGCATGGAATACTGCTCTCACCTTTGGGATGGCTCTGCCAAATACCAGTTGGAGGCTTTGGAGTCCATTGAAAGGCGAGCCAGGGAGCTGATAGGCAACGAAACCTTGACTGAGTCGAAGCTGCAAAGTCTCGAGCATCGACGTAGGGTGGCGTGTCTGTCAGCCTACTATCGAATACACTTCGGTGAGTGCGCCCAGGAGTTGCACAATCTGGTCCCACCTGCTCTTTTCTTCTATCGTACGGCTAGACACACGCGACCAAAGCGCCACCAATTTATGGTGGACATCCCACGCGTTAGAACCAAGCGTTTTGAGTTCACATTCCTCATACGAACTGCTAGAATGTGGAACGCTTTGCCTGAGTCTGTCTTTCCGTTAAAGTACAATGTAGGTGTCTTCAAATCTCGAGTAAATAGGTATCTTCTAGATAAGCGTGCTACATCCTAGACCGCATATCTGCTTAACATCAGGCAGTGTGTAGTCAAACGTGAACCTATTCGAAATAAAAAAAAAAAGCCTTTGCTCGTCTCGCTCCCCACATGTATAAAAAACCGGCCTCACTTGAGTCACACATTCTGTCTTGTTTTTTATTTGGTCTGAGATGGTAGCCAGGCCACTCTGTCTTATTCTGACACGTCGATAGAATTATTTTTTGGTCAGTATGCTAGCCGGGTAAGTAAGTATGACCACTACGACAGCGCCTGCCTACTGCCACATACCATTTCCCAATGTGGGCGTCTCGAGTCGAGACGACGACAGCGCGCAGCCGCAGCTCGACCGACACTGAGTGTCGCGCCGGGACTGGCGGCTTATATACGAATGCATCGCGAGATGTACTCGTGACTGTGTGGAGCGTAGTGCGCCGTACTTTAATTAGGTCTTTTTCGGGCTATTATCATTGAGGATTACCACAATCAATAGTATATTTTCTATAATAGTGTATATTCTACTATATATGTATGTCAAATAGCCTATTATTTTACCTCTATTTTACCTCTCATATTATTTGTCGCTGTCTCTGTCTAGCTATTACACACTTTCACAGGTTACACAGAAACACAGCTACAAATACCAGAGGTAAAATAACTGTGAACGAACTATAACATCGATCGGCGAGTCCCAGAGATCGTAAACACAGAACTTGTGAGATCGAATCGCAATAAATCGCCGAACAAGTTCTCGTCTCGACACATTAGCGGGACGCGTGCTCCTCGCACACAGGGTTTGCACCTTACAGAGAAAAAAACTAAGAAAAAAATACGTAATTAGTAACGTAACGATTGTAAGCTTACAAATAAAATAAAGAATACTCCGAGACTGATCACATAGCAAAAAAATCTGAGAAACTCAGAGGAACGCATATTTTTATGTGTCCACGTTGAACTGAGAACTTCTTCCATTTTAAAGGGTAAAAACGGGACCCTAATACTAAAAGTCCGCTGTCCGTCTGTCACCAGGCTGTATCTCACGAACGGTAATAGCTAGCACGTCGAAATTTTCACAAATGATGTATTTTTGTTGCCGCTATAACAACATATACTAAAAACCGAATAAAATAAATGTTTAAGGGAGGCTCCCATCAAACAAACTTGAATTTCTAGCCGTTTTTTGATCGATATTAATAATGGTCACAGGTCCACCTGCCCACCTCTTGAAATATTCACAGAATATTTAATTGAATATTTACTTGAAAATAAATAGTAAAATTAAAATAATATAAATATTTAAGGGTAATAATAATTAATTGATATTTTAAAATAATTAAAAAATTTCCCATACAAGAAACGTGATTTTTTTGCTTGAAATATTCAAATAATATTTTACTTAAAAATAAATAATTAAAATAAAATATATTAAGGGGGGTTTCCATATGATACGGAACCCTTCGTGCGTGAGTCCCAACTCGTACGTGGCCGATTATTTATAGTCACTTTATACGTACTGATTGATTTTTCTACTCACAAAATCTGATTACACTAATGAGAAGATATAAAGAAGTCACGTTTCTTTCTAACTTGTGCCGTATAGCATATGCATTTTTTTGTTATAGCCTGATTTGGAGAGCATTAAGTTTCTAAGTAGTCCTACATGCTATAGAAAGAGCTATGCCCTGAGTTTCTATGCGGGTTCAAATCAGTTATGAAGAGATATGCAAACGAACTAAAGTAACTGACATAGCCCAGATAACCAGCATGTTGAAATGAAAGAAGAAGTGGGCAGAGCACATAGTTCGAAGAACGGATGGCGGTAAAGTTCTCGAATGGAGACCATGGGCTAGCAAGCGCAGCGTAGGACGTCCACAAACCAAGTGGACAGATGACATCATTAAGATCACAGGAACGTGCTAGATGCAGGCGGATTCCAACCGGCCTTATTGGAAATCCGTAGAAGAGTCTTAGGCAGTGGACGTCTTACAGCTGATGGATGGATGGAGGTTTCTAATAATGAAATCTCTTGGGCTTCGTGACCTCTGAGTTCTCGAAGATGTGCTATATCAAGTTGGAACATTCCTCAAAATCTACATACCTCAAGCTAGTCCTATCTGACAACCCTAAACGCTAACGACTTTGAACACGTCCTCTCGGTCACACAGGGCTTACATATGGCAGCACTAAGCCACGTCTCCTTCAAATTATAGTTTGAGAAGTGAGCGCTAATGACGCAAAACTTACATTCCGATCGAAAATTAACGACTTATTTAAGTTCTTGGTATAAGTCTCGGACTCCACCAAAATAGAGCAGTAATGAAGCAGAGGCGTCTTAGTTCTTCAGCCCATTTCAGAAATTCCATATTTCCTTGGTGACACAACCACTGGTTTCTCACCACAAACGATATGGACTAGTTTTCGTTTTGTTTTTCTCTATGGGTGTGTACAGGACATCGGTCGTATTGTGTACACGTTCAGAAGTTCGGCGGGAGGAAAAACAATGTCGAACGCCAGAACGCGTACACAATACGGGTCGGTAAAATACACCCTGTTTACGAAAGACTCACGAGATGCATAGGTGCAATTTAGAGTGCGACCAGTCCGCGATATCTGCGCCCCTTTTACGCACCGCTTACCTACGTGTGTATGTTTGCCTCTCACGCGTAACTAGACAAGTGAGAAAAAAATTGCCACCAGCATGGGCCCTGTGGCCCTGTCCAAATGCCTTGTGCGTTTGCAAGGCGTGCGCAAGCGTTACACACATAAGATTTGTACGCATATTTGCCAGATTCTGATGCCAGCTTCGGCCAACTCCACACATCTCCACTCCACTTTAGTGGAGACTAACCTAACTCTGCAGGAGTTGAATCCGGCGCCAAATTGGAAAAGTTTTATTGTCAACGGCCATCTTAAGCAGCGATGGTACGGCAATTTTGGCCGCGACACGGTGTAATGAGGTTCCACAAACTATGCGATGCGTCATGCTCTGAACGGAGAAAACTGTCCATCATAGTGTATCTACTAATCAACACTATTCCAACTATAGGACATCCGTTGTACGCCACAGTTTAACTTGTAACACACAAGTTACAAGTATACTTGCACGTAGCCTCACCTTTGGAGCTGCACACATCGCCGTTATGAAACTTTTAACTTTACACATTTATACTCAACATTTGCATAAGCAACTTCAACCGCGTGCAGAGGCCCTATTTTTGAACTTCGCACGGCTTGATCGTATACTGAACTTGTATGGAATATTCGCAACTTCCATAGACAAAATAGAGATTATCTATACAATCTGTGAAAATTCCATAATTATACGTCCAAGCCGTTCGAAGTTTAAAAATAGGGTTACAGGATTCCATCAGTTCGCACGGATCGATGTATCATCGACATAGTAATTTTCACATTATTATTTATTTTTCACAAACAATTAAAAAAAACTTAAATGATACCATTTCTAAAGTGTAATCTACTAAACATAAAATAATAGTCAAAATCGGATCATAATTAGCGGAATAATCGCGTAAAATAATAAAAAAAAACGAATTGAGAACTTCCCTTTTTGAAGTTGTCCTCGCCGCACTCCTATGCTTAAACATCATTCTCATCCTTTCAATTACTATTCTATAGATGGATACGTTCTTTATGTTAACACCAAGAAAAACACACAGACAAAAACAATTACTAGTGTTATTCTTTTCCGATATCAAAAAATATTAGGCTTGTATTTTATTGTCAATTAAACGAATTGATGAAGATATAGCGGAGTAATCGCGTAAATATACTTACAAAAATAAAAACAAGTTGATGGACCTGGTTTTCTGAAGTCAGTTAAAAAATAACACTTTTCATCAAACCCCTCTCCTAGACATAGTTTAGGAGGACGTCCACCCTAACGAGGACGGGAAGCGATCATTCCAGACATTTGCGCTGAGCTTTTCGCTAGAACATGCCAAAATAATTTGGCATCGATAGTTGGCGAGCTCTCCTCGACGGATGGCGATTTACAAATATGTTTACTACAACGACTATCATGCTCACTGGCCTATATCGTAGTGTATTTAATTACTTACTAACTTATTGTTATACAGCTTCGTCTCCCAATATTATCGCTATAGATCAACGGATTAGCAAGTTGCAGTGGCCTAATTATTTTTCGTCAAAAATTTCGGGATAACTGACTTAAATGCTGTACCTACTGAAATCGAATCATCGACGTAGTAATTTTAACATTATTGGTGATTTTTCGAAAATGGTTCAGCTGATTTCAATAAAATTTAAATGAGACCATCTCTAAAAAAGGTCTACCAAAATAAAAAAAAATAATCATAATTTTTTTATTATATACTACGGGACTAATCGTGCAACGAGGTATTTATACGAGATAAATAAATACCTCATCATCCCGACGTTTTGGCCGAGTTGCGATTAGTCCCGTAGTATATAATAATAATAATGTGTTCAAATGGCGAAAGTTTAAAAACAACATCATTCAAATTGCTTCATCATTGGCTGAGTAATCCCGTACCATACCTACATACAAAAAAAACATACAAGCGAAGTGTGAACCTCTAAGAGAGATGCCATACGGGCGGTGTCGCCGCGACGCGATATCACGGCGGTGCCGCTGCTGCACCGCGGCGCCCAGTGTTGCCTTAAATACTGATGACATCTAGACAGTTAGCGGAAAAAAAGTTTTAGGGATAACCGTTCAACCTTAAGCTGAAGATGAGTAAAATCTCTCATATATCTCTCGCCGCGTGCAGTTACAGTACAGTTTCAAGTCTCCGCCTAACAGTATAGCAGAATAAACTGATTACAATAGACATGATGACGGGGTAAATAAATCAATATTATAACAAGCCCGTTAGTCAAATTATAAAAAAAATATTGGACAGGTATTTATTCTTACAGCAATCAAACAAAAAATTACAAAGATAAGACATGTCAAAGTTCAGGGGCTTGTAGACGTCACTTCTACGTCATATTTTATACTTTTGCAGTCTAGTCGTGACGTTACGCAGATCTAACAATGTATTACATAAACTTTGAGAATTCTGAAGCAGGATAATAATGTTAAAGGCATGAACTCACAAATTACAAAAGTACGATGCGTTATCTAAGAAATAAATAATAACTTTTATAGTAACTACCAAGGTAAGGCAGTTATCGGCCAACATCTGAAGCTGCCTAATGGGCCGTCGATATCTCCTGCAAATCCCATTGATCTAAGATGGGACTGGCTATTGAAGCAAGGAGTTCCGCTATAAGCCGTTGCGTCTATCGTCCCCTGGGAAACGAGATATCTCCTGGGTAAGTAAGTTCGTATAAGCCGGGTGGCTAGCCCTGGTGTCAGAATTTTTAGGCCGCCCGAAGGCCTCTGACATGGCTGATTGATTGACTAGTACTCAGAATGTCTATAAAAAATTGAGTATTAAATGAAAAGATTCGTAACTCAGCGTAGCCCAGCGGATTAGCAAGTTGAAATGGCAGTGGGCAGGGCACATATTTCGAAAAACGGATGGCCGATGGAGCCGTTAAGATCTCGAATGGAGAGCACGAACCAGCAAACGCAGCGTAAGACTTCCACCGACTAGATAGGCTGACGATACAGTTAAGATCGCAGGAACGCGCTGGATACAGGCCGTTTTCAATCGGTCTTATTGGGAACCCATAGAGGAAGCCTATGTCTGACAGTGGACGTCTTATGGCTGATGGTTGGATGATTTATAAAGAAGCCAAAGTTACTGATATATCCCAGCGGATTGGTAAGTTGCAATGACAGTAAATAGGGCATGTAGTATCGATGGCTGATGGGACGGCAAATTATACAAATAAGATAATGCAAAAATATATAGAGCTTAGGTCATCATTTTGTACATTATTCATTTTGTTACTATATTTGTCTTATAAATGTCTTATTATTATCTTTAATCTCTGCCTCGGTGGCTCAGTGGTTAGTGTACCTGACTTCTGGATCAAAGAGGTGTGGGTTCGATCCCCACGCAGGGCAAACATTTATGTGATGAAAATAGGTGTTTGCTCTGCGTCTGGGTGTTATTTAGGTACTATATATATGTAAGTATGTATTTAAAAATATGTATATGTAGTTTATCAGTCTCTGGCAACCATATCACAAGCTTTGCTTAGTTTGGGGTCAGATGCCGTGTATAAAATGATGTAAATGATTAATTTTATATTTTTGTGTTCTTATTATTATAATATTGGTTATGAAATATAGTGGCGTGATGGCGGCCTTGAACACATATCAAATTGGGAAATATGAAATTAGAAAATAATTCAGCAAATGCCTTTGATTCTGCAAATTTTTGTATCATGTTTAATGGGTTTTTGTTGGGCTACTGTACAAAATCTGGGCCGATCCTGCAAAATATCCTGTCTAGAGCACGTACCAACAAGTGCAGTATAGGACTATTCTGTTATTTTACTCTGTGACATACTCGTAGTTAGGCGACGGTGTGACGTCACAAGTGGCACAGTTTTTATTGGAAACATCAATAATAGAGAGTACGATGCTCGTAGCGGTGCGGTGCTACGGCGTAGCGTTTGGCACGGCTTCGTAGACCGTAGCACGTCTACGAAATATTGCCGTGAGTCTGCAACTTTAGTAGTAATATTTTCTCGCCGTGCGCTAGTTTTAGATTTTTGGAAGCATTCGGCTTCGAATAACCTCGACCGCTACGGCCACTCGGTTGAATTGATGTAATGGGAGTTGGTTTCGTGTAGATCGATAGGAAACTTACCAGATTGTCCGGCATTAAATGCGCATTCGATGCAGCTGCACGAATTTGAGCGTCGGTGATGCCGCGAATAATTATTGCGGAGGTCAGTTCCTCTGTCAAACCTTTGACGATTCGGAGACGTAGTAAAGATCGCCTAGCATATTCAGCATATGTCGCGTAATTATCTGAATCAGTCTTCATTACGTCAAATAAAATGTTAGCAATGTCTATGCGTTGCGGGCACAACGCTTTGAAATCGCGTTTGAAACTTGACCAGCTACGATCATTACTAACCCATTCGTCTAACCAAAATTTAGCGTCACCTTTCAGACAATTACCGACACGCGATAAGCACTCACGATCGTCCCATCTGTTCAAAATGCGCACATGATCGACTTCGTTACACCAACTGTCAAAGTCATGTATTGAGGGATCAAAACTAGATATAAAAATATGGTTCGATCTCACCGGTAAAGCTGTACCAATCGCAGTTGCAAGCTTCTCAGCCATCTCCGTCATAGCCATTTCAATGGCGTCTGACGGCGTCTCGGTGCTGGCTCGCTGCGCGGGCTGGTTCAACCTTGCAATGTCCGACTCAGCACTTGTCGGCGCGGCAGGGACAGGCGCGGTTACAAGTGGCGACAGCGACGGCAGCGCCGGAACAGAACTACCCGCAGATGTTGAGCCATCCGCGCTGGTACCGCCTGTACTGGAATTTTGTTCAAGCACAATTAACCGGTCTAAAACACGTTGAAGCTGCGCTTCCACACTCTCGGCAGACGTAGTTTGACGTTTTTTTGCACCCCGCGTATTTCTAGCACTCATTTTGGAAATCAACACGGTTTTCGAACGATAATTTTAACTAAAAACAAAACATCGCATGTAAGGTAAATGCGGGTATTTCGAAAACTTTTAAAAACTAAAATAGTAAAAGACTCAAGAAACAGCCGGCAGATAATGGGATAGGAATCCCACTTCTGAATTTAGAAAACTTAGAAAACAATCAAATAAAAAAAAGGCACAAAAACTTTCACTAATTATAATGGCAAAGATCAAATTACAAAATGCAGGTACAATTATATTTCACTTCGATAAGCAAGACACTACGTCCGTCTGGTCCGAGAGTTGGAGGCGTAAGAGACCCGCCGCTCGACGCTTCCGATGCTCGCTGGCTCCTCGCGCCCCTCCATCCGCCATCGTACCACCACAGCTGACGTGACGTCACAGCTTTAAGCCACGCCCTCTTGCTCAGCTAAATATAGGTATATGCTCATCATTAAAATTTTACTTTCGTATCAACCATAAAATCGAAAAAAAAACTATTCCAAACAATAATTATTTTTCGCAAAAATAGCAAAACCGCCTTCCATTGTGTACATAATTAGAATATTTCGCTCGATTTTTTCAAAAAATCAACAATAATATTTACATTATTGTTGATTTTTTAAAAAAGGCTCAGCCAATTTCTGAAAAATTTAAATGAATGAATATACTTTTTGAGAAAAAAAAAACTGTTTTTTGATTCGGTTCAGAATTGGCTAAATCATCCATGAACATATACACAAAAAAAACATACAGACGGACATAGAACCTCCTCATTTTTGGAAGTCGGTTAAAAATACGTGAACTTTAGACAAAATGTATGATACAGCTGCATTTTTGGCGATCTTGTGATAGATTGAATATTTTTTTTTTTATTGGGAAATTACAATCCACATACTCCAGGGTCTGTGCCTTTTGTTTACTAAAATATTCAATTATTCGATTTTACTGTACAAAAAGAGTTAGTACAATAGAGATGGGTTAGTTTAAATTTTAGCCTAAGTTAGTAGTTTCGGTGCATTGCGTGAATGCCACAAGCAGACCGGCGACCCGCATGCAGCACCCGATCACGAGTGTGACGCATGTGCCAGCCATCGCTCTCCTCGACCATATTTTAGGGAAGAGAACGACCCGACACACGACGCCGCCGCAAGAAGGAGCCATCGATGGCGAGAATGAATGCTCAAGGCATGCACGCAATGCTAAACTCTAGATATTACACACTTGCTATGATTTATTTTGTGAAAGCGATCATTCGCAGAGTCCGAGGCTACGACTCTGTGTTACTCGGTGGTTTCAACTCTGCTTGTGATCACTCCCATGTCCTTCTATAACAACTCTGTTGCCTCCTCCCGGCCCAGAGCCTCCATTACCGCCTCGTTCCGATCTCTGATGGCCATCTGCAGGTTGTACTCTTTGATGGCCCTCAATGACGCGGAAGATGCTCGCCGCACGAATCGGCTAATGGCATCATCTTCGATGTCGTCGGCGTAGTAAATGAAAGTTCCAGTGTGCCGTGATAATGCAACGACAGCGTGTGACACGCTATCGTGTAGCTTCATTCCAGGCTTAGTTTTGATGGCGATTACCGACTCGTACGTTAGTCCCTGAGCTTCGTGGATGGTAAGGGTACGTGATCCTGCGCCCTCTCCATAACCCTGGCTGGTGAGGATCTCCTTTTCTTCCTGTGTATGCACTAAGAAAAGGGTGTTGGGGAGGGTTTTGGATATTTGAGCCCCCTTGAACCTTTTCTGCTCTAGAGACCTAATACGGGGAGCTGAGGAATATATACCTGAGTATATTTCCCTCAACGCATACGCGACATCCATTGGGTTCCTATGTGTGCAGAGCAACTCCTGGGTAATGTTTGCAACCAGGGTCGGGCGATGGTACCTCATCTCGAAGAGATTTTCTCTGTCGATATAAGGCAGCTGATTGACATCTCCAATGAGGACAAGATCGCTAGCACCAGACAGCCTTGCAGCCATTATTATGGCTCCGAAGTGGTTCATTAGAGCTTCATCTACCAAAAGGCGGCTGAAGCTCTCTTTTCCAAAACCATTGACGAGAGATGAAGCCATGGTTCGCACTCTGGATTTTACCAAATCTCCTATTCTGTGCGATAGCTTTTCTCTCAAGTCTTTTGCTGCCTCTGTTGTTCTAGTGATGATAGCGTCCTTGTCCACATCAAAGTGTCGAATCACCCATGTTGTCTTGCCACAACCTGGTACCCCGTTGACCCATTGTATCTTTGGTACCACCCAGTTTTCCCAGCCTGCCTCGACGTCCGAGCCTCTTTCAATGGTTTTAGCCATCTCAAGGATTATGTCGTCCAGCATTATCTTAGTGTACTTGGCGGTGACTACAATTGGGTCGTTCGATGGTATCGCGTATTTCGGTCTTCCTATTCGTTCCGTCTCTCTCTCATTCAGCTCCACGAAACCACTTTCTGCACTGTAAGCTGCCATATGCTGTCCTTTCATGGTCCCTCTGATGATTTGGAAGTGACGTTATTGTATATGGCTGCTTCTGCCTCTTCGAGTCTCGATTTTAGTAGACTCTCACTTACCGGACCGCCTAGCCTAAAGAACTCCAGAATGTTGTCGCAGTTCTTGAGATTGAATATTAAAAGTTATTTTTAATGATAAGTAGCTACAAACTCGTCAACCTCAGGTTGACGAGATTGTAGCTACTTATAGGAGGTCAGAGATGGCCAGATGACTAGTTGACATAATATTATCGTTAGTGTAATTGGTTGTTGTTAGGTTTTAGGTTTAGAGATATTTATTATCATAAAGACAAAAACAGTTTGTCACTTACATGATAACATAATTACAATATATTTTACAATTTTAGTCGTACCTATTCAATTATCAAAGTAAATTAACTAATTGAATAAACAACATAATACAGACTTACTTCACATTTCTTTTATCTTACTTATAACAATACATCTTCTATGATGTATTCGGCTAAAGTTTTTTAAAGGCATGAAGTGAGTTTAACATTTTTTATTTGTGAGGGTAGTGAGTTATAAAGTCTGGCACCTTCAGTTGTGAGCATTGTCTTACCGTAATTTGTTCGATGCTTTGGAATGGCGATATAACTCGCCCGACGAGTTCAGCGGTTAACAACATTTTTTTGTTTTGTAAAGGTTATGTTAGTGTGAATAGTTTTAGTTATCGTGCGTTTATTTGTTACTGTGCTAATTTGATATAAATAAATAAATCAAGACCGTAAGTTTACGCTAGATGCGAGCCGTTTCTAACCAGGCTTATTGGAGATCTATAGGGAAGGCCTATGTCCAGCAGAGGACGTCATATGCTAGAAGTACTATTTCATTTTAAGAGACGTTTTTTTTGTAAATTTTATTGAGAAAAGTATTCCGTGGTTGTCAGTTAGGAACAAGATTCCTATCTGACCACCTAGCTAGGTGGATGGTTGGTAGTCGGCTAGAAAGATAATTTTTAAGCTAGGCCGTACACAGTCAGTAAACTGATCATCGATCCTACAAAAATTGATAGGAATTAAAGTTCTAGGAAATCAAATTCCAAGCAAATTTGGTTCCGAAAATTTCTCATAAAAAAATTGTATTACGCGAGTTACTGAAGATTCAGTTAATCATCGAAGTAGTCCAAACACGCAAACCACCGGCACCACTACCGGCAATAGTTAACTACATTAGACCCCTGCTGCAATTATTTGATGAATTAATGCGATCATTTCATCATGTGTGCCCAGCCACCAATTCCTACCTTTTCATTAATTGAATGGGCTCCCAGTTGGAGCGATGCGAAAAACTGTTTAGTTTAACTGAGCGTGTATGCTTACCTTTGACCGACCACCTAAGTGGTTGGTTTGGATGCATCGTTAGAAATAAACCGAAACAACGACGACAAACATTTTTCATGAAAATGTTATGTTTTGTTATGTAATTTCCCAGATAATTTGTTATCTTATTCTCTATAGACGGGTATAGATAGAGTCGTCAATAAAGTGGTCATGTGTCGTCGGCTCGCCGCTCGATCTTCAGTTCGCGGCTCATTGAACCCGCCGCCTCCGTCGGAGACGGTCGTGTCGTGGAGCTCTTTTGATAAATTGCCGACTTAGTTGCAACTGACTGCATTAGGTACTTCAGTATTGGAACTTATTTGTAAAAAATGCAGTGCAGCTATACTGTATTTTTAAACGAATTAACAAAAATGCAGTTCAGCTGTATTGTATTTTTAAACAAATTAACAAAAATGCAGTTCAGCAGTACTGTATTTTTAAACAAATTAACAAAAATGCAGTTCAGCAGTACTGTATTTTTAAACAAATTAACAAAAATACAGTTCAGCTGTACTGTATTTTTAAACCAATTAACAAAAATGCAGTTCAGCTGTACTGTATTTTTAAACGAATTAACGGCTGTATTGTGCACTTTTTGGGGTACGTAAAAAATGTAAAACTCGCGTCAAGACACGTGACCTGATCGAAACTTCGTAAGACAGCGGCGGGCGCTTGCGCGAGTATGCGTGTATGATATTGCATTTTACCACTTAAATGATAGTACTTTATAAGTTCAAGTTTTTACTTCTCTCCCGGAGTGCAAGCCGTTGTTTTTTTTTGTGTGTATGTTATGCGATTATTCTGCTAATTATGGACCGATTTTAGGATTATTTTCTTGTTTGGTGGATTATACCTACTATAAAGTAGATTACTAAGTTCCATTTAAATTCTATCGAAATCTGCTTATTCGTTTTGAAAAAATGAACAATAGTGTAAAAAACACTACAACTTTGATGATGCACTAATCCGTGCAAAGTATTCGAATTTTGTACACGGTTGAAGTTTAGCCATTTTTGGCCATAAATAACTTTCATTTTGTTATCAAAGCAAATTTTAACTTCTTATAAAACACGAAATTTAAAAAAAATATGGACCAGCCAAAATACTACTGTGTATACTGGTAATAAGAACACGTACGGATGAAAACAAATACCTACAGAGAGCTAACTAGTTGACTCACGTGTCCCGACTACGCCAAGTCCCACGCTACATACGCCACGCCACATGGCACGCCACGCCACATGACACGTCTTGCCACATACCTCGTTTGTCGCGGGCGCTTTAATAACATTACTTTAACTTACACCTAACTGCATTAGGTCTGACGGCACTGCACATTTTATGTCATAGTTTTTGTTCTAAAGCTTAGACTTTTATTCTAGAATGTACTTAGGTACTTTGAGTTTTAAGGCTGTGACGAAATCAGAAGAGCTGCATATACTGCAGGGTAAGGGATCTGCATGGAAGGATTGTGTCTAGCAGCGGACGTCCATTGGCTAAAACGACAAAGATGACGATTTCAGTAATCACCAAGGCGCTATGATCGTGGTTGCCTGGAAGAAAACGGCATAGGTGATAAGTCCGCCATTTTATAACCATATTTTGTCATATTATGCTTGTAATATATAATATATAATTGTAATGTTATCCTTAATAATTCTGTTGAGTACATAAATTACTAGCGACCCACCCCGGTTTCGCACAGGTGTATTATACATATAAACCTTCCTCATGAATCACTCTATCTGTTAAAAAAACCGGACAAGTGCGAGTCAGGCTCGCACATCGAGGGTTCCGTACAAACACATTGTTAAAATAATTAAAAACCTGTTTTAGCATGTGCTAATGAAGTTCTTTTATATGACAACTTTCATGATACGATTTACTCACTTTGAATTTTGAGCCCATATTTTGTGAATTTTGAGGCTCTATTTTTTTGTGATGTAAATAGAAATTTACAGTTTTCAGCTTTATTCTTATATGTGTACTCTAAAACAATGCTTGTCATCAAATTTCATAGTTCTATGACAACGGGAAGTACCCTGTAGGTTTTGATTTTTGTGAGTGTCGAAATATGCGGTTTTTTACGACATAAACGACTCTAACTTTTTTAAACGACAACTGAGAAGTTTTTCTTTTACACAACAGCAAGAATTCATCGATATACGTATACAGTTTAAATTTCAACTCGATATCTTTACGCGTTCTTGAGATAAAGTCTTGATATACACACAGACGGACAGACGGACAACAAAGTGATCCTATAAGGGTTCCGTTTTTTCTTTTTGAGGTACGGAACCCTAAAAATACCGCATCAAAATCCGTTGCGTAGCTTTAAAGGTAATTAGAGTTATTAATAGTTTTAATTATAAGCATACATAGGGACAGACAGCGGGAAGCGACTTTGTTTTATACTATGCCTATGTAGTGATAATTGTTATTTTGACGATTCGTAGGGTCTTGCTCATAGTATATTTTTGTATACTAATGTATGAAATTATCATGACTAAAAATAAATTACTATCTATCTATCTATATTATGTAAATAAAGTGTCCGATTTTTGTAAAAATGTTTAGTGGTTGTAAATAAAGAGTTGTAAATAATTTGTCTGTCTGTCTATCGAGGAACGCCTACGCGGGCTACACTATGAAGACTATTTCACTGCGTCCATTAGACCCGGCTTTTCGGATAGACTATTTTATTTTCACTGCAAAAAATCCTTTGTACCTTCACTCAACGCTTCACAAGCATTGACGTCACAACCTTTGAGTCCATTTCCAAAATACGACGTCGCGCGACACTCGGCGGCTCTCCGCCGCTGGCGTAGTGCTGTTTTGTTGTCGAGAGCTACACTATACGACAAAACATCACTGCGTTCTATGGATCCTTTTATCGCAGAATAATCCAGAAGGACTTTCAGGCTCACAAAGTACTGACTGCCTCAGTAGCCCTTAGCCACCACCCATCCAGGGCAAAAAATATGTGATAAATATGGGTGTTTGCTATTTGTCTGGTTGTTAATCCTAATTAGTATTAAAAATCCGGAAGTTTGTTTGTTTGTTCCTCTTTCAAGCATGCAATGCAGGACGTAGGCCCTCCCACGAAGGATGATTGGGCCACATCCACAATGCTGGCGCGATGCGATTGGTGGATTCACATACACCATCGAATTTCTTCTACGGACGTATGCAGGTACTATTATTAATATACTAGTTTTTACCCGCGGCTTCGCCCGCATACGCAATATATCATTATAATTTATAACCTATGTGTTATTCTGATATATAAGCTATATTATTGCAAAGTTTCATCTCAATCCGTTCAGTAGTTTTTGAGTGAAAGAGTAACAAACATCCATACATCCATCCATCCATCCATCCATCCATCCATCCATCCATCCATCCTCACAAACTTTCACGTTTATAATATTAGTAGGATGTGTTATTCTGATATATAAGCTATATTATTGCAAAGTTTCATCTCAATCCGTTCAGTAGTTTTTGAGTGAAAGAGTAACAAACATCCATACATCCATCCATCCATCCATCCATCCATCCATCCATCCATCCATCCTCACAAACTTTCACGTTTATAATATTAGTAGGATTATATACTTTTAGTTACCACAATTAAAATACAAAGCGAGTGAAGCTATGGGAAATAGCTAGTAAATGTTTATGTGTATTTAAATAAATATATATAGTAGTTTTTGGTCAGATACTGTATGTAAGTTGTCCCTTAATATTTATTTACTTTAAAATAAAGTAGTTTGTTGTCGATCAGATTTTCTGTGACTTTCAGAATGGTGTGAAGACTGTTGTCGATATTAATTTTCTATATAACGCTCACTAGAATGCAACTAAAGAGTCCTTCTGATTTAATCAATACTTGATGTATCATCACTACATAGTATAAAACAAATTCGCTTCCCTGTATGTCTGTCCCTATGTATGCTTATCTTTAAAAAATCTACGCAACGGAATTTGATGCGGTTTTTGTAATAGATAGAGTAATGTCAATCAAGACGAAGGTTTACTTGTATAATACAACTGTGCGAAGCCGAGGCAGGCTGCTAGTTCATCATAAGTAAGTAAGTTCGTATAGGCCGGGTGGCTAGCCCTGGTGTCAGAGTTTTTAGGCCGCCTGAAGGCCTCTGACATGGCTGAACGGTTAAAACAACCGGGACCTACAATTTAACGTGTCATCCGAGTCACGGTAGCGCTCAGTTGGAAAATGCCACCCGCGGTCACCCATCCAAATAATGACCGTGCGGAACGTTGCTTAATTTCGGTGATCGCTGACAATCACCTAGTCAAACTACGCTACGAGCGCTACTAGTAGTTCATCATAAAACGTAAAGGCTATAATTTTACGAATCATATTTTTAGCAAAAAATGGAACCACCGCCTTCCACCATGTACAGGATTCGAATAGTTTGCACGAATCGATGCGACATCCATGTACATTATCTTTGATATATCAAAAATGGCTCAGCCAAAAATATTTTTTTAAATCGGTGCACAATTAGCGAAAATATCGATGAAGATACACAAATAAACATACAGATGAACATAGTACCTCCTCCTTTTTGGAAGTCTGTAAAAAGAGCTTGAAATAATAAATTTAGTAGGCCTCTAATAAATTGCCATAGAACGTCCACTGTTGGACATAGGCCTCTCTTATGGATCTCCAATAAGACCAGCTGGTAGCGGCTTGCATCTAGCGTGATACTGCGGTCTTAATGAGCTCATCCGTCCAACTTGTGGGTGGACGTCCTACGCTGCGCTTGCCGGTACGTGGTCTACACTCGAGAATTTTAAGACCCCGTCGGTTATCAGTCTTCCACGCTATGTGCCCTGCCCACTTCCATTTCAACTTGCTAATCTGCGGGGCTATGTCGGTAGCTTTGGTTCTCTAATAAATAGTAAAAATAAATATAACTTTTCACAGAGATCATTTTAAATGCATTTAAATTTTTAATTACGAAGTTTTGCTCACTAGTTATGATTGTTAATGGTTTATGTTTTAATAATTCTGAGTTATTTTGTATAACTACCTACTATCAAGCAAATATATGCTTTCAATTTGAAAATTTCACACTTAAAATGCCACTGAAATGTACCTAATGGGCTATACTTAAAGATGTTTCATGAGTAAATTTATCGTAACTCAGACTAAGAGCAGTTTTTCCCAAAGTGGAAACTCCAAACTTTGGATTTTCGTAAAGGTTAATCTAAAAACTGGACGCGACAAAAATTGCCTGATAATAGCCATATCCAATAGTAAGTAACTGTACTGTACTGTACCATCATTTTTAATAGTCCACTGCAAGACTCAGGCCTACCCACCAAGGGAGATTGCTTCAAATCCACCACGCCCGCCCAGTGCTGGTTAGTGGATTCACAAACGCTATCGAATTTCTTCTACGGACACATTTAGAATTTTTCACGATGTTCCTGTTCTTTCACCTAGATGCCAGTGGTGTGAAAACCCGTACAAAAAAAACCAGACAAGTGCGAGTCAGGCTCGCACGTCGAAGGTTCCGTACAAACACGTTGTTAAATAATTATAAACCTGTTTTGGCATGACGTGCAAATGAAGTTCTTTTAAATGATATTTCACTCACTTTGAATCCGTTCGAGTCAGGAAATGGATTTATATATTTACAATCAATCCATATCTTCGGAACGCATAGACAGCTCGTACATCGACGGAGAAAGTTAATACCGCGGGCTAACTTGACGCCAGCGCCATCTAGTTTCGATATGAGTAAATACTGAGATATAAACTGTTGCTTTAAGAATTGATTTTATAACTAATTTGATTTGATTGCTATAAAGTTTGATGTTTTTTATATTTATACAATTATACATTTACATATAAATTTATATTTGAACATATTTTAGTTAAGACAGAATTTTGAACCAATTTTTTGTGAATTTTGAGGCCCTATTTTTTGTGATGTAAATAAAAATTTACAGTTTTCAGATTTATTCCTATATGTGTACTCTGAGACAATGCTTCTCGCCAAATTTCATAGTTCTATGTCAATGGGAAGTAGTAAAGGTTTTGATTTTTGTGAGTGCAAAATATGCGGTTTTTTACGACATAAACGGCTCTTACTTTTTGAAACGATGACTGAAAAGTTTTTCTTTTACACAACTGCAAGATACCATAGATATACGTATACAGTTTAAATTTCAACTCGATATATTTACGCGTTCCCGAGATAAAGAGTCTTGACATACACACAGACGGACAGACGGACAGACGGACAACAAAGTGATCCTATAAGGGTTATACATACAGAAAAAAACATATCGTGGAATTGAGGACATTAATTTTTGAAGTCGGTTAAAACAAGTTAAAAAGAATCCCTATAGAAAATGTTTGAGAAATTCTGGTTCAGTAAATCCGTATAAAAGCTATATTAATATCATTTAAGACTAAGAACTAAAAGTTGCAAAAGCTAATGAACGTCGTTTGAGGTTACTGGTGCTTGTATAAAAAGCATCATCTAGGCCTCCATTCAGCTACCGGAGAAGAAACTGAACTGGAACGTAAAATATCTATTACGTATTTTTGCTTCGCACAAGATGTCAAGAAGTTTACTAGTATGATTGATGACAAAAATACATGACGTTTGTTAGTATCCAAGAAAAAAAAGGTGTCTGTAAAGTCGCTTTACCGACGATAACTTTACTTGATAACGTCACAAGAAAACATTGTAGAATAAACAAATTAAACAAGCCGTTCGGCTTGTTTCATTGTTCGGCTTGCTTAGGCTGATCGTGCCTCTCTATTGCTTGTTCCGCGTTTTCGCTTGCACGCTTGGCTCAGGTGGAACGTGGCACTTTTTCGTGCATGTAGCTGGCGTTTATCGATTTATAAGACTTACGTCAAAAACAGATAAAATTCAGTTTTGTCTATTCTTAGTCGAATTGGTTCGTTGGTGCGCTAACTGAAGCGGTGGCGATGCTGTGACCTGTAACTAAGGCCTTGTGTACACTCTCCCTGTGTCATCAGCAGTACGCGAAAAAGTTGGTTCGATTGGGAAAACACAGACGATAGACAGATCAAATTTATCTAGCAACTCAACTTTTTGCTAATTTTTTTTTCGAAACAATTGATTGTATGATAAATAATTGGTTTTAATTAAATAAGGCACAAGTATAACTCACGCGTAATTTTAGTAGAAAACTGCTACTATAATTTCAATCGCATTTGGCGATCTTTCTCAAGGTTGGAGTACTCGATTGCACGCTCGCCTCAGGCGAACTTGATGACCATATGTTTTTTTTCGTGCTTGAAGCCGGCGTTCATCGATTTATAAGACATTATCACGTCAAAAGCTAGCATATGGGCTAGAATACCTGCACTTATTAATTGTCTTTAATTGTCATGCTATTTACGTCTTGAGCGCACAACTATAATATATATATATAATATATATATATATGATCAATAAACATGAGGCAAAATTGCATTTGGATTATTGAACTTATTTTCCCAAGCAAGAGATTCCAGGGAATCCAGGAAATTCTGCCGAGAAATTTGATAGTGTACGTCCGGCCTAAGATAAACTCGTAACAGGGCCGGATTCAGGGTTGTGTAGAATCACCCGCAGTTAATGACTGTCATTAATTAGCCACGTGGCTCGGGGCGCATCTAAGTAATACGAACGAACTGCCCTAAATCTACCTGCCATTTAAAAATATTTAAATTATTTTTTTCATCCCTCCACATTTTTAAATATTAAAAATAAATTCTATGAAAAATTGCTTTTTATACAGCTTATAGCAGCTAAAATAGCATAGCATTATTTTTTAAATAATAGAGTGCTTCTATCGTTATTTTACTTGCAAGCTGGTTATTCCACATTCATCTCTTAATTTGCTAAAATTAAAAAATATAGCCTACCAGTGTGACCATTTAGTAGGTACAATGTGACTAAAAAAAAGTATTGTGGTTAGAATTTTTGATTATTATACCAGCCGCCATACATTTTGTGGGCGTGTCCTTTACCTGTCATATGTTGACTACTGAAAGTGCTAGAAGTTTTTACTATACATTGTTTTATTTAGCAATCCCGAAAAGATATCTGAGATTTTTCGATAGTGTACGTCCGGCCTAAGATAAGTTCTTAACAGGGCCGGATTTGGGGATGGGTAGGGGCACCTGCAGTTAATGACTGTCATCAATTAGCCGCCTAGCCCGAGGCGCATCTATGTAATACGAACAAACTGCCGTAATCTACCTGTCGTTTATTGACTCGCCGCATAATGGCACCCATTTAACTGGGGCCAACGGGGTAGGGACTAATTTGACAAAACGAAAACGGTATAAACTTAAGATCAACCAAAAAGTAGGCTTACTCTTTATTGTTCATGCCGATAACAAACAAAAACATTTCACGAATGTGAAACGTACGTTTAACGATCACGTTTAATAGAAATAATATTTAAAAAAATATGAGCAACATCACACGTTTATTAAATTTTATTCGAAACATCAAGAATCTATTTTAGGAAAACTGGTAACAAAAAGATTCATAAAATCATAATAATATAATCATTGCACAATTTATCGATCAAAAACGTAACAAAAATAAAAAAAAAATCATAAAGTCACACAAAAAAGACAGAAGATATATCGTTCATTCTTGGCATGTTGATCAAAAGTAAAATAACGGGAAAACATTTCATTTAGTCAATTTATAAATAAATTATCTTCAAAAATTTGTGATAAGTAAAACATCTGGCGTGGCAGTCTTATTACTAACCGTGATCCAGGCTTGGTTAAACTCTTTCACAATTAATTTTACTCATTATCTTTATTGAAAGCCGTGGTGGTAAAGAGGTAGTGACACCCGCCTTACAATCGTGAGGTCGTGGGTTCGAATTCGAAATTCGGTAATGAGTTCTTTGGAATTTATGTACGGAATTTCACACCACTGACTTTTCGGTAAAGGAAAACATCGTGAGGTAACCTGTTTACGACCTTAGAAGAAATTCGATGGCGTATGTGAATCCACCAACCCGCACTGGGCCAGCGTGGTGGATATGGCCCAATCACCCTTCGTGGGTAGGCCTACGTCCTGCTGTGAACTATTAAAAAGGCTGGTACAGTACAGTACAATATCTTTATTTATCAACTCGAAAATGGAAACTCTATAAAAATCGTTAAATATCTAACGCGCATATGATACAAGTAGGTATACAAGTAAGAACCAAATCAGTCTAAAACGAGTCGAATATAAACCTAATATATATTTATGTATACTACACATCTGATAAAAACTTATTTCTCACCCGCACGACCACAGACTCGCGCAAGATTAGTATAGGAACGTGGAGATTAGAGAACGGAATAAACTTCCACGTTCTCATATTAATGCTTAGAAAAAATAATTCAGCTAGAATTCCAATTCAATGTTTATCGATCGCCTATTATTGTATTAAGTATCCCTTTGCTGAAAACTAACCAATTTTTAATAATATTATGATTTTATTTTGAGTGCTTCCACACTAGATTTTATCTCAAAGAGTTATATTTGTGATAAGTATTTCAAAAATCTGAAGCAAAAGCAGGATTTGAACCTACCCCTTCGGATCACTAGCACGACGCTCTAACCAACTGAGCCAGCCCGCCTCACACGCAAGCTTTAATCTTTGAAGTGCTTATATTACACCAACTTATAGCGTTGGTGGCGCCAAATTTTTAATAAACAATAAATAAAAAAAATCTGGATAGAATGGACTCGACATTCAGTCTCCCTTACTAAATTGCCTTAACAAAAATTCAAGATTTCAAGATCATTTATTTGTGAAAACATGGTGTACAACATACAAAGTCGTAAACAGGTCTAAATATAATAGAGAACGCATGTTTTTGCTCATCGTGGCGCACAAATGTTACACAATTTAAATTTAAGAAGAGAATGTAATGTTTTAAATACTAATAAACAAAATTTTAAAATATTACTAAATTATAAGATGTCAACAAAGTTATAGTCAACTTATTAATGTCAGAATGTAATTTTCTGCAACTGCTTCAATTTCAACTTTTACAAACGTACTTTTAAGTAAAGCATTAACATACATTTCTAATCAATTATTAAAAGAATATTGGTCAACAAACAGGGGAGAAAAAAAAGTTTAAAACAAAAAAAATACAGATGAATTTATAACGTTCTATTTTGTGGAAATCGATTGAAAATAATTCCATTCAGGCAATGTACTCAAATTAATCATTTAAAAAGAAGGAATGGATCTAAAATCACTTTATAAATGTAGATTTTTAACAGCATGTAAGTTTAGACATGTAGGTTTTAATGATATATTTTTTTCATATACTCGTAAATGAATCTAACTAAAACGTACACATACAAACAGTACCCTCTCCTCACGCAATATATCTAACGAAGGCGTTTTTCCCGCAAATCGCTGACCTTTGTATCAGACACGGAATCTAAACATTTAACATCTTTGGTTTTTAGTATGTGTGGTTGCCAAACAATGCCCTTTTATTTCGACACATATCTATAGTCAGACCAACCTAATTTACAGCACAACTAGTGCGCCACTATCAAATTTACTGAAAAATCCTACAAATCATCTTTAGACATTTTAGTTCCAAAATTTGACCAACTGAACTTAGATGTGGGTTGATATCTTCGCACGTAACGAAGACCTCGAGGAGTTTCGTTTGAGAGCCCTTTGCTACTCTCGACGCGATGCGATAAAGATTTTTTTCTTTTACCGAATGTTTTCCGAAGAAATATAATATTGCGCGAAGTATAGGTAAGGAAAATATTCGATACCGGAGCATAAAATACTTGGAAACTAAAAGCAGGCTACAGAATTCTTAAGTTGCGCACCAACTCTATCAGAGTATGCGTAAATGATCTCGCGTACTTACATCTACTGGAACGCGTTGTCTGTTATTATAATAGATCCAACCGTTTATTTTCTTTTTTAACAGCACCAATAGAACGTAACTGCGTCATGTTACGCAAAAGTTCGTTTACGTTCTATGGCTATCGTGTGTAGCCATAGAACGTAAATTTTTAACAACGTTTGTTATTTTATGTAATTTATAAAAAAAACTACTGCACTTATGGACTCAATTTGTCAAAGATGATTATTATACGGGATCAAGGAGCAAACTTAGGCAGTTGTCATATTTTTAAAAACTCGCATTTAAAAGTGAACTTTTGCGTAACATGACGCAGTTACGTTTTATTGGTGCTGTCAAAAAGAAAATAAACGGTTGGATCTATTATAGCGTGCTGATTTACGTATTAAAACGCAAGTAGAGCAGTGGCATAAGAGTTATGCAAATAATCATTGCTATCTCTTAGTCTAAACCTTTTATTTGTCCTGGATTAAAGTAGTCTAAATTATGCATGCAAGAAATTATGGATATTATAACTGTTGCTGCGCGAATGAGTAATAAGAATTCCAACAAACACAGTTTCGGATTTATAATGATTTATTGGTTTGTAAGAATTGTCTTATAAGGGTGGTGATCAAAATAATTGTACATTGGAAAAAAATGGGTTGTCCTACGTCTTTAAAAAAATGTACTACGAAATTGTGACTTTATTATGTATGGTTTTATTTTTTTATTATTAGTGTAGTTCATGAACAGTCAGATTCTATTCTTTAATAGAGTTTTGGTGTACTAAAAATATCGATTTATAAATAAGTTACAAAACGTTACTATTTCTGTTCATACAAGAAAAAGTTGTCCTACGAGTTTCTGATTTACTTAAAAACCTCTCTAAGCTATTGATTTTATGAACTTTCGTATACAATTTTTTATTACTATTGGCATTGAATCTAGGGTGAATTTTGCTTTGTTAATTATTGTTTTGTGTAACTTTATAGTGGTTTTTTTATTTTTTTAAATTGTGTCCTATGATTTTTGATCGTTTCTCACACATGTGAGTAACGCAGTTTTCACCCATTTACAATTGTTATTCTACTATAACTAACATAATTCTACTACGGCAACACCAATTTTTACAAGAAGATGTCAACATAACGCCATTTTGTTCATTGCATCCTTAATGAATGCGAAATATTGTGTGTGAGTAACGAAAAAGCTATTTTTACATGTGAAAAACGCAAGTGTAACTCCTAAAAGTATGTAGTTTTTGTTTCTCAGCATGCTTTGTATTAAAAAACATCTCTTTTATTCTATAATCTCTTTAATTCATTCTTATGTGTAACATGTTTTTGAATCGAAATATGATATTTAGAGGTCAAGTCGTGTTTCTAACCTACATGTGAGTAACAGAGACATGGACGTAACCTTACTCACCAATGTAAGGGCTTTTTCACATCAATATTGATAGTCATATGTGCGCAACTCACGCGTTTGTACGGAGGAATTCCGTACAAAATAAGATTGCATTCTCATTTATATCTACAAAAGTTGACCGAATTTTCATTTAGGAATAATTTTATCATAACTTTTCGCAGATGGCGCCGATGACTAATGCCGAAAGGCAGAAAAATATAGAGAGAAATTGAAATTTAGATCTTTTAAATTTTTATTGACAATATGAAATCACCCTTACGTAACCTGTGAGTTACATTTTTAACATGTGAGACACGTAACGACACAATACATGTGAGTGCCATGTGAGTTACGTACATTTATTTTGATCACCACCCATAATTATCGAGTTAGTGTTCATTTACAAAACGTTACGATTTTATACAGATATCTGTTCCACGTTACTGGCAACAGTGTATCTTTACAAAAATAACTTCCCTCTCGAACGTTTGCATTGTGTTAAACCGTAGACCTCACTGCGCAGTTAAAATGTAAAGCAAAAGTTTTAAACTTTTATCTCCAAGTGAATGCCTGTTCACGGTAATGGTATCTATACAGTATTCCGTCTTAATACAAACGGTCTAAACGCGAATTAATAGCTCCCCCCTCGGTGGCCAGCCTTTGTGCCTTCTTGAGAGCTCTGGGATCTCCAAAGGAACGTACTGGTGCTCCCAGCACTTTATACGACTACTCGCCTGGCGATAAAACCAGGCTTGTGCTGTCCTTTACGACAGCGTTGCCACACACGCTGCCGTCCTCCTCGGGCTCGCTTGAGATGGCCAGAGCCCCAACTCTGCCCATGCACGAGCCCAGAGGTCCCCTTTTAGTAGGCTCTTACTACAGGCAGAGGATACCGATGCCGTATTCTAGTGCCCCGGTATCAGGGCAAACGTGAATTAATAGCTAAGCGCCTCAGAGTTCGGTATACACTAACAACAGTCGCAGATAGTCGTCGTCAGAGGCGTGTGATTTAGATACCATGGGGGCAGCTCTAGCACGTGTTACGTACTGCGGGGTTTCGAGGGGCTGTAGTTATTTATTTCAAAGACAGGTCCGAGTTGCAATACTGTATAGATACCATTACCGTGGCCAGTTTTTACAAGTTATTAGGAAGCGCTTGCAGTGAAATAAAACTCGCTGCAAACTTTCATTGCAAGTTTTATTCGAATGAAAATAAATCTATATGAATACAGATTTATTTATTGAATAAAACAATTTAAGTTCAGAAAATGAAATGTAGATTTATTTTTCAATTTCGCTTGGAAAATTGGAACGATTCCTTGTTATAAAACTTGGATTTTTGCGTATTATGATATACGTCCTTATCGTCTATACTTTTCCTTACATCCAAAAGAGTTTGTCTGGAAGAAATCGCTTTTAACGACAAGACCGCCTTTTGTGCCTTTTCTGTCTATATTTCTTCTGTTTTGTTTTTCTTTGTGTTGGTGTCATTAATATGTTGTTGTATTGTTCTTCGTCGAGTCAATGGTTCAAATATGTTATATGTCTTTTCCCAATATTTGGCCACTGCGACCCCGCAGGGTATATTGTTTTGTAATTGTGCATCTTATGAGAGAGGCTTTCGTGTAAACAAGATACACATGGAAAGCTATCTGCCTCTTGCTCAGGTGCCCACCTGAGCAAGAGGCAGATAGCTTTCCATAATAATATTACATATCGCGTTATGTAATATTACATAAACTAGCGACCCGCCCCGGCTTCGCACAGGTGTATTATACATATAAAACTTCCCCTTAAATCACTCTAACTATTGAAAAAACCGCATCAAAATCCGTTGCGTAGTTTTAAAGATATAAGCATACATGAGGACAGACAGCGGGAAGCAACTTTGCTTTATACTATGTATAGTGTGTAGTGATAATGATTCTGGTATATTATGTTGTTTGACACATTGTATATTGAATATTTTTTTATAGCGCTGAGCGATCTAGTTTAATTGGAAAAGGATCCGGGACGGAATTCCGATAGATGCAGGTTCAACTCTTGTGGTCGCATGAAAGGTTTGAAATGTTTATCAAAAAATGAATTCTTGTTATTTTTTTTTATATTGACATGTACTCGTACCTAGTAATAAATTTGATTGTAATGATTTGAATATAAAAAAATTATATCTTTGAGATAAACCTAGTTGTGTTAGCTGAGCTCTTATTTTTGAATCAGCAGTAGATAAAAGTGCTCACTTAACCTTAAAAATATCTGTACACAATAGAGAATAGCTATATCTATAGAAAATGGCTGGCAGTAACACAAATTGCTTTTATTGTGCTAAACCACTGCGTACAAGTTGAATGGGCCGCTGCAGGCTGCTTTTAGCTCCAAAACGATAAGTTCGAGCAAGCTTTGGTGAAAGCAGGTGGATTAAAAATTGCTCACAAGTAGAGTTCAGGGCATTTGCTGACGTTACTGGGACTTTTTCTAGCATAAAGTTAGTGACTATTTTATTTTTCTCGTCGAATGTAACTTCGATTTTGAAACATTTATAGGTATTTTAAAATATTTTTAACCGACTTCATAAAATGAATGTATGGTATGCGATGACTTTACCAATTATAAACTGATATTCATGAATATTTAAATTTGTGTTTGGTAGATCATATTTCAGGGATGGTTCAATTTAAATTTTATCGAAATCGGTTGAGCTATTTTAAAAAAATCAAATAGTTTAAGCATGAACAGATGATATTTTTGGTGAAAAGTAATTTTAAAAACTGGTTCTTTTTTAATTAGGCATTTTAAAAACATATTTTATTTGCATTAGATACCCTGTTCTTATCGTTGTGTATTTGTTGAGCCAGCTTTTTTTTTCTGAACCCAAGTTCGATTTAGCAACACTCATTGGTAGGTATGTACCTATTCGGAATCGGAATTGTGAGGACGACCTCACAATTGTAAAGTGGGCGATACTGGGCTACCACGGCTCTCTCATTAACTAAATATTATTATTATTATTATTTTGAGCCTGTATTGTCTCACTGCTGGGCAAAGGCCTCCCATCCCTCGTTCCAGACAGCGCGATCTACTTACTGCATTGGTGGTCCAGTGTTTGTAGTGTGAGCTCAGTTCGTCGCGCCACCTGAATCTGGGTCGGCCCAAACGTCGTTTGGATTTTGGAATCCAGTCGGTGGTGACCTTTGCCCAGCGGTCGTCCAGCATGCGACAGACATGGCCCGCCCCGGTATAGACCCAACTTACATTAAACTTCTTCAATAATATATAGCATCAGCACAGCGGCAGTTAAAGTAAATAGCACTGGACCATCGTTTCGTATTACCAAAAGAGTGAAGCAATGCGATCCACTATCTCCAAAACTTTTTACAGCTACACTGGAAGAAATTTTCACAAAACTGCCGGCCAGCTGGGAACAAACAGGAATCGATGTTGGTGGAAGGAAGCTCACTAACTAAAATTAAATGGTTTGAATTTTAGAATCATAACTGAAAATGTTGCTTTGGACCCCAAAATAAACTCAAGGCTAGCCTTGTGAAATAACTCTCGAAAAAACCTTTTTTGAAAAATTTGGCGACTGATTTTAGAAATTTAAATTCTTCATACAATTTTCTGGCTGCCATCAATTTTACTTCCAGATATTTGATGATAAAATGATGAGCTCGTCGATACGTCAAAAGTAGAATTTCATACAGTAGATCTCTACTGATCACGCACCTGCTCCCCCCTACTTTTTCTCCCCCACCCCGCTTGTTAGTGTAATATATGAGTGCAATCAACGGGTCGCCTTCAATATTGCACTCCTGAGCCACGCTGCGCGGTAAATGTTCGGATTTGAAAGTTTGTAAAGATACAACTTTAACGAAGCGAATACCAATTATATTCTTTATAAATACTATAAACGTGGTATTATGGACACTATGTTTGAAGTAAATATAAAATTAATATACTAATCTTTTTAAATATTTTATTCAATGTTTCCAAAAAAATGTATTTTTTTCTTTTCCTTTCTTCTTTTCTTTTACTCTCTTAGTTTTAGCTCAGAGAGAATGAGGCTCTTTATTTTTGACCACGTCACTTACCTCACATACCTACCATCAAACGAGACAAAAGTCAAATGCAGACTTCTCACAAAACTCTTTGCAATATTTAGAATTGATCACAATAGATACTACAAAACTGAATTGACACCACAAACAGTAACAAATAAAAGAAGGAACAAGAAGTAGTTCGCTGTTCTGTGGAACAAAATCAAAAAGCGGCACCAGTTCAGTAAAGTTATAATAAAACGTATTTCCATAAGGACATTACAGGTATATTTCTGATGCAATAAAAGTGAGGTGTTACGAGTACAATCTGCAATTCTGCACGATGAGTCTGTAATGTTGATGCAGTTTTAAAAGCTGTAATTGTTATCGATGTATTTCTCAGTTATGTGTCAATATCAGAGCTCTTTGGTTGCTGGACTTTAAAATGTTAAGGATTTGACACACCGTTTGCGTTCTGCGGTCACCAGTCCGGGCAAATTGAACGCAGCCCGCATTATGTATGAACAGCGGTGTCAATCTTCGTATATTTTGTATATATGCGATCTGACCGTCCAGTCACGCGTAAGCAACGCCAGATTTAACAGCGGGCGGCGGGCGGCTGCTGTTTGCCCTGTCCACATCACCCGGTTTGCTGACTGGACAGCCGACCGATTGCCCTGACCGACAAAGTCAGTTTGCCCGGACACCGCAAAGCACATCCGTTGTGTCAAATCCTTAAATGTTACACTTATATCTCTGCAGTTTATATGCTCAGCGATGAGGCCGGAGCAGCACCACGCCGCGCCGGGATCTGGGTCAGGGCTCGCGAACGATGTCGACTGTTTATAAAGGGCATTGCCTGCCCACTGGTAAAGGTTGCCCTAATTACCTAAATAGTTAATTTGTGCTCTTTATGAATCGATGTAATATAAAAACAAGGTTAATAATGCAATTGTAATAACCCCGATGATAAAGAAAGGGCGTGTGAAATTGTATTAGTTTGTGTATACCTAACTGTGTCTGTTTAGGACAGGGCACGGGAGCTATGTCGATTGTATATACAGCGCTATGCCTGTCCACTGGTAAAGGTTGCCCTAACTACCTTAATAGTTAATTTGTGCCCTTTATGAATCGATGCAATGTAGGGTATACCCGCTACATTGCATCGATTCTCGACGTTTCGGCCGAGTTGCAACTCGATCGACGTCGGGATGAGGAGGTATTTATTTATCTCGTAATTTTAGTGCGCGATAATAATGTGTTCAAATCGCGAAAGTTTAATAACGTAAATACTCATGTCAAGCAAAAGGATAGCTCAATACTTTTGTTCTTAACGTCTTTACTTAACTTTTTTATTATAATATAAGTAACTTTTAACGTTTGTGTTGGGGCATCTATCCTTTATGTTGTTTGTTGGAAAACCATATTATGTTATAAAACCAAAGGATAGATGCCCTTTATATATGATCTAAAAATATATATAAATGAATGAGATAGCGACAGTATAACACATTTTTATTATTACGAGTAGGTACCAAAATTAAACTGCTTAATATTTTTATTGATAATGTATATTTACTCTCAAAAAAATCTTTAAAATATCTAAATGACAATCTGCATTCTAAATCATTTTCATTGCACTTTTTGCACGCTGATTGGCTCCTGGTTTTCGTATAGGTATAGTTTCTGGGCATTTATACACCGCAACAAATAAATTCTCATGTGAGTACTTACTATTTACAAGCAAAGGATAGATGCCTTGGTGGAAGGTTATACGCCTCTAAAGGCATATATCCCAACTAAAAACGAGGCATCTATCCGCTTAGCGGGGGATAGTTGCCTTTTAAAAATACTTAAAAATTATGCGAATCAAAATTAAAATATACGCCTTAAAAGCCAATAGGTATAACAATTTACTTTAACATTTATTAAAAATGAAAACAAAATATTGACCAGAAAAAAATACTCTCCTTTTGAAAATACGTCTTTAACTCAGAGCAAATAAAAAAATCCAGAGGGAACGTCGTTGAACAGTCGAGTGAAGCCGGTTTTTTGAACATGTGTGAGTGCGTCGTTGTTGCGCCGCCATAGTTTGACTGACAAACCAAGGCGTAGTTTCATAGTTACCTGGATGTGTGTGTAATTGTCTGTACACGGCGAGGCGTAATTTTGGTTGGCTTCACTTGTTTGTTCACAACATTATCTCTTGACTTTTTTATTTGCTCTGAGTTATAAATATGATATATTATTCGTACGCTGGTGTTCCCCATTTTTCTCGATGGGGCTGAGTCATGGACTATTAAAGCTGGTGACCGACGATGCATTGACGCTTTCGAAATGTGGTGCTGGCGGCGCATGCTGCGTATTCCGTGGACGGCTCATAGAACAAACATCTCAATTCTAAAAGAGCTTAAAGTAACAAAGAGACTCTCAAGCATTTGTCTGCAAAGAGTATTACAATACTTCGGACACATTGCACGTAAGCCCTCCGACAACCTGGAGAAGCTGATGGTGACCGGGAAGGTGGAAGGGAAAAGACCCAGGGGGCGTAGCCCAATACGGTGGTCTGACCAAGTTGGTAAAGAACTGGGCATAACCATATAACTCTGTGTATGCGTGTGTAACTCTGTGTAGAGTTACACACGGACGTCGCTCACGCTGCCAAGCGCCTGACCGGTGCGGGGCGGGGTAAGAGCAAGGTTATGGCTTGCATTAGAAGTGATAGGTAATTATGCTTATTGGAGTTTTTGAAGACGCGGCGTCTATCCCAATGCGGCATCTATCCGGGACTTACCCTATTGTTTTTTCTAAAGTTAAAACAGCTTATAATTCCCAAAAACCACCTCGTTTGTTTGTGGTCAAAGCTTCTATAATGTTATTAATATTTTATTGATATTTGTTAACATTACATATGCTGTTTACCCACACACGTGTCTCTCGCAGCGGTAGAGAAACTAAATAAATAATAAATTACTCATCCAAACGCACATGGGCAATAGGTAAATTAAAATGCACTTTATATACACTGCTATAAATCCTATTTCTGAACGTACAAACTTATAGAGCAAATACATACAGTGATCACAAATTAAAAGTTTATTAATTAATTGAAAATGTTGGTGAAAATTTGGTCTGTAAAGGTTCAGTCAAAAATAGTAAACTAAGCTGAATAAGTTGTCAAGTGCGTATCGAGACACACCTATGATAGGCTTTCGTAGATGGTGACGATGACAATGATGATGATGAAAACCAATTTTAATGATGTCATTAGATGGTAGACTGTTGAAAAAGTCCATCGCCTAAGAAGTATATTTATGAAGTCAATGACATTTGTGTCGTGTGCAAGTTTAAAAATTTCAAATTAAAAAAATCTACTTACTATCCCACAGTGCTCAAAACAATTTTGAGAAAGTTAGAGGATGCTATCTAGGATACTTAGAAATTAAGGGGCACTATTTTTTCAACTTTGGCGGCCAATATCACAAATGTGTGACAAAAATGATTTATGAAACCTTACATCAATTTTAACAACTCTATTCATAAGATTGAAAAAAAGATGTTTTATCCCACTTTACATGTATGAGCCACCCCCAAAATATAGATAATTTTAATAAATAGAAATTTTAAGTATTTAAAATTAAGATCTAAATTAAACTATCATAATGACCAATTTCATGTCATTTGGTTAACAAATGTGGAAGTTATTAATCTTTGTAACATTAGGACGGACGGACGGACGGACACAACGAAGTTATAAGGGTTCCTTGTTTTACTACGGAACCCTGAAACGAGTGATTTATGCATCATTATGAACTACTATGAGATATTTACTATGGGATCAACCTAGAATCCGAAAATAAACAGTTGTCCCATAAAAAAACCTAGCATAAGCTCTGATTTTGTAACTTTTACAGCATCATCTGTTAGTATCGACTTGGCGCAATTTCGTTTCCATTCAAAACTGTAAAATTTAATTTTGTTTGACTTGTGAAAAACTTGTACTACAAGCATTGTCTTAATGTTTATGGGTACTAAGTATATCTTGCGCGAAGCCTTGCAAAAATAGCTTTATTAGCTCCAAACTATTTGTAACTCTAAAAAGGTTTAAATTTCGGAGCTCCGTGGCACAGTCGCACTAATTCCGCACTAAATACTCAACTGCGGCATTGGAATGCAAATACTGGAGGTCCGATAAAATTACACGAGCATATGTAAAGCGAAAACATACACTCGTGCATGTGAAGTGTCGATAGCTAATTAAAATGGTAATTGCATAGCATCGAGTGTAGAGCGTCATGGCTCGGGCGGGCGTAGTGTTGTCGAAACGCTAGACCGATGCTAGCTTAGTCTTGGTTTTGGTCGCGGATCTATTGGTCACAATCATTCTTTAATTTTGTATTTCAATTTTATTACAGTCTCATGAAAATTGATTAGTTTATTATTATTTTATACTACGGGACTAACCGCGCACTAAAATTACGAGATAAATAAATACCTCCTCATCCCGACGTTTCGGCCGAGTTGCAACGACCGTGGTTACGGGTAGACTCAACGGTCGTTGCACCTCGGCCGAAACGTCGGGATGAGGAGGTATTTATTTATCTCGTAATTTCAGTGCACGATTAGTCCCGTAGTATAAAATAATAATGTGTTCAAATCGGGAAAGTTTAAAAACAACATTTGTTAGTTTAATTTTTAAGGAAGACCAATGTTCAGTAGTTAGTGTTATCATAGAATGAAGTGTCAAAATAAGTTATAGTTTTTACGATCTAGTCCTAAAGTCTAGTGTTCCAATTTCCATTCACAGTCGCACCATTGCCGCACTAAATACTCAAATGCGGCATTCCAATACAAATATGTACAGGTTCGATAAAAATTTCGAATAGGTTTGCGTTTGACTACACACTGCCTGATGTTAAGCAGATGCGCGGTCTAGGGTGTAGCACGCTTACCTAGAAGATACCTATTTACTCGGGATTTGAAGACACTCACGTTGTACTTTAACGGAAAGACAGACCCAGGCAAAGCATTCCACATTCCGGCTGTTCGTATGAGGAATGAGGATTCGAAACGCTTGGTTCTAACGCGCGGAATGTCCACCATAAAAGGGTGGCGCTTTGGTCGCGTCCGTCCAGCCGTACGATAGAAGAAAGGGGCAGGGGGGACCAGATTGTGCAACTCCTGGGCGCACTCTCCGAAGTGTATCCGGTAAAAGACCGACAAACACGCTACCTTGCGACGATGCTCAAGACTTTGCAGCTGCGTCTTAGTCAAGGTGTCGTTGTCAATCAGCCTCCTGGCTCGCCTCTCAATCGACTAGAGCCTCCAGTTGATATTTGGCAGAGCCATCCCAAAGGTGAGAGCAGTATTCCATGCAAGACCTGACTTGTGTTATGATGTTTATTTTAAGTGCTTTCCACACTAGATTTTTATCTCAAAGAGTTATCTTTGTGATAAGCATTTCAAAAATCTGAAGCGAACGCAGGATTTGAACCATGCCCCTTCGGATCACTAGCCCGACGCTCTAACCACTGAGCTAGCTCGCCTCCTACGCAAGCTTCAAATTTCTGAAGTGCTTACATTTCCCAACTTATAGCGTTGGTGGCGCCACCTGTGATACCCGTATTAGACAGGTTATCACTCAACTAGAAGTTATTAGAACTTCTAAAGATTGACGAGAGATGACGCACTGCTAAATCAATGTTATGATGTTTATTTTAAGTGCTTTCCACACTAGATTTTTATCTCAAAGAGTTATCTTTGTGATAAGCATTTCAAAAATCTGAAGCGAACGCAGATAACCTGTCTAATACGGGTATCACAGGTGGCGCCACCAACGCTATAAGTTGGGAAATGTAAGCACTTCAGAAATTTGAAGCTTGCGTAGGAGGCGAGCTAGCTCAGTGGTTAGAGCGTCGGGCTAGTGATCCGAAGGGGCATGGTTCAAATCCTGCGTTCGATTCAGATTTTTGAAATGCTTATCACAAAGATAACTACCTGACTTGTGCTTTATAAAGACAAAGCAGTTGCTCAGGTGTGAAATACCGTCTCACCTTAGAGAGAACACCAAGTTTTTTGGAGGCTAATTGGGCTTTGGACTCTATGTAAGAGCCAAAGTTAAGAGAAGATGAGAGTGAAACGCCTAATAGTTCCAAGCTGTCAGTTACCGGAACGGAGACATCACGGAAAGCGGGAGACAATTGAAAGGGTCTCTTTTTGGCCGAAAACAGACAGCCCTGAGTCTTTGTGGCATTAAACTTGACCAGGTTAGCATCACCCCAGTCGGATACCGCCTGCAGACTCAAGTTGAGCCGTTCAACCATAGCCTCTCTGTGGCCCGCTGGTTCTTGCATCGGATGTGTAGCTCTCCACGACTGTACTGTCATCTGCGTACCCAAAGATCCCGGGCTTAAGCAGATCGTTGATATGCAGTAGGAAGAGTGTCGCAGAGAGCACAGACCCTGAGGAACACCGGCATTGATAGCCATTTGGTCTGACGAGCAGCCATCAACGACAACTCGTATCGACCGATTCCTCAAGAAATCTGATATCCATGTGCAGAAATCAGCAGGCAGGCCGTAAGATGGAAGCTTGCCAATAAGGCTCTCGTGCCAGACCCTATCAAAAGCTTTTGAAATGTCCAAAGAGACAGCCAACGCCTCCCCGTGCTTCTCCATGACCTCACTCCAGATGTGTGTGGCGTACGCTAGAAGGTCCCCAGTAGACCGGTTTCGGCGAAAGCCGTACTGGCGGTCACTGAGTAAGTCATTCGCTTCCAGGTAGGCCAGGAGTCTGTTATTTAGAACACGTTCCATACTCTTACAGAGTATAGACGTGATCGAAATTGGTCTGTAGTTGGCAGGGTCGGCACGGCTGCCCTTCTTGGGTACAGGTTGCACGTTAGCAAGCTTCCACGATTTGGGCACTTGACCTGTCTTCAGAGATAGGCGAAAGAGGCGAGTCAGCACAGGCGACAGCTCAGGTGCACAAGTCCTCAATACAATGGCCGGAATACCATCAGGGCCACTGGCTTTGTTCACATCTAGACTGCGGAGAACTTTGAGGACCTCCTTTTGCCGGATGTGTATTTCACTCATTACAGTGTCACAGTTTGGCAAAGTTGGAGGTCTCGCACTACCGGGGTCTAGACGCGAAGACTCAGCAAATTGAGATGCAAATAAATTTGCTTTCTCCACCGCGGTATGGGCCAGTGAACCATTGGGCTTCAGCAACGGAGGCAGTGAGGGGCGGCAGAAGTTCGCTTCAACCGATTTAGCTAGGGACCAGAATGCCTTACTACCCGCAGGGTAAGAAACAAGCTTGTTTCCTATTCGACTAATGTGGTCAAAGCGAGCCCTCCGCATAACCTTTTTGCAGGACTTAGCAGCCCTATTGTATGCCTTCTTCCTCAGACGAACGTCCCTCAACTTACGGTTTCGAGCATCGACCCAAGCCAGGTATGCCTGATGCTTTTGCGCTTCGGCGCGTCCACATTCAGGCCCAAACCAGGGCCGAGCCTTGCTAGACAGAGGCACATCCGAAAATGGGATGAAGTATTCCATGGCGGTACGAAGCACATCTGTCACGGCATCCGCGCACGCAGAAGGATCATCGGAAGAAAAACAAACAGGCTGCCAAGGATAAGAAGCAAAAAAACACCGCATCTCATCCCAATCTGCTGACTTGTACCGCCACACGCGCCGTGACCCTTTGGGACTGGGGTCTGATGGGGAGTAGACGGATACAGATTTCACCAGACAGTGGTCAGATGTACCTAACGGTGGGGAGATCGCCACTGAATAACGGTCTGGATCGGTAGTCAGCAGAAGGTCCAAGCAGTAGGCCGTGTGCGAGTCAACATCAGGTACCCGTGTGGCGCCTTGAACCAGCTGGGTGAGATCAAGTGTCAAGGCAAGCTTGCGCGTCTCAAGCCCAGCATGGTTTGTGTCCAAGTATGGGTAAAGCCACTCTTTATGGTGGCCATTAAAATCCCCCAGGATCACTAATTGGGCCGAAGGGTAGCTGAGCTGAGCAGCATCCGCCGCCTGACTAAGGTATTCGGTGAGTCTGGTCGTCTCCTGGTCTCCGCTATGTGATCGGTATACACAGGCGTAGATAATTTTCTCTACGCCAGTGTCCACCAAAGCCCAGAGCACGGAAAATGAAGGGTCTTCAAACCTACGAAGGCGCAGAAAGCAAATGTCATCCCGGGCGTACACGCATACACCCGCACGTGGTTTGAAACGGTGCTCCAAGGAGTACCCTGGGTAGGAAAGATACGACACGTCGGATGGACCATCGAATGTAAAATGGTATATGCATAGCATCGAGTGTAGAGCGACATGGGTCGGGCGGGTGTAGTGTTCCCGAAATGCAAGACCGATACTAGCTTAGTCTTGGTTTTGATTTTGATTCTTAGTCTTAATATCTGCGCAAGTCATGTAATATCTGCTACACTTGCCAATATCATTCAAGAACTTTTCGACTCCATCGATTATAATTATTATCAATCCTTCGCGCTGTGTACTTAACCTACTGCCATTTCAACTTGTCGATCCGTTGAAATATTTCTGTAACTTTAGTTTGTCGTCGAATATTCTCATTTTTGATAACATTAGCTGAGAGCATCCGAGTACTTATATAGCCCTCTTCATAGCACGTTGGGCTACTCGGAGCTTATTAACGAAACTCACATTAAGACACCATATTTCTGTGTCGCAAATCATGTTTCTGTATTATTATTAAAATACAAGACTGCAAAACCAAGACCGATGTCATCACTTGCCTATCGTGGAGTGTCGCGAAACGAGTGTGCTGTGCGTGACACTTCGTTACCAGCACTCGAACACGAGTTAAAAACAACGCTCCTACAGAACTCTAGCCTGTAATACTCGACTCTATTAGGTTTGTGTTGCATTTGTATTTAAAATAGCTGATAGAAGCAATAACATAACATTGAATGAACAAGTTGCGCGTGTTAAATACAAAAAGTTTAATTCATTTTTAAAATTAATCAATTCATTCCTTAACTGTTTTTGTTTCTTTTTTTACGTGCTGCCTTAACTGCCTTTATTAATTACTTAATGGGAATGATGACCCCTTTTAATCGACTTCAAAAAAATAACTTCTCAATTCGACTGAATGTCGATAGAATAGCGAACTATTAAAATTTTGCTACGATTGAAGTCAGTTGTGTCATTTTTGACGAAAAATAATTACAAAGCCATTTTGTAAAAGCACATGTACTGATGTAACGTCAATGAGTAAAATATTGTAATTAAAGAGTTAAGTACTATGTCTGTCTATTTTTAGGTACTGAACTATAGCGTGTACACGACTACTGTAAATACTTCTGGCTCGCTACCCGTTCACCTACTGGCTCATCCTCTGGTGGGTGTAGGGGTAATATATGTTTACCCGTGTACCCACTGCATCAAGGTTGGAATTAAATGATCTCTAAAAATATAAATAGCACTGCATGAAAATTCAATATTCTGCTACCCTAAATCAAAGACTTCTTCTTTTCGAGTCGATGTTTTGATGTTTTTCTCTCACATAAAATATGTTAAAAATAAGACGTTTTGTATTTAGGTTTTGTTTGACCAAAATTAGACCACCTCAATGGCCTTCTCCGTGGCTTTGGTAAGATCGTCTGATGTGCACGTATCAGTGCAGGCTGCACAGGTCAGTAGGTGGGGCTTAGTCTGTGGGTTAAAGCCGCATGCTGTTTCCGAGCTGTCTATAAAGCCCCACTTGGCCATATTGTCTCGAATTCGTCCCACTTGGGAACGGAGTCGGTTCAGGGTTTTCCAGACAGGCCAGTTTTCCTTATAGCCAGGGGGAGGTTCTTCAGAAGGTGGGATATAGTTGGGTGGCGGACTGTGAAGTTTTTGCCACGCAGACCTTCCAGTGCTGTTGTATTTTTCAGAAAGCTTTTACGGCTTTTGAGCCGACTGTTACATGTTTTTGCATTGAATAGTGGATGACGATTATCGTGTTCCTGGCGTTGTTTTCGTCAATGAAATACTAATTAATAGAGTATGAGTATTAAATTACGTCATCATCATCTGCATCTTTAGGAAGCGCCCTCGTTAGGAAGAAGGTGGCGTCACTAGTGAGGAGGCTACGGGGGAGTGACAACACCATCCTGAAAGCGATAGCGGACGACCCGCATGCTCCTATACTGAGACATCTCGTGCGGACCATGATTCCGCAGGGGATGCCTCCTAAGTATATGACCAAATAAATATTAACTAACCCTAGTTTATAAGCATAAGTTACTAACAAAATATGGATTCGAGTTGTCCGAAATACATAAATTTTGAATTTGAATTTGAATCTTTCTTTATACCACTGCTGAGTATAGACGTCTCTCTTATTTTGCCAATCGTGTCCAGGTTCGACCCACTATGAGACTTAAATCGCAAAATTACAAACACAGGGCCACGTCTTTTACAGTTTAATATTCTGAGTAGCGCTAACTAATAAATTATAGCATCAAAACAAGCTTAACGCTTAAAATCAGACAAGCTTTATCGTTATTCTCGTCAATGCCATAAAAAGTTTTATTGCGCATAGCATATCATTGAGCTCCATTAAACGTTTGCAGACAGATCAAAATTCTTAAATAAGCTTTATTATAATCCAACAAGCAGAATTACACATTTACATATTAGGTACATTATCTGAGCACGTCTGATGTTCATTCTGTACGTTGTAGCGTGATGTACGGTAAAGTTAAATGAGCACTTTTAAGTTCGAACCTAAGATATATTTAGAGAGATGCTCTCTTAGTTCCAAATATCCATTTTTGCATGTATTATAGCGCGCTATACATAATAATTGTTTTTACCGACTTCAAAAAAGAGGTCAAAAAAGAGGAGGTTTTTTTGTCTATGTGCATCGAAATTTTCGCCAAATGTAAACCGATTAAAAAAAAATTTTTTAGTTCGAAATGATATTTGAATGTGGTCCCATTTAAGTTTCATTGAAATCAGCTGAGCCGTTTTTGATAGATCATCAATAATGTGTATGAATGTCGCATCGGTTCGTGCAAACTATTCGTATCCTGCACACGGTGAAAGTCGGTGTTGCGATTTTTTGCGAATAAAACTATTTATTTATTTTTTATTTATTACAGGTTTGCGTTTGACTACATTCAGCCTGATGTTAAGCAGATATACGGTTTAGAGTGTAGTACGCTTGTCTATAACTCCTATAAGATACCTATTTAGTCGCGAGTTGAAGACACCTAGGTATGTACCAAGATACAACTATCTCAGTAGAAAGATCGACTAAAGTGAAGCGTTCCATATTTAAGCTAATTATACTGTTTATGACATACGTTGATGGTAAGTTATAGTACAGGCACTGAAAAAATATACACTCTTTCTTACTTCTTCTTACTCCCAGTAGACTTTATTTTTTTTCTGTGCCTGATACCTTCCCAGCAAAGTCATCGTTATTGTAGTCAGGCAATTTGATAAAATATACTACTTTGACTGATGTAGATATTATTTTAATTTTAGTTATCTCTTTGAAAATAAAGCGTAAAGAGCAATCACTTCAAATACTTCTAAAACATCACACTAACTTACAACTAACTGCCTCGGTGGCTCAGTGCTTAGTGACCCTGACTTCTGATCAAAGAGGCGTGGGTTCGATCCCCACTCAGGGCAAACATTTATGTGATGAACATAGGTGTTTGATCTGAGTCTGGGTGTTATTTAGGTACTATCTGAGTGCTTCCACTTTGCCCCACCAAAGCGCCCCACTGGTGGGGCAGATTCCACTCCATCATATTTTGGAGTGGCATCTGCCCCACTCGTCTCATCTTGGTGGGGCAAACTTGACTCACTTTTTAGACCAGAGGAATCTGCCCCACCAGGGGTGTCGCGCGATTTTAAATTAAATTGGTAATGCCATGAAGTGCAAATTTTACTGCAAAATTTTAATATATAAGTTTGTATTTAAAAATACGTATGTAGTATATCAGTCTCTGGCAGCCATATCACAAGGTTTGCTTAGTTTGGGGTCAGAGAACGTGTGTAAGATATCCCCTAATATTTATTTATAACTAAAAAAATCTCTTTTCTATATTTCAATAAACAAAAATAACAATAATTAAAGTTGAACAATGTGTTCTGGTAGCAGTAACCCGACCAGAGCTGTCTGACATCGTATCTGTTAGTGTGTAATGTTGGCTTAGTTTGCCCACATCGAGCTATAAAGCGCGCGTTATCTCGCGTCGCTCGTAAACTTCACGTATATCTACGAGCATGTACTACACTCTCACAATGGAGAACGTCTCGGTCTCCGTTTTGAGCAAGGTTGGCCATGGGATTCTCTGAAACATACCTATAAAGCGAAACTTGCAGGCTTTAAGCCGAAAGAAAGTCACAATCAATTATATAAAAATGTAACTTTTAAAAGAGAAGCTTTTTTTATTATTTGTAACTAATACACTTACAGTATACTTATACACATAAGAGCAACAAAAAACCTTTCGGTTTATCTCGGCGCCTTATTTCACCACTCGCTACTCATTAATAACATTAGTAATAATAAACTACCTATTCTCAATCTAATGAAAACAAAAACAAATTCGCACAGCTAGAATAAAAACCGTTACCTTAGGTACAAGCTAAGCATAAGAATCAGTAGGTAGGTAAGTACCTACTAAACACCACGAATTTTGATATCCTAGATATCATGTAGCAGCAGAGTGCTAGCGAAGACAAGTAAAACAAGCCCAAAAACGACGGGTCTATCTTGTTTAGTACAGGAGTTCCTATGGCCACCTTCCGACTCCACCATCAGGTCAGCTCCATGGTACGATATTATTTCATTGTCACGCAATATACATATGCGCGCAAAATTTCAGCTCAATCGGAAACCGGAAAGTTGGTAAAATTTAACTTGTAAGATTCCACTCGTACTTATATACATATATGTATGTCGGGGTCTGAGAGTGATTGTCTCAGATAACTGACATCGTTATTTGTGGGTCATTCATTGGTACAGCTCGCCGGCGGTCTCCAATTGTCCATCTCACCAAAATAAACACTCTGTACTACTGTAACGGGTGGTTTTATTGACCTAGTATCACTTGGTAATCAATCAAAAAGTCAATGGATTTGCACGGGTGCAATCCGCCTCGCGCTCGGAATGGCATGACGTTTCTCCGTCATCTGTCAAAGTCATTTCATTCCGACATAAGTATGCAGTGTTGCCACGTGCGACCCCATTCGGGTGATACCCACTTTAAAATCATCACTATTGCTTTCAACTAAAACCATAGCTATGCTGTCTCACTCCGTCATGCCCATATAAAAATAGCTCTTCTTGCTTGTAAAAATAACTCTTCGTAAATAGGCCTTTGTAATTATATTAAATATCGCCAATGAGGGCGCGGCCGAGTCTGTCTCATTGACGTACCTACTTGCCAAGAATCTACACAAATTAGGCTACGCTTGTGACGGCGCCGGACATGCTCGGAATAACACTTAGAAACAGCCAGCTCTACCAATTTGATGATTTTTCACAAGTAGGTAATTTGAACCATTTTAGGGCAATGCAAAGGCAAAAACCGCGGTAGTCTATTGGTAGAGTGATACTAGCAAAAGCCTTACAATCGTAAGGTCACAGGTTCAAATCCCGTAACGATGAATCTTTGAAATTTATATACAGAAATTCACACCACTGGTTTTTCAGTGAAGGACATGCTCGGAATGTCACTTGAAAACAGCCAGCTCTATTAACTTGATGATGTCTTATAAGTAAGTACAAGTAGGGCGACGTGAGAATAACAGTTCTTTCGCATTGAAGCAACGGTTTCACACCCAGAAATACAGATACACATTTATACAAATTTACTTTTTCATGAATCTTACAATACAATCTGTTTAACTGACTTTAAAAAAAGAGGTTCTCAATTCGTCTCTATATTTTTTAGGGTTCTGTACCTCAAAAGGAAAAAACAACAACACACAGAGACAACAAAGTGATCCTATAAGGGTTCCGCCCTTATAGGGTCACTTTGTTGTCCGTCTGTGTCTATGTCAAGACTCTTTATCTCGGGAACGCTTAAAGATATCGAGTTGAAATTTAAACTGTATACGTATATTCATAGTTTCTTGCAGTTGTGTAAAAGAAAAACTTTCAGTTATCGTTTAAAAAAGTTAGAGCCGTTTATGTCGTAAAA
This sequence comes from Hypomecis punctinalis, assembly GCA_949316475.1. Classification (NCBI taxonomy): domain Eukaryota; kingdom Metazoa; phylum Arthropoda; class Insecta; order Lepidoptera; family Geometridae; genus Hypomecis; species Hypomecis punctinalis. The sequence continues at coordinate 18,298,405 of OX438810.1, forward strand.
AACCGCATATTTTGCACTCACAAAAATCAAAACCTACAGGGTAGTTCCCGTTGACATAGAACTGAAATTTGGCGAGAAGCATTGTTTTAGAGTACACATATAGGAATAAATCTGAAAACGGTACATGTTTATTTCAATCACAAAAAATAGGACCTCAAAATTCACTAAATATGGGTTCAAAATTCAAAGTGAGTAAATCGTATCATGTAAGGTATCATATAAAAGAACTTCATTAGCACATGCTAGAACAATTTTTTAATTATTTTAATAATGTGTAATTTTCGATGCATGATGAGAAAAGTGAAAAAAAAAATGTTGTCGATGGTTATAGTATAGAGATTTTAACAACTTAGTACTTTCCAATTTTGTGAAATTTTCTGGATTTGTACGGAACCCACGATGTGCGAGCCTGACTCGCACTTGTCCGGTTTTTTTGTATGTTTATCACGCGAATATTCCGCCAATTTATGCGTCAAACTCCATGACTCTCTTTTTGTTTGGTACATGATACTTCAGACCCAGATGGTCCCATTTAAATTTTATCGAAATTAGTAGAGTGGTTTTTGAATTATCAACATAAATCTAAAAATGGCTACATCAATTTGAGCAAACTATTCGAATTTTGTACTAGTTTTTTCCATATTCGCCATTGCCAGCCATAGTAATTGAAGAATAAATGACATACTTATTGTTTGTGGTAAAGATATGAAAAATTTCTTTACAAAAACAAGTTTTGTGGCTTGGAGTAGAATCACCATAATATCCTCATAGAAATAGTTCAGCCATGTACGGTAGCTTGTTATTTCTTACGACTTGGGTCTACCACGTAACTGCTATGTCATAATATAGTAAATCAGAATCTGAAAGTGTAGGCACAATTGCAAACAGCGTTTGCCCTTCTTGAGTACTCTTGAAATATCACAATATCAATAAAATATCAATGCTATCAGATATTGTTTTAAGCCAAAAATTTGTTCAAGATTTTTTAGTCCTATAAGTCACCAGTTTTACAAACTATGTGCCTTGCCCACTGCTATGTCAATTTGCTAATACGCTGGGCTATGCCGGTAATTATGTTTTGTCTATGAATGTCGTAGAGAGATTCTAATTGTAGCCGTGCTCACAGCACTTTGGGCCACTTTGAGTTTATTTATAAGGCTCTCAGCAAAAGCCTGCATCCCTGTGTCATATTTTATTGCTGGTAACACACACTGATCAAAAACATTCGATTTGAAACACTGAGGTAAGTCGAACGAAAAGACACCAAAACACCAAAGGATTCAACGATTGACCTATTTCTTAAAGCTAGACCTACCTAACTTGGCTCCGATTGTTTTAACCGTTTAGCCATGCCCAATGACCTTCGGGCGGTTTTAAAAACTATGAAACCAGGGCTAGCCACCCGGCCCATACGAACTTTACTTACTGTACTACGTTTTTGGGTTATAACCCAGAATTTAAGGATATTAGCTGGAATTATTAGGCTGTTTTGAACTTGTAGACTTGTGGAAAGGAATTCGTAGAGAGCATCGTCATTCAAGACACGTGTGCGGGTTTAGGCGCACGTAATTAGCACTTATTACCGATTCTGAGCTTCTCTCGCCAGCCGAGGCGGAGACAGTGACGTCACAGTCTATAAATCTATACAGTTGCTGAAAACCTACATGATATGTATGTTCTACGCCTAAACGGTACGTATAAAATTGATATTAATTTATTATTATAAGAAGTTGTTTTGCGTCTTTAGCTTTACCATAATTACAATAAATATCTATCACCATGATGGCTATAATCATCATCATGCTTTCTCTATCTTCGAAAATGTCTCTCACTCTTCTGTAGTGCCACCGTATCCAACTCTACAGTTTTAACTATAAATCTACAGTTTTTTTAATACTTTCACAATACATCTAGAGATATTTCGCTGTCTATTTTATTTCCCTGCGTAACTCGGTTCCACTTGAAAACCCCTACCCTTAAACCTTTAAAATACGACTCCATAAATATGTTGTTTTATTGATTATTTCTTTTAACTAATGGTTTAATGATACGAAAATTTATTATTTAAACCTTAACTAGACGAGTATAAGTAATCACTTACTTTTTATCGCTGTGGATAACTTGTACAATTTGACTAAATAATCTTGAAATAGCAGTAAAATTCTCGAGTGGAGATAAGCAAAGAAGATTCGGCAAGCGCAGCGTAGAACGTCCACCCACAAGCGCTGGATGCAAGCCGCTACCAACTATTCATATTGGAGATCCGTAGGGGAGGCCTATGTCCAGCAGTAGACATCCTATTGCTGATGGATGGATTGAAATAGCAGAAATTTTATAGGTACATTTCGTTCCAAAGATATCAACGAAATGTGAAAAGTATTTTCTTAACATTCCAGAGTTGATCCCATAATAATAATAAATAAATATTTTGGGACATCTTACACACACGGCCTCCGACCCCAAACTGAGCAAAGCTTGTGATATGGCTGCTGGTATATTTTTAAATACATACTTATATAGATAGTTACTAAATAACACCCAGACACAAAGCAAACACTTATGTTCATCACATAAATATTTGCCCTGGGTGGGGATCGAACCCACGCCTCTCTGATCCAGAAGTTAGGGTCACTAACCAATGAGCCACCGAGGCAGTCATTTACCGTACCTAAATAAATAAAAGTTGTTTATATTTATACATATAAATACTTCTGCAATCATGGAAAATATGCAAGCAACAGCTTGTATGTTTAAACCCAATCCTTATTGTTTTTTGTGGAATTGTATATTTTTCCGAGATAAAGAGAGAATTATACTCATGAGCCTATTATTTGTGTTAATCCTGGGTATGAGCATTATCCGTGGCTCATTCAAATCCATTCAGCCATTAATGGGTGAAGGGTAAATACGTTTACATATAAACCTTCGGATTTGGGTACTTTATAGCTATTATCGACTACTGCTATATACATAGCAGTAGTCGATAATATTAGGCACAGAACAGCAGAACTAGATCTCTTAATGTGATAGTAGGTAAATCATTTACATGTACTTACTTAGGTACCTAACTTTATATTTTTTAGGGTTCCGTACCTCAAAAGGAAAAAACGAAACCCTTATAGGATCACTTTGTTGTCCGTCTGTCCGTCTGTCCGTCTGTGTGTATGTCAAGACTCTTTATCTCAAGAACGCGTAAAGATATCGAGTTGAAATTTAAACTGTATACGTATATCGATGAGTTCTTGCTGTTGTGTAAAAGATAAATTTCTCAGTTGTCGTTTAAAAAAGTAAAAGTCGTTTATGTCGTAAAAAACCGCATATTTCGACACTCACAAAAATCAAAACCTACAGGGTACTTCCCGTTGACATCGAACTATGAAATTTGGTAAGAAGCTTTGTGTCAGAGTACTGAAAACTGTACATTTTTATTTACATCACAAAAAAATAGGGCCTCAAAGTTCACAAAATATGGGCTCAAAATTCAAAGTGAGTAAATCTTATCATCAAAGATGTCATATAAAAGAACTTCATTGCCACATGCTAAAATAGGTTTTTAATTATTTAACAATGTGTTTGTACGGAACCCTCGACGTGCGAGCCTGACTCGCACTTGTCCGGTTTTTTTTAGTCATCGTGCCTATTAACAAAAATCAGTTTTTCATATGAAATGAAATAGGTATGTATAAACGAGTACCAACCTTATATTATACTATCAGCTAAAATCCACATTAGACAAAACAAAATGAATCAGACTGCTAAGTAGCTAATTTAATTTCAACCATAATCCTGCTTGTGTTTTTCATGTCTGATGAAAACTCATCAGCATGTGTCCGTCTTACGGGACGAAGTTTAACGAAAGTCGTAAAGCCCTTTATAGCACCGAGTTTATTAATATAGCGGCGTCCCTCTGAGCGACGTGACACCTCTCTATAATGCCTCGACCCCGCGCGAGGAACATAAGAGCTGGATGGAAAGGGACTAATAAATCATATTATGAGGTATCCCTCCATCCATGAACTATAGGACGTCCACTGCTGGACAATAGATAAAAAACCGAACAAGTGCGAGTCAGGCTCGCACATCGAGGGTTCCGTACAAATCCAGAAAATTTCACAAAATTGGGAAGTAAGTTGTTAAAATCTCTATACTTACTATAACCATCGACAAAAAAGTTTTTTTTTTTTCACTTTTCTTGTCATACATCGAAAATCAACTATTTTTCTACTATTGGATCAAGATTGGCAAGTGAAATACCAAAAGAGTTTCATAATCACAATAATTATGATCATATTTTACCTAAATCCTCATCACAAAATACACAACTTCAAAATTTCGAGCCTTGCACTGATAAAGAAATTTCAGACATAATCAGCGACCTCGACATTAATTGCAGCACTGGACTAGACGGCATAAGTACAAAAGTAATTAAATGCATAAAGGACCTAATAGTAAACAAATTAACAATTTGCATCAACAAGCTTTTACTTGATGGCATTTTCCCAGATTCTCTAAAGATAGCAAAAATCAGCCCAATTCACAAATCTGGATCAAAAATCGACCCTGGCAATTACCGGCCTATTTCTGTGTTGCCAGTGTTATCTAAAATCGTGGAAAAGGTTCTTTATACAAGATTAGATAACTATTTGGGCTCCATTAATTTTATTTTTGAACAGCAGTACGGTTTTAGATCTAAGAGTAACACTCTCACTGCAACAATAGATCTTATCACTAAAATAAAACATAACATAGACAATAAAAACGTAGCTTTAGGCATTTTCATCGACTTGAAAAAAGCCTTCGACACCGTGAGTCATAAGCTGCTTCTGAAAAAACTTAAGGCAATTGGAATTACGGGTCAGGCGTTGAAGATGTTTGAGTCCTACCTAGCAACAAGATCACAAATTGTAAAAATTGATAACAAAGTCCAAAGTGATCCACAACCAATAACGTGTGGAGTTCCACAAGGTTCAATCTTGGGTCCTTTGCTTTTTCTAATCTACATAAACAACATGCACGAATTAGGACTTAACGGGCATATTACTCTGTACGCAGACGACACTTGCTTGTTCTATTTCGGCCCCTCACTTAGTAACATACTTTCTCTAGCCCAACACGATCTTAATACTATCTATAGTTGGCTAAATTATAATCTTTTGACTATCAATATCAGCAAAACATGTTATATAATATTTAAAGCAAAGAACAAACAATTACCTACACACATACCTCTCAAAATTAATGACACTCCCTTAAAAGAAAAACTCAATGAAAAGTATCTTGGCTTACACTTAGACTCAAATTTAACTTGGAAAATCCACATCGATCATATAAAAACTAAACTCGTCTCATTGCGCGGTTCACTTCGAAACATAGTGCGATGCATCCCCCTTAAGCTTCGTTTTACAATCTACAACACACTTGTGAAACCACACTTGTTATATCTTGTTGAAGTTTGGGGAACTGCGGTTAAAACAAGATTAGCTGAACTACAAGTATTGCAAAATAAAATCATCAAACTACTCTTTAACTACCATTACCTAACAGAAACTAAAAAAATATACAGAGAAACAAAATTAATGACCATAAAACAACTACACAATTATAACATTTGCATTTTTATAAGGAAAACTATGAACAACAAAGTTCATACAAATTTGCTATTCAGCAAACGCAAACAAAATGTTGCGTACCCCAGCACTCGCCGTGGTAGCTTCATCGTCTTGCCAAAGATCCGTACTAACTATGGTAAAACTTCGATAACATTTGACGGTGCGCGCCTTTACAATAATATACCCTCGGATATTAAAAATATAAGCTCGTTCAATGTATTTAAAAAGAAACTTGCAGAATACATTATTGCCGACAATTCATTATAGGTAACAATTGTTACGCAGGTAAATCTAGCATCGTCATATTATGCATTGAGCGAGTTTTTGTTTTTGTTTTGTGGTACGTACCTACATAGGTACTCGTATACGCGTGTGATGTACCTACCTACCTAGGTATTTTAAAAAATGTTGTCATGCACATAATATTGTAATTATTGTTTATTCAACGACGACGAATTGTTATTTAATTTTTTTATAATTAGTAGTGTTCTCATAGAAGCGATGTACATCTTATAATGAGAATAAATATCTTTAAACCTAAATCACACAATGTTAAAATAATTAAAAACCTGTTTTAGCATGTGCTAATGAAGTTCTTTATATTAAACTAGCTTTTACCCGCGGCTTCGCCCGCGATATAATTTAATTTATGTTTATCTTGTCAAAAAAATATGGTAACTAAAACAGTAAGTGCACCACAAAATATTAGCCCCAATTCAATGTGAAACGGTACACAAAACCCAAAAAACAGCCAATCTCAACTAATTTGTTTCGTCATCGTTATCATCCGCAGCCTACTTTGACCCACTGTTGGGTATAGGCCTCTCTCTTGCAGTGCCATCTGCCTCGGCTCTTTGCCGGTCGTGACCAGGGTCGACCGGCGGTATTGATGACATCGTCGAGATAGTCGACCCACCTTGCTACCGCGCCGCACATAGCTGAGCGCTTTCCTATTCAAGTACCCCAGTTGACCAGCTTGGTCACCACCGTCTTTCTTGGTTAAGAAGCTCTGGTCGAATTGGTTGCCACGCCATTGTGAACGATGTCATACGCAGGGCTTTTGCGACCGCCAATATCGCAGCCGCACTCGAACCGAATGGGTTTGCGCGTGGTGATGGCAAAAGGCCTGACGGTATGAAGCTGGTCCCATGGAAGTGTAGACGGCCCTTAGTATGGGACGCGACATGCGTCGATACTTTGGCGCCGTCAGCGGAGCAGCACAAACGGCGCAAATATGCTAACTTCGGCAGTGCTTACATATTTGAGTCGTTTGAAATTGAGACATTGTGCGCGTGTTGGCCGGGAGCTCATCTTGTTTTCAAAAGTCTTTCTGAGCGGCTGGTGTACCCACCGCGTGACCAAAATGCTGGTTTTGATTTGGCTCAACGTTTAAGCAGCATTGCCAAGCTGATTGGCAATGCTGCCAGCATGTTGGGCACGCTGCTAACTGGCAGTGGGCTTGAGCATTTAGAATATCTTTAGACCTTCAAGGGTCTGTGGATGATCCAATTGCTTGTTATGTAGTAGTAGTTTATGAAGTTTTACATTATAAGTCTGTATTTAGTGGTAGTTAACAAAGGAACTTGCTATATAAAAAAATCAAGTACCTTGCACCTTGTTGTCACTGTTCAAACCTAACCCGACATCAAAATACCTTATACTTATAAATGCTTCTGTTGATTAAGATTAGGTTAGAATGTACCCGCCCATAAGTTCCCGCCTTGTCGTGGCAGGAGAACTTAGTAGCCGAGGCTTATGGACGGCGCGGGAATCCCAGGTAGAGCCGCCTCTCTGGGTTTTTTTCTGAGACAGCTGAGAAGGCGGCGCTCGAGGTCTCCTGATTCTTTTTGGTCTTTTCCCCCTAGGCAGTTTAGAAGTTTGCACTCGAGGTTGGGCCGCTTATCTGGGGTTTTAAATATAGCAGCTGAGAGGCTGGCATGTTGCATGCCTCATGAGGAGTGCCGCAACTAAGCCGGGCTGCACTTTTATCACTGTTCAATCCTAACCAAACCAACAGAAATTTATGTTCGTGTCAAGGTCACAACTCAGAATCAAGGTTAATAACCTTAGTGTCAAGATATTCATATGCTACTTTTCAAAATCAAGTCGATCCGTTTCTTCGTATATTAGCATGGATTCTGTACCATAAAGGTAGAATAAAGAAATATGTTTAACCTCTAATGGTATATTTAAAAATACTTTTAATGTCAGACGAACTGACGGCCTAGATGTCGGCCTAGTATTAAACGTCATTGTAATATGTAGCATGGCAAACGGAAAACTATTTTGTCCAATTTTAATGTCAGTTGTCATTGTCAATTCATACTTTATTTCCTCTTCGAGGAGCTATAATGGTGGAAAGACAATTTGTCCCTTTGCTATGCTAAGCGAGACATTTATAAAAGTCTGCAGTCAATGTATGTCACCTGTCATCTAATTACGTTTTGTGAATCCATGTTAGGCCCAATCAATCCAATTATGAACGCGCCATCGTTAATTTAATAGCAACGTAAAAAATGTTCTCTCTATCGAATGCCGAAAGTGAAAAAGAAATAGTCTAATTAACTGTTATAATTACGATGGTGTCTTCAAAATTGGGCCTTTTAGCGTCGTCGTGATAGGTGACAGTTTCGCTAACGCAAGATTTTGTCCTATCCTACGGGAATTATGCAATTTTCGGGATAAAATGTAACCTATGCCCTTTCTCAGGCTCTAGACTATCTGTGTACCAAATTTCATTGAGATCGGTTCATTAGTTTTGGCGTGAAAGCGCGACAGACAGACAGACAGACAGACAGAGTTACTTTCGCATTTATAATATTAGTAAGGATAATATATTATCAGTATGATGATATCCAAGGACTGCTCATCGATTGATTTGACAGATATTCGATCGACAGTTGTTTATTTTGACATTCTTGCAGCGCACGCTAGAGAAGCTCGCAGATGGCAGAATTTTCCTACTTACTCAACATTTATCGTTATATTTTGGAAAATTCACAAAATATCTTTATAAATTGTAGCCTATGTGTTATTCTGATGTATAAACTATATTATTGCAAAGTTTCATCTCAATCCGTTCAGTAGTTTTTGCGTGAAAGAGTAACAAACATCCATACATCCATCCATCCATCCATCCATCCATCCATCCATCCATCCATCCATCCATCCATCCATCCTCACAAACTTTCACGTTTATAATATTAGTAGGATGATACGACTTACTCACTCTGAATTTTGAACCCATATTTTGTGAATTTGAGGCCCTATTTTTTGTAATTTTAATAAAAATGTACAGTTTTCAGAATTATTCCTATATGTGTACTCTGAGACAATGCTTTTCGCCAAATTCCATAGTTCTATGTCAACGGGAAGTGCCCTGTAGGTTTTGATTTTTGTGAGTCTCAAAATATGCGTTTTTTTACGACATAAACGGCTCTAACTTTTTTATACGATGACTGAGAAGTTTTTCATTTACACAACTGCGAGAGACGTATACAGTTTAAATTTCAACTTGGTATCTTTACGCGTTCCCAAGATAAAGAGTCTTGGCATACACAGACGGACAGACGGACAGACTGACAACAAAGTGATCCTATAAGGGTTCCGTTTTTTCAGTTTGAGTAACGGAACCCTAAAAATGGCCTATAGATCTCCAATAAAACAGGTTGCTAACGGCTTGCATCCAGCGCGATCCTGCGGTTTAATGAGGTCATCCGTCCACCTTGCCTACGCTGCACTTGCTGGGATGTGGTCTCCACGAGAACTTTTTGACCCCATCGGTCATCATTCCTCTGTGCTATGTTCCCTGTCCACTGCCGTTTCAACTTGCCAATACACTGGGCTATGTCGGTAACTTTGGTTCTTCTACAGATCTCCTCATATCTGATTAGATCTTGCGGAAAGACTCTGGAGATAGCCCTCTCGTTGGGACTCATAAATCATAATTATGAGGCATGTAAAATTAAGGGACTGAAAAGACTGAATCTTAATCATGACAGTTGTTGTTATAGGCAACTCTACTGGGCTTGCTCTCCTCCCTATCTCACTTATACAGGGTTACCTGCTTACTGTGTACTAAGCCAAAAGAACAGCCAGGAAGAGGTCTTAATTTGTCAACTTTATTTCTACTAGAATCAATTCTTTAATTTTACCGCCTGTAATCCCTTACCCACTGACATTTTACTAGCTATTCTAATGATATTATGTTATCCTACTAATATTATAAACGCGAAAGTTTGTGAGGATGGATGGATGTATGGATGTTTGTTACTCTTTCACGCAAAAACTACTGAACGGATTGAGATGAAACTTTGCAATAATACAGCTTATATATTAGAATAACACATCCTACTAATATTATAAACGCGAAAGTTTGTGAGGATGGATGGATGGATGGATGTTTGTTACTCTTTCACGCAAAAACTACTGAACGGATTGAGATGAAACTTTGCAATAATCCTACTAATATTATAAAGGCGAAAGTTTGTGAGGATGGATGGATGGATGGATGAATGGATGGATGTATGGATGTTTGTTACTCTTTCACGCAAAAACTACTGAACGGATTGAGATGAAACTTTGCAGTAATATAGCTTATATACCAGAATAACACATAGGCTATAAATTATAATTATATTGCGTCAAAATTCAAAATATCATGCGGGCGAAGCCGCGAGTAAAAACTAGTATAGCTTATATATTAGAATAACACATCCTACTAATATTATAAACGCGAAAGTTTGTGAGGATGGATGGATGGATGGATGTATGGATGTTTGTTACTCTTTCACGCAAAAACTACTGAACGGATTGAGATGAAACTTTGCAATAATATAGCATATAATATAGTAAAAACTAGTATAGCTTATATATTAGAATAACACATTAAAATGATAATGATATTGCGAATTTTTTTCATAATATAACGATAAGTGTTAAGTAAGATCTGAGAACTCTTAGAAGCTATTCTAGAGTGCGCTTCAAGAAATGTCAAAAAGACAACTGTCGAATCGAACAACCGTCAAATCGTTTTTTGTTTTATTTTTTGGATTTTCCACTTCCTTTATTAAGGGAGATAAGGTAGGGCCTTGGGTTTGAAAGACGGAACGTGACATAGTCTACTTTTTATCCCGGATAAATAAAGGGTTCCCATGGGATAGCACAAAAATCAAAATATCATGCGGGCGAAGCCGCGGGTAAAAACTAGTATGTTATATTTGGCTCGCTGACGGAATACCTCAGCTATGATTGGACGTCGCAAAGACTCGAGTAGCTGACACAATTATTTCAAATTATCACATACGCCGTCATATTTTGTGTTAAACAGAAAAAAATCAAATTATCAATTCAGGGTATACAGTTATCGCCATCCAGCGAGGTAATGCGGCTAGCATTTTGGGCTCTTTTGCGCCGGGTAAGGTCAGAGATGGGTTGTGTGTTTAGTTTTTAAGGTTGACTATGTGCAATTGTAATTTTCAAATTATAATTATTCAAAATATAATTCAGGGTACCGTGTAGTAAGGCAGTATTTAAAAAAATGAAAATTAGCTTTCAGAAATCGACTTAGGTACATAATTACATATACTCGTATGTACAAATATTGTGACGAAGTTCTGAAGTAAAAACCGGACAAGTTCGAGTCAGGCTCGCACATCGAGGGTTCCGTACAAACACGTTATTAAAATAATTAAAAACCTGTTTTAGGATGTGCTAATGAAGTTCTTTTATATGATACCTTACATGATACGATTTACTCCCATTTTTGAATGAATTTGAACCCATATTTTGTGAATTTTGAGGCCCTATTTTTTTGTGATTGTAATAAAAATGTACAGTTTTCAGATTTATTCCTATATGTGTACTCTGAGACAAAGGTTCTCGCCAATTTTCATAGTTCTATGTCAACGGAAAGTACCCTGTAGGTTTTGATTTTTGTGAGTGTCGAAATATGCAGTTTTTTACGACATAAACGGCTCTAACTTTTTTATGATAACTGAGATTTTTTTCTTTTACACAAGTGCAAGTGACCATAGATATACGTATAAAGTTTAAATTTCAACTCGATATCTTTACGCGTTCCCAAGATAAAGAGTCTTGACATACACACAGACGGACAGACGGACAACAAAGTGATCCTATAAGGGTTCCGTTTTTTCGTTTGAGGTACGGAACCCTAAGAATGAACCAAATCTAGAACCTCGTTCCTTTTGGATGTCGCTTGACAATGGACATTCCAACAGGAAATATTTTTGGTATTCCCTGGTTACAGCCGCAGTCCATACATACGTAGGTAACGGTCCGGTTAGTAATTAGTCCGCGAGCCCCTGTCCGATGCGATCACCCCCGCGGGACCCCTCCCCTCCCCTTGCCCCCTCTGTCTGCTCCCCCGCAGTGCACCGCAGGTCATATGCGAGCACGTCCTACGCGACAAATATGACGATGCGATGCGATATTACACAAGGCGACCAAAATTAATCTGGATTTTGGTATACTATGCTATAATTTAGTATTCATATCGTTTGAGTGATATTATTTTGCTCAGTAGAACTACTGGATTATTTTACTCCCTTACTAGCGACCCGCCCCGATTTCGCACAGGTGTATTATACACATAAACCTTCCCCTTGATTCACTCTATCTATAAAAAACTGCATCAAAATCCGTTACGTAGTTTTAAAGATATAATCATACACGGGGACAGACAGCGCCTTTGTTTTACACTATGTAGTGATATTGATGTATCAACTACAGGCGATGTGTTATTCAAAGGAATATCACGTTAAGTGAACTATGCCTATTAAAGTAAAGTTGTAGAAATTGAATTAAAATTTTGCGTATAGTAAACGTGTAAAGCATAACGATTTTGTATGAAAGCCTCATGAAAAGTTACTGTCCTAAAAAACTACTGACAAATGTCTCGTAAAATATCACGTCGCTTCGATACGCCGTTTTAACTTATAACAGTAGATATTAGTAAATTCTACGAAAATGCTAATATTACTATGAAATAAAAACTTTATAAATGCAAAAAATTTAAAATTACCTAAATTTTGATTGCATATAAATATTTCCGTTCATTTTCGCCTGTCGCTGTGGACATAGAACAACGAATCGCCCTTATAAGACAATCTAATCAAAACCGTAGCAACGCAAGCGATTTTGTACCGTTAATATAGCAAACTAGCTGCCCGTCTTAGCTTTGCCCGGTTACGGATGAGTTATAGCTTTATTTATATCTCCCAGAAGAAATATTCTAAAAGCTAGTGAAAGCGGCATTGCAATCTGTTAACTAGTTTGGAAGATATAATCGGAGACACAGACAGATACACAAAAATTGCAGTTTTGCTCTATACTATGTATTGATTCGTAGGTAAAGCTTGACGTCCACGGCTGATATAATGATGAATTATTACTATTATTATTACTATCGCAGATTGTCGCCTATCATTGTTTGCGTAGGACAGAAGGTCGCCCTCGGGACTATGATCGGTATAGTCGGGACATGTCAGAATGTTAATTGCTCATTTCGTAATGTCCATTTAGGTAACCATTCCCGAAATTTCGCCTAAAGTGTAAAGGCTTTATTGTTTAGTTTGTGCAGAAATACTAATAACCTGAACTAAATGTCGTTTTATATTTCTGTGCTATGATCACTTCATTGGAACTCTGGCTGAAGCATTATTTTCTTAAAGTATTATGTAATAAGTATAAACTCAATGTTTCTGTAAGGTTCGAGTTTGCATTTTAGAATAGGGTTCTCAAATGGAGACCACATATGGCTAAATATCTAAATACTCTAAATTGTCGATGGTCGCGCGGACATAGCGTCGTACATAGTAAATTTAGAGTAGGTTTTTGGACAGGTGATTTGATAAATATTCGTCTGTCATTTTATCTTTCAGTTGAAAAACGTAAATTACAATGACAAACGTAAATTAAAATTTAAAAAGTTTATATAGTCTATACTTAAACATTGTGAACTTTTAAAAATTTATAAAAATAGCTTGAAGCTATTATTAAATCTAGGTGCTTTGTGCAACAGCGAAAAGTAACCAAACAAAAAGTAAAGTAGCGAAATTGTAAAAATTTTAGTCACTAATAACTTTACTTACTTAAAATAATAAAAATATAATAAATATTGGTATTAGTGAAAATATTATGTAAACAGAATATTTTATTTAAATAACATTTTTATATTAATATGTAGTTGAAAAATAATTCGAAACATCCCAGAAAGATACGTCAGTACTTATTTCTACATATTAATATGCTTATTGTTTGACCCTCGAGCCAGAAGAGAGTATCATTATATTTGGCGTACGTGTGTGAATAATATTTACAAGTTTATCTTTGGGTTTGTGTAGTTTTGTATTTGTGTGAAAGTTAATATAGTCCAGATAGTTTTCTGAAAACAAATGTGTTGAAATTTATTTAATTCCTATAGGTTTGCGTTTGACTACATACTGCCTGATGTTGAGCAGATATGCGGTCTAGGGTGTAGCACGCTTACCTAGAAGATACCTATTTACTCGGGATTTGAAGACACCCACGTTTTACTTATAAAATATTTTCATCCATCATCCATCAATTTGTTGTTTTGAAACTATCGCGATGCATCGACCGTGGTCACGGGTAGACACTACCAGCTCGGCCCCGAAACGTCGGGATGATGAGGTATTTATCTCGTAATTTTAGTGTGCGATTAGTCCCGTAGTATATAATAATAATCCATCAATCCATCAGCCACAATACTTCCGCTGCCAGACATAGTCCTCCCGTATCTCGGATAGCTATATTAAGACCAATTGGAAGCGGCTAGCATCTAGAGCGATCCTGTGGTATATACTAGGATGTACTTGCTTAAACGTGGTCTCCACTTGGGAACTTTTCGACCCCATCCGATCGGTCATCAGTCTTCCGCTGCCTACCTGCTATGTACTCTGCCCACTGCCATTCCAACTTGCCGACCCGCTGAGTTAGGTCGATAATTTTATGTCATCTTCTGATCTCCTTATATCTGACTAGTTTTTACCCGCGGCTTCGCCCGCATACGCAATATATCATTATAATTTATAGCCTATGTATTATTCTGATATATGAGCTATATTATTGTAAAGTTTCATCTCAATCTATTCAGTAGTTTTTGCGTAAGTAAGTAAGTTCGTATAGGCCGGGTGGCTAGCCCTGGTGTCAGAGTTTTTAGGCCGCCTGAAGGCCTCTGACATGGCTAAACGGTTAAAACAACCGGGACCTACAATTTAACGTGTCATCCGAGCCACGGTAGCGTGTTTTAACAGTTTTTGCGTGAAAGAGTAACATCCATCTATTCATCCATCCATCCTCACAAACTTTCGCGTTTATAATCTTACTAGTTTTTACCCGCGGCTTCGCCCGCATACGCAATATATCATTATAATTTATAGCCTATGTGTTATTTTGATGTATAAGCTATATTATTGCAAAGTTTCATCTCAATCCGATCAGTAGTTTTTGCGTGAAAGAGTAACAAACATCCATACATCCATCCATCCATCCTCACAAACTTTCGCGTTTATAATATTAGTAGGATAGGATATAATTATATAGTAGGATAGGATTCAATCTTGCACAAATACTACGAGCATAGCTACGAAATATCCACAACGCATTGGAGCTTATTAATAAGGCCCATAGATTTAATTTTCCTTACAGGTCTTCTAACATAAATTCCTATGAATTGGTTCATTCAGAATATCCAATTAATGGATACGTCGGAACATTATCCGCAGATAGCTTAATCCACGCAAACTCTTAAAGTTTTATCTGCAGAATCTACGGAACCACAATGGAGATCTTGGGGTTAATGAGAAATCGATGCTAATACCATTATTACTTCGGAACGGTTACAATACGTTCCTTACTTTATTGTCTATTGTCGGGACGGTATTTCGCGCGTGCAGTAAGTACGAGGGTTTATTAGTTCCTGTTCTAGTGTGTTACTTAACTATTACTTAACTAATTTTGACTATTGGCTTAGTTGGTAGGGCGTCGGACTAGTGATCCGAAGGGGCAGGTTCAAATACTGTGTTCGCTTCAGATTTTTGAAATGCTTATCACAAAAATAACTCTTGGATATAAATCCTAATCAATAAAATCAAAATAAGAAATAAGAACGACATGTCAGCTGCCACCTCATGATCATCATCATTTCAGCCATATGACGTCCACTGCTGGACATAGGCCTCCTCTAATGATTTCCAATAAGACCGGTAGATAGCGGCTTGCATCCAGCGCGATCCTGCGGTCCTAATAAAGTCATCCGTCCACGTTGTGGGTGGACGTCCTACGCTGCGCTTGCCGGTACGTGGTCTCCACTCGAGAACTTTTCGACCCCATCGGTCATCAGTTCTCCGCGCTACGTGCCCTGCTCATTGCCACTTCAACTTGCTAATCTGCTGAGCTATATCAGTAACGTTGGTTCTTCTAGCTGCCACCTACAAAGTATAAAAACAAGTATTATCCTCACTGAGCAGACACAGCCACTCCATGCTACTTATGCCACCAACATGCACCCTACACACATATTCGATCAAACAAAAAATGAAAATCACTTGTACTTAAATTGTAACTAAGTAAAAATAAAAATAAATAACGCATTGCTTTGTCACACTATTCATTACAATCGCTAATATAAGATGTCTAACTTAAAAACGGAAGAGATTAAATCTCACAACACAGGACCACCCTATGTGACATTTAGGATTCCACTCTGGAAGTCAGAAAATTCAATCTAAGTACCTTCTTAAACTACATTAAGCAACATCAACATTTTCTAACTTCAAACCACGTAAGTTATTAACTTAGAATAATGACTATAGTTATTGACCAATTAAACGTTATCATATCTATCTAAGAGACAAAACAAGTGAGTGCACTGATATAACTTTTTTTTATATTGGGGGACATCTTACACACGGTCTCTGACCCCAAACTAAGCAAAGCTTGTGATATGGTTGCCTGAGACTGATATTATACTACATATACATATTTATATAGATAGTATCTAAATACACCCAAACACAGAGCAAACATCTATGTTCACCACATAAATGCTTGTCCTGGGTGGGGATCGAACCCACGCCTCTTTGATCCAGAAGTCAGGTTCACTAACCACTGAGCCACCGAGGTAAACTTGCATGCAATTAATAAGGCGGATGGAGCGTATTCGGCTACGTAATTGTACCGTTATGGCAATTGAAATACCTGATAAACCGTGTACTCTAAATACATAAGTTAGCAGTCAAGAGCCTCACAGCATAGAGCGTCCAATCCCAAGTCATAGTTTATGCTCAAAGCCCACCTAAGTACCCGCACGCCCGCGGAGGCGCTCGCGCTTTAATCAGGGGCGGTGGTAGCCACCCCCTGCTTTCACCGCTGAAGAAATAACTACCTTTCACTGTGAATATGCACGATGCGATATGGTTCAAAGTTTATGGATCCGTACAGCGTTTGATAGTTTTGATGCGACGCTCGGAGTGCAAACGATAAAAGTACCAATTACGTTTGACACATCAATATATATGTTTAAAACAGAAAAAATAACAAGTCGATTTGAAGTGACTTGTTTTTTTCAGAGTTACGTAAGTACCTACATTATTTATGTAGTTAAATGTCTGTTTTTTGATGGATATAGGCCTGCTTTCTATAGACATTTGGGTCATATTTGCACCCATCTCGTCACTGGGTTTTCGATGAGGAAAATAACGCAGGTATTATTCTTCAACCTACAACTGGGATAACTGAGACATACTGTCAAAATAATCTTATGTTTAGCAGAGGTCTAATTAGGAGCTGATAAAGCAAACAACAATATTTATATATGTTTATTCGATCTAAATAGAGCAGAGCCGAGCTACATTGAGCCGGGCTGCGCGAAAAAAGTGGCTCTAACTAACCCACAAGGCCAGTACCTGCCAGCCTCCTCTATTGATCCTATTGCTCCAGCTCTGCAACTAATGTTTGTATTGTATAATCAATTATAATCTCATTTAAACAGAGACAAAGTACCAGGTATTTATCTCAAACTAGGCCACACTCTAGAATATTAATGTATTCATCGTTATGATTATATACGAACCAACCTAAAAATTATGAAAAAAAAAACAACAAAATGTACCGAACAGATTATTTTTTTCGCTAGGTTTACTCTATAGAAGACTAGTTTTTACCCGCGGCCCGCATGTTATTTTGATTTTTTCGCAATATCATTAAAATGTATAGCCTATGTGTTATTCTGCTAACTTATGTGTTTAGTTTAGAGTATATTATTGCATAGTTTCATCTCATTCTGTTCAGTGGTTTTTGCGTGAAAGAGTAACAAACATCCATACATCCATCCATCCTCACAAACTTTCGCGTTTATAAAATTAGTAAGAAGTTTTTATGGTGAGTAAAGTGATATATTCAGCAATTTACCAGCCGTTTTGAAATATTCTCGGTATATTAAGGCTCAGTATAGCCTCGCGCGAACAACTAGTTCTGTAACGAAACTCAAATGGTACCTATATTAATTTGGTGGCGGCTTGCATCCAGCGCGATCCTGCGGTTTTAATGCAGTCATATAGTCATTTATTCATAACACCATTTGTTACAAGTCAATAAGTAAACATTACATTAGGGCACTATACAATATAGCACAAAAAAAATAATCATAAAAGAACTTGACAATTACCAAATTAGTCACAAAATCTTAAAACAATTTAGGTAATTTCAAAAAGTCAATTACGTCATAAAATAGTTGCTCCTATAGCCAACATTTCAATTTATTCCTAAACGACCCAGCGGAAGGTGCACCCCGAACTTCTACGGGTATTCGGTTGTATATAGCGGGCCCACCAAAAGTCCGTCCACTTTGTGGGTGGACGTCTTACGCTGCGCTTGCCGGTACGTGGTCTCCCTCGAGAACTATTCGATCCCATCGATCATTAGTCCTATGCGCCCTGCCTACTGCCATTTTAACTTGCCAATCAGCTGGAAAATGTCGGTAACTTTGATTATTCTACGGATCTCCTCGCTACTGATTTGATTACCTACCGGTCTTATTGGAGACCTTTAAGGGAGGCCTATGTCCCGTCTCATGGCTGAAACGAACGATAATTAATTTTAATTGACCTTACTAAAACATAAACCAAATTCAAAGTATTTCAATCGACTTCTCGTCGACGTGTCGCTTTAAAATATACTCAGTATGTTGGGGCTCAATATAGCTCGACTCTACTATATTGAGCCGCGCAAACAAAGCAGCTCTAACTGACCCCCGTGTCCAGTTTCTGCTCAGCCTCCACTATTGATCCTATTGCTCTAGTTCTGCAACAAAAATACTTCGTGTCGACATCAGACTATTAACCGGCCAAAAGCCGGGGTTTCAACTCTCTTTATTGTATCGGTTTTCCTTTTAAAGCTTTCCAATGTCTATCTCCTTTAATCCGTGATCGAAGTTATGAATATTTTGGGGTTGAAATGTCCAAAAGACTTAGTGAAAATATTTCACCGTAGGTTGGACATGTACCAAGCTTCAAAATAAGCGCATAAATATGCGATTTTTACCGACTTCCAAAAAGGAGGCGATAGGTAGTATGTTCGTTTGTATTTTTTTTGTGTATGTTAAATGGGACCACCTCGGAAGTTATAGGTAGGTATACTCTTTCGTTCGTAATCGTGATTTTGAACCGATTTAAAATTTATTTTTCGGCGAAAATATCAATATGAACATCAATATGTTCATATTGATATTTTTCACCAATTGTGAACCGATTTAAAATTTATTTTTAGGTTCGAACGAGTATACCTATAACTTCCGAGGTGGTCCCATTTATATTTTATCGAAATCGGCTAAGTAGTTCTTGATAAATCAACAAAAATATACATGGATGAAACATCGATTCGTGCAAATTATTCAAACTCTGTACACGGTAGAAGTAGTTGTTGCGATTTTTGCGACAAATAATTATGTAATTAATTTTTATGTGTTAAAAGAAAACCAAAAATAATAGTAAAATTAAATCAACGAGTGTGGTTATGATAATTTCTCGTGCAATATTGAAATCATGGATCCAGCTAAAACTCACGTTATAATTTTACGGTCGATCCGCAAGGAATCCGACAAGATTCGGAGTATTTAGTACTCCATCCTCAGGGAATACGCGCACTCCCGTCGACTGGCGCGCGCGCACTGAACGTCGACGGAGGTGCGCGTATTCCCTGAGGATGGAGTACTAAATACACCGAAACTGGTCGGATTCCCTGCGGATCGACCGTAAAATTAAACGTGATTTTTAGCCGTATTCTGTTATAGTTATGATGAATACTCACGGTGGTTTTAATGAAGTTATTGGATCCATCTCAGTACCGTCAATGGTTAACTGAATCAGCCCCTGCCTGGATTGGTGCATCCAACTGATCTAATGAGTTCATCGTAGTGTGTGTCCAGCTTAAAACATAGGTTTATACAGGGTTATCCAGAACTGGTATACGAAGCTGATAGGTAGTGATTAAAACTTTAATTAAGACCAATTTTTACTATGAGGCCAAACTAAAATTGGAGAAAAAAATCAATTGTTTCATATATTTTTTCAATTCCGCATTGCAGATTTGTATAAAACAGCTGATATTTTTTCTCGAATTTTGGGTTGGCTCCATAGTTAAGTTGTTCATAACAATGGTCCTAATCACCCACTTTTGATTTAGTACAGGGTAAGCGATAACCCTGTATAATGTCACGAGATCAAATAAGAGTAGGAGCATACATTTTTTTTAGTGCAGTCGAGATAGCAACAGCGTACGAATAAAAAAAATAACAACGGATGCACTTCAGGAGAGCCGGCAGAAATGAAAACTTGCTCCCTCCGTCGTACTAATTTTTGATCAGGTTACGTGTCCTGACGCGAGTTAACATTTTTTTCATCACATCAATTCGAAAAGGACTACTTGGTTCGCCTTTAAGTGCGCCCAAAGGAGGTGTTTTCATAAGGAACGTTATAAGTGCGACGGAATTATCTTTGCCGCGCACTTTTTCAATTTGAAAGTATTTGTAATGTTAGTGTTCAGCGCCAAGAAAATGAATGAAAAGAATGTAAATATAAGTTTTCATTTGTTTTATTCAGCTTCGCTGGAAGGCACACGTCAAGAAAAAGAGAGAAGAGCTAAACCTTCGGTACAACAAGATGTATTGGCTGGCTGCTTGGGAGACAATCCTCATTGTCAATACAGAACAAACTATTACTGTACAAACAAGTCCTGATGCCAGTGTGGACTTATGGTATACAGCTATGGGGCTGTGCCGCCCAAAGTAACATCCTTATCATACAGAGATTCCAAAATAACGTACTAAGGGACATCACAAATGCACCTTGGTACGTAAGAAATGATGATCTCCACCGGGACCTTAAAGTGGAATCCGTAAAAAGTACAATACAAAATTACGCAGAAGCTCACGGCTATAGACTTCACCACCATGTGAATGTTGAGGCAATCCAGCTCCTCGACCAAACGGACACAGTGAGAAGATTTAAACGAACAAAACCGTTCGAATTAGTTTAAAAGTTAATTGAGTGCTAACTCGTAATCATAGTGCTATAGTGCTAGTGCCGCGTGTAAAGAACACAATAACGTAGTGTCTTCGCCTTAATAGAGACAATAAGAAAAGTGTTGATGGACACATTCTTAGTTTATTATACCTAGCAATTTAAGTTAGATTTAAACTACTTATTAGCCCATGGCTAGATAGTAATTTTTAAGAAAAGCTCGTCAGCGATACTTGAACAAAAAATAAAATTGTTTTATTATTAGATACCATTTCATTTAGTTGTTACTCTACGTTTTACTAAATAATAATATTATATAGTAAATTATGAGGCGCCTTTTGTTTTCTCATAGAGGTGATGAAAAGTAGAGTGTACCACTCGGGCGCAAAATATATTTTTGGCTCGGGCGACGAACTTTGAATCCCTAGCTACGTTCAGGATTCTACTAAAGAATCCCCCACTTCGCTCTGGATTCAAAAAAGCGCCCTCGCCGTAATAATATTATTTTGCTCCCATATGATACAATCTACTATTTCAACACACTTGGTCTTATAAGGTGGCTCCATTTTCACCGCAATTAGGCACATAATAACACCTGTAATCAAACTGTGACTTTTTCATTGCTATTATTCATAATTTAGTTATAGAGTTCTATTTTATTTTATTGGTTTGTTCTTAAAAAAGTTTCGATACAAAAAAGCTCGTGCTCAATAGTAGGTACAAATAAATTAATGTACCTATTGCTTGCTCATTTCATACAACATTGTATTTAAATATATAATTACAACTTTCACTCAAATATAACTTTTGTTTTCTCTGTAATCAATAAAGAAAACTTGAAATTCCCCATTCTGCTCGTGGCTAAAACGTTATCCGCCAAAAAAAGAAACCTCATTCTTTTAGTCTATGGCCGATCGCCATCGCGCGCGCATAGGAAAACTGATTAATTTTTCCCGCCATTTCGAAACATTTTTCACAACTCGTTATCACTGTTGAAAATATTTTTTTAGTATTATTTAATTCACAAGTGTGTTGAAAAACGTCGTATGCTACACATGTGTATTGATGATAACCGTCCTCGGCGTCCTCAATGGCGCCTCAGCGGTAATCACCAACATTACACACTTGTACCATAATGTACTATTACCCACCCTTAAAAGTACACAACGCCACTAAATAAGTTTCCACTTAAAAAAAATTATAACGTTTAATAGTTGAGCTCCGGTTTTATTTGCCAAAATCCAGAAAATTTCGGTGTAACCAAATTATTTATCAGCGCTCTATTTAGGCATGGGCTAAAAATATCTATTTGTTTTTGTCGAAACCCTCAAAGCGAAAGGAATCCTTGACCTTTACCGTAATATTTATAAAACATAGCGACAATAATAATTACTCAACACAAAATTATGCTTCCCTAGTCCCGTGGGCGTCGTAAAAAAGTCGACTTGACCTTTGTCCAATTAAAATCGAAAAGTAACGTCGCTGTCCAAAGTTTTTGACTCTAATGTGACGCAACCACCGGCGGGACGAACAAACCAATCGGTAAAACAACATAAAAGTACCCTCTACCAAGGGTTGTCAACAATTTTATACTATTTTGAAGAAATAAGACTGCTATCTTAACTGTTTTCTGAGCGATAAAATATGAATCGTTAAAAATACAGAGTTAATAGATATCGTCTAAGTGTGCGTTCATCTTTGAGCACAACTTCGCTTATACTAAGCGCCATACAAATCGGCGGATGAGAAGTACGCGCAGAACGCTGCACAAAAGCCGAAATATAGGTAAACGCAGGAGCCAGAGAGACGAGACGCCGGGGCACACCGGCCCGCCAACCTCATGACTCTCGCGCGCTCCCTACGCACTACCACGCGGCGTCGGAATTCTGCACACATGCGCAATAATTAGCCAATCACGGCGAAGTGTCATCTGCGGCTAACTTCTCATCCGCCGATTTGTGTGGCGCTTAGTATATCATCAGGCGAGTAGGTCAAGCGCGGACTCATTCCTGATTAATAAATCAAAAAAGAAGATATTTCACCGTAAGCACAGCCTTTATACCATTATTTAAAATAAACTTAAAATTATGGCAAACAAATGACCCCGAAAATCTTTATTTACTTCGTAGAAAAATATTTTATCACTTGATTATTTTTTCCTTTAAAGAAATAAAATCCCTGATCAACACCCAGTCGTTTGACTTCAGCAAATATTTGACCGATATCACTAATATAGTGCTATCCATGTGGCTATATTATATATTATATTGAGGATATATTATAGCCACATGGATAGCACTATATTAGTGCTATCGGTCAAATATTTCATATCGGTCAAATAGGTTAATGTTTGCTGAAGTCAAACGACTAGGTGTTTATCAGAGATCAAAAGCGACACGGCCAGTCTTTCGATAGAGGGTGGCATTTCCAACTGAGCTCCAACGTGGCTCGGATAACACTTTCAAATTTTAGGTCCCGGTTGTTTTAAGTGTTTAGTGTTTAATAATAATATTTTTTTATTTAATAACCACGACGGACAACCCTACACTACGACCACTCCACTTGTTCAAACTTCACAAAGCAAGGACAGTTCTCTAAGCTTCACAATTGTTTCACAACCATTGCGCGCTGGCGGCGACTCGCCGCAAACACCCGCGTTACGGAGAGTTATTGGACAGGTTATTAACATAAACCACGGCTTTTTGTAGATGCGTACGCAGATTAAGTGACATATTCAGCCCATGGGAAGTTTCCTATTTTTTCGGGTCGTACGAGGGACTTTTACGATAATTGATCGACAAACTACAAGATATTCGAAATGTTATTCTGTTGTTTCCTTTTGGTTTTAGCTGTATTGTACTGTACTGTACTGTATCAGCCTTTTAATAGTCCACTGCAGGACGTAGGCCTACCCACGAAAGGTGATTGGGCCATATCCACCACGCTGGATTAGGTATTATTAGCTGTATTGGGCTTAACTAATTTGTATTGGCTTTTTGACTGCCTCGGTGGCTCAGTGGTCAGTGACCCTGACTTCTGGTTCAAAGAGGCGTGGGTTCGATCCCCACACAGGGCAAACATTTATGTGATAAACTTAGGTGTTAGCTCTGTGTCTGGATCTTATTTAGGTATATTATCTATATAAGTATGTATTTAAAAATATGTATATGTAGTATATCAGTCTCTGGCAGCCATATCACAAGCTTTGCTTAGTTTGGGTTCAGAGACCGTGGGTAAGATGATTCTTAATATTTATTTATTTATTTATTATCTTCATTATTTTTTTTTTAATTGACGTAAGAAAAAATAAGTGTCGAATACTTTTTGATAGTCTATTTGACGGACTAATTATAATTTTTTAATTATCATGCCTTTTATTGTTCACTGTAAATTAGTTCGTAAAGACCGGGTGGCTAGCCTTAGTGTCAGAATTTTTAAGCCTTCGGAAGTCCACTGTACTACATTGTAGATTTTGAGATTTTGCTATAGGAGCTATAGCAAAATCTGTGAGACAAAGTAATGGTCTTTTTGGCACAGAGGTGAATCTTGTATCTATAGTCCATTTCATAACGGCTGAGATTGAACCAGTTCTAAAATCTATTGAAGAATTTGGCACGAATCGTAAAAATAAAATATAATTGTTACCTATTTTAAGCCGTGGTGGTCTAGTGGTAGTAATACCCGACCTGCAATCGTGAGGTCGTGGGTTCAAATCCCGATCCCGTACCAATGAGTTTCTTTGGAACTTATATGTACGGAATTTCACACCATTGACTTTTCGGCGAAGTAAAAACATCGAGAGGCAACCTGCATACGTCCGTAGAAGAAATTCGATGGGGTATGTGAATCCAGCAACCCGCATTGGGCCAGCGTGGTGGATAAGGCCCAATCACCCATCGTGAGTAGGCCTACGTCCTTGTAGTGGACTATTAAAAAGGCTGGTACAGTTACCTATTTTCAACACGCATTAATTATTAATATCCTTTAAAAACTACCACAATAGTGATATTTTTAAAAGCTAACCTATTAGTTAGGTTAATTACATTCGTCAAAGGTCATCGCGACCCTAGTTCTCAATGGTTATGGGACGGACTATATAGTTATAGTTTTCCACTATAGGTACTGTACCAGCCTTTTTAATAGTCCACTGCAGGACGAAGGCCTACCCACGAAGGGTGATTGGGCCATATCCACCACGCTGGCCCAGTGCGGGTTGGTGGATTCACATACGCCATCGAATCTCTTCTACGGACGTATTCAGGTTGCTTCACGATGTTTTCCTTCACCGAAAAGCCAGTGGTGTGAAATTCCGTACATAAATTCCAAAGAACTCATTGGTACGGGACCGGGGATTTGAACCCACGACCTCACGATTGTAAGGCGGGTGTCACTACCTCTTGACCACCATGGCTATAGGTACTATTTATTAAACAAGATAAGTTATTAATCGATCTTGAGCTTGCAGATAAATGTCAAGTTACAATTTTTGCTGGGCAACTTGCACTATAGTAAAATTTGAACAAAAACTTTTTCCTCTTTAATATTTAAGAGGCAAATTTAAAAAAAATAAGAGTACATTTTCCAGGTCTAGCTGAATATAGAACCTATAGACAGGCATCTCAGATGCGATGCCTGATAAGCGTGAAAGCTTCGCATATGAAAACACACGACCTACTTGAATAGCGCGGGTGACGTCACGTGCTATTGTCCCGTTGTCACGTCCCTTGTAGGCGTTACGCCCAGTTTCCGATAGGTATTATTGCTCGCTTATAACATTGCTAATTAAATCACTTCTACATTAAAGATGTGTATTTGGGATAACTTTCTTAAAAGAAAATAGCTTTTTAAAAAACATTTCATAAACTATAACTATTAAAATTAACTTACTTAAAATAAAAACTAATACTTAAGACTAAAACTGTAAAAGTATAATTCTGGTAATTTATTTTTGTTATTTACATTTATCATTGCTTACGATTTAAATAAATAACCATCTTACCACAAAAGATTTACACACGCTTTAGATTATGTAAAGATTGTTTAAAGAGTGTTTAATCATTTGTGACTGGCGGTTAGTGTCTAACTAATAGTATTAAATTAGCCACATTTCTAATAAGAGTTAATTATCCGTGTATACTTATACAGGGTTACTGGTAATTAATTATCATCATAAGTCATAAGTATTATTTGATTAAATGTCAATAAACGTCAGTAAACGTCATGAAAAAAAAAAACATAAATATAATGTATATATATATATAAAAACATCTTTTCTTTACATAGTGAAATGAGAAATTAATTGCAATGTAACAATAATAAAAATAGTGGTGTTAAAATTCATATCATAAGAAAATATAAAATAGTACTAAATATGAAATGTCCACAAATAAATATAAAATTAAATAATTCATTTATCAGAAACAAAAATCAACAAATCTACATTAAGTATCATATTATTATACAATAATAATACTACTTATATTAAACTAAACATTAAATGAATAAAATTCTACAAACCTATAATAAGATTGCTCGATGAGAAACTTCTTTAGTCTCGTTTTGAATGACTGTAGACTAGGGGATGACGTAATGTCTTCAGGAAGGTGGTTATATACATCCTTTTATGGCCATATTCTGTACCTAAAAACAAACATCCTCTGTTTGCCGATAACTCTGTACATGAAAACACACGCCCTATTTGAATAGCGCAGGACATGTCACGTGCCATTGTGTCGATGTCGCGTCCCGTGCAGGCGCGCCCTGTTTATGGATATTATTGCTCGTTTATAGCATCGCTAATTACATCTGTACATCACTCATTGATGTTGATGTTAATAATGTTCTATTTGACAGCTTACGTACTTATTTTAAACGGTTTGATGATCTCTTGCACATTGGGTCATGTGATCATGATCATATTGACCCAATTGTCAATATGAAATGTGATATGTTGTATTTAAACTTTCGCGATTTGAACACATTATTATTATATACTACGGGACTAATCGCGCACTAAAACAGGTAGGGCACCTGTGACCACGGTCGATGCAACTCGGCTGAAACGTTGGGATAAGGAGGTATTTATTTATCTCGTAATTTTAGTGCGCGATTAGTCCTGTAGTATATAATAATAATGAAATGTGATATATTTCAACCTGAATACAGTCTAAGATTGTTTTAAATATCCTACTAATATTATAAACGCGAAAGTTTGTGAGTTATGTGAGGATGGATGGATGTATGGATGGATGGATGTTTGTTACTCTTTCACGCAAAAACTACTGAACGGATTGAGATGAAACTTTGCAATAATATAGCTTACTAGTTTTTACCCGCGGCTTCGCCCGCATGATATTTTGATTTTTGACGCAATATCATTATAATTTATAGCCTATGTGTTATTCTGATATATAAGCTATATTACTGCAAAGTTTCATCTCAATCCGTTCAGTCGTTTTTGCGTGAAAGAGTAACAAACATCCATACATAACTTTCCATCCATCTATCCATCCTCACAAACGTTCACGTTTATAATATTAGTAGGAAGTAGGATATGTCAAAATAACACATAGGTATACATAGGTAGGTATGCCAAAATTTTTCATAATATAACGATAAGTGAGAACTCTGAGAAGCTAATCCAGAGTGCGCTTCAAGACATGTAAAAAAAAACAACTGTCGAATTGAACAACCGTCAAATCATTTTTGTTTTATTTTTGGATTTTCCACCTCCTATATTAAGGTAAGGTAGGGCCTCGGGTTTCAAAGACGGAACGTGACATAGTCTACTTTTTATCCCAGGTCAAAAAAGGGTTCCCATGGGATAGGACAAAAATCAAAATATCATGCGGGCGAAGCCGCGGGTAAAAACTAGTTATACATAAATAAATAAAAAAATATTTTGGGACATCTTACACACGGCCTCTTACCCCAAACTAAGCAAAGCTTGTGATATGGCTGCCAGAGACTGATATACTACATATGTATGTAGATAGTAACTACATACTTATATATATAGATAGTAACTAAATAACACCCAGACACAGAGCAAACATTTATGTTCATCACACAAATATTTGCCCTGGTGGGGATCGAACCCACGCCTCTTTGATCCAGAAGTTAGGGTCACTAACCACTGAGCCACCGAGACAGTCAACATAATACGTACTATACTTTTAGTTCTCCAAACAGAAGACCTCGCATATGTTTATCTGAATCTTCATAATCCTCGTCCAAGTCTCCCCAAGAGTCGTTAAACAACTATACGATAAAAGCAAAATTATCAATACATTATTTTTTGCAAAAAATGACATGACCTACTTTAACCGTGTACAGAATTTGAAAAACGTTCGCACGGATCGATTTTTCACATTATTCTTGATTTAAAAAAATGGATCAGCCGATTTTGAAAAATTTAAATGGGACCAATTTCGAAGTAAATACTCTTTCCAATAAAAACTCTTGCTATGTAAAAAGTTTTGCGTTACACATAAAAAAAGATATACGCGTCGAATTTTTGTCCGACAAAACTATCGACGCTTTGGCGCTCACTTTATTCTATCGGTAAAATAAAAACCGGACAAGTGCGAGTCAGGCTCGCACACCGAGGGTTCCGTACAAATCCAGAAAATTTCACAAAATTGGGAAGTACCTAAATTGTTAAAATCTCTATACTATAACCATCGACAAAAATGTTTTTTTTTTTCACTTTTCTCGTCGTACATCGAAAATTACACATTATTAAAATAATTAAAAACCTGTTTTTGCATGTGCTATTGAAGTTCTTTTATATTATACCTTACATGATACGACTTACTCACTTTGTTTAAACCCATATTTTGTGAATTTTGAAGCCCCATTTTTTGTGATTTAAATAAAAATTTAGTTTTCAGATTTATTCCTATATGTGTACTTTGAGACAATGCTTCTCGCCAAATTTCATAGTTCTATGTCAACAGGAAGTACCCTGTAGGTTTTGAATTTCGTGAGAGTCGAAATATGCGATTTTTTACGGCATAAACTTTTTTTATGATAACTGAGAAGTTTTTTCTTTTACATAACTGCAAGAGACTATATATATAACGTATACAGTTCAAATTTCAACTCGATATCTTTACGCGTTCCCGAGATAAAGAGTCTTGACATACACACAGACGGACAGACGGACAACAAAGTGAACCTATAAGGGTTCCGTTTTTTCCTTTTGAGGTACGAAACCCTAAATATGCAATTAGATTATAGATAAGAAATAATTATATTCTATAGTATGTCCATCATCGTCTAAAAAAACTCTGTGTATCGTAGTATGATAGAGGAATTCTCTGCATAGCTTGTAAACTTGTTTGCCGAGCTACATCATATTTCCTTCAACCACAGCTGTCTGATGTTTATCAAGATGCAGCAACATTGTTGTGACGTGGAACTGCGATATGAAATGCAAGTCTGGCAGAATTACGGTGTGCTCGGGTGTACTCACAATTAAATGAATACTAGTGTATATAAAAAAAATGTTACGATAAAAATATAACTTTTTAAATACAAGATCCTGGATATCATGTAGCAGCAGAGTGATAGCCAAAACAAGCTCAAACACGACGAGTCTATCTTGTACAGTACAGGAGTTCCTATGACCACCTTTCGATTTTATGATCAGATCAGCTCCATGGTACCATATTATTATTGCATTGTCACGCGATAT
Organism: Hypomecis punctinalis; assembly: GCA_949316475.1. Classification (NCBI taxonomy): domain Eukaryota; kingdom Metazoa; phylum Arthropoda; class Insecta; order Lepidoptera; family Geometridae; genus Hypomecis; species Hypomecis punctinalis. The sequence continues at coordinate 18,328,275 of OX438810.1, forward strand.
TACACGTACAAAATTTCTGCTTAGGCGGAAACGGGGAAGTTAGTTAAAAACTTGCAAGATTCCACCCGAACTTACATACATATAAGTAAGTAAAGTAAGTTAAATAAAAGTTTGTAAAGGAACATATGATATTTCCTGTAGGTAGGTACTGTATTAGTTTAATAGTCCACTACTGAATATAAGCCGTGGTGGCCTAGAGGTAGGATATATATGACGGAGTGAGACAGCATAGCTGGTTTTAGTTGAAAGCAATAGTGATGATTTTAAAGTGGGTATCACCCGAATGGGGTCGCACGTGGCAACACTGCATGCTTGTGTCGGAATGAAATGACTTTGACAGTTGACGTCATGCCATTCCGAGCGCGAGGCAGATTGCACCCGTACAAATCCATTGACTTTGAAATCGGTTTCCATCCTCGATAATTCTTGTTAAATTGATTACGAAGTGATCCTAGGTCAATAAAACCACCCGTTGCAGTAGTACAGAGTGTTTATTTTGGTGAGATGGACAACTGGAGACCGCCGGCGAGCTGTACCAATGAATGACCCACAAATAACGATGCCGGGTGATTGAGACGATCACTCTCAGACCCCGACATATACATATACACCCGCCTTGCAATCATGAGGTCGTGGGTTCAAAATCCGGTCCCGTACCAATAAGTTCTTTGGAATTTATGTACGGAATTTCACACCACTGGCTTTTCGGTGAAGGAAAACATCGTGAGGCAACCTGCATACTTCCGTAGAAGAAATTCGATGGCGTATGCGAATCCACCAACCCGCACTGGGCCAGCTTGGTAGATATCGCCCAATCACCCTTCTTGGGTAGGCCTACGTCCTGCAGTGGACTATTAAAAGGCTGATACAGTACAGTACTGAATACAAATTTACTTTTAACTAATTGGGCCATATCTACTACGCTGGCTTCAGTTGCGGGTTGGTAAATTCAGACACGCTATCGTATTTCATGTCCGAAAATTCCTCCTTAGTACGGGACCGGATTATGAACCTACAATCTCGAGCTCAAAAGCGCAAGGCAACCGATCTCCTACTAGGCTATGATGCCTTATAAAAAACTTCTACACTGGTAATCTTGTACCTATGTTCAAGGCGTGGATTTTTAAAACGATATAAATATACTAATAATTATACTCATCATTGATCTAGTCTTAATACAGCACTAACCTCAAAATCGCAATCTAAGAGTTATCTGTTCTATACCTACGTTTTGTCGATAACTATTTATATTGAATATCTGATATTTCTTCGCGTTTTCGGTTCGATTATATAGTACAAGTTGTTTATAATTGTGTGTATTGTATAACTCTCATAGTTCCTATACTTTGCAAACCAAAACCTTTGTACATCATCTTCAATCCTTTTTCAGTCACACGTTAGATAACCTCAAAAGAGCTAAATAACCTTGAAATGAACACAGCATTATAGGCTTTACGTTGTTGAAAAGCTAAATATTCTTATAAATAATCCTTCAAGCGAGGTTTCCAGTTCACTACGCCAACCCAGATCTACGGAGCGAGAATACCTAGCTAAATAAAGGTATAGGATTCCTTAGTCCGCTGCACGCTACAGTAGATAGGTAAATACACGAATAGATAATCTCTTTATTGTTTACATCAATACATTATGATAACTGGTAGTTTTCCAAAAAGTAGACTTCGCGACACATCTCTTTAACTGTATCTTCAAAAACCCATGTCTCGACTCGCTCATAACATAACCAATTTGGTTCACAATAGTAAGGCTCCACCGAAGCGGAGATGAGACGAGCGGAGAGATTTTTTAAACAACCAATAGAATTCTAATGTGTTATAGACACAATCGTCTCCTCTCCGCTCAGCTTCAGTGGAGATGGCTGTGCGGAGATGTGTAATGTTTGTATGGCGCGATGGAAGCGGAGATGTGAGCTGTGCGCGGACGACGCGCAGTGGAGACGAGAGATGAGAGCGGCGTGCAGTGAGTGATGTCACCCTCCCTCCTCTCGCCCGCCAGCAACCCGCAGAATGTGGACAGCACTTAACGCCTCGCACCCGAGCTGAAAAATATCTCTTCTCGCACAGCACACAGCACAGCTCTTGCATGTAAAAAATGATTTTTTTTCACCTCAACCAAAACTATCCCAGTTTTGGCGTACCATGTGTTTTCGGTGTAGGTATAGACAGAACACAGAACAGCTATTTAAATGTATGGCTGGGAATCAAATCCCATGCATTTATTGTAAAGCGAAAAATGCCAAATAGACTTTTAATTTTTTTCCATATTGGTAGTAGAATGGTAATCCTAACAGAGCAAAAACTGTGTGTGTCTCAATCGTCATAATTATACAATAATAACTATTTTTTGCAAAAAACTTTTTTCAACCGTGCACAGAATTCGCGAATATTTCATAAGGATCGATGTAGCATTTTTCACATTATTGTTGATTTATCAAATGGCTCAGCCAATTTCGATAAAATTTAAATAAGACCTTTTTAAAGCATACTCTACCAATAAAAAATATCGTAATCGAACTACTACGTAAAAAGTTATGCGTGGTAATACATAAACAAAAAAATATATACGCGTCGAATTGAGTACCTCCTTCGTTTCGTCGGTCAAAAAGTAGGCCTTGATATAAAATCACGTTTTTACATTCACACTTATTTTGATTCAATTCAAAGGTCCATTCAGCATTTGAACGCGTTGGTTCTTGAACCTTGCATACTAAAGCTTTGTTATATCGTTTATCGAGTTCGAGATAAAAAGTTTCGACAATAAATAGACAAAGTCAACCAGGAAAATCCGCGTGATGCGATCAACGAAAACCATCGAAGCACCAGTCGGTTTCATGATTCAAGGGTTCTGTGTAAATATTGCAAAATGTATTTTTTTACTCACCACAAGGTATTTTTAGTAAGATGAATCTTGATGAAAGATCTTTTGGTATAATTATGTAATTTATTGTTATTTATTCTAAAATGTATCGGTTAAAATCGCAGCCTGCAAACCTGAGAACCAAATATAAAACTGAAGGTATTTTATTAAATAGCTTTTTTGCTTAAAAAACTTATGAATATTTATCTGCAAACGAAATGTGTAAGGGTTTTTGATAAGTATGTAAGTAAGTTCGTATAGGCCGGGTGGCTAGCCCTGGTGTCAGAGTTTTTAATGTGAAGGCCTCTGACATGGCAAAGGTCTTTGATAATGTTAATATTATTCAATAATGTCACTTATAGTACTTTTTCATGTAATAAACATGAAAAAAGTTGCAAGTAAATATGATAAGTTTGTGTCACAATCTTATATAGATAAAATGTATGTATTACTGAGTTTTATCAGCCACACTAGCTACAGCATCCTTCTCCGATATACATAGTATTATGCCGTTTCAACAATCCACCACAGAACCCAAAAAGTCCCCCAACATCCAATTAACTATCAGATGTAAATCAAATTTGTGTGTCGTCGACGAAACAATAATCCTGCCTTACTCCTCTACGAACAGTTTTCCCTACAACTTATGATAAAAATCCAATTCCAATTTCCAGGCATTCTGAACTCTACTATTTGTCAATAAAGGTTAAAATCGTTTGAAATTTACAAAAGCTATGGTCAAAAAATTTGGGAGGAGTGTACGGATTGTACAGAATATTCGTGTGGGACCCACGCGTTATAATTTAATTTGCAAGTTTAATTAATTTTAACCTTTCGAGAGGCGCGCTGTGCATTATTCATGTATTTTAGACGGTTTCGTTCCATGACTTATTGTTCTAGAACAAACGCTCACAAAATAAATAGAAGAAACTTTTTGCTTTAAAAGAATAACCTGAGTTTATTATTTATTTATTTATATATTAAGGACCTCTAAAGATGTCTTCATCTTTTATTTTCGAATAAATTTTGTTTTGTTTTTAAGCTTTCGCGATTTGAACACATTATTATTATATACGTCAGGATGATGATTGATGAGGTATTAATTTATCTCATCATTTTAGTGCGCGATTAGTCACGTAGTATATAATAATAAAATTTTGTATCGTCGTTTAGATGAATTGTAAGCGGCTTTCAGCAGCGTGATTCTATGGTCATGATATCTATAATACTATGTCTTAGTGATCCCAAAAGTCATTGCTTGTATGTCTTATCATATTTTATCTATGGTTAATTGTTCATTCCTCTTACGAATACGGTCTTCTTCAAGATTTTTTGTAAAATGGTAACACGGAAACCCGACGAAGGACAAAAGTAACAAATTTTGGAAACGAGACTAAAGTGACGCTGGGCAGGCACGTGGTCACCTAGGCGTGGTGACGCTCGGTGGAGTAAATCCCAGACTGAGTGGCTCCCATTAAAACGTTCTATAGGCAGACCACCAGTCTGTTGGGTCGACGACATCAGACCCATAGGGTCGTCATGGGCTGATGATGAATTCTTCATTGCACAGCATGTAGTAAAAAAAAACACTTAAACTTACTTTTGTTCTCAGAATTATTTATACCGTAAAATGAATAATTTTTTTATCGTCTACATATTGGCAAAACCAACTTATATCGCGTACAAATTTCGAATAGTTCCCTCGCATTGATGTTTACAGTTTTTACATTATATATTGTTTTTACATTAACGGCTTGGCTGATTTAGATACAATTTAAATGGGACTACCTCGCAAGTATATTCTTTCAAACTAAAAAAAACATTTTTGAATCGGTTCACAATTCGCGAAAATATCAATGAACATACACAAAAAAATACACAGACGAACATAGTACCTCCCCTTTTAAGAAGTCGGTAAAAAGGGCGCTATACGTCAAAGCATCCTTAAATGCATCGTCGTTGGCTCATTTAGAAAGGCGAATAAGTGGAATTCCTCTAGCATTTTAAGCGATATTTTCTCTTCCGTTCTCGAGCGAAAGCCATTGAAACTTGTTTTTATTTCTTCAGGAAAGTGACCGAAACCACAAGAATTTTATGCCATGAGTATTTTAGTTTCAAATAACTTTTTAATTCACCAAGCTAAGAATAAATAAAAGTTACAAATCTTCTGAAAGAAATGCTTTAAAAGATAGCGAAAACCACGTTGCAATCTGTTGCCTAGTTTAGTAGATCTATATTATGTATGTGCAGACACACGAAAATATAGCAACTTTGGTAATATGTAATGTAAAAGTACTTATTGCGCAGGGTTTTAAAAAATATTGATAAACGCGGGAGCTGTTCGTTTTTCAAAGCAAACTAAGTATATAACTGCTCTACGAGTATTTTTATAATCTCTTAGGAAGAATATGACTTATTAATATTTAGTGGTTCAGTGACCTTATTGGAAATCTATAGGGGATACCCTATGTCTAGCTGTGGACGTCCCTTTCCTGATAGATGTATCAGTTTTTTAGGGTTCCGTACCTCAAACGAAAAAAACGGAACCCTTATAGGATCGCTTTGTTGTCCGTCTGTGTGTATGTCAAGACTCTTTATCTCGGGAACGCGTAAAGATATCGAGTTGAAATTTAAACTGTATTATATCTATGATATCTTGCAGTTGTGTAAAAGAATAACTTCTCAGTTATCGTTTAAAAGTTAGAGCCGTTTACGTCGTAAAATACAGCATATTTTGATACTCAAAAAATCAAAACCTACATGGTACTTCCCGTTGATATAGAACTATGAGATTTGGCGAGAAGCATTGTCTCAGAGTACACATATAGGAATAAATCTGAAAACTGAACATTTAAACCACATAAAAATAGAACCTCAAAATTCACAAAATATGGGTTCAAAATTCAAATTGACTAAATCGTATCATGTCAGGTATCATATAAAAGAACTTCATTAGCTCATGCTAAAACAAGTTTTTAATTATTTTAACAATGTGCTTGTACGGAACCCTCGATGTCCTGACTCGCACTTGTCCGGGGTTTTTTTTAGAGGAAGTTTCAAAACGGAACTGTTTGTCTCTTGATCTTTGTGAAAAAGTTTATTTTGTCAAATGAAACACTGGCCGGTTGAAAATCAGTTAACTACACACAATATTAAGGACTGCAATCTAGATCTCTAACTAACATAATTTCATTATCACTTAAAGCAATCTCATTCAGGCAACAAAGCCCAGACAGAAATATTATAATCTGGCGTCCCTAAACATGATGTCGCGTCATTAGCATAAACATAGTAATAAAGTGACCCGAGATTTACAACTTTTCCCGTTTTGAGGGTAGTTAATAATGAAATCCGCACACCTCCAGCGCCCTCTACAAATTGAGGTCGAGCAAACAGACCGACTAACTTATCTCTACAACTGGCTGAATTTTAGAACTAACCATTTCATTTAATGACTGGAAGGATGAATTGGAAACGCAACAGTGGCTCTAAACTTTGACGGTATAGATAAACTTGTTCTAACTATAATTTATTCAAAAATCTCTACAGTAACAAACTATTGCGTAATCTGTGCCTACAGATAGTTAATATTTTAATATTCAAGCCCAACCGTAGGCCAAACAACTAAATGCAATAATGTCGAATTTTATACATAAGGGTCCGTGAAATTATTTTATCTTGATTAGAACAAACTGTTTTATATGTATTTAGCAATCATTTTATTAAGCTTTTTACTTTTTAGGGTTCCAAAGGGCAAAAACGGGACTCTATTACTAAGACTGCGCTGTCCGTCCGTGTGTTCGTCTGTGTCTGTCTCATGAACGGTGATAGCCAGAATGTTGAAATTTTCGTAGATGACGTATTTATGTTGCCGCTATAACAATAAATACTACAAACAGAAAAATTAGGGTATTTTCCATACAAATAACCCAAATTTTTAGCCGTTTTTCGATGTATCGGTTACAGGTAGATGCTTGAAATATTCACAGAAAATTTAGTTAATTATTCACTTTAAAAATAAATAATTAAATTAAAATGAAATACTTCCAAACGGTACTGAACCCTTCGTGCGTATTATATCATAGTATACTCTACTAATACAGTTTCTCTGTAACATTGTTTAAAATATTGCATAACGTAAAAATCGTGCTAGAAATATTTCATCAAAATCATCTCACTGCCGGAAAATATATAGTATAGAGATAATATTTATCTGAAATTTAAGCAATCAATAGCTCATAGCTCATATTTTTGACTACAGCAATCTGCGCCTCGGACGATTTTGAAGATTGTCCGCCATATTGGTGAGATACCAATGTGATATTTGATCAGTGGCCCACACAGATACCTATAAGTAGCCTAAGTATCAGTTGTGTCAAGCGATGTCGTTGATTACATAGCAGTTTCTATACGATTTCGACGCTATCTTAAAAATAAAATTAAGTAATTAGGATGACATTGTAAAATATTTAAGATTAATTGTTAATGCTGTTTATTTTGTTTTGATTTGCTGTGTTGTTTGCTCTGTGATTTTTTTTAATTTTATTTTTCTCTTAATAAAGAACTGTCCATTGTCTATCTTGCTGTGATCTTAAGGCATTTCTACCTCTGCACGGGTGGCAGTGCGAAGGGAAAAAACCATTTTATCCACTTTTAATGTCAGTAGTCATTGTCAATCCATACTTTATTTCCTCTTCGAGGGATATAATGGTGGAAAGACAATTTATCCCTTTGTCGTGCTACCCGTGCTGGTATTAATTAGTTTAACTCTACATCTTAAACCACATCTCCATTTAACTTAAGCTTAACATAGATATTAGAGATATAAAGAGGCGCCCACAATTTTTGGGAAGTATGGAATTTGAAATTATGTCACACTCTAGTTTGTTCACCGTTGTTTACGAGTAAAGCTGGACAACGGTTACATTTAAATTCATACAGCATTCGCATCGCTTATAACAGTAGTTATTTTTAGATCATCAGCATGTCAACCGAATTTGTAGTTGTCTCGCTTCTTTGTATTTCTAAGGTATATGATTAATAATAAGAACTAGACAAAACAAATTGACTGAAAGTCTGTTATCACATACCTACCTCGATTTTTTATTGGTAATGTAGTCATAGAGTAGACAAAACCAACAAAACGTGTGTACATTTGCTTTGGTTTGTTATTTTAGCCCGCGGCCTTATAACTTTGTTCGTTTAGTTTTAACAAAAACAATCTGTTAGCTGAGCTCGCTTTGAAATATTTCATCCGATGTTTTCTATCTCAATCTAGCTTTGATAGAACTAAGTAGGCTTATAGTGGGTTTTTGTCATGTATATTTTTAACGCTAAAGAATTCATTAAAGGAATTCACTAGGCAGTATGAAGATGTGCAGATTTACCAGCGTTATATTTATTTATTTATTTATACACTAACGAAATATTCAGATACAGTAAATACTAAAACGTGTCAGAATCAATATAAAAATGAAATCACACTTAAAACTTATACAATAATTCACTTAATTCTATACAATAATTCACTTGATTCTATACAATAATTCACGTAATTCTATACAATAATTCACTTAACTCTATACAATAATTCACTTAATTCTATACAATATGTAATTCACTTAATTTTAACTAAAGCTTTAATATCTGTGTAATACAAGTCCATTTCAGGCTTATTGGCAATCAAATCATTTAATAGAGCTAGTGCGCTATTTAATACATGAATACCATTTTATAATTTTTTGTTTCATATAATATATGAACAAGTATCGACCACTGAATAAAAACTGAACAGCTCCGGTCATGTTTGTGTTTCTTTTTTCATTAATAATCGTGAATTGTCAATGTGATACATATAATACACAGAGCTAATACAAAGTGGTATAATAGTTACAGTTATTAGGGTTGTCGACAACTAAACAAGAAAATTCTGTTTTTCAAATTCTAACGTCTTCCTGCATCTACAACTATGTACATTGCATTAATAAGTAAGTACTGTATCAACCTTTTTAATAGTCCACTGCAGGATGTAGGTCTACCCACGAAGGGTGATCGGGCCATACCTACCACGCTGGCCCAGTGCGGGTTGGTGGATTCACATACGCCATCGAATTTCTTCTACGGACGTATGCAGGCTGCCTCACGATGTTTTCCTTCACCGAAAAGCCAGTGGTGTGAAATTCCGTACATAAATTGCAAAGAACTCATTGGTACGGGACCGGGGATTTGAACCCACGACCTCACGATTATAAGGCGGGTGTCACTACCTCTTGACCACTACGGCTATATGAATAATAAGTAAGTAGTAAGGTATAATTAGATAAATATTTAATTTCAGTTTAGCTAAATTCGGTAAGAACTTATTTATTAGGATTAATAATTTTAAAAATAACACCAAAAAAACTTCGTAAAACTATTGGAGTATCAACATCATTTTAATATTAACTACAAAGACATTTACAAGACATTACAATTACAATAAGACGTAGGCTTCCCTAACAGCTTCCATTACGACTTCTAACCGTTTCCTTACAATAAAATTATGATGCCTAAAAATCTTCTTCTTTTGGAAGTCAAGCGTTTCGCTGCTGCCCTTGAAACTTCACAACACAAAACAAAATATAAGTACGATAAAAGTGCTATAGCTACAATCGTTTTGTGGAACACCTCGATCGAGTTAGCAGTCGCGTCCCCGACTCCCCGCCCGGGGCAGACCCGACTTTGGAACACTTTAAACGCGAATAACTAAACACAAAATCAAAAACACGTTTTCAATCGACTTCCAAAAAGAGGAGGTTATATGTTCGTCTGCATGTTTTTTTTCTGTTTATGTTCATAGATATCACAAAAAATCTTTTTTAGTTCGATAGGGTATACTTCCGAAGTCGTCATTTAAATTTTATCGTAATCGGCTGAGCCATTTTTGAAAAATCATCAATAATATAAAAAGTTTATACATCGATTCGAGTGAACTGTTCGAATTTGTATACGATGGAAGCCGGTTTTGCTATTTTTTGCGAAATTTAATTATAAGCATATATGTAACTGTATATATGCGTCTATCTGTGGCATCATAATATGTGTCTAAAATCCATCAACATCAATCCATTCTGAAGTTTTATTCATAACACGAATGTGCAAGCGTTTGCGTGATAAGTGACAAAAAGTAAGTTTGTATAGGCCGAGTGTTAGTTTTTAAGCCACCTGAAGTCCTCTGACATGTATAAGTGAGTGATTATACGAGACATGGTAGCGCTCTGTTGTAAATGCTACCCATGGTCACCAATCCGAAGACTGACCATTCTGACCAAATACTTATTTATTGTTTTATATTTACATGCTTTATATTTACACTTACACGTTATTCTCTCTGTCATGGTCAAACAAGAAAAAACTGAATTTCTTTTCCCCAAACTTCCAAAAAACAACAACAAATGATAGCACTATCGATAACATTATCTATTAGGTACCTGCATCCCAGTGTCCGGGAACCAGCGTATCTGCAGGTGACGTACAAACGAACCAAAGAAACCAAAACACTGCAATATACCTGTACCTGAGCACGCGTTGTACTGCAGGACTCTAGAATGTAGAGACTGAGTTTCATTCAAAAATTGTAATTTGGTATGATGCTCACCGGCTATTGGCTAACATTATCATCATGACATCTGATGAAGAACACCCACTATCTGTTGGAGCCTCTCTTATGGAGCAATTTTTAATAAGATCCGTTGGATGCGGCTTGTAAATAATTACTGTTGGTGAACGTCCTACCCTTTTACGTGCCAGAATGTGGTCTCCATTCCAGAACCTTACAAATATAATATTTACATGTCGTCTTTTTATGAGCTACTTACTTTGCTGTATGTTTTAGTTAGGAAAGTAGATGGAAAAAAACCCCGTGGACGCTTACTTACCCGTTGATCCGATCAAATCAAGTTTATCAACGGGCTTCTAGTTTAGCTTTGAAGAAAGCCAAAACAGAGCAGCGTGAAAACAACTCGTCACTGATTTCGTCCGTTTTAAGACCGTTTCAAAATGAGCACGACCTTCAATAATGAAGAGAACGAATAAGAAGAGATACTGAGCCCTACCATTTACTATGCCGCTGGTTATTATGTCGATAGGTTTGGTTATTTGCGCATTTCCTTTTTTTTCTATTTTGTAGAATGACACATACAAATTTCGGCTTGAGCTCTAAACTTGTTAAAATTTATCTTGAAAAAAAAATCCTTTTCAAGTCCAGCCCCCCTACGGCCTAAGCAATAGCAATCGTAAAAGCAATCGTTTATGACTTCTTTTTAGTCATTTGGCACCGCCTATATGACGTTAGCCATCAATTGCTTTGCGCAGATTGCGAAAGCAATCGTTGAATGAACAACTTTGATGGCTAAAGTCACATAGGCGGTGCCAAATTACTAAAATGAAGTCTTAAACGATTGCTATTACGATTGCTCTTGCTTAGGCGGTAGGGGGGTAGATGTTTGTCATTTATTCTCATATACGCGAGTTCAGCTACTGATTTTATTTCAATTGTTGGTATATAGAGAGCGCGACCGCGGCGGGAGATGTCCAGCCATTTGTTCCGAGATAGCATCTCTGCGAGAGCCGCCTTTGTGCCCGGGATGAGCTGCGGACGCGCTGCGTCGCGGGACAACCCTAGTATACACAACCCAACTTATCTCTACCGACGGCGAAACGATGTAACTATACCTTTTCCACGGGTAACTTAAAACTTTGTTCAGCATTTGAAATAGTAGCTCAACTAGCTGAGGTAAGAAAACAAGTTGGTGTTGTGCTCGTATATTCATCTCCACGTACAATGGATGTTTTCTCGCTAGAGGTAGATAAAGCGACACTGACGCTTAATAGTGTTTTTTTGGATAAAATTCTAAACAAAATCAATGGATAGTGCATAGTGCCTACAAGGGGAGTTAGTGTTAGTGCGTTAATGCAATAAAATCACTTTTTAGTGATTCATATAAGTTAGGGTCTAGCTTATGAAAATGAAACAAATAAGGTATAAGACCGATATCACAGTACATAAGCGATTTGAATTCAGTGCTATACAGTTTTGACTATGCGAATACACACATCTTACGCTGCACTTTCCGCAACGAGCACAATAACATTTTATATCGGCTCCAAAAATAAAGACAGCAATAAATCAATTTAAATTCAAACTTTAGACTTTAGTGTTTGTGGATGATACTATTGCGTTTGGGTACGGGGCAGAGGACCAACTTATGTAGTAGTTGATAAACGTTGATACTTAATTTTTTAAATGTTAAGAAAAAGATTAATTGTGGTTAAGCTCTATAAATTGGTACAAAGGTGTATAAGAATATTTTGTAAAATAGGTAAATAGTATTTTTATATTCAAGTATTTTAATTATTTTCGGTTATTTTCAGTTATTTTCAGTTATTTTCGATTATTTTCAGTTATTTTCAATTATTTTAGATTATTTTCAGTTATTTTCAATTATTATTATTGTATAATTTTTAATATCATTCTAGTATTGTAAATTTTAATTTTGTAATGTTTAGTGCTATACATTTTGCGATGTGATTAGTATTGTTTTATAATTTGTAATTTGTGTTTAATGGACGTCTGTCTGTCACAACAGTCTGGACAATAAAATTTTTCATTTCATTTCAATTTCATTTTCATTTAATTTCATTTCATAGGAAAAAAATGAGCATAGTGAGGCATACCGCGTTTTATGAAACATAACAGCCTCAGACAATATGAGGTTTTTCTTATTATTTTGCATATATAGTAGGAATGAGGCAATAAATTATTATGAATGCGAGTCCACTGGAGCGCTTTTACAATATTGCATTTCCGGGATCACGTCTAATATTTCAGAGAGAATCCCTTTAAATCAAAACATAAGGATGATTTGTAAAGGTCCAGGCTGAAATTCCCGGAAATTCTGGGATATTTTAATCCCGGGATTTGCAGATTTACCGAATATTATCTTTCCCGGTTCATAACTCGACGATATGATTTGGGTTTAACCTTGTTCCGTATTCTTTTCATTTGTGTGAGAGGTCGAGGAAAGTTTTTAAATTAATTTTCGGGAGTTTCCCGGCTGTTTCTCGGGAGATTGTTGATCGTGGGAAGTCACTCGGCTGCTTTATGTAATCCTAGTTATTTGTTCGTGTGTGGATTATTATATGTTGTTATATTTGTCGCTCTTTGATATATTTTCAAAAAAATCGATAGATACATTTGAGCTAAGTTTCTGTTATTATAGTCACCTACGATATATCTTTCTCGTTTCTTACTTTGAGCTTTATAGGCAAGATAATAATAATTATTATGGATGCTGCAATGAATGCTACAGATAAAGCTATGTTTTGAGTTTATCTGCTAGATTGAATCAAAAATGAGGAGATATGAAGAAAAACCAAAAATTTGTCAATTTGAAACGGCTATATATTTCAAAAGGCTGCTGACTGGTGCGTCTAAAAGTTCTTGAATGGAGACCTCGTACCGACAAGCGCAGTGTAGGACTTCCCACCCACAAGGCGGATGACAGATGTTTATTAAGACCGCAGGATTACTCTGGATGCAAATTGCTTCCAACCAGTTTTATTGAAAATTAGCTTTTGGCCGCGGCTTCACCCGCGTGAAAATTTTATTTTTGTGCTATCCCATAGGAACCATTAATTTTTTCGGGATAAAGAGTAGCCTATGTCACTTTCCGTCTTTTAAAATATCTCCATGCCAAAAATCAAGGTAATCTGTTGCTCCATTATTGCGTGAAAGAGGAACAAACCAATAAACTAACAAACACACTTAAGGGTTTTTATGGATATAATTAAAGTCTCTAGGAAAATTTTAAGCTGTGGACGTTCTACGACTGATAAGATGACGGAAAGATATTTTTGTAATTAAATACCCATTAACGTAGCCTCTTTACCTTACTTTCACTACTTTTTATCTGAGGGTGAGTTGCACCAAGTTACTTTAACGATAACCAAACCCTAATAAGTCGTAAAATCTCTGGTTACGTCAAATATTTTTGGCTTAACTACGGATTTCAACGACAACCAAACACTGAACAGTCGTAAAATCTCTGGATATGTCAAATATTTTAGACGTAACCAGATATTTTACAACTGGTTAGGGTTTGGTTACCGTTAAAGTGATTAGGTGCAACCCACCCTAAAACTACATAAAAACCCAAGTATTAATTTACGAATCGCGTGAACGCAGCGACGAACAAAGCACGAATAGACCTCAGATCAAATAAAAGAATAAGTGTAGTGATGTATTCGTTCCATCAACACCCACCCGACTGTACTTGTCCTACGTGAACTTAAACAACGCAATGCTATGCTATGAAAAAAATTAATTTTCGTAGTACTTTTGTTTGCTACATATTTATAAATTACTTGTTTAATTTATTACTTTCTAATTAATGGTAGTTCAATATTATAAGAAATGTATAACACATCATTTTTAACCGACGAAACAGAGGAGGTAAACAAGTCAACGCATTTTTTTCACCACGCATAATTTATTACAGAGTGGTATGATTTTAATTTTTTTTGTTCGGTAAATCGTACTTTGAAAATGATCTTATTTAAATTTTGTTGAAATCGGCTGATGGCGGATTTTCGATATATCAACAATAATGTAATAATTTCTACAATTATCTAATAGTACGAGCGATTTAAGTCAGTTATGAATAAATAAATAATTAAATTAATAAGTTAGGGACTCTAATTTGAAACAAGGTAGGCTCAATATGGTTCTAATTCAAAATAATGTATGATCCAAAATACTAATAACTTCCAAGGTTACCAACAGTCATGCTTTGTGCTTAGTTTAATTTCAAAACGACGGAAGAAATTATTGAGTGTAATAGAATAGTATAAATTGAATGAGTTTTCGCCACGCATTAATGTAATGTTTTTCCACCTCCTTTCAACTCAATGCCATCATTCTGTATAACTTCGTCGAAATTATTCATTCATCCGATATTTTCTTGGTAAAAACCGTTTACTTAACACCGTTTTCAATTTATAACGAAATTTTAATTGCGTTTAAGCAAACCACGCTCAAAGAAGCGCGAAGTAATAACGACGGTCGTTACACGGCTGCAACGACTCGAGACTGCATCGTAGCTGCGTAGCCGAGTTCCGTAGCATTTCGTAGCTACGTAGCACCCACCGTAGCAAAACCGTAGCGGCGTAGCACAAAAAGTATTTTTAAGATCGTGGTTATGATAGCAGTTGTCTCTAAAGAAAAAATAAGAGAAAAATATGTTAGTAATTTAAGTATTTTTTTTTAGATATAAGTTTTGTTGTTTTTAAAGTTTATTACAATAAAATATGTTTATGAAAATAATAATAGCACATTTTCTATTAATAAATTAATTTTATAAATAACTCCAGGAAAGTTACATACTTTAACAGGATATACTCAATATGTGAATCTATCATCATAAAAGTATTTTACAGATTCTGATGATAACATTTTCTTCACCAAATCATTATGTCACCAAAATAATCTAAGAAATGGATATACAGATTATTATTATAAGAATAAGAAAAATACGGATTCCGCATGATATTTAATCTCCTAAACCTAGAGCGTGCGCGAAAGAGACAGCCTAAGGGGTTCAGGTTCTAAAAGCCTTTGTAAGTACATTTTGAGTATTCATTTATTCATTAGTTCTTCCCGTAAGACGGCGGATAGAGAGGCTAGATCTCACGAATTTCTCTGTTTGACTTATTCTGATTTTGTTTCTTTACATTCCTTTGGCAGCTTTTTACTGGGACTTTTCTTTACTGCCTCAGTAAAACGGTTTCTCTGTATTTATGTAAGCTTTTGATATATTTCAAGTCGCTTTGCGGAAATAGAAGGAGAAGTTTTAAGTCGAGAAAGTTAACCAAACGGAAGTTGAAAACGGGCCAAGTGTGAATAAGATTCACAGATAAGTATACAAGCTCTTTTTTCAAATATCAACTTCCTCGTAAGACTAGAATGTAAACAATAAAGTTTGTCCTCCGATTTTTGTTAATTTGTTAGATTTACTTCCATACAAAACAAATATTTAAGTTGAATGCCTCGGTGGCTAAGTGGTTAGTAACCCTGACTCATGGGTTAAAGAGACGTGGGTTCGATCCTCACCCAGGGCAACCATTTATGTGATGAACATTGGTGTTTTCTCTGTGTCTGGGTTTTTATTTTTATTCCGTATATTATCATTTTATGCATTTGACTACATACTGCCTGATGTTGAGCAGATATGCGGTCTAGTGTGTAGCACGCTTACCTAGAGGATACTTATTTACTCGGGATTTGAAGACACTCACGTTGTACTTAAGCGGGAAGACAGGCCCGGGCAAAGCGTTCCACATTCTGGCTGTTCGTATGAGGAATGAGGATTCGAAACGCTTAGTTCTAACGCACGGAATGTCCACCATAATAGGGTGGCGCTTTGGTCGCGTCTGTCTAGCCGTACGATAGAAGAAAGGGGCAGGTGGGACCAGATTGTGCAACTCCTGAGCGCACTTTCCGAAGTGTATCCGATAAAAGGCCGAAAAACATGCTACCTTTCGTCGATGCTCGAGACTTTGGAGCTGCGACTTAGTCAAGGTTTCGTTGTCAATCAGCCTCCTGGCTCGCCTCTCAATCGACTCCAGAGCCTCCCAACTGATATTTGGCAAAGCCATCCAAAAGGTGAGAGCAGTATTCTATGCAAGAGCTGACTTGTGCTTTATAAAGACTAAGTAGTTGCTCAAGTGTGAAATACCGTCTCACCTTCAGGGTGTTATTTACAAGCTTTGCTTAGTTTGAGGTCGGCGACTGTGTGTAAGATGTCCCCAAATATTTATTTATTTTTTATTTAAGTGTTCCGCTAAAATGTTCATTCAGTTATTGCATTATTTTTAATGCACCTACGTAGAAAAAAAAAACACCGTTTTCACACATTTCATCGAATCCAAGTTGCAATTTTGTATGGGTCAGCTGATTTTTTTTCTCGAACTTCGGGTTGGTACCAATAGTGGTTCATAATGATGATCTTAATCACTTGCTTTCTGTTTAGTCAAGGGCAATCAAATACGAGTAACTCTGTATAGACATATTTACATATGACTTCACACCGCTGGTTAAAATATTACATACGAAATCTACATCTTCATATAACAGATGATTAAAATCACGTAACATACAAAAGCGACATTACACTATCAGGGCTCGAGTTATGTAAGTAAGAGGAGCAGACTACATCTCGCACGATTTACTCCTGTTCATCATCTCTTAATTATCCCCACTGGAAACACTCGTACCAGATCAGCCCGCCGCCGCAGGCAAAATGTAACCGAATAGAAACTTTCACAGAAAAACAGTTCTAAACATGCAAGAGAGTAAAAAAATGCAACGACATTTACTCATAAATATTTCTGAAAATAACTGTAAATATTATAAAAATGAATCCTTGTAGCTACAATTTAAAATTATTACTGTAACTATTGTTGATGTGCATTTATATTTGATTGAACTATACAATTTTTTTTTTGAAAAAAAAAAATGCAAATAATACAACATGATCACACCAATGGATTTTCAGTGAAGGAAAACATCGTGAGGCAACCTGCATACTTCCGTAGAAGAAATTCGATCGCGTAAGTGAATCCACCAACCCGCACTGGACAAGCTTGGTGGATATGGCCCAATCACCCTTCGTGGGTAGGCCTACGTCCTGCAGTGGAATATTAAAAAGGCTGGTACAGTACAGTATTATGGATCAGTAACTAAATTATAAGATCGATAGCTAAACCTGTTCGTAGACATTATTAGCATTTAGGTTTTTTCTTAAGTTATTCTGTATTCTTTCTTCAAAAACTCTAATTACTCGTAACACTCATAACAACAAATTTAATTAGTCCACTGATTACACCCTAACTAAAATTGCAAATTTAAATTGAAAATAACGGAGTTGAATCTCTGCAAACTGGTCTACTCCTCGACCGCGAGTATTATCCGTGCGTACTGCGTACTGCGTGCGATACGTCACGCGATATCGCACACACGTCACGTGATTGCGCACTAATTAAAGGTTGTGATTCGGTTTGCGCCCTTGAGGAAAACGCGCTTATATGCGCCCGCGGCGCCTAAGCGTTGCTTATTATTTTTAAGAGCGGTTTCAGATTAGCGTATTTCTCTGTTGTTTCGGCATAAGCGCTTACACGCGCGTTACATTACGCGCTTCAGAAACTAGATTTGCGTAAACAGGCATATTTTGGCGTGTTTGATCGAACCGGTATTGGTGTCATGTGTCATGTCAATATTATGTGTTACTATACTTATAAATGAGACAGCGGATGTTAAAGAGTCTGATTTATTAATAAATAATAACTTCTTATTTATTATAGCACTACTGTATAACGTGTGCTACATATCGCTTAATCGTACAACGGAAACACGGAACAACACGGACTGGTTAACCGATCTATCAAACTGCAACAAAAGATGCAAGAGAGGTCCGAAAAAAATACAAACCCGTAAAGAATTTAAGATAAGTACTTTTTTATGGTGAATCGAAGTAGTCATCATTAACCGATTTTATATCAGTCATTAGACAAAGGCTTTAAAAAATCACTGTTCTATAAAGAAAGTTTATTAACAGATCAAAAAATGTTTTTGTATTCGGGATTTTGCAATGGGTCCCAAAGTAAAAAGTGTTTATATAATGAACATAATACACATCTGAGAGTTCCTGCAGTAGGCTAGTTGATATATTTTTTTAATATTCTCTTGTAACAGGTAACCACAAACAGAGCCGATAAACAAAATTAAAAATAATAAATAACTTAGAAATAAAGAAGTTTCAAGCATTTTATTTTCTTGTTAGACAAAGAACGCACTATGGCATAATATGACGTCACGGTCCGTAAGTGCTTCTGTTTTATTTCATTTCCTCGTCATACTTACAGCAACGACAAAGCGTATGACGAGTCATTGGGTATTTTACAATTTTAATACAGAGATATTATACATGTCAAAATAATCTAAATAAATGTCAAAATAATTTCAATAAAATGTCACAAATAATAATAAGGCAAAAATGGACACAAACTAACAAATAACGGCCAAACTAATGTCAGTAACGTTAATACAGTAATAATTAATTAAAACTTAAATAATGCATACAAATTCTTACATATGAGTTATATTTTATGTCAAAGATATCTAGATCAGATTAGTGAGCAAGAAAGGCGTTAATCAGAGAGATAACTTGGGCCGTAGGAGCGTGCACGTGCCCGAGCGCGGGGCCGCGAGCAGGCGCCGCACGTGCGACCGCCGCTCCCGCTCCGGCACGACGAGCGCAAGGCGCGATAGACTTTCCGGGTTGTCGAACTTATTGCGGAGCGTGTTATACATTACGTGTTATACATTCGCCATACTATGTTATGCTTTGTGGGAAAGGGACAAAACATCCGCTTAATCCCTACCAAAATCTTTACTAGCTTATTTTTCTGAACTGGATTAGCCAATATAAGTTGTTTTTTCACTTTACGAATTATTATTAAATAATTGCAAACTTCAGTAATCTTAATACTTTTAATTAATTAATTCATTCATTACTAGTCAACTACCCATAGCATCACCGCATATTTTATAGATACATTTATGTAAGAAAAGTAGGTAAAAGTACCAAAATAAAATAAGGGTAAACCAAATTAAACCACGACAGTAAAGAAGTAATTATATTTACAGGGGCGAATTGAATAATTCCTTTTCTAACTATTTCTTTCTTCGTCATACAAAGTAAATTAGTTTTCACTCCGAAGTGGCTCAAGTTCTTAATAACAAAGCTCAAACAAAAAACTGTTGATATTTTACTATAGGTACGTTATCAGCTGCTCTCATTTTGATGAGGAAAATGTAAGAAAATGCCTGATGTTTTTTAAGACACGCTCCAGGCAGTCATCAATATGAAGAAAAAAAAAACAAGTCGATATCTGAAGCAAAACAGCAGGCGACGGCGCTATTTTGTTGCTCATTTTGATCGTAATTTAGTGGAAATTACGATCAAAATGAGCAACAAAAAACTTCTAAGTATGATATATTTATAAATGATAGATAGTTTGGATAATTGCGTAACGTCTTCTCGTCCGACATACCTCAGTGCCTCAAGTCGAAAGTTTTCGACCAGTGTGTGTTGCCAGTGATGACTTATGGCACAGAAACGTGGTCTCTCACTATGGGCCTTATTAGTAAGCTCCAAGTAGTCTAACGAGCCATGGAGAGGGCTATGCTCGGAGTTTCTCTGCGAGATCGAATCAGGAATGAGGAGATCCGTAGAAGAACCAAGGTTACCGACATAGCCCAGCGGATAGGCAAGTTGAAGTGGCAATGGGCAGGGCACATAGCGCGGAGAACTGATGATCGATGGGGTCGAAAAGTTCTCGAGTGGAGACCACGTACCGGCAAGCGCAGCGTAGGACGTCCACCCACAAGGTGGACGGATGACCTTATTAGAACCGCAGGATTGCGCTGGATGCAAACCGCTGTCAACCGGTCTTATTGGAAATCATTAGGGGAGGCCTATGTCCAGCAGTGGACGTCCTATGACTGAAATGATGATGATGATAGATGGATAGATAGATAAACACTTTATTGTTAACACTAAAACTGAAAAAATACACAGAAAGGAAAAAAACAAGCCATAAAATAGTGCAACAAAGGGCGGCCTTATTGCTTATAGCAATCTCTTCCTGGCATAAATGACAATATTATCGTAAGTAAGTTGTTAACACTAAAATACAATTCAGAAAAAATACACAGAAAGGAAAAAAAACAAGCGACATAAAATAGTGCAACAAAGGGCGGCCTTATTGCTTATAGCAATCTCTTCCTGCCATAAATGACAATATTATCGTAAGTAAGTAAATACTTATTGGCCGGGTGGCTATAGCCATGGTGTCAGAGTTTTTAAACCTCCTGAAGGCCTTTGACACAGCAGGACTTACGTGTCTTCCGAGCCACGGCAGCGTTCAGTTGTAATTGCCACCCGCGGTCACCCATCCAAAGGCTGACCATGCTAAAAGTCAATGTGAAATAATCAGAGCAAATAAAAAATCAAGAGAGAATGTTGTGAACAAACAAGTGAAGATAAACCAAAACTACGCCTCGCCGTGTACAGACAATTACACACACATCCAGGTAACTATGAAACTACGCCTTGGCTTGTCAGTCAAACCTATGGCGGCGCAACAGCGACGCACTCACACATGTATTTAAAACCGTCTTCACTTAACTGTTCACCGACGTTCCCTCTGGATTTTTTTATTTGCTCTGAGGTGAAATAAACGTAAAACTAGCTATTTTCATCAATTGGTTTGGAACAGTATTTTAGCGCCTGGGCGTTCGTTTATAACGTATCTTTGCATTCAGAACGTCACTCTACAAACTCATTTATTTTTCACGATTCCAATATTGATGAAAGACTATGAAGAAAGTTCAAAAACTTTGTAACAAAATGTTTGAAACATTTTGATTACACTACAAAACCTAAGTCATTAGTTTTAAACTCAAGTAAAAAAAGGTTTCATTTGAAAGAATAATTGAAGTAAAAAATTGAAAGTTACACAAAAAGAGTTTTTACTCAATCCATAAAAGATAGAGTTAGAGAAAGAAAGTAAAACTTAATTTTTCTCCATAACTGTACCTAATGAGAAATGCGGTATAGGTCCCGGCACGTAAGTTGTAGAAAAAAATATCACTCTCTCCCTTTCGTTAGCAGAGAAAACAAAGAGAGGTAGCTATGGTTATGTTCAAGTTGTTTACCGGCTACTATAGGTACATACTACAGGTAACCAGTCAACCACACATTGAAAATCATGCTTTAGTATACAGGGTTATTCCTAATCAATTAGCATCTTTATAGGGGCTTATTATGTACATAAAAACTAAAAACTTTTGCTCTACGACTTTTGAAAACACAAAAAAAAGTAGTTCCATAGAAAAATATCGTTCACCCGCGACAAAATATATGGAACAACTGATTTTTTTTTAGTTCTGTCAAAAGTCGCAGAACAAAGGTGGTTAGTTTTGATGTACAGAATAAGCCCCTAAAAGGATACTAATTGATTAGGAAGGACCCTGTATAATATTATCATTAGTGAATCAGATTCGTTACCATCTTATTGATGGTCCCTTCTGCCATATGGGCAGGGTGGTGACCCCAAGGGCCGTGTAGAGAAAATGTGAAAAATCAAGAAGATTTGCCGATTTACCACAAAAGATTTAAACACGCTTTAAACACTGTTTAAATGTGCAATTATTACTGTTAAATATTGTTTAGAGCGTGGGAAAACTTTGTGAAAAAAGACGGTCAGTAATTGGCCATAATTCCACTGGATGACGTTATATTTTAGCCACCATTTACAGATCAAAAACGTCAATACTATGAATTGCTTATGTATTGTATAACTCATTTTTCGTTCAAGTTTTGTTATCAATCAGCTTTCAAATAACCGACATTGATAAATTAAGTATTCTACACAGATTGTAATTCACTGAGTCAGCAAATAAATCAAAGTTTCTAATAAGCTAGGACATGACCTAGCCCCTTTCTCCCTCTTCAACCCCCCTTTATCCCCCCCACGACTCATGAGTTAGAAAACTTGCAAAGTAATAAGCTTTGTAATCACGCCTAGAATCTAGACTGACTTTGCTTACCTTGATTTACTCGTATCATACGCAGTATAAACAGCATGAGCGTTTATTGACCGTGGTACAATTGGAAAGCACCACTAATGGTACTGTTGTAATTTTATTTACCGTTGTCCATCACTATATATTCAACCCAATTATATTCCTGCAATGAGATTGATTATATTATGCACCAGACGCCCTTAAAGGCACAGATAGGGTAGCCAGTACTTACTTGGATAGTAAGAAATATGATCTGGTAATAGAGGCAAATACTCAAAATGACTCAGTGGTTTCCGTCATAGAAAGGAAATACAATATCTTCACGGACGGCGCTAAGAATAATAAAGGAGCTGGATGTGGTTACTACTCACCAGAACTACAAATCACAGAGTCCATAGCCTTAAACAAAACCACAACGGCGCTGCAAGCGGAAGCCATGGGTCTACTGCTGGCAGCGAAAACGGTGCTCGAAAAACCTTGGGAAAGTGATATAAAGAATAAAACTGAGGAACTCACGTTTATTACAGACAGTGCGGCTATTATCTATGCACTACAAAAACCAACAACCAGGTCCAGAGTGATATCAGAATGTCATTCTACTTTACAAAACTTGGCCAATATATATAAGGTCTCTGTCCAATGGGTAAAAAGC
This sequence comes from Hypomecis punctinalis, assembly GCA_949316475.1. Lineage (NCBI taxonomy): Eukaryota > Metazoa > Arthropoda > Insecta > Lepidoptera > Geometridae > Hypomecis > Hypomecis punctinalis. The sequence goes on from OX438810.1 coordinate 18,351,485, forward strand.
CATAGTGGGTGTGAAGGAAACAACAAAGCTGACTCACTTGCTAAAGAAAGGATCAGTAAAGAACTTAAAACAAGCGTTGCTGAACTCTTTAAACCAACAGCTTTGGAAACAAGAAACCTCTCTTTAAACTCTTTACTCAGAAAAAGAGCATCAAAGTCTGTGGAATAAAAGTAAAGATTGCAAGCATGCAAAAACCTTCTTTCCGAGTATTGATAAAAACATCACAAACAAACTACTCAAGCTAACAAGGTCTGATCTGCGTACAATGATAGGCACAATAACAGGTCATTGTGACCTAAACTATCATTTACACAAAATTGGAGCTACGGATAGCCCTCTATGTCGAGGGTGCATGCAAGAGAACGAAACTGTAGAGCACGTGCTTCTCCACTGCAAGGCTACAGAAGATATAAGAATAAAATCGGGACTCCTTGAAAAAGAAAAAGACGCATTACAAGTCTCCAGCAAAGAAACATCTGGCGCAACAGAGGTGGATCAAATATGCCAACGAACCAGGGCCGTGCTCCGTTGTTTTAAGGAGCTCGGCTGGTTTGAGTAAGGTGGCAAAGGGGGGAATGCACAATACACCCCAAGCGGGATGTCAGTGCAGGTCACATCACCCCCGTCTAGAATTAGAATTATGCACCAGAAAAAAAAAATGAAAAAGTATAAAAGAAGATTTCCCGCGCGCTCCCTACGCTCGTGCTCACCACTAAATACGACACGGGGCGTCGGAATTGTGCATGCGCAATAATTGTGAATCACGGCGAAGTGTCATCTGCGGCTCACTTCTCATCCGGCGATTTGTGTGGCGCTTAGTATACGCTGCGCTTGATTGCGTGGTGTCATCAATATAGAATCAAAGAAAAAAATGCCAAGTCAATGCGTCGTGTCCGCTTGAGAACTTTTCGACCCCATTCGGTCATCATTGCATTGACTTGTAATTTTTTCTTTAATTCCATATTGACGTATCACTGTCACCATATCGGTTCAAATCCCCGGTCCCGTACCAATGAGTTCCTTGGAATTTATGTACGGAATTTCACACCACTGGCTTTTCGGTGAAGGAAAACATCGTGAGGCAACCTGCATACGTCCGTAGAAGAAATTCTATGGCGTATGTGAATCCACCAACCCGCACTGGGCCAGTGGTGGATATGGCTCAATCACCCTTCGTGGGTAGGCCTACGTCCTGCAGTGGACTATTAAAAAGGCTGGTACAGTACTGTCATCAGTCCCTGCTCACCGTCATTTCTACTTGCCAATCCGCCGAGCCATGTCCATAACATTGGTTCTTCTATGTACCTCTTTATTTCTGATTCTAAATCAAAACGTCATTCGGTAGATTGTATGTGTCTTTTTGTCGGTTTTATAATTGTACCGATACTTTTTGAACCGACAAAAAGGAGGAGGTAATCAAGTTGAGGCGTATATTTGAAAGTGTTTAACTATGTATAGAGTAGACCGATTTTGATATTTATTTTTTTTTATTCCAAGGAGTCGGAGTATACCAATGATCCATAAAAAATTTGTCAAAATATAGTTTTTTGAAAAAAATAACAATAAAGTTAAAGACATACATATATTATCTATTATGATTGTTTTTCGCTAAAAATGGCTTAACCGACTTCTACCGTGTAAAGAATTTGAATAGTTTGGACGAATCAATTCGTCGTCAACCATGAAGTATTTTTAAAATTATTGTTGATTTGTCAAAAACGGCTGAGCCGATTTCGATAAAATTTGAATGGGAACATTTCAAAAGTTTAATTTTTGAAACAAAAACAAATTAAATCGGTGCACAATTGGCGAAAATATTGACGAAAATACATAAAAAAATACATATAGATGAACATAGTACCTCTTTTTTATTGGAAGTCGGTAAAATTGGCATACATAGAATCAAGCGGACCATTCGAATTTTGTAAAAGTACGTGATTGCAATGTGAAAGTCAGTTAAGCTACTTTATGTGAAAAATAATTATTTCCATACTGGATATATCTTACCTTTACCGTTGTTTGCCTTTGGCACGGCATTCCTCGCAGGGCGGGAGCAGTGAACGTCTGCGATCCGCCCGCCCTTCTCCAGCCCATTACCGATGACTCTCAACCTGCAACCAATTGCCTTCAATTTGTTTTACTTAATTGATTGTTATCTTAATCATATTGGTTTTTGATGCCACTTTGACCTCAGCGAAGTTTTTATTATTATTTTATTTTTTAAAGTAAAATATTTTGGAAATCAAAAAGGTGATTTGAAATAAATTCGTATTACGCCCTTTTTATATACTTAGGTATTAATATATTAAAGAAACTTGATTGAATCAGGCGTTACTTTGCGGAAATTCATCTTCAAATCTTTGTTTTGAATAAACATTTAGTGTACTTCCGCTATCTTGTTGTAGGCAAATAAGATTAAGGGCATTTAAAAAAAAAAATTAATCATATTAAAATATTATATATTTAAAAATTTAACTTTACAAAATAGATAAAATAATAAATATCACTTATTTTCACTACACTCAATATTTTTTAAATAATAATAATAAAATAATTTGTTAACAACAAATGAATATTATAATTTTTTTTAAATAATATGACAATATATTGAAAACACTTCCCTAATAGATAACACCCTTATTCTCACTGCACTGCACTACACTACACTCTGTTCGACACGTGTTTCGCCTCTCCACGAGGCATCTTCAGGACGTGTTGACTCTTCGAGGTCGCTCGCAAGAATGACTGCGCGCCGAATTGTGTATTTTTTTTTAAATGCCTTTAAACTTATTTGCCTACAACAAGATAGCGGAAATACAATAAATATTTATTAAAAACAAAGATTTAGTAAAGACACCTTTTTAAAAATAGTTTTAATAACATTATGTACAATTAAAGATGCGTATTGTACTGGCAACAAAGTACAAAAATTGCCAAAAAATTGAAAGCAATTAAATAAATTAATATTTAGGGGAAATCTTACACACGGTCTCTGACCCCAAACTAAGCAAAGCTTGTGATATGGCTGTCAGAGACTGATATACTAAGGTACATATGCATATTTTAAAATTCATACTTTTATAGATAGTAACTAAATAACACCCAGACAAAGAGCAAACACCTATGTTCATCACATAAATACTTGCCCTGGGTGGGTATCAAACTTACGCCTCTTTGACCCAGAAGTTAGGGTCACTATCAACCAGCAATATGCTGAGTTGGGATCAGTTTCGTGGCAAAGCATTGGGTATAAATTGTTCTATTTTTAGTTGTTCTTCGTGTTTTGTTTCTGCGTACCTAATTGTTTTGTCCCGAATAAAATTTTCTGTATTTCTGTATTTCTATCCACTGAGCCACCGAGGCAGTCTTTAATTCCGCCACAATCCGTTAATTTTTTCACTGTCCCTTTGTGACCCACTGAAAAGTTACTTGCTTCATACAATATAGAGCTTAATCGCTCCATGTTGCTTACTTTTACATTAAATAGGCTTCACTAGGGGACCACCCATAGAGCATCGAACTTCCTATCACGTATTAAGAGATATACGGATCTCTTAATACCAATAACCCAGGGACCGTCTTGCCAGTCAAGAAAGGTGACGCTTAGCGCAACAAAGAAGAATTACTGCGACGAATTTTTTAATTTTGGCAACCTTGTTCTGGTTTGCTACCCACTAAATGTTAGATGCTAGTCTGGACAGCTAAAATATCCTATATCTTTAATATATCTTTAAACAAGCAATCCACATATAAATTGATATTTTGGATACGACTTTTGATAAAATTTTGTAATCTAAGTATAGGCGCTATTTCCGAGAAAATAAGATTTCCTATATACCTATATTTTTTCAAGTTTAATACCATTCCGCTTTTAAAACCTTATCCCAAATACTGTCAGTTTCCCAAAAATGCTAAATTCTACGCTGGCAACATCAAATCGAGTTCTAAGCCGAACGGCGCCGGTTGTAGCCGGCCATATCCGGTTATACCCAGATTACCCCCAACCGGATCGAGGCGGTTACTTACGGCGCGTCCAACTCATCTGTAGAGCAGATTTAAGGAGCCATCGTCGCAATTTTTAACAAACCAGCCTGCTGATAATTTAGTTCTTAAATTTGGTCAACTTTTGAATAAGTTGGTGCGTTTGTTATAAAGTGACGTCAGCTTATAGCAAACGTTCTGTTAGCTGATAGTAGAGCAGCCGGTATTAAAAGTGATCAAAATATTTTTTCCTTTACTATAACAGATACTTCCAGTAATCGATGTTAAACAAGCCGTGGTGGTCTAGAGGTGGCGACACCCGCCTTACAATCGTGATGTCGTGGGTTCAAATCCCGGTCCCGTACCAATGAGTTCTTTGGAATTTATGTACGGAATTTCACACCACTGGCTTTTCGGTGAAGGAAAACATCGTGAGGCAACCTGGATACGTCCGTAGAAGAAATTCGATGGCGTACACAATACAATACATGAACACTTTATTGACACCACAAGTAGTAAAACATAACAGAAGAAGAAATAACGACAGAAGAATGGTACAAAAGGCGGTCTTATCGCTAAAAGCGATTTCTTCCAGACAACCTCTACTGTGTGGGAACATGTAACTGACATAGACGGTAGTGTAAACATAAATGAATAAAGTAAAGCTATAATTATCCAAAAACAATGGCGTATGTGAATTCATCAACCCGCACTGGGCCAGCGTGGTGTATATGACCCAATCACCCTTCGTGGATAGGCCTACGTCCTGCTGTGGACTATTAAAAAGGCTGATACAGTACAGTATTTACAGTAATCTAATTTAGGAATTAAGCATGTGTTTGTGACGGATAAAAAAGCCCATTTAACTTTTATCTCCGTATAATAAATGCTCAAAATAAAGCGCTTAGAAATTCGGGAGCTCCCGACGTCACTTCTACATAAAAAAAGCGTACGTCATTTATAATATTCTCATGGTTAACTGTTCAATAAGCATAAATATGAACTTTCGATAAACTAAATGCCAACTTTTTGATAACTTGAACTGATCCTAAATTTTTTAGTCATCTATTTTATTCGTGTATAAAACTCTCTGATCCTAGCGCTATACTTCGATACAGTGGGATTACAAATTTTATGAAAGCTATTGTTAACATTGTACCCCTTTTCCTCATTAAGCGGAATATAAATTGAATGGACCGGCTCTGGAGGATCTGATTTTACGATTCTCGACGATCTCTATCTATAGAAACTTATTCTTGAAATGTGAAATATTTTAAATTAATTGAATCGTAGTTGTTCTCAAGTTTCAGATATTATGTTACAAAGAATGGTAGGTATTTGACAACAATAACTTCAATTTGACTCATAAAACATACCTGTACCAGCCTTTTTGACCGACGAATCGGAGGATGTACTCAATTCGACGCATAACTTTTTAAGTAGTGGTCCGATTTTGATAATTCTTTTTCTGTTGGAAAGAATATACTTTGAAATTGGTTCTATTTAAATTTTATCGGAATCGTCTAAGCAATTTTTGATAAATCAACAATAATGTGAAAAATGCTACATCTATCCGTGCGCACTATTAGCGAATTCTGTAAACGGTTGTAGTCGGTCATGCCATTTTTTGCGAAAAATAATTATTTAATAGTCCACTACAGAACGTAGGCCTACCCACATCGTGTGATTGAGCCATATCCGCCACGCTCGCGCTGTCCGGATTGGTGGATTCCATTAAGTACCTAAACAAAAGGAGTCAACACGCCTAAGCACCGAAGTCTGCCAAGTCAGCGGGGGGTGAAGAAACGCACACAAACCAAAATTAAAGCAAGTTTACACGCACACAAATGTAATTAACTAACACTAGCTGAAAATTAACGCAATACCAGACCGATATTTATATAAAGAGCATGACCGCCGGCCGCGTACTTTTGGCAGAGCGGTACGCTTTGCAGTGTCGACTCCTTTTGGTTAGGTACTTAATGGTGGATTCACATACGCTATTGAATTTCTTCTACGGATGTTACAAGCTGCCTCATGCTGTTAAAAGCCAGTAGTGGTGTGAAATTCTTTGCAATAAATAGAACGGAAACTTTTAAAACTGACAAAAAAGTTCAGATGCAATGTCATCAGATCATCCGTAGTTGGTCCTCTACTAGATATAAGACTCCCAATTAGATTTCCAATAAATCCCGTTGTACGCGGATTGCATCTAGCGCGTTCTCGTGATCAATCAGGTCGAGAAATTCTCTCTCTCTGTCCTTATTCTATCCATTCTAAGAACTAAGTATTGTACGTCGTATCTACTGCCACTTCAACTTACTAATCCGCTGGGCTGTGTCGGTAACTTAGGTTGTTTAGTTTCTGGTAAAGATTTCATCTACGGATATCTATTCGATCTCCTAGGTACTCTGAGCAGAGCCCTTTTATAGTTTGTTCGGCTATTTTGAGCTTACTGAGAAGACAGAGAGTAGGACATTTGAGTGGCTTAAGTTTTCACTGGTAACTAACATTAGTCAAAAACAACCTGTAGTGTGTGTATAAGTTTATCAAATGTTTTACGCGTACGGCGTATGCGTCTTCATAGTTTGTTCGGCTATTTTGCGCTTACTAAGAAGACAGACAGGAGCACGTTTGAGTGACTTAAGTTATACTAAGCGCCACACAAATCGGCGGATGGGAAGTTATGCGCAGAACGCTGCGTTGAACTATATCCATGCGAAAATTCAAGTCAACCCGTCGCTCCGCGTGGAAGAGGAACAAGCCATCAAACATACTTTCGGATTTTAATAATATTAGTATATAGTGATACTCGAGAATAAGGCCCCATGTTTAGTTTACAGTCCACCAGTCCAGTTTAACGACGGCCGATTTGTCCGCGACGGTGGTGGTCAATCGGCAAAACTCTACAAAACTATATTTTATTGTATGGGTCTGAAATGGTCAGCATTAAAATATGATTTTCGTTTCTTAATATCGTTCAATAAATACGATGCCACAAAAATAACAATTAATTAGTTAAAATTACATTTTTTAATGAAATAAAATGATATATTGTATTATTATTTGCTCTTTTCTTCTGAACCTGAATTACATTGGTAAAATAAGTAAATACATATAACAAAAATGTTCTCCTTTTTCCCTTTTTCTCAGCTCTAAGACGTAGGACATCTGGACATAATGTATCGTCAATGAGACCGCTTCTATCGACGACTTGAATCCAGCGGGATCCTACAGTCTTCATGAGTTCATCTGTCTACTTCATAGTTTTTTTTTCAACAGGCAAAAGTGCCTTTCCTTAACTACAACAAAATCGTTAAACGTAGGTACTACGCTGCCGTACCGTAGGTGCTACGTTAACGAAGCCGTGGTGGTCTAGAAGTCATTTTTGAGGTCGTGGGTTCAAATCCCGGTCATGTACCAATGAGTTTTATGGAACTTTTCACACCATTGGCTTTTCGGTGAAGGAAAACATCGTGAGGCAACCTGCATACGTCCGGAGAAGAAATTCGATGACGTGTATGAATCCACCAACCCGCACTAGGCCAGCGTTATGGATATGGCCCAAACACCCTTCATGGGTAAGTCTACGTCCTGCAGTGGACTAATAAAAATATAGTGTAATGCCAGTATGTATATTGTAATCTCCAATCGAGAAACTGTCCCCATCGGCCATCTGTCCCACCAGTCAACTTACTTACCTTACTTAAAATTTGCTTCGTAATATTATCACTCTATGTTTCCTGCCAAAATACTTTTTTTTTGGCTAAATCGTGATTTTGCTGATCAAATTTTCTGAACAAACTAAAACTAGAGTGTTATTCAAACAGTATCCTATTTTAAGCTGCAAATTGACGAATAGTCCCCTCGATAAATCCAGTGAAATATGATCACCCGCCACGACAATAGTGCGGGTTTTGAGTTAAAATGGCGTATCTAATTAATGTTTATTTGTTTTTGTTTGATGCAGGCAATCAACGAAAAAAGTTTTTCGGATATCCCACAAATATCTAAAGTGTGAAATATTATTGTGTAAGAATTTATCAATACTACTTAAAATTAATAAATCCAAATTATCATAGCCAAGCTTATTTTTTCAGTCCAAGTACATTATTTTCTGGCCGAATAGCGGCTATACTTACTGTCATTTTGTTGACCTTGTTTTTCTGAAAAGATTATATTAACTAGGTAAATTTAAAAAGTTTTCGATTTTAAACCACAAATTGACGAATACTCTCATCGATAAATCCCGTGAAATATCGCGGTTTTGTGTTAAAAAAACAAATATTTATTCACTCTATTAGTTGTAGGCAAGCAATGAAAAAGGTTCAGATAAGATAAGATAAGATATTATATTTATTGGCCTTATAACTACATACGTTACACTAGGCAAGTCAAATTTACAATTATAATACAATGCATACGATTCAAAAATAATAATATAAATTAAAACAAAACTTAATACATTAACAATAACAATAAGGTAGACACAATTATTTTAAAAATTAGCAAAATTTAAATTTGTTAAGAAATTTTAGGGCTTAAAAATACTAATATACATATAGGTATGTCACGTAATTATTAATAGAATTTGAGAAAGTAGAATTATATTAATGAGATAATTGTTCTTCCTCATCATACAAGAATGAAGATTCTGTCAAATGCATATTCATAAATTGAGTACAAGAAAGAAAGGACAAGACTCGAAAAATAGTTTCAGTTTCCTCTTGAAATCATCTAAATGTAGCTTTGTTATGGCACGGGGTAGTTTTTTAAACATAACAATTTTATTGTAAACTCCTTGTTTTTTTACTTTCGTCAGCCGTACTTTAGGCAGATGCCATTTATCGTTATTTCTTAAACTATAGTTGTTCTTATATTTTTCCTTTTTAGTTTTCCAGATATTCCAATAAAACTAAATGGCAAACATCATTGCGTGTTGACAAAAATACCCAAAATATCAACCCAACTGACCATAGGTAGTTACGTTTCAGGCCAAACCTTTATTTTCCTGGCCATGCAGCTATACTTATATTTTTCTGGACTTTTTCTGGCCAAAAGCTTTGATTTACTATTAGTGTTTTGCTGACTGCGTTTTTCTGAATACAGTTCACCTTAAAATAGTCCCCAATTTTAAGCAACAAATTGACTATAAATACTCTCCTCGATAAATCCCGTGAAATATCACCGGCGCAATAATGCAAATTTTGCGTTAAAATTACATATTTAATGTTAAGGAAAACATATAGCAGAAAACGAGTTCGATGCAGGCAAGCGACGACATTTTCAGAATATCTAAATACTATTTTCGTATTAACAAAACTGCCCAAAATCAATTACCTAACTGACCATGTATGATCATACTTACTTTTTAGGCTAAATATTGTTTTTTTATTTATTTATTTCTGGCCAAAAAAGACTTGGTAAACAAACATATTTATCTGGAGAAATCTTTTAGCCCGACAGCACCCATTTTGATGATCACAATTTTTTCAATAGTTGAATGAATGAATGAATTTATGTGTCTATGAAACTAGGTGTAACACTAAAATAGTCCCCGAATTCATGCAACAAAGTGACGAATACTCTCCTCGATAAATCCCGTGAAATATCACCGCCGCGACAATAGTGCGGGTTTTGCGTTAAAATAACATAACGAATATTTATTGGTTTCATTTCACGCCGCGCGCGACAATGCGATATGAAACGCGTATTTCATACGAACTCTTTATTTTATACAACAACCATTTCATTATTGGCCACAAGATTTCACCTTCGTTATTTAGGTGAATTATCTTTAGTTGGTTCGTTTGCAGGGACCCAAATATCCTAGAGAAGTTAATGATAGTAGGAAAGGTCGATTGAAAAATACCACGTGGTCGATCGCCTACAAGAGGAACGGATCAAATAAAATCTTTGACCGGCATGCCCATCCCTGTCGCCATGAGATCCGCAGCAGACAGGTCTGAGTGGAGGAACATTGTCCAAAAAGGGATTCAGGATCAAACCGCTCCAAATTAGATACGATCTTCAGTATAATGAAGAATAATAAGTATAAGAATAATTTATTTCGTGACCATAATGTTTTTCCTTAAGCTAATTTTACTTAAATAAACTAGATTATTATTTATTACTTAAGATATTTAAATACATGCATTCATTAAAATTTATTATTAATTAAATGAATTAAAATCAAATCGAATTAGGTTCATATTTTAGGGTTTATTATAAAAGTTTTTATACATAAATTTAAGCACAAACATTGTTTACTTATTCGTATTTAGCTAGTTGTGAAGCACTAGCTTCCACGGTAGGACTCCCTGTGTTTGTGGAAGCTAGTTCTCTTTAGGGATGATTTGAAACAGGGGGTTAGTAGGAGTGAATGTTTAATAGTGTGATTGCTGGTGAGTATGTGCAAGAGTTGTATGATCACAACAATAATTATTATATAATAGTTCGTGTCAACGTTTTCAGTAATGACATTTGTTAAATTAATTTAAAGGAATAGGTACTAGTTTGTAGGGCGAAGCATTTCTTCGGTGCTTTTATAACTGAATGTAAGAAGGTATTTTTTGATTTTGTTTTTACATTTGTATGCAGTGTCATTTACTATATTCAGCTTTTTGTTTAGTTGGGCATAAATAAAGCTTCCAAGAAAGTTATAACATTTTTGTCCTAATTTAGTTTTAGTATTAACCACTTCCCATCTAGACATCCTTTTTTTTAGGGTACCTGAAAGGATTTTTGTGGGCTACCTTGAGTAGAAGCTTTTGTGCACGTTCCACTATTATTAAATAAGTGCTGCATGCTGCACCCTAGGATGTAATGCAATAGCATAAAACAGATTTGCATAACGCATTGTACACCATGTTGACGGTTCCACTGTCTGCTACATACGAACTAAGAAGAAGATCTTAAGTTGGTACTAGTGTACCAACATAACGTGGATATGGTAGTCCATATCTATACATTCATCAACGATAAAACATAGGCCTGGATGGGTATGGATCTCCAATAAGAGAGGTTGGAAGCGGTCTGCGTCTATCGCGCTGGACCTGCACCTGCGGTCAATTCACATTGTGAGTAAACTAGTGAGGATTATAATGTAGTGTCTAAGCACATTTAAACGGAGTAAATACTATTACTTTGTAACACTGAAGCGTACAGTTTCCAATACTATAATAGCATTAGTACCAATAACATAGGCCAAAATGATTGGACTTGTGATTGGTAGCGACCTGTACTGTACTAACCTTTTTAATAGTCCACTGCAGGACGTAGGCCTACCCACGAAGGGTGATTGGGCCATATACACCACGCTGGCCTAGTGCGGGTTGGTAAATTCACATACGCCATCGCATTTCTTCTACGGACATACGTCCGTAGAAGAAATGCGATGGCGTAGGCAGGTTGCCTCACGATGTTTTCCTTCACCGAAAAGCCAGGGGTGTGAAATTCCGTACATAAGTTCCAAAGAACTTATTGGTACGGGACCGGGATTTGAACCCACGCTGATTTTTGACGCACCGGGATTTGAAACTGTGGTGGCCTAGAGGTAGTGACAACCGCCTTGCAATCGTGAGGACCTAAAGCAATACTACAATATTAATTGTACGCCATCTCAGTGTGAAGAACGCTTAAAATACTTGTGTATTTTACTCGTATACGTTAACACACATGAAATCCACACATCAAAACAACGGAAGGCACAAAAAAACAACACAAACGCCCTCTTTATCCCATATCTCCCGTGTCTCGTTTATAAACGTTCGCAAACAAATCCCATCTTAAGGGCTTAAAATCAACTCCTCCTATTATAAGAGTAAACAATAATTTCCCCTCCAACTATCTAATCCAGAACCGGTCAAACTTCGCGTTTCCGTTTGCTACAAACACATTGGATGTCACCCCTCCCCTAGAGAAGTGAATTATAAATTAGTGAAGCGACCGCGGGGAGAAACGACTGGGGGAAAGAGAGGGGGTAAAGGGGATGTTTGCGAAGATAATTGTCTGGTTCACCTCTGACTGCGCTCGCCCGTCTTCGAGGGCACTTATGCTCAACGGTGTTATTTCTTACAGATTTCTTCTCGTTGTCCGCTCGAGCAGTTTTGTTGTGGTAGAGACAAAATTGCAAAATTATTGTGCTGAAAATATATAAGTAATAATATGGATATTATTTAGTGAATGATTGCCAGCTTCATTAGAAACAAAACAAAAATCATGATTTTAGGTAAGAACTGTTCAATAAAGGTTTTTTTTTTTAATTTATATTTCAAATAAGTTTGCGTTTGACTACACACTGCCTGGTGTTAAGCAGATATGCGGTCTAGAATGTAGCACGCTTACCTGGAAGATACCTATTTACTCGAGATTTGAAGACACCTACATTGTACTTTAACGGAAAGACAGACTCAGACAAAGCGTTCCACATTCTGGCAGTTCGTATGACGAATGTGGACTCAAAACGCTTGGTTCTAATGCGTGGGATGTCCACCATAAAAGGGTGGCGCTTTGGTCGCGTCTGTCTAGCCGTACGATAGAAGAAAGGGGCGGGTGGGACCAGATTGTGCAACTCCTGGCTGCACTCACCGAAGTGTATCCGATAGTAGGCTGACAGACACGCCACCCTACGTAGATGCTCGAGACTTTGCAGCTTCGACTCGGTCAAGGTTTCGTTGCCTATCAGCCCCCTGGCTCGCCTTTCAATGGACTCCAAAGCCTCCAACTGGTATTTGGCAGAGCCATCCCAAAGGTGAGAGCAGTATTCCATGCAAGACCTCACTTGCGCTTTATAAAGACTAAGCTATAATGGATGATGGCGATTATGATGACATACATACAATAATCTTTGCTTTCTTCCCTACCATAGGTAAAAACGAACACAAAATAGCTGCTGCAAATAAAATAAATATCTATATTTTATTCAACAGCAAACTATTTTAAACTGCTCTTAACTAAACAGAAATGTCGCAATTAAAACTCTGCTGTAATTGGACAAAACTACAGTTGCTAAATAAAAGAGAACAATTTGTAAAATGTAGGAGAGAACGAGTGCAACAGACATAACGAGAGCATTGTGCGGCAAGCCGCAGAATTTGACGCACCGCTGCCGCCGATAAACGTTGCAATATCGTTTAACACGTTCACGGTGTACTCAACAATTTTTATTTGTTAAAGCCATTAGTATACTGAATTTAAAAAAAACCGGACAAGTGCGAGTCAGGCTCGCACACCTAAGGTTCCGTACAAATCCAGAAAATTTCACAATATTGGGAAGTAAGTTGTTAAAATCTCTATACTATGTCAACGACAAAAAGTTTTTTTTTTTCACTTTTCTCGTCATACATTAAAAATTACACATTTTTAAAATAATTAAAAATCTGTTTTAGCATGTGCTAATAAAGTTCTTTTATATTATACCTTACATGATACGATTTACTCACTTTGAATTTTGTGAATTTTGAGGCTCTATTTTTTGTGATTTAAATAAAAATGTACAATTTTCAGATTTATTCATGTATAAATACTCTGAGAAAATGCTTCTCGCCGAATTTCATAGTTCTTTGTCAACGGGAAGTACCCTGTAGGTTTTGATTTTTGTGATTGTCGAAATATGCGGATTTTTACGACATAAACGGCTTTAACTTTTTAAACGATAATTGAGAAGTTTTTCTTTTACACAACTGCAAGAGACCATAGGTATACATATACAGTTTAAATTTCAACTCGATATCGTATACACACAGACTGACAGATGGACAGACGGACAACAAAGTGATCCTATAAGGGTTCCGTTTTTTCCTTTCGAGGAACGGAACCCTAAAAATACTGTAAAGAATATGTTCGTAAAATGTACCTACATAGATGTAAGTACGGGTGCAGCAGACATAACGAGAGCATTGTGCGGTGAGCTTCAGCATTTGATATGTCGCTGACGCCTATTTTTAACCGACGAAACGGAGGAGGTACTCAATTCAACGCGTTTATATTTTTTATGTATAACCACGTGTAATTGTTTACGTAGTGCTCCGATTTTGATAATTATTTTTTTGTTGGAAAGAATATTTTTCAAAATTGGTCCCATTTAAATTTTATTGAAATCAGTTGATCCATTTTTAATAAATCAACAATAATGTGAAAAATGCTACATCGATCCGTGCGAAATGTTCGCGAATTCTGTACACGGTTGAAGTCGGTCATACCATTTTTTGCAAAAAAAGAATTACCAATAGACCGTTCAAGGTATTACTATTATGAATCATATATGAAACTCTGTACTACTCCGTAGAAAATAATATGTAAGTAAAGTGTATTTAAGAGTATGTTGCAGCAAAAAAAAAGAAAGTATTGTAAGGCAAACCGCAAAATTTGACGCGCCCACACCGCCGCAGTTTGTAAACGCATTTTTATATCGTTTAGCACATTATTTATCAGTAATAAATAGCTGTTATTCAAATAGAAAGGCTAACAAAGTGAAATAAAATATTGTTGTCGTGAAAATGTTAACGCATTATTATCGTTTCAAGCAAATATTTAAATAGTAGCACTCATAACGTAATAACCCTAAAATAAATAATCATGAAAAAATTCTCGCATCATCCTGAAAGTGTCAACACACAATTTATTCAATTAATTTAATTAATTAATTCATGCGGAAAATCAGATATCACCGTGAAAGTGTAAACGCATTATTTAACCTTACAAAGTAACTGTTATTCAAATACTAGCGCTAATAACGTACTCGTAATTATGCTACACATATATTCATGCAAAAATTCACAAAGAGTCGTGAAAGTGTAAACGTATTTTTATCGTTGTACTGTTATTCAAATATCAGTGCTAATAACGTAATTACGCTGTAAAAATAATATCCATGCAATAAATTAGGCCATCGCCGTGAAAGTTTCAACGCATTATTTAACTTTGCAAAGTAACTTTATTTAAATAGCAGCGCTAATAACGTAATTACGTTGCACAAATATTCCTTTCAAAAATTCAGACATCACCGTAAAAGTGTTACCGTATTATTTATCATATATATATATATATATATATCATTTATCACATTATTATCGTATATTTATTATTGTAAAGAAATAGCAGTTATGATAACGTAGTTACACTATTCTAAAATATTCATACAAAAAAATTAGACATCGCTGTAAAAGTGTTAACGCATTTATTTATCGTTGCAAAGTAACTGTTATTCAAATAGTAGCGCTAATAACGTAATTACGCTACACAAATATTCGTGCAAATTAGAGTCGTCGCGGGCGGGCGGCGTGTGTACTGAACAAATTAACCGATAAAACTCCCTGCGAACGCTCCTGCCGTTGCTCGTCGATACACAGGAGCGAACTTAAGGCAAAAAAAGGCTTCAGGCAAAAAAAAAAATGTTACGAACACTAACACTAACGCAGAGTGAACCAGATATGTGCGGATGTGATGTCCGTTAAATCATTTGTCACACAACCTGCATACGTTCGTGAAATTTGATGATATATCTGAATCCACCAATTTACTCTGGGCGAGCGTAGTGGATATATCCCAATCACCCTTCGTGGGTAGGCTTATGTTCAACAGTAAACCATCAAAGGCCGGAATAGGCCAAATCAAACTTAATAGCGTTTGTCAAGTTTGTTCAATAGTAGACATTTAAAAGCAGAAAACGACCAAATCAAAACTTAATATAGGCCGCGCCAAACAAGTTGGCGGGTGTGAAGTTAGCTACAGGCTGCGCAATAGCCAATCAACGTGCGGCTTTATCAGAGCTTCAGCCAGGATTGGATATTGCGCAGCTTGAAGCTAACTTCACAATTGCCAACTTGTGTAGCGCGACCTATAGCATTAGTGAAGTTAGGTACAAGCTTCGTACGTTCCATCTCTTTGGGCCGACGACAGTGAATAAATTGCTACTGCGTAACCGTTTGCCTCGTGTTCACAGACACCACGAAGCCCATGAAGTTTTATACAGCCCATACTGCTGCACTGTATAGCCGTAGGCCTACCCACAAAAGGTGATTGGGCCTGGCCGGGCCTGGATCTGCCAGGCTGGCCCAGTGCGAGTTGTTTCACATACATTGTTTCTTCTACCTCTTGCCTCACGATGTTTTCCTTCACCGAAAAGCCAGTGATGTGAAATTCCGTACATGGACTCTAGACTCATTGGTACGACACCGGGTTTTATGGTAATTAGTAAATGTTGGGTTTGAGACAAAAACTGCATATTTTAAATAATGTGCCGTTTTTGAACGGATACGATAGTTTCACAAGTTAACGAAAGTGGTAGTCAACCACATACTTTTATGAGCATAAATGCTACCAGAAACGAGCTGTGGTTGGCGATTGCGGGGGGATATGGAAAAAAATAAAAATAAGCTCATGGTCGGCTTCACGAGGGATTTTTAGAATTATTCTGGAACCAGACTTCAAGCTGAGAACAAGTAATTGTACCTGCGCCAAGCTGTAGAATACTGAAAATGGAAGAAATATTGTAGTTGAAGAATGAAGAATAAAGTTAACGCACTTGTCATACTTATTGGTGTATAATTTCGCTCAAGTCTTCGGTCTCCTCACATAAAAAAGTTACTCGGTCTCAATAATAAAATTATTCTCTGACTTAAACCCACGACCTCGCAGTTGTAAGGTAGGTGTCAATACCACAAGTCCACTACGGCTTTTTTCTTAAGCTTTGACCTACACAGTACGGCTCAAACAGTAATATTTCCTCTCCACAACAATAAATCCGGACCAGTCCATATACCTACCGATCAGCTGTCTGTAGCGCACCGCGCACAATCGAGGCTTGTTTGCTCAACGATTTGTGTACGAATTTTTGCTAGACAATCGTTCTGTGGAAATATTTATTCGGTTGAAACAGATTTTCTATACGCTGTACTCGTACTTTTCAAATTGGTACATGCTTTATCATTATTCCATATGTTTCTATGAAATGGAAGATTATCTATGGATGTTACGCAGCATAATTATGAGCAGTCTAATGAACAAAATCATATAAAGAAGTAATATTTTTGTTGTCTTCTTTTTAGGTAGAGGTAAATTACATATGTTGGTGTTATGGGAACCCACTTTGTAGAGCAGGTTTCAATACATGATCACGTATTAAAATCTTTAATTTATTTTTTTGGCGTGAGCGTCAGGAAGCAAACTAGCTTAATTGGAAAAGCATCGCAATGGTGACCCGGAGATGCAGGTTCAAGTCCTGCGTTTGCGTCAAACTTTTGAAATGTTTATCACAAAAATAAATCCTTGAAACCATAAGTTCTTAAATAACAAGTCAATTCGATAGCAAATACTAGTTAGTAATTTGTATATTTTTAATTCTCGAATGTTGTGTCTTTGTTACTTGAATAAATGATTACTTAATTTACTAATTTTATTTATTACTCAGATCAGTTTACTAGAACTAAGCTTTTATGATTCAAGCAGAACCAGCGAAAATTATCATAAGACAACAACCCGAGCATTAATCAGAGCTCAGAACCTAACAGATGACCTCCACCGGGAGGAGGGATTGACGCACTCACTCGAATCACTCGTCACGCTCGCTTCACGTAGATTAATTAAAACTTGCGCCGACTTGTCCCGCTATTCCCACGATATACATTATTTTTAACACTCTACCATTCGAATACCCACCCTATCCTATCCAAATACAGTCCTTTGTAAAAGCACGCGTAACTTTGCTCGTAATTTATATTCGCGAATTCGGAACCTTGGATTTTAAGACTTAGTACGTCGTGTTAGAGTGGTCGTTGAGTGTAAGTGCAAGTGTGTATTGGTAGTCGGTTTTGCACGGTGAAGGTGCACAATGGGAGCGTATCCTGTGTTTATTAAACTACAGCTGTCGCGGACAAAAGAGCGCAGCGGAATAATGTACATTTATAATTCTACGCTGAATGAACTAAAATATGGTTCTGTTGCTGCTAACTAGCTTGTACTTTTTAGGGGTGTTTTGTAAGCTTGGTAATGGAGGAAACTCTTTTAGAGGGTTGGTTCTGTTTAAACGTTTGGTAGTCATGAATATCGAATGTACGATTTTAGGAGACTGTACAGAAAAGCAACTTAGACAGAGACGGGATAAGTGAGACATCAGCGGTATCGTATCGTATTGGCTTTATCTAATCTTCTTATTTGAAGGTAGGTGCCAGCGAGCGTGCAGTGACGTATAACATATATCTGTTATTGAATAAAAATCTGAATCTGAATCTGAACTTCCTTACTGGGGCTGGACGCTACACCAGTACGGGTAGCACGACAAAGGGAGAAAACCATTTTATCCACGTGTAATGTCAGTTCTCATTGTCAATCCATACTTTATTTCCTCTTCGAGGGGATATAATGGTGGAAAGACTATTTGTCCCTTTGCCATGCTACCCGAGCAGGGTAATGTAAAGGAAGGGCGCGAGTACCCAATCCCGACCGTGAGGTCGGGCGGCATCACTCAGCGCATTCAACCTCGCCATTCTGGCAAACTAATCGTCAGCCGTCATTGCTTATTTGGTTCTAGGATTTGGAGTCTTCACTTTGCTGGCCTCGGCACAAGCGCGCGGCGACGCGAGCCAGGCATCACGTCTCAAACTGCCTTTTATGTAGACGAACGTCGAGCGCTATGTCGACGACGATGATCGAGCGGCGTCAAGCTCACGCATAGGGCGGAGTGACGCCTACTCAAGTTGGTGACAACAGCGAACAGCCACAGCCTACCATAGCGGGAGACGGCATTACTTTACAGGAAGTATTGATTTGTATGAGATCGATTCCAACATAACTGCATCAACTACGCGACAGTAAATTCTAGTCATTTACCTACTTACTAACGCGATCGAATAAGTAAATCACTCGTGCTATGCCCTAAAAGTTATTACGCAATAAGAATTCACTTGCAGCCAACGTGCATTGTAAATCATGACGTCATATCGCGATGTCTCGCGTCACGTCCGGCGTTTCATGGCGTGGCATGAAACAGGACACGATTTCTGATACTCTGATGCAGCAAAATGAATTGTCTTCTTCTGAATGAATGAATCTTTCTCTCGGTCAAATAATAGCCCGGGAAAGTGAGCGCAAATAATACATGTACCTACTTGCCAAGAGCTGAATTTTTGGTCTTATGTTATTATGGTGGTGTACCCATCTACAAGGTACTTTTTGGTGTATCCGGAGTTAGTCAGCTGGGTTCTTTAGTGTTTAGTGTGTTATAAGTTACAATAATTACATTAACAAACCTCTCATCTTTCTAAGCAAGCTTTTAGTGTGGCACTTTTAATAGCTACTTATACTTCGATGTTGCAATGGTCCTGCTTATAAAAGGGTGACAAAAATAAAAACTTTAGGGTCGAGTAGTGGGCCTTGGTGTTAGAGTTTTCAGAGTCCTCTAAAGGCCTCATTGGTAGCTAAACGGATAAAAAATTAAGTCTATTTAACGTAATATTTAAGCCACGGCAGTATTCAATTTATAAATGCCACGGACGGTCACCCACCCGAAAATTTACTTTTAACTGAAATTCCGCGTTAGGTTTCTACTGGTTTTTAGTTGGAAATTCTTTCAGTTTTCAGTGTTGCTAAAATTTTACACACAAACACATATATACATATTCAGACACACACACACACACGTCAAACTTATAACAACCCGTCGGGGTTTGAAAATATAGCCGTAGCGTGGTAAAACGGTCTAATTGACTTCGAATCTGTAGGCCTATTTTAGCAATACACTTAATAGGCTACAACATTACAGCATATTTAATATTAAGTAAACATTCCACTGCCAAGACCACGTCATGACTACCAAAAGTTTAAACAGAAACAGCTCTCTGTTATTTTTCGCAAAAAATGTAATGACCGACTTCAACCGTGTACAGAATTTGCGAATATTTCGCACGGACATAGCATTTTTACATTTTTGTTGATTTATCAAAAATGGCTCAGACGATTTTGATAAAATTTGAATTCGTATCAATTTTGAAGTATACTATTTCTAATAAAAAATAAATATCAAAATCGGACTATTATGTAAAAAGTTATACGTGGTAATAAATTTAAAAAAAATACACGTCGAATTGAGTACCTCATCTGTTTCGTGTGTCAAAAGATTTTTCTCTGTTACCAAGTTCACAAAAGACACCTAAAAAGTACAAGTTAGTTAGCAGCGAAATAATTTTATTTTAGTTAATTCAGCGTAGAATCCAATGTACATTATTTAAATGATAATGATCATGACAATAGAAGCATCAAATGCACACTCAAACAGTCAACGCAAACAATTTCAAACAACAAGGAGCTGTTATCACAACACAACAAGTTGTCACAACAAGCAACAACTTGTTAGAAACAACTCGGCAAGTACAATAAGTTACCGACTTTCAGGTGCTTCAGGTAGAGCAAACCTCGGCCAGTTACAGCGATTTCACTATCTCTACTCTACTCTACCAAACTAACTTTATACTCACAGGAAGGAAGAGCTGACAAAAAGTCCTGTAAGTAAATAGTGTAGCAATTGTTAATATTAAGAGTGCGCCTAATGCCATGAAAAAAACAGATTTCACCCGCGCTTCTTGCATCGCCCGCTATCATCTCTGCTGCTTTGTTTAGAGTTGAAAATCGCATGACACAGTTCACGATGATTTTGGCTTCGAGCGCCAGCTTACATATTTAGGTGACATTTTATTTATTTATTCAAAATTTAAGCATTATATTAAAAAAACTCTCCTACTAGGCTACTAGAACATTAGTCTGGCTACGTAAATTGTTCAAAATAATGTGGTGTTGTCGCTGATAATTTCGAGCATTTGAAAAATTAAGTTTTTTTTTTATGTTGCGAAGTTTTAATTTTTTTCTAAGGTAACCATATTATTTTCCAAAATTCTATGCGATTACTCTGCTAATTTAGGTTATTTCCTTTCCTATTGTAATTTTTTAATATGGATAATTATTTATGTTCGTTATCTTTCAACCACTTCTTTAAAAAGTCAATTTTGGCATAAGGCGCTGCCCAAAGACAAAAATCCGTAAAACGTCATGTTTTTCGTCGCACAGTTAGGCGTTACTGATACAAACTTGGAAAAAATACAGAGCACACAATAATAGTTTACAAGAGAAATTTTAACAATAATATTGTAAAAAAAATATCTGGTATCTTGAAAAAAATTCGCAAAAAAAAAGCTTTAGAAAAAATCTTTTGTTTCGCATTTCTCAATATTTAGTATTATTGTATACAAATTTTTAAAAAAATTTAGTAAACTAAAGACATATCTATATATTTTAATGCAAACACGGCTTCATTTCTTTTTAAACGAACTAAAACTGCAAAAAAAAATATCGAACTCTCATCTCTCATCTCGAGTTTCGTCTCAAAACAAACGACACGCGATTTGATTCTGTATTTGTATACTCCAAGACATCATTGTAAAATACCTAAAAGTTTACTGTTGGAGCGTCTTAACTTATACTTATTAGGCATCATTATTTTCAGCTGTAGGACGTCCAATGCTGCACATCCCGCGCGTTAAAACCAAGAGTTTTGAGTCCACATGCCTCATACGAACTGCCAGAATGTAGAATGTAGAACGCTTTGTCTGAGCCTGTCTTCCTGCTAAAGTACAATGTAGGTGTCGTCAAATCTCGAGTAAATAGGCATCTTCTAGGAAAGCATGTTACATTCTAGACCGCATATCTGCTTAAAATCAAGAAGTGTGTAGTCAAAGGCAAACCTATTTGGAAAAATATAAAAAAACAGGCCTTCCCTATGCCCTGCCCACTGTCATTTCAAAATGATAATCTGCTGGGCTATATCGGTAAGTTATTAGTTATTTTAAAATATTTTTCTTATAATATTACTAATACTGTTACGAGATGGGTTCTTGGATAGTCAGTTAAAACGCCGATTATTCACTCTGCACTTTATGGCACAAAATCACATTACACACGACACAACTGTTCGTACAAACACTTCATACTGGCACTGATATTCACACAAACAGGTCACTTCACAATTACTGGTACCGCACTTGAACACGAGATGTTTTCGTTTCGACGGTAAACGAAAAACTGGTGCCCAAGGGTCGGCCGGCGTATTTATATCCGCTATTACCTACAGTCTTGAACCTACGAGATAATTCGTGACATTACTCGATCTAATAAGCGCTATTGTGTTAACAAGTTAACAACTTAAAAGTTCGAGACTTTCCTATTGTTCTCAAATACGTAAACGTCCAAAAAAACTAAAAAATAGACGGCAGACAAAGTCTGATCGCGGGATCAGAGTCGAGTCATAAAACCATAAATCTCGCACTTAGGTGTAAACAACTAGCCGTCAATACTGCGCGGCCTACTGCGTCACAATACTAACTAATCCAACTCAACTCGGTTGAAACGTCATTTATCTCACGTTCTCAATGCGGGATTAATTCTGTATTACTCGTATAAAAATAAAATGTAACAATTTTAAACTGCTTTCTAACAAGATTATTCGTTTTATCACAATCATTTATTTGAAACAACAGTACATTTTATTGACACCACAAAATGAACAAAGTAACAGAAGAAACAAAGTCGGAAGGGAGGCACGAAATGCTGTATTATTGCTAACATAGATCTAAAATCAAGGTACATGACGAATTATACAAGTCGGCGGATGTGAAGTTAGTTACATGCTGCATAATATACATTACGAAATAAATTTATACATTATGGTCACAAAATAAATTTATTCTTATTCTTAATATTAATCCTGACTGCAGCTCTCATAAAACTGCGCGTTGATTGGATATTTGCGCAGCTTGTAGCTAACTTCACATCCGCCGACGTATATGATTCGGACTATACGGTACATAATATAATAAATAAAAGAAATATGTTGCCAAATAGTAATTTAGTATAACGGGACTTAGGGTCCAACATCATCATCGTCATTAGCTTAATGCGCATACGCGCGTGGGTTATTTTGTGGGCGAGGACATATAACTGCTTGTAACACTATGTCACGGCCTGTTTTAGTCTCAAATCACTTTCCTGTTCAAAGTCCTTAGTAATAACACTATCACATTATAACAATCCGAAACTGTAATTTAATGCGTAAGCGATCCGCCGAGCACGAGATGCCCTTTTCGGGACCCGCTCCACTGTACGTGGATACAAGTCCGCCCGTGGTTCTCGTAACAGTGCTGGCTGGGCGTTCCGCTAGAGTGGTTCATCACTCTCAATGCACTAGATGGCGCTATAGTCAATACCCCGATAAGTATAATGTTTTACTAAAGTTTATGTGTGAATATGACACATTTGAATTAAAAGACAATGTCATAATTACAAAGCAAATACGAAAGTCTTACATTGGAGTTTTGGCGGGAACGCGGAAAAATCATGTCGCCTCATTATATTATTTTGTTAAACTTGTGTTTTTATCAGTGATAATTAGTGAAAAATTGTGGTATTTCGTTGATTATGAGCTGATTTATGTGCATGAGTGTAGGCAAGTGATTTAATGTGACGTATCATGTTGTTCCGTGTTGTTACCAAAACTCCATAGACGCATCTAGTAAAGTCTCCACTGCTTTACTGAGGTATGACTTGGACTGTTTGGACTTGACCGCGACTTTATTGGACTATGACGAGACTTCGACAGTGACTATTTTGATAAAATATTATCAAAAATTAATAAAAATATTATCAAAAATTATCTTAATACTAGACACTGGCAAATGCACAATAATGCGACGCCAAAACTAAGAAGAAGAAGAAGTCTTACATTATTTTGAGTTACGTTGTTGCCCAATATCTGATTAAAGATTAATTTTAGTTGAAAATGGAAAGCTTATTCGTTTGTTATCTCGATAAAAGCTGATAGCAAACGTCTATGCTACAAATGACGCTAAAACAAGCAACTTTTCAAAAACTAAAATGGTATCTTCTAATCATAGGCTGCATATCTGCTTAAGCTGGAAACATACTATCGGACGCGGCTTACGGACGCGACTGACAGCCGCGACTGATAGGTATCTAGACTATGAAAGTACACTGAGCCGTGCACACTATCGGACATAAGTCGCGGACGCCACCTTCGGACGATCTTGAGCGTTCGGACGTCCGAGAGCGATCTGGCGCGCCGGATGTTTTAAGACACACTGCTAAGTCGCGGCTGTCAGTTGCGTCCGTCAGCCGCGTCCGATAGTATGTTTCCGGCTTTAACATCAGGTAGGATGTTGTCAAAGCAAATTTAAAAAAAACCTTACCAATGAAATCACTCTGTTATTTTCGAATTAACAATGTGACTTCAAATCAAATCTAGATTTGCTACATCTTTTAACATTCAAATGCACTTAGAAGACCACATATTAGTTTATTGTAAAATGTTGAATACGGAAAAAAACATCGTATGTAAACTTTTTTAGTATAAATTACATGGATACTTTAGTCTCAATCTTCTTGACCCAATCCCACTGGGTGGGGTCAGCACAACACGTTTCCTTTTGCCACAGTTTATCTTTAAATAATCAACAGATATACTAAAAATATCGTTAAAAAATGAATACTTTCAAAAATATTACTGATCATAAAATTTGAACTCCATGATATTATACTGAGACATTAAAGCCATCAACTCCTTTCTCTCGCATAAAATAATGTATAGTCAACAATTCGACTTATTCCTCCAAAATTCTGAAATAAAATTTGAAACCACAATACAATCATATCGCATTATTTCTGAGGAGAAACTTCCCCAAATTACCATAGCACAAAAGGCAATGAAAAAGTGCCCATAAATACCGGGAAATAAAATATTAACGTTCGGTCGGCGGCCGGCAATATGGCGGAGCATCTTCATTATGCAGAGAATTTGCTGAATAAGAACATGTGAAAATTTAGTGCGCAGTTCCTCAAATAGAAATTAGTGTGGTTTTAACACGTTTTATCCTTATACTTACCTAACTAATATATGATCTATATATCAAATAACATAATCCATGTTGTTTTTAAACTATCGCGATGTGAACACATTATTATTATATACTACGGGACTAATCGCGCACTAAAATTACGAGATAAATAAATACCTCATCATCCTGACGTTTCGGCCGAGTTGCATTGACCGTGGTCACGGGTAGACAATGATGACAATGGATGATGAGGTGTTTATTTATCTCGTAATTTTAGTGCGCGATTAGTCCCGTAGTATATAATAATAATAACATAATCCATCCATCAGCCATAGGACGCTCACTGCTGGACATAGGCCTCCCCTATGGATATCCATAAGACCGGTTAGAAGCGCCTCGCATCCAGAGCTATCCTGGTCTAAATGAGGTCATCCGTCCACCTTGTGGATGGACGTCCTACGCTGCGCTTGCCGGTTCGTGGTAACTTTGTTTCTTCAACGGATTTCACCTATGTCGGTAACTTTGGTTCTTCTACGGATCTCCTCATTTTACGACAGAGATCTTCATTTTAACTCGGTGATTTTGCTTGCGTCTATCCAGATGATGGTTTTCGTCTACATCGCATTTTTCAACGAATCTCGACGAAACTCGGAACAAAATTTTTTATTCATTTTTAGATTTTTTTTATTCGGTGGGTGTTTTCTTCAAAACGAGGGAAACGGTCGCGTTATTTATCAGCCGATTTCGTTAACATTTAGCAAAATCATTTACTATATATAGTGTTAAGAAGATTTGCGGGTACGAGTATGAACCAAACCGGTCTAGAGCGAGTCGAGATATACGAGTACCTTGGCCTATGACATAGTGAAGTATAACTAGACAGGGTGCTAAATAATAATAATGACAAAAGTAAAAGAAGGCGAGATGTGCAAGTATAAAGAGTAAAGAGGATGAACACTTATAATGTAGTTATTTATTCATTATTACTTTAAATATTGTATTTTTTTTACTTTTTTTATCTTTATAAACTACCTACACTACCACTACATAGAAAGCAATTGGATCATCCACAGACCCTTGAAGGTCTAAAGATAATCCAAGTGCTCAAGCCCACTGCCAGTTGGCAGCGTGCCCAGCATGCTGGCAGCATTGCCACGCTGAATGGCAATGCTTATACGTTGAGCCAAATAAACACCAGCATTTTTGTCACGCGTCGCGTCTACCAGACGCTCAGAAAGACTTTTGAAAACGAGAATATCATTATTAATTATTATTTAAATAATTTTGTGTATTTAATAATAATAATATTATTGCATTATTACATTTGTGAATTTGAAGTTATTATACTAAACAGTTCTCTTGTCAAAACTGTAGTTTTATAATTAAACAGTCAAGTCATGATTCATTTTTGACCGACAAAACGGAGGAGGTACTCAATTCGACGCGTATATTTTTATTTTTATGTAACCACGCATAAATTTTTACGTAGTGATTCGATTTCGATAATTCTTCTTTTTTGGAAAGAATTTACTTTGAAATTAGTCCTATTTAAATTTTAATGAAATCGGCTGAGCCATTTTTGATAAATCAACAATAATGTGAAAAATGCTGACTTCGATCCGTGCGAACTATTCGCGAATTCTGTACACGGTTGAAGTCGGTCATGCGTCTTTTTGCATTTTTTTTTTATAAAATATCAAATTACATTTGTCGTTATAGAACTACTAGTAATAACGTATTCACTGACTGCTGCTAAGACCGTTGGATCAATACCGGTACGAATGCTTATTTAATTCATTAGCTTAATGTGTAGATCAGCTACTACACGTGTTACATCCACTAATTTGTATGTAAGCCACATAATTAACGGGTCTACAATCTACATTCCACACTGTAATAACAATTATAGGATCGGGTTTTCATCCATCCATCCATCAGCCAAAGGACGTCCACTGCTGGACATGGGCCTCCCCTATGGATCTCCAATAAGACTGGTTGGAAGCGGCTTGCATCCAGCGCGATCTTGCGGTCTTAACGAGGTCATCCGTCTACCTTGTGGGTGGACGTCCTACGCTGCGCTTGCCGGTACGGGGTCTCCACTCGAGAACTTTTCGACTCCACCGGTCATCAGTTCTCCGCGCTATGTGCCCTGCCCATTGCCATTTCAACTTGCTAACCCGTTGGGCTATGTCGGTAACTTTGGTTCTTCTACGGATCTCCTCATTCCTAATTCGATCCCGCAGACTCCGAGCATAGCCCTCTCCATAACTGGTTGGGCTACTTGGATCGGGTTTTATCGGTTACTAAACTACAGGCGGCATTAAACCAAAATAAAGTTAGTTTAAAAAGAGAAGCGTCGTAGGTGAGGTCGCCCGTGTGCCATTTTACTAATTTTGTTACGTTGACAATACTGCTCCCTCTGTCATTGCTATACCTTGTTAAATATAGCTTGATACGCGAGACATTGACATTGACATACACGTAATAACTCACGCACATCAAGTACCTACCTTATTTTTTATAGTCAAAATGTTCGATACACAATATAACTGTACTTCATGGTCGAGATGCACGAGCATGTACCAGCCTTTTTAATAGTCCACTGCAGGACGTAGGCCTACCCACGAAAGGTGATTGGGCCATATCAACCACGCTGGCCCAGTGAGGGTTGGTGGATTCACATACGCCATCGAATTTCTTTACGGACGTATGCAGGTTGCCTCACGATGTTTTCCTTCACCGAAAAGCCAGTGGTGTGAAATTCCGTACATAAATTCCAAAGAACTCATTGGTACGGGACCGGGGATTTGAACCCACGACCTCACGATTGTAAGGCGGGTGTCACTACCTCTTGACCACCATGGCTTACGAACATGAAGTACAACATTGTGAACCGAACATTTTGCAACATTTTGACTATACAAAATATGGTACTTGATGTGAGTGAGTCATTACGCGTATGTAAATGTCAATGTCTCGCGTATCAAAATATATTTTACAAGGTATAGTACAACTAAAAGTGTTTGATACTTGGTAGACAGCAATTCCGCATTCATCAGTAGACTCGCATGTACCAAGCAGTCGATACCTTGGATGCTGATTAAATCTTGTTGTGAGTTCACCGTAACGCCACGATGGTTGTCTTTTTGCACAAACTCTATCTTACCACTTTGCTACTTCTATGTATAAAAACCGGACAAGTGCGAGTCAGGGTCGTACACCGAGGGTTCTGTACAAATCCAGAAAATTTCACAAAATTGGGAAGTAAGTTGTTAAAATCTCTATACTATAACCATCGACAAAAAAGTTTTTTTTTTCACTTTTCTCGTCATACGTCGAAAATTACACATTGTTAAAATAATTAAAAACCTGTTTTAGTATGTGCAAATGAAGTTCGTTTATATGATACCTTACATGATACGATTTACTCACTTTGAATTTTGGACCCATAATTTGTGAATTTTGAGACCCTATTTTTTGTGATTTAAATAAAAATGTACAGTTTTTAGATTTATTCCTATATGTGTACTCTGAGACAATGCTTTTCGCTTAATTTCATAGTTCTACGTCAACGGGAAGTACCCTGTAGGTTTTGATTTTTGTGAGCGTTGAAACATGCATTTTTTATGACATAAACGGCTCTAACTTTTTTATACGGTAACTGAGAAGCTTTTTACAGTTTAAATTTCAACTCGATATCTTTACGCGTTCTCGAGATAAAGAGTCTTGACATACACACAGACGGACAACAAAGTGACCTATGAGGGTTCCGTTTTTTCTATTTGAGGTACGGAACCCCAAAGAGCATAAATTGAACTTTTTGAAAGCTCTTGCCACAGATATCATTGAAATTTAAGGTGAGAATAGTATCTTAATTTAATGCAATAATGGATGCATTATTACACGTAAAACTTAAAACACACTGGGAAGCTAAAAATTAAGGCCTATTCGCGCGTGTCTGTGTATCTTCAGGCCGTGTGTCCACCGCCGCCGTCATCGGACCATCACCGAGAACGAGATGACGGCGCCGAAGTAGCGGTACATACATTTTCTATAGCCGCGTGTCCACCGCACGTCCGTCACCCGAGCGCCGTCATCCCGGCCGCGGGCCGCCGAGATTTCGAGTAGATCGGCGTAACCGCTATAACGGGCCCGAGATTTTGGTGGGCCGATGTGCCGGCAATACAAAACATGTTTAAACTTAGCTCGTTTATTATTTTTTTGTCTATCATCAATTATTTATCATTACATAACAAAATAGCCAAGATAATTAAATACTATATTACGAATACGATATTTATTCATTAATAAAAGTTATAGAAGTAGTATTTGTCGTCGGTTTAACCTAGCCATCGCTTTATTTCTTCGGAAACGCGACCACCACGCGACAGCTGGAACAAACTAAACCAGCAAGGTCGGTCGGTCGCGGTGGATAAACGATCGCCCTCACGTCATATTAACGTCGGCCAGAAATAACCTCGTTCTCGGTGACGCTCCGGCGACGGCGGTGGTGGACAAACGCCCTCAGTACATCTAAACTACGGATACGGAATAACTCATAATAGGGTTTAAACTCTTATAGTTTTTTTAGGATTGTTTACAAGACATCCTAACAAAATTAGATCTTTAGAAAGCAAGCTAGCATTCAGCGCGTTTTTTTTAGACTTGATCAGATCATTTATTTTGTCCAACATGTACATTTGTACGATAACGTTCTACGCTTCGCTTACCGTTCGATATCTGAAACATTAGCAAAAATATTTTTTGGAAATTTGTTTGGAAATACCAACCTATACAAGGTTATCTAGATCTGATGTACTAAACCTAAAAGAGGTGATTCAGGCCATCATTATGAACAATTTTCACTATGAAGCCAACCCGGAATATGAGAAAAAAACAGCTGTTTCGTACATTTTGTCGATCGAGATTTCGAGATACGAGAAGCAGTTTTGTTGATTTTTCCTCAAACTATGAGTTGGCCCATAGTAAACGTTGTTCATAACAATGGTCTTAATCTTCCTCTTCTGGCTTAGTGCAGAGTAAGCAGATAATCCTGTATTATGAAACATTGATTCTGGTAAACTAGATCAACTTTTTATTTCTATTATGAAATTTGTTCATATAATAATAACGTCCACTATTATATCATTTCGGTTTCCTTACACAGTTTCGTGGAACCGTAATCGTAACAATAATCTACCAAAAGTTAGCTCATTACACACATTACATTACCAATATACGCGTAACAACTCTTTGAAAGTTTGTAGCTCTAAGATTCATACAATCAAGTTATATCTTATCTTGTCTTATGGATGTTTACTTTTTACTTTTGTTTCTAACCATATTTGTAAGAAATTGCGGCTTCAATCTTCGACCTTATTAGACCTATAGTATATGTAGAAACTCTGTAGCGCTTATAGTGTAGTTTGATTAGGTGTTCGTTAGCGATCATCGAAGTTTAACAAAGTTAAAGTTTATTTTTAGTATATAGGTAGGATGTATTTATAAAGGTGTCTGTCTGCTTACTATCGGATACACTTCGGTGAGTGCGCCCAGGAGTTGCACGATCTGGTCCCACCTGCCCCTTTCTTCTATCGTACGGCTAAACAGACGCGACCAAAGCGCCACCCTTTTATGGTGGACATCCCACGCGTTAGAACAAAGCGTTTTGAGTCCACATTCCTCATACGAACTGCCAGAATGTGGAACGCTTTGCCTAAGTCTGTCTTTCCGTTAAAGTACAATGTAGGTGTCTTCAAATCTCGAGTAATAGGTATCTTCTAGGTAAGCGTGCTACATCCTAGACCGCATATCTGCTTTACATCAGGCAGTGTGTAGTCAAACGCAAACCTATTTGAAATAAAAAAAAAAAAAGGTAAGGTAGTTAGAAATGTTTTTTAAGTTATAAATATAAATATTCTAAGTCAGTTTATTATTTTTCGCAAAAAATTGCATTACTTACTTCAACCGTGTACAGAATTTGCGAATAATTCGCACGGATTAATGTAGTATTTTTCACATTATTATTGATTTATCAAAAATGATTTCGATAAAATTTAAATGAGACCAATTTCGGAATATACTCTTTTTAATAAAAAAGAATTATCAAAATCGGACTACTATGAAAAAAGTTATGCGTGGTTATAGATAAAAAATTACACGCATCGAATTGACTACCTCACTCTATTAATCACTTTCAGTGATAAGGCCGCCGGTTGCTTCACATGTTTTAGCATCTATTTTTCCTCTATTTTCTATTTTATGTGTGTGTGAATGTGAATCAATAAAGAGTTTATCTATCTATCTATCTACCTCCTCCGTTTCGTCGGTCAAAAATGAACAACTTTTTCCTATGGGATCAACTCCATAATGCCGAAAAAACGTCGGCTATTCCATAGAAAGTTCATTGACTACCTATCAAGAATGGGTATGGGAGTGTACATTTCTATTTCCTGATTACGTGATAAAAAGAGCGATTTCTGAACCGCGTCATTTCATTAGAGTTGTGATGTGACGGATGCCTGGTAGTAATCGAGTTACTTGATTTGTTGATATTGAGGAGGCTGGCGCCGGAATTACTCAGACATGTCTACATGGTGCGATAAAATACGAAAAATTTAATAGAAAAAACGCGGTTTGAGGACTAAATAACCACGCAAAAAATACAGAGTGTTTCTCTAGACAGCGAGTGTATTCTAGGACCGCGTTTCTCAAACTTTTATGGTGCCTTTTAGGAAAGTGAAATATTTGACAGAACCCAAAAGTAAATAATTTTTTTACTGTTTTCGGAAAAATGTCTCAAAAGATGTCCTACCTATATGATAAGTGATCCTACCTACGTATGAAGTGAGAGATTGTCCAAATTCTTCATTATATAATTATAGTCTTGAAATATTTCTGAGTAGCTAGAAGATTATTTTTGTTTTTATTTTTTCTCATTACTATCAGTACCTACCTATTATTGCGGAGCCCCTACAGAGGCTTTGCGGAAGCCTAAGGCTCCGTGGAACACACTTTGAGAATCATGACGAACAACTTTTACTTAGGGGGTGATCTCGAAATCGCATAACAAAAACAGTGGTTTTATACGTTATGATTTTCGGCGGATGTGAAGTTAGCTACAAAAGGCCTTCCCCATAGGTTTCCAATAAGGCTAGTTGGAAGCGGCCTGCATCCAGCGCGTTCCTGCGAATTTACTAACGAGATGTAAAGTTACTTGTGCCTTTGCCCTTTTCAGGATAAACTCTATTTACATTCAGCATTTCTACAGAAAGGAACTTCAGCAAAATCAATTAAGTAAATCTCGTTCACTGAAATACGTATCCACTTTCATGTTTACGCGTGAAGGCGTATAAAAAGGGTCCGTGTCCTAAACAGGGTGTTTTTGTCGACCGCGGCGCAGCTGTGGCGGTGATTCGCCCGCCCCGCACAAAAACCCCATAAGCCATATTTGAAGTATTTGACATATATCGGAACAGTGTGGCCATTTATTTTATGGGTCCAATGTTATGGCCTTTTTTATAAGGAGAGACATTAAATTGATAGCGTGCGTTCTGAATTTTTTGTGGCAAGTTTTTATTTTTCATTTTTAAGCAATGTTATTTACCTACTTCTAGTAAGCATTTTTAGCTTAAGTGCTTGTGTTTAGTTCACAGCTCAAGATAGGTTTTCCCAATACCCATGAGGGTCCATCGCGTTCACTAATATACGTATATATTTTACGTTTACGTGTAAAGGCGTATAAAAAGGGTTTGTGTCCTAAACAGGGTGTTTTTGTCGACCGCACCGCACAAAAACCCCATAAGCCATATTTGACATTATATCGGAACAGTGTGACTATTTATTTTATGGATTCAATGTTATGGTCTTTTTATAAGGACAAAGCTTTTAAAAACGATGGCGCCCGGTCTTAGCTTAATCTATAAGCTACGGCTTAGTCTAGTTCTAGCATTTATAATTAAACATTAAAATTAATTTTGTAACTTTCCACTAAAAAAAAATAATTTTGAAAGAAACTGCTAGAATTTTGCTGTTTTTGACCGACGAACCACCGGAGGAGGTATTCAATTCGACGCGTATATATATATATTTTTTTTTATTTATGACCACGCATAACTTTTTTCGTAGTAGTCCGATTTCAATAATTCTTTTTTCATTGGAAAGAATATACTATGAAATTGGTCCCATTTAAATTATATTGAAATCGGCTGAGCCATTATTGATAAATCAACAATAATGTGAAAATGCTACATCGATCCATACGAAATATTCGCAAATTCTGTACACGGGTGAAGTCGGTCATGCTAATTTTTGCAAAAAATAATCTTGTTTATCTATAAATTCAAACACTGCGCAAGAATTTCAATATTACTATGAACGTTGATTGATATTATATTTAAAGTTCTGTGTTACATTTTTTGTATCCCTCTCAATCTCAATCTCACACACTCTTAAAATTTTCACGGGTATTGCTTAGACCAAATAAAAAATCAAGACAGAATATTGTGAAAAAAACAAGTGAGGCTGGCAAAACTACGCCTCGCCGTGTACAGACGCGGTTACACACACATACACGTACAAGGAAACTACGCCTTGAATTGTCAGTCGGACTATGGCGGTGCAACACTGACGCACTCAACACATGTATAAAAAACCGGCCTCACTTGACTGTCCACAACGTTCTGTCTTGATTTTTTTATTTGGTCTCAGGGTTATTGAAACATTTTTGGCATGATAACGTCTTAAAGATGACTCAAATTTAAAATTGTATTGCGGTATTTTCATTTGCTATACATGGTTATTCCTAATCAATTTAGCATTCTTATAGGAGCTTATTCTGTATCAAAACTAACAACTTTTGTTCTGCGACTTTTGTCAAAAATCAAAATAAAAAAGATTGTCCCAAAGAAAAATATCGTTCATGCAAAAATGCATGGAACAGCTAATATTTTGACATTAGTCTTAGAACAAATATATTTAGTTTTGATGTATAGAATAAGCCCCTAAAAGGATGCTAATAGATTAGGAATAACCCTGTATAGTCAAACAAGCTGCTCGTCTTGGCTTCGTCCGGTTACGGATGAGCTTTAGCTGTAAACCTTCCAGAAGAAAATAATCTAAAATATAGTGAAAATCGCATTGCAATTTGGTGTCAGTTGTTGCAGCTCGATGGAATGTTTCAGAAATAGCACGGTTAACCAGACGTGAGTTAGATGTTTTACGTGATAGATAGCGCATACCTCATAGATATGATTTAGTATATAAGCTGCTGTTATTCTTTAATAAAGGAGACATTACACAGAGAGAGAGACTCTAGTATCTTATTGTCTTCCTAACGCCACCTGGCAAATTGGTGACCCCGAGTGCAGTATCAGTGGGGGCCCCACTGCCATACCGGCAAAGTGGTGACCCCCTACCCGAACGTCGCGCAATGTAGTGAACACGCAAGAAGATCTGGGGGTTGACGATAAATCCGCTGGATGACGTCAGACCTGCACCCCCACACCACCAACGGCGACCATAAACAACTGGACTGGAACTGGAATTTCGAGAATTTGAAGATATTTTGTGAACAACTCAACTTTGCAAGACAGAGAAACGGAAAATACGCATAATTCAGCAAGGAAGATGTACAAAAAACAGCACAAATCACATGGTTGACGAGAAGCAGTTTGTCACGCAATTTTTGAAGTTATTAGTGAACGCCAAATCCAGGGTTCTGTAGCAGCAATGAAACGCGAATAACCCTTGGTATTTTGTTTACGAGTGAATTGATGAAATTGAATCAGCAGTCGCCAGCAGCCGAATATAGGACCACAAGAACTTGAGATGCCAATGCTGCCGCCGATAATACAGGTTGGATCTGCAAGTATTTTTTCGAAGTTGGCACCACCGGACGAGGACAAATCGAAGGTGGCGGAAAATTGCGTAGTACTGGAGGATTTGCCCAGACACGTTTCCATTGCCAAACGACTGGTCGGTTATATATATATATAATTATATTGAGAATATGTGATATGGGAAATATGGCTGAAGCTGCGAACGCACGAAAATATTTGAAATGTTCAGAGATTACGGAAAAAGTGTGTTGTGACATAATTGTTTTGGTCTTTTGTGAAAATTCAGGATAAAATCAGTGAAAATGGTAATATAGGAACGTGAAATTAGACGAAAATTGTGTACTGCCCATAAGATGTCGAAGTCCAAGTTCATTAAGATTATATAAGTGATAGTATTTTTGTACGAATTGTGTAAAATATTTTTTTGTTTTTTAACTATAGGCATGTAATTTATATCGTTATATTTAGATTGTTTACAAACTGTATTTTAGTAGGTAATTAGATCACTAGTAGGTAGTATGTATTTGCTTAGTTAGAGCTTTGTCACCACAGCTCGATGAAATGTTTCAGAAATAGCACGGTTAACCAGACGTGAGTTAGATGTTTTACGTGATAGATAGCGCATACCTCATAGATATGATTTAGTATATAAGCTGCTGTTATTCTTTAATAAAGGAGACATTACACAGAGAGAGAGACTCTAGTATCTTATTGTCTTCCTAACGCCACCTGGCAAATCAGTATCGACTGTATCTTCAACACAGATTTTATTCTAAATTTTGTAATACAGCGCTTCGCAACAGAGTAGCAAAATATTCGCACTACGCATAAAAAGAATGGGCAAGTAGGCCGTCGGACCGTTGTCTAGTAGGCTTGCAAGCTTATTAGGTAACCAGCGACTGCGACAATATCCCCAAAAATATCTATTTAGTTACTAGCGACCCGTCCCGGCTTCGGACAAGTGTTCCACTACAACATATAAAACAAAATCGCTTACCTGTCTGTCTATCACTATGTATGCTTATATCTTAAAAACTACACAACGGATTTTGATGCGGTTTTTTTAATAGAGTAATTCAAGAGAAAGGTTTATCATATAGAATATGTAATATACACCTGTGAAAGCCGGGCAGGTCGCAAATGCATCAAAATCCGTTGTGTAGTTTTAAAGATTTGCGTACATAGACCTACAGGACACTTATCAAATACAAAACACCAAAAATCATGTCGGCCTGTGTTATTGATGCATTTTTGACGTCTGCAACGTTTTAAAGATGGCTGAAATTTAAATCGCATTGCTGTATTTTCATTTCCTACATAAATAAATTCTGAGAGATGACACTGCCTTTACGCATAGGCCTTTACGCCGTATAGGCCGGGTGCCTAGCCCTGGTGTCAGAGTTATTAGGCCGCCTGAAGGCTTCTGACATAGCTAAACGGTTAAAACAACCGGGATCTATAATTTAACGTGTCATCCGGGCATCGGTAGCGCTCAATTGGAGAATGCCCCCGCGGTCACCCATCCAAATACTGACCGTGCTGAACGATGCTTAATTTATTAAGCTTAATTTATTTATTAATTAATTTCAGTAGCATGTATGTACAAGTGAGGTACCTTTAACATAACTAAACGGTTGCTTGAAACAATTAGAGCTTACAAATTAACCTGTCATTCTAGATAGCGACCAATAATCACCCAGTCTTTGGATAAATAGGAGCACTCGTAGACTAATCGTGGTTTTCCAGTACAACCCTGTCCAGTAAAATACACATAATGGCATTGCTCTTAAAAGGATGTTTTCTTTTCTTATATAACCTTTTTAGTTAAAAAAAGGGACTAAAAAAGCTTGGCTACACGCGGATAACGATTGACCGACTTCCGAATCGGAGGAGGTAATTTGTTCATTTCTATGTAATTTTTTTGTGTATGTAAATAAATAAATATTTTGGGACATCTTACACTCGGCCTCTGACCCCAAACTAAGCAAAGCTTGTGATATGGCTGCCAGAGACTGATATACTACATACACTTATTTTTAAATTCATACTTATATAGATAGTAACTAAATAACACCCAGACACAGAGCAAACATTTATGTTCATCACATAAATATTTGCCCTGGTGGGGATCGAACCCACGCCTCTTTGATCCAGAAGTAAGGGTCACTAACCACTGAGCCACCGAGGCAGTCAATCAATGTTCATCGATATTTTCGCCAATTCTTAACCGATTTCAAAAAGTTTTTTTTTTATTTCTTAAGGGTAATTATATACTCTCGAGGTGGTCTCATATAAATTTTATCGGAATCGGCTGTCATTTTTGAGAAATCCACCATAATGTACATAGATGTCACATATATTCATGCAAACTATTCGAACAATTTTTTACGAGTAATAATTATGTTTATTCTCTGTCGTAATTTGCTAGCTTTACAGAAACTGTCGTAGCTAGGTACAGTTGGTTCCCTAATAACCCTGCATAGAGTTCGAGCCGCCACGGACGCGGCCTACCCGTGGGATAATGTATGCCGCGAATCGTAACTTCGCTTATTGAATTTATAGGATTGCATTTGAATACGGCCTACGTAAATAAACATCTGGGAGTTGGATTGACGGGCCTTTGCCGAAACTAAACTTTCTTGGGAGAATTCAGATTTTCTAGATCTTTTCTACTCTATAGAACTTTTTTGGTGAAAAGACTCCATCCATGAGTGCTTAGCAACAAAAAAAACAAAGTCCAGATTAGCTTATGACAGTGTTTTGTTTCTGGCTAAGCAAATATGGCGTTTACGTAGTCTACTCACAGATTACAATCTTTTACACATCTCCGTTCTGCTTATTTTTAGTTTTTAGTAAGACTACAATGATTACAAAATTATTCGTGGACCTAAACTATCAATGCTGAGACTACTATTTTTTTGTCCAGTGAAAATCCTTTATGAATACTACCGCGCCTCGAGAGTAGGTATTGGGTGGTTATGTGGGAGTACCGCCTACTGGTCGGTGCGTGTACCCACTAAAAACCCTGGAATGTTCTACCACAGTGCTTGGTGTCGGGGCTACAAGCACGCTTTCGCATTGTTTCCCGACAGCGCCAGCCGCAGTCGGGATCCACCTTGTAGCTTGCGTTCTACTCCGCACCGACGACCATGTGTCGGAACACCAGACACATCTTCATCTTCCACTTTCCGTGAGCAGAACATGAACTGGGCGTCGGACAGCACCCGTATCCGAGCGCCTTGTCTTCGAGCAACGGGTCAATTAAAGTGTCCCCGCGCCTGCCACTTCAGCTGCGAAAAGCTTTTAGGGAAAGCGGGGCGTCGCAATAGCGACACTCCTCTTCCCCTGCAGTCCCACCGCGTCCGCCATCGAATGGTGGCGACCCTGTCGAGGCCGCGAAAGTGGCGGTGCAAGTGGCAACACCAGAAGTCCTCTCCCGCCGCGGCCTCCAATCCTCAGCTGCAGTGCCCCCCATACGACACTCCAGCCCACCTCAGTTGCAGTGCCCCCCTTAAGGCACTCAACCTAACAGCCGACTACACATGGGCTCGATGACCGCGATGAAGCGGCCCCATCCCGGATCCCTCTTAGCTTCACCCTAGTCTCCCTCTAGAGGGAGACTCATATATTAATTAAAGGTTACAGCTACCTGAGCTAACCTCACAAACTTAACCTGAAACTCAATTTAAAAATTAGAATGCTTGCCATAATTTTCTCTTTTTATGAACGAACAATGGAATGAAAAATAAACATAAATAAAAATAACAAACCCACAAAAGAATAATGTTTGTAAGGCACGTGTGTTCAAACACAATAGGCGGCAGGCAGAGAGGGATCAATGTCACGTGAAAACATAATCTCTCTGAAGATACGGCTCAAGGCGAGTCGGGGATATCCGGAACTCTTCAGTTTACTGTGAAAGTACACCTAACATCTACCTTACACGAGGCAACCTAAACAAAACTCGTTTTTGACCGACAAAACGGAGGAGGTACTCGATTCGACGCTTTTTACATAGTAGTCCGATTTGGATATTTTTTTATCTGAAAGATTGGTCATGTTTAAATTTTAAAATTTTATTGAAAATAGCTTAGCCTATTTCCACAAAATTTTAATGTAAATTAAGCAACGTTCCGCACGGTCAGTATTTGGATGGGTGACCGCGGGTGGCATTTTCCAACTGAGCGCTACCGTGGCTCGGATGACACGTTAAATTGTAGGTCCCGGTTGTTTTAACCGTTTAGCCATGTCAGAGGCCTTCAGGCGGCCTAAAAACTCTGACACCAGGGCTAGCCACCCGGCCTATACGAACTTACTACCTTTACAAAATTTTAATCAACAATAATGTGAAAAATGCTTCATTGATCCGTGCGAACTCTTCGCGAATTCTGTACGCGGTTGAAATCAGTCATGCTGTTCTTTGCAATAAATAATTGTTACTAATTATCACCAACCTCACTCGCGGCAACCAAAACGACACGACATGTTTGAATAGACACATTTCTGTCGAGCGTATTTCTAAATTTGTAGTTGGAAAATTGTTGGAAATCCCAATTTAAATATATTACGACCATCTTTCACAACAGGCTTATTGCCTAACTTTGGAACTGCGAGGAAACTCAGGTGTTCAGGTGTTCACTTTGTAGAGAATCAATGAACGTTTTGTAGTTAGGTTTAGGTCTAAAGATATTTATTCTCATTATACATCATCATTATAAGATGTAGGGTTTCGTTTTTAAAATCTCCCGCCAATTATGCTCGCCAATGGCACCGACCTGCGCGCGCACACCTGCGACGCAAGCGCCGCCGCGCTCCGCCGTTATCACCGCGGTGGCAAAAAAAGGAAGCTGTTCGTTCGTTTTCGCATTTGAAAATGGTGTGCATAAAAGTTGTGAAAAATCGTAATAATTAGAAAATGCTAAAAATAATAAGCAAAACTTATGTGAAAGACTTACGTGTAAAGTGTTACGTGTTGTGAACGATCCATGGACATTAAAATTGGTGACCAAATCAACCTACCTCAACGTTTGTCGTCGAGAAGCAGGCCGGCCCACAAGTGGCGCAGGGACAGGTTAGTTTTTTGGGGAATTTATGTACCTACTTACCTACTTATTCAAAGTCTATCGTGACATTTTGATTCTTCAGCCGGATATCCCGGTAACAATTACCAGCATTTACATAAATACACTCATAACATTAGTACACATTGTAGATACAAAGCCTATTTCGATTTTTACAACCACATATTTGACGCCATTTCATGAAACTTTACCACGAAACAATTCAAAGTGTAGCTTATTTTTCATTTTTATAAAGGACTTAGGAATTTATGTGAAGTTATTTACCTACTTACCTATTATTTATTAGTGCATTAGGTGCGTAAATTGCGTAGGTATCTCCATAACCTAGTATGGAGGTACAGAATAAAATATACTTTTATAATTTCATTGCATAGGTACCTACCTACTTTTTTTTAGTCTGGGAGGTATAAAGTGACCTTTCACAATGGCCGAAAAGACTAAAAAGATAGTTCCTAATGATCCCGAAGTCGATGTTAATGTGTTATTACAACCATTTCTGACGTTAAAAGAGATGTGTTTTTTACGCTTACAAAAGTTATACCAATTGTCTAAACAGGTATTTACGATACCGTCGTTAAAACCTGAGTTATGACTAGAATACAAGATTTGACTAATCTGCGTAAAGAATACGATCGATGCGTGAAGGAAGTGAATTCCATTAGCAAACTATATATACCTAACTATGTCCCTACATACAGTGAAATTGACTGAAAGAACTCGGCATACATGAAGATTGTGGTAAAACGAATCGACGAGTGAAGCTACCCGAGCTTCAAATACCTAAGATTGACAGTAAACTCGAAAATTGGATCACTTTCCGCGATACATTTTTAAGTTTGATTCACAGTAATACGTCTCTTAGTAACATTGAAAAATTCTATTACCTTATTTCATCGGTAACTAGTGGCCTTGCTTTAGTTATAGTAAAATCGATACCCGTTACTGCTGATAACTACTCGATTGTTTGGAACGCGTTAGTTAAACGTTTTGACAACCGACGTGCGCTCGCTGCATCGTATGTTGACAAAATGTTTACATGTAAACCATTCAGCCAAGAATCAGCAGCTAGCCTTAATAGCTTTCTACAGATGTTTAAAGAAAATATCACTGCTCTTGAACAGCTTAAAATACCGGATTTATCCTCTTTTCTATTATTTCAAATGACCGTACGTAATCTTGATCCAGTCACACGTCGTGAGTTCGAACAGTCAAAGTCTCCGGGCGAAATACCTACCGTGCAGGAGTTGCTCGAATTTGTCGAAAAGCAGTCACGCGTTCTGGAACTTTCGACGGCTACAAAGCAATACAATAGACCGAATGATATAACAAAATCATTCAAATCTAAGCCTTGGCATCAGCCGCTGTGACCAGCGCGGACAACGCCGTTGTCGAACGTCCGAAATCCAACGCTTGTCCCTGTTGTCAAAAGCCACACGCGGTCTATCGATGTGTGGCCCCGTGTACCATGCGCTAACACCTCAGCTTCGCACTGAAAAAGTCAAACAGCTTCGATTGTGTAGCAATTGTTTACGTGACACTCACACCACCGCTGAGTGCACGTCCAAATATACTTGCACCGTGTGCAACGAAAAGCACCAAAGCAGCTCGCATATGACTCCATCAGCGAGTCGAGACAACGTGGTCACTCTAACGTGTTCTACCGATCAAACAGTTCTACTTGGTACTGCCATTGTTCATGTTCAGGATGTTTGGGGCCATTTCCAACAAGTTCGGGTGTTAATCGATAGTGGCGCCATGTCAAGTTATATAACCCAGGATTGTGCTAAGATATTAGGTTTAGCTCGTCGTAAGTGTAACTTCCGACCTATCGGATTACGCGGAAATCACGTTTAAAATTATGGCTTAATGACGGCTATCCACGGACGCAGTTATTGTTGCGAACATAGCCGGCAATTTACCTACAATATCTTTACCTACGGAGTTATTACAAAACTATCAACACCTGGATCTTGTTGACCCTACGTTTTATCAATGCGGTCCTGTGCATATGTTGATAGCAGGCGATTTATTTCCGTATATCTACTGCGGTGATAAAATAATTTCGGAACGACCAGGAATGCCTGTTGCATTGAAGTCTATATTCGGTTATGTAATCTCTGGCCAAGTCAACTTGGATCAACTTCGTGAAGATGTTAACGCCCCCTTCGGCACGGCCTTTTCCGGGTTTTCAAGCTCTACTGATTTGGATCAAGTGATGAATTCGTTTTGGGAGATCGAAAACATACCTTCAGTCTCAAAACAACAGCTAAAACCTGACGATGAACTCACAGAAGCTATGTTTTATCGCGATCATAGCCGTGATCCAGAAACCGGCCGGTACATTGTTAAGTACCCTCTTCGACCCGAACATGGTCTCGGCGACTCTCAGCAGATGGCGCTACGCAGACTTACTAACTTAGAGACGCGACTTAATCGCGATCCTCTTTTGAAATCAGAATATCAGAAATTTATGTCTGAATACGAAACACTGGGACATATGACTTGTTTAGGAGAAATGCAAGATGTCGATTCAAAATATTTAAGTTTGTTATACATCGCTTCTATGAGAACACTACTAATTATAGATTTTTAAATAACAATACGTTGTCACTGAGAAAACAATATTTTAAACATGTGCAATTGTGCATGACAACATTTAAAATAGGTAGTCACACGCGTTTACCAATGTACTACAAAATTAATAATTTTTTTGTGATTTTAGGGCTGGTTACGTAGTAAAAATTGCCCTTATTAATAATATCCTACTTTGTCTACTAGAAATGCTACAGCTCTGTACTTTACACGACGCAATTTGTCGTAAAAAAATTTCCACAACCATCAATCATCAACTGGCAGTCCAGATCGCTAAGGCGTCGCGTTCGTTTCCAACCAGCTTACATTGTATTCGCAGTTTCGTGTGAGATTGGCCTTAATGTGTTCACAGACAAGCGGAATAATTTAGGCTGATTCAAGCTCACTTAGGGCATTGAGATCCGAAGACGAAACTCAGTTACCAACATAGCTCAGTAGATTAGTAAGTTAAAATGGCACATAGTGTTGCAAAAAA
The DNA here is from genome assembly GCA_949316475.1 of Hypomecis punctinalis. NCBI lineage: Eukaryota > Metazoa > Arthropoda > Insecta > Lepidoptera > Geometridae > Hypomecis > Hypomecis punctinalis. Next base: position 18,394,347 of record OX438810.1, read on the forward strand.
CGATTTCTGATTCTGATTCTGAAGGCACATAGCTCATAGACCGGATGGCCAATGTACTGTATCGGTCTTTTTACTAATCCATTGCAGGACGTAGGCTTACCCACTATGGGTGATTGGACCTTATCCACCACGCTAGCTTTCTTTTGTTTTTCAGCAGCGAACATAAAAATATACAAACGTCAAACCTCAAAAAAGTTTTGTCAAAAAAGTTTTGTTTGAAATAATTAGAAAAAGAGGCGGGGAACATACAAACCTCAAATCTCAAAAAGGTTTTATATCAAATAATTAGAGAAAAGAGGCAGAAGTTTTTTTTTTGTTTTTCTATTTTTAATTAAATGAGGATGGAAACCTTATTCTACAATGCGAAAAAAAAGCGCGGCAATTTATTTCCTTGCGTTAAATGTTGTTTTTAACTAAATTGATAATTTACCACTACCTAGCTTTAAATCTTCTAAATAATTTTCCAAAATTTCATCTGATAGTGAAAGTGATGATTTTGCAATGATGACGCCACCAGAAATAATTAATACAGCCCAAGAAGTCATAAATAACTTACTTCCTTACTTACTTACTTCGTTTTCTCCCTTCGGTGTACAATGTACTATTATTTATTAAACCTCACCAACACTAAACACCAATATGTACATGAAATATTAGAATAAATAAGTGCCAAGTGATACATTAATTATAGGCAAAGACAGTTTACTTTGCACATCTACTTAACATAATTATTTTTTTGCAAAAAATAGCATGACCGACTTCACCCGTGTACAGAATCCATTACAAAGTATAAAACAAAGCCGCTTCCTGCTGTCTGTCTCCATGTATGCTTATATCTTTAAAACTACGCAACGGATTTTGATGCAGTTTTTTTAATAGATACAGTAATTGAAGAGACATGTTTATATGTATTACACCTGTGCGAAGCCGGGGCGCGTCGCTAGATCACAAATATATTATGCACGGATCGATGTAGCATTTTTCACATTATTGTTGGTTTATCAAAAATAGCTCAGCCGATTTTGATAACATTGAAATGGAACTAATTTTGAAGTATATTCTTTCCAATAAATAAAGAATTATAGAAATCGGATTACTATGAAAAAAGTTATGCGTGGTTATACATAAAAAATATATATACGCGTCGAATTGTATGCCTCCTCCGGTGGTTCGTCGGTCAAAAATGGCATACGGGTGACCTCACCCACGACGTTTACTTTTTGCACACTATTAAGACGCTCCAACAGTAAACTTTTAGGTATTTTACAATAATGTCTTGCAGTATACAAATAGAGTCTAAAATCGCGTGTCGTTTGTTTTTAGACGAAATTCGAGATGAGAATTCGATAATATTTCGCAGTTTTAGTTCGTTTAAAAAGAAATGAAGCCGTGTTTGCAATAAAATACATAGATATGTCTTTAGTTTAGTAAATTTGATATTTTATGATTACAAAATATATAGTCGTTATCGATCTAAATATTGAGAAATGCGAAACGAAAGATTTTTTTCTAAAGCTTTTTTTTGTGAATTTTCTTTCAAGATACCAGATATTTTTTTTGCAATATTATTGTAAATGTCTCTCTTGTGAACTATTACTGTGTGCTTTGTATTTTGTCAAGTTTGTATCAGTAACAGTTACGCCCAACTGTGCGACGAAAAACATGTCGTTTTACGGATTTTTGTCTTTGGGCACGCCTTGCAAAATATTATTATTTAAGAATTATCTGCCTGTGTGATCGGCAGAAATAAAGTGACAAGAAATTTACGAGTACTTTTGAAGGGGATCCCGATAATCATAATTTACTCTCACTACGACTCCTTCTATCTCAGAACGAAAAAAGAGAAGGTACACGTTTCTAGTGCGTTCCGATAAGAAGAACCCAAAATGTATCTTACATAGAACACATTCTATGAATCTATTTTATATGAATGCTTATAATAAAATTGAAGTATTTTGTGAGCCAATTTCATTGGACTGGAACATTGCCCGTTATCGTCTATCTTTTTTTAGGATTCCGTATCCAAAAACGGGAACCTATTACTAAGACTCCGCTGTCTACGTCTGTGTGTTTGTATCTCATGAACTGTAATAGCTAGAGCAGCGCTTCTCAAACTTTTTTGGTGATGGAACCCTTTTGAAAGGTGAAGTATTTGAAGGAGCCCTAAAATAAACAAAAAAATTGTTTTTGTACTTTGTTCTTCGGAAAAAAAACGTTTCAAAAAAAAAAGAAAGAGGCGATATTATTTATTAAGTACCTACTTGTATCATCTTGAAACGTATCTGAGTCGCTAGAAGATTATATATCTTTTTAATTTTTCTCATTAATACCAGTGTTCTCGTGGAGCCCCTACAGAAGCTCTGCCCTAGGAACTAGGCCTAGGCCCTAGGAACCCTAGGGCTCCGCGGAGCACACTTTGAGAATGGCTGAGCTAGAGAATTGAAATTTTCATAAATTATGTATTTCAATTGCCGCTATAACAACATTTACTAAAAACATAATCAAATAAACATTTAAAGGGTTCTCCCCTTCATACAACGTGATTTTTTTGCCGAGCAGCTCCCATATGGTACGGAACCCTTCATGCGCGAGTCCTACTCATATTTGGCGGATTTTTTTAATATTATGCGAAAGCTTGTATCAAACTTGTGAATGTGTGAATGAGATAGCTACAGCATCGCTACAAGGCCGATAAATAAGTAGAGGCGCCCGTGGCTAAATGTAACTATTTACGAGCAACCATCCGCCCGTAACTTACCGCGAACATATCTACAAACTCCATCGTTATTTACGGCTGTTCTTGGTTTCCGAAACAAACAAGTTTGTTGTTTTTTACACTAAATGGACGTCTCTTCGAAACGACAGTCCTCTTTAATTAAATAATGAGACGTGGCCCTGGATGTACAGTAAAATGGATTGGATGTAAAGTTACTTGAATAAGTAACCTAATCTCCGCCTTGAAGACTGAAATGGAAGACATTTGGTCATAGAAGAATGAAAAAATGGAATTGCTGTATGCTTGAAAATCTGAAGCTATGTTTATTTGTAAAATGATCAATGCCATTGTCCCGCCCACAGCGCGTTGTTTTACAAAGTACTTACAAAAGAAGCTTTAAATACTGAAATCACACAACATTATGGACAAGTTTTACAAACACCCCAATCATGGAAAAGCAAATAAATTCAGAGTTTCAAAATGTGTATTTCCTTTAACATAATGTATGAAACAGGCTATTTTAATGATACATATTTAAGGGTGATCTTACAGTAAAACGATGAAAAGTTGAAATGTTAGGTTTGATGAATTTCCGTTTTTGATTCGTCAAGCATGGAATCATCGCTATTCTCAATTCCAATTCCCTCTGTTTCTTACATCCATGGCCGAGCCCAAAGTCAGAAGCCAAGTTTAGTGACATTTGCCGAGTGGCGTTTGATTTAACTTTGTCCGACATTTCGGGTCTATTTTTAGTTATTTAGCGCTAACAAGGAAAATTCTCGGCACTTGTTTTACGGTTAATAAATTGGCGAATACTTAGAAAAAGTCCTTATTGTTTTAATGACTTATGTTACATCGACTATTTTTAGTTGGCATTTTAGATTAATATTCGCAGAGTATGAGTAGATTGTGTTTGATAAGCGATTTCGCACCCCATACTTTACCTTTCCTTTTAATTTATCTCCTCTTTAATCAAGTTGCCTGGAAAAAATAGTTCTAAGCGATGAGGCCACCGGTTGTTGATTTAAATTTTGTATTTATTTGTTGTAATATTGTTGACTGTTTCATCGTTCGACCTCTACTAAAAAAATTAAACTGAATTTGTAGTCCGAACTACATTATTTGACATACTTAGCATATCTTCAACAGATCATCCGCATTTTAGTAAAAAAAAAGAAAGTTCTGAATTCGATAGCATTATTCAGGGACGTATCGTGAGTTTTGAGGGAAGGTTTGCAGCCCTACGAATCCTGCGTTTAATCAAACCCATTTAATTCAAGTCTACATTCAGGTGTTGGTACTTCCAACTGATAGTTAAAATGTTAGGAGGTCATTACAAATTCATTCGTTCTTTATCGTGCTCCGGTGTTTTCCTCTCAGACTCTGTTTATTTCTATTTTGCTATCCTATACTTTGAGTAATTAGGGCTCTGGGCATATACAACTTAGGGGCCCACCTCTAAGTTGTATAAGCCCAGATTATACAACTTAGAGGTGGGCCCCTAAGTTGTATATGCCCAGAGCCCTAATTACTCAAAGTATAGGATAGCAAAATAGAAATAAACAGAGTCTGAGAGGAAAACACCGGAGCACGATAAAGAACGAATGAATTTGTAATGACCTCCTAACATTTTAACTATCAGTTGGAAGTACCAACACCTGAATGTAGACTTGAATTAAATGGGTTTGATTAAACGCAGGATTCGTAGGGCTGCAAACCTTACGATCTGTTTCATTTAATAACATTTAAGATATTTTTTTTCTCTCGTCGTCTATTTCTGACTTTGACTTGACTTAGCTGGGGGCCCCTAGAATCCATGGGGCCCTTAACCCAAAAAGCCATATGGTAGATGTGGCCCTGGCATTATTGTATTTGGTTACAATTTTTTCTAGGTGAACAGATGCTAATTATTCTCATTAGGTGTAATTGGAAGCTGGCGCTTTCCTTTTAAGATTTAAAACTGGTAATTTTTGAGAACTTTAAGACTGGTTGAATTCACTAAGAAGTCGTTGGTTGTTACAACATCATCATCATCGGCGGCCTTCTTTATACCACCGATAGGTATAGGACTCTCTCTTATAGTGCCATCTGCCTCGGTCTTTTGCCTATCACCATCACTATACTCTATAAAATTTAACTTGATCTCTGCGACAGCTGTCAGAAAAATCACGCCTATGAAGTCCTGAATTTCTTAATAGTACAGACAGTACCTGTCAATGTAATACTTTATGGGCATGCTAATTAGTGATGGGCGACGAATGATCGTGACCACAGAGTTTTAAATAGAGTTTTATTTAAAATATCGATAGTTTATACAAACGATATTTTAAATAAAACTTAATTTATCATTCATTTTATTGTATATTTTAATATCATAACATTTTTTACATGTGTAATTAAATTAAACCCAATAACATGTTACATTAGCATCGATAATAGTGAAAAACGTCAGTAAATACTATCGTTACATTATTATGAGTATTTAATTAATATCATAACATTATTTACATGTGTACATACTTGTTCTTAAATAATATTAAGTAAAAAAAAATCCAATTTCTCACCTTCAACTACTCATTCGAAGTCGTTTCAATATTATTTGAAAATCGATTTTTTCCACCACTATCTCAACTCTAAAAATGTCAATCTTCTATGTCAATGTCAATGTCGCAGAGATCAAGTTAAATTTTATAGAGTATAAATAAATCTTTACAAATAAGTAAAATTGGAGTGTCTGTATGTAATATTGAAATAACCGTTTTTTCTACATGCATTTGAATATATATATAGTACATACACAAAAATAACGTTTTTTACAATTTTTGTCTGTCTGTCTGTTTGTTCCGGCTAATCTCTGAAATGGTTGGACCGATTTTGACGAGACTTTATTGGCAGGTAGCTGATGTAATAAGGAGTAACTTAGGCTACGTTAATTGACTGTTAGGCGGAACTAAGTTCGCCGGGTTAGCTAGTAATTTATGTATATGTTTAACTTCGGTTGTTACATTATTTATACAATGTGTTTGTCTACCGGTGTCGGGGCCTTAAGCGGTGACATCTATGGCAAATTTTGAACAACTTTTACTATGGGACCAACTGTGAAAACGTAAAAAAAACTGCTGTTCCATACGATTTTTTATAGACCTTCGACAAAAAGTATGGAATAGCTGTTTTTTTTTTGCGTTTTCAGAGTTGATCGCACACTAAATGTTATTCGAAATTTGCCATATATGTCACCGCTTAAGGCTCCGACACCGGTAGACAAACACATTGTATATACAAAAACCGGACAAGTGCGAGTCAGGCTCGCACATCGAGGGTTCCGTACAAATCCCGAAAAAATAACAATATTGGGAAGCAAGTTGTTAAAATCTCTATACTATAACCATCGACAATTATTTTTTTTTGCTTTTCTCGTCATACATCGAAAATTTCACATTGCTAAAATAATTAAAAACCTGTTTTAATAATTAAAAAGTTATTTTATATGATACTTTACATGATACGGTGTACTCACTTTTAATTTTGAACCTATATTTTGTGAATTTTGAGGCCCTATTTTTTTGGTTTAAAGAAAAATGTACAGTTTTCAGATTTATTCCTATATGTGTGCTCTGAGACAATGCTTCTCGCCAAATTTCATAGTTCTAGGTCAACGAGAAGTACCCTGTAGGTTTTGATTTTTGCGAGTGTCGAAATATGCGGTTTTTTACGACATAAACGGCTCTAACTTATTTATACGATAACTGAAAAGTTTTCTTTTTACACAACTGCAAAAGACTACGTATACAGTTTAAATTTCAACTCGATATCTTTACGTGTTCCCGAGATAAAGAGTCTTGACATACACACAGACGGACAACAAAGTGATCCTATAAGGGTTCCGTTTTTTTCCGTTTGAGGTACGGAACCCTAAAAACTAATACTATTGTAGTAGATTTCGTCAATTCTCACAACAATTTAAAGGTGTTCGAGCGGCAAATCCGATGTGGAAATGGTCGGCGTATTGATCGATGTGTTCATCGGTCGCCGATAATCCGTCCTTTGGCGCACGAGACGAGGGTCAGATGACGCGCTGGCGTGGAATGACCACCGATGCTTGGTAACCCTAGCAAACTTAGAACTTATTCTTACGGTAGAATGGTTATGACGGTCATTTGGAGCCCTTAAAACTGTTATGGAATTCAAAATTGGGTCTTGGTTGACAGAAAACGGTACATTTTTTAAAAATAAATGCAGGTAAAATGCAAATAGAAAAATAGTTATCATTTTGTCGATATGATATTTTCCTTAGCGCACGAGACGAGGGTCAGATGACGCGCTGGCGTGGAATGACCACCGATACTTGGTATCCCTAGTAAACTTAGAACTTATTCTTACGGTAAAATGGTTATGACGGTCATTTGGAGCCCTTAAAACTTTTATGGAGTTTAAAATTGGGTCTTGGTTGACAGAAAACCGTATATTTTTTTTAAAATACATGCAGGTAAGATGCAAACAGAAAAATAGTTATCATTTTGTCGATATAAGTGTATTTTGGCGCACGAGACGAAGGTCAGATGACGCGCTGGCGTGGAATGACCACCATTGCTTGGTATCCCTATAAACTTAGAACTTATTCTTACGGTAGAATGGTTATGACGGTCATTTGGAGCCCTTAAAACTTTTACAGGTTGGCACCTACTCACAATTTACAAAAAAAATATTGAACAAATTAATATACACGTACATTAACCACCCATCCGTTATTTGTCCGACTACGAATAAATTAAGTTGTACTTAAACCTTGCTAAAGAAATGTTAAAAAACATCGTAATCACGATCATAATAACCATAACCACAATCATAACGTTAATACCATAATCAATAGCAATAGTTACAGGTCAAAATACTTCGTTCGTTTGTTCGTTTCCGCCATAGGACGTCTACTGCTGGACATAGGCCCCCTCCCCTAAAGATCTCTAATAAGACCGGTTCGTAGCGGCTTGCATCCAGCGCGATCATGCGGTCTTAATGAGGTCCACCTTGTGGGTGTACGTCCTACGCTGCGCTTACTGCTACGTGGTCGCCACTCGAGAACTTTTTGACCCCAGCGGTCATCAGTCCTCCGAGCTATGTGACCCGCTCATTGCCATTTCAACTTGCCAATCAGCTGGGCTATGTCGGTAACTTTAGTTCTTCTACGGATAAAAAAAATCAAAATACCTACAAAGTACGATACATATTTAAAAATTACAATTTCCCAATATTAAAAAGGTAGGAACAGAAAAAAGCTAAAGACATGAATAGTAAATAGAAGAAATTGATCGATGTGGTTTTCGAATGGCGTCAATAAAATCCTATGGGCGGCGGAAGATGAGGGTCGATCAGCGCTCGCGCGGAATGACCACGACCTTAGCACGTGACAGTCCTGAGACCTTATTTTAAATGTAGGTATAGAGTAGTAACTTTAAGTGTAATATTTTCTACCTAACTACAGGTGCTATTAATAAATAATCGTGGCAATGAAGCATCTAAAACGAAGTTTACTGATATTTGAGTCTTCATCGTTATCACATCAACTTTAAGAGGGCCACTGTTGTCCCCTACAGAACTATGAAACAAATAAGAGTTGAAAGCGACATGCAACGTGTAATTTGCATGTCATTTTCAACTGGTCCGTTTCCTATCAGGCCGTCGGTACAATTCGTTAATGGTCATCCTATACTGCGCTTTTCGGTATGTACTCGTAGTCTGCATTCATGAACTTTTCAGCCACAATGGCCATGAGCTCTTGTGTATTGTGCTCACTGGCATTTTGATGTAATTTTGTAAGCTGAGAATCTATCAAAATACTCGTATATTCTTTTAGATTACTATTAACGCTTGTTATTCCACGCGCGCTCGCCGTGAATATTTTTTGTACCAGTACCGGCAATACATCAATTCTGAAAAAAAATTTTTTTTCGTAATTTTCAAAACTCTTGCAGCGGCATTTAAGGGTTAATAACGCGATGAAAAAGCAATAGAGAGGTAAATAATAGTATAGGTACCAACATAATTTTGTGCCGGTGCTTGTCAAACCATTAATTACCCGAACAGTACATCCATGGGACCAGCCTAATTTGAAGCAGGAGATCTCCGATATGCCATGCCATTAAAGTTATAACAAAATCTGTACAAAAAATGTAGATCCACAAAGATTATAAATAAAACATATAGTCTCACTTTTGGTAATTCAGATGGTTTTTTGTTGTGTAGTACACTAGACTTTTGGATAAATTAACAAGTTTTGCAAAAGCTATGGTTACCCAAAAATATGAGTCCTGCGTCGTTTCGCCCCGCAAGCGGTTGGGCCCGCGGGGCGAATCGCCCAAGACTCTTTTTGAAGGTCCCCATTCGGCCTGCTCCAAACAATGCGGGGCGAATGGAGACCTTCAAAAAGAGTCTTGGGCGATTCGCCCCGCGATTCACTTTTTTATCTGTACATTTAAGTAGAAAAGTAGTCAATGGAAAAAATAAACAATTGCATTATTTTGAGGGCGTCATTCTATGAGTCCTATGGGGGTATATGAACAAAAATGCATTTGTTTATTGATGATTGAATGATCATCACGTGAAACCAATGTGCCAAATTGGTTTCACGTATTTTGTAAACATAAATATTTCATTTGAAGCAAATAAATGAACCATTCGATGTTCTTTTAATTTTTTTCAGTAGACCTGGAACCTTTTCTTTAAAATCGTGGTAGCAGCTCTGTAAGAAAAGAAATTTGACCTTCTGACGGAGAAAAAAAAAGTCTACCTCGACCTAACGTCGCCAAAATATAATTGTCATGGGGCTCTTTAGAAGTTTGTGGGATTGCCAGCCGTGTCCCACGGCTGCCATAGTAGAAAAATATTTTTATAGTAAATCTGTCAAACTATGTCTCACAGAATTTTTGAAAATCTATTCTTTAAAAATATATTTCTATCTATTGTAAAGAAATTGTAGTCGCTAAACTGAAGTGGCAGGGGGCCGGGCACGTCAGCCGTATGTCAAAAGATCTCTGGGTAAACATCACCACCAAATGGAGCCCCAATTCAGTGCAGCCTCGTGACAAACCTCCTACTAGATGGCGAGACTAACTGAACACCTTTGATCCAAATTGGTAGGAATTAGCACAAGTCCGACAAAACTGGAAATCTCGAGAGGAGGCCTTTGTCCAACATTGGGACAATAAAGGCTCATAAACAACAAACAATCCTTTTTAAAGCGTTGCATACCTGTTGATTTTTCGTTGTCGGATTTTTATTTTATGTCATGTAATTTTATGCGTTGCTGTACCATAAGAAATACGTAATACTGATGCGGAAAATTGATCTTTATCAACGTGGGCCGAAACGACCTCTTCCTTCATAGTTCTCGGCGTTTCGCCCCGCGGGCCGAATGGAGGCCTTCAAAAGAGTCATGGGCGATTCGCCCCGCGGGCCAAACAGCTTGCGGGGCGAAACGCCGCAATACCCATAAAATATAGCCTTGAACATATAAATACATATTTATATGCAATAATAGCATCATATGTATAGTAAATGTATCGTGCCGGCGTTTGCCGCTCGATTGCCGCACGCAATGGCCTCGCCTAATCTTCGGCGGGAGATCCCCGATATTACACGCCACTACGGTTCTAATAGGATCTGTATTTTCTTTAAACATGTACATTGTACAGTGAATGTAGGACTGTACATCTTGTACCTGCATTAGGTCTTATGTTGACTCTGGATTTTTACCTAGGTACTATAGGTATTGTTATGAAATAATTATTTTTTGCAAAAAATAGCATGACCGACTACACCCGTGTACAGAATCATTACATAGTATAAAACAAAGTCGCTTTCCGCTGTCTGTCCCCATGTATGCTTATATCTTTAAAACTACGCAACGGATTTTGATGCAGTTTGTTTTAATTGATAGAATAATTCAAGATAAATGTTTATATGTATAAATTGTATAATACACCTGTGCGAAGCCGGGGCGCGTCGCTAGAACGCAAATACATTTTATGCACCGATCGATGTAACATTTTTCACATTATTATTGATTTATCAAAAATAGCTCAGCCAATTTCGATAAAATTTAAATGGGACCAATTTTCTTTTCAATAAAAAAATAACTATTGAAATCGGACTGGTATAAAAAAAGTTATGCGTGGTTATACATAAAAAAAAATATATACACTTCGAATTGTATACCTCTTCCGGTGGTTCGTCGGTCAAAAAATAGAAATATACAAAATATAATTATAAAAATAAATAAGGCAAATAGCCATATTTTCGCCGATTTATTTATTTTGTTATCATGATCATATCATCATTTAACTTAACTTGCTAAATAATAACTAAATACATTCGATGTTCTTTTAATTTTTTTCAGTAGACCTGGAACCTTTTCTTTAAAATCGTGGTAGCAGCTCTGTAAGAAAAGAAATTTGACCTTCTGACGGAGAAAAAAAAAGTCTACCTCGACCTAACGTCGCCAAAATATAATTGTCATGGGGCTCTTTAGAAGTTTGTGGGATTGCCAGCCGTGTCCCACGGCTGCCATAGTAGAAAAATATTTTTATAGTAAATCTGTCAAACTATGTCTCACAGAATTTTTGAAAATCTATTCTTTAAAAATATATTTCTATCTATTGTAAAGAAATTGTAGTCGCTAAACTGAAGTGGCAGGGGGCCGGGCACGTCAGCCGTATGTCAAAAGATCTCTGGGTAAACATCACCACCAAATGGAGCCCCAATTCAGTGCAGCCTCGTGACAAACCTCCTACTAGATGGCGAGACTAACTGAACACCTTTGATCCAAATTGGTAGGAATTAGCACAAGTCCGACAAAACTGGAAATCTCGAGAGGAGGCCTTTGTCCAACATTGGGACAATAAAGGCTCATAAACAACAAACAATCCTTTTTAAAGCGTTGCATACCTGTTGATTTTTCGTTGTCGGATTTTTATTTTATGTCATGTAATTTTATGCGTTGCTGTACCATAAGAAATACGTAATACTGATGCGGAAAATTGATCTTTATCAACGTGGGCCGAAACGACCTCTTCCTTCATAGTTCTCGGCGTTTCGCCCCGCGGGCCGAATGGAGGCCTTCAAAAGAGTCATGGGCGATTCGCCCCGCGGGCCAAACAGCTTGCGGGGCGAAACGCCGCAATACCCATAAAATATAGCCTTGAACATATAAATACATATTTATATGCAATAATAGCATCATATGTATAGTAAATGTATCGTGCCGGCGTTTGCCGCTCGATTGCCGCACGCAATGGCCTCGCCTAATCTTCGGCGGGAGATCCCCGATATTACACGCCACTACGGTTCTAATAGGATCTGTATTTTCTTTAAACATGTACATTGTACAGTGAATGTAGGACTGTACATCTTGTACCTGCATTAGGTCTTATGTTGACTCTGGATTTTTACCTAGGTACTATAGGTATTGTTATGAAATAATTATTTTTTGCAAAAAATAGCATGACCGACTACACCCGTGTACAGAATCATTACCTAGTATAAAACAAAGTCGCTTTCCGCTGTCTGTCCCCATGTATGCTTATATCTTTAAAACTACGCAACGGATTTTGATGCAGTTTGTTTTAATTGATAGAATAATTCAAGATAAATGTTTATATGTATAAATTGTATAATACACCTGTGCGAAGCCGGGGCGCGTCGCTAGAACGCAAATACATTTTATGCACCGATCGATGTAACATTTTTCACATTATTATTGATTTATCAAAAATAGCTCAGCCAATTTCGATAAAATTTAAATGGGACCGATTTTCTTTTCAATAAAAAAATAACTATTGAAATCGGACTGGTATAAAAAAAGTTATGCGTGGTTATACATAAAAAAAAATATATACACTTCGAATTGTATACCTCTTCCGGTGGTTCGTCGGTCAAAAAATAGAAATATACAAAATATAATTATAAAAATAAATAAGGCAAATAGCCATATTTTCGCCGATTTATTTATTTTGTTATCATGATCATATCATCATTTAACTTAACTTGCTAAATAATAACTAAATACACAAAAATAAGAATAATTAATACCCAGATCCAAAAGATATATTTTGATTTATCATTGGTTCAAAATCCGAGGCCATGGCTCAACAGTGGGACGCGACAGGCTAACAACAACAGCAACAAAGTCCGTTATTTCGAAGATGGACGCAATATCAACCAGGCTCAGACTGGATCGTTCTACTAAAGAGAGGTTGTTAAATAATTGCAGTGTCATAAACGGATCATAACTACTCTGTACAGGGATCTGATTAGTTGAAAACTCATAACATACCTGTCGTCGTTTATTTCTAATTGGTAATGTATGTCATCAAGGTGCTCAAACATTTACAGCGCAACGGCGTTATACGGCGTTACTCGGCGCTACTCTGCGTTACTCAGCGCTAATTGAAACGGCGCGCTAAACGCTAACTAACCACGCGAGCGACTACATTGTAACAGTATCTAATGTGTGCTGTCAAAGACCTAAGAAAAATCAAGTAGTTAAAGTCTAACGGAATGAAACGCTTAATGACAAGTATAAAGTAGGTAATGTACCAGTTGATTAGATTAGATTACGGTATTTTGAGTCGGTTCAGTTTTTGGAATAGCAAACACAAATAAACCAAATTTTGTCAAATTTACCTACAATTTGAAAATAAAATCACTTGAATCTGCTTATTAACAGCGAAAAATTATGGTAACATCGGCACAAAAAAAAACAGTCGAATTGACCACATCCTTATTTTTAAAAAATTCATTCTGAATGAAATATACATACATATTTATTTCAGCAAAAAAACATACAATGTTTACAAACTTAAGTTCTAAAGTCTTCATAATGCTCACAAGTGATTGTGAGAAAATTGAATAGTATTTTTGACCGAATTCATAAAAAAAAGGTTCTAATTTCATCTCTATGTATTTTTTTTTGTATTTTCATTGATATTTTTGCCAATTGTAAATGAAAAAAAATCATTATAATTCAAATGAGTATACTTACTCCCAAGGTGGTCCTATTTTTTTTTTTTCAAAATGCTCTTCGATATGAGCCGTTTTTGCTTAATCTAAAATGAATAATGTGCGTGGATGTTATAGCGCAGAGGATGGTAAAACGGTAATGCCATATTTTTTTTCGAAAAATTATTATTTTAATATCACTGGAATCTTTGTCGCTGTGAATGTAGTTACAGGACGTCGCTAACGAGCGAGTTGATTTGTGTGTAACTCCGTGCCGCCTCTTAGTACAATAATGTAGTTACACTGTATGAGCTTTGGTCAAACGTTTAGGTGGAATAACTAATATTTTTTACATAAATTAAAATAAACTTATTTTGACAGATCAATCTAAAATAAAATAAACCATCTCTTTTACATTCCAGCCTAAGATGTCATGTATAAGGGTGACAAATCAACATCGAGCTATGCTGCGCTGTACTGCGCTGTGCTATGTTTGGTCAACTCGCTCGTCTAATATTTTAATGAGGATACAAACAAACCGTGCTGTGCTGAGCTGTGTGAGGCTACGCTCTGTTTAAAAACGCAGCAGTCTCGAGCGAGGCGCGCTACCCGCCGTGCTGAGCCGCGCTGTGCCGAACTGTGCTATGTTTTTTATGGAGTTCTGCCATGCTGCGCTGAATACAGCTGAACACAGTCAATTTTGCTTTTTATATATGAAACTTATTAACGAATGTAAATAATTAAAATGATTTTTAGTCATTCGCAAATATTTAAAAAAATCGTCTTCAGTGGCAATACTCTTTAGAAAATTATATTCTCCGTATTTTTCACGTATGGTGTGTGGTAACAAGCTACCGTGACTGGACTCTTTTAACGACAAAATAACACATAAAATATCCATATCCGCTTCTTCTTCACTTTCATCTTCATCGGATTCAACTATGTCGTAATGTTTACGTTTTTTTGAAAATAGGGTCATATTTGACGAGATAAACGACTACACGAGCTGCTGATTACTTTATACTGAGCTAGATTGTTAAAAAAACGTAGCTTAAGAAACACAGAACAGCACAGCGCAGTACAACGCAGCATCGTTTAATTGTTAAAAAAACGTAGCTTAAGAAACACAGCACAGCACAGCGCAGTACAGCGCAGCATAGCTCGATGTTGATTTGTCACCCTAATGTCAAACTTACCTCCGCTGTGCGTAAAATTAAAATTTTTTTTTTTTTTTCAAATACTGTTCATTAATACTTTCAACCATGTAAAAATCAAGTCAATCCGTCTTTCAGTTACTATGTTTTAGTAACAAACAAACCAGTGAACTCACTTTCAAATTAATAATTAGAAACATCCATCAAATTGCTACTTTTCTAAAAATAACTCGTTTTATCAAAACGGCACGTATATACTGCATACACATATCGAATTCTTGTAACAAATTTTCTTGCAGTACTTACTTCGGAATGGAATTTTAAATAAGTATCGTAATATCTGCATAACTCTACCATCTATAGAGTTTCGAGTACTCACATCTGTTAGTCTCTACATGAGTTTGTCATGGATATAAAAAAATAAGCGGATTGATAACTTTTACCGATTTATTCCCAAATTTCATCAAAATCGATAGAGCTATGAAATTCGTATTCTGTACGAACAATGAAATAAAACACAAAATGTATAAATAACAGTATAAAAAATGGTCGTCTACAAGGTTATTGGTAAGCAATTAACATTTTTATAAGGTTATATAGGTTATATATTACATACTTCAAAACAACATCTTTTATTCTACGACTTGTCAAAATGTATATATATTCTCTACCAGACAAAATTTAAAAAATATTAATTCGACTAGTCTAAGCAACTCTATATAAAAAGCGCGCGCGCCACCACCCGCGAGACTTTGACCTTAGATTGTAGAACAAAACTTGTTTGTTTTCATGTACGAATTTGAGCTCTTGAAAAGGATGCTAATTGTATACCAATAACTATGTAAAGGTATAATATAAATCGGTTTCTCAATATGGCAGACATTTTCGAGTTAGAGTTTAGAACTTTACAGCCGATTTTTATTCATCCATGGCGGGGTACTCTACATGTGTTAGCACAGAGGGCGCTACCGTTCTCTACGGTTCATTTAAATAGTGCAATCTAAATGCATGCACCCGATGCGCCGCGGGACTGGTCTGATGCTGTTCTGTCTGCATAGAGACTGAAAACTGGGATTTTAAGTGCCATGGGAATATGAATTTCAATCATTCACTACCTTCCTAGTTCGACGTATTGGCAAGTTGAAGTGGCAGTAGGAAGGGCACATATGAGGACTGATGACCGATGGAGTTGGAAAATTTTCAAGTAGGGATTACGTACTGGCAAGCGCAAGGTAGATAGGATATCCATCTATAAGTAGGACATATATTATACTAGCTGACCCGGCGAACTTCTTTATAAATCATAGCCTGTGTTATTCTGACGTATAAGTATTAATATTGCAAAGTTTTTCAATTCGTTCAGTAGTTTTTGAGTGAAAGAGTAACAAAAATTCATTCATACTCACAAACTTTCGCATATATAGTTTTAGTGGGATAGTAGGATTATAGCTAATCACAGGCTTTTCTAATTGTACGCCACTTATATCGGTCCTGTGATAAAATCTTGATTACTTGCACCAGACATGTACGTCAAACTTATAAAACCCCTTTTTTATCAGGGGCTAAAAACACAAAATCATAACACCCTGTCAAAAACTCTCGTAGCAGCTACGACGTAGCTTCAACGCGTCGTAGCAAATCGCTACAAATGTCTACGAGCGCGGATGGCTATTTGCATAAGCTCTCAACCAAGCCCGAATAGTAACAGGCCATAAAATAAGCCATTATTGGTTCCATATTGTAATGCTCTCCATACGCTGTCTGTACAGATGTGGTTGAGGTTTACCACCGATTAGTTAGCTAGTGACTGTTTAAGGAGATTTGGTTCGCCAGATTTCCATCTTGTTTGCGCAATTTTCCTTTATTTTTTCTAAAAACTACATGAACACCAAATTGTTAGGAAAACCGAGGACTCGATGCAGTAGAAACACCAATATTATTATTAATATTGGTTATATTAGAAACACCAATATTATTATTATTAATATTGGTGTTTCTACTGCATGGTTGAGAGCTGTGACAAAGAAACTTTGCAGATTTATTTCTACCATTACAGTGTTCTTTAAGCTCTAAAAATAACTAATCTAGACTTGTTCGTCACTCCGAGCGATGGCTCGACCAGAATAGTCTCCAAATACCGTGCCAGTCCCTGACCACGATGTTATAAAGTATCCGCCCACTTCCTCTATAATTAACCAACCACTGCCAGTTTCTTGCTGCATTTACTTTTTTAAAAGTCTGTGGTTGCGAACTGTAGTTTTCGTCCAAAAACCACACATTTAGAATATGCAATTTTTGAACAAAACCCAACAAAATCATCTAATGGAAAGTCGATGCTGTGGCCAAAAATGTAGTAGGTATATAATTATTCATTCTTGTCATAAGAATGTAGCGCTTATGGCGTAGTTTGACTAGGTATTTGTCAGCGATCACCGAAGTTCAGCGTTGTTCGGCAAGGGTAGTCTTTGGATGGGTGACCACGGGTTACATTATTTACAACTGAGCTATAATTGTGGCTTGAATAACACGTTAAATTGTAGACCCCGGTTGTTTTAGCCGTTTAGCCATGTCAGAGCCCTTCGAGCGGCCTTAAAAAGCCTGACACCAGGGATGGCCACCCATTATATAGGAACTTACGTTTGCCTTAGAGATAGAAGATACATAAGAATTTAAAAGTTTATTGGCTATATACTTACTTAAAGTTGCAGTGACCAGTTGATAAGCCGTTAAGGAACTAAATTGCTGTAATACAGCTGCTATTTATTGATTACTTTCCTCTTGTAGGTTCTCTAAAGAAATCCAGCAGATATTTGATCAAAACAAAATGAAACTATAAATCAGAGGCGGCATCACTCGAGTAAATCTCTCAAAGTATCAATAAAAGGCAGAAGCTTCGCAATAAAACGAATTCACAACTTTTGCCTTAGAATTTAAATGTACCCTTTTACATTGCTGCTGATCTTAAAATTTTATTTTACAAAGTTGAGTGAATTTCTTTAAATGATAATCATTGCTGTTTCTGTTCGGGCGGCTTTTCGATAGCAGATACTAGAGCGTCGATGTAACCGTGCGCTGAGATATTCTTGTTTCGTCGATGAAACGCTTGAGATGTGACGTTTCCGTGAATTCTGTTTGATGCCTCAGATTAATTAAATAGAAGATGTGATGATAGAAAAAAATACTATATTGTTTGTTACCAAAAATGGCCTACCTATGAAAGGTGACACTCTTGTGTATCACCTTGTCACCCTTCGTCGGTAGGCCTACGTCCTGAAGTGGGCTATTAAAAAGCCTGGTACAGTATAGTACACCAAAAATGTCACAACCGACTTCAGTTATTACAATCTACTTACGTACAAAATTCAAATTCTCTCGACTCGAAGTACGCCTTTTTCAGCTAAATAGTTTACTTTTCAAGAACTAACCGAATTAGATAAAATTAATATGGAACCAAACTTGGTGTACATATTTTTCAAAAAAAATCTATTTACTTTGAACTACTTTGTAAAAATATACAAAAATAAATATACGTGTCGACTTGAGTACCTCCTCCGTTTCGTCTGTTAAAAATTATACGTAATACTGATGCGGGGAAATTGTACTTCATCAACGAGGGCCGAAACGACCTCTTCTTTCATCGTTCTCGGCGTTTCGCCCCGCGGGCCGAATGGGGGCCTTCAAAAAGAGTCATGGGTGATTCGCCCCGCGGACCGAACCGCTTGCGGGGCGAAACGCCGCAATACTCATCAAAACACTAACTTACACCAACTTAATCACTTACCCGCCTTATTACCAAACTAATCCAAAGTATTTTAATTAAAGTATAACACAGGTGTTACTCACGCTTAATTTTAGTAGATATCTGCTACTATAGTTTCTTTCGCATTTGGCGATCTTTTTCAAGGATGGAGTACGCGGGCTCGTCTCGCATAGCACTGAGTGTAGTTAGTGTGTCTGTGTTATACTTTAATTAAAATGTGCAAAAACCACACCAGTTCCCATAGGCATACTCCAAAATAAGTGTGCGTTTATTAATAAGGCGTTACATGACCAAAAACTATGAGACTCTAACACTCCATCTTTTCTTGTTTCATCCGAGTTAGGCACCACGTCGGGGCTAGAAGGTAGGGGGTCGAGGGGGGTGGCCTGATTTCCGTCGTTCTACAACTCAATCGGTGGGATTGCATTCTGCGGGGACGCAAACCTATGAGATTGAGATTGGCCACGGGCAAAATGCATTTGTCTTCAATTTAGCTTGAAAACAACCATTTTACGTGTGCCAAAAACGGAACATAAAGTCATTCATACGTATTTAATGTAGAACTTTCGGTGTAAAAATCTTAACGAGAATTTTGTACTAAGAGTAATTGCTCACTTAAGCGCATTATAAGTATAAAATAAAAACCGGACAAGTGCGAGTCAGGCTCGCACACCGAGGGTTCCGTACAAATCCAGAAAATTTCACAAAATTGGGAAGTAGGTTGTTAAAACTATACTATATAACCATTGACAAAAAAGTTTTTTTTTTTCTTTTCACTTTTCTCGTCATACATCGAAAATTACACATTATTAAAAAAATTAAAAACCTGTTTTAGCATGTGCTCATGAAGTTCTTTTATAATTATGATACTTTACATGATACGATTTACTGACTTTCAATTTTGAACCATATTTTAATCATATTTGGTGAATTTTGAGGCCCTATTTTTTGTGATTTAAATAAAAATGTACAGTTTTCAGATTTATTCCTATATGTGAACTCTGAGACAATGCTTCTTGCCAAATTTCATAGTTCTATGTCAACGGGAAGTACCCTGTAGGTTTTGATTTTTGTGAGTGTCGAAATATGCGGTTTTTTACAATATTGTTTACAATGGCTCTAACTTTTTTAAACGATAACTGAGAAGGTATTTTTTACACAACTGCAAGAGACCATAGATATACGTATACAGTTTAAATTTCAACTCGATATCTTAACGCGTTCCCGAGATAAAGAGTCTTGACATACACACAGACGGACAGACGGACAACAAAGTGATCCTATAAGGGTTCCGTTTTTTCCGTTTGAGGTACGGAACCCTAAAAAAACAACGCGTTGTACTTGGGAGTGCCGTAAGCAGTGAAAATTTGAATGTATAAAGTACTTACCTATCCTAGATGTGGTAAAATACAATATCACACTCGCACACTCGCGCAAGCGCCCTGCGCCGCTTAATCCAAGCGGCAGGAGCAGGCGTACGTTTTCACCACGCCGTAGAATGAAGGGGGGATATTACTTCCTCTCCTACGCCGCGCCGGCGGTTTGTTCTCCCTCCGTCTTACGAATTTTCGATCAGGATACGTATCCTGGCGCGAATTAAACGTTAACCCATCCCAAAAAGTGCACGACGCCGCTAAAGAAGTCTCCACTTCAATATTGTAAAACAGTCATCAGTAGATTAAAATATCGTATCAGTACTTCATGAAATTTTTCATCACTAAAAGCATAGAATAAAACCTACCTCCCAAAAACATCAACAACTATGGAATGATCTCAATGTGTGATAAATATTGTTTCTTCATCTTACAAAAAAAATCTTGTAGTAATGCATTATCTAATGAGACAATAAAAAATTGCACATTTTCTCACAATATTTTTCGTGCTAATAGTAATCCATCAAGACATCGATCACTAAATTCTAAATAGGTACGTAGGTACGTATGTTGCAAAATGCGACTCTTTTGATTTTACTTGTTTTCAAAATGAGGAGCTGGTTAAACTTAACCCATTGAGTAGAAACTTTAATTTAATTCCAGTCCGCGTTCCCGGCGTCAGTTTGCACCGTGACTGGAGTTCCAACAACTTGGTGCCATCTCGTCCGAACTCGCTCTTGTTTAACGAATCGTCGCCTCCCAGTGTGCCATCGCCCGAAGGAATGTTTGTAGACTACAATATTTGACACTCTATCGATTATTTAGGTTCGAAAATTGAGTAAGTTTTCGCGAAACGCAGTTCAGCGACGTTATTTTCTTCGTCATGAGTCATAGAAAGTCTACTGCTGGTATATCCAGCTAGTCTCATTTGAGATTTTGTGGAAAGCTTGTAAGCTCTTCACAATATCTCAATTAAGACCGTTTGTTTATGGCTTGACAATGTTACCACCAGCGCGATCTTGTGGTCTTGATTTAATGAGATCATAATATGTTTACCTGTGGACGGACGACTTACCTACGCTGCGTTTACCGATACTCCACTCGGTTACTTTTTGACCCAATATATCATCAGTCTTACGTACTATGTGCTATGTCCACTACTATTTTCACCTGCTAATCTGTCGGGCTATATTAATAACTTCGACTTAGATTATATCTTATGTCTTAAAATGCCACGATTTCTATGGATTGAAGATGCTTAGAGCATCTTTAAAGCATCTCCCCATCTGATAAAAGTAAAGTGATTTCCAACACATATTATGCCAAACATGTTTTAAAACTTTCTCTCTATTTAATGGGTGATTGCAAAGAAGAACTCATAAGATAACTCGAGCGCATCCTTAACTCAAAAAAGTTTCTTTTGTTCGAAGAACTAAAACAATAAGCAATAGAGGCGAAGTTTTAATCTGACGTTTGAAGTTAATCTCTGGCTCTCCGCGAGCCTTATTGCGTTTGTTCCAGTCCCCTGCTGAGCCAGCGTCTATATCGGGTAAGTAATGTAGCGTTGGTATTCGCCGCGAAACACGAAAATGAGCGCTATACAGGGTAATCAATTAGCATCCTTTTAGGGGCTTATTCTGTACATCAAAACTAACAACTTTTGTTCGGCGACTTATGTCATGAATCATCATCATTTCGTGGCAATGGCTAAGTTTATATTTATATATACTTTTTTTTTTTTTTTTTTTTCATTTAGGTATTTACAATATTTACAAAACATCAGATCAAATCTTTTGGGACCAAAATCTGGCAACCTCTATCGCGTCCTCGGTAGCCAAGTTAAGATCAATTTGGCTGCAGTTTTTCGGGGAAAGGGGGCAAACTAAGAGATGTGCCATAGTTTGGGTAACAGCACCGCATTCGCACTGGTCTAATGTCATGAATGATGCTAATTGATTATCAGTAACCCTGTATAGGTATTCAACCCTGATGCTCATAAGCAGCGCGCGAAATCCATTTTTTTGAGTTTTTGCTTGTTACAACTCGTTGAAAGTTTAAAAAACTTCATTTAGCTTTTAGTTTTCGTAAACTTTAAACGTAATTAAACTATGAGTAGTCTATCCATAAGTATGACAAATAAAAAAATACATTTTGCGCGCTAACGAAACTGTTTTCTAAACTGCACCCTTGTCTGTCGCATAAATTGACGCGTGTTAGATAATAAAAGCTTTATAATGTTATACTGTAACTTAACATTGAAGTTATGCTTCTATTTGTTGGTCTGAATCTGTTTAAGTATTTGTTTTGCTATCCGTAAATCTACCACCGTAGCCTTCAATATTGACTGTGCTTAGCTAAATCTAGTAAAATGTTTAATTTACTAAATCTTAACCATTGTGTAAAACCGTCTTACCACGTTGATAATTATTTTTTGCAAAAAATAGCATGACCGACTTCACCTGTGTACAAAATCATTACATAGTATAAAACAAAGTCGCTTTCCGCTGTCTGTCCCCATGTATGCTTATATCTTTAAAACCACGAAACGGATTTTGATGCAGTTTGTTTTAATAGGTAGAGTAATTCAAGAGAAATGTTTATATGTATAATACACCTGTGTGAAGCCGGGGCGCGTCGCTAGGTCGCAAATATTATGCACGGATCGATGTAACATTTTCACATTATTGTTGATTTATCAAAAATGATTCAGCCGATTTCGATAAAATTTAAATGGGACAAATGTCAAAGTATACTCTTTCCAATAAAAAAAAAACTATTGAAATCGGACTACTAAGAAAAAAGTTACGCTTGATTATACATAAAAAAAAATATACGCGACGAATTGTACTCGTATACCTCCTCCGGTGGTTCGTCGGTCAAAACAATGAGTATTTTTTTTAGTTAGTTGTTAATAGAGTTTGTGCAAAAAGAAAACTGTCGTGGCGTTAGGTTGAATTACTAATAAAATTATAATCAGCAGCCAAGTTACCGACTACTTGGCAGACGTGAGTCTACTAATGAAAACCGAATTGGTGTCTTTCAAGTATCAAACACTTTTACTTGTAGTAACAATGACAGAGCGGTGTTGTCAACGTAACAAAATTAGTAAAATGGCACACGGGTGACCTCACCTACGACGCTTCTTGTTTAGCACAAACTCTAGATAAAATGTTATAATTTTGTATAATTGTAGGTAGTTATCAAACATCAGGCGTAAGACAGGGAGACGTAATTTCTCAAAAACTGTTTACGACTACTTTGGAGAACGCCTTCAAGCTCCTGGAATGGAAAGGATTCGGTATCAATATCAATGGCGAATACCTCATTCACCTTCGATTTGCCGACGATATAGTAGTTATGGCACAATCTATAAAAGAGCTCAGCACGATCCTCGAGCGAAGACCTCAATCGGGTTTCTCAACAGGTGTGTCTTAAGATGAACATAGACAAGACGAAAGTCATGTGTAATTCCCATGTTTTACCTACCCCGATTTCTGGTGGAAACTCGGTTCTTGAAGTCGTAGACTCGTACGTGGACGGATGACCTCATTAAAACCGCATGATCGCGCTAGATGCAAGCCGCTTCCAACCGGTCTATTGGAGATCCATAGGGTAGGCCCATGTCCAGCAGTGGACGTCCTTTCGCTGATGGATGGCAGGATGGATGGATCAAACGTCAAGGAAATAATACCACACGGCCGCTACTACTCGTTTCCAATTGGGGCTGGTCGAAACCGTGAATCGTAATACGCAAAGTCCAACACCAAGTTGCTTAGCTGATAAGGAGTCAGGTGACGATGGTATCGCAGATACTTAAAAAGAAAATGATTACGTATTTAACTCTCCACTCAAAGCAGTAGCGTAGCTTGATTTGAACCTTCCGAATGCAAACTCCTTTTCGACCTAAGCAGTCAGCAGTCTTCCGAAGGCGTTTTTTTCTCTAAATATTAATATCAATAAATATTACGTAACATTTTTCGACAGAATTATGAAGTTCTCAAATGGAGACTTTTCCACGGCAAAGGTGGCGTAGGAAGTCCAATCACAAGGTGATAAGACCTACTGGTCACTGGTCTCATTGAAAACCTATATTAGGTAGGCCAATTATGTTATGTTCAAACATGGATGTCCTACAGACTTCATTACAATATTGAAGATATATGTCTATAGTAAATATATTATTGTTTCGTATTTTTAATCGCTCTAACTTACACGCACTTACATTTAGAACATTATTAGTAGTCGTATAACTACATCTCTGAAATTCCATAGAAAACTCAAAAGCTAACTACGAGCCAATTTCTCGTTAATTGAGAATAAACAGAGTACGCTCGTGTAAAATTAATTCCTAGAAATGAATCCGAATCTAATTTCCAATAACAATTTTTAAAACACGTGTTCGTTCTACTCAAACTCAATATCATTTTATCTATCATCAAGCGTACCTATATTATCATTTTATACAACTTTCCGGCCGGCCGCCCCTCTTCTTGTAGTCTGTTGTAACAAAACTATTATTTCAACAATTCGTCAATTTCGGTATCGATAAAGTTAATAAATGAACATAAGAAAAGTTTAAAAATAAGTTCTAAAAATAAAATTGGTATTTTTTTTTAATTAAACTGTTTTATGTAGGTACTTACAAGAAACTTAGATCATCTTCCCTTGTATCAGTTTGTATGACACATAAAGGTCACATTGAAAACTACAAATACATAAATACACAGACAACACTATTTTCAAGAGAGGCCTACGCTGTAAGGTGACTTTTACTCAAGAACTTAAAAAGAAGAACAAAACAATTAAGTTGTAAACTTATAAGTTTCTAGCAGATATTATAAGATCTATACCTTAAATCAATATCGATAATCTATATGAAATGTTTAAAATTATAATAATTAGTTTAAATATTTTAATGTATTGATTGTATAAATAATAACAAACAGACTAATTAAAACGATTGTTTTAGAATTCTATTATATAACTTTGTGAATATTTGTTTGTATGTAATCTATTAAATATTATAGTTTTAAAGTTAGATACTAACAATATGTGTGCCATAATTGTAAACTTTCACATTTTGCCATTCTCATTATGTACTTTCACAATTTTCTAATTGCTTTTTTTATAATTCATTGTTAAATCATACATGTGAGTAATAGAATAAAAGGTTTTTTAATTTAATTTTATTATATTTTTATTAGGTACTAAAAATATAACTCAAAATTAAAATCGTGGGGCCTTCGCCTGTTTGCGTTGTTTGTTATGTTTTACTTTTGAGTTATTCTTTTACAGATTTTAGTACATCACCATCAATATCATCCGTAGGACGTCCACTACTGGACATAAGCCTCTCTTATGAATTTCCAATAAGCCCGGTTGGAAGCGGCCTGCATCCAGCGCGATCCTGTAGTACATAAAACCAAAAAAGTTCTTTTTACCAATTTTATTTATAGATCTTATTTTTAAACTTTTCTTATGTTCATTTATTAACTTTATCGAAACCAAAATTTACCAATAGTTATCAGTTTTGTTACTTGTCTGTATCGTTTCTCATGTTGTATTTGACCAATTTTGTGTAATGTTTTTGCTATTGGCAATGTTTATTGCTATCGGACAAGGGCGGTATTCCCAAAACAATAAGCAAAATGACTGTAAGAAAAAAAAAATACCGAAGAATCGATTACTTTATAACTTACTACAGCTGTAAGTTAAGTGTGAGTAGTCACTATAACTTAATCTATGATTATGTTATGACGAAGAAATCGTTTCCCATCTCTTAATCTCCATGGCAAAGCTTGTTTTCACCATTCGCTCTTTTGTGTCCGCATTTCTTCTCGAGTGGCCTTTTCAGACTCGATCGCGGCGCCAAAACAAATGCGGTAGAAGTTACACGAGAATATAAAGGTGTTAAACCGTTCGTACACTAGACCAAGTACTGTGCGACATAAAAGAGTTGAAAATATATGAGGTCGTCACCATCGCTTTGTTAGCCTAAATATTGCATCATTTTGTTCATAATAACACACCGTTTCTGTTCAGAATCCAGATAATAACGCAAACCAAGAAAAATACCTACTAATTTGCGTCTCACTGTAAAGATATGGTAGCCAGAAAATAAAACATACAAACAAACAACAATCAAGAAAAAGGACGAGAATCTTTTTACAACCTACTTAAGTCACCGCATGGCAAGTCGGCAGTCGTAGACTATATCAATTTCACTGACCCAGTGCCAATGCTGCGGTAGACAAAGTATCTTGACCAGAAGATTGAGAAGAAACCAATTCTTACACTAGCTAACCCTTAAGACGAGGCATCGGGCCGACAAACACGAAAATGAGTAGTTTTGAATGCGCTATGTGAGAGGACGAATGATATTGATTCAAATTTAAAAAATATCATAGATAAGGAAAATCTTGAAAAATTTAATGAACAGGAGAAAATTTTAAAAAGTGACCGGCTTTATTAAAAGAACAACTTACAAATTTTTCACCAAAGAAAAGTTTAATAATTCGAATGCTCAGAATTTTCAGCGACAACACCCCATTATTTTTACGAATAAAATAGCCAGTTCACTTTTCTGTTTAACAGACCGAGAAGTTATTTTTTTAATGTGTACATTATGAGTAATTAATTTAAAACCCACTGTCGCCCACCGCTCTGGTGCGATTCCGTCGAGCGCGACCGCGTAAAATTTGTCCGAGTGAAGGGGCGCGATACTCGATTTTTGAGAAAAAATAGTTCATCAATGCGTCACTTTAACGTTATTTCCCGCAACATCTTTGTAAAAGCTTATGTGGTATTCTGATGTACAAGCATTACTATTGCAAAGTTATATCTCAATCCTTTCAGTAGTTTTTGCGTCAAAATCAACAAACAATACAAACATCCATACATAAAAACTTTCGCGTTTATAATATCACACATATATTTTGTAGAATAAATTACCACGTTAAAAGTAACTGGGTGTGTAATGATCTGTTATTAAGTGTTTAAGAGACTTGATATTAAGACATTATTTCGCAGTTTTTTGAGCGCAGCTTAATATCCTGTGACAACAGTTACAACATAACAAGTAACAAGACACGTATAGGTAGTTAGTTTCATCAGACTGTTTGCATCGCCTAGTGTACGAGCAACCATCGTTACACCTGCGTCACACTCCTTTCCCTCACCCCCTAGCCTGTTCTCCCCTTTTTGCCTCGTGTCTACAGCGTTAATACTGTGCCTATGTGCCACCTTAGACGAATAAGTCATGAGACTTGATTTGTTTTGCCACTTTGGAATGTACATTTCGACACGAATGGTGAGGTGTATTTTTAGTCGATTCGTATGTCAGAGCGTTCGAGAAATTATCTAGGCATGTCTTTTTTTTGGGATATATTCGGTAAAAAGTAAGTAAGTTCGTATAGGCCGGGTGGCTAGCCCTGGTGTCAGAGTTTTTAGGCCGCCTGAAGACCTCTGACATGGCTAAACGGTTAAAACAACCGGGACCTACAATTTAACGTGTCATCCGAGCCACGGTAGCGCTCAGTTGGAAAATGCCACCCGCGGTCACCCATCCAAATACTGACCGTGCGGAACGTTGCTTAATTTCGGTGATCGCTGACAATCACCTAGTCAAACTACGCTACGAGCGCTACAATTTATTCGGTAATATGTATAGATAGTGTAACGTGCGCTTTTAAAATTGAACTTAAGAGCCTAATTATACTTATAAAAGTATACTATACTTATCCTACTAATAAGAGTTAAACTACCTAAGAATGGCTCATGTCGTAGTTATCCGTCCAATAAACCAAGAATTGGAGCCAAATTATTTAAATAGTGGATATTAAATTTAAAGTAATCATTGATATAAAAAATACTTACTGTGGCAGCTGCTTTAAACAACACTTCTTTGATTGAACTACACACACTGCACTACACTATTGATTCTTTACACACATTCTATCACCAGACTGAACTATACGGAACGAGCTTCATGTCCGTAATTTAATTTTATCACTGATAAATAGCAAAATGTTTAAACATGGTACAAGGCTCTAGTGCAAAGTTTAGACCAGTGCTAATGAAAACTGTAAACTTGCCTACAGTACGGGACAGATACTTCGGTCTAAAAGTTTTGTGATTTTTGCCTAGCGCTACATTTCTTAGGTAAAGTATTATATTTGTAAACATCAGTTTGAGCAAAGTAAACTTCGTTTTGTTCTTGAATGACCTTGACAGAAACAATGCCAAAATGATAAAATTATCAAACGTTTGTGAGTTTTGTTTTCAGATTTATTTGATGTTAGAGATTTTTTTATTGAGATTGTTACTATATCTCAAAATACTTACGCCGTTGATCTACACTCTACAGGATTATTTAAAAACGGCGTACTTAGCCAATACTTTAGATTGTTATCAATATAAATAAATTTTAATATAGTTATACTGGCATAGGAAAGGAATTAAACCATTTTGCCTGGTCCTGTGGCAAAAAGAAGCAGAAGAAAGAAACAGAAGAACTGGTGTGTTCGACTTGTCTGTCACTCACACTTTGGGTACTGTAAAGGCAGCTAAAATAGAAGACTGTACTGTCGTTGAAATTGACTGATAAAATGCAGCTCTCACTGTCAGTCACAATTGGCAGTTGATCAAAGACCATCAGTTCAAACTGATCGTCAGGAGCAGCATTAGGTTTAGGTTTAAAGATATTTATTCTCAGTATAAGATGTACATCGCTTCTATGAGAACACTACTTATTATAAAAAAAAATTAAATAACAATTCAATTTAACAATTAAATTTAATAATAACAACAGCACCAGGCCCACTATAGGGTCAACCCAAAATTCGAGGCAAAGCTCTTTACTTAGAACGATTATGATACTAAGAACAAACCAAATACAAGGGTAACCCTTCATAGTGACAGTCCCCCACTATTTTAATCATAGATCTCTTCAAAAATCCACCCCAAGAAATGATAACCAACACTCAAATTCTATAATGTAGTCAAACCACCGACTGGGAGCCGAACCTTGGACCTCCAGCGGCTCAATCCCCGACAACATGATACAAGGACTAATTTAAAGTTTCGAGCAGTGTTAATGAAAACTGTAAATGGGAAGTAAGTTCTCCTCGGAGCACGGGACAGACACTTGAGCCGTAAAGTTCTCGTGATGTTTGCCTAGGACTGCAGCATAGAGGAAAAGGCCGTATCTACAAACACCTTTTTTCTAATTAAAGCTTATTTTGTCAGAATATATTCAAGTCTTATACTTAGGACATTAGATTTTAAATAAAATTTGGACACGTATTTTTTCTTTTGTCGTTAAACAGTGAATAACAAAGATAAACCTTGTCAAAGTTAGGGAGTGGGGGGCTCGTGATGTTACTAGTGCGTTACATTTGTAGTACGCTAGTGATGTCACGGGAAAAAGAAAAGTCTCATATTTTTTGATAATCTATTTGACAAAGTAATTATATTTATTGTTGTTCTGGAGTTTTTTAAAGAAACGAAACAGAAATAATACCTATTTTTTTAAAGTTGTGTAATGTTCCAAAAGTCTGATTTAATTGTTTTTAATAATAATTTTCAGCATAATTGTCAACTGATAGCATATTAATTCTAACTATACATTTATTTTTAGCGTATTTTAAGTCTTTATAAATATGTTTTGAAGCCGTGGTGGCCTAGAGGTATTGACACTCGTCTTGCAATCGTGGGGTCGTGGGCTCATATCCTGGTCCCGTACCAATGAGTTCTTTGGAATTTATGTACGGAATTTAACGCAGGACGTAGGCCTTCGTGGGAAGGCCTACGTCCTGCAGTGGACTATTAAAACAGACTGGTACAGTAATTATGTTTTGAACGTTTATGTAGCATTTGACATTTAAATTATTCTCCTCTCTACTGACTATGCAATCTGACAGCTCAGACCTTATTTTGTTACCTACAAACTTCTGTTTTGATTGCAAAAATGTTTGGGTTTAATAATTAAAAATTAAATGCAATAAATAATTTTAATAAGTAAATATCTTATAGGCACCTACATTACAACCGTATTTCACAAAAAAAACATTGATTCTACAAGCAGTATTCGATGTACTAAAAAAACACCGGTTTTTACTCACATATAATATCGCGGCCGGGCCGCTTTTAACCCGACCGGTTTCGGAGTAATTAATACTCCTTCGTCAGGGAATACGCGCGCTCCCGTTGACTGGTGCACGCGTATTCCCTGACGAAGGAGTAGGTACTAATTACTCCGCAACCGGTCGGGTTAAAAGCGACCCGGCCGTGATATTATACGTGAGTAAAAACCGGTGTTATTTTTTAGTATAATGAATTCTCACGCGAGTTTTAATAAAGTAAATATTCGAAGTTCCGAAACGTTACTTCAAACAAATGAAAATGCAGATACAGCATTTTTCGCCGAAACGGCAGCCTGTCCGTAGCCGGGTGTGGAATTACCGACTTTTGTTGACTCGTATTATTTGCTCGCGTAGAAAGCTTCGAGTAGGCTGCTCAAAGATCAACATGATTTCAGTAAGTTTGTTTCTGACTGTAGGTTAAAGTGGCCATTTGTATCAGTGCTGCCTTTTCAGAGTTCTTATTTGAAGGATAAAAATGGGCCCTGTTACTGCGTTTCTGTTGACTTAGCCCTGAATGTAAGCAGTTTTGAATCAGACTTATTGTAGATCAAAACAGATTTATCGATAAATGAAAAGAAAGAAAATTTATAATTCCACTTCCATCAGTCACCATTTTTGTGTGTCTGTCTGTAAATTGTAATGAAACGCTTTTTTTAGACCTGCCCAGACTAGCCGCTATCACGGAAACAAGCACTTCATACAGTTGATACAGAATTTAATACAGAGAGTTTATAAAAACTCAAAGACAAAGATAAAGAGGGACACTGGACTTACTCTAGATATTTAGGTTTAAAGGTTTGAAGTTCACGATAGCACCGCTTTACACGTTGACGTAGGTACAGATAAAACACGGAGTATATGACTGGAAGGAGGGCTTCTCACGGCGGGGGACCCCGAAGCAGAGGTAGGCGGAGGCTTCAGAAGAGACGAGCGAAGGCCCCAGCGCCGCGATCCACCAATTCCTCAGGAGCTCTCGCTAACAGTAGGTGGTATCGGGCCACGACGGTTCTTTTTTTGCACATACTCTAGCTAGTCACATCCAACCCTCCCAGGGCATGCAGGAATAAAATTAATTACACACACTCAATACAAGGTTAGCCAGCTCAGTTAAGCATACAAGGTTAGCCAGAACTGATGTACCTACTAAACCAAAGGGAAATGATTCAGACCATCATTATGAACAACTTTCTGACCGACCCGGAATTCGAGGAACTTTAGTTTTTTTCATATTATCAATTTTATTTCAATTTTGTGTGGAACAGCTGATTTTTTCTCGGATTTCGGGTTAACCTCATAATAAAAGTTGTTCATAACGATGACCCTCTCGGCTTAGTTCATGCTAAGCTGATAACTCTGCGTATTTTGTTTAGTGTATTGAACTTTCTATAAATAAATTTAAAATCTGCGTGCTAATAAGATTCTAAAACTTTTCTGTTCGAATTTCTGTAATAACAATTCCTTACTGAATAAATTTAAACCACATTAGCAGTGTACTAGAGTACCCAATGAGCAGGAGAGTGCATTACTAATGGCACCACGACCGTGCGCCCGTGATCCAGATGACTATTCAGATCAACCGTTCCATGGAATGCGGAAATACGATTCACTGCACACACTCAATACATGTTTAAACTTCTGTTTACCGCGTATTAAATAAATAAATTAATATCAGGGGACATCTTACACACGGCTAATCAAAGCTTGTGATATGGTTGCCAGCGACTGATATACTATATACATATTTTTAAATACATACTTATATAGTGGTCAGAGGCCGTGTGTAAGATGTCCCAAAATATTAATTTATTATTATTTATTATTATAGATAGTAACATCCAGACTGCAAACACCTACATAATTACGTTAATCACAAAAATGTTTGCCCTGGGTGAGAATCGAACCCACGCCTCCTTGCACAGTAGTTAGGGTAATAGCTACCAAGGCAAGTTACTTGAGTATTAAAATTCTGCGTACTACTAGGCTTCTCAAACATTTATCTTCAGATTTGTGCTACTTTTTCACCGAATAATGAACTACATTCAACAAAGCGTACGTAAAGTGTCCAATGAACAGGAGAGTACATTACTAATGGACTCGCGGTCATGTGCCCGTAATCCAGATGGCTATTCACATCCAACCGTTCCGGGAACGCGGGAATACGATTCATTGCACACACTCAATTCCTTTTTAAAACGTCTATATTGAACAGTTGAGAACATGAAGTACATATTAAAAGTCTGCATATTACTACGGCTCTAGAATATTTTGCTTTCAGATTTGTGCCGCGATTTTCCTTTACTGTATAATGTAGTAGGTACATTGTGCAAAGCGTATTTAAGTGTGCAAGGAGAAGGGTTTTCTTTTTTTTTATTCGTAGTTTCCTCGGACTTCATCTGAGGTTTTGTTTATTTTGAATTTTTATTTCTTAACTAATTTACAAATTTCCTATGTTCGTAACATATACGATACAGTTGTATTTATATTAATTTTGTCAATTTTGACATATTTCCATAAAATACTATCCAGTCAACAACATACAATTTTAAAAATGTCTTAAGAATACTTTTATTTTTATCTAATATTTGATAAGTTTAATATACCAACTAGAACCCTCGAACAAGAAGGAGAAGAAGAGTTGAGTAGCATTACTAACGGAGCCGTGGCAGTCCATCTGCGATCGAGATGGCTATTCACATCCAGCCGGTTCAGGGAATAATGGGAGTACGATTCATTGCACACACCAAATAAATAAACCTTTATTATATTTAAAACAGAAAAAAAATACAAATCCATGACCTATATTTACCGTCTATTGCCTGCTTCGGTGGCTTAGTGGTTAGTGAACCTGACTTCTGGGTCAAAGAGGTGTGGATTCGATCCCCACCCAGGGCAATCATTTTTGTGATGAACATAGGTGTTTGCTCTGTGTCTGGGTGTTATTTAGGTACTATCTATCTAAGTATGTATTTAAAATTTGTATATGTAGGATATCAGCTTTGCTTAGTTTAGGGTCAGATACCGTGTGTAAGTTGGCCCCAATATTTATTTATTTACTAGCGGACCCGGTGAACTTCGTACCGCGAAAGTTAATGAATGTAGGTAGAATGACCTTACGGAGATACCTACATTAAGATATTTGAAGTTTAATGGCTGTCATCCATAATGTAGATCTGATTGAGCTATCTCACTTTCGTGAAGATAGCATTGTTCTAAAGTTGACAGTTATAGAGATAAACTACTTTTAAGTTTGACAGCTCTCATACAAAATGTAGATCTGGTTGAGCTATCTCACTTTCGTAAAGATAGCATTGATCAAAAGTTGACAGTTACGGAGATAAACTAATTTAAGTTCGACAGCTGTCATACAAAATGTAGATCTGGTTGAGCTATCTCACTTTTGTAAAGAGAGTATTGGTCTAAAATCGGCAGATACGAAGTAAGTAATAGTAAGTGCGCCACAAAATATTAGCCCCAATTCAATGTGAAACGGTACACACATATTGTAACAAACAATCATTTCAAACCCAAGAAACAGTCAATCTCAACTAATAAGTTTCGTCATGGTTATCATCCGCAGCTTTCTTTGTCCCACTGCTGAGTATAGGCCTCTCTTTTTCTGTGACATCTGCCTCGGCTCTTTGCCGGTCGTGACCAGGCTCGACCAGTGGTATTGATGATATCGTCGAGATAGTCGACCCAACTTGCTGCCGCGCCGCACATAGCTGAGCGCTCTCACCTATTCAAGTACCCTAGTTGACCAGCTCGGTCACCACCGTCTTTCTTGCTCAAGAAGCGCTGGTCAAATTGGTTGCCTCGCCAGTGTAAACGATGTCATACGCAGGGCTTTTGCGACCGCCAATATAGCAGCCGTACTTGAACCGAATGGGTTTGCGCTTGGTGATGGCAAAAGGCCTGACGATATGAAGCTGGTCCCATGGAAGTGTAGACGGTCCTTAGTATGAGACGCGACTTGCGTATCGACGCAAGTCGCTTTGGGTGCCGTCACATCTTTCTGAGACTCAGAGAAGGGCTGGAGCGTTGGCCGATTCGGAGCAGCACAAACGGCGCAAATATGCTAACCTTAGCAGTGGTTACATATTTGAGCCGTTTGAAATTGAGACATTGTGCCCGTGGTGGCCAGTCTTGGAGCGTCTGGTGTACCCGACGTGTGACCAAAATGCTGGTTTTTATTTGGCTAACGTATAAGCATTGCCAATCAGCGTGGCAGTGCTGCCAGCATGCTGGGCACGCTGCTAACTGGCAGTGGGCTTAAGTATTTGGATTATCTTTAGACCTTCAAGGGTCTGTGGATGATCCAATTGCTTGTTATGTAGTAGTAGTTTATGAAATTTCACATTATAAGTCTTGTATTTAGTGGTTGTTAATAAAGGCACTTTCTCTATAAAAAAAAAGTCAAGTACCCTTGCACCTTGCCACTGTCCAAACCTAACCTGACATCATAATACGTTATACTTATAAATGCTTCTGTTGATTAAGATAAGGTCAGAGTGTACGGGTTCCCGCCTTGTCGTGGCGGGGGAACTTAGTAGCCGAGGCATATGGGCGGCGCAGGAATCCCAGATAGAGCCGTTTCTCTGTGTTTCTTCTGAGACAGCTGAGAAGGCAGCGCTCGAGGTCTCCCGATTTTTTGGGTCTTTTCTCCCTTGGCAGCTTAGAAGTTTGCACTCGTGGTTGGGCCGCTTTTCTGGGCTTTTTAACTAAAGCAGCTGAGAGGCTGGCCTATAAGTTGCGTGCCTCATGAGGAGTGCCGCAACTGAGGCGAACTGAGACTTTTATCACTGTTCAATCCTAACCAAACCAACAGAAATGTATGTTCGTGTCAAGGTCACAGTTCACAGTCAAGATTAATAACCTTAGATTCAAGATACTTATACTCATGCCATACTACTCCTAAAAATCAAGTCAATTCGTTTCTTCGTATATTAATATGGATTCTGTACCATAAAGGTAGAATAAAGAAACATGTTTAACCTCTAGCGGTGGTATATTTAAAAATATTTTTAATGTCATACATAATGACGGCCCAGTATTAAACGTCATTGTAATATGTAGCATGGCATAAGGAAAAAACATTTTCTCCAATTTTAATGTCAGTTGTCATTGTCAATCCATACTATATTTCGTTCTCGAGGAGCTATAATGGTGAAAAGACAATTTGTCTCTTTGCTATGCTAAGCGTGACATTCATAAAAAGTCTTCAGACAATGTATGTCACCTGTCATCTTATTATGTTTCGTCAATGCATATCAGGCCCAATTATGAACGCGCCATCTTAAATTTAATTTGAATATAAAATGTGTTCTTACTATCGAATACCTAAAGTGAAAAAGAAACAGAAATATTCTAATTAGCTGTTTTAATTACGATGGTGCCTTGAAATTGGGCCTATTAGCGTCGTTGTGATAGGTGACAGTTTCGCTAACGATTTTTTAAGGGAATAGATGATATGAAAAATATAATATGAATAACTATTAAAAAAATAAAAATAAAGGAACGGGATAAAAAGTACCCTATGTCCTTCTCCTGGCTCTAAACTACCTCCCTGCCAATTTTCAGCTAAATCGGTTCAGCCGTTCTTGAGTTATAAGTGGAGTAACTAATACGACTTTCTTTTATATATATAGATTTATTGACGAATCAAAATCGATATATACTTATATTAATTTATTCTAAGTCTCTGTACTTACTTCGTCTTCTTGGTTTCTTCTTTTGACAGCGGTCGTGGTCATCACGTAGTTTTTTTGTAGGGCAAAATGTAAAATCACATTTCAAATAAACTGCTCAAAATTTAACAGAACTTAATCATAGATACAAAATACACTAGGTAAATCCATTGCACTGCTAACTTTGCTAATCTAATTGCAGTCCCAAATTGGCACTCGCGTTCCCGCAAGTTGCAGACAAATAATCCCCAAACATGCACCAACTCGAGCTAACCACATCTTGAAGGAACAATTCCTATTCAATGTCCCTTACAACACGGTAGTTGTGTAAAGTTCCGCCACTTGGCGAAGGGGGCGATGGTGGTGCACCGAGAGATGGAGGTTACCTAAATACTTACTGTCCTAGGTGGGCGCTGAAAGCTATAAGTTGCAAGGCGAGACTATACTTACAACTAGTAACCGTATCAAATTTATGAAATCCGTAATTGTATAAAAAAATATTCTCACACACATCATCGGTACATATTTTACATATAAATGCTAGAATTCTATTTCAGAAAGTAAACTTGTAAAAAATAATACCTGACTTATGTATAACTCATTTTTTTTTTAATCGAGTGAAATTATTATTATTTAAATATATTTTGACTGTTAATAGTTTCGAATTTTTTTTTTACAATTTCCAGGGGGCCCTCAAACTCGGCTAAGCCTGTGTCTTGAGGTTCGGTGTAGAATTGAGCAAGTAGACTTGTTTCGCGCGTTTATCAAGACCTATCTAGAGATATTCAGATATTCAGAAGTAATTAAAATATAAATGGACAAGCAGCCTGTAACTGCAGGTAGTTATACCGCAGCCGCAGTTACTCTATGTAATGATCGCTTGTGGTTTGCTTACACCGTTACGCCGTTAACGCGCAGAAATATGATAAAAAAGAAATTTAAGTGATTAGTCTTAATTTTTGTGAATTGAAATGATATAATTAAAACCATTATTTCACACCACTGGCTTTTCGGTGAAGGAAAACATCGTGAGGCAACCTGCATGCGTCCGTAGAAGAAATTCGATGGTGTATGTGAATCCACCAACCCGCACTGGGCCAGCGTGGTGGATATGGCCCAATCACCCTTCGTGGGTAGGCCTACGTCCTGCAGTGGACTATTAAAAAGGCTGATACAAATACAGAATTAAAACCACAGAAACGCGCTGGATGCATGGTTTCAACTGGTTTTACTGGTGATCTATAGGAGAGCACTATTCGCAGTGACATTTTACGGCCTATGACGATGACGATAATGAAGATCATGATGCCCGTATTATTACAGCATCGCGCCTCGCTTCGCTAAGACTCTCTGGTCTAAGACAGGAGCATTGTTGTAACTGGTTCACCGCAGGGGCGCTCGCGCGCGGTTATTGCTTCTATATTATTGCATGTCGTGAACGCTGCGGTTCACTTACACAGCGATTTACGCCGTTAGCACACCGCAGCCCTATTTCAAAGCGATTGAGGTTTCTGATCGTGATTTTTGTACAGTGCTATTTGAATTAAGCCTATTTGAACATAGGCCTATCTAAAGCCAAATATGCCATATCCAATACACTAGACTATGGCTATTTGGGATTTGGTAGGTTCACCTGATTCACCAGATTTATTTGCAGTGGTAAAGTTCTCGAGTGAAGACCACGCACCGGCAAGCGCATCGTAGGACGTCGGCCAACAAGGTGGACAGACAACCTGATCAAGGCCGCAGGATCACGCTAGATGCAAGCTGCAACCAACCGGTCTTATTTTAAATTCATAGGGGAGGCCTATGTCCAGCAGTGGACACTCTATGGTTGAAGCGACGACAAAGACAACATTCACCTAATTTGTCGAATTTTGTTTGGTTGCGTTTGCAGGTTACCTCACCTTCCCTGAGATTCCATTACTATCCATAAAAATCGTACATGAAATCAAAGGAAATTATTATTATGGGATCGGAATTTGAAGTCGTGACTTTACAATTATAAAGCGAGTTTTCATCCACCTAGCCATTAACAGCTAGACTACTGATTTAGCTACTGTAATAAACTCAACGCTATTTTGCACTTAAAGCAACTATGTACCTACTCCCGAGATATCTTTTCATTATTGCTGATTTATACTTCACAAAGGCGTCATGAATATTCATTTAGAAATTTTAGAAAGCAACTCAGCTTTGTTCTAAAATAATTAAAACAAGTTGTAAATATAATCCGTCAGTCGTAGATATCGTTACAGTCGCGGATGAAAGAAAATAAAAGATACGACGGACAAGTCACAAAAATATAAATTAAAATGGTCAAAAAATATGTACCAGTCATATATATATATATATATATATATAGGAATAAATCTGAAAACTGTACACTTATTTAAATCACAAAAAAATAGGGCCTCAAAATTCACAAAATATGGGTTCAAAATTTAAAGTGACTAAATCGTATCATGTCAGGTATATGTATAGAGTCTACCCGTGAGCCTACCCGTGACCACGGTCGATGCAACTTGGCCGAAACGTCACATCGGTATGAGGAGGTATTTATTTATCTCGTAATTTTAGTGCCCGATTAGTCCCGTAGTAAATAATAATTATGTGTTCAAATCGCGAAAGTTTAAAAACAACATATAAAAGAACTTCATTAGCACACGCTAAAACTTCGCTTCCCAATTTTGTGAAATTTTCTGGTTTTATACGGAGCCCTCGATGTGCGAGCCTGACTCGCACTTGTCCGGTTTTTTTATTTGGTCTGAGACTCCATCTTTTTTTCTCTTTCATCTAAGGTCACAGCCGTCCTAGTCCGGGCAGCTTGTTGATCGAGGCGGGAGCACGACAAGCTCCGGTAAATATTTGTTCGACAGCAGTAATTAAATTTGAAGATTTTAATAAATCCCGGGGTTTCGTTACTAACTGGTGAATGATCAATTTTTTCCACGAGATGTTTTACTAGATTATACGTGGATGATGGTACACGATATGTATGTAAGTGATTTTTGTTAAATGAAAATATGTCAATATTATAATTATTTATTTTCATGTCATTGGAAGTAGTCGTGAATTTATTTTAGTAGTTTAATAGTCTAGTACTTATAATTTATTTATAACTAGTTTTAACCTACGGCTTCGCCCGAGTGATATTTTGATTTTTGTGCCCACAGGAACCCTTTTTTCGGGATATAAAGTAGCCTATGTCACTTTTCGTCTTTCAAACTATGTCATTGCCAAAAATCAAGTCATCTCGTTGCTCCGTTGCTGTGTAAAAAAGGAAGAAACCAAAAAATCAACAAACCTACATAATATTAGTACCTAAGGATTATGGTAATCAAAATAAAAGTAAACTTGAGCATTTGGATTATCTTAGACTTTTACAGGTCTGCTAAAATAAGGTTTTTGTGTAGTAATAGCTTAATTATGTAGTTTTATTGTTTTTACATGAAGGTAACTGTTTACAAAAATGTAAAGAGAACATTTTGTTTAATTTTAGCTTCATTGAATCACATTACTTACAGGCTCTGGTTTGTTACTATTTATTGCATCCAAATTAGAACCTTTCGTTCGTGAGGACTATTGTTTATATCCATTGAAGCTTATCTAAAACTACATTAAGTCTAAGTTGGTTACTTTGCAGTACGGTACAGTTTTTCGCTAAAGTTCAACAAATCTTCAAATCCCGAGTAAATAGGTTCCTTCTAAGTAAGCGTGTTACACCCTAGACTGCATATTTGCTTAACATGAGGCAGTATCTAGTCAAACTCAAACCAGTACAAAATTAAAAAAATGTATATCGTGTGTATTTACTTACAAAAAAATATAATACTAAACAATTGACTGTGGGAGATTGAAGCCGTAGTGGTCTAGAGGTAGTGTCACCCGCCTTACAATCGTGAGGTTGTGGGTTCGAATCCCCGGTCCCGTACCAATGATTTATTTGGAATTTATGTGCGGAATTTTACACCACTGGCTTTTCGGTGAAGGAAAACATCGTGAGACCTGCATATGTCCGTAGAAGAAATTCGTTGGTGTATGTGAATCCACCAACCCGCACTGGGCCAGCGTGGTGGATATGGCCCAATCACCCTTCGTGGGTAGGCCTACGTCCTGTACTATTAAAAGGCTGGTACAGTACAGACTGTGGGAGGGCCGGTGCATGAGTGTACCAGATTGACCTCTAATAGAGAGAGATTGCGAGACATCGTGAGGCGTATTACATCTGCCTCTACCACCACAAATACTACGTGATGACCACGACGGCTCTGTGAAGAGCGTAACGACTAAGAAGAAGAGGAATCAATTGACAACATTGTTTTTTTAAATCACAGATAAACAGCCCGTCCTCATTGTCGTTTTTATTAACAAAACTCTTATTCTCTAAACATCGCCATCGCCAATTAAGCAACAGAAATTGCTAATTTGTCCATATTTACCGGCCAACCCTTCGACGTCCCATCATTACGGCCTAACCAACTTATAGGCTCGTAAAGGTCCCCACGGACGATACATCTAAATGGTTGTCATTGTTACTAAATGCAGATTAAAGTTTTGGCTCTACATTTATACAAACCACTAGCTATAACCCGCACGATATTAGTAGCGTGCAAAAAATTTAGTGAATCCGATACTCTATTTTTCACAGTCCACAAAAATATAATGTAGTATAATGTATAATGTTGACTGCCTCGGTGGCTCAATGGTTAGTGACCCTAACTTCTAGATCAAAGAGGCGTGGGTTCGATCTCCACCCAGGGCAAATATTTATGTGATGAATATAATTGTTTGCTCTGTGTCTGGGTGTTATTTAGTTACTATCTATTTAAAAATCAGTATATGTAGTATATCAGTCTCTGGCAGCCATATCAGAAGCTTTGCTTAGTTTGGGGTCAGAGGCCGTGTGTAAGATGTTCCAAAATATTTATTTATTATTAGTATATTAGTTTAGTTTAAATTTTTTGTTAATTCAATCAATCAAATCAATGGTTGAATCCATGAATTCAATTTTAAATTACTTGGTCAAGTTGCCAATCTATTTTTGTCACGAAGACTTTTATTTTCATCGCTTAGACAGTCGTTTTTAGCGACAAAGTTGCTAAATTGTCTTCACTGATGATGTCCATTCTGACGTATCGTGAATGCGAGTTTTAAGGCCCATAACCCGCTGGAATCAACCGCTGCCTAACCAATCACGGTGAACATTTCTACTTACTTATCTCTACCGTTCTAGCTTCGAGCCACTATCGTATTTCCTGAGCTAAACTAAAAGCTTAGTTTAAACAATTTTAGTGCCGTAACTTGGTCTGTTGCAGTGATAAGTTAGTGGTCTAAAACCGTGTTTGTTAAGGGGGAGGGGGGTGGTAAGCTCCTCCCAATTAGCAGCACCTCGAGATTATCGTGTCATCTGCCTTAAGAGGGCTCTGAACTTTGGTCATTTGTCATTTTCAGGCAAACCTGTGGTGATGTCAAGAAAAGTTGATCGGTTTTATTGAGAAGCTGTCACGTTCTCTCTTGTTTAGAGTTTGATGCTTTATCCTACTTGCACTTTGTCAGTATTAAGATTGTTTAAAGTAATCTACCCAGATAAACAGAAAAATGCAAACGATAAGTTACGCAACACCAAAATTAAGAAAAAACTTTTCTGTTTTTATTCTTTTTGGACAAACTAGATCAATTAGAATAACTAATCGATTCCAAAAAGATATGTTTAAGTTTCAAACTGAACTATAATTTATTGCTAAAATGGTGTTGTTTGTTTGTCCATCATATCACATAAATAAAATCACTTTACCTTTTACTATTCTTTAAGCAAATCAAAAATATTTTGATCGTTTTTTTTTGTTTTTATGAATACTCATTTACAAAGCAATAATAAACATAACATAATAGTATGGCAAAATATTTTTTTATCCAATGAAAATGAAAACACAACCTTACCCACCCTACCACCCCCTTCCATTCCTGAAGTTTGCGACGTGACCGCGGGCGCCGCCACAGTGCCCTGCATCGATAACTACTTTTGACTTCAATTTATTATCTTCTATGTTTTTCGTCAAACATATACCTAAAACTTATGTTTCTCTAGTATATAGCGGTGTTCGTCTTAATCTAGGAAACTATTACCCGTATTGTGTGCAAGTTTTGACGTTCAACTTCGCTTATTCTCCTGCTTGCGCCAGTTACTCGGCTCACAAGAACGAGCAGGAGAAAAAGCGAAGCCGGAAGTCAGAACTGGTACACAATACGTCCGCAAAACTGAACAAATTTCGCTCTAAATTATACCTAAATACTTTACTTTGAGCTGAACCAAACTTAATGCCGTCTGTAAATTAGCAACAAGGTGCGCAAATCCCTTTTTAATAAACTCTTAATCACAGCTTTTTAAATTAACTCCCGGAAAAAAGCTAATTCAAAATTCATTAACAAAAAGAAAAAAAAATACTCTGTATATTTTTGTAGTTTAAATACTTTTAAATCTTTCCGAATTCTGACAACCTTGCACTCGAGCCCCAAGATACAAGCCTTGAGCTTAGTTTGGGGCTCACAGTTTATCTATTTGGAAATGTGTTTTAATGGCAATGCTGTTATATTAGACATAATCGAAATCAACTGTTTTCATTTGTTACTCGCTTTATGTACTTCAGTAGCTATGTATTTTTCTTTTGGTTAATAATAAACTTTATTTTACTTAGCTACATCGTAGCACTCCTACGCCGTAGCACCTCTACGTTGTACTGTAGCTCTGCTACGTGGCAAAACAAATTCACATACTAGCTCTACTGTCTCCCTCCCGTTCTACAATATATTCGGAGGGCATTATATCGGGCGATAAAAACTAACTCCATTCCGCACATATGTTCCCCACCACATCCCCCCGTCCCCTCGCCTCATGTCCTCTCAGATAACGCGGGTTTGTATAACATAAAAGCTAGTGGAAATGTTTTACTTTTCTCTACATTGAGGTGTTAATGAAACATCTTAGTCTTATTCTTATTATAAATCATGAGCACATTTGGGCGGAATGCCCTTTGTGGGGGCTTGTTTGACTAGAGGGTTGTTGTGTCAGGTCAATAACTCTCTTGAATTAGTGATTTGCATATCATTCTTTGACTTTGTGTTGACATTGACTTAATAATAAGAAATGAATGTTTTTTGTCAAGATTTGGAGGTTGGCCTTAAGGCAAAAACTGGCCGTGATAATGAATACAATGATATTTTCGTTCACTAGAAAAACACTCTTAAGACTGTTTAAAAACAAAAAATAAGACATATAATATTTCGCCTATCTGATTGTAGCATTTTTTTGACATCGATTTAGACAATAGACATATTTGTAAAAACAATATTTATGTTATATTTTTCATAATTTTCCTTGAAGCGAATTTGAGGACAAAGGTATTTACTACTAAGGTAGGCAGTTACAGTTACAGATCATATTTCAAGAAATAAATAATATTAACCCGAAATAAGACAATCTTGTGCCACCTAAATATTACACGGTTTTTGTGTTGTAAGTGATGGATCGGCGAAGTGGATTGGATAGGTACCAGAGAAAAATAACCAAAATTTGTGAGATAGGCAAAATAAACCATATTCCGAGGTAGGGCTTATACTCTACCAAAACAGAGCTGAGCGCAGATGTCCAGAGATCGTAGAACTTTGGAGACCGTGATCATTACAAATGTCATATTTTTTCAAAAAGAACAAAACTCTCGGTTCTTGACTTTTTTTCTTGCTAAACTAGTAAATGGCGTGAGTGTGAATTCATTAGCTATATTTAAAACAAGAAAATATACAGAGTTGATGGCAATATTCTATTAATATCTATGTAGCTGTGACGTCGCATGACCAAATTTTACCACGGGGCCAACTCCTAAAGCTCTAAAAATTCTGTTGTGCTATACCTAACATTTATTGAGATTCGTTGAACGTTGATAGAAAAACGATTTGCGTGGAACAGCTGATTTTTTTCAATTTCTTTGTTGACAGTTGTTGGTCAATTGTTGACTTTGTTTAGGAGTTGACTATGAAAAGGTCGGTACCTACAGTACAGTAATTAAATTTACTCTACTATATTGTGCCGCCTTTTATTACTGGCATTTAGCAAATGAATTCACGGGCTACAACGCATTGTCCAGATAGTCTAGCTCTAGCATACGCACTATGACATAATTTTTGTCGCTGTGTGAAAAAAATTGTAGTATTATAACTTCACCAATATTCTGATTCGTTTTGATCAATCAATAAAATTGTGTCATGGTGCGTATGCTATCCCGACTGCTTTACACTTCTCAGTTCCGCTCCGTTTTGCTCCGTTTTCCGATTCTACGCTATATTTCGAGGTAAGCG
This sequence comes from Hypomecis punctinalis, assembly GCA_949316475.1. Lineage (NCBI taxonomy): Eukaryota > Metazoa > Arthropoda > Insecta > Lepidoptera > Geometridae > Hypomecis > Hypomecis punctinalis. The sequence goes on from OX438810.1 coordinate 18,438,523, forward strand.
TATAAAAAATACTACCGCTTCGCTGGAGCCGCCATATTTATCAACATACGTGAGGAACTAGCCGGCTCGACCGTCATTTATCATCTGTGTGGCCGCGCCTTAATATAGTAAGGGGTGCTCTAGATTTGAAGATGTGGTGCAAGTGCTTTAATTTTATATTTTCTATATAAAGTATTACATAAGTAACATGAAGTCGTTATACCATTTAAATAAAAAATATCGTACCAATACACAATGTACACTGTCTTGTACTACATGATTCAAATTAGAGTTCCCTGAGTTATCAATGCCACTAAAACAACCAAACAAGACCTAGAAACGACTTTCATACTCACATACTTTTTAGGGTTCCGTACCTCAAAAGGAAAAACGGAACCCTTATAGGATCACTTTGTTGTCCGTCTGTCCGTCTGTCCGTTTGTCTGTCTGTCCGTCTGTATGTGTGTCAAGACTCTTTATCTCGGAAACGCGTAAAGATATCGAGTTGAAATTTAAACTATATACGTAAACCTATGAATTCTTGTAGTTGTGTAAAAGAAAAGCTTTTCAGTTACCACATAAAAAAGTTAGAGCCGATTATGTCGTAAAAAAACGCATATTTCAACGCTCACAAAAATCAAAACCTACAGGGTACTACCCGTTGACATAGAACTATGAAATTTGGCAAAGAGCATTGTCTCAGAGTACACATATAGGAATAAATCTGAAAACTGTACATTTTTATTTAAATCACGTAAAAATAGGGCCTCAAAATTCACAAAATATGGGTTCGAAATTCAAAGTGAGTAAATCATATCATGTAAGGTATCATATAAAATAACTTCATTAGCACATGCTAAAACAGGTTTTTAATTATTTTAACAATATGTTTGTACGGAACCCTCGATGTACGAGCCTGACTCGCACTTGTCCGGTTTTTATTAATAACATCTAGTTTCAAGTCATTAAACATTTCACCAATGACAAAGCTTCTCTGCGCGAACTACGAGTAGGTTCTGACTGCAATAATAATTATTGTATCTGATGATACGTACTTATGTACTTTTGTTGTATTTATGCTTTTGACATTCCACTTTAATTCAGTTTTTAATTGTAACTTGACATTATTTTTAAATATAATTGTAATTTGAAATTCCTTTTTTATTAATTTTATTCCGATTTTATTTCAATTGTAATTTTTAATGTAATTTGTTGGACATCCACAAGTATACACAATTGTATTTATGTTGAGAAATAAATGAAATGAAAAATGAAATAAGTAGGTATATAGTTTCAAGTCATAATAACATATTACAGTAAATATTTATTTTTTATTATGATAATTGAAATTTAAGAAAGAATTCGTCGTTAAACATCTGTTTAGCTGGGAATGAGAGCTTTGAAGGAGAATAAGAATATAATTATGTTTATGTAAAGAGCGTATCGTGCTCCGCAAACATAGTGAGACGGCGATGAGGCGAGGGGAGCGCGTCTTCGTATGGCGAAATTAACAATAAAAATTCATATAAAATTATTAAGTCATTTTTTGAACTGGTTTACCTGATTTGCCGTTACTTTAGCTACTACTCAATACATTAAACATAATTTAATTACCTGAAATGTATGGAGTACTTTAAAAAAATCGTCAAGAAATAAGATCTTTGTTTAAAACAGAGGTGACTGGATTTTTTTTTCGATCGAGTGAAGTTATTCCTCTGATATATTTTGGTTACAGAAGATATGCTTCAAATTAACATATATTTTTTTCTTTAAAAAAAAACACTCGTTTTTGATACTAAAATCTTGAATCTGGTTAAACATTTTAAAAAAATTAACTTATTGACTGCCTCGGTGGCTCAGTGGATAGTAGATAGTGATAGTGAACCTGACTTCTGGATCAAAGAGGCGTGGGTTCGATCCCCACCCAGGGCAAGCATTTTTGTGATGAACATAGGTGTTCGCTCTGTGTCTGGGTGTTATTTAGACACTATCTATATAAGTATGTATTTAAAATACGTATATGTAGTAAATCAGTATTTGGCACCCATATCACAAGCTTTGCTTAGTTTGGGGTCAGAAACCGTGTGTAAGATGTCCCCCAATATATATTTATTTATATTATGTATACACGACCACCCCTTAATGGTAATGTTAATGTATGTTTCCGACTCTTTAGTATTCATATTATCTTAATTGTTCTACTTAACACATGTTATCCTTAAATTAATGATCGGTCAAAGGTCACGCTACGCTCAACGTGAGATCAATCATTAACTTAAGATATTACCTATTTATTTCTAAAAGTAAAGTCACTTCACTATGAACTTTCCTCAACATATTTTTACAGTTTCCGTCGTGTCAAATAAATGTACCAGGAAACATAATATCTTGATTGATTCATCGTTCAGGCAGGCTGTAATGGCGTGTTTACACTATACACGTAATACCGGTAATGTATGGCGATAATGTGTCGTGTGCATGGAAGAAAAAATGAGAGTGGACGTGCCATATGATCGAAAATAAGGCATGGTTATGGCAAAATGGCGCCAAAAATGCTATAAAATCATAACATGAAAAAAAGAAAAAAGGATAAAATGATATAATAAGTTTATTTGTTTCATCATTTACTTAGGCTACATTACGCTGCACTCCGCACTAGGTCTCCTAAGAGCCTGTGATGCAGGGTACAGTTTCCTTTCACACTTAAGTGAAATTTTAAACCTAGGTTTTATACACTATTAAATATTTATATATAATCATAAGTGTATTATACTATATTATACTAAACCATAGTAATCTCTCACTGTGTATGTGTATGTCTGTAAGAATGAACTAAGAATGAAAACGATTCAATGGAATCATTGCCACAAAATGGCGCAAAAAAAGTATAAAACTGCTATGTAATCAACGAGAAAACTTGAATCACTCAACACCGAATCTACTTTCTATAAAACCCATGAATCAATATGATAACTTGAACTATTTGAACTACTAATCAAGAGTCGCGTTGGCGTTTCCTCAATACGACGAATAAACTTCAACTGACTTCAAAGCGGAGCTTATTTTTATACAGCGAATTACTAAACATCGGATCTACTTTTATATTTTATCTATGTAATCGTGACGTCATCGATGCAAGATGGCGCATCTGTCATTCGACGACGTTTGATAGATGGTGCTTCGAGGGGTGACAATTGAAAGACAGAAAAGTTTTACCACTCTATTTTATTTCTTTTTGTATGGATGCAAAAGGAGAGGGGATTTTCCTTCTCTCTTCTAACAATAGGTATGACGACTAGCTAAAAAAATGTAAATAGTCCATCAGTTCGAATGCAAAAAAAAAAACAACTTTTACTATGTGGCTAACCCGAAATTACAGACACCATTGTTTAGGCGCTAGCGAATCTCTACAATGATTAGCTAAAGCCTGACGGAATTTCGGTTAGTACAGCCGCCTCACAACCAATGGTTAGGTTCGTGCGACGCCTGACTAACCCACCGACGCAACCGTGGAAGTCCACTACTGTCGCCGTAACGCCTGGCTATACTGTGATAGCAAGCGAAGCTAGAACATGGATTATTCCAACGGCCGTTCGGTCGTCGCGGGGACCTACCCTGTACTCCTACCTCCCTAACGTCCCTAACCTACCATTTGAAGTAAATATACACTTGTATATATTGACTTCAAATGGTATATATATATACGGAATACCTGGACCGTGAGACCTATCGGCACCAGGCGGAGTGGGAACAGGTATAGGTAACCCGCCCGCCCAGCGGCACATATGCTGGGTACGGCGTCGTCCCCTGCGCTGCAGGCCTCTGTATGGGCTCCGTCTGGATCCTCGAAGGTCCGACGGCCGGTCGTCTAGTTGACCTGACTGCTGGCGATGGTGGACCCTTGACTCCGGGTGCAGCCGCCCGAAGGTACTTGCCACTGCACCCCTCTAGACTCCGAGTGCAGCCGCCCGAAGGTTCTTGCCACTGTACCCGTCTTGTTGTGAATCAAACAACCGTTATATTGTGATTAATTTATTTCAGTAGTTAACTACTATTTATACAATAATCTATTACATTTAATTGGTCTTGAAGTATGCCTAATTTGATGACCGTGCATATTTGTGTGCCGATGCCTCGCCTAGATGGTTGACGATAAATCTGGGTCGCAACTCTGCAGATTTCGCCGGCTGTCGCTATGCCCAGTATCGACACGCTAAACTAAGCATGTTCTTTATGGATAACCATATAAAATTGCAACTTTGAATCGACGAAATGTAGGTATGAAACAGCAGATTTATTTTTCGATTTTGGGTTGGCCTCATAGTAAAAGTTGTTCATAAAGACGGTGTAAAAAACATGGATGTCTTTTACACAGTCTTTTCGCTTAGGTACACCCATTAACAATGAAGGTATGAAAGTTGCCTAAGTAAGTTATTTCGTATAGGCCGGGTAGCTATCCCTGGTATCAGAGTTTTTAAGCCGCCTGAAGGCCTTTGACATGGTTAAACGGTCAATACAACAACCTACAATTTAACGTGTCGTCCGAGCCACGATAGTACTCAGTTGTAAATGGCACCCGCAGTCGCCCATCCGAAGACTAACAGTGCTGAACGTTGTGAAACTTCGACGATTGCTAACGAACACCTAGTCAAACTATATGAGCGCTGTAAGTTGTATAAAAGTTGTACGTATATCTAAGCCACAGAAATTCTGATAAAAATGTCGCCAAGGTGATAGATTCCATCCCGCCATCTAGGAGATGACGCGTTAAACTGCCGCTCATCACTTACGTCACACAGACTTTGATACATCACGTCGCAAATCTACCAAATTATCTACAAAGTCGACCAAGTAACCGAACTAAAAATTCTTTAGAAAATTATGAGTTCCGTTTGAAAGTTGCGACTGTGGCTCTAACGTGCAACATTGCGGATAGTTGATAGTACTTCGAATACGTGCGACGTCTTCATGTAGGTATTTCACACGATGACGTCACAGGCTACGCTCGATGTATTCTAGGCGAAGCGTGAAACTAGCGGGGAATGGCCAAGTCTTAGAATATCAAGCGATGACATGAATACTGAATTCTTATATTCTTAAATAGATACTATCCTAGCGCTTAACTATTTGTCTATTTTATATTAGCTTTTGCTCGCGGCTTCAACTGCGAGATATTTTTACTTCTGACCTATTAATAAAAATTTGTCTATGTTACTTTCCGACCTCTTACAAATACAAATACAAATACAAATATTTTATTGATAACACCATAGTTACATGTCAATAATCGAAAATAATAATTAAATGTCAAAATATAAATTCGATATTAATATATCTAATAACAAAAGTCAATCAGTTATAATTTCTGGTAATTTCAAGAACTCTTTAATGTCATAGAATAGCTCGGTTTGGAGCCAGTTCCTTAGTTTAGTTTTAAAAGACACGGCGGAAGGTGCATCTCGCACTTGACCGGGTATTCTATTGTAAATCGCAGGACCTGATACATAGACTGACCCCTCCGACCTCGCGAGCTTATGAGAGGGCGTCACCAGCTGGTTACGCCTTTTATTACTCCTCAGGTCGCGGGATGTGTTCACTCCTCTCTTTTTATATGAGGACAAATGAGTATGTGTAAATAGGGCTAGCTGGTAGATTACCTCACAAGGCAATGGGAGAATCTGTAACCTTATCCGTTGGCCAAGGTTTATTCACCTGTATCCTACTAATATTATAAACGCGAAAGTTTGTGAGGATGGATGGATGGATGTTTGTTACTCTTTCACGCAAAAACTACTGAACGGATTGAGATGAAACTTTGCAATAATATCCTACTAATATTATAAACGCGAAAGTTTGTGAGGTTGGATGTATGGATGGATGGATGTTTGTTACTCTTTCACGCAAAAACTACTGAACGGATTGAGATGAAACTTTGCAATAATATAGCTTATATATCAGAATAACACATAGGCTATAAATTATAATGATATTACGTTAATGTTCCATATTATAACGATAAGTGTTAAGTAGGAAAAATTCTGCAATCAGCGAGTGTCAAAACTCGAAAGAAATGTCAAAAAAATAACAGTCGAATCGAACAACCGTCAAATCGTTTATTTTTTTTTATTTTCCACCTCCTTTATTGCAGGTGGTAAGGTAGGGCCTCGGGTTTGAAAGACGGAAAGTGACATAGTCTACTTTTTATCCCGGATAAATAAAGGGTTCCCATGGATAGTGTAAGATTACAGGCATAATTCATACTAAATATTGTTAAAACCTTGGCATGAAACCTAAAATATTCCTAATCTGAAGTAACGAGCATCTGTCCATTTAGGAGATATTTTAAAATGCATCTGGTAACACAGACAGATGCTCGTCACGACAGAAAAGATGGCGATTGATTTGCGTGTGTGAAATATAATGTTTGTGAAATGGATTAAAGTGCAAGAATATTGTCCAAATCATTGTTTAATTTCTGAATCTGAAGGCTAAGGCTTTCAACTCAGAAGTGGAATAAAGAAAACACTCCCACAATAGTGCCAAAGTACGATGTAAACAAACATTTTTTTTTCCGATTTTCAATGTGGATGGTGACTTTTATAAAACCTATGAATTGTGTTAACGACAATAGAACGAGTGTGTCAACTACAATGTAATGAATGGAGAGAAATCAAAGACAGCCGGTACCAGTACGAGTCGGGGCAACGGATCGGAATGAGTTTAATGATGTTGGCGCGAATAGAGCACCGGCGCCGGTGATGTCAATTCCAACAGCGCGGTTGCCACGCGGGCGCTGCAGGTAGCTGCTACTGGCGCGGTTGTCGCTGGGGGAGCTCCAGGTGCCGCTGGCATGGCCACCGTCGGCGCGGATGCCGTGGTGCGGATGCCGCACGCGGCTACCGCTGGCGCAGTTGTCGCTGCGATCGCTGCAGGCGGGTGCCACTGGCGTGGCCACCGCTGGCGCGGTTGCCGTGCGGACACCGCACGCGGCTGCCGCTGGCGCGAGTGCTGCGGGCGGGTGCCGCTGACGTGGCTACCGCTGGCGCGGTTGCCGTGCGGACGCCGCACGCGGCTGCCGCTGGCGCGGGCGCTGCAGGCCGGTGCCGCTGACGTGGCTGCCGCTGGCGCGGTTGCCGTGCGGACACCGCACGCGGCTGCCGCTGGCGCGGGCGCTGCAGGCCGGTGCCGCTGACGTGGCTGCCGCTGGCGCGGTTGCCGTGCGGACACCGCACGCGGCTGCCGCTGGCGCGGGCGCTGCAGGCCGGTGCCGCTGACGTGGCTGCCGCTGGCGCGGTTGCCGTGCGGACACCGCACGCGGCTGCCGCTGGCGCGGGCGCTGCAGGCCGGTGCCGCTGACGTGGCTGCCGCTGGCGCGGTTGCCGTGCGGACACCGCACGCGGCTGCCGCTGGCGCGGGCGCTGCAGGCCGGTGCCGCTGACGTGGCTGCCGCTGGCGCGGTTGCCGTGCGGACACCGCACGCGGCTGCCGCTGGGGCGGGTGCTGCAGGCCGGTGCCGCTGACGTGGCTACCGCTGGTGCGGTTGTCGCTGCGAGCACCGTACGCAGCTGCCACTGGCGAGATTGCCGCTGCGGGACCCGCACGCGACCGCTACCACTGGCGTGGTCGCCATGCGGCGCCGCACGCGGCTATCGCTGGCGCTGTTACCGTGCGGTGCCGGTTCGCCAGATGGCGGTTATCGATGGCGCGGTTGCCACCACAGGCACCGTAGAGGTCGTAGCTATAATGATGACGATTGCAGTCTGCGAGAATGATTCGATTTTGCCACTAACAATAATAATGGTACTATACGAATGGGGTAATTGTCGAATTTTTGATTTATTAAAATACCAGAATCAGTTAATAAATTATAGTAGGTATTATTTAGTATTTATGAATCACAAAACGAAATAAGGGGTTAAAACATTTATCTACTTGCATTTATTTTATTATTAATATACACTTGACACACAAAAAAAATTATAGTAACCAAGCTAAATAGTAATATGTAAGTATGTCAAACAGTTTTTGCTTAATGATACAAAATGCCCAGTAGTATTGTTTTATATCTTCTAGTACATAAAAAAATGCATAAAAATAATCGTGGTTATTAGTCTTGCTAAAACTTGAGAACGGCTGAACCAATATGGCTAATTTTGATCTTGAAAGATCTGCCAAAGCTAAGGGAAGGTTTAAACGGTGAGAAAATTTATAAAAATTTAATTGTGTTTTCCCATACATGTAAAAGTAGTCACTGACAGTCAATTGACAGATGGTGTGATGAAGTTCACCGGGTTAGCTAGTATTTCATAAAGATTCATGCGCTAATGTAGTATTTTACTTATTTTTTGTTTACGTTACTACGAGTAACTGTGCTATAAGAGTTACTTCACTTGTGCCTGCTCAGAACCCGTGGGTAAGTAGATGCATTTATTTCGTAAAAGAAGGTATAAAACAGTTTGTTATGATAATATGGTTTGAAAATAACTATCTAATTGATAAATATGAACTACCTACATTGATGATGACAGATATGCAAGGTTGTACAAATGATTGTACTCAGGATCAATATGTGCAACTGAGATTGACAGATTTACCCATTTTATTTATAGAACTAGGGAGTAGGTCTTGTTAGTAACTCCTATATTTTATAATGACTATTTTAGAGACCTTTCTGACTGCAATCTAGTTTGATTTCTGGTTTTCGGTTATGCTGAATCGCTGAGTGATGGCGGAGATTCACGAATTGTAGATGCAGGTGAAATTAGTGAATCGATGAAATAGTTGTTTACGCGAAAGTGAACTTTCATTTCATTTCATTTATTCATGCTTCCATACAGTACAGGATGTTAATAACAAAGTTAAGGTACAAAGTTCAGTATGGACCCTGTCAGGCACTGCATATTCGGGTGAGAGTGGTCACTTACATCAATATTAAATATAAAAATATATAAAATGTCAATGATAATATTAGAATAATTTTACACAATAATAATTATAATTTATCAGTCAAAATTCGTCTATTGTATTATATGCTTTACAGATTAGGAATTGTTTCAATTTTTGTTTAATAAATGGTATGTCATTCTCATTTTTCCATTCCGGTAGCAATTTGTTATAAATATTGACTGACATAGTTAATGTAGCAGATGAGTGCATCTGCAGTCGGGACGTAGATCTAGATCTTGTTAGTTATCCTATAAAACGCACAAACGTCTACTCAGCGCTTAGGTATGCACATTGAGTTCTGACATAAAAAAAAAAATGTGTTCAAACCATTGCACTACTGCCATCTCATGTAAAAAAATAATAGTATTAACAAAAACCTGATTGTTAACCAGTTTTTATTGTTTTGAATTGCAATAATTGTCTTGTGCCTTCAGGGTGGTCGATGACCTTGTCTATAAATTTTAGGGTCGGTGCTTGCAGTGATTTTACAAAGCTTTTATTTAACTTGCATTGTATGTAGGTAAGTATGTAAGTTAGGGTGGAGTCTTGCAAGTTAATTAAACTTGACCAACTTCCCGGTTTTCGATTATGCTGTTTGCACGCACATGTAATTTGCGTGACAATGCAATATTATGGTACTCTAGAGCTGATCTGATGATGGAGTCGGAAGGTGGCCATAGGAACTCCTGTACTAAACAAGAAAGACCCGTCGTGTTTGGGCTTGTTTTATTTGTCTTGGCTGGCACTCTGCTGCTGTATGATATCCAGGATCTCAAAAGCTTGTATTCAAAAAGTTATATTTTTAAAATAATTTATATTTATTGCGGTCGCAGAATTAGGCATTTCATTTTATGGAATATTAATTATAGCAATCTTCGAAGCAGTTTAGATGGCCAGTAGCAATTCAAGGCTTCGAGAAAAGTGGTTAGTTGTCTTCTACATTTTTTTTTTGATTAATATTAAAGCAGAGTGCCATAAAGTCAATAATTACGGAATTGCAGATTATGATGAAGCCCTGGGTAGGTAGTGAGCAATCAGTGCACAATCATAGATGGTTGTAGATCACTACAGACTAAGAGATAGACGTGACTTAGAAGTGATCCATTCTTAACTGACCAACGTGTTGATAATATTGTTAGCAGAGCAGAGAGCTGTCATCAGAGCATATAGATCTATGGGATTTATTAAGAGGTTAAGCAGCTAATTTAAGAGTATTAAAATATTTAAAATTTTGTTGCTCTTTATACGTGCGTAGTATACTCGAGTATTGCTCGCAAATTTGGAACCCACAAACCTACATATAAACAAGCTAGAAACAATACAAAGAAGCTTCTACCAATTTTTACGATTTAAGTGCAAAAAAACGTGACTCCAATTATGAATCGAGATGTCGTAGACATCATAAACTTCCTCTCTATGAGAGGCGTAAAATAGCAAAAAAAAAACATTTTTTACTAAAATAACGCAACAATTGGTTGATCCTCCTCAGCTTCTCTCCATGATAGATCTAAGAGTTCTCTGAAGGTCCTCCAGACATCTTATTAGCCTTCAAAGTCATCGTAGTTATACAAATTACAGGCAGATAAATTCTTTCTTTAGTAGACCACCCTTACTGACTTTCCTGAATATAAATCGCTTAATATACGTATATCTAGTGGATAGTTATTTATGATCTTAGTAATTTAGCTTATATGTATGTATACCTGTATGTTTTCCGAATAAAATAAAATAGTCAGTTGTGAGCAATCAGTGCACGAGAATTGGTTATAGATCATAACAGACAGGAATACGACTGTTGTGAGCAATCAGTGAACGAGCATAGATGGTTGTAGATCAAAACAGACGAGGAATGCGACAGTTGTGAGCAATCAGTGCACGAGCATAGATGGTTGTAGATCAAAACAACTTCGAGATAGTCAGTTGTGAACAATCGGTGCGCGAGCAATGGTTGTAGATCATAGCAGACGGGGAATGCGACAGTTGTGAGCAATCAGTGCACGAGCATAAATGGTTGTAGATCGTAACAGACGAAGGACACGTCAGTTGTGAGCAATCAGTGCGCGAGCATAGATGGTTAGATGAGATACCAGCGAGATGAGATACCTGCGAGATGAGATACCTACGAGATGAGACACCTACAAGATGTGATACCTGCGAGATGAGATACCTGCGAGATAAGATACCTACGAGATGAGATACCTGCAAGATGAGATACCTACGAGATGAGATACCTACAAGATGAGATACCTGCGAGACGAGATACCTGCGAGATGAGATACCTGCGAGACGAGATACCTGCGAGATAAGATATCTACGAGATGAGATACCTACGAGATGAGATCCCTGCAAGATGAGATACCTACGAGATGGATACCTGCGAGACGAGATACCTGCGAAAGGAGATACCTGCGAGATGAGATACCTGCGAGACGAGATACCTGCGAGATAAGATATCTACGAGATGAGATACCTGCAAGATAAGATACCCGCGAGATGAGATACCTACGAGATGAGATACCTGCGAGATGAGATACCTGCAAGATGAGACACCTACGAGATGAGATACCTACGAGATGAGATACCTGCGAGATGAGATACCTGCGAGACGAGATACCTGCGAGATGAGATACCTACGAGATGAGAAACCTACGAGATGAGATTCCTACCAGATGAGATACCTACTAGACGAGATACATACGCGATGAGATACTTACGAGACGAGATATCTACAAGATGGAGATACCTACGAGATGATATACCTACGAGAAGAGATACCTTCAAGATGATATACCTACGAGATGAGATTCCTACCAGATGAGATACCTACTAGACGAGATACATACGCGATGAGATACTTACGAGACGAGATATCTACAAGATGGAGATACCTACGAGATATACCTACGAGATGATATACCTACGAGATGATATACCTACGAGAAAAGATACCTTCAAGATGATATACCTACGAGATGAGATTCCTACCAGATGAGATACCTACTAGACGAGATACATACGCGATGAGATACTTACGAGACGAGATATTGACAAGATGGATATACCTACGAGACATACCTACGAGATGATATACCTACGAGAAGAGATAGGTACCTTCAAGATGATATACCTACGAGAAGAGATAGTTACCTTCAAGATGATATACCTACGAGAAGAGATAGGTACCTTCAAGATGATATACCTACGAGATGAAACACGAGATGAGACGCAAGACGAGACACGAACAGATGAGACTTGAGATGAGACGCGAGATGAGACACGAGATGAGACATGAGATGAGACGAGATGGGACATGAGATGAGACGCGAGATGAGACACGAGATTTGACATGAGAAGAAACGCGAGATGAGACATGAGAAGAGATGCGAGATGATACACGAGATGGGACATGAGATGAGACGCGAGATGAGGCACGAGAGGAGACATGTGACGAAGCACGAGACCAGAAACGAGATGAGACAGAGATGAGACATGAAATGGGAATACTTGTTCTGTAATATGCCAAATATTTGTTTATCTTTAGTTTAGTTTGCCATCCCAGTATTTTTTTTCTTTCTTGCTCTCATTTTACTACTTTTGTTTAAATCCTTTATACTGCTGAGTGTGAGGACACCCTCATTGATGGATCGGATGGCCGAGATGTAAGATTACAGGCATAATTCATACTAAATATTGTTAAAACCTTGGCATGAAACCTAAAATATTCCTAATCTGAAGTAACGAGCATCTGTCCATTTAGGAGATATTTTAAAATGCATCTGGTAACACAGACAGATGCTCGTCACGACAGAAAAGATGGCGATTGATTTGCGTGTGTGAAATATAATGTTTGTGAAATGGATTAAAGTGCAAGAATATTGTCCAAATCATTGTTTAATTTCTGAATCTGAAGGCTAAGGCTTTCAACAGCACAAAAATTAAAATATCATGCGGGCGAAGCCGCGGGTAAAAACTAGTAGTTACATAAATAATAATTTTCCGCAAAAAATGACATAAACGACTTCAACAGTGTACAGAATTCGAATAGTTTGCACGGATCGATGTAGTAATTTTTCACATTATTGTTGATTTATCAAAAATGACTCAAGCGATTTCAACAAAATTTAAACAAGACCATTATTGAAATATGATCTACCAAAACACAAAAATAATTGTTACAATCGGATAACTCTGTAAAAAATTTGGTTACCTTCAACTAAATATCTATAGAGTCACAATCGTGCAAAAAAGTGTCCGAACCAAAACCCTGCCCAAGTTACGTAGAGGGCAGGCTTTTTAGTTAGTCGTAAGGTGATTGCAAGCCTACTACAACGCCGTGCGATGTTAAAGTGCTCGGTTACAAGTAGGTGACATAACTTCGAGATTCGAGAAAACGGGTCATTGTTGTTATTTAATGCATATTTAACTAAGTCGGACAGCGCTCGGACATTTTTTTCCTACTTTCACTTGAGGACTGTCGCTCTGTAGATATTTACTCGAAGGTGGCTACACATAAAAAAAATTGCGTTGACTTGTAAACCTCCTCTGTTTTGTCGGTTTAAAAAATGATTACAGTTTAAGCGGTTTTCCTTCAACCGATTGTACATCCGACACTAGAAGTGGCTTGCCACTCAAGTTATAAAAACTCGCATTACAAGTAAAAACACACCCAATGAAGGAGTACCTTAGCCTTCCTCCGTTACTCGAATACGAAAGTTCGTCAGGAGAGTAAAACATTCACGTACCGAGACGTATTCTCGTATCCTTGAATACGCAATACACGATAGGAGGAGAGACGTGGAAAAATTTCCGCCACTTATCTGAAAACCGTTATTGTACGTTTTACTAAATATTATCTATATTTAATTTACGAATACGCCTATGATAGCTTGCTTATCGAAAAGTGTCATAACTACACATATATTTAATTAGTTTTTTTTTTGTTTGTTTCTTTGCCACCTTCAATCTCTTGATAACCTGTATTTTCCATTCCAACTGCTAATATTATGTTTTGGTAATTTTGCTTGCTTATTTTTGTCCATGGCTACCTGCCAAACAGGTATAAACGTGGTATAAACCGAACTGTATGTCAATATCTCAGAGCAAATAAAAAGTCAATATAAGCACGACACCGATCTGATAACGAGGTAAAATTATTAGTATCATAAGAATTAAATTACAAAATTAATCATATAGGTTTGTCTGTAAAAACCGCTACTGAAACATTAATATTAGCCTCGTTACCGATATAGCCCAGTGGATTAGTAGGTTGAAGCTATGTGCCCAGCTCGGAAAACTGCTGGCCGTTGAGGCAGTAAAGTCCTCGAATGGAGACCACGCACCGGCAAGCGCAGTTTGCCAGGTGGCGATAGGAACAATAAGATACTAGAGTCTCTCTGAAGTATCTATCTGTCAATGTCTCATTTATTAAGGAATAACAACAGCTTATATACTAAATCCTATCTATGCAGTATGCGCTATCTATATCACGTAAAACATCTAACTCACGTCCAGTTAATCGTGCTATATCTAAAACATTCCATCGAACTGCAACACGCAGCGTAGGACGTCCACCGCCCAGGTGGACCGACGATATTATTAAGACCGCAGGAACGCGCTGCCGGCCTTATTGGAAATCCATGGGGGAGGCTTATGTCCAGCAGTGGGCGTCCTAATGAAGATGATTATGATAGGCAAGCCACCATAAGCGTTTTGTAAATAAAACCTTTACTATTTACAACGTCTCTTTCAGCTTGCTTATCGAAAAAGTTATTTTTATCCTTTTGGTCTAGCTAGATGATAAAGATATGTGTCATCTGGTTACCACATTGGTAAAGGTCGATCTTCACTGGCTCTTAGACCACGAGAATTCTCGTGTACCTCTGAATACGCAATAATATGCGAGAATTCCCATGTTCTGTATCACGTTCTCCGCGGGGTGTTTCAGTTATGCTAATTCTCGTCAGACTATTACCGATGCATTTCTGATTTAATTTCTCAAGTTGAATGAGAGATTTGCCGGTTATATCTTGATTTAAATTTGTGTTCTTGCGCTAGAACTAAGTAAAATAGCGTTGTTTTACATATTTTGATTGTTGACGAAGTTTTAGCGATCGGTAACGGTGAACATTACTGTACCACTCATAGCTTAGTTTGACTAGTTGTTTGTCAGTGATCACCGAAATTATACTCTATAAAATATAACTTGATCTCTGCGACAGCTGTCAGAAAAATAACGCCTATGAAGTCCTGAATTTCTTAATAGTACAGACAGTACCTGTCAATGTCATACTTTATGGGCATGCCGATTAGTGATGGGCGACGAATGATCGTGACCACAAAGTTTCAGATAGTTTTATTTAAAATATCGATAGGTTAAACTAACAATATTTTAAAAATAACTTAATTTATCATTAAATTTACTGTATATTTTAATATCATAACATTATTTACATGTGTATATACTTAATCTCAAATAATAGTGAGTAAAATTGAATTCAAATTCTCACCTATTCATGTAGAATTTGGCTCAAACGCCGTGTTACCAGTCCATAAACTAAAAAAAGGCACGCCGCCATTATATATGTATATAATATACATTAGCATCGATAATAGTGAAAAACGTCGATAAATACTATCATAACATTATTATATTTTATTTAATTAATATCATAACATTATTTACATGTGTACATACTTGATCTTAAATAATAGTAAGTAAGTAAAATCCAATTTCTCACCTCATCCAACTACTCATTCGATTTCATTACAAGATTGTTTGATAATTGATTTTTCCACCACTATCCCAACTCTAAAAACGTCAATCGTCTATGTCAATGTCACTGTCGCAGAGATCAAGCTATCTTTTATGCAGTATAAGCAACCTATGGCACGGTTAGTCTTCGGATCATGATGCGCGTGGCATTTACGTACAACTGAGTGTTACACTGACACGTTAAATTGTAGGTCCCAGTTAGATATATATCGGAGGCCTATGTCCTGCATTAGACATCCAGGGTCCAATGGTTAAAACGACGACGACGATACTTCTAAACTATATTCACATATTGTTAACTCTGATGAACCAAAACATAAATAGATCTGACAGCACGTCGCGAGCAAAAATAATCAAGAAAATTTTCATCCTTCACCTCCCCAGGGCCACCTATCTCAGATCGCTCTTGTATTAGAAACGATCACTATTATACTCGTATGTAGTACACATTCAGACAACTTAGGAAAATGTTCTTTCTCTACATGGATATAGAGTTTAATTCAAATTGTAGGAAGTAGAGCTTGCTGGCCAGGGCATGGAACCGCTTTAAAATTAACCTGAATTAAAACAGGTTTTTATTATTTCGGTTCAGAGCTTAACCGTTAAAGAGTGTTTCAAATCTCTACTAACCGATATTTTTTTAGAGAGGCAAGCATATCGTCAGGCTACGCGGGGCAGATAACAGACACGCGCGGGTGACAAGAACTGTTCTATACCGGTTTATTCAGTAAAACTTATATCAAAACTTTATTGGGAACCCTTCAAATTAACCTTGTTTTGAGCAATAATTGCATATTTTAAATAATGTGTATACTTTGAACGGTCGTGTCCGTTCAAAGTCTACACATTAGCCAACCACAGAATTTTAAAGAAGTAATTATGCTACAGGAAACGAGTTGTGGTTGCGTTTCTGGGGATGTAGTCGGAAATTTTAGAAAACCCATATGAATTACACAACAGAAAAGAATAAACATTACAATAATACAAATTTATCATAGTCCAAATAACAATTTAGATATCATTTAAAGTCAAACCTAGGTTTGACGTCATGCTACTTCCGATTCACGCTCTGGTGGACAGAGATCCAATGTCGATATAATGGACAACACAATTTTCAGACAGGCACTGTAGTATGCCGTTATTCGATCTTCGTATCCTATCCCAAAAGGACGCGATCCGAGACCGAACAACTGCAAAGAAATCAGGAACCCGTGCATCAGAGAACATACCCGACGCGCTGCAAAATCTGGGCTTCTTCATAAGGATGCGAAATGCGTCATTATATTGCACCCTTATGGTACTGTAGGCCGCTCTAGTATACCTTATCCAAAGCTGGCACGTGTATAAACACATGCAGTACGCCTTGAATAAAGTAACCTTCACCTCATCCGAGCACTTAGCAAATCTGCGCGCGATCATGTTACATCTGATGGACAGGTTCCTCCTTTCCCGCTCCATGTCTAAATTGTCCGACATGCTTTCAGTAACAATGTGTCCAAGATATCTGAACGACCCTACAACCCTCACCGGCGAGTTCATTAAAAATATATCTGGTACCGTTTCCGGACCCTTTCCAGCACGAAATACGAGCATTTCGGTTTTGGAAACGTTGTACTTCAATCCATGCTTAAGTGCATACCGCTCGCATACCTCTAAAAGCTTCCGCAACCCGTTGATTGACGGGCTGAGTAGCACCATATCATCTGCGTAACTAATATTGTTAAGACACACATCTCCAATATGGCATCCGACTTTGGTGCTTCTCAGCTCCTCAATCAGGTCATTTATGTAGAAATTAAAAAAGTCTGGAGAGGTCAAACCCCCTTGGCGGACTCCGCATTCCAGTCTAAATTCACTGGAGGTCGTGTCGCCCCATCGAACTACGTTAGTTTGGTTTCCGTACCAGTACTTAAAAATATTTATAACTGCGTCCGGGACCCCAGACGCGCCTGTAAATTTGCCCCAGAGAATATTGTAATTCACAAGGTCAAATGCGCGACTTAGGTCCAGGAAGCAGGCGTAAACAGACGTCTCACGGGATAAATAATAATTTACAGTATGTTTTAAGAAAAGACGCGTGGTCAAGAATTCAAACAGTTTTTGGATTCATTCTGCTCTAGCCTAATTCCGTTCAATTCAAACATATTTATTTCAATTAAGTACCTAAGAAACATTTTTGAAATGGCATTAAGAATGTAAGTACATTTGAATTATGAACAACAATATTAAAACAATAATATGACATAAAAACAATCGAACGATAACAATGGAAGTAAAACTAACCTCATTTATAAATCAAAACACAATTTTACAGTGTTACACACAAATATGAACGTTATGGAAACCTACCAGCTTAGCTGGTTAGGTTGGTAAATTTTCATCACTCGAATAATAAAGATTAACTTAGGCTCCGAGCACACACAAAATACCGAGACAATGACACTGTAATGTTATATACTTATAGCAAGTTTCAAGCTGTTAGCGAGTCGCCGAACTAGTTGACTTGAGTAAGTAGATAATTAATGTAGTTAGCCGCTAGTAATAATTAGCTATAAGTGTGAATCGGTGTACAAGACAAACCAAATGGTTTTTTGTACATCTTTAAATTAAAACTTATTGTAACTTTTGATGAATAAATAAAGAAAAAAAAAGTTGTTTATAAAACACTTTTATAAATAATTAGTATAAAAGGTGCAATATTTAAAATTTTATAATTCTTGTTCTACGTCGAGTTGTCTGTCGCTTGGAATCGATAAATAAATTATTATACACTTTAGGCTTTAACCGGTTCAAATTTTAACCCGGTTTCCTAGCCTTGATGCAGGCCATTATCACTAGGAATAGCGCACGAGTAGAAGTGCTGAGAAAGCTCCCGATATCCAACTGCCGAGAAACCATTAGTAGAACTGGTAGAACTAGCTACTAGTAAAGTACTTACTTGTTCTGCATTTTTAAAGCTTTTTAAACAACTTAGGGTAAGTATTTATTTGGTGTAGTGAGAAGACCAATGCAGTTACCTATGTAAATTGGTGGAGAAGGAATTTATATTCAACCAAAAGCAACGCTCACATTTACGCTATGACAGACAATCAAAGATACATTAAAATCATAGACGTTATTATAACTTCTCAATAAATATTACGACTGTGCTACCGTGGCTCCAATGACACTTAAATTATAGATCCCGGTTGTTCTAACCGGTTAACCATGTCAGAGGCCTTTAGGCGGTTTAAAAACTATTTTGCTATTTAGCGTTAAGTCCTCCTTTTGTACAAATGGTGTGCAATAAAGTGTTAAATAAATAAATAAAAACTGACACCAGGGCTAGCCACCCGGCTATTACGGACATAATCTAGGATGACGTTGTATTCATCATCATGACCAATTTTGACCAAAAGCTTTAAAAATAACTTCACTATAATTGCGAAAAAATCACAAACTGTTCCATAAGAAATAATAAAAAAGTTCGCTCAACTTACCTATTGTACATGTCAAAGAATAATAAAAATAACGACTTACATAATTATTTTTCGCAAAAAATGGCAAAACCGCCTTCCATCGTGTACAAAATTCGAATATTCGCTCGAATTGTTTACATTATTGTTGATTTTTCAAAAACAACTCACCAGATTTCTGTCAAATTTAAAAAGGACCACTTCGGAAGTACAGATCTGTTCACTCACGAAGGCGCGCCCCTCCACATTTATTAAATGTAGTTGTAAACGTATTCGACGATTAAATTGTATTGATCTTTTTTTTTTTACTGTCTGTAGGTACTATTAGCCTCTACACGCACACTAAGGCGTTGTGTACAAACGAGGTCTACGCGAATAAATGCAAACCAATAATTTACTGTGGACCCCTCCACAGTATTATTTCTTGAGTGAAACGGTCTGTATATCCTTTCGAACTAAAAATATTTTTTCAATTCGGTTCACAATTGGCGAAATTTTCAATGAATATACACAAAAAAATACATACAGACGAAAATAGTACTTCCTCCTTTTTGGAAGTCGATAAAATGAAAGACGTTTTAAGGCGCTGCTCAAAGACAAAAATCCGTTAAACGCCATGTTTTTCGTCGCACAGTTAGGCGTAACTATTACTGATACAAACTTGAAAAAAATACAGAGCACACAATAATAGTTTACATGAGAGACATTTACAATAATATTGCAAAAAAATATCTGGTATCTTGAAACAAAATTCACAATAAAAAGCTTTAGAAAAAAAATCTTTCGTTTCGCATTTCTCAATATTTAGATCGATAACTACTATATATTTTGTAATTATAAAATATCATATTTACTAAACTAAAGACATATCTATATATTTTATAGCAAACACGGCTTCATTTCTTTTTAAACGAACTGAAACTGCGAAATATTATCGAATTCTCATCTCGAGTTTCGTCTAAAAACAAACGACGCGCGATTTTAGACTCTATTTGTATACTGCAAGACATTATTGTAAAATACCTAAAAGTTTACTGTTTGAGTGTCTTAAAACACATTTTACAATACCTGTAGCACTTACCCAGGCTACTTTGTACCAGCCAGCGCCATTCGTCACGCGCACGTGGCCCGTTGTTCGTAACAGCGTGTTTAGGCAGCCACTGATTTACTGCCACAGTCACTGCCGCTGCCGCTGCACCAGGTGCTTCAAGTTGCAGCCATTTGCGATATTAAAGTTCTATATGCGTTTGAGGAGAATTCTACAGGGTGACTGGTAAACAATTAGCATCCTTTTAGGGAATTATTCTGTACATCAAAACTAACAACTTTTGTTCTGAGACTTTTGTCAAAACTCAAAAAAAATTGGTGTTCCATAGAAAAATATCGTTCACCCGCGACCAAATGTATGGTACAGCTGATTTTTTTTTGAGTTTTGGCAAAAGTCGCAGAGCTAAAGTTGTTAGTTTTGATGTACAGAATAAGTTCCCAGTAATCATGCCTTATTAGCCGCTTTCGATAAAATTTAAATGGTACAACCTCGGGAGAATCTTTCGAAACAAAAAATATTTTTGAATCGGTTCACAATCGGCATATTTTCGCCAATTGTGAACCGATTTAAAAAATATTTTTTGTGAACATACACGAAAAAATATACTTACAGATCCTTTTTGGAAATCGGTAAAGAGTAAGTTTTACTCAATACCATGAATTAGTTATGTTATAATGATTTCATTAATATTACTCTGTGAACTTTGATAGGAGCAATAAATACTTGTGTATCTAACTATGACATACCGAGGGACCTATGTAACCTGTCAGCTGTTCTATATATATTATTGATTCGATGTATATTGCGTTGAATATAAATAATATTTAAAGGATCACTGATTTTTGCAAAATTTAATAGTCCAGTAATAGAACTGAACAGATGATATAAACTTTTCAGGATATTTCAAACAATCATCCTGAAAACTTGTATATTCTTTTCTCTTTCTTTCTTTCTGATCAATAATTCTATGAATACCATACAAGTACATACAGTATCATACACCTTTATGTTTTCTTGTTGGTGTCAATAAAGTGTTGTTGTATTGTAATGTATAGTACAAGACGCACAATGTTACTCTCACAAAATCACTCTGATTACCCACACGTCAACAAGCAAATTGCAAACATCCACTTACCTTCCAAATTACTTGTGATGTGCCTGAATCTCGTGTTACATCAATCTAGCGTTTTCCTCAAAGAACCAAAGAACCGACATGTTTATCTCGCATCGCATGATGTAGAACATGCGAACATCGCATAACAGGCGTGATCACAGATCTCACAATATTAGACATGTCATCTAAATCTTGTAGCAAGTAACTTTGCTGCATGCGGAGCCACCGTCTACGTAGCCGCTGCGGAATCAATCCGTCAGCTAATCACAAGTTCAAGCCCGCATCTAGCAAACCATGAGTTTAACCCGTGGAGCGAGGATAGTTTAACCTCTTGAACTGAACAACCTCGCAGGACGTCTCTGAAATGTTTTCATCAAATTACGGCATGAACACAGTTACGAACTTGCGCCGCTCACATTATCCCTAATTGCATAATTATGATGAATGCCATCACTATAGAAAATCACGTCCCGTAATAAAGAGCTTTGAAACATTCGCTTTCTGACATAACCACAGTTATAAAGAAAAACTAGGAAACTTCGGGTGTCGTGTTAGTTATTATTTAAATCCTTCTGTCTTTTACCATCCATTCTCAGATAAAGTGTAGCAATTAATTGATTCCTCAAATAGCATCATTGCTTTAACGAAGAGGTAGATTTGGAACTGACCCCAAACACCCAAATTGACCTACTTCGATAGATAGATTCTTCTTCATATAGGGGGGAGGGCACTGTAAGCTGAAACACAGGCTTCGGTCTAGTTCGGCAACATAAACCTATTATAATTTTGTAGTCAATTATTCTAGCTTAGTTAAGATAAAATATGTAAACTTTGTTTTGGTCTAATAAAGAATTTATTTATTAATTATTCTATAATCTATTATATTTACATTGTACTTTTGAAATTTTGTATTGTTCGGACATTATTTAATATTGTATTCGTTTACCTCTCTACAGCATTTAATCTTGTTGCTGAAGTAGATAGTTATTTAATGTTCTATTTTATCTATTTTTAAATTTAATTTTTGCGATTATGTATTGTGAAATGACGAGATGTATTTTGCGGTACTAGTTATTATTATACAAACTGTTTTATATTTAATTTTAGTATTAAGCTCAATACATCAATAAATGATACTAATTCTAATTCTAATCGCCGCTTCACTGTGTAGAAGCGGGCTCCCCAATTCTTACCATATTTAAAGCAGCTGATAATTATAACCAATACAAGATCCAATTTTACACAGTCGAATTGGTATCCCTTACAGACCGAATCGAACATCTTAGCGGCTGAAATGTTAGCTACAAGCTATGGATAACCCAACCCTTACTGAAGCTCACTTAACAATTGCGCGGTGATTGTGTTATCCGCAGCTTGGAGCTAACATAACAGCCGCCAAGATGTTATATTAGCCTCTACCAGGGACTCCTCCCTGGTAGAGGCTAATATACCTACCCCTTTGTAAATGGAAGATTCTTACTTTGGACATCACTCTCCACCATTCGGACGACTACCTCCTTTGTAATCTTTGTTTGCCCAAAGAAAATCCATTATGGATATCTGAACGTGGAACGTGGGAGTCCCGTCAACCAGCCAGTACGCCCTAGGTACTAAGGTGTTACGATAAAGAGCGTCGTAGGTCGGACGCTTAATTCGTACGAAAGTATTCAAAAAAACTACTCATAACGACCGTAATTTTGTTAATCTTAATTCTATTATAACATACTTACATGCGCGGATATTACCTACATTACATTCTGCAATGTGTTTAGAAAAGTTTGGACAAAAGTAAAGCTTTTTATCAAAGTTCATCTTCAATCCATCCATCAGCCATAAGAAGTCCACTGGACATTGGCTTTTCCTACAGATCTCCAATAAGATCGATGGAAGCGGCTTGCATCCAGCGCGATCCTGCGGTCTTAATGAGATCAACTGTTCACCTTGTGAGAGGACTTTCTTCGCTGCGCTTGCCGGTACGTGGTCTCCACTCGAGAAAAGTTCATCAAGTCTCAACAAAATGCATCAAATGGGTAAAAGATTTTGACGATACCGGAATTGGTCTCAGTTGTTCATGATGACGAGTTTATAAATCTTTATAAAGCCATGTACCTTTCAAAATATTATTTTGTATAAGTTTGGTACGCCTGTAAAGACAAAACCTTTCTCTATATCTCTATAACCATGATGTATCGCTACAAACAACCAAACGATCGAAATCTCCCCGCTGCCAGCGGTCTCCGTAATCCCCTACTTTTTGGCACCGACGTCTTACACGCGACAGTGAGAATGGAACCCTATCAGAGTGACGATAGAGTTCAACTTCCGAAGCGTGTTTTCGGTAATAATTCAAGCGCAACCGGGAGCGGAAGCGTAATGAGTAAGACGTGACTAGTCGGAGCAGCGATCGGGCGCGCGGTGATAAAGTGCCGCCAACTTGGAGCTTGGGGAGTAGAGATTATACCTTTATAGACACCGTATTATACCTACCAATTCTTCAATGAACCAATTTTCAAGTATAGGTACGCCAATAATAGGACCGTTTAACTCAGTCATCGCATGACTGGGGACTGGGGAAGGGGACTGAGACAGATTCGTGCGCCGAGGACCCGCCGCCCGTACTTCTCTCAGTCCCCTTGGTCATCTCCCCCGGCGCCCCTGTACCGCGCAGGCGAGGACTAAGTTAAGCGGTCAGATTATAGAGAAACTGATGGTAGCCGAAGATAGAAAGGTAACATCCAAGATGGCGTAGCCCAATAAGGTAGTCCGACCAAGTGGTCAAAGAACTGTGTATAATCACATCTGACGCCTTGCACCAAGCGGAAGATCATCAGAAATAGAATTAAATATGCCATGAAGTACCTACTCCAGAGTAAAGACATCACTACGATCAACAGTGAAAATCCGACCTGAGGAGGATAATACACACTGATGCGAACGATTGGAAAAAGATGGCTACAACGAAGTCTTACGATATTAATGAGGTAATTTTTCCACATTGCTGTTGAAAAAAAAATATCATTGCATCTTATTTAAGATTTATGTAATAAAACATTTATTATGCATTTACTTTGATTTTAAAATGTGCGGTGGTAAGTACCGCAATTAAGTGCATTGTTAATTGTGTTCAGCAAAAATACTTTGACAGAAATTTGGCAGTTTTTCTCCCTAACACGATGTGGCGATCTCATACGGAATCTGTGCACATAATCTACGGTAAAGACGTTCTAGTTTCCAGTTCCGGCCGAGGTACGATATATAGGTCGAAGTATTACAGGAGCGGACAATCTGTCTCCGAGCCGGGACCCTGAAACTTGGCTCAATTACTCCAACTTCTAAATTTGCTTTTGTACGGAGACACCGCATCCCCCATGGAGTGACAATTTACGGTTACGGCAAAGAATCGTAAGTATAAAGTAAAAAAGTGCATTGAAAAATTTACACCGACTTCGAAATTAAAAATCTATTTAAAGTTATATAGGTCAGGCCGTAGATTTTGCTACTTTTAGGTCCCTTATTGAGTATCAAAATCAGCACAGGCAGCCAACAAGAATAATTACGCCTTGAAGAGCGATATGATATTTTTGTTGGCAACAGCAAAAATCATAATAATATCTGATTCTATATATATTATACTAGCTTTTACCCGCGGCTTCGCTCGCGATATAATTTAATTTATGTTTATCTTGTCAAAAAATATGGTAACTAAAACAGTAAGTGCGCCACAAAATATTAGCCCCAATTCAATGTGAAACGGTAGGTACACAAATATTGTAGCAAATAATCATTTCAAACCCAAAAAACAGCCAATCTCAGCTAATTTTTTTCGTCATCGTTATCATTTGCAGCTTTCTTTGACCCACTGTTGGGTATAGGCCTCTCTCTTGCAGTGCCATCTGCCTCGGCTCTTTGCCGGTCGTGACCAGGCTCGACCGGCGGTATTGATGATATCGTCGAGATAGTCGACCCACCTTGCTGCCGCGCCGCACATAGCTGAGCGCTCTCACCTATTCAAGTACCCTAGTTGACCAGCTTGGTTACCACCGTCTTTCTTGGTCAAGAAGCGCTGGTCGAATTGGTTGCCACGCCATTGAGAACGATGTCATACGCAAGGCTTTTGCGACCGCCAATATCGCAGCCGTACTCGAACCGAATGGGTTTGCGCGTGGTGATGGCAAAAGGCCAAAAGGTCAGGTAAAATGTTCATTTAATACTCCCTTGTACACCAACCTCAGTAAAATTCATTCAAATATAGGACTACCTAACATAAAACAATATCTATATAAATTATCTAAGTTATTCTATATATATAAAAATCCTATGAATAAAAATATTATAGTTAAAAACATTTGTAAAACCCGCAAAAAAGATCTAAGTTATATCGATAAATACAACCGCTACAAATTACCACATCACTGGTTCCTCGACTGCGATGAATAGGTACAGAGTGCCGCGCAGGCGCGCACCTCCACTGACCACAGCCGCGCGCGCCACTATCGCCCGTATTGTCTTAGACATGCGGAGCGGGGTGGCGCGCGCGGCCCGACTCGGGCGACGCGCGCTTGTGCGTCACACAATTCATGCTTTGCTCGCCTGCCGCGCTGTTTGTTTACTTTGAGTTGAGCTCAGAATGCGATTTCCTACCCTCATTATTTAGTTTTATAATTGTAATTCTGAATTATCCTAGTAATATTCAGTTATTAAAAAATGTAGTCCTCCTACTAAAGGTTACATACATATCATAACCCATTATGAAACTTCTCTGATTAATATATTTTATAGAATCATGTAATTAAATATCTACTAATAATTGATTTACCTGCAATAAGTTTATATAAGTGCCTAAATTTGAAAACGTTAATTTAATTTATTTTCTTGTCGCCTCTAGGATTATAACGTACACTAGAGATGATCAATGTTTTATAAGTTTAATGTGCAATAAAGATATTTTGAAATTGAAAAAAAAAAAAAAAAAAAATTGATGGCAAAAGGCCTGACGGTATGAAGCTGGTCCCATGGAAGTGTAGACGGCCCTTAGTATAGGACGCGACTTGCGTCGATACTTTGGCGCCGTCAGCGGAGCAGCATAAACGGCGCAAATATTTACCTCGGCAGTGGTTACATATTTGAGCCGTTTGAAATTGAGACATTGTGCGCGTGTTGGCCGGGAGCTCATCGTGTTTTCAAAATTGTGATTTGACTGCCTCGGTGGCTCAGTGGTTAGTGACCCTGACTTCTGGATCAAAGAGGCGTGGGTTCGATTCACACCAGGGCAAGCATTTTTGTGATGAACATTGGTGTTTGCTCTGTGTCTGGGTTTTATTTAGTTACTATCTATATAAGTATGTATTTAAAATATGTATATGTAGTATATCAATCTCTGGCAACCATATCACAAGCTTTGCTTAGTTTGGGGTCAGAGACCGTGTGTGAGATGTCCCCCAATATTTATTTAAAAAGTCTTTCTGAGCGTCTGGTGTACCCGCCGCGTGGCCAAAATGCTGATGTTGATTTGGCTCAACGTATAAACAGCATTGTCAAGCTGATTGGCAATGCTGCCAGCATGTTGGGCACGCTGCTAACTGGCAGTGGGCTTAAGCAATTAGAATATCTTTAGACCTACAAGGGTCTGTGGATGATCTAATTGATTGTTATGTAGTAGTAGTTTATGAAGTTTTACATTATAAGTCTGTATTTAGTGGTAGTTAATAAAGGCACTTGCTCTATAGAAAAATCAAGTACCTTGCACCTTGTTGTCACTGTTCAAACCTAACCCGATATCAAAATACCTTATACTTATAAATGCTTCTGTTGATTAAGATAAGGTTAGAGTGTACCTGCCCATAGGTTCCCGCTTTGTCGTGGCAGGAGAACTTAGTAACCGAGGCTTATGGGCGGCGCGGGAATCCCAGGTAGAGCCGCTTCTCTGGTTTTTTTCTGAGACAGCTGAGAAGGCGGCGCTCGAGGTATCCCGATTCTTTTTGGTCTTTTCCCCCTAGGCAGTTTAAAGTTTGCACTCGAGGTTGGGCCACTTTTCTGGGGTTTTTAAATATAGCAGCTGAGAGGCTGGCCGGCAAGTTGCGTGCCTCATGAGGAGTGCCACAACTGTCGAATAATTCATACTTACTCATGCCATACTACTTTTAAAAATCAAGTCGATCCGTTTCTTCTTATATTAGCATGGATTCTGTACCATAAAGGTAGAATAAAGAAATATGTTTAACCTCTAATGATGGTATATTTAAAAATATTTTTAATGTCAGACGAAATGACTGACGGCCCAGTATTAAACGTCATTGTAATACCTATGTAGCATGGCAAAGGGAAAACTATTGTGTCCAATTTTAATGTCAGTTGTCATTGTCAATTCATACTTTATTTCCTCTTCGAGAAGTTATAATGGTGGAAAGACAATTTGTCGCTTTGCTATGCTAAGCGAAACATTTATAAAATACTGCAGTCAATGTACGAGTATGTCACGTGTCATCTAATTACGTTTTGTGAATCCATGTTAGGCCCAATCAACCCAATAAGGAAGTTTCCCGTTTTCTAGTTTTATTTTTATTAAATTACACCAAGTCTGTAACAAATTATGGTGTTTTTATTTTTCAATTATATTCAAAAATGACGGAGTTATGAATTTTTAAACATGACCGCACGAAATCAAAAAATCTCGCGACGCATTTACTCGTGTGACGTCATTCGGCTCCAGAGCCGCGCCGTGGGCTAGGCGGGAGTAAGGAAAAAAGGAAATAAAGTGCTTCATTCTGTGCCGGGTATTTTTCTAAGCCACGAATACGTTCTAGAATATCATTGTACTTATCTTTATGTTATGATCAACATTTACTATGGGACTAACCCCCCAATATAACGAATAAAAAGTCAGCATTCCCATAATTTTGTCGTGAGTAAATGAACTTTATTTCTAAATGGAACAAGACTTGGCGTGTGTACCTACTGTTCTGCGGTTATTACATCTGTATATATTGACTAGTAGTTTTCCAAATTGTAGATCTCACAAGTATACATTTTGGTAAACATTTTCTGGTAATCAGTTTTCAAAAATGCACAACTTGCACAGGCAAATATATTCATAATTACAATATTCTGTCCTAAAATATCATTGTATATTATGACCAACTTTTACTATGGGACTAATCCCCTTTATAGGGTTATCCAAAACTTCTGAGCCTAATATTTATTCTTATGAAGTCATTGTAGGTTTTTCAGGACTTATTTTTTAGTTCCGAAAATGACAGATGTCAAAGTGACAGCTGCCATTGTACACTGTATCTAATATAATTCTAACGTCTTTAAATGTATGTAATTATTTTTAGATTTTATGATAAAGGAACCTTCCTTATTATGAACGCGCCATCGTAAATTTAATAGCAACGTAAAAAGTGTTCTCTCTATCGAATGCCGAAAGTGAAAAAGAAACAGAAATAGTCTAATTAACTGTTATAATTACGATGGTGTCTTCAAAATTGGGCCTTTTAGCGTCGTTGTGATAGGTGACAGTTTCGCTAACGCAAGATTTTGTCCTATCCTACGGGAATTATGCTATTTTCGGGATAAAATTTAGCCTATGTCCTTTCTCAGGCTCTAGACTATCTGTGTACCAAATTTCATTGAGATCGGTTCATTCGTTTTGGCCTGAAAGCGCGACAGACAGACAGACAGATGGACAGACAAACAGAGTTACTTTCGCATTTATAATATTAATATAGTAAGGATAATATATTATCAGTATGATGATATCCAAGGATCCATTGATTGATTTGACAGATATTCGATCGACAGTTGTTTATTTTGACATTCTTGCAGCGCACGCTAGAGTAGCTCGCCGATGGCAGAATTTTCCTACTTACTCAACATTTATCGTTATATTTTGGACAATTCACGAAATATCTTTATAAATTGTAGCCTATGTGTTATTCTGATGTATAAGCTATATTATTGCAAAGTTTCATCTTAATCCGTTCAGTAGTTTTTGCGTGAAAGAGTAACAAACATCCATACATCCATCATCCATCCATCCATCCATCCATCCATCTATCCATCCATCCATCCTCACAAACTTTCGCGTTTATAATATTAGTAGGATATTCTATACAAATAGTTTTATAGTTAACCTTTGATTTAACTCCTGGTTTATTTTTATTATTACTTAGGTCATTGCTTATTTCACTCTACACACCAACGCCAGTATTACAGTAGAACGCCGACTATCCGAACGCCGAATAACCGAATCGCAGTTATCCGAATCGGTCCTCTAAAAGGGAAGAGGCACAGCAAGACCAAAGTGTACCATCTCACAGCGAGGTGTTAATGTGCTTTGATAACGCCCTCAAGTGGATGGAGCGGCCACTCGAACAAGTTCTTGCCGTCCGGCGCCCATTATTCTATGTGTACTGTCACACACGTCACGTTTTTCTTTAGGACCAGTCTATGTCCTTTTAACCGAATTTTCGATTATCCGAAGCGACCCCAGGCCTAATTAATTCGGATAGTGTTCTATTGTACTGTTTTTCGCACAATGTCTTCTGTCTAGCCCATCCAATTGCCCAGAAATTGCTATAACGTCTATCTAAATCATTGTAACTTTTTTCAGTTTTTTTCTAGATACTCGTATTTAACATTCCGTTCGAATCCCGCGAGGTTGGCGGATCTAGGAAGTATAATCCTGATTTTGCGTAGCTTTGGGTCACGTCACGTCGCAGCACGTCGCCTTCAGGGCAAGCCATGCGCCGCTGAAAGTAGGGAATCATTTTTCACCCAAATACTTATTCCGCAATAAGGTCGCCAATTCAATAATGCCCTCCCATCGGCTTGTAAAGACGTCTAAACAGATTCATGTTATTGCGACAGATGTCTACAACCACCTTCCGGACTTTATAAAGGATGCACCGTCACGTCAATCTTTTAAAAACAAAGCAATATTTTGGCTTGTTGAGCAGGCATTCTATAAGGTACAAGACTTTCTACCAAAGATAGGGTGACTTAATTTAAGTAAGTATTCGAAATTAACTTGTTAATAATATTCGATTTATTTGTGACATTACACATTGTTATTAATTATTGTGTATTGATTGTTATTAATTATTTCATTGATTCGATTATTAACTATTATGATTTACAATTTAATAAATTAGTTTTTGTTTGACATGTAACTTATAGTTATGAATAAATGAATATGAATATCAATACTGTGTAAAAACAATTTTAAAAAATTATACAACACCATTGTTACATGTATAAAAATAGAATGATAAATAATAATTTTCCATTTTTACACTATTGCATACCCCGTCCTTTATCTTCCCCTTATAATTCCTATTTTCGTTTAATCTGGTTGCCTAGAAGAAATCGCTCTAAGCGATAAGGCCACCGGTTGACGCACTAATTTATGCCAATTGATAATATTATTATTCTGTTTTTTTTTTTCGCTGATTGTATGAACAATAAAGCGTTTATCTGGTCCATTTCACAAACTTTTTTTCATAAACTGGCACCAACGTTTGACAAACACATGCGAATATAAATGATAATTACACAAAAAAATTGTTATATCTCAAAATAATTACTTGACAAACTTACATTTCATAACGTATGATCTGATGAACAATCCTTTTGATTTTTTTGTTAACTATTAAATGATTAGTAAAAAAACAATACTTGACACATTTTTATTTTATAAAGTGTCGTTTGACAAGCAATTTTATTTATATTTAAAATATGTACTCAAAAAATGTTTAAAAAACATGTCGCTGTGGAGAATTTTTCCGAAAACAAAATAAACCAAAATATGCTCGTGGTAAGCAAATTCTTGTATGACAAGGTTTCATTTGGTAGAATTATTCCCGTGCCGCTACAGCAGCCGGCGAAGTGCCAGAAACGAATCGCTTTTGTAAATTAGGTGTGAAATAAAAGTTGGGTTAGGTTAGAACATGACAACCAACGCACGAGCGAAGCGAGCGTGACGCGGTAGCGGCCGGCAGAGTGCCAGAAGCAAATCGCTTTTGTAGGTTAGATGTGAAACAAAAAAGTAGATTAGCTTAAGTTACAACATGACAACCAACGCACGAGCCGAGCAAGCGAAGCGAGCGTGCCGCGGCAGCGGCCGGCGACAGCATGCAGCTCTAGCCCAATGAGTTGGCAGATCACGAAATTATAATCCCGATGTACGTAGCCATATCTCACTTCTCTTTAGGGCGAGTCTGTACAACCGCCACTAAAAGCTACTTATTTTACAACTACAAAAAATCATATTTTACATAATAATAAATCAATACTTACCTAAGTGTAACGATCAAGTGAATAAAACGGATAGTTTTAGTACATAACTCTAAAAGACTGAGTTTTTTCTGGATGTTTAACATTCCGCTCGAGTCCCGTGGGTTGGCAGATCACGAGATTATAATCCCGATGTTACGCGGCTTTGGGTCACGTCACGTTGCATTACGTCACCTTAGGCCGAGCTTGCACAACCGGGTGGCTGGAAGAATTATATTTTTTACAATAAGACCGCCAGCTGTAATCCTACCGCTTACCCCCTTCGTACACGAGGCGTAGCGAAATCGCTCGTATTGCTCTCGTTCTGCGCGCGTATTAGGATACGCTTACGATAAAACTACGCCTACGCCTCGTTTGCGAAGAACCTAAGGTAAGCGGTAGGATTATAGGCTAGTTTTACTACGAGTACATACCCTAATATTAGTTCGTCAAGTTTTTTACGCGCTCGATAAAGTTAGCGTAAACTGCAATTTTCTGTGAAATGTGTACAGCGCCATCAGTTGCTATCGAATTGTCACAGTTTAATGTCCATATAAGACTATAGTTTCAGTTAAGGAAAATATGAATTATATTAAACCGGGCTCTGTATGTGACAATCCGAGCTAGGATGCGCGCCACGCAATATTTCTTTCGATGTGTCAGAACGAGACATCGTTATGGTAAAGTATATATCTGTCACATTTTCACACGTCGAAAAGAAGTCTTTTCGTCGCTTCTATGGTCGCATGCTTGACTAGCTGATCGGGGCGCGGACGGGGCACATTCCATATATTTTATGTGGTGTAGCTGCCTCGCCCGGTTGCGGATACATAAAATGTATGGAAAGTTTCAGTTCGTGTCCCGTCCGAACCACGTATACAGCTCGTCCGAACACTACCTGGTCTGATAAACCCATTTGCATAATAAACTTAATAGACTCATATACCAGGAGTACAAAACCCTGAAAAGCTGTTTTTTCTGGATATTTAAGATTCAGCTCGAGCCCCCAAGGGCAGATCAAGAGATCATAAGCCGAATGTTACATATTTTTGGTCTCATGCAAAGTGATTAGTACTTTAAGTAACGGTTGTAACCGTTACTTAAAGTACCTAAGTTGGTGTAGCAATTTTTTGCGCAAATAATTGTGCAATTAATTCGAATTCTGTACACGAAGTTCCACCGTATACAGAATTCGAATTGTTTGCACGAATCGATGTGACATCCATGTACATTATTGTTGATTTATCAAAAACGGCTCAGCCGATTTCGATATTATTTTAATGAGACTACCTTGGTAGTAAAAAATAACGGGACTCTTAGGTTTAAAGATATTTATTCTCATTATAAGATGTATATCGCTTCTATGAGAACACGACTAATTATAAAAAAAAATTAAATAACAATTCGTCGTCGTTGAATAAACAATAATTACAATATTATGTGCATGATAACATTTCTTAAAATACCTAGGTAGGTAGGTAGATACGTCACACGCGTATACAAGTACCTATGTATGCACTACAAAATTAAAACAAAAACAAAACTCTTCCGAACTAAAAACGATTTTTTTTATATCGGGTCACAATTGGCGAAAATATTGATGGCAATACACAAAAAATACATATAGACGGACATAGTAACTTTATGGAAGTCGGTAAAAACATATATTATGAAGAAAGTGTGCATTGATGTATCATTTTTAATTTGCTTTAATTTTTTTTGTATTTTTTTCTACTTTAACTGAACTGATTACTAACTTTCTAGTACAATTGGATTAACTAATTATGTTATGCCTTTGTTAGTGTTTTATTTGTATTTATCTCGAATGACTCAATCCTGCCATGAGGGCGTGTAATTTATATATTATTTCATTTGTCCAACCATTATTGATTGAATGAAATAGTGATAAGTCAAGTTTAGACATTAGTGAGTACCTACATACCTACACTAAAACTTTGCCTGTTTCTGACTTGTCCCAGTAAATGATTTCCTCAGTTCAGAGATCAAAGCTTTCTGTCACAGTAAGGCCCTTCTCCTAATACGATACACTCGAAATAATGGAGGCGAATACTATCTCAATACTTATTTTCTACCCGAAGCTTGTATATTATGCTGTGTAAAATGAGGCCTAAGGATCTACACTTCATCAAAGTAGAATGCAGACGGATTGTTGTAATCCGCGTGTATACGGCTTAAAGCTACTTTTGCTTGGTGAAAAATAAAACAAGCTAAACACAGCTATTTTTTGTTCATTGCTGAACAAATATACCATATTTGCAATGGGTTTACGGACTTAAACTGGATACTATGGTTTACTATACGTATAACATAATGGGAGAGGGGCATTACAACGCTGAGTCCGGATCAAAGCAACAATATCCATTACCGGAGATTCTGAGTGCATTACCGGCCCGCGGGAAAGCTGTCCGATGATTGGGGATTAGGGCACAGCAAGCGCTGCAAGCGCAAATAGTTTTATTGTCAAACAAATAGTTTTATTGTCAAACAAAATGTTTGTATTCATTTCAGATGATTTTTAGATATTGCTTTACTTTTGATAATATTCTGATTATATTATTACAAATAGAAACCACTGATACATATTTAGCTAGAACTCATATTATTATTAAAATATGTGAGAGTATTGTGGCGATTACTGTTTTGAGACTTATAATAAGATACTGGTTGCCTATACGTACCGTAATGGCAGAAGGGCCTTACAGCCCTGAGTCTGGATCAAAGCAACAATACCTATTACCGGAGATCCTGAGCGCATTACTGGCCCGCGGGAGCGCTGTTTGATGATTGGGGATTAGGACAGCGCTGTAAGCGTGTGTAATTTTACTGCCTTTTTTTATATAGTTGCGGACAGATAAGTCCCAGACGGAAAATGTATGGAGCCTAGGTCTCATTTAGCTTTCTTTCGTTACCTTTGCAATGTATTAAGTTTAGATTTCGCTCTTCCGCCTTGGTACCGGACTTAGTCCAGTACTTACAACGTGTGTTTGTTTGTATGAATGTGAGCAATGCAGTTTTCTTAAGGTAAACGACTCTAGGTCGTTATTGTTTGCACCTATACTTAAACGTTAGTTCTAAGCTACTGCGACTTGTAGAAAGGTACTTAGCAGGCTGTGACTTGTGGATAGGCCCTAGTGTGTAAAACAAAACCTAGAACATTTAAGTACTTACGGCACATAAGAATGTACTTTATGTTTAAGTTTTGTGTATAATTGTGAAAATAACGTGAAAACTGTGTAATAATGTCGTAAATAATCTGTGAAAATGTCCAATTTTGTAAATAAATAGTTTTGATGTGCAGTTGTTTGGTTTGACCCCTGGTATGTCGGTAGCGAGGAGGAATGGCAAAGTATACACCCGTATACTGTATGCAATATACGCGGAGGCAAATGCATACAGGTATGAAGCAACGGCGAGGAAACTTAGGAAAATATAGAAAAATTAAGGAAATATGGTAAAATCCTAAAAAATTTGGTCATCTACCGCGACGCGCGTGAGCGAGAGAAGGGGAACTCGGACCCTCTCGCTCACACGGAGTGCGCGCCGGATTGGATGGAGGCACGCTGCTTGCACTGAGCGCGACCCCCGCGGGGCACGGGTGCGGGCGGCGTGTACTTAAATAGGCTGGCTACGGCCGGCACGCCTCCCGAAGCCTGGAAGTCTGCCGATGTCATCGGCATCCACAAGCCCGGCAAGAAGGCCTCAGAGCCATCTAGCTATCGCCCCATCAGTCTCCTCATTACTCTGGGGAAGATCTATGAGCGCATCTGGTCCCACATCAAGGACAACAAGATCCTTCCCAACGAGCAGTTTGGCTTTAGGGCTAGACACTCTTGCGTCCAACAAGTACACCGCATAACGGAGTACATTCTCGAAGGTTTCAACAAGAAACCCAGTCATGGGTTTCTTACCACGCCAAAGTCCCAGGGGAGCGTTCCCGAGCGTTCAGAGCCCCGTAGCTGTCTTCTTGGACGTAGCTTAAGCTTTCAACAAAGTCTGGCACAACGGCTTAATTTACAAGCTGTTTGCGAAACAATTCCCAGATCGTCTTGTATTCATAATACAAGACTTTCTATCTTGTCGGAAGTTCTGCTACAAGGTCGAAGGAGCCCGCTCGACCCCCGCCCCATCACTGCTGGAGTCCCTCAAGCCTCAGCAATGACCCCTGTGCTATACTCGCTTTACACATGCGACATTCCCCGCTCTCCCAATGTTGAGCTTGCGCTTTTCGTAGACGACACTGCTCTTTACTCCAGAGGCTGGAAAAAGAGCCACCGCACCCATGTCCAAAAAGCCCTTGACCAGCTTGGAAAATGGTTCAGAAAATGGGCCATCTCGGTAAACCCCGATAAAAGTGCAGCCATGTACTTCCACCCCAATACGGGCAAAGGCAACCCGCGTAAGCAACTCACGCTTAACGGCAAGCATATTCCCTGGGCCATCACAGCCAAATATCTTGGCGTGACCCTCGATCGTCAACTGTGCTTCTCGAAACACATCCAAATAGTCCGAAACAGAGCAGCCTTCTTCCTAGGCCGCCTCGCACCACTTCTCGACTCACGTAGTAAAATGTCCCTTAGATATAAGGTGAGAATTTACAAAACGTGTATCCGCACATTCATGACCTATGCTTCCGTGGTCTTCGGCCACGCCTCCCGTATTGACCTGGACAAACTCCAGGTCATTCAGAATAGGTTCATTCGCAAAGCAGTCGGAGCTCGCTGGCTCATGCGAAACTCTGACCTGCACTGCGATCTCGAACTCCCTTCTATCACTCAGTACATCAAGTACGTCTCTCGCCGCTACTTTGATAGGGCCCCTCACCACCCCAACCCACTCGTATTTCAAGCCTCGGTCTACACGCCAGACACTACATACCCACCACCTCTCCATCACCGCAAACACCTCCTGGGCGACCCGGATGACCCCATGACACCGCCGGTAGTCACCTCTGAGGCACTGGGGTCACCCGATCCGACAACAGAAATTATTCCGTATTTGGTATAGGCGCCGGTTACCAAAGGCACACAGACATACATCGACCCCACCGGCGAGGCCGAGGACCCTCAGGATCTGTCAGAAGATCGGTTAAATTCTCTCCAAACAGTCAAACAGCTTAACCTCTTAGGGCCACAGGGCACACCCCTTCTGGGGTGCCCGGGCAAGTCTGATCTCCCCTGCCGGGTGACGGCCCAAGCCGAGGTCCGTACCTTCTCAGATGCTTTTGCGCTAGTCTCCCTATAGCCGAATCTTAGGGCTCAGCCGCTTTCCGCACTCGCCCATGCCCGGTAAGCTGTGTTAATCACGGTGCACTTCCCAACTTCACAACAGATATAATAAGTTATAATATACTATTTATTACCTATGTGTATGTGTCATACTCCCTGGCAGGACCACATCGTTATATCTATATAATAGATAGTGCAAAAAAATGTACATAATTTGTACAAATTGGTACAGAAATATTAAAATTTGTACATATGTACTTTTAGAGTAATCGTCAAATGAAGGTGGTCCTGCCAGAGAGTATACTCCCTGGCAGGACCATATCCGAAATATCCGCTTTTTCAAGGAGGTTATGCATGTAAATAATTGTACAGAAATTGTACACCTCAAAAGCGCTTACAGCTTTGGTCTATATTAGATGAGTGAAATTTTAATCACGTTTCATTATTTCGCTGAAAAGTTTGCCTGATTTAATTTACATAGCAACGTGAGATCAGAAATGTATCGTATTTGAGTAGGCGTTGTCATATATTTTCTAGTCGCCATTTCATTCCAAAGACTTGCACTGTTGGACATAGGCCTCCGCTATAGATCTCTAATAAGATCGGCTTGAGGCGGCTTGAATTCAGCTCGATTCTGCGGTCTCAATGAGATCACCCGTCCATCTAATGGATGTACATCCTACGTTGCGCTTGCCGGTGCGTTGTCTCCACTCGAGAACCTTTCTTCTACATCCATTAGATGGACGGGTGATCTCATTGAGACCGCAGAATCGAGCTGAATTCAAGCCGCCTCAAGCCGATCTTATTAGAGATCTATAGCGGAGGCCTATGTCCAACAGTGCCCGTCTTTGGAATGAAATGGCGACTAGAAAATATATGACAACGCCTACTCAAATACGATACATTTCTGATCTCACGTTGCTATGTAAATTAAAACAGGCAAACTTTTCAGCGAAATAATGAAACGTGATTAAAATTTCACTCATCTATCATAGACCAAAGCTGTAAGCGCTTTTGAGGTGTACAATTTCTGTACAATTATTTACATGCATAACCTCCTTGAAAAAGCGGATATTTCGGGTATGGTCCTGCCAGGGAGCATACTCCCTGGCAGGACCATATTCATTTGACGATTACTCTAAAAGTACTTATGTACAAATTTTAATATTTCTGTACAAATTTGTACAAATTATGTACATTTTTTTGCACTATCTATTATATAGATATAACAATGTGGTCCTGCCAGGGAGTATGACACATGTGTATCGTAATAGGAGAAGGGTCTTAAAACGCTGAGTCTCGATCAAAAGCAACAATATCCATTACCGGAGATCCTGAGCACATTACCGGTCCGCGGGAGCTCTGTTGGATGATTGGGTATTAAGACAACGTTGCAAGAGCAGACAACTTTGTTGGTAAACAAAATGTCAGTATCAATTATCAAGAGTACAATTTTAAATTATTGTCAAGTATAGCCACACTTGTAATAATATTCAGATTTTATTACCATAGATAGACCACACAAATATCTTGCAAGAAGTCGGTTATATCTATAAATATCGTCTCGCAAAAAACTCAAGAAGAGCTGAACCGATTTAGATAATTTTGACCTTGAAATATTTGTAGAAGTTAAGAAAAGGTTAAACGGTGAGAAAATTTATTACAGCCTAGATGAAAATACTAAAAACATCAATTTGATTTTCCCATGCAAAATGTTCCTGCATGTAAAAGTATCATTGACAGTTGACAGATGGTGAGATGAAGTTCACAGGGTCAGCTAATTACTATTAAAATATGTGATATAATATCTACTTTGTTGCAATGAATGTTTGAAACTTAAACATGATGCTATGGTTGACTATACGTAACACAATGGGAGCTGAGGAGCATTACAACGTTGAGTCCGGATCAAAGCAACAATATCCATTACCGGAGATCCTAAACGCATTACCGGCCTGCGGAAGCGCTGTCCGATGATTGGGGATTAGGACACAGCAAACGCTGCAAACGCAAATAGTGTTATTGTCAAACAAAATGTTTGTGTCTATTATATTGTCGAAAATGTATTGTTTCCATATATTGAATCTAGTTTAAAGACAGTAAATGTTATGTACCTATAGTATAACTGTAAATTATATTATTAGATAACGAC
The DNA here is from genome assembly GCA_949316475.1 of Hypomecis punctinalis. Lineage (NCBI taxonomy): Eukaryota > Metazoa > Arthropoda > Insecta > Lepidoptera > Geometridae > Hypomecis > Hypomecis punctinalis. The sequence continues at coordinate 18,477,507 of OX438810.1, forward strand.
TCTACACGCATGACTCAGGTCCAGCAGGAATTACAAGTAAAGAAAAAAATAGCGAAAAAAGTTCATAGTGAGGTGAAAAAGCCATAATGATGCACAAAACCAAACATAAATCAATAAGATATTTTTTCATAGAACCAGACCAACTGTTATTTTATTCAGTAAAAATTGTTCGTATTGGTACCTAAAGGGTGTATAAGTAATATACATAAATATACTTATGTACATACCTCGTCGCATGCATATGTATTTAAGAAAAAAGAACCGTACGAAAATCGTCGACAGACGAGAGATTTTAAAATTTAGAGTTATTATTACCTTGTCCTCCAAAATTAAAATGTACATCGTTACAGCAGCATGGTACTAGACACGCGTACCCTTTGGCATTAATAAGCCTCGCTTCCATCGAAGTAGCTTATAGTCGAGTGGGTCGCATGAGTTGAACCTATTTTTGTGACCAAGTTATATTAGCTTCTTGTCTTTAATAGAATAAACCGTTTTCGATAAATAAGTTAAGAGCCTTTTTATGTGTGTTTGTCATATACAGGATGGCCAAATAATAATAATCTTGATTATATGTTATTTCGGCTCTTAATTCATAGATAAAATGATAATTTATATCTTCTTCATACACTCTTGCAGTACAAAACCGTTATTTTCATGAACAGCTACCTAAAATAATGAGTTAAATTCGTAATTATTAGTATAAAATTTTAGTGCGAGTAAGTAATAGCTTTATATCAGCACCCGACTAATGTGTTTACTCACTAAGTACAACCTTGAGTAGGTTTGTCTATGGTACAACTATGCTGTCAAGTTAATGAGAAATATTATATGTCTTCTAATAAAATAAGCTTTTCAGGTCTTTTTAGGGTTCCGTACCTCAAAAAGAAAAAGAACGGAACCCTTTTAGGATCGCTTTGTTGAACGTCTGTCCATCTGTCCGTATGTCAATAGTCATTATCTCGGGAACGCGTAAAGATATCGAGTTGAAATTTAAAACTAAATAAATATATCTATGGTTTCTTGCAGTTGTGTAAAAGAAAAATGTCTCAGTTATAGTATAAAAAGTTAGCTTCGTTTATGTCGTAAAATAACGCATATTTCTACACTCACAAAAATCAAAACTTACAGGGTACTTCCTGTTGACATAGGATTATGAAATTTAGCGAGAAATATTGTCTCAGAGTACACATATAGGAAGAAATCTGAAAATTGTACATTTTTATTTAAATCACAAAAAATAGGGCCTAGATTCACTAAATATGAGTTGAAAATTCAAAGTGAGTAAATCGTATCATGAAAGGTATCATATAAAAGAACTTCATTAGCAAATGCTAAAACAGGTAAGTAGTTAATTATTTAAACAATGTATAATTTTCGGTAAATGTCGAGAAAAGTGAAAAAAAAAAATCTTTTTGTCGATGATTATGGAATAGATAGAGATTTTAACAACTTACTTCCCAATTTTGTTAAATTTTCTGGATTTGTACGGAACCTTCAGTGTGCGAGCCTGACTCGCACTTGTTTTTTTTACAAACTACGTCTACATACGTTATAGGACGTTTACTGCTGGATAGGTGTCTCTCCCACAAATATCTCCGATAAAACGGCTAGAAAGCGCCTTACGCTCAGAATGTTTCTACACTCTTGTTCAGATCGTCGGTCTACATCATCTGACCTACTGCGAGATCTGTGACCATCTATTTTATACTAAATGAAAATTTTTTTTTCGCAAGAAATGGTAAAACCGACTTCCATCGTGTACAAAATTCGAATCGTTCGCTCGGATTGATTTACCTATGCAATTTTTATATTATTGTTGTTTTTTAAAAACAACTCTGATTTCGATATAATTTAAATGATACCACCTCGGGAGTATCCTGTCGACCTAAAAAAATGCTTTGGTTTGTTTTTTTTCACAATTGGCGAAAATATCATCATGAACATACACAATAAAAATACATACAGGTGAACATAGAACCTCCTCCTTTTTGGAAGTTGGTTAAAATATGCATATATATAAAATGTCTAAGCTATCCCCGACTACACTTAAATCAAAATAAAGCCAAAATTAATGAAAAGCCTTGCCAACATAATTCCATTAAAAAGCTTTAAAAATAATTATTTTTTGCGAAAAAATAGCATGACTGACTTCACCTGTGTACAGAATTCGCGAATATTTCGCACGGATCGATGTAGCATTTTTCACATTATTGTTGATTTATCAAAAATGGCTCAGCCGATTTCAATAAAATTTAAATGAGACCAATTTGGGAGTATACTCTTTCCAATAAAAAGAGAATTATTGAAATCGGACTAATATGAAAAAAGTTATGCGTGGTTATACATAATCTATATATTTTATGTATAACAACGCATATATATATATACGCGTCGAATCGTATACATCAATATAGAGGGAAAGAAAAAATGCCAAGTCGATGGTTGTATACCTCCTCCGGTGGTTCGTCGGTCAAAAATTCACATATTCAAATCATCCTATACCTCTCGTCGCCCTCTACCGCCGAAACTCTCCGTTCGGGTCAAAGCCAGCGTAGGGTCATGTTTATTTATAACTTAATGTATGAATTTGGGTGTAAATCTCAATTCTCGCATGTTTATTTCACTGAATTCGACTAAGTGAGTTGTTGGAGTTATTTTGTTTTGAATCGTGTTGAAATTGAAATGAAAATGAAATTTATTTGCTATAACAAGCGTCTCTTATCAATTATATTAATACTAGTTATGAAATACACAGTAATTTAGCAAGTTGAGAAACATTGCCATCCAAGCTAAGAAAAACCTGTGTTTTTGAATTGAATAAGACGGTTATAAAGTTTAAACTTACTTATATGTCTGCTCGAACAATACATAAATATAAAACGAGCGGGACGGAAACTGCCATCCGAGTTACAAGTTTTTATTCTAGGTAGTTCGGAGGGTAGTAGGGTCAATCCCACTGCAATACAAGCCTAATACAAAAGTGTTAATAAATACTTACTGAAATAATTATGTAGGTACTTTAAAACTGTAAACTTCTAGTGAACATAGTACGTAGTTACGTACACTATATTTAGAGATATTTCTATGTTTATTGTCTTTAAAATAACTTCATATTTATCACATCATAATGAAAACTTAATTTGCAATTGCATAGTTTATAACTATTGTTATTATGCCTGCCTATCTACTTACATGGATGAGAAAATACGGGTAAGCAACCAGATACTTTCAAATTACTGCCTAATTACTTCTTGAATAATATATTAATTAGAAGATATTCGATGTGAGTCCACACTTTGTACCGCGGTACAAAATAAGCATTAAGTTATAATAACAAAGTATGTTGCTTATTATCAGGGTAGGTACTCGTATGGTCAGTAGTTTTAATATTTACAAGTAGATTGTCTGTAATGGTTTGCTTTCAGTAGCTATGTAATTAGGCTAAGCTTTAGCAAATAAAGATATTGTATTGTATATAATGGTTACAATTAAATGAATAGACGAATAATGATGTTGTATAATTGTGAATTGATGAATGTGGTTTGTAATAGTTAGATTGTGAATAAATATTTAAATAGAGCTCACTACCAGCTCATTTTGCCCGGGACTATTACAATAGCCCAAGAATTATAGATATATGCAATGAAAAAAAATCTGTTTTCCATTTTTGATTTTGCATTTGTAACATTGATTCAAGTAATGTGGGATTTCCATAATTTTCAATCATTGTTTGACTACAGAAAACTAGTAGCAAAACGTTCGCCTTACAAGAGTGAGCCGTTGGTACTAAATCGGTCCTATACACAAAGTACTCTGTGTTTTCGGTAAAGAGAAACATCCATCGTGCTGACACATGCATATTGCATTAATGTGTAAAAGTAATTCGTTGGCGAATGAGAATCCACCAACCCGCACTGGACCTACGTGGCAGATATGGCCTAATTGCTCTTTGTGTGAAAACCTATATCCAGCAGCGGAATATTAAAATGCTAGTATGAATTTAAATAACGTGACAGTATATCTGGCAAGTGAAACATCATCAAGTCATCGTCTACTGCATACTCTTTGGCTTTTATTATACATGTGTCTCGATGGATAAGCATAAAGATTAATCACAAAGAAATCAGCTCATATGTATGTGAAACCTGTAAAATTTTGTGTGTATAGGCACCAAATAATAATGTCCCATATTTTTGGACCGTTTTGTTCAGCTAATTCGGTATCTAGACAGATCAAAGCTCTATGGGTTACTCAAAGCTTCACGTTACTTCTTTTCCACCTTTTCAGTTACCAAATTCAATGCCAACGCCCACTGAATCGCACTGTCCTTTTATTTCCATAGTGCCTCTTTTCACTTAACAATCCTTAACTAGTGGTCGGCCGTTCGCGCCCAATGTCACAGCCCATCCGATACGAAAGAACGCGTCCAAATACGTTTTTATTGCGTCCCTTTGAACCGCACACCTCGACTGTTTCATACAGAAACGCAGTAACTGTATGTGTAACGCATTGTAATATTAAGGAAAAATGTGTTATGCGCGATAAGTCCCGTTTTAATATAGTAGTATAATGTGTTACATGATATGCCCCTTCGCAAGATTTCAGTTGTTTCTTCCTCTTTTGTTGAAGAAGTAACGGGGGAACATAACACTAAAATAGTTATTTGTTATACAAGAGTGCAAAGTTGATTTTTAACCGCGTGCTCAATTTTGATGACCGAGCAAGAGTTTACACAAAAACGCATTAACTGTATTTGTACCATAATTGTAATATTGAGCACATGAATGATATCACGTGCTCCTCCGTAAAGTTTCTGTGTTGTTTTTGCTTTTCATTGGTGGATTAATAGTAGAACATAACTTTCAATCTTTTATAGAATTACGTTCTAACAAAAAACGTTACAATTGAGTTCAAGTAATCGATTCAAGCTATTCTGGGTAACAACTAAGCAAAACCTTGCAAAAGTTGTGATTTACTAATATACGATTGATCCAATTGCACTTTCCATTCTATTTGATTTTGCAGTTCATCTCAGTCTTCTCAATTCTTAACTAGCGACCGGCGCCCAATGTCACAGCCCATTCGATACGGAAGAACGCGTGCTAATACGTTTTTATTGCGTCCCTTTGAACCGCATACTTCGATTGCTCTGTAACAAGATGCAGTAAGTGCCTAAAAATTGATTGTCTATAAAGTCCGTTGACGGACGACAATTTTACGTGATAACGTCATATAAAAACATAGTTGAATCAACAAGTGAAACCGAACGCTTAGGCCGATTGTGCCTTTCTATCGCTTGTTTCACACTCTTGCTTGCACGCTCGGCTCAGGCGGAACATAACACTTTTTCGTGCGTACAGCCAGCTTTCATCAATTAATAAGACGTTGTCTATGGTCCTCGTCTTGTGGGTGTCTTTGACTTTTGTCGATTGAGTAACAACAGAATGTATGTGATAAAAAAAAACGTAAGAATGTTGTTTTTTACCAACCCCATGCCTCTCGTTGTTAATTAGCTTATTTATAATAATATTGATTAATTATATAACTATTACTTTGATATAGACCATAGAATTTGATGACCGTGGAGTTGATTTGATTAACAATAAACTTCATTTTGCATCGTTGTAGTCCTGTGGAATGTAGAATCCTATTTTCAGCTTAGCACTAAAAATAATGTAGAAAAAAATGCAAAGAACCAATTTTAGAGAAAAATGTTACGTGCTGGGTTTTGAAATGGAGCAGCCGACCACCTGCTCGCTGCCGCATACATATCTCAACGCTTGACTACCCTGTCGCAATAAGCCAGGGTTAATATTTAATTCCATTCTGAAGAAAATGTGGCGCATTTTACTGCGAAAAGGTGGTTATTTGGTCGTAGAAAGTCAGATCCAGGGTTGTTTATGATACATGGATATTGTTGTTTTTATTGAGCGCACTTCGATTGCCTTCGTTGTTAAATGGCTTACGTTTGATAAAATACAAGAAGAATCTATGTGCCACATGGCTATTTTACTGGCGGAAAATATAAAGCCCTAATTTGCTCATATAAGGTACAGTGGGTGATTAACGCCCGCTGCGCATTTACGCCCAGATGGCAGAAAACATACTAAATATAAAAATATTCCGTTACTACTCCACGCACACTTAGAATGAACCAATAAGAAACCGCAAAACAAGCGGCGACGCGCTCACGCCATTATCCGCGGCAGTGTGACGCCGCGTTCCGGCAGGATCGGACATGTACCACACTGTTATAAAAAGTACCGGAACGAAATTGTGAGTGGTTTTATGTGTTTTTTTGCGTTTTGGGTTAATTTTTAAGATTTAATTGCTTCAAGATAAACTTAGTTCACTATTGCCTGAATGTTTGGCGTAGATTTCTATGTTTTTTTCCATAAACGTGCCATTTGAATCAGCGTCCGATAATAACGCCCAGCTGGGTAATAACGCCCGTTAAAATAACGGTTGGGCGCTATTACACTACACGGGCGTTATAACCATAACCATAGATAGAGCATTTCTAATTTCAGAAACTACTAAAAAAATGAGTACCTATACATTGATATACTGAACATTAAATTAATTATCGACGCGATCAATATAACCTCAAATATTGTTTTCTTATACTTCATTGTTTATGCTTTAAGATATTTTTAATAAGATATATATTGACATATAAAGGAAATATTTCCATTACATTATTTTTTATATTTTTAGATATAAAGATGTCGCCTCGTAAAAAGAGGGGAGAATCTTGGTCAGAAGACGATTTGAAAGCCGCTTTGAGAGCTGTTAAAAAAGGGAAATTAAGTCAGCGAGCCATATCTCTCAAGTATAACATTCCGCGACGAACATTGAGGGACCATATGAAAACCGGCCAAGACGTAAAACGTATGGGACGAAAACCTATTTTAACAGAGGCTCAGGAAAATGATTTGTGTGGTAGAATCAAAAGGTTTGCAAAAATCGGAATACCTCTCACACCTAAATTTATCAGAAAACAAGCCTTTATGTTTTGCGAGAGATTTGACATAAAAAATAATTTCAATTCTACAAAAAGGATTGCGGGTGCTGATTGGCTAAGGCAGTTTTTAAAGCGAAACCCAACGATCACTAAACGAAAACCACAAATATTAAACCCAGCGCGAGCTCAAAAACTTAACAAAGCAATAGTTAGGGAACATTTTCAGAATGTAAAAGAAATATACGAACCATTAGATATTCTTCAACATCCTGAAAGACTATACAACATGGATGAGAAGGGTTGCCGAATTACAGTCCACAACCAGCACACGGTACTTGCGGAGAAAGGAAGTAAAAGAGTACATCTTATTGCACCCGAACATGCCGAAAATGTGACCATAGCAATGTGTGTTAATGCCATAGGAACCGCGATTCCTCCCATGATTCTTTTTAAAGGGCAAAGACAAAGACCAGACCTTTCAGAAAACTTACCTGCCGGAACTTTAGTAAGAATGGCGCCGAAAGGGTCCATGACTGCCGATTTGTTTGTAGAATTTATCCAGCACCTAGCCAAATACAAAGTTGCGGGAAAATGTTTACTTGTTTTTGATGGCGCTAAGTGTCACTTATCAGTTGAAGCACTCGAAGAAGCTGATAATAATGACATAGTGCTATACTGCCTTCCTTCAAATACAACCCATGAGTTACAGCCTCTGGATAAGTCCGTAAACAAGTCTTTTGAACATCATTGGGACGAAGAAGTCTTAAACTATTTATGTGCAAGCGCCGACAGAACACTCACAAAAGCTACATTCAATAAAATATTTACTAGAGTTTGGCCCAAGTGTATGACGCACAGCAATATAGTCAATGGGTTCAAGGCAACCGGTCTCTTTCCCTTCGATCCCCAAGTTATACCAGAGGAAGCATTTGCCCCATCTGTTTTGTCGGAAATGCCATGCCCGCGAACCCAGGAACCTCTGCAGAATCTCATTTTAAACTCATTAGATGATAGCACTGATAGTGATGACATTAATGAAGATCATGATCACCATTTGGCTTTAGTTACTGAGTTATCTACTATTCAGAGAAAATCTGACTTACTTAATGAAAATATTAACCCAGTTAAGTCCCGTCTTGTGGATTACAGCTCGTCATCCGATAATTCTGACATAGCATCAATTTGGCCGAACCTTAAATCACAAGTTATGATAGAAGAAGATCGTGATTCACCTTCCTTAATACCAGATACCAACTTAATTGGTATTTCTCAATTTGATTCCTCACACTACAATGGCGATAAACATTTAGGACAACATGATCTGGCCGTTCCCAGCTGTTCAGGATTACAAAAATCTTTACGTGACGATCCGGGTTCTGATTCAACGATTTCTGATTTGGATTCATTCGTTACTAGGCCTCTTTTCAATCAATCCAAATATGTTGCTGATGATATCTATAACTACACATCAGACGAATCATCAAGAGATGGAAGTCAGTGTCATCTCAACAAAGGAACAAAAACACCGAAAAAACAAATGATCTGTCCTATTCAAAATGAAACTTGCAACCTAGATGAAGACAACAGTCATCTCAACAAAGGAACAAAAACACCGAAAAAACAAATGATCTGTCCTATTCAAAATGAAACTTGCAACCTAGATGAAGACAACGTACCATTAGCCAGTTTACAACAAGAGAATAAAACGCAATTTCAACAATTCCTACCTACGCCTAATTATGCAAAAAATAAATCTTCAAAACCACGTAAGAAAGCGATGAACTATAAAGGGCAAAGAATCACTAAGGATTTATTCAATGATAAAACTGAAACTAAAAAATCTAATAAACAAAATTACAGTAGCATGAAGAAAACTAAGAAAGAGCAGAAAAAGCTACACATTTCTAAAACACAAAAGACGAATGACAAAAGAGAAGAAAAAATAAGTGAGAAGAAATTAGAAGAAAGACGTGAAAAAGAAAACAAAGCGAAAGACACTAAAAATAAGACTAAGAATAAAAAGAAGATGAACGGGAATAGCGATGAAGTCTGGTACTGTAATGCTTGTGGTGAGATAGAGGAGTTAGACATGGCGCAATGCATAGTATGTAAGAGATGGTACCATGAGGAATGCGTAGGCCTCTCCGAATGTGATATAGAGTTTATTTGTCCATATTGTTAAAAAAAAGTATAGTTTCTATAAGACTGATTAATGTAACTTCAGACTGACTATTTTATGTAAGACATACTTTATTATGATTATCTGGCAATTTTAGTTTAATTGTTATATAAACAGTTAATACTTTTTTTGACAGAGTAGTCGAACTCTATTGACTAGACTTTTTTTAATACTTATTACTATTGGGCGTTATTACCCACTAACGATGTAATTGCGCCCAATGAACATTTAAAAAATATCTTAATTCTGCTTTAAAAATGATTAGTACGCCTTGTGCTCACGATAGGTTATTTGAAAATTATTAAAAAGTTCCTTAAATATGACTAAATACAAAGATACGACGTGTTATGAGGTGTATTCTTAAGTTGGGCAAAGTCTATATTAAATGTTGATTTTATTTGTTTATTTTTAGTGTAATCACGATAGTACAAAGTAAGATTTCGTAAGTTACCTAATTTTTTTTTGTTTTAAACCTAGTTGTTTAATTAAAGCTTAGTTTAAAAAACGGGCGTCAATGGACGCATACTTTTTAATAACGCCCAAATAAATGTTTTTTAAAAAGCAGGCTATTAATAAGTATTATGAGTAAAACTCACTGTAATGTGCCATTATATGTAGAATAAATAAACATAATTTATTTAGAAAGGTGTTTTTCTTCCATAACTATTGAAATACCAAAAATATTTGAAATTAAAGTTAGGTGGGCGTTAATCACCCACTGTACCTTATATAATGTGCAATACTGAACAACATAATATGTGCATACAAGTTATTGCTTTTCATGCATCGATATTTCATTTAAAAATAAAAAAATATATAATTCATTTTGTCGAAAAATTTTTGCACTAAAGTTTCTAGTGATACCAGTTGGTCCTAGTCTTTGTTTAGTAAAATTTTTGTGCGAGAAATAGCGATGCATTCCTTGGCCTTTTTTTACAGTTTTGTTTCTATAGATTCTACAAGTGTAAAAAAAACAAAGAATCTAGAAATATTTAACTAAATCAGGAGCTCTACAATTGGATCTAAAGTTCAGCACTTTGATAAAGATCTTTCCTATGGTTCAAATTATCACGTTCTTGATAAAAAATGTCGTATTTAAAAGTCCCCTATATAATGGCAGCCATTGACCGCCATTATAGGTCGTTAAAGCCCGCGGTTTTGGTAACTTTACGTCGGAATTTAATGAAACAGTTTCATTTATTTTATTATTTCCTCTTCGACTCTTCACAAGACCCGGTAGATGTAATTTTGTATGCTATAATTTAAGATTGGTCTGTAACGACCCGCTCTCTAGGAACGCTATTTTGAACATAATTTATATTTATTGTAAGTTATTTTTTTATAGATAGTCTATACATTCAGTGGTAGTATTATGAAATTTTAATTTAGGTGATCATTCATCCAGGCTTGAAAATAATATCGATTCCTGAAAATAATGACTAATTTCTATTATTTATTAATAATTTTTATTATTTATTATTAATTTTTATTATTATTCTTATTCATGCAATTATTCATTCCTGTCTTTAACTGCATAAAAATAAGATTGATGAAAAGCTAGCAGCTACTCGTAGCTATATATAATTAGCTATTGGACTCTATTATGATCATTGTACATGATTATAATGCAGTCTAATGATTAGTTTTAATTCATATATTCTAGGTAGGGCATGTTCCTAGATATCTTTGCATTTATTTCTCTTACACATTTATTACGTACTTCAAAAGTAAAGATGGAAAAGAGAGATGAGTTCGTATTCAGGGTAATTATGATAAGCCGTACTAAATCACAAGGGCGCAAATCATTGTATGTATTTATTGTAGGTATTTGTGTATTGATGCTCTGGTGGCTCAGTGGTTAGTGACCCTAACTTCTGGACCAAAAAGGCGTGGGTTTGATCCCCACCCAGGGCAAATATTTATGTATTTGCTCTGTGTCTGAGTGTTATTTTAGTTACTATCTATATAAGTATGTATTTAAAAATACGTATATTTAGTATATCAGTCTCTGGCAGCCATATCACAAGCTTTGCTTAGTTTGGGGTCAGAGGCCGTGTGTAAGATGTCCCAAAAATATATACCAATATACCAATTTTTATTGTAATATCTGAACTTACAATAAATATTATACTTTTTTTTAAAATGTTCATATTAAAACAATAATTAAATTGATTACTTTGGAGGTAAATAACAAACTATCAGACGAAATCAAGATTAAAATCTGCTTAGTCGTTTGGGTTATTTATCAAAATTCTCACTGTAATGTATAAACATAACGAAGTACTAAAATTTCAACTTATTATAGTAAACATAGGTACCTACTTACACGCAAACTCTTTCTGTTTAGTGTATCTATTGTACTTAGAAGTAATTAAATATTGTATCCAATTAATGCAATATATTTGATTATTATTGTTTTGTAGACAAAGTTTCCTTGTAACAGCTTTTCATAATAAGTATAACAGAATACGGCTAAAACTCACGTTATAATTAGACTTCAGTGCGCGCGCGCCGGTCGACGGGGGTGCGCGTATTCCCTGAGGATGGAGTTCTAAATACTCTGAAACTTGTTGGATTCCTTGCGGATCAACCGTATAATTATAACGTGAGTTTTAGCCGTATTCTGTTATACTTATGATGAATACTCACGGTAGTTTTAATGAAGTGATAGCTTTTCATAATTTAATTTATTAGCACTTTAACCTCCTTTCGATCAATTTATACGTTCCACATAGCCCAGAAAAATGGCGGGGAGGTTGTAACGGTAATTAACGCGACTTGGATTATTTAAATTCATTCGAAACCTTTTTAGCGACGCGAAGTGTTTCAGATTCCACATACCTGCTTTCACATACATGTTTTTTTAATGAGTTCTCTGGAAAATATGTGGAATTCCTGCACGTTTTAAAGTCCTATCGTCGCAGAAATGTATTGGCAGCAAAGGCGACGTCCACAAGTGGTATATTAGGTATTCCGAGGAAAATTGAACCAAGATGATATATATATCATTTGAAAGGTTAATATATGGGCTTCTCAAAAATATTTAATTTTGATTCTTTTATTATATACTCGTATATCCATTTTTTTAAAGGTGTAAAACAAAATTGTATGAAAAATAATAATACAGCTTTGTATTTTTTCTAGTTTAGCAATAATAAAGTGCTTCTATCGTTATTTTACTTGCATTCGTAGCTGATTTTTCCACTTCCATCTCTTAATTTGCTAAAATTAAAAATTATAACCTAGCAGTGTGACCAGTTAAGTAGGTACAATGTGACAAAAAACACTTAAAAACTGTGTTTTATTTGTAATAATGCTTCCATTTGACAAGGAGGACATTTTTACCCATTTGACGTGGTGGTTACTTTACCAGAGTTGCTAGAGATAAACTACCTATTGAGCTAAATATATTTATTTATCATAATAGATTCAAAATTAATTTAATAAAAAACGAAGGACTCTGTTTTGGTTTTAACTGATGTAATAGACTCAGAAAAATATGAACTTTCTCCAAACGTAAAGAGTGTTGTGGTTAGAATTTTTGATTATTATTATACCAGCCTCCATAATTTTGTGAACATGTCATTTGTATTTAGCCTATACTCGGGTGACCGAGGAAGAATAAAGTAATCTAAGATTCCTTACCATCCATATCCTTACTAATCATCCATCGACCCATAAGCAGTCCACTGCTGGACATAGGCCTCCCCTATGGATCTGCAATAAAACCGGTTGGAAGCGGTTTGCATCCAGCGCGATCCTGCGGTCTTAATGAGGTCATCCGTCCACCTTGTGGGTGGACGTCCTACGCTGCGCTTGCGGGTACGTGGTCTCCACTCGAGAACTTTTCGACCCCATCGGTCATCAGTCCTCCGCGCTATGTGCCCTGCCCATTGCCATTTCAACTTGCTAATCCGTTGGGCTATGTCGGTAACTTTGGTTCTTCTACGGATCTCCTCATTTCTGATTCGATCTCGCAGAGAAACTCCGAGCATAGCCCTCTCCATAGCTCGTTGGTATATAAAATAAGTATCCTAACTTATACTTATTTCAAATTCGAAAGTGTATTCGCTGGTTTGTTCCTCTTTCACGCAGCAACGGAGCAACGGATTGGCTTGATTTTTGGCATGGACATTGTTTGAAAAACGGAAAGTGACGTAATAAACTTTTTATTCCGAAAAAATAGAAGGTTCCCATGAAATAGCACAAAAATTAAAATATTAAGCGGGTAGAGCCACTAGCAAAAGCTAGTATACCTATAAGCTTTCCAGGTTTAGTCATGTCAAAGGCCCCCAGGCGGCTTTAAAACTTATACAAGTCTCGGCACGTAAGTTTAGCGCTGAGTTAAAGTTTTACATTGCTTATTAAGGGGTTGTTTTACTATTTTATAATCAGTAAGGAAACGACTTCCATACAAAGTTTATCATGTGACAGAGTGATTAAATTTATAGAAGAGGGTAGGAAAAAATGCACGCCATATACCATTTTTCGTGCCTTTTTGTTTAAAAGTGTTTTTCTAGGCATATTCAATAAAGAATAAAAGAAAAAACAAGAGTACCTAAACTAAAAGAATACCAATAAAAAACCAGAGATAACAAACGAACTCACACTTAACAAAAAATAATAACAATGAACGGCAATAACAAAATACTTTAGACCGCGAGTGTACAGTCAGAAGTCCGCGGAGCGTGGTATCGGGGCGGGAGACGGAGTACGAGCAGCTAGCCAACCGGCGCGCCGCATGCGCACCCTTCGTCCCTCTAGCCCCCTGTGATACCCAATTTTTTACTTCTGCGCAATGACGGTCACTGCTAGACTTACGTGCCGCTGCCTATATCAGGGCTAACCATATGGGCTATACGAATTAACGATTAATTGATTTATTTCTTGTATATATTTCTTTAATCATTGATATTAATATTTCTTTATTTTATATATTATTTTTTTTTTATATATATATTTGTAACTAATTGAAATAAATATGATTGAATTGAATTTGATTTTTGTAGCGCTCATAGCGTAGCTTGTTCAATTGACAAACACGACTAATGTCACCAAAGATAAACAATTTTCGAATAGGTGACCGCGGGTGGCATTTGCAACTAAACGCTACCGTGGCTCGGATGACACGTTAAATTGTAGACCTCGATTGATTTAACCGCTTAGCATAGGTCTTCAGGTGGCTTCAAAACCCGGCCGGTACGAATTTATTCATATTTATATATTTCATAAAATTAATTTACATGTCTACATAATTCATAGTAGTGAGTAGTACTTAATTGTAAGTCAAAATATACTTACGAGTATTACCTGACGAAGCGGAAGAGGTTTACAAGTCGACGCGTATATATTTTTTGTTTCATTTAATTAAAACTCGCGTGAAAAATCATTATACTAAATAAAACACCGGTTTTCACTCACGTATTATATACGGCCTGGCGGCTGGGAACCCAACCGGTTTCGGAGTTAATTAGTACTCCTTCATCAGGGAATACGCGCGCTCTCGTCGACTGGCGCACGCGCAATCAGCGGCCCAGCCGTATATCATACTTGAGTGAAAACCGGTGTTATATTTAGTATTTTTTGTTTGTTTTAGGGTTTCGTACCTAAAAAGGAAAAAACGGAATCCTCATAGAATCACTTTGTTGCCCGTTTGTCCGTATGTCAAGACTCTTTATCTCGGGAACGCGTCAAGATATCGAGTTGAAATTTAAACTTATACGTATATCTATGGTCTCTTGCAGTTGTGTAAAAGAAAAACTTCTCAGTTATCGTATAAAAAAGTTAGAGCCGTTTATGTCGTAAAAAACGCATATTTTGACACTCTCAAAAATAAAAACGTACAGGGTACTTCCCGTTGACATAGAACTATGAAATTTGGCGAGAAGCATTGTCTCAGACAGGACATATAGAAATAAATCTGAAAACTGTACATTTTTATTTAAATTACAAAAAAATAGGACCTAGATTCACAAAATATGGGCTCAGAATTCAAAGTGAGTAAACCGTATCATGGAAGTTATATAAAAGAGCTTTATTAACACATGCTAAAACAGATTTTTAATTATTTCAACAATATGTAATATTCGATGTATGACGAGAAAAGTGAAAAAAAAACTGTTTTGTCGATGATTATGGTATAGAGATTTTAACAACTTACTTCCCAAAACTGTAAAATTTTTTGGATTTGTACGGAATCCTCGGTGTGCGAGCCTGACTCGCACTTGTCCGGTTTTTTTATGTATGACCTAGAATAACTTTTTTATAGTATGTCGTTTTTAAACTTTCGCGATTCGAACAGATAATTATTATATACTACGGGACTAATCGCGCACTAAAATCACGAAATTACTATTTTTTTATTTTACAGTAGTCTGATTTTTGGTAGATCCATACATCACAGGCGGTCCCTTTTAAATTATATTGAAATCGTCGGAGCCATTTTTGATAAATCAACAATAATGTGAAAATTACTTCATCGATCCGAGCGATTTATTCGAATTCAATACGGTTGAATTCGGTTATGCCATTTTTGCCAAAAAAAATGTATTTAATAAGTTAAAGCCTAAACAGATGTTGTGTAAAATGAAAAGGTACTCAGAAAGATACTAACTACCAAAGTTATGATGTTTCTCCAGGCAAATTCTACAGTAAACACTTGTACTACTACAATACTTGTAAAATTACATCTTCTTGTATACCGAAAGATTCGCAAACTTCTGAATTCGGTCCCAGCGCTAAGGGATTGTTCATTACTCACGTGATGTTTTCAGCAATTTTTAAGCCTCTTCCCCCCGCTTGTGATTATAATATGGCGAGGTTTCAGACTGACCGCAGTTTTAACGTAGACTGACCCAAAATTACGTATTGACGTGATAACTTCTTCTAAAATGCTGAACGCCAGTTGCACGCACGAAAAAGTATCATCGACCTAAGCGTTTGGATTGTTTCAGTTGTTGATTTAACAATGTTTTCTTTTAACGGTATCACGTAAAATTATTGAACGTAAACCGATTTTACAGATAACCAATTTTTTAGTACAAATTATGTAAGTGTATTGAAATTTTAACGGTGAGTTAAAGCTACGTGTCGTTGTTTGATTTACAAATCTAGCGTTCAATGAAAAATATATCCAACAAAAACATTTTCAAGTGATATGTAGCCAAGACAAGATCACAGTTCGCATTATCGAAAAGTCGTCAGATCTCATGTAGAGCCAAGCTTCTAATTCTACACGCCTTAACTCTACAAGTCTTTACTTCTGTTACTCTACACCTTAGTCAATTTATGTCACTTGGCCCAATGCAAATGATATCTCATTGCATTCCCCTCCTCCTTGTGATATTTCGTGTTTTTTTTCCGAACCCCTCCCACTTCGAGCCCCACATGGTTCATGGATGATCCCTAAAGTTCTTGGATTCTTGAAATTAGATCGTGTCTTATCTGCTTTAAGCCCAACTTTATATTCTTTGAGGTTTATAGAACTAATTATTAACGAACGTGTAAGCCATATTTTTGAAGGTAAACGTGTAACAGAGTTATGATAATAGAATATTTCTCTGTGCTACGTATTATTTTGATGTTATTATTCTTGCTTGCTTTGTATGTTAATCGAGTTCTGTTTTAATTGCACGTATATATCTTATTTTCGCAGTGAAATAAAGTAACATGATAATTTAAGTGTTGAATAAATCAAATAAAGCGTCCGACCTTTAATTTTCTTGCAATTAGATTTGTTTTGCAGTCTTTGTTTCAGGGTATTTCATACATTTACTAGAGGGTATTTCATACATTTACTAAAGGGTATTTTACTATCAGAAGTATTTATACTCCTTATCAAGGACATCATTTACTACGGAATCAATCACGCTATGACAAAGAAGTTAAATATTTTGCACAAAAAGTTCATCGATTCTTGAAATCAACAGCCAAGTGCGAGTCGAACTCGCGCACGAAGGATTCCGTACTGTATGGGAGCTTTCCTTAAATATTTATCTAACGTTTAGTATTTGTTGTTATAGTGGCTAACAGAAATACAACATATGACTAACTAAAAATCAAAATTAATGAGCAATTGTATGTGCATTAGTCAAAACTAAAAAAAAATCAGCTGTTCCTTAAATTTTGTCGCGGGTGAATGATATTTTTTATGGAACATCAACAACAATAGCAGCTCGGAAACTCCCTATACCTTACAAAATATGTTTTTTCTGCTAAAAAAATTAACAATATCTTACAATCAGAATAGTAACCTATAATTATATAGATCGCACCGTACAACGTACTACACACCAAACAGCGAAATGAGATTTTTCTCATGCTATATAACTCGTAATTAATTTCGGTGTGTAATTAAACGGCACTCAATCATAACACTCGGCAGGGGCCGGGGCCACAAAACACCGGATATACAGAACTGAAGCTCATTTCATCACCATCATCTCTAGCCTTCTTTCCATTGCTGAGTAAGCCTCTTACTAAGACATGTACGGCTATGTGCCTCCAAACCTCAGATCAATAAAAAAATCAAGACAGAACGTCGTGAACAGACAAGTGAGGACGGTTTTTAGGGTTCCTTACCTCAAACGGAAAAAACGGAACCCTTATAGGATCACTTTGTTGTCCGTCTGTCCGTCTGTGTATATGTCATGACTCTTTATCTCGGGAATGCGTAAAGATATCGAGTTGAAATTTAAACTGTATACGTATATCTATGGTCTCTTGCAGTTGTGTAGAAGAAAAACTTTTCTGTTATCGTTTAAAAAAATTAGAGCTGTTTATGTCGTAAAAAACGGCATATTTCGACACTCACAAAAATAAAAACCTACAGGGTACTTCCCGTTAACATAGAACTATGAAATTTGGCGAGAAGCATTGTCTCAGAGTAAGTACATAAATAGGTATCTGAAAACTTTACATTTTTATCAAAATTCACAAAATATGGGTGTTCAAATTTCAAAGTGAGTAAATCGTATACTGTAAAGTATCATTGAACTTCATCAGCACATGCTAAAACAGGTTTTTAATTATTTTAACAATGTGTAATTTTTGATGTATGACGAGAAAAGTGAAAATACCAATTGTTTGTTCACAACATTCTGTCTTGATTGTTTTATTAGGTGTGAGCTCCAAACCTAAAATCGTAAATTAAATTAGCGCTATAACTTTTTTAGCTTTCATCTCGCTCTCTCAATTGAAGATAGAGTTAAGCAAACGTCTCACGCTTACGCTGGGAAATCATGGTAAGGTATAAAAATACATAAGGGACTAGTATAAACATATTTTATACTTATAGTGTATACATACTAATAGTTTGGCGTGATCTAATCAGGATCTCCCTGGATGCAAGCCCCTTTCGACCCCGTACCTTACCAACCTTTTTAATAGTCCACTGCAGCACGTAAGCCTACCCATGAAGGGCGATTGGGCCTTATCCACCACGCTGGCCCAGTGCAGGTTGATGGATTCACACACACCATCGAATTTCTTCTACAGACGCATGCAAGTTGCCACACGATGTTTTCCTTCACCGAAAAGCCAATGGTATGGAATTCTCTACATTAGTTCCAGGAAACTCATAAGTACAAGACCGGGATTACAACTGCTAGACCACCACGGCTGTTCGATGGACCCGTCTGCTTGGAAATCCACAGGGTAGACCTATGTCCAGCAGTGAACATTCCATACATGATAAATTACGATGATGCTGTTCGAACGCGTTGTGAGGATTTAATGAGCAATTGTATGTGCATTAGTCAAATTCGCAGGTACGCAAGTGCGAATTGTGTGAAACTTGTCTTCTGTCTTCTTGGTGTATGGTGCCGAAGAGCTACCACCCGCGTTATAATTATTACAATCAAGTTCTTTTCGCGTTGATTGCGAGTCTCATTATAACTTCCGAAGAGCGTAGCTAGGTAGGTGTGTACCATGTCAAAGAAGATATAATAGTACTACGTATAGAACGGCCACTCGTTACCCCCCACCCGTTTGAGTCTTCCTCACTTCCACCCCGCGTCAGGACTCGTCAAATTCACTCTGCGCACGGGTTGCACAGGCCGGTGATTTCGACTACAAAAAAATACAGACTTACAATGGGGAAGACGTGTGCTGTTTATGGCTGTTCTACAACAATTCGCGACAAGATATCATTTCATTATTTCCCTAAAGATAAAATAAGGTACCTTATTTACTTTTAATAGGTAGATAATATTGTTATAAAAATTATGTCATTCAAATTTAGATAGTTCCTCTTGATATTTTGTTTCAAATAAAATAAATCGTTTACTTTTAGTTACAGTGCTGTCAAATTATTATGAATTCATTATACTTTAGAATGATATTCATTTTTGTAAATTTATTTCGCATCTAGCTCACTTCCGCATGAAAGTATTGCGGATCGGTCGTAAAGTACGCCAAGATAATTCTGCGCGCGGCCAAAATTGGGAACTAATTCAATGCTGGTAGAGAATTCGTAATGCTACCAACATAACGTACGTAGCGCTGCTACTCGCGCGCATAATCTCTCGTTCGCTCGTCGTGCTGATCACAGATAGAGTTGCCATGGGCGTGAAAATACTAGTTATCATCGTAACGCAACTGTTACAGAATTTCGATATGCAATGTATTGTTTCGCGTTAACACATACATAACTAGTAGATAAGTGCTAATTTGTATTTGTATATTTTCTGTAAATAAACGAACATGTATATACTCGTAACATTGAGTTAATGTACAGTCCTATAATTTGTAGTTATTTTTTCTACATAAATACTAATACTAAATATTTTTTCATACATAAAGAATTAGATTTTGTCAATCTCACAATAAATGACAAAGATAAACCTTGTCAAAGTTCGGGAGTAGGGAGTTATACTTTTCTTTTATATTTTTGCTTTTCGCGGAGATGATTTACATAAGACAAAATGTTTGGAACGTGCGTTGTACGGGCCCACGTCCGCGCCCGTCCTGAGCCCGCCCTGTCCTTAATCATACCTCAACGAGTTATATCATTAACAATTTTTAAATCATTGTTTTGAATAAATATTTAGTGCTACTTAATTGACATCAGAAAAAAATCGTGTCAAATATTATTTAATAATTATCTATCTAACGGACTAATTATATTTTTTTCAAGCCAATTAGATATACTTTTTACAAAAAAAATCTCCGAGACATTCTCAAAAAAATCTTTTTACTAAGATTTTTCCCAAAATATTAATATTTATTCAAAAAAACGACCTCTACAAATATTACAACATATTACCTAAAATTCTGATATTATATTCTAAAAATTCGACAGAGACACCGAAAACAATACCGTTTAAAATTCTGGATTCTCATCACACTGGCACAAGACATCTACTGTACGTAGTATTATTATATCTTCTTTGATACATGTTAAGCTACTAAGAACATTGTTATAAACTTTTAGAACCTCCTTTTTTGCGTCAAGGGTTAAAAATATTTTTTTACAATTATTCGGAAACATTGCCAGAAACAGTTATAAAAACCAGCAACGATCCCGCAATCGCTTTTTAACCAGTGAAGGGCCTCACTAGCGTAGGTGTATGAAATTAGGGACTTCCCTCAGTTGGCCATCGGTCGGTGCGTTTCGCGCGTGATTTACTTAATCGTTAATTACTAGGTATATCTTTTGTTTAAATTATGGGATGATTTTACAAATATACATAATCGTGTGTGTGTGCGTGTTCATATTACTGGATACTTCAACAATATGTGAGAAAATTACGGAAATTTCGTAACAGTGCCGTGTTTTGGTTATGTTCTACGTAGGTAAATGAGTGATTTCGTCGAAATAAGTGTATGTACGATTGTATGTGAAACCTGCAGCGGCTAGTACATCGTATTAGTATGTACTCCCAAAACTTCTTGGTAAGTCAGAATTACAATTCATACGGTCGACATGGGTCGTTGACAACCATAGGCGTTCTACACACAAATACCCGTGTAGCGTTCGTGCGTATGTGTAGTGTCTGTGAGTAAAATGTACTGTTGTGTGCGTAAGACAGCAGATTTTGTATGAAGAATCGCGGAGTGTCCGGGCTGTGACCATGTTATCGTTTAAAGGTAGGTCCTCGTTTTCTCTTTGGTTGAGTTGCGTGTTTTATATCTGTTCCTACCTGTATATTTTTAACGATTTTCGAGGAAACTTGGTACACAGGTTTTATAACTATTAATGTTTTTTTTGTTGTCAGAGATTTTTGGTTATTTCCCTCAAAAGAGCGGGAAATTTACTATCGCGCTATTTATTAGATGATTTCAATAATATTTGGGGAATATTGTTTAGTATTTAAATTATAACAATACTAGTTTTTACCCGCGGCTTCGCCCGCATGATATTTTAATTTTTGTGCTATCCCATGGGAACCCTTTATTTATCTGGGATGCAAAGTAGACTATGTCACGTCTCATCTTTCAAACCTGAGGCCCTACCTTGCCACCCTTAATAAAGGAGGTGAAAAATCAAAAAATAAAACAAAAAACGATTTGACGGTTGTTCGATTCGACAGTTGTTTTTTTTTTACATTTCTAGCTTCTCAGAGTTCTCAAATAGCAGATTTTTTCCTACTAACTTAACACTAAACTTATCGTTATATTATAAAAAAATACGCAATATATTATAATTTATAGCCTATGTGTTATTGTGATATATAAGCTATATTATTGCAAAGTTTCATATCAATATGTCCAGTAGATTTTGCGTGAAGGAGTAACAAACATGCATCCATCCATCCATCCTCACAAAGTCACAAACTTTCGCGTTTATAATATTAGTAGGTAATCCTACTAATATTATAAACGCTAATGCGCGAAAGAAACAAAACGGCTTAGCTTAGAGTGAATCGAGATATGAAGATTCAGTTAAAGAGATGTGTCGTAAGGTACCTACTGCTTGGAAAACTAATAGCTAAACAATGAAGTGCTGCAAAGCTTCGGCAAGTTATTTGCGACAAGTGAAGGATTTTTCTTATGTTTTCATATGTTCATCATTATAAACAAAAAAAAAATAGAGTTGATTAACTTTTTGTAAGGGAAAGTTTATTTTTTCAATTTTTCAATTGATCCTACAGTAAAAGTTGTTCACAATGGTCAGTATAATGTCTTCCTACCACCATCTTCAGAGCAGCTCATAACTAAAACGAATATACAGGTCATCCTACTTCCTACTAATATTATAAACGCGAAAGTTTGTGAGGATGGATGGATGGATGGATGTATGTATGGATGTTTGTTACTCTTTCACGCAAAAACTACTGAACGGATTGAGATAAAACTTTGCAATAATATAGCTTATATATCAGAATAACACATTGGTTATAAATTATAATGATATTGCGTCAAAAATCAAAATATCATGCGGGGGAAGCCGCGGGTAAAAACTAGTAACCAATATATATACCTATCAAAACGAAAAACTTCGACTTTAACGCGAATAAATCCGCGCTTTACTACCAACTCGCCTGATGGTAAGCGACGTTGTGGTCGAAGATGAAGCACGTAGACCTAGAAAATACCCATTCACTCTGATCTTGAAAAGCTTTAAATTTTATCTCTTTTCAAAAAATAGATACAGATAAATAAAAAAAGCTGGACAAGTGCGAGTCAGGCTCGCACACCGAGGGTTCCGTACAAATCAGAAAATTTCACAAAATTGGGAAGTAAATGGTTAAAATCTCTATACTAATATCAGCGACATTTTTTTTTTTTACATTTCTCGTCATACGTCGAAAATTACACATTGTCATAAATTATTAAAAACCTGTTTTAACATGTACTAATGAAGCTCTTTTATAAGATTTACTAACTTTGAATTTTGAACTCAATTTGTGTGAAGCTAGGCCCAATTTTTTTGTGATACAATAAAAATGTTCGGTTTTCAGATTTATTCCTATATGTGAGAGAGACAATGCTTCTGGTTTCACAGTTATATGTCAACGGGAAATATCCTGTAGGTTTTGATTTTCGTGAGGGTCGAAATATGCTGTTTTTTACGACATAAACGGCTCTAACTTTTTTAAACGATAACTGAGAAGTTTTTCTTTTACACAACTGCAAGAAATCATAGATATACAATTATTATTATAGAATTATAGTTTAAATTTCAACTCGATATCTTTACGCGTTCCCGAGATAAAGAGTCTTGACATACTCACAGACGAACAGACGGACAACAAAGTGATCCTATAAGGGTTCCGTTTTTTCCTTTTGAGGTACGGAACCCTAAAATTATTGTTGGTAGGTACAATCGTATAAAGATTCAGCCATGGCCACCAAACTAGGTATGACACCTGTATTTTGGCGGATAGCCTTCCCTTAGATGTCTACAAAAATAAGATGATTAGTCAGATTAAAATTAGCATGTAATTGAACATTTGCACTTAGATTATTTACTTGTCATAATCAAAGCATTTACATTACATTTTCATATTTAATTGCTAATAAAATTTAAAATTAATTAAATTACAATCAATTATAACATTAAATAAAATACATTTCATAAGGGAAGACCAATTTATAAAAAAACGGTATTACAATTCCTCTAAGTATTGTACTGTACTGTACCAGCCTTTTTTTATAGTCCACTGCAGAACGTAGGCCTACCCACGAAGAGTGTTTGGGCCATATACACAACGCTGGCCCAGTGCGTGTTGGTGGATTCACATACGCCATCGAATTTCTCCTACGGGCGTGTGCAGGTTGCCTCACGATATTTTCCTTCACCGAAAAGTGGTGTGAAATTCCGTACATAAATTCCAAAGAACTCATTGGTACGGGATCGGGGATTTGAACCCACGACCTCACGATTGTAAGGCGGGTGTCACTACCTCTTGACCACCACGGCTTATCATCTAAGTACCTATAACTAAAATTTAATAAAACGAAAATGTCACAAATTAAATAAAATTCTCAATGTATTCAACATTTTTCAGCACAAATATTCCCCAACACCTCTTGTGCGGTGCTCCCGTCATAACCATTAAACCATTTTCACGAAAAATTGTTCAGTATATTTTGTAGCAACATTTTCAAATTGTTATCGCTCTTTTAAAAGATTCTAGAATACAAAAAACGGTTATAGCGCCGAGCACCGGACTAATAGCAACGTTAACGTTAATTCTGTCTAAACTAAAATAAACATATCAGCTCTGAAATTGTGATATTTTTATTTGGCTTCTCTCTCGTTGATTCGTATTTCTTGTTTATCTTTATTTTTAAAACTAGCAGCAGCTTTTTACTTACTTCTAAACAATGCAATCAATGTACATTTTACATATCTACAATTCTATAATACTAGCTTTATGCTCGCGGCTCCGCCCACGTAATATTTAGATTTTTGTGCTATCCCATTACAACTTTTTATTTTTCCGGGATAAAAAGTAGCCTATGTCATTTTTCGTCTTTTAAACTATACCCATGTCAAAGATCAAGCCAATCCGTTGCTCCGTTGCTGCGTGAAAAAGGAACAAACCAACAAATGTGGTTTAAGATATTTATTTTCTCAAAGAATTACATTAAATTCACTTATGAGAGAAAATACATGATAGATTAGTGCTAGATTAAATAGCAAGTGTAAACAACTCATTATAATGCATTCAAAGGCTATTTTTTTTTTCCTTTTTTTTTAAAAATACGGACACACGAAACGTCAAAGTACCGACTTTACAATAATCCTACTTCCCACTAATATTATTAACGCGGAAGTTTGTGAGGATGGATGGATGGATGTATGGATGTTTGTTACTCTTTCACGCAAAAATTACTAAACGGATTGAGATGAAACTTTGCAATAATATAGCTTACATATCAGAATAACATATAAGCTATAAATTATAATGATATATTGCGTATGCGGGCGAAGCCGCGGGTAAAAACTAGTATTTGATACAGGCATGAATAGGTACTTAAAGCAATTAATGTAACTGAAGTAGATACCTACTAAGAACTAAGGTAGGCAAATAACTTCCATGTGTAGTGTAGCCCGTGGTGTAGTTTACTACGACAGTGAACAGATAGGTTAGGTTAGGTTAGTTGCCTGGAAGAAATCGCCGTGGATAATAAGGCCGCCATATTATAAACATAACCTTATTATTTAGTCTTAAATGTGTACTTAGTATTTAATTTTTGCTTTGCTGTTATAAATAAAGTTTTGTCTGTATGTCTGTCGAACACACTTTCAGATTGTGAATAAGAAAGTTAGGATAGAGTCAAAGTTTCAACCCGCCTGTAGGCCTCTGATATGACTAAGAGGTTATAAAACTGGGTCCTTTAACTCAACGTATAATCCGAACCACGTCAGAGCTCAGGTTTATTCCACCACCCGCGGTCACCCATCCAAAGACAGTCCGTGCCGAAAGTTAAATAAAATAAATAAACAAATATTTTGGGACAACTGTGTAAGTTACGGCCTCTGGCCCCAAACTAAGCAAAGCTTGTGGTATGGCTGCCAGAGACTGATATACTATACTTATTTTTTAATACATACTTATTATTACGGGATCACTCGATTCCCCGAATCGAGTGGTGGCGGCGCGAACCTAGCAACACTACGCGCCGCGAGAACGAGACAACAAGGGACGCTAAAGTGGCGCGCAATGGCGCGGCCGTGTATTTATTTTACTATTCTTATATTATTGATAGTCATGTCAATACAGTCATAACTGATGTGATAATAGTATCCTTTCTAGTAGTACGATCATCCTGACGTGGAGGCAGCCTTCGGGCTTTGCCTCTAACAGTTTTCAGAAGCGGCATAAAGAGCCTAACTGCGCCTACTGATTGTTTTTAAGTTTTAGGTGAATCCTTTGGCAAAAGTGACGAACACGGTTATTGCGTCTTGTGCCGGTACGCATGGTACATGTGGATCCTGGGTAATCCAGATGATTGTGAAAATTGGTGAAATACCTACAGAAAAACCAACTGCGTCATCGACGTAATACTACCTACGCTAACAAGGTATGACAGTGGCTAACAGTACTGAAATATCATCAAATAAAGGTAAAAATAATGATTACTTACATAATCTGACGTCACATGATGCTAAACGTAGTTATCTTAGCATAGCAACAAGATAACCTATACCTACCAGTGCAATATTTGCTTGCATCTTGTTGAAAATGGTCAAAGTATCACCGAGTACTTGGTGCTAGTGTGGCATGTTTGCATTAACAGGATTTGGCAACTAAACCGTCATTAAATAGTTGTGGATTCATGCAAGTACTAATTCAGTACCTAACAGTGAAATACCTATTGCTAAACTATACCTAGATGGATGATATTAGGTATCAAGTATTGTGAGGTCATTGACCTGCACAGTTTATTATCAAAGGTCAATGGTGTATTTACAAGCTTGCAGAATGATCATAAAGGATCATAAACTAAGCTATGAATTGCAGTGGTGCTATAGGTATTATTCTTTACCAGTTCTAACCTGCAACATGATATTGTAAGTAAGAGTGTTTTATTACCTGCAAATAATTAGTTGGTAGCTTGGCAAACACAGCCAGTGGTGGCATGAATAAGCTGTATTAATTCCTATGCAAGAAACTATGGAATTAACATGGTAAGAGCTATATCACTGCAATGCTGCTCGCTCATTGTATAAGAATTAAGCTTAGGATTTATAATTTGTCCTGCGATGGCCTCAGTGCATAATATTACATCACACATCAAGTGGAGCCGTCTGCTAAAGGTATAATATTGGTAATATATTATGGTAATAAGGATTGCATGAACAGCTGTGATAATAATTTTAATTGTATTGAGTTTGTATACAAACTGACTGGTAACAAGCAGTCACTGAGAGGTGGTCCGGTCTGTGATTGTTCACTGCAAAGGTGACATGTTTGTATGGGGTCAATCACACAAATTGCTGTGTAAAATACTGTCACAACATCGCACATATTCTACAAAAGTATTGCAGTGTTCCCGGTCCAGTATGAATACAGTATGGTATTGCACAGTTGAATATCACTGAGCACAAATCCAAAGCACTTAGGAATATGGATAGTCACTCCGGTACACATAGTGTCATTTACAAGTTGGATGGTACTGATGGGTCATTGAATACTTCATACTGCCAGTGATTAATCTGGTAAGACACTCTACCCTGTTGTACTGAATAGTGGTACTGATTATACTGTCATGTTTAATACAATTTCATGTCAAGGTTGGTCTGTATAATACATTAGTACAATATATATGCAACTTCATCTCAGTGTTGGTCTGTGGACAAGACATTATATTACCCGAGGTGAGAATGTAAGTTTGGCTACTGTGTTTCACTCACACTACCATGTGCCTGACTGTAATGATAATAGTTTTAGCCCGCTCTGATGTGATTGGATATTATGGTCATATCCATAAAAGTTCAGTTCTGAATGTTGACAGTGAAACGCAAAGTTGCAAAAGTAAGTTCAAGACATTGCTTATACTTTTCGACAGAAGTACCTATACCGTCTACATGTATTGCCAATGGGCTAACTGGCGAGTCCTAGTGTCAGAATTGTGGATGTTGACATTTATCACCATATAACTGTTTGGAATGTTTTATGACTAGTCTGACTAAGGGTGAAATCACCACGGCAGTGAAATTGATAGTTCAAATCTTATGTTATATTCAGTGAATTGCCATGACATTTTCCAAGGCGTCTTGAAATTTTGATGATTGTTTCCTATATGAATGGAGACAGTGTTTGAATGATTTTGTACAGTATTATAATGTATTGTTTATTGTTTACATGTCCTATGGATTGGAACATGGTAATGTGTATGAGAGCGACACAAATGAAACACACTCCTACTAAAGCGAATGGACCTTGCTGGCTGAACTTCACCTCTGACGATTGAGATCGATCGAGCCTCCTATGAGCACCGGTTCAGCGAGAGACCATCATCATCATCATCATCATCTACAGTATGTGTGTCTGACTCATAGCATCACATGAGGTAAACAATATTGTTTATTATTATCAGGGCCTATAAGGAGCATGATGTACTGTGATCATAATCAGTCATCATCATCACGATATTAGCTGGTGAATCGTAATCCCTACAGCTGACTTGTCTGATTACAAGAAGAGTCATTGTTCATAAACAAGGTCTGTAAGGACATGTGATCGTCGTTGATCAGGATTTGAGCTGCTATATATTATTACCAGCATGACTACTGAACTGAATTTTGAGAGCCTACTGCTAAATGTGAGCCTATCCACAAAGGTGATTACTGCTAATATGTTTTTATTCAGCTCTCTGTCCAATGTTAATGATAACTATTGTCGGTCATATCAAATAGAGCCTCTTAAGAGCATGTGGTAAGAGTACATTATCATTGTTGATCACCCTTACTTTAAGCCTTCCACAAGCGACTAGTATGATGATCATTGTTAAAGCATGTTTGATGTTCTTGTTATTAATGAACCTGTGTCTAGCATTGGTACTACGCAGAGCCTAAGCTGTCCTAGTCCAAGACGTGACGAGATTGTGACCCCTGGCCATTGTGAGCGGTGCGGTAATCTAAATTGGACTTCAACATTGTAAGGTGAACATTTCTTATTATGATAATTTAAGCCTTCCATAAGCACATGTGTGGATCACGACAACTTGAGCCTTCTATAAGCACATTTATGAGTGATTATGATAATTTAAGCCTTCCATAAGCACATGTGTGGATCACGACAACTTGAGCCTTCTATAAGCTCTGTGGTGAGAGGTCCTTGACCCTCACGGGACGATCACGTGATTTGAGCCTCCTATGAGCATGGTATTGATCGTCAACCATGGGTCTATATGGTTACGTGATTTGAGCCTCCTATGAGCATGTTATTGATTTGAGCCTCCTATGAGCACGGTATTGATCGTCAACGACTACTATACGATCACGTGATTTGAGCCTCCTATGAGCACGGTATTGATCGTCAACGATCACGTGATTTGAGCCTCCTATGAGCATGGTATTGATCGTCAACCATGGGTCTATATGGTTCCGTGATTTGAGCCTCCTATGAGCATGTTATTGATTTGAGCCTCCTATGAGCATGGTATTGATCGTCAACCATGGGTCTATATGGTTACGTGATTTGAGCCTCCTATGAGCATGTTATTGATTTGAGCCTCCTATGAGCACGGTATTGATCGTCAACGACTACTATACGATTACGTGATTTGAGCCTCCTATGAGCACGGTATTGATCGTCAACGACCACGTGATTTGAGCCTCCTATGAGCACGGTATTGATCGTCAACCACTACTATATGGTTACGTGATTTGAGCCTCCTATGAGCATGTTATTGATTTGAGCCTCCTATGACCACGGTATTGATCGTCAACGACTACTATACGATCACGTGATTTGAGCCTCCTATAAGCACGGTATTGATCGTCAATGACCACGTGATTTGAGCCTCCTATGAGCATGGTATTGATCGTCAACCACTACTATATGGTTACGTGATTTGAGCCTCCTATGAGCATGGTATTGATCGTCAACCACTACTATATGGTTACGTGATCTGAGCCTCCTATGAGCATGTTATTGATCGTCAACCACTACTACATGGTCACGTGATATGAGCCTCCTATGAGGAAGTCATCAGAGACAACTAACCTTCTTCCTGGCGATAAGCCTCCATGAGCTCGCCTTGATATAGGAACTACAAAACGAAATGACAAGAGAACCCGAGAATATGACATCGGGTCACGGGATCTTCGAGCAGCGCAACAACAGCTGCAGCTGCTCTGCTACTGCTGGCGAGTCCAGAGGCGCTGTACCTGCTTCAGCGCCCATGCCGGTGATGGTGCTCCAGAGCGGTTGCTAACTACGGCAACATCTGGACGTGACTGCATCACTGCACTATGCGACTCTCCACGCGACTACAT
Organism: Hypomecis punctinalis; assembly: GCA_949316475.1. Taxonomy (NCBI): domain Eukaryota; kingdom Metazoa; phylum Arthropoda; class Insecta; order Lepidoptera; family Geometridae; genus Hypomecis; species Hypomecis punctinalis. The sequence goes on from OX438810.1 coordinate 18,507,549, forward strand.
TGCACGCTTGGAAAAATACGGTGACATTGTTCTATACTGTATGGTAACATCTACTCATGGGTCTGTATATCATTGTTTTCTAAATTTAAAAAGTGAATGTCGTTTAGAATTCTAATACGTGTTCTGCCAGTCGTTAAAGCTAAAGTAAATACTTTTCAGAACTGGACGACATGTTGATAGAATTATATTCCTGATGTGGCGATGATTTAGTTCATCTGGTGGACTGGAGATTCACAAAACATCCAGTCCTTGTTAACTGATGTTAATCAACAGAAACGTAAATCCTGATTTTATATGGACTGGAGATTCACAAAACATCCAGTCATTGCTCTATGATTTTAATCAACAGAGACGTGTATCCTGATGTGACGTACAACACGACTGAGGTTGAGTATGTTAACAACCTCTGCAGGACGAGGACCTAATTAACGTTTGTTGTTTGTTAACAGTTGCTGCTCATGGTCCATGCTCCTGTGTTCAGTGCAGGAGTCTAGCTGCTGAGGGTGCCACGAGGTCGTGGACTATCATCAGGAAGGCCGAATCTATTACGGGATCACTCGATTCCCCGAATCGAGTGGTGGCGGCGCGAACCTAGCAACACTACGCGCCGCGAGAACGAGACAACAAGGGACGCTAAAGTGGCGCGCAATGGCGCGGCCGTGTATTTATTTTACTATTCTTATATTATTGATAGTCATGTCAATACAGTCATAACTGATGTGATAATAGTATCCTTTCTAGTAGTACGATCATCCTGACGTGGAGGCAGCCTTCGGGCTTTGCCTCTAACATTATATAGATAGTAACTAAAGTAACACCCAGACACAGAGCAAACACTTATGTTCATGACATAAATATTTGCCCTGGGTGGGGGTCGAACCCACGCCTAGAAGACCAGAAGTTAGAGTCACTGACCACTGAACCACCGAGGCAGTCTCCTTATAGTTGCTCTACTTCGTGGTCGTTGATGTACAAAATAATCAAACTACGTTATACCTATTACCTGCTGATAGCCGCTTCGAGTTTAACCTCATTTGATGAGCTTAGGCAAAATCCAATGAGATAAACCGTAAAAAAACTTATTTTTTTTAAACTGAATAGGTTTTGTGTTTTTTTCTATACTCCACCTGTACCCATCCACGAACAGAATCGCACAGCGTCTTACGTAGGAACGGACTAGATCAGGCGACCTATGTTTGCGCCCCAACAGCGTCACTTAAAATAGCACCCTATAAAGAAGGCCTTACAGCTCCGAATGAATTGCAGCCGATCGATCCTCATAAATACGCAACGATCATTCATTCCAAGCGTCGCGCTCCGCTTGGTGATGTTCCTTAAACGACTTTCGCCGTATTGTACGGTTTTCTGGCCCTCTAGGAACCACATATACGACTTACGGCTTTTAAAAGCCCTATTTTCCCGACGCCAACTTCCAAAAAGGAGAAAGTAGGTACATGTTCGTCTGTTTGTATATATTTTTTTGTTAATGTACAAATGTTCATTAATATTTTCGCCATTTATGAACCGATTAAAATTTTTTTTTATTTTTAAAGGGTCTCTCTGGCCCCATTTAAATTTTATCGAAATCGGCTGAGACGTTTTTCAAAACAAAAATACTACATGGATCAGAATCATTTATTGACGTGTCGAGCTTAATACTATACCTAATTAAAAAGACAAAATCTGTATAATAATCATCAATATGAAAGAAAAAAAAAGTCGAAGATGATAATAATACATACTCGTAGTACCGCCAACAATAGGTCTCGTCATTCAACTAACCAAATACATAATTAACATGTACAAAATTGAAATGAGTAATTAAAACACAACGATTCGTGCGAACCACACGAGTTCTGTACACGGTGGAAGTCGGTTAAGTCATTTTTGACGAAAAATAATTTCATACAATTTTCTATGAAAATGATGTGTAATTTTTTGGTGTATGTTCATCGATAGTTTTGCCAAATGCGAACAGAATCGAAAAATTATTTTTTAGTTCAAAAGGGTATACTCCCGAAGGAGTCCCATTTAAATTTCACAGTAATCGGCTGAGCCGTTTTTGAAAAATCTAAAATAATGTTAACCATTCGAGCGAAATAATCGAATTTTGATGGAAGGCGGTTTTGCAACAATTAGCGAAAAAAAAAACTGAATGTTCGCTAAAATACGGCTTTTTCAGATTGACATACGGCCTCTGTAAAATTGACTTAGAACAACACTACTCCGCCCCATAGAAATACTTCTAAATTCGCCTCTAAAATCTGTCTGATAAAGTTTACTTTGCCGTCCGTTCAGTTTGCAGAGGTTCAGTTTGTAACGAAGCCTCATACATAATGTAGAGCCTCTATCGCTCGGATCGGAGCGACGAGATGAGGCTGGGCTCTTAAGTGGCGATATTTATTTAAGAGCACGAGACACCTTTTATGTTCTGCGGTACATTGTGAAACATTTTAGAAGCTTATTTTTCATTTATTTATTTATTATTTTTGAGATTGCCTCTATCGTCTCATTTTATGTTTTTGGTGATTGATGAAATAAATCGAAAATCGATGCAATATAAAAGGCAGGTTCAGGATCGGCTGTGGCTATCTTAGTATCAATTGTGGCCACTTTGAATTTTAACGATTAACTTTTTTTTAAATATTTATGCAATAATTTTGACACCATAATGGCCACAACCGGGTCAGTGGCCATAACCGGGGCACCTCTTAAATAGAAACTTTTGGTAAATAAGGTGTAGATCTGTAAAAAAAAATTATGTCGACAATATCAGATATGCGGCACTTCACAATGCTATTTGGTGTTGGTGGTTTGGTATGGTATGTTGTTCGTGTTTTGTTTGGCTCTGTTTGTCTATATTCGTAGTAAAATGACATAAGGTCATCTACGGTTCATTCCGAATATTAAATACTAGCGTTACTTCAAAAAAGAACTCTAATATTACGGTTTAAAGCTGATTTTTGAAAAATCGCACCGCGGTTCCCATTGGACCCGGTAACGGTTTAGTGAAGATTTGTCGTGGGATAACCAGGAACCGCGAACGTTCAAGTGAATAAACGAGTAAAGCATGTACGTCGTTTACATAAACAGTGTGTCCGTACACACAAGTTTGCCGTATCTGTATATTTGTTGTTCATCCGAATGGGCAAATATAATCGAATACGCTGGTATAGCAATGATGTACAAATAGCAATGATAAGTAACAAGTGCTAATAAGACTTAAATGATAGTTTGTTTTTTTACAAATTTTTATTCAGTGAATTTTAATATTAAAAATACCTACTATGTTTTAAAAAAGGCAATGGAGAAAACTAGTTCATTTATTTTTACATTTTATGTTTAAAATTATTAATAATTATTTAAGAGTTCAACACAACTTTCTCGTCGAGCGGTGCATTTTGAGACTTTTTGGGAGCTTTATGAGCTTGCCTTAATGGCTGTGAGAGGCCAGCCGCAATGCCTTGGCGCCATTTTAGTGCAGTTGTCTGAAAAATTTCTAGCCAGACTATAAATAAAAGAATATGGTTTTATATCACAGAGGTTTTATTATAGGTTTTTTATAAGCTATAGCGGTAGATGCACCGATTGTGGCCATCTTAGTGACTTAACGACAAGTTAGACAATTTAATGTTTAAATATGTCGGGGTCTAAGCGTGATCGTCTCAATTACCCGCTATCTTTATTTGTGGGTCATTCATTGGTACAGCTCGCCGGCGGTCTCCAGTTGTCCATCTCATCAAAATAAACACTCTGTACTACTGCAACGGGTGGTTTTATTGACCTAGTGTCACTTGGTAATCAATTTAACAAGAATTATCAAGGATGAAAACAGATTTCAATGTCAATGAATTTGCACGGGTGCAATCCTCTTTGCGCTCGGAATGGCATGACGTTTCTTGGTCATCTGTCAAAGTCATTTCATTCCGACTTGCAGTGTTGCCACGTACGATCCCATTCGGGTGATACTCACTTTAAAATCATCACTATTGCTTTCAACTACACTGTCTCACTCCGTCAGATATTTTAAAATAAATGTTTAAACTTTCAAGTAAAGAGGCTTCAAAGTTTACGAGTGGGGGCTGCGACGTCATTTCTATGTGTGCTTGGCGTGACATTACAAAAAAATACGAGTCCAAAATTTTCTGATAATCTCAACTTCTCTCAGCTGACGCACTAATTATACATATTTTTAATAGCAAGAATCGTTAAAAAAATGGGAGGGTTACGAATTTTACGACTACATCTCTATTTGACTATGCAGCAGATATGACCAGCGGGCTTAGCATACGGACCATAAAATAATACTATCGACGTGTCAGAACGTGACAGAACTATGATGAAGCATATATCTGTCACCTTTGCACACGTCGATAAACTCTTGTCGTGGTCTTGTATGCTAAGCTAGCAGATCGCTTTAAGACTAAATCGCGATATGACTATATCGCGTTTGGGTTAAATATAGAATCTAATAATCTTTATGAGTTATGAGGAAAAATATTCTCTATTTTACACATCAATAGAATAAAACATTAAATGAGAGGATCACTAACATTGCAATAATATAGAATTTTCACGAATAGGTACTTCCTCAAGACGTGACCGGCATCTAAACGGCTAAGCTCGATGGTGTCAGCTTTCGCGATGCTATACCGGTCTATATTATATACCCCACTGCTGAACATATAGAGCTATGTTCAGCAGCCCAAAAAAAAACAAGGAAAAAAAAAATATCATATTAAAAAGTTGTTATGAGTATATCAACTTCTGTTATTATTGAAAAAAACCGGACAAGTGCAAGTCAGGCTCGCACACCGAGGGTTCCGTACAAATATAGAAAATATCACAAAATTGGGAAGTAAGTTGTTAAAATTTCTATACCTACTATAATCATCGACAAAAAGTTTTATTTTTTTTCACTTTTCTCGTCATACATCGATAATTACGCATTGAATAATTAAAAACCGGTTTCAGCATGTGCTAATGAAGCTTTTTTATAATTATGATACTAATTACTCACTTTGAATTTTCAACCCATATTTTGTATATTTAGGGCCTATTTTTTTGTGATTTAAAACTGAACATTTCTAATGTAAAAATCTAAAACTATTTTCAGATTTATTCCTATATGTGTACTCTGAGGCAATGCTTCTTGCCAAATTTCATAGTTATATGTCAACGGGAAGTACCCTGTAGGTTTTGATTTTTGTGAGTGTCGAAATATGCGGTTTCTTACGACATAAACGGCTCTAACTTTTTTAAACGATAACTGAGAAGTTTTTTTTACACAACTGCAAGAGACCATAATAAATAGTTTAAATTTCAACTCGATATCTTTACGCGTTCCCGAGATAAAGAGTCTTGATATACATACATACAGACGGACAGACGAACAACAAAGTGATCCTATAAGGGTCCCGTTTTTTTCTTTTGAAGTACGGAACCCTAGAAATGCGAAAATACAAATTATTTATTCCTATTTATAATTCTTATTCACCGACTCCGAGACGAAAGAAAAGAAAAGATATTTTTAAAAGATATCCGATAAGCCATAGCATACATACTTCTGATTTGGATAAAGAGCCTTTTCAAAAAGAAATATCTCGGATCCGAGGCTCTCTTTTACAAAATTTACGGCATCCTTTAAGCCGATATTTTATTCATTGTGTTCCTCATTGGCTGTTCGAACACGAGGTCAGGGCGGCCGACACAAGATGTTTGGAATTAATATAAATGCCATTTAGTAGGTAGGTATTCAAAATAATATGAAATAAGTTGTCAAGTGCGTGCCGACACACGCGTATGATAGGCTTCCGTAGATGGTGACGATCATTATAATGATGATAAAAACCAATTTTTATGACGTCATTATATGGAAGAATGATAGAAAAACATAACTGGTTAAGAAATATGTTTGTGAGGTCAATGACCTTTGAGTTGTGCGCAATTTTAAAAATTTCAATTTTTTTTATAACTCACTAGTTTTTACCCGCGGCTTCGCCCGCATACGCAATATATCATAATAATTTAAAGCCAATGTGTTATTATGATATGTAAGCTATATTATTGCAAAGTTTCATCTCAATCCGTTCAGTATCCATCCTCACAAACTTTCGCGTTTATAATATTAGTAGGATTAAGTTATTGTTGTTTTTAAACTATCGCGATTTGAACACATTATTATTATATACTACGGGACTAATCGGAAAACGTCGGGATGATGAGGTATTTATTTATCTCGTAATTTTAGTGCGCGATTAGTCCCGTAGTATATAATAATAATCATTAAGTTATTATCCAACAGTGCTCAAAACAATTTTGAGAGAAAGTTTTTAATACGGTCAATAAAATCAGAAAGTTTGAGGATTCTATCTTGGATACTTTAGAAATTAAAGGGGGGAACACTTTTTTTTTGTTTTAACTTTTGTGGCCTATATAAAAATGATTTTAGAAAACTTACTTTCATTTCTAAAATCCTATTCAACGATTTAAGGGGGTGGGGTTGAAAAAAATGTTTCATCCCCACAAACAAACAAACAAAACAAACAAATAACTCTTTATTGTACACACAAAATAAATTAACAATAAATACATTAGTGAAATTCTTAAGATAGTGCAACACTAGGCGGCCTTATCGCTGGAAGCGATCTCTTCCAGGCCCCACTTTACATATATAAGAGCCACCTCCAAAATACATAATTTTGAAAATTTTTATTATTAAGAATTGATATATTATCTATACTAACACTATCGTAATGTTAAATTGAATGTAATTTGGTAAATAAATGTTGAAGTTATATGCCTTTGTAACATTAGGAGGGACGGACGTCATATAGCATTTGATGGATTCAAAGCTTCAATCAAGTTCTCAGTTTTTTCTTTGTGAAAATGTGTTGTTCGATTTTGTCATCTTTTGTGATTTCTATTGTACTCGAAAGTTTTTTTAATATTTTGATTTTGTAGTCTATTTTTAGGGTTAAAGTAAGTGGTTCAATTTTTTTAAACTAAAAGTCTTTCAACTTTTCTTTCCTTTCAATCACTGAAGAAAAATTAGACTCATAAATTGGAAGTATCTATATTTTTGTCGTTATAACTCCCAGACAAATTGGCCTATTTAAATGCAATTTGCTTTTCTAATTCTTAATTTTAGATTGTTCTCGACGAAACAAAACCAGCAAAAAGGTGCGTGTGTCAAATGTGGTCAAATGCAAGCGTATTTTAAAACCGGGGTTCAATAATTTAAATCTCTAGAACAGCAGAACGTATGCGTAAACGCAACTACGCTACGCGACTGTAGCTTTTCTGTAGCGCTGAACAGCGAACCCCTTCACATTACCAAAGAAGATATAATAATACTACATTATAGCGGCTGTAGCGCAGCTAAAGCTCGAAACATACTATCGGACGCGGCTGACGGACGCGACTGACAGCCGCGACTTAGCAATATACACAGTCTTAAGACATCCGGTGTGCCAGATCACTCCCGGACGTCCGAACGCTCAAGGTCGTCCGAAGGTGACGTCCGCGACTGATGTCTGATAGTGTGCACGGCTCAGTGTACTTTCATAGTCTAGGTCGCGGCTGTCAGTCGCGTCCGTAAGCCGCGTTCGATAGTATGTTTCCAGCTTAAGTCGCGACGCTCGCCGCGCCGACAGCCGCGCTTTACAGTCGCACTGCAGACGCGCGTTGAAGTTGGGGTGACAAGCTTATATCTAGGACTACATGGCGTATCTGCCACCGCTGGTTCGGAGCGCTGCAGTCGCGTTTCTGTCGCGTTTCTGTCGCGTAACTGTCGCGCCGCTGTCGCGCTGCAGCTGCGCTACTTAAATATGTATGGCAGTCGCACTATTGCAGCACGACTTAGGAGCGATACAGTCGCGCGACAAAAACGCCTATAAAATTATGTGAAAGCGCTCTAACGTTTAAAAAATTGGGCTCCAGCACTTCAACAAAAAACTTCATGCAAGCATCAAAACCATCAAACATTTTTGACAGCGCTTCATCAGTTTGCGTCCCGTGGCCAAACATTGTTTGTGGCCGCCATTTTTGCCGGCGACATATTTCCCGCCATTTTTGTTACGTCACTTTACTCGCAATTCCTCGACGTCATTTTTCCCCACTTTTTACTTTTTTCCATGGATGTATAAATAAAGGCTGTAAAGTCGTTTATTTATCTTCAATAATAAGCTCTGCCTTGAAAATCCCGCCATTTAAATTCAATATATGTAATATTCAATTCCTGTATAGTTATCAACGTGTTGTCAACATACTGACTGTGATGTGACATTTGAACATATTGTTTGTTAAACTATCAATTCCGTAGGCCGCTACTTACTTACAGCAGCAGTAATGTAGCGGTGATACCAAAGCTGTATATAAGCGAGTAGTGAGTAATACGTGGGCGATGCGTAGACACCTGTCTACGTACCTATCTGCTACAGTATCGTCGGGGGAAAAGTCTTCGAGTAGAGACCACGTACAGGACGTACGTAGGACGTTCACCCACACGGTAGACGGATGACCTCTTTACGACCACAGGCACGCATTTCACGCATGCAAGCCACTATCAACTGGACTTACTGGAGATCTTTAGGGGAGGCCCAGGTCCAACAGTCCTATGGACGTCCTATGGCGGATGGATAGATATGGTGGTGGTTTCTCTACGGAGCCGAGGCTATTTTGGTTTCAAATATTACCTTACGGCGAATCCATCATAATACTTCCATGCTTTTCCCCACTTTTTTCCCTTTTCCCGCTGTTTTTGTTAACGCCAATTCGGATTGTGGAAATCCCTGCTCGGCTATTCCACGCGCTGTCGAGCCACATTGTAAACTGCCTGTACTGGTTTTATTTATTTAGGGCTCTGTAGGAAAATAAAGCAAGATATTCCTAGTTTATAGGATGACAGCATCATCATCGGTTCATATATCGGTTCATCGACTGCCTCAGTGGCTCAGTGGTTAGAGACCCTATCTTCTGAATCAAAGAGGCGTGGGTACGATTCCCACCCAGGGTAAATATTTATGTGATGAACATAAGTATTTGCTCGGTGTCTGGGTGTTATTTAGTTACTATCTATGTTGGTTACTAATTGCAACTTTTCATTGTCGTCTGTCATTGTCTTGGTTCCAACACACCAATGTTTGGATCGGTCTTGGATTGATATTGGACGATATCAGTCTAGGACCAGCCAAATGTATGGCCTCGGCATCATACGTGTATAGCCTTATAACTATGGACCATATTGGTGAGCTTAAAACAGAATATATACAAGTAAAATGAACTGTATTTAAGCATTGCCTTTCAGTGTGTTAAAGATACATAAAATATGTTGCAGTAGACTCGAGAATTTGTATTTTTTTTAGACCTTTATGGGTCTTTTAATAATCCAATTGGTTTTAAGTAGGTAGTAATAGACTAGGTTATTGCTCGTTATACAGGAGTATTTCAAATTAATTAGCATCCTTCTAGGCGCTTATTCTGTACACTAAAACTAACAACTTTTGTTGCACGACTTTCGTCAAAACATCAGTTAAAACCAAAAAAGAGACCTCCGTTTTTTTTTCAATTAATTTTTAATCTATTAGGCTAAATAAATATGTTTGGCTCGATAGGTAGTTTATCTCTAGAAACCCTGTTTAAGTAACCTCCATTATTGTTAATTAGAAGCATTTTTACCAATTAGACACAGTTATTAAGTGTTTTTTGTCACATTGTACCTACTACCTGGTCACACTGGTAAGTAGGTTATAATTTTTAATTTTAGCAAATTAAGAGATGAATGTAAAAGAATCAGCTACGAATACAAGTAAAATAACGATAAAAGCACTGTTTTATTGCTAAACTAGAAAAAATAAAAAGTTGTATTATTATTTTTCACATTTAGAAAAAGTGGAGGGTGAAAAAAATCTAAATTAAATATTTTTGAGAAGCCCATAAAACAAGCTTTCAAATGCTGTATATATCATCTTGGTTTGTTTTTTCTCTGAATAATATACCACTTGTGGACGTCACCTTTGTAGGTATATGTCTATGCCATTCATGGACGGATCGACTAGATCCTATTTTCCAAGTTACACTGGTAACTAAATTAGTCAGTAGCTTCCCGTTGCTCGTAAAAGGATTGACCTGGATTGTGCTGGACGCTGCACACGGGTTGAATGGCTAGATTTTTGGAACGTTTTAATTGAACCTCTCTATCGAGCGCTATGGCAAAGGTCTCGAAAAGGTAGGTTACTAAATAATTATTTATTTCAGGAATCACTAGTAATAAATTCACGAAAAAAAATTAGTTAACTTAACTCAAATACCGAAAATAAAACAAATTTTAAAAACATCATTAAATTATACAAAAATTTAAATTAATCAAATAAAAAAGTTATCTTTGTGATAAGCATTTCAAAAATCTGAACTCAGGATCCAGCGTTCGTTTCAGATTTTTGAGATAAAATTTAGTGTGGAAAGCAATCAAATTAAAAAACATAATATTAATGAAATAAATACAAGTATCCTACTAATATTATAAACGCGAAAGTTTGTGAGGATGGATGGATGGATGTATGGATGTTTGTTACTCTTTCACGCAAAAACGACTGAACGGATTGAGATGAAACTTTGCAATAATATAGCTTATATATCAGAATAACACATAGGCTATAAATTATAATGATATTTGATCATACGGGCGAAGCCGCGGGTAAAAACTAGTACATAATATGTTTCTTGCTGACGGGCATACTCTATGATAGGTACTCATCAATATGTTCATTGACCAACCATTACAATGATGTCTACATTTAAAAAAATGCAGATGCTCTAAACAAAAAAAATACAGTCTTCCGTAGGCTTTCATCAAAATTTACAAATCAGTAGATATTTTTCGTAATTTCAGCATTGATCCCACTGTAAAAAATAGTCCATAGTTCAAAGAAAATCTGTAAAATTCTAAACAGAAATAAAAGAGAAAAAGAAAGAGAGATGAAAATAATTTTCTGTCTATTTACTGTAACATAATCTCCACACACACTCATAAGCAGCTAGGTTCTCCATATTCGGTCCCAACCATCGAGCAAATATCTATAGAGTTACAATCATGCAAAAAAACTGCCCGCGCCAAAACACTGCCCAAGCTACGTAGTGGGCAGGCTTTTTAGTTAGTCGTAAGGCAATTGCAGGCGGACTACAATGCCGCGCGATGCCCAAGTACACGATTACAGCACTAATTAGGTGACGTCGAGATTCAAGATAACGGCTCATTGTGAATTATTTAATGTAAATATCTAAGTCGTATGTATGACAGCGCTCGGACATTTTTTTACTACTTCTACTTAGGGACTGTGGCTCTGTCGATATTTGCAAAGAGGTTCCATTACTAAAACCGTACAAATATTTCAGAATACATAATGCAGAGATCCATTCATAAATGTTCCTTTCACGCTTCAAAAAATGTCAAAAAATTGTAATTATGTATTATCATTTATTATTTATCATATTTTCAGTTTGTTTGTCGACGCTAATGAGTCTAATTACCTAACAAACAACGACATATGAGTACCTACTAGTTCTAGACTGGTGGTACATAGAGTTCTATAGAAAGGTCTTCTGTTACCCGGTACGCGAGACACAATTATTATATTAAGACACAAGTACTGATGACAGTGATCTTGAGCATTTGGATTATATTTAGACCTTCAAGGGTCTGTGGATTATCCAATTGCTTTCTATGTAGTAGTAGTGTAGGTAGTTTTAGCATATAAAGTAGTATTGTATCATATTGTAGTTAATAAGGGCACTTTTGCCAGTTTAAAAAAATAATAATTAAGCATTAAATACCGCTGTCTTTTCTGGGAATTTGTTTACTATATTTTATGGTAGATTGTATCATAAGGGAGCAAAATAATATTTTTACGGCGAGGCCGCTACGTCGCCCGAGCCACAAATATATTTTGCGCCCGAGTGGTACACTCTACTTTTCATCACCTCGATGAGAAAATAAAAGGCGCCTCATATTTATTATTATTTAATAAAATGTAGAGTAACAACTAAATTGAAGTTAAATGGTATCTAATAATAAAACAAATAAAAACTTAAGTATATTTACATTCATTTTCTTGGCTAACACTAACATTACAAATACTTCCAAATTCAAAGATCATTCCGTCGCACTTATTTGTTCCAAATTCAAAAAGTGCGCGGCAAAGTTCATTCCGTCGCACTTATTAGTTCCAAATTCAAAAAGTGCGCGGCAAAGATAATTCCGGCGCACTTATAAAGTTCCTTATAGAAAACACCAACTTTGGGCGCACTTAAAGGCGAGCCAAGTAGTCCTTTTCGAATCGATGTGATGAAAAATCTTTTTTTGAGCTACTGTACATAGTCTGAGCCCACTTTGTAAGATCTTTTGTACGCGTCGTTATAATTTTATTCAACAAATGACGCTTTAAATCGAAAAATGGCATATGTCGTCTCCATAATTGAACCACTGAGCATTAGAATAACTGAACTATGCGTACCGTCAAACGGGTTGAATAGATACGGTTTTTAACTTTAGCAACAGTTTTCGTGTTGTTCCACGATTGATACCTAACTTTGCATAATTAAATATATATAAATATTACATAATGAGAAAAACCAATAAATTTTCATGATTTCTATTCAACTCCCAGCAGGGGTCAATTGGCTGAGGGGTGAATGGATACGCCTGATGGGTGATTAGAATTATTTTTGACTACTTCTATTCAACCCTTTCCCGTGCCTATTGACCATGTTCTCGTATTTATTGACCCCTGAGGGGTCTCCAGTCACCCCTTTCGCGTATCTAATCGCCGTGATAAATTCTAGAAACTTAGGCTTATTAAAAAATGACAATTAAACATAATGAGTAATGTTTTTACCCCAAATAGTACATCAAACTATATTGGCAATAAAACTGACAGTGATTGCAAACAATTCTTAAACCGCAGACATCAAAATGCAATTAGCTAGAAAAGACCAAAGTACCGCTGACTTCAGCCGCTGTTTGCGTTACCTACATTGGCCTACGATTTTGAAAGATATTGTGATGTTATCACAGTGTTTACGTTGCTAAACCAACAAATATAAAACTATATATCCAATAAATAAGTGTCTTTATAGAGGAATCACCGAGTTTACCATACGAAACGCTTGAAGTTTTTCCCAGTTTTTTCTCTGTTCGCCCCGCGAGTTTTATTCACCCCATTGGACGGTAAATGGCCACGGGACCTAGTGGGACCGGGAGCAAACATTGAAAAACTGTTCTTATGCGTGCGGGAGGGTATAATAATATTTTATGCGACCCTCTGACTTAACATTACTTTAGAAATTATTCTATTGATAATTAGCGTAGGTTCTGCGAACTTTAGAAATGATTCTTAAAAAAATTGAAGTCTAAGTCCCCGGTATATCTCGTGATATCTGTGGCTAGTACTAATTAGAAGCACGTTGTTCCTATTTAGCTAGCGGCGCGACGCGAACACGGGTTTGATTCATTTTACTAGTTGCAAACTGCACAAACTACCCAACAAACTGCGGGATGCACAGCTACGGAGATTAACCTTAAGGCTAACCTTCAACCTAAAAAAGGAGGTGTTGCAAGTTTGAAGTCTATAAATCTATGTGTCGATATTTTGTATCTGTTCGGCACTCTGGTTTCATATTTCTCAATGTAATGAACGGATTCATACATTTCTGAGATCTTTGAAAAATCTTTTAACGTAGTTTTTGTGCAAAACGCGTGCTACAGCATATCTAAAAAAACCGGACATGTGCGAGTCAGGCTCGCACATCGAGGGTTCCATACAAACATGTTATGAAAATAATTAAAAATCTGTTTTAGCATGTGCTAATGAAGTTTTATAGATGATACCTTACATGATACGATTTACTCACTTTGAGTTTTGAACCCACATTTTGTGAATTTAGAGGCCCTATTTTTTTGTAATTCAAATATAAATGTACAGTATTCAGATTTATTCCTATATGTGTACTCTGAGACAATACTTCTCGCCAAATTGCATAGTTCTATGTCAACGGGAAGTACCCTGTAGGTTTTGATTTTTGTGAGTGCGAAATATGCAGTTTTTTACGACATAAACAGCTCTAACTTTTTTAAACGATAATTGAGAAGTTTTTCTTTTACTCAACAGCAAGATACCATAGATATACGTATACAGTTTAAATTTCAACTCGATATCTTTACGCGTTCTTGAGATAAAGAGTCTTGACATACACACAGACGGACAGACGGACAACAAAGTGATCCTATAAGGGTTCCGTTTTTGCCGTTTGAGGTACGGAACCCTAAAAAAATAGTCATTACAGGAAATATCGAGTGGTATACAAATTGTTAAAATGCATATCACTTCATATTTCCTTCCGTTTATCATTTCCAGGCACTTACTTTATGTTAAAAGATATATACCTACCACTAACCATATACCTACAAAGTACTAAATCCTCCACACCAAAACTTAGGCATCCATAATAAATTTTAACACGTGTAGTGCTAGTTCACACACGTGTCTACGGTGCTAGAAATCCCGGGATCCTATTACGCTAAGCCGAATTGCTGCCCTTGACCTGTAAGGGCTGCCCTTTGTGTCCCGGCCCTATAATTACATGTCAAACTTAGCCCTGTGGCTCATTGTGTCGCCAACTGGAACCACAGCGCGATAAGATTATTTATTAAGCATTTAATAAATAATCTTATTTAAGTAAGATAAAGTTGGTCTTGGTGTGAAAAGGTGTGAAATTCTTAGCCTGGTCTGTATAACGTGGTATAACCGTCACAGCACTGAATAACTTTATTTATTAGGCTCTAGCGTATAGTTATTACGTAAGCCATGGTGGTCTAGTGGTAATGACACTCGCCTTACAATCGTGAGGTCGTGGGTTCAAATCCCGGTCCCGTACCAATGAATTCCTTGAAATTTATGTACGGAATTTCACGCCACGGGCTTTTCGGTGAAGGAAAAGATCATGAGGCAACCTGCATACTTAGATTATTTATTGTCTAGATTGAGTGTAGCGCTGCAACGGTAATAAGAATAGGTGGCCAGGCTAGGCACGCATGTAGGAGTGTTCACGCACACAGATGAATTGCCTTACACTGTAATTACAAGCGCGCCGAGTCCCATGTTTGTGTGCGTAAAGTTGCTAGCTTTTAAATAATTTCCACAAAGTTAACAAATATGCTGTGATGTGAAATAATTTGAATAACCGGCCAAGTGCGAGACAGACTTGCGCATGAAGGGTTCCGTAAACTTCCGTACCATCGCTTTATCCGCGCTTTGATTGGTTATAAGTAGATTGATACTGGTTATAGGGTTATAATATAATGTTAAAAATAAAACATATCTTGTTACAATTTATTTATATACATTTTTTTACAAATTATTTATTTTCATGTAACAGGTACATATTTATACAAAACTGACGAAATCCTTTTTTCCTTACTCCCGCCTAACCCACGGCGCGGCTCTGGAGCCGGATGACGTCACACGCGTAAATCCGTCGCGAGGTTTTTTGATTTCGTGCGGTCATGTTTCCATACATCCATAACTCCGTCATTTATTAAGATATTCGAGTAATTTTTTCACTGTATCTAATATAATTCTAACGTCTTTAAATCTATATAATTATTTTTAGTTTTAATGATAAAGGAAACTTCCTTATTTAGAATTTTTATGGCTTTTATGTTCTAGTGACTGTAATGTAGTAATGTCGAATCGGACTAGTTTTAGGCGCTAACAAATTTTCACTAAGGCGCCCTCGAGTGAATAGTCAGCGAATCATATAAATAAAACATTTACCAAACAAATCTAAGCCTATCAAAGAAAACCGCATCAAAATCGGGCTAGTAACTTTAAAGATATAAAACACACAGCAGCGCCCGCGTGCACTAATCAAACTTCAACCCATCACAGAAGACCGCATCAAACTAGGACTAGTAATTTTGGAATAATAAAAAAAGTGAAATTGGTTTGCCTAAACTTTATATTTAATTTGTTGGATTATTGTTTTTTTTCTCAAAAAATTCTGATCCAAATGAAAAAAATATATTATTATATGGGACCAACCTTGAAACACTTGTAAAAAAAATTTTAAATCGGTTCATCAATAGCGGAGTATTCGCGTAAAATACCCATAAAAATATTTCAGAAGAACTGATAACCTCCTTGTTTTTAAGTCGGTTAATAATTAAAAAGAAACGTATTCTGCGAGTATGCTCCACCACCTCAGGCACAGGGATACATTGGTCCAAGGCATACATACACAACTACATACAATGTAGTGTTCATCAGGCAGGGTGTAGTCAAACGCGAACCTATTCGAAATAAAAAAGAAAAAAAAATACAAATATACAACGATACGGATTTCTCACGGAACCCTAAAAATATAACGAAAAAATACATATATTTCACCTCCTAATCTTCTTATAAAAAAATGGTACAAAATATGTCAACAAAATTTGGGTAAAATTCAATTTGAAAGCTGGCAACTAATGACACAGATAGCACAGTAGTATGTATAGCGATAGTTCTATCACTAATTTTCTCTAATTATACAAGATAATAGTTGTTTGAAATGTGCTTACCGGTGATAAGAAATCGTTTTAGGTGTTTTCAAACGACTCTTGTAGTTGCGGCACAGATTGATAACACAGTACGTCATATTTTCGCCGCGAAACAGAGAATAATACTAGGTGTTATCCGCGCGGTGTCTGTAGCGTCACTAATGGGCGCGGGCGGGGTTAGAGTGTAACAGTTATACGCTATTTTTTTGGGCGCTTTTGGTGCGTTACTAGATATCTAGACAAGTAAATAATCAAAGCCTGCATACATCCGTAGAAGAAATTCGGTGGCGTATATGTGAATCCACCAACCCGCACTGGGCCAGCGTGGTGGATATGGCCCAATCACCCCTCGTAGGAAGACCTACGTCCTGCAGTGGACTATTAAAAAGGCTGGTATAGTACAGTATAGTTATTACCTACTAATAAATATTGCCAACATTTTTTACTTATTTTATGGTCCATAATTATTTTTCAACATAAGTCGAAGTCGGAGTTGAAGTTGTTCATGCCATATAAACGACTTCAACTCCGACTTCGACTCCGTAGAGAATTCGAATAGTTCGCACAAATCAATGTACGTTGTTTTTAAACTTTCGCGATTTGAACACATTATTATTATGTACTACGGGACTAATCGGGCACTAAAATTATGAGATAAATAAATACCTCCTCATCCCGACGTTTCGGCCGAGTTGCATCAACCGTGGTCACGGGTAGACTGATCCGTCTACTAGGTCTGTCTACCCGCGTTGGTCTGGTGAGTCTACCCGTGACCACGGTCGATGCAACTCTCCCGAAACGTCGGGATGAGAAGGTATTTATTTATCTCGTAATTTTAGTGCGCAATTGGTCCTGTAGTATATCTATCTATTCAGCCTGTTCCACCCACTGCTGAGTATAGGTCTCCTCTCTTTCTCGCCATTCTTCCCGGTCATGTGCTAGCCTCATCTATTGCTTCCCGATAAGTTTGATGACGTCATTCGACCATCGGGCTGGTGGTCTGCCTCTATGTCTTCGTAGTATATAATAATAATAAATGAATGTATCATAGAATGTACTATTTTTTATAGGTACATTGTTTATTTTTCAAAAATAATTCAGCCAGTTTTAAAAATATTTAAATGGGACCTACCTTGGAGTACAAAACTTCGACCGTAGTCCCAATTAGACCCAAAAGACGTCCTGATACCTAATTCCAGGCCCACCTCTAGGGTTAACACCGCGAGATATCGACGTCCGCCATTTGGTATATTACCTAACGCTATATTAGTTGACCGCAATAGGCAACATTAAGGCACAACGTTTTTTGGTAAGAAAACGGTACAATTTTTTACCGGTTTTTGAACTTTTCTTCTTAAACACTGAACGTGAAATCACAATAACTAGTTTTTTCGCTGCAAAATAAATGTATAGTTTGCATTAAATATCTAAAGCATAATAATTATTCATTATTGACTGGCTTTTCTCTTAGTTTTTGATAGGTTCACATTTATACATAGACTGTCTGGTCTTGATTTTTTTTATGTAGCCTATGTAACTAAATAAATGAATCAGCAGTAACAATGAATAAATCAAGCGGCAAAAAGTAGTAAAAAAAATTACGAGCTCAGACCTAAACGCTGCTCCTTGAAAGCAACAGTTACTTACGAGTATGTTACTAGGTATGTACAAAACTCCAATTAGACCCTAAGGACGTCCTAATATCTCATTCCGGGCCCACTTCTAGGGTTAACACGGCGATGAAATCGACGCAATTCGCAATATTAAACCTAAATTATTTGTCCGAACCAAGAAATAAGGTAGGTAGGTACATCTTTTGAGAGAAAAAAACTAAAAAAAAATTTACTCTCAATTTTTTATGCAATTTACTGCTTTTAGTTTTTCTAAACGTTAACTTACTTGTTTGTTTGTGAACGTATTTATTTGTTTCATTGTAAAATAATAGTCTCAATAAATTTTTTTTTAGCTTAGTTTTATACTAGCTTAATTTTGTTCATTGGCTGATTTTCTTCTTAGTTATTGGTAAGTGCAACTTTAAACAGACTATTATCTTAGTTCATTTTCACGGAAGTGCAAACTGTTAATATTTCTTTAATATTCATTATATCTTTATAATTCATTGTCGCTATATCAGCTTTCGCTAACCCCTGTAGCGTAAATCAGTTACAATTGAAGAAAATTTCAATTTCACGCGCGAACCATCAGCTCTGTATATAACTATGTACACAACTCAAATTAGGCTCTAAGGACGTTCTAATACCTCATTCCGAGCCCACCTCTAGGGTTAACACGGCGAGAAATCGACGCTATTCGGTATATTAACCCTAAATTATTTGACCGAAATAGGACATTAAGACCCCGGCCCCATAATGCGGCATAACTCGCACTATAAAGCTGCTATTCGTTCCTTAATAGCCTCGTCATAAACGAGACAAAATAAACAACACATAAAATGCGGCTTCTCGGCGACGGTGCGGCGCACGCTTTACTGGCAACATTATCTTAGAATGAAAACAGTGAAATCGATTCTTGTTCGTTTCTAGAGTCTGACTAACGAATGTGGATACTCGAATTTTATGCTAACTTTTTAAATGACAACACACAGTGCTAACCATCTACTTTGTATTAAAAACATTTTTTAAACCTACGTCATGTACTAAACTAAACAAAATGATACATAATTATAGTCTTCATCGTAATGAAGTAGATAGATACGCGCTCTCCAAATGATGGAGAGCAATGCCAAACTGAGGCTTTCAGTTTGGCATAATAATTACGTCAAACTACAGAATATAATTAACGTAATGAATATAAAACACATACACAAGAAGTTAAAGCTTGAAAAAAAAAACATTTTTTTGCGATTCCCCCTATGATTTGGAAGAATCAGAATCGCAATTCGGTAATAATTCTACATCGTGTGAGTGAGAGGAAGTGTCTCTCAGCTTAGGACTGCCATAATGTTATTTTTTTAAATTTGCCGCGCTTTTTCAGTATCAACTTTCGTTAGTCTATACTAGTTCAACTATAACTATATATATATAAATCTTTAAATTCTTTTCTCATACCATTAACCCACATTTTCAATTTAAGTTTAGAATCTGGAACCTTTCCAGAATTGTGGAAGGTGGCAGCTGTGTCACCAATCCACAAAAGTGGCTCAAAAAATATTCCTGATAGCTACAGGCCTATTGCTCAGCATAGTCTCAAAACTCTTGGAAAAGCTAGTGAACAACAGGCTCGTTAACTACCTGGACAAACACAATATGGTTTCGGAGAAGCAATTTGGCTTTCGACGGGGTAGATCAACCGAAGATGCAGTCTCACTCCTTGCTAACGTAGTGTCGTCTCATGTGGATAGGGGGGCGAGGTGCATTGCCGCATTTCTCGACTTGGCAAAAGCTTTTGACTCAATTTCGGTTGGTCTGCTTCTGAAGAAATTATCTGTGGCTTTTGGTGTTAGAGGGACAGCGCTGGCTTGGTTTAGGAGCTATCTGATGAATCGTGTTCAATATGTTAAAGTTGGAAACAATTCCAGTGATCGTTTCCCTGTCAATTTTGGTGTTCCGCAAGGAAGTATACTCGGTCCTACTCTATTTCTTCTGTACGTCAACGATATTCTGAACTCTAATCTACCTAACGCAGAAATTATCGCTTACGCAGACGACACAGCGATTATTTTTCACGAGAAAACGTGGGATCGAGTATACAAACTAGCGTCTGATGGTCTGTCAGTCATTTCAAAATCCCTAGATAGAAATCTACTGACCTTAAACACCAAAAAAACAAAATTCATCGCCTTTTCTAAAACTTGCATTGCTCAGCCACCATCCAACTTAGCTCTGAAACTCCACTATTGCTCTAATCATTCTCAATCATCACCAAATACTTGCTCATGTATTCCTTTAGAACGTGTCAGTCACATAAGATACCTTGGCGTCATCATTGATGAAAACCTGTCCTACAAACAGCACATCATCAACGTAGCTTCTCGAATGCGGAAATTAATTTACGTTATGAAAAACCTACGACACTGTGCTCCTCTGGCTCTCTTGAGACAGATCTACTTCGTTTTATGCCAGCCTGTAATCCAGTACTGCATCCCTGTTTGGGGCAGCGCTGGACAAACAGTGTTCATGGTAGCGGAGAGAGCGCAAAGAGCTTTAATTAAAGTCATACTCTGTAAGCCGTTTCGTTTCCCCACAGATAGTCTGTACGCGGAGTTCAAGGTCCTGAGGGTTCGGCAACTGTTCATTTTAAGCGCTGCGCAAACCTTTCGCATAATACTAAGGGTTCACCCTGAATACGAGAGTTTCAAAAGTAAACGTTCTTTCTTGACCAGGTTTCCAGTCCCACGAGTCAATTCGTTGCTAGCCAAACGCAGTCCAGCTTACTCACTCCCATGTGTGTTTTGTAACATTTGCAGACGGGTCGGCCTAAGTCCGGAACTCCCTAGATTGTTTTTTAAAAAAAGTGTCAAGGAATGGCTCTTAAAGCTTTCTTACAATGAAACCGAGAATATAATTCACAACATCTACAGTGAGAGATAGATCTGAATTGCCTTATTATTATTATTTTTTTTAAATGTTTTTCTGGTTTTTATTTTCCCTTGCTTTTTGTAATTTTTTAATACCGTTTTTTTAAATTTGTATTTAATCGACTTGCATTTTTAGTGCACCCAGAAAATACTTCTCTATTTACTCCGCACTCGAGCCCCAAGTCACAAGCCATGAGCTTAGTTTGGGTCTCATCGAAATATCTTGTATACTTAGAATACATATGTAAACACTTAGCGTACTAGAGTTAGTAATCTGTTATTTTGTGTACTCTTACTCTGTATTTAAATTTAAGGTATGTATACTGTATTCTATGTATGATTATTTTCTGTGAAATAAATATTCTATTCTATTCTATTCTATTCTATTCTAACTACTACTAACTACAGTACAGTACAGTACAAACCTCCAGCCCTACCATTTTCTAGAGTCAAAAACACAGTTTTTAACTAGTTAGGAATCGGTGGAATCAAACAATTGCATCTAAATCTTAAACACAAATAAAGTTCTTTGATTTTTTTATTTAAGTGGAATAGTTAACTTACCAATAAAATCTCACCCACTGGCTGAAATAACCGCTTCGAATTTTAAATGTTGTCAACTCACCCATGAGTAGGTTTTTTGATAGGTGAGCTGCAGCTGTAAGCCTTCGTTATATTTCTACAAAAACTAAAACTTTAAATTTTAATGTAGGTTACATTTTTAAGACTACTGAACTGAAGAAAATTTATTTTTTACGGGACCATTTCATAATATGAAAAAAAACATGAGAATGAGTCAACATCAAACAGTCGAATCAGTCGCGTAACATAAGTATCACAGTCTAATTAACGTTCACTTTATTGAAATTCAGTGGAAAAAAACATAGACACAAACTGAGAACCTCCTTTCCGAACTCTGTTGAAATAAAAAGTGCTTCGGAGAACCCCGCAAATCCCAAGTAAAAGAAATTGTACTTAGTTCAACTTACAAAATCAGATTCCCAGTAAAATTAAAGCAACGGAGTTAGCTGAAACTTTGTAGCTAACCAACAGAGATTTAGAGAAAAGCTTTCTACCTGGTGCATGAGACACATATATACGATACATATATAATCTACCCAGTTTCGTTGAGATTTATGTTGAAAATTGAGACCTGTAAACGGAACGTTTGGACATCTACCGTACAACAAGCAACGTATTGTTCACTAGCTGCGCCCCGCGACGTTACCCACGTTAGCCCGAGATAAAAAGTAGCCTATGTTTTAATCCAAGGTCTAAGCTACATCCATACCAAATTTCATCTAAATCGGTTCAGCCGTATGTTCGTGAAAGAGTAACAAACATCCATACATACTAACAAACTTTCGCGTTTATAATATTACTAGTTTTTACCCGCGGCTTCGCTAGCATGATATTTTGATTTTTGTGCTATCCCATGGGAACCCTTTATTTATCCGGGATAAAAAGTAGACTATGCCACTTTCCGTCTTTCAAACCCGAAGCCCTACCTAAAAATACAAAAAAAAATAAAAAACGATTTGAAGGTTGCTCGATTTGACAGTTGTTTTTTTGACATTTCTTAAAGCGCACTCTAAAATAGCTCGCAGATAACAGAATTTTTCCTACTTACTTAACATTTATCGTTATATTATGGAACATTTATGCAATATGTGTTATCTGATATTTAAGCTATATTATTGCAAAGTTTCATCTCAATCCGTTCAGTAGTTTTTGCGTGAAAGAGTAACAAACATCCATCCATCCATCTATCCATCCTCACAAACTCACAAACTCTCGCGTTTATAATATTAGTAGGATAGAATAGTAGGATAAGTATGCGTTCACACAGCACACATTTTTTATTTTTTCGTTTTCTTTTTGTATGTACATATCTTTTGTGAATATGCATTTTGCGGTATATGAGTACCTACTTACGCTTTGCAGTGTTTAAGAGTTTCGCGTGCCAGGTAAGGGAAGGAATCTCTCTAGAACTCTCAGGAAAACTAACTAGGTTTCCAATAACAATGAAATTCATTCCCGTCGTTGAGTTTATTCATCATTAATGATTAATTAGAACCGATACTTACCTTTTGGAAATCGGAACCCATGTTTTATAAGCAGTTAATACGCTAATGGATGTTCTTCTGAAAACCAAGTCAATAATAACTATTTGTACAAGAGACATTTTGAGATCTTTAAACACTAGGCCGCCCTTAAACTTGTAACTTTTATTCAGGTAAGTGACTTGGGTAATTAACTTACGATGTATTTGTACATAGCTAGCCGTAGTGGTGAAGAGTTAGCGACACCCGCCTTACAATCGTGAGGTCGCGGGTTCAAATCCCCGGTCCCGTACTAATGAGTTCTTTGGAATGTATGTTCGGAATTTCACACCACTAAGCTTTTTGGTGAAGGAAAACATCGTGAGGCATCGTTCATACATCCGTAGGGGAAATTCGATGACGTATGTGAATACACCAACCCGCACTGGGTTGCCGTAGTGGATATGGCCCAAGGATCCTTCGTGGGTACGATCATTACCAACATCAAAAGAGGTTTTTAAAAAGAATACTAGGTATCTATTTTGATTGTAGTTTTGTCACAAGGAATAGCTAAAAAATAATAATTGTACATCGTTGTGCTTAGTTGGACGTAGTTGTGCCATTAGGAATACGTATTTTGGATGTCCAACTGGTTGTGCGAAAGCAGTTGGTCCACGAGGAACTCCTCAGATCTACGTCCTGCAGTGGACTATTAAAAGGCTGGTACAGTACAGTATTTGGATATGTAAACACACTTTGTAAGTCGTATATCGTGCAGTCGTAATTTACCCACATAAATCTTACGAAAACACCTTACAAATGTAGAACAGCCTTACACAAGGTAAATTTTACAGGTGAGTATTTGCAAGCTGCAAAGGGAGAAGAAAACTTTCAGAAGTGAACGAACCCGGTGCCGGGGCTTGCCGTTGCAACAAAAACATGATGAGGTGGGGTTTCTTAGTACGAATGCAGTGCTGACGCCCAAACAATGGTATTGTACATCTTTTAGTCTGCCCGCTCTGCTCAAAGCACTGAACCTAAGATGATTTTAATCTGCCCCAAAGACACAATCATTGTTATCAGATTTTAGTCTCAAGACTACTTAAAGGTTATGTATGTTGTGTTCAAAGTTATGTATGTTGTGTTTATGAAACAAAATACAATTCGCAGTTAAATATTTTAGTCATGACATACCTGATAGAATAATTGTTTTTCGCTAAAAATCGCAACACCGACTGTTTGACTTAATTGGAATGTTTTTTATAATCGGTTCACAATTGGCGAAAATATCGATGAGCATACACGAAAAGATAAATAACATAAAACTTACATACAGACGAACATAGCATGGTTTTTGGAAGTTGGTAAAAATAAACCCATGCTCAATTGATCAGAATCCAATAACAGTGTTTTTTTTCTAATTCACCCGTGATCATTCTTTTCATTTTATTCCGATAACAGCGTACGAGTTTTCTCCATCACTCCAATATGAATTATGAATTGAATATTTTAAATAATTTAACGGTTGGAAACGTGTGTAAATCTGCTCTATTTATTCCCCGGGCGACGGGCTGATATTTCCAGCTCGATCTGAGTTTAAAGCTGCTTTTCCAGCTAACTAAGCTAAGGTGAGCTAAATATGGAAGTGATTTTAATTTTATAGTGCACTAGTTTTTACCCGCGGCTTCGCCCGCCTCAGAGCAAATAAAAAAATCAAGAGAGAATGTTGTGAACAAACAAGTGAAGCCAACCAAAACTACGCCTCGCCGTGTACAGACAATTACACACACCTCCACGTACAACGAAACTACGCCTTGGCTTGACAGGCGAACTATGGCGGCGCAACACCGACGCACTCACACATGTATAAAAAACCGGCCTCACTTGACTGTTCAACGACGTTCCCTCTTGATTGTTTTATTTGCTCTGAGCTAACTAAGCTAAGGTGGTTAGCTAAATATGGAAGTAATTTTAATTTTATAGTGCATTATTATAACTCGAACCTTGCGTCGTCGGATCGCTAGCCCGATGCTCTCCCAACTGAAAGTCTGCAAAGTCAGGACTGCGAATTAGCTCAGTTGGGAAAGCGTCGGGCTAGTGATCCAAAGACGCAATAGGTTCGAGCATGCATTCGCGACGATTTTTTTAAATGTTTATCACAAAAATAACTCTTTAAAACATGTAAGTGTTTTAATTTCTACTGATCAGAAACAACTACACTTATAATCTTAGCTCTGCTTAGCTCACCCGCTTTCAGTAAACCTATATAAGCTAAAAATATCTTGAATTCAGGCATAAGCTAAGCTGCGCATTGAAAGTAAACGAGTTTTAGCGTACGTATTTACAAAATCGTGACTGAACGTGATCGTGGGGGACATCTTACACACGGTCTCTGACCCCAAACTAAGCAAAGCTTGTAATATGGCTGCCAGAGACTGATATACTACATATTATACATAATATTAAATACATACATATATAGATAGTACCTAAATAACACCCAGACACAGAGCAATCACTTATGTTCATCACAAAAATGTTTGCTCTGGGTGTGAATCGAACCCACGCCTCTTTGATTCAGAAGTCAGGTTCACTAACCACTGAGCCACCGAGGCAGTGAAAAATTGACAAAGGATATGAAACAGTTGTTTTTTTTTCTAATTCCGGGTTGATCCCATAATAAAAGTTATTCGTAATAAATAAATAAATATATTTGGGACATATAGGTATTTTAAATACATACTTATATCGATAACAATGCCCAGACACAGAGCAAATATACTCTAAGTTCATCACCTTTAATATTTGCTCTGGGTAGGAATTGAACCCACGGCTCCTTGGACCAAGAGTCAGGGTCACTAACCACTGGACCACCGAGGCAGTCCATCAGTAATGTTGGTCTATATTTCTATATCAATCTTATTCGGCTTAGTAGGTACAAGTCAAGCAGAAACCCTTTAGAATAAAGTGAATCGCGCGGTGGCGTTTCGTGACGAACTTGCCGCGACGAATTTTCACCTAGTGTAGCATCTGCTAGACAGCCGTGGTGGTCTAGAGGTAGTGACACCCGCCTTACAATCGTGAGGTCGTGGGTTCAAATCCCCGGTCCCGTACCAATGAGTTCTTTGGAATTTATGTACGGAATTTCACACCACTGGCTTTTTGGTGAAGGAAAACATCGTGAAGCAATTTGCATACGTCCGTAGAAGAAATTCGATGGCGTATGTGAATCCACCAACCCGCACTGGGCCAGCGAGGTGGATATGACCCAAACACCTTTCGTGGGTAGGCCTACGTCCTGCAGTGGACTATTAAAAAGGCTGGTACTGTACAGTACAGTAGCATCTGCTCAGCTTTTCTTAGCTTGAATTTGGTGAAGTCTGGACCTAAGTGCGATTCCCGCTGGTAGAGAATGTGCAGTTCAATTCGTGACGCGCTCTCTCATTTATTATTAAAATTTTCATAGTTAATTACCTCCCTTCGTTTTGCAAGTTATTTCAATTATAAAATTGATATCTTTTTCAAATAGACAGGGAAAATTTTACAGTTATTTTACTTTTTTAATACATAGGTACATGATTTTGTCCCTTTGCTATTTCAACTTACCAATCAATTGGGCTATGTCGGTAACCTTAGTTATTCTAAGGATCTTCTCATTTCTGACTGTATCTCACAGAAAGACTCCGAGCATAGACCTCTCCATAGCTCGTTGAGCTACTTGAAGCGTATTAATAAGGCCCATAGTAAGAGTTTTTTTAGTGCCATAACTAAGTACCACACACTGGTCACACACACTGGTCGAACACTTTCGACTTGAGGCACTGAGGTACTATACTATACCAGTGTTTTTAGTAGTCCGCTGCAGGATATAAGCCTACCTACGAAGGGTGATTAGGCCATATCCACCACGCTGGCCTAGTGCGCGTTGGTAGATTCACATATGCAGGTTGCCTTTACGATGATTTTCTTCACCGAAAAGCCAGTGGTGTGACATTCCGTACAACATAAATTCCAAAAAAATCATCGGTACGGGGCCGAGATTTGAACACACGACCTCACGATTGTAGGGCTATTGTCACTACCACTAGACCCCCACGGCTTTTTGGTACTGAGGCTTTGAGGTAATGAGGTACTCGAATATTATATTGAGGTAGGTAGGTATATTATATAAATACAAAAATATTTAATGAAGTCTAATTGGGACGTTGTTGGTTTAAGTTCCATATAGTGAATGAACATACTGATTATACAGTGGATTGGATTTGTAGAGCCGACCATGCAATCATTCGAAAATTGACGGGCAAAATACGGACTTCGTTCCGTACTCATGCCGTAAAATAAAGTGGTCAGATTTTATACGTGGCTTAAAACGTTATACGTTCAATTTAATTTAATTTTCGCATTTTTTTCAATTCAATTCAATTCTGTATTCCCTTAATAAATACGAGTAACATTACAGTTTCCACTAATACGTTAATTATGATTAAACTACCTTCAATCTTCGGTTTTATCCGCTTGTTATTAATAAATTTAAGTAACTCCAATTTTTAAAGTACATCCTTGGAAAAAGTATAAGCCGTCGTTTCGTTTCTGCACAATAGACTAACGAAACAAACTTTATAATTAATTAATAATATAGTGTTGATATTTTATACTGTAGTGTTGATTTTCAAAAACCGCTCAACCTGCTCTGAAATATATGACCAAACCAAAAAAGTCATCAAATTCGATTTACAATTAGCGGAATGATCGCGTAAATTAAGTTTATACTTACACTTCCTTCTTTTTTAAAGTTGGTTAGAAATCGACATGATCTTTGATTAGCGTGTGAATCTAGTCCCAAGTCTAGCTCATAAGTAATACAACTAACAAAACACAAAACATCCAACATAACTTTACGAAACAAATGTCTATAAGTGTATGAGTGCCGGCGCTCACAAAAAGCTCCCAAGAGGGCGCAAAATAGTATAAATTCCTACTTTGAATATATAAAGTACTTTCGCAAGTCATACAGTCGTTGTCATGAAAATTTTACAACGTACTCGAGCTACGAATGTCATGTGTCGGGCAAAAAAGCATAGCGTACGAGAGCGTATAAATTATTCAGTCGGACAAAAAACAAATGTCATTGGTACGGGAGTGCCGGTAATTTTCAGCGAGTTTTCAGAGCTTTGGAACATATTTTCGGGTTTTAGCGGTAGGGGAATGCTGGTGCGGAGACAGATCTATGCGGAAAAAAAACAATAAGTACCTATAGATGGAATTTGGATTAAGCTTTCTAAGACAGCTAATTCGGTATCCCCTGAAGTCCTAGTCTTTCAGGGGTTGCCGAATTAGCTTTGCGAATTAGCTTGTGTGGAGCTCTTTAAGGAACTGCGCGTACTGTCACTGCCGTGTGAACTAATCTATCAGGTGGCCCTTTTCACGCACAACCATTTAGAATTATTTGAGAGGAAAGGTACCTATTCCAGGTTAAATTTAAGAAGCAATGCTAGAAAAAACCAACTGGTGACTCCTTCTCATAGGGTGGCGAAATCGGAGAGGTCTGTATATTTTGGTGGGCCCGCTATATACAACCGAATACCCTTAGAAGTTCGGGATGCACCTTCCGCTGGGTCGTTTAGGAATAAATTAAAATGTTGGCTACATGAGCTACTATTTTATGACGTAAATGACTTTTTGAAATTACCTGAATTGTTTTAAGATTTTGTGACTAATTTGGTAATTGTCAAGTTCTTTTATTTTTATTTTTTATTTTGTGCTATATTGTATAGTGCCCTAATGTAATGTTTACTTATTGACTTGTAACAAATGGTGTTATGAATAAATAACTATATATGGCTATATATAAAAAAACATTAAGTCTGTACTTACAACTGCAGCTTCGAGGAATTAAAAGCTCATTCAATTAATTAAAAGGTGGGAATTGGTGGCTCCATGTATGAAGACAATGAACCCATGATGTTTCTTATATAACTTGTGTTATTTCAATTTTTCATGAGAAATTATCGGAACCGAAGTTGTTTGAAATTTGATTTCCGACAACTTTGATTCTCATTAACTTTTTCTAGGATCGTTTTTTTTATAATAAGGCAGTGGAGCCATTTTGTTCCAGTGTTATTTTTGATACGACAATTATAGATGTATTTTTGGAAAATACGGCAGACTTTTACTAATGTACAGTATTTTTAGTCTGTTGTAGCACCTACTACGTGAGGACAACCACTAGGATTATAGGCGTATACGGCATTTTTTCCCCAAATTGCCCCAAATACGGCCATTTAGAGATACGGCAGCCCCGAGTTTTTTGATAATATCTTGTTATTATTAACTGTAAAGGTGTCTCACCGACGAATCCTCCAGTGTGTTAGATTCTAGTATGGATAAACCGCTCATCAAGGGTAGGCTTATGTCTAAAATTAGACCGTTACAAAGGTTGGCACAGTACAATAGAGTCTCATAGATCGACATCCCATATCTCAAAGAGAAACTACATAGTTATAGGAAAAAAATATCACCTAGACTGACAAGTGAGAGACGATGCATTTGATTTAATACAAAGATTGAGGAGTGCAGTTCTTGCGGTGTAAACTAGTGCACTTTCAACCAACAATCACTTTGGCTTTAGTAGCCGTTTATAGTAGTTTATACTATAAACGAACATTATTATCGTTTACACGCACCTACATAATTTTTTAGGGTTTCGTAGTAAAACTATGAACCCTTATGATTTCTTTGTGTCCGTTCGTCCGTCCGTCCGTCCGTCCTAATGTTACAAAGCTTTATAACGTTTCAAAGAGTTATCTTTGTGATAAGCATTTAAAAAACCTGAAGCAAACGCAGACTTTGAACCTGCCCCTTCGGTTAAAATCATAACATTGATTTAGCAGTGCGTCATCTCTCGTCAATCTTTAGAACTTCTAAAAAAAACTTCTAGTTGAGTGATAACCTGTCTAATACAGGTTTACAGGTGGCACCACCAACGCTATAAGTTGGTGTAATATAAGCACTTCAAATATTTGACGCTTGCGTAGGAGGCGGGCTGGCTCAGTCGGTTAGAGCGTCGGGCTAGTGATCTGAAGGGGCAGGTTCAAATCCTGCGTTTGCTTCAGATTTTTGAAATGCTTATGACAAAGATAACTCCTTGAGATAAAATCTAGATTGGAAAGAACTCAAAACAAAATCATAACATTTATAACGTTATTTATAACTTCCACATTTATTAACAATTTGAATGAAATTTGAAATTTGACTCTACTATTTTATGCTCAATTTTATAATGTACAAATATTCAAAATTGTGTATACCTCTGTATTTCTTTCCCTTGTCTAATTTTTAAAAATTTTTAAACTTGCATATAGCTCAGAGGCCGCCTCACAAACATCATATTATTTCTTAATCAATTATGCTTTTCTAGCACTCAACCATCTAATGACATCAAAAAAAATAGTTTCTATCGTCACCATCTATGGAAGCCTATTCGCGTGATTCGACACGCACTTGACAAGTTATATTGTTAATATTTTCTTTTTTCCGCCTGACGCGCTTTATTAAAATATACCTATGAAGCCAAACGAATATAGTTACCTATAGTCAATTTACTAATACGAGCCAGTCTCTCTGCCAAGCCTCTTTGTTTCAATTCCGCATGGTATCTAGTTGAAATTAATATTAAATACTCACTCAGACCAAAACAGATGTAATTGGCACGAGAGTGGCAGTTATTTTCAGCGTGTTTCAGCGCTTTGGACCATAATATTTTCTGAATTTGGCGGAGACAGCCTGACGGCGGGAAATCTAGATGAAATTTGTATTTCAAACTTTGCCTAGTGTTTCAGAGTTAGCCGTGTTGGTTTTCTATCCCGAAATAATTTAATTGGGTGAAACGGCAACTAATTATAGCTTTTTAGATAGGAACGAACTGTTGTTTTACCAATTTTTTTTTCACTAAGAGAAGTGAAGTTAAAGTTGTATAAGTACCTACTCACGAAACATTCATTTTTTTAATGGAATTCAGTTTAGTATTTTAGGGAATTTTAAAATGATACCGTTTTAAAATTCAAGTCTTGTTGAATTTGAAATTGTCATTTATTGCACTGTGATTTATGATTTTTATTCTCTGATTTGTTGTTTATTTGTTTTACATAGCTCTTTAAATTTTATAACACGTTTCTTTGTTAGAAAATTTGACTGCCTCGATGGCTCAGTGGTTAGTGACCCTGACTTCTGGATCAAAGAGGCGTAAGTTCGATCCCTACCCAGGGCAAATATTTATGTGATGAACATAGGTGTTTGCTCTGTGTCTGGGTGTTATTTAGGCAGTATCTATATAAGTACGTATTTATAATATTTATTAGTAGTATATCAGTCTCTGGCAGCCATATCACAAGCTTTGCTTAGTTTGGGGTCAGAGACCGTGTGTAAGGTGTCCCTTAATATTTAAATATTATTTTATTTTTATTTAATAAAATTGTAAAATACCCATAGATCTATCTTTACAGGGTTATCCATAACTGGTTCACTAATCCGTAAGAATATAATTTAGACCATTTTGATCAACAGCATTTACTATAGAACAAGTCCGGTAAAAAAAATTAGCTGTTTTATACATTATGTCAATTTCGATTTACAAATTGCAATAATGGAAATGTTTAATGGAACAGCTGATTTTTTTTCTCGAATCCTGGGTTGACCCATAGTCAACCCAGGATTCGAGACCTCAACATCTTATTTATAATCACTATCTATCTTTATGTTAATTATTTAGGTACTTATGTATTTTTGTATGTATATATTAAGTCTATGTATGCATTTAGTATGTGTTATTATTACCATGTGTATTAGTATTATGTTTTATAATATTTATTATTAATGCACCACCGACTATTATGCCAACCCATGATGTTTATTTCCCTCCACGGGTTACCTGGAAGAAATTGCTATGAGCGATAAGGTCGCCCTTGTACTCTGCCTAAGAATGTTTGTATTTGTTTTTGTTTGGTGTACAATAAAGTACATATTATTAATATTCCATTTATTTGTTTTACAACTCACGGGTTGCCCCGGATCTTTGAAAGGCATTGATGGGACCGAAACCAACACCAAGAGGCCCTTTTACAATCATTAAGTAAAAAAATTCAGTAAATTATTAATATTATTATTAAAAACTGTTTATAACGATGGTCTTGATCATCCCCTTTTGGCTTTCCCCTGTGCTAAACCGGGTAATCATATAACCCTGTATATAAACATACGAAACCTTAATATAACCTGCAAATGCGCTAGATTTTTTTTTTTGATATACTCGTACAATACTTAGGTAAAACTTAATCCAACTGCACCTCCTAGGGTTGACTCACACGCGAATTGTTTTACCACTGCAGCGCGACAACCCTGGGGAGGCGTTTGTCAAGAACCAGATGAAAGCAATATAAACGAGTTAGCGCTTGAGGCCCTCTCGAGACGCCTGGACGACCTGGATTTAGGTACTGGCTGTTAGTAGATAGTTTTCATAACATGGCACACACTGTGGGTGGGGACGGTTGGAAAGCTTCTCTCTTTTCTGTATCCCAGCACGGGTAGCACAGCAAAGGGAGAAAACAATTTAATCCACTTTTAACCCCTTCTTGCATGAATTATGAAGGAGATGATGAAAAAAACTTTTTTGCTGAAAACACATTTTATTTCACATGTATAAACATCCTGAAAAAGAAAAAATATATATTGCGTGCTTATTTTGGAAAATACTACACGAAGCCATATATGGCGCCGTATGCGTTCTAGTGAAACTATACTGATCCATATATGGCTTTGTATGCAATGTTTAAGAAATTAAATTATGTTTTATGAAAATCTTTAAAACTTTTTCTTATATCGTTGTAACTAAAAATAACGTTGCATTTCCCACGTTTGGTATATGAACGGAATTTCGAATAGTTCTGACAAATTTGTCGACTTGATTTCGTCCACTCAGGAAAGTAGTTCACGTTATCTGAACGTGAAAACGTAAAAACGTAGTAACTAGATCCAAAAATAAGATTATATGGTTGAAAGTAACATACTTAGAAGCAGGAAAAGTTCATTGGTGCAAAGAAAAACATGAATAGCAAACATGAAGCTATTGAAGCCATATATGCCCCAAAACGTTTTTGTCAAAATGCATACGAAACCAAATATGGCAATATCAAAATAATGCTGAAAAATTATTAATATAGATTTCAAATTTAATAATGTACAATGCAATGTCAAGTATTAAAATGTCACAGACACCTTACGGACTCTTCTCTCTCATGATTCCTTCTCAATATTTATTTTACTCTAAGATTGGCATATGATTGATTGACTGATGTTACTAAAGTAAATAGGTACGCATGCAAAGACTCTATAAAATTTAACTTGATCTCTGCGACAGTTACATATTGACATATTTAGAGTTGAGATAGTGGTGGAAAAAATCGATTTTCAAACAATGTTGTAATGAAATCGAATGAGTACTTGAAGGTGAGAAATTGGATATTATTTACATACTATTATTTAAGATCAAGTATGTACACATGTAAATAATGTTATGATATTAATTAATCACTCATAAAATGTAACGATGGTATTTATCGACGTTTTTCACTATTATCGATGCTAATGTAACATATAATTGGGTTTAATTTAATTACACATGTAAAAAATGTTATGATATTCAAATATACAATAAAATTAATGATAAAATAAGTTTTATTTAAAATATCGGCAGTATAAACTATCGATATTTTAATTAAAACTTTATCTAAAACTCTGTGGTCACGATCATTCGTCGCCTATTTCTAATCGACATGCCCATAAAGTATGACATTGACAGGTACTGTCTGTACTATTAAGAAATTCAGGACTTCATAGCCGTGATTTTTCTGACAGCTGTCGCAGAGATCAAGTTAAATTTTATAGAGTATGAATATATAAAAAACTCATCAAATATAGCTAACTGGTACAATAGATAAACACTAGTGGACTGGTGATATAATGAAGACCGCAGGACACTGGATGTAGACCGCTTACAACTGGCCTTATTGGAAATCTGTAGGGGAGGCCTATGTAAATCAGTGGACGTCCTATGGCTAATGACTGCCTCATTAGCTCAGTGGCTAGTGAAACGAACTCCTGGTCAAAGAGGCGCGGGTTCGATTACCACCCAAGGCAAGTATTTTTGTGATAAACATAGATGTTTGTTATGTGTCTGGATGTTATATTATCTATTTGAAAATAAGTAAATGTATTTAAAATAAGTATAATTATGTAGTATATTATCTCTGGCAACCATATCACAAGCTTTGCTTAGTTTGGGGTCAGAGACCGTGTGTTTGATGTCCCGTGTGTGATGATATTTATTTAATGGATGGATGGTAAGTTATTAAGTAGTAAGTTCATCTCTACAGTCTTTGAAAGTAAGTAACGCGCTGATAAACTATTGAAAATAGAATCAATAGCCCAAAATAACTTTCCAATCTAAACTTGAAGGCGAAGTTTAATGAAGAACTTTTAATTATTCAGAGAAGAGCGAAATGAATGGGAACTGCTGAACTAGCGCCAGTGGAGCGGAGCGAGTCAATATTCGACACCGATCGCGGAGATTTAAATAACATTTTAAAGGCTCGAAACTTTACTAAAATAATTATCTTTAATCTTGTTATCTCCAAGCAGGATTTTTTTCAATAAATAATTATACTAGTACCTAAATCCACTCGAACATTTTGGGCATATTATTATTAGAAAGTTGAGACTAGTAGTAAACCGAACAGTAGACCTTGCATCTGTTTATATGAATGAATTGAATGAATGAATGAATTTATTTATTTACTAGAATGTAGAACATACAAGGTAAAATTATTTTTATCGTGCTTCACACACTAGGTGTATAGAAACTTTATTTTTGTGATAAACATTTCAAAAATTGACGCGTTCGCAGGATTTGAACCTGCATCTCTCTGGGATTCCGGCCCAGATGCTTTGTCCAAATTAAGCTAAAACGCTGTCTGCAAAAGCGTCGAATTAATGAAAGTGTTTTATTATTTTTACCAACTACTACATTGTTTTTTTATCACAAAAAGAAAATTAATTACTTTAATTTATTATACAAAACTAAATTAAATGAAACTGAATTCCTGTCTTCACATCCTTCAAATCTATGTAAAAAGAGATTTAAAAGTAACAAACCGTCGAGTATTTTCCAGAGGTGCCTATATTCAAGGCAACTGACAGCTAATCTGGCTAAGCCTTTCTGGTTGACAGTTCCATTGAAACTTGAAACTATAGAGACTAGAGGCTACAGCAAAATAAATACAATAGATTTTGTAGCAGTTTCCAATTTTCAGAGAACCTTACAATTACGGCAACTATTCGGAACACAGTTATATTTTGAATGCCGGAACTCCATTGTACTCGTATCTATATATGTATATATATACGAGTATCTACTAGCTGACCCGGCCACGCGTTGCTGTGGCTAAATAAATAAAAATTGCGACTATAATTTGAGATTTAATCTATCCTATCTCTCAAGTTGGATCGAACTGCACATGGTGTGCGAATTTTATTATAATCGGTTAAGTGGTTTAGGAGTCCATTGAGGACAAACATTGTGACACGAGATTTATATATATTAAGAATATATTAAGAATATATGTATCCAATACTCTATCCTGTACTTTGCTTACCAATTAGCTCTTCATATAATATCTAGTAACGTTAGGTACATTACATAAATACACTATTAACTTCGCGATAAGCTGTAAGTACTCTATTTATTTATTTAGTCCGCCTACACTATGTACAATGTACATAGGTATATCACCAAATTCCATCAAATTCACAGAAAAAATAATTTGACATAGTAAACAAACAGAGTCAAATGTCACAGTAATTAAAGGCGAAGACAACTTGCAAAAATAATTGAACGACGTAAAACTATGTTCTATAAAAGTCATTATTTTTCGGCAAAAATGGCATAAACAACTTCAACAGAATTCGAATAGTTCGCACGGATCAATGTATGTATATATCATCGATGAAAAGACCTTGAAAAGCTTTAGATTATATCTCTTAGGAAACAGGAAAGCAGGAAGACAGTTCCATTCCCTGGCGGTACGAACAGAAATATTGAGTCAAACCGCTTCGTACGTATCGGAGGAAAATCGACAGTGTTAGGGGTGGTAATGTGGCGTCCTCCTACTTGTCCTGAACTAAAAAGGGGATGGTAGGATAGCTCAGATGCACACTCTTCGAAATGAATCCTACGAAAATGGACAGACTCTCAACCATACGGCGAAAATAAAAAAAAATAAGTTATCAACAAAACCATAATCGCAAGAAGACATAAACAATTCTTCTTCGCGCAATTGCTAGGGTTAAGTGGGACGTATCCGCCAAGCCGTTCTTTATGGAACTTAATATACTTACCATCCCCTCAATATACATTTACCAACTTTGTGTATTTGTAAGATTCAACTTAGACAATTTAGAAAAATTCGGTGCTACACGAGACCCTGTGACGACAAGACATAGGGGCAGATTGAAGACACCTGCTCACTCGCTCGCAAAATCCGACAAGTCAGTGTATGTGTGCGGTCCGCAAATATACAACCATCTGCCAGAATGCGTCAAAAGTGCAGCTTCTATTTAAGCGTAAATTGAAACTATTACTCCTGAGCAAAGCTTACTATTCGGTTAAAGAATATATAAATGATAAGTTATAGCTAAAGGTATTAAAATATTTTTTTTTTTGATTTGTACCTGAAAATCAAGTTGTACAATGTAATTAATTGTATAATGTATTTACCGTAATCTGACTTGTAAATTTTTATTTATTAATAAAGAATCTGAATCTGAATCTAAAGCTACACTTATATGGTATCTATGTTTGCCATAATTATTTTACCGTAAAGTCACAAAGATAGGATGATTTTACACTAAATATAAATTGACAATATCGGTCACTGCATAATGTTATTTAAAATTAACAATAGGCTTACTAACTAAAATTGATAATATTCGTAACATAAATTTCATAAAACTATTTGCCTACCCCATCCTTTTAAGGATGTATCCCTAATTTATTGATATCATCCCAAGCCAGACTAAGCTAGAGCAAAAGCCTACATCACCCGTCCTCATATAATAAGTCACCCT
The DNA here is from genome assembly GCA_949316475.1 of Hypomecis punctinalis. Taxonomy (NCBI): domain Eukaryota; kingdom Metazoa; phylum Arthropoda; class Insecta; order Lepidoptera; family Geometridae; genus Hypomecis; species Hypomecis punctinalis. The sequence continues at coordinate 18,544,897 of OX438810.1, forward strand.
CTAAGCAACTAATCCTCTATTCCAATAATGAATCACAATTACCGCGACTTAGCGAGCAATTTACTTAGAAACAGATTCACCTACACATAAGTTTCTCTCGTACCTACCAGGATTTGTCCAGTGTCTTAGGAGAACAAAGTATGGCGATGCTGCGCGTAAGATCGCTTGTTCACGGCAATTTGTTTCACCGGACAACAGACCGTCAATAAACAAATGCCTATATTATTCGCCGGATGGATGGTGTCCGTCAACACACGTTCATTATAAACTATACACTTCCACAAATCCGGTGAAAAAAACGGTCTGTTGTCCGGAGAAATAATTTGCCGTTAACGAGCTCTCTTATTATGTTATCTTTGTAGAAACGGCTGATATAAACCTGTGACTACATCACCTGTCCACGCTAATTGTTTTGCACCAAGATTTAGCCACTGACCCAGGCAAGCGCATCATCATCATGTATTACTATCTAATATGAGGAGTTCTTTTCAGTGTCAAAACAGTAGTTATGAATTTGTGACTTAGATAGTTGAATGTATGAAGCTCTTCCTTCTCTTACTCTTACTTCTTTAGTTAATACCTCTTTAGGCTAATCACTTAGGTGTAATTTAATAGACAGAACTTTTAGCAAGGTATGCGAAAAATTCTAACTGGGTGCTTTAATCTGTGTAATTTTGATTATATTTTTTGACGAGGAGACTAATAAAAAGAGCAAAGCATAAGGCTCAACTCTCCTTTAACCATCATTATCATAAAAAAAAACACTAATGCACTGCAAATTCATCAGTATACATCGCACACGAAAGTAAGCTCTATGTATCGGCTACTGTTAATATTGCCCCTTGCTTCACATCTCTTTGTATCAGTTTCTTGTATCAGGACAGCATCTTTTACATGGAAAGGAGCAACTTCCAATGAAGATACCGGAGGCTGGTAGTAAAGCAGAGGTGGTTTATAGGACGAGTAGTGCCCTATCTGATTGCGGCTGTAAACTACTCAGAGCGTAAAGTTGATTTAGTAACCTAGTTTCCAGCTGTCAGCCTAATTTATGCTGCTGTGAACCTTAGAGGTCTTTCGTTTTGGAACATTTGTTTTTCTTCTCTTTCATAAACGGTATAATGACATAAACAGACAGAGGCACCATTTTATGAAGTTCTACTATTATCTTCATCATAGCCATCTAAGATACATAAAACTGGTCGTTGCTTGACTTCTTAAATCTTGACTTCACTTTTATCAGGACACTACCTTGTAGTAATCCATACTGTTCGCTTAGCATCTCATAGCGTCACTCCTTTGTATCAGGACAGCATCTGTTAGCAATATACATGAAAGGGAGCAACTCCCAATTAATATACCCAAGGCGGGTAGTAAAGCAGAGGTAGTTTATAGGACGGGTAGTGCCCTCTCTTAGTGCGGCTGTAAACTACCTGGCGCGTAAAGTTGGTTTAGTAACCTGGTTTCCAGCTTTCAGCCTAGTTTATGCTGCCGTGAACCTTAGAAGACATTCGTTTAGCTTTTATTATCCAGCTAGGTGAATGTAAAAGAGGGCTTTGTTTAACGTTTATTTTTTATAGGTTACCTACTAAGTAAGTATGTAGATAATCAGGTGTTTAACACTCATCATTGTCTTTCTCACCGTTGCTTGAAAGAGTACCTACCAAACAAACCAATAAACACGCTTTTGTATTTATGTTATATTAAAATGGTACCTATATACCGCCTGGAGCGGCGAGAACTGGTATCAGAGATTTTAAGCCGCTTAAGGCCTTTGAAATGGCTAAACAGTTAAAACCCATTTTTTTTTTTTTTTTAAATATTTTGGGACATCTTACACACGTCCTCTTACCCCAAACTAAGCAAAGATTGTGATATGGCTGCCAAATACTGATACACTACATATGTATGTAGATAGTAACTACATACTTATATATGTAGATAGTAACTAAATAACACCCAGACACAGAGCAAACACTTATGTTCATCACATAAATATTTGCCCTGGGTGGGGATCGAACCCACGCCTCTTTGATCTAGAAGTTAGGGTCACTAACCACTGAGCCACCGAGGCAGTCAAACTTGAACTTGTCGTCCGAGCCACGGTAGCGCTGAATTATAAATGGCACTCGCGATTACTCATCTAAAGACTGGCCATGCCATATTTATAGTAGGTATTAAAAAATGAATTTTGGGAAACCTATGTTCAGGAGTGGACGTTCTATGACGGGATGGCTCTGTGCAGTAGTAGGTAGACTTCCCATGGTTTAATTCAGGGTTTCCTAAACCATGGCTGTATTGTCATAAAAGTTTTACGCATGCTTTAGACAATGTTTAACTGGTACAAACACACCGACAAAACAAATTGCACCGTTAAACAGTGTTAGCATGTTTAAATATTTTGTGGTAAGGCGGTAAGTTACTAAACGAATATTGAATGGGCCACCAGAATAAAACAAAATACCGAAAAGACATGTCCACAAAATGTATGGAGGCTAGTATAATAATAATCAAAAAATCTAACCACAACATTCGTTACATTTTGAAAAAGTTCATATTTTTCTGACTCTATTAATAATAATAAATATTTTGGGACATCTTACACACTCTATTACATCAGTTAAAAACAAAAATAGCCTGCATTTTTTTAAATTAATTTTGGATTTATTAGGATAAATAAATTTATTTTGCTCAATAGGTAGTTTATATCTCTATCAACCCTGATTAAGTAATATCCAAATTGTTAAAATAAAGCATTTTTACCAATTAAGCACACTTTTTAAGTGTCTTTTTGTAACATTAAACCTACTAACTGGTCACACTGGTAGGTTAACATTTTTAATTTTAGCAAATCATGAGATGAATACGGAAGAATCAGCAACAAATGCAAGTAAAATAACGATAGAAGCACTTTATTACTGTTAAACTAGAAAAAATAAAATGCTGTATTATTATTTTTCATACAATTTATTTTTCACATTTAAACAAAATGCAGAGATGAAAATGTCGAAGGTAGATATTCTTGAGAAGCCCATAAAATAAACTATCAAATTATGTATATACTCGTATCATCTTGGTAAGATTTTTCTCTGAATAATATACCACTTGTGAACGTATCCTTTTGACTTGTCAAACTCACTACGATTAAAACTTAACGCGAGTTGAAGTTGACATCAAAACTGTAATGGCAAAATATTAGAATCAATTTCATCCTTCCCATTATACCTAATAACTTTTTTGGTCTAGTTTAAAGATATTTTATTGATATTGGTAGCGGTTAAAATTTCTAGAAGTGGTTTGTCAACCTGTTTTAGATGGGTCGTGTCCCAGACAACTTTGGGAACCACTGGCTTAAATTATGATTATTATTTTTCCTAACCATCTCATAAGTGTGACAGAGTGGTAGGCTTGCGACAAACATGACTGTTACCGTGAGTAATGATGGAAATAATATGGTTATGTTAGGACGCATTGTGGGGGCCGCAGGAAGGAGACACGCCAGATATGGTATTTACAGACGATTTGACGATTCTCTGCAGAACTAGTGATGGGATGAGTTAGGGGAAAGGATTTTAGTCAAATTGATTTGGATTTAATCCTATTCCAAAAAGCCGTGATGGTCTAGTGGTAATGACACTCGCCTTACAATCGTAAGGTCGTTGGTTCAAATCCCGGTCCCGTACCAGTGAATTCCTTGGAATTTATTATAAATAAATTCCAAGGATATATATTTTGCGCCCGAGTGGTACACTCTACTTTTCATCACCTCTATGAGAAAATAAAAGGCGCATCATATTTTATTGTAATATTATTATTGTAACTAAAACGGCACAGTAGGTATCACTTACATTAGTTATAAACATTCAATATAACAAATTTTACAAATCAGTGAATGTAGGTACGGAAATTTATGTACGGAATTTCACACCATTGGCTTTTCGGTGAAGGAAAACCTCGTGAGGCAACCTGCATACGTCCGTAGAAGAAGTTCGATGGCGTATGAGAATCCACCAACCTGCACTGGGCCAGCGTGGTGGATTTGGCCCAATCGCCTTTCGTGGATAGGCCTACGACCTGCAGTGGACTATTAAAAAGGCTGATACAGTACAGTACAGTACAATAGTAGATTGTATCAAATGGGAGCAAACTAATATTTTTACGGCGAGGGCGCTTTTTGAATCCAGAGCGAAGCGAGGGATTCTTTAGTAGAATCCTGAACGTAGCGAGGGATTCAAAGTACGTCGCCCGAGCCAAAAATATGTTTTGCGCCCGAGTGGTACGAGTACACTCTACTTTCCATCACCTCTATGAGAAAATAAATGGCGCCTCATATTTTATTGTAATATTATTATTTAATAAAACGTAGAGTAACAACTAAATTGAAATTAAATGGTATCTAATAATAAAACAAATTAAAACTTATATTTACATTCTTTTCATTCATTCTCTTGGCGCTGAACTTTACAAAAAAATTACAATATGAAAATTACAAATACTTCCAAATTCAAAAAGTGCACGGCAATGATAATTCCGTCGCACTTATAAAGTTCCTTATAGAAAACACCACCTTTGGGCGCACTTAAAGGCGAACCAAGTAGTTATTTTCGAATAGATGTGATGAAAATCCTATTTCGAAGTAGATAGCTCCATAGATTTTCCTTAATCTAAGTAATTGATAAAAAGAATAATTATTTACAAATTGACGTAAATACTAACTTCAATGGTAAATACGAAATAAATAGAGCAAACTGTACTTTCCAGTCTTCTGATCGAAACTCTACCTGCGGGGCAAGCATACGACCACGATTCAAAGAATTATTTCTCGATATTTCTACAATAAAGCAATAATTCGATATTTCGAGCGACGTTAACATGACTACGCAACGGAATGAAGACATATCGTGAGTGCTTATTGGCTGTAGCAGTCTTGTCGAGAATCTCTAACATGTGCAAGCGAAATTTGTCGAATTTTGACATTACTTCACGAGTATTTTTTCGTCCTTGTTTTTGAGGCCGAAATACGCAGAAATAAAAGGTTGAACAAATATTTTCTTAAAATTAAAATAAAAGAACGAAGTTCGTCGTCATTTTCAGTCGGTGGATGACGTGAGAAATGTAAAGAAATTATTGAATATTCAATTTATCATCAGTAGGCTGTCCACTGCAGAACCTCGGCCTCCCCTATAAATTTCCAATGAGGCCGGTTGGAAGCGACTTGTATCCAACGCGTTTCTGTGATCTTTATGATATTGTCAGTCTAACTAGTCGGTGGATGTTCTACGCTGCGTTTGCTGGTCAGTGGTCTCCATTGGAGAACTTTACAGCCCCATCGGCTATCTGTTCTTCGAACTATGTGCCACTGCCTCTTTAACTTACTAATCCACTGGGCTATGTCAGTAACTTTGGTTCCTCTGCAGATCAATCTCGCAGAGAGACACCAAGCATAGCCCTCTCTATAGCACATTAGGTTAACTTGAGTTTATTTATAAGACCCACAGTAAAATACCACATTTACTGTACGTTTACCACTGACAATACACAACTGTCAAAAACTTACACGAAAACGGAATTAAATTTATTCATGTACACATTAAAATAAATAAATGATTTTAAGAATCTTCCGTTCGCCGTAGTATTATTATAATTATCTTCTTTGCCATAAGTGACAGAGCGCCATCTATCCGCAAGTCCGGAAGTGACACGGGGCGGGGCCCGCCGCAAATATGCGCCAATCACAGAGATTTGTAAATCCGAACGACATTATCCAGTTAAATTTGAATGGTCTTTACAAATATTATGCGAATACGAAATATGAGGATATCAGATTTTGTCGTTTTACTTATTACTCGGATCTATTCAATATTACTTATCTTGTATCGAATACCATTATATCAACCGCACGCTTAAATTACCAGTGTAACATCTGTTTCTTGTGACGATTTAGCCCGAAATAGCATCAAAATAGAAATTTAATTTCGTTATTGCGCATCTTAGCTGGACTGGTCTCTATATGGTAAATACCTTTGGATAAAGAAGGAAAAAATTTCTTTAACAGATAAATACTAATTTTATTTGATTCTGCTTGATATAGGCACATCAGTATACACTGCTCGCCTATAAACAAACAAATAAATAAATAAATAAATAAGAGGAACAGTATTTCCCTCATCGCACCGTAAGAGATTCCCAAGTCACACGAAATAGCTCGATGCAGCAACATACCTACGAGTACATAATAAGCCCGAATACAGAGGCGCCATCGTAATTAGCTAAATAGCATAGTTCTGTTTCTTTTTCACTTTAGGCATTCGACAGAGAGCTTTTTACGTTACTATTAAATTTACTCTGGCGCCTCTAAAATTGGGATAGGAGTCATCATCACTAATAATCTGTAAGTGCAATGTACTTATGTAGGATCCAATACCTATATTTTCATTATAATACAGCCGATCTATTTGAGATCAATGATAAAATCCAGCACATCCCTAGAAGGCAGCTTCCTGGCCGTCCATCGCTAGGCCTTTGTGATGCTAATAACAATGGATTACTTCCACTGCTCCCTGCCTGGATACCTACCGGGAGGGGGAAGCCTTCAATCTACTTTATATTCGGCGAAATTTGTTTTGGTATCCCGGTTATGACTTTATGATTATGACGACTGAAACTTCGGCAGTTCGTTGTGATTGGCTTTTAAGGTAGTAAGTAGCTATCTGAGTAAAGTATGTCTTGTTTATTATGGAATCCATTGTAAAACTGGATTAATTTCCGTGATGAGCTCATAACTGCTTTAGTTATGCTAAATAAGTTCGTATTCAAGATTCAAGATACTTTATTTGTCAGAAACATGGTAGTGTACTACAACAACATACAAAGTCGCATACAGTTGTTCGGAGAGTAGAGAACGCATGTTCTTGCCCATCATGGCGTACAAATGTAAATAGCATAGTTGCACGTTAAAAAAAAGACAATATTTGCAATTTTACAAGCAAAATTTTAAAATAGTTATGTCAAATTAAAATAAAGAATACTACTGATTTATAAGATGTCAAGATTGTCATCTATATTAATAATTTCGTCAAGGGGTACGGTAGACTCGATCAAAACTTTATCTGAATGATAAAACATAAAAAAAAATGATTTCGAGTCGACAACATATATCCGGAAAATTCGGATTATAGAGTATTTTAATAAATTATAACGGTGTTGACAAATAAAAACACGATCTCCATAATGACACCGGATGACATATCTTGAGTAGTCTTGCCAATAGCACAAATAAAGAATATGCTAAAATGGTGTTAAAATTGTGGCAAAATAAATATGCTAAAAATAATGATAACATTTTTCAATATCAAATGAAACGTAACAAAAATAGTAAAATTATTGTTAATTAACAAAATATGTGTTTTAATCGACTATGCACTATTATATTATAAAATGAAAGTATCTTGGTCTTCATCGACAATAATAATTAATGTGATTGAAGACGAGCTAGCGTCATTGCTCAGACTGTATAGATCTCCTTGGTACCTACAGAGCGCAGTACGTTCTCTGGAACTGCGTAAGAGTAGCAGCATTTCCTTGGCCTTTTTAAATCGAATCTTATACCTAAGTATAAAATAACATTTAAATTTTTTACCGACAAAAATTGCGAGTTTTTAATACATTCATTTGACTAAAAGAAACCCGTTCAATTTCGGCATTTTAATGTGGTAGCGTTAAAAACGATATAACTGAAATAAATTTTCATGGTAAAAAACTTTAAAACTTTATTGTATAATTATTTTACACGCTAAAAATGTGGTGTATGCTAAATTGCAAATAAATTTGCTAGACAAGATGAAAATATGCTAAATTTAGCATAAAATATGCTAAATTGGCATCACTGATCTTGAGCAGTCAATCGTCTTCTTTTATGTTTTGGCGTCGCATTGTTGTGCATTTGCCAGTGTCAAGTATTAAGTTTTAATAATTTTTGATAATATTTTATCAAAATAGACACTGTCGTAGTCACGTTAAAGTCCAAAAAAGTTACGGTCAAGTCCAAACATAGTTCAAGTCATACCCCAGTAAAGCAGTGGAGACTTTACTAGAGACGTCTATGGAGTTTTGGTAACAACACATGATACGTCACATTATATCATTTGTCTACACTTATGCACGTGAATAAGCTCATAATCAACGAAATATCGAAGTGTTTCACTAATTATTAGTATAACTCATAAAAACACAAGTTTAACAAAATAATGGTACAATGAGGCGACATGATTTTTCCACGTTCCCGCCAAAACTTAGTTTTGAGCAATTACTTTGAGATATTGTTTACACCCATCATACCGAAAGTACCTATTTCTTAAAATGAATGTCTTTCATTGGTCTTTCATCATTGTTTTGCTTGATGATACCTACATCATTTTGTTATCAGCTTAATCTCCTTGCATTTGGTAATCATAGTCATAATTGTGAAAAATTTGATGCAGCGAAGGGCTGTTCGTAAAGATGGTGATCGAGTAACAGTAAAATTATGATGAGTGTTTGTGTATAATGAGTCACATTTCACCCGAGCGAAGCCGGGTTCTCATCTAGTAATACAATAATTTTATGTAAAAAGTTAAATAATGTCAAATCATAAAATAATGTGATAAATCAATTTAATAACCTTAACTAAATAATTGTCAATCAAGAATTAGTCATGTCAAACATTTGTCAATTTTGTCATCCAAGAAGTCAGCAATACTATAATAACATTTGTTCAATAGTAATTTTTTTAGTTCGTTTTTAAACATGCCTTCACTTAATTCCCTAATACATCTCGGTATTTTATTGTACACAATTGGGGCCATACCGAAGACACTTTTGAGCATCAACGTCGTTTTTACACGTGGAATACTAAGTCTAGTATGATCTCTTCTCGTACGGTCGTTCCTATCAGCCCATAGTTCAAACAAGTCCGGGTTCGTTCTAACAAACATGGCTATTTCAAGTATGTATAAGGACGGTAAGGTTAGAAGTTTATATTTTAGGAAAAATGGTCAGTTTTTTTTAGATCAAACATACATCTTAAACACCTTTTTTGGGCTTTGAACACAATTTCCTTATCAGTAGAGTTCCCCCAGAATATAATGCCATATCGGAGTATAGTATATACCGGGTGTCTAGTTTTTAAGTTACCTGAAGGTCTCTGACATGACTAAAAGGCTAATACAACTTATAATTTAACGTTACCACCGGGCTATGGTAGCGCAGTTGTAAATGGCACGAGCCGAACGTTGCTTAACTTTGGTGATCGCTGCCAGACACTTCTGTTAAACTACCTACCTAGTCATACTACGCTATAAGCTCTACATTTAGGTATGTTGATAAACCAACATTTATGCAGTGCCAAGCGAAGATCTGCGTCTCACGTTTGATGACACGTGTTGGAGCCTAAACTAAAGTAAAACCAACGTGAAACTTATCATTTTAAGTTTAATGTAGTTTTAAAAACGTCGCACGTTTTTTACTTCAACATTTTTAAGCGTCAACAATAGACGTTAATAGTTCGCACACACATAAGTATCACATTCATTTCAGTATTTTCAGTTGAGTTTCATTAGATCAGTGTGTAGTCAAACGCAAACCTATTTGAAATAAAAAAAAAACTAATCAATAATGGTATAATTAAATCGTACTGGAGCGATTTAATTATACCATTGTTAGTACAAATTACTGATACTGAAAATTAAAAAACTTTAAAACGTTTAGTACCTACAATTTTATTACCTACCTATAAAGAATGTGCAGCCAAGGACACCGAACTAGAACTAACAACTCCTGACTATACTATCTTATCCGAACCAAAATTAGAGCAGCGAGTACCATTACTGGTACAAATGGTACCGATGGATACCACTCCCACAGGCACCATAATAATGATTCAATTCCTTACGCCAGTCTCTGGGTGCAACTCGTTCGCTATCGTCGCGATCGTATGTAAACCGAGTTACTCTGCCTTTGTCCTCCGGCCCTCCGCGCGCTCTCTATGGAGGGCTAGTTTGAATAATGGATTGGATATCGTCTAAAATGTGCAAAAAATATGATTAAACCATTTTTTTTTTCGTGGCTTCGCCCACGTGATTTTTCGGTTTTTGTGCGAACTCATAGAAGCTTTTTGTTTTGTCGGGATAAAAAGAAGTCTAAGACGCTCTCTCATCTTTTGCCTAAATCCATGCTAAATATGAACTCAATGTTTTCCTTTGTAGCTGCGTTAAAGAGCTGTTAAGAACTGTTGCCAACAAACACACTTTTGGATTGGCTTTAAAAAAAGAAGTCATCAATTCGACCACTTGTTTTTCTTTTGTACGTACCTATGATACGAATACTCTGTCAACTATTTATGAATCGGTTTAGATAATTTTTTATCCATCCACAACGGAACGGAGACGGTATATACCCTTTGGGTGAGAGGATGTTTGTGTTTTCATTTGTGCAAACCTGTATTGCCGCTTTTTAAATTATTTGGTGGATCATAGGTTGTTTAGCACCGCTACATCAACACTATAAAGTGTAACTATTTATCAACTCTCTAACTCTCAACACTCCCCCGTAGCGTTCTCGCATATAGCCTGCAATAGTCTAGAACAGTCTAGGCTACATTTAGCCTTAGTCTAGGCTATTTTAGGCCGTCTAATCCACGTTTAGCCGAGTACACACTGGCTGGTCGCCACTTCAAGTCGAGTTAGCGCACGAATCTCACATTGCGGTTTGCTGCAGGATAAAATAGTACTTGGATAATATTGATATTCCGATTCTGTAGTAAATTTTTATGGGTCATCATGCGTAAACGAAGATCTCCGTTTTAGACACGGCGATTTTGTTTTCGTCTCTCCAGATGTTGATTTTCGTCTACTGGTCGCATTTTTCGACGGATCTCAAAAAGACTTGGTACACAGGTTCTATAAATATTTACAGATTTTTTTGTCGTCGGCGATGGCGAGGAAGGAAATATCAGAATCGTTCGTTGGGGGCCACGGGACTCACCAATGAGCCTTTCGCTATATCTCTTAAAATACACGGTAGAAGTTGCTCATTTTTATTTTCTAAGCGAATTACCGCATTTACTAAACTTTGCATTAAAATTTCAAGATGAAGAAAATGACCCATTTTGTGATTTTGGGGTGGCCTGAATGGAAAGGTGTGATGGGCTCACCGGTGGGCCGCGTGGCGTGTAACGTGTTAAAAAGCCGATCAGCCGATTTCAATAATATTTAGCAACATTGTGTAGCAGTATCTAAATCCTAACTAGATTTTGCGAGTAGGAACCAAATCGGTCAAGAGAGAGTCAAGTTGCAGATAAAGAATGTGTCGCGAGATTTACTGTTCGGAGAAGATAGATAGATAAACACTTTATTGCACACCAAGAAATAACCATAATAAGAAGAAATAAAGATACAAAAACAGTGTAACAAAGGGCGGCCTTATTTCTAATAGCGATCTCTGCCAGGCAACCTTAGGATGGAGAGGATAGATAGCGTATATATAATGGACGGGGTGTGCATTAAATAAAAAACATATATAATTATATACTTACATATAAATTAAATTATACGTCATAAACCTACATACAATAAATAAAAGATATAAATATTAAAAATACATAAAAATAAAATAAACCTATAACTAAATAATAAACTAATACATAATTATAATTTACATTGATTATTTATACATAAAAACAACAACAACAGTTTCAAATTTAATAAAGCGACAGTTTCTGTAGATAATGGTTTTTAAGGAGAACTATTAGTTAATAGAGTTTGACAAATACAAGTGTTCTATTTTAGAAAAATGTTTGTTATTTATTTTATATTTCACACATTGCTAACCTTATGAAAATAATATTTATGGCTCATAAGATAACAAATGATTTAGGTTGATACCTATAGACATATTCGGACTCCAATGCTAGCTATACAGTTTTTCCTGTCCTGCGATTGTAATATTTTAATTTTGTCAGAAAATGCCGTTTTCAGGGTTTCGTACCAAAGGGTAAAAACAGGATTCTATTACTAAGACTCCGCTGTAAGTCTATATGTCTGTCATCAGGCTGTATCTCATGAGCCGTAATAGCTAGAGAGTTAAAATTGTCACAGATGTATTCAATTGCCGCTATAACAACAAATACTTACTAAAAACAGAATAATATAAATATTTAAGGGGGGCTCCCACACAACAAACGTGTTTTTTTTTTGCCAAAGGGTTCCCATACGGTACGGAACCCTTCAGGCGCGAGTATAACTCGTACACCTGTGCGCGCCACGAATTATTTCGTTCGTAGTGTCAGAACGAGACAGCGTTATGGCAAAGTATATATCTGTCACCTTTTCACACGTCTAAATGAATGCATTTCGTGGCTTTTCGTGGTCGTATGCTTGACTAGCTGGTGGGTGATTCTGTATGAAAACAAGCGTGTAACGCGCTCTAACGTGCTCTTTATTTTTAAGAAATTCTTATCAAAAATATTTATTTTTCAAATATCATAACTTAAACTCAGTTTTTTATTGATTTTTACGTAAAGGTATATTTATTAAATATTTCTCCAAACGAAATTCACGGAAATAAAAAAAATACTTACCGCGTTACGTTACGTTTTGTCGATAGAGAATCAGGCCCCGAAGCCGCCGCGGGTCGCTAGTGTAGTATATTAGTCTCTGGCAGTGTATCGTCATCATTCAATCTATCAAACGTAATCGACTGTTATGTACTGGATTCGATTATTTGCAAGTGCGAATAAAAACCGCGCCAACGAGTCCTCCCTAATCATCGACTATTATCGATGCATTTGAGGGTATGTATCTCATCTCGAACACCGCCATTCGAGTTTAAAAAATCTTAGAGAAACCTACAATATAAGTGATCCCTACTAATTATCATAAAAATGAATGGTGTAACAGCAAGTAAAAGCCCCTGGAGATCTCCAACTGAAGTAGTTCTTCAAGATTCATCAGGAAGAAAGAAAAGAACAGGTGAGTGACTTGTTGTATATTGCAGTAGTTGGCCCAGTGCAACGATTTAAAATTACGTTTGGGAGGTTTATCCTTTTAAAATCCCATCCCCTGAAGTATAATGCTTCAGGCAGCCATATCACAAGTTTGCTTAGTTTAGGGTCAGAGATCCACCTATCCGCACTGGGCCAGCGTGCTAGATATGCCTAATTACCCTTCGTGGGTAGGCCTACGTCCTGCAGTGGACTATTAAAAAGGCTGGCATAGCAGTAGTAGTAGTAGGGTCAGAGATCGTGTGTAAGATGTCCTCCAATTTTTATTTTTTTACTTATCCCTGCATAAGCATCCCTTTATTAATTATATTTATTTTTTACCTTAGGAAATATCTACTTTATCAACTATTGTATATATTTTCGAGATAATTAAACGAGACAAACACAACATAGATTCATATTTTATCGACCCTCAAAGGGACCACGGACGGAACCAATAAAACAAAATACAGGGTTATTTCTAATCAATTAGCATCCTTCTAGGGGCTTATTCTGTGCAAAACTAACAACTTTTGTTCTACGACTTTTGCCAAAACTCAAAAAAGAAATGTTGTTCCATAGAAAAATATCGTTCACCTGCGACAAAATGTATGGAACAGCTGTTTTTTTTTGAGTTTTGACAAAAGTCGTAGAACAACAGTTGTTAGTTTTGATGTACAGAATAAGCCCCTAAAAGGATGCTAATTGATAAGAAATAACCCTGTATAATGCTGTATAAATAAAATATCCAAAACCAAAGACCAGCCAAAAATCGTTAAAATCTGGAGGCGGAAAGCATTCCTATCGCCATTATAATAGTTATAGTTCTTATGACTATTAACTCTACATATTCTGAAAATTCTATTCATGCATTTTCCACAACATTTACATGACTGTGCTACTCTTTGCACACAATTCTGGAAGTTGGCACACTAACACTGTTGCTAGTATAGTAATGCCATACGTAAGCTAAAAACCCGCCACCTGACTATTGACAATTTAGACTTTTTGAAATGACTACATCAAAATTTCAAAGGATATGGAAAAGATGCGGTTTTTGAAATCTTGCAGAAACAAAATATATACCAATAGAAAGCTTATATAATTATCTTTTCAAACACATATTTTTTAGAATTTTTTTCATCGCCATTTAATTTTTAAATGGGTTCTAAAAACATTAGAAAAATGAACTATGTGCTACACCAAATAACTGCATTAAGCCTAAATTGAAAAAAAAACCTGACAGTGACATTATGAAACAGCAAAAGGAAATGACATTGTCAATATTGAACAACCAATAGAGGGCTGGTCGCCATGTTTTAAAAAATAAATAAATGTCAAACTCTAAAATACCAGCCCGCTATTGGTTGTTTGAAGATTCCTGTCTGATACGTAGACTACGTAGACCTCCTCTTAGTATTACCAGTTCAGTCTAAATATTTTCTACTTAGTGAAATAAAAAAAGAGATATTATAATAAAACGGCGATACACAAAAATATGTTCTTGCGTGAAATAATATTCTTAAATATGGCACTAAACATTAATATAGCTCGCATCGCTGCCGGTTTTCAAGGACCGCCTCCCATATAAAAAGTTTACCAACTCCTTTACACTAAAAATCAATCAGACATCCGTATTTTCAGTTTTTTTTTTTATATTTTTTTATAAGAGAAAAAACTTTGGATTAAGGTTAATTTCGAAATCTGTTTCACATTCCAGTCTACCTGTGACCACGGTCGTTGCAACTCAGCCGAAACGACGCGATGATGAGGTATTTATTTATCTAGATGCGCAATTATTCCCGTAGTATATAATAATAATTTCTAAAATATCTATACTCCTTTTATTCTCCCCGAGTCAAAGGTTAGATCGCAGTTCATAACATTCAAAACAGGTTTGGTTAGATGTTATTTGATTAGTAAGAAGCTAAAGAAACTTCAGCGTATTAGTTTGGTCTACCAAGGCAATACGCTGCAGTGTTGGCAATATGGCACAACAAAATTATAACAAATGCTCCATTATCTGTAGTATAAAACCACAGTCGCATTCTTCATCTAGAGGATCAGCTAAGCTTGCACTTGCACCGTCTGCACATTTTGTAAAGACAAAAAGTTCAAATTCTATGAATATTTTGGAAACTCCCTATTTTTAAATAATTATTTTGAAATAAATCATTAGTTAATACGTGGCTTTTGAATTCTATTGATTTATGTTTTTTAAAATTTGGATACCAATATTTTAATCAATCATCGTGATCCCGATTTTTTGGCTTCAAACCAAAAGTTGTATTCGTAGTTGCAACGTAATAAAAAAATGTAGTAAGTTGTTGTTAGCGGCTTCATAGCTTTCGGACGGCACAGTGTAGATATGGCCGCTCCCGGAGCTCGTAAAACATATGAATTTGTGCAATAAATCTAACATGTTGTTGTTTTGTTTCGGTCGGAAATGGAATAGGTAAAGTGCGAACATACCTTCATACTAGCTTCAACTATTTGATTGATAACTTTAGTACCGTATTGAAATATGATCCGTTGATGAAAATATTTCATACTAGCTGACCCGGCGAACTTCGTTTCACGCAATATCTTCGTAAATTATAGCTTATATGTAATTTTAATGTAAAAGGATTATAATTGTAGAACCACTGAACGGATTGAGTTGACCTCAATCCGTTCAGAGGTTTTCACGTGAAAGAGCAGGTAACTAACATCCATACATACTCACAAACTTTCGCCATTATAATATTAGTAAAATAAGTTCGTGAAGACCACCCGGGCACCACCACGAAATATTTCTTTCTACGTGTCAGATCGAGGCAAAGTTATGGTGAAGTATATCTATTTCTCACTTTTTCACACGTCGAAAAGAGTTAAGTTTCGTGGTCGTATGCTAAGCTAGTGGTAGTGCTACAATTTGTAAGCTAGAAACTTCTGGATAGATTAGCAGTTAAAATGGTTTTCTGTCAGTAGTAACATTGATTAGTTCCATATTCATCCCGTTATTCCTTGGGAGTTTCAGCGTAAATTGGCAAAATTTTGGGTCTTTTCTAATGTGGAAGTTTATACACAGACAGGTCATAAATTCTGTCACATGTTTAAATTTTATATTAAACATGTGACAGAATTTATGACCTGTTTATTCATTATGTAACCGTTTATGTACCAAAATGAACTTAACGAAACATAGATTCTTGTGACAATAAAGTTTATTCAAAATGACCTCCGTGATTTTGAATACAGGCCTTCAATCTGCGCGGCCAGTCGTCTATCGCAGCACGAACGAGGTCCATGTCAACATCGGCGGCTTAAAATTTGAAGTCGAATTTCGCACTTCATGGCATTAATAATTTAATTTAAAATCATGCGACACCCCTGGTGGGGCAGATTCCACTGGTCTAAAAAGTGAGTGGAATCTGCCCCACCAAGATGGGATGAGTGGGACAGATTTCACTCCAAAAAATGAAGGAGTGGAATCTGCCCCACCAGTGGGGCGCTTTGGTGGGGCAGAGTGGAAGCACTTGAAATTCGAAACACTTGATACTTGATTCGAGCACTTGATATTCAATAAACTTTTTTATGGCCAGCATTCTAAAAGAAAAGTTTTACTGTGTGACAATACTTATGACCTGACTAGGTATTTTCATTGCGCAAAAGCGATTGCAAATTCTCTCTACTGTTGGTTTGTACTGAAGATTTGCAAGTTACTTATGGTATCTTGAATTTAATTATTTGGCACGAACTGTATGACATATTTATATGTTACGAGCTTGCTCTACTCATAATAATATGGTGTCTTGTGTAGTATTTTCTAGTTTGAAACATTCTGAGCTGATCTTTGCTACTAAATTACTAAAACATTGTTCGGTCGTTCGTTCGTTTCAACCATAGGACGTCTACTGCTGGACATAGGCCTCTCCTGAAGATTTCCAATAAGACCGGTTCGTAGCGGCTTGCATCTAGCGCGTTCCTGCGGTCTTAATGAGGTCATCCCTTCATGGCTGGACATCCTTCTAAAACATATAAACTACGTAATCCTATTAAACGTCGTTCTAGTTTAAAAACCGTTTGGTAAGGTTATTACAATCTACGAACGAAATATTTTTTATTCACCTCTAATCACAACTCTCACATTGAAAATGTTGTATAGGTGGAACAAAAGAAATAAAATAAATAAGATTTTCTCCGTCAATAGACTGCGAGCGACACTGAATTTGTTGCGTGCGTCATGTCGCTAAGGCTGAGGTTACACGTGGGTACAAACAACATAATACTCGTTGGCATGATATTAGACACATATTTTTTTTCTTTTGTCAATTAAACAAAAATTGAAGAAGAGATAGCCCGTTAAAGTTCCGCGTGACGTCACAAGTGGCATACAAATGTATAGACAGACTCCTGTAAGAGAGGTGACGTCTCGACCCCCACTCCCGAACTTTGATAAGGATTTTCTTTGTCATTTATTGCTTGGGTTACAAAAGAAAAAATACGCATCCAATATTTTTTGACCGACGAGCCACCGGAGGAGGTATACAATTCGACGCGTATATTTTTTTATGTGTAACCACGCATAACTTTTTTCATAGTAGTCCGATTTCAATAGTTCTTTTTTTATTGGAAAGAGTGTACTTCGAAATTGGTCCCATTTAAATTTTATCGAAATTGGCTGAGCCCTTTTTGACAAATCAACAATAATGTGAAAAATGCTACATCGATCCGTGCATAATATTTGCGTTCTAGCGATGCACACCGGCTTCACACAGGTGTATTATACTCGTACATATAAACATTTCTATTAAATTACTCTATCTATTATAACAAACTGCATCAAAATCCGTTGCGTAGTTTTAAAGATATAAGCATACATGGGGACAGACATCGGAAAGCGACTTTGTTTTATACTTTGTAATGAATCTGTACACGGGTGAAGTCGGCCATGCTATTGTTTGCAAAAAATAATTAATTATTGATCATTTTACTTACAGACTAATTATAATAATGCTATTTTACCCAATCATAATTTTTCTATTCCGTAATTTCGGGGTTCTGCAAACCTTGTACTGGTACAGTACTGTACCAGCCATTTTTTTAATAGTTCACTGTAGGACGTAGGTCTACCCACGAAGGGTGATTGAGCCATAATCACCACGATGGCCCAGTGCGGGTTGGTGGATTCACATACGCCATCGAATTTCTTCTACGGACGCATGCAGGTTGCCTCACGATGTTTTCCTTCACCAAAAAGCCCGTGGTGTGAAATTCCGTACATTAATTCCAAGGAATTCATTGGTACGGGACCGGGATTTGAACCCACGACCTCACGATTGTAAGGCGGCTGCATACCTTGTCTAAATATAATTTGAGATACTGATTAAAAGGGGTTTGAACATTTGTGGAATATCCACCTGCCGCCATTTTGATTTTTTTTTCAAAGTTTCCGCGCACGATGTATGTAGTGTATATGAGTAGAGGACAATTATACACACAATAAATAATTCGTACTATGGTACCCTAAAATGAATTATTTAATTTCATTTTCCATAATATGGAATGTTCTCGAGATATTTGGATGTAAAGATCGCTGTACGAGAACTTTGCGATTTTTACGTCCAAATATCCCGAGAACGTGACACTTTAGGGTATCATAGTACTAGACATCTATTGTTTGTATAACTATCTCCTACCCATAAATACTACTTTCATTGTGCGCGGAAACTTCTAAAATAAAAACAAAATGGCGGCGGGTGGATATGAGGATGCCAGCTTCCATACAAAAATGTTCAAACTCCTTTCACAAAATTAATTTTATGTAATACACATATGAGTTATCAAACCGAACGCCGCCATCTTCTAGGTACAAGTATTACCTATGTAACGAACACACGAACACGCCTTACGCGTTAGGCACGCTATAGACTCTTATCTAGTGCCAAAAACATTTTGATACCGATTTTTCCATCCATTAGCCATAGAACGTCCATTGCTGGACATGGCTTCCCCGATGGACCTCCATCAAGACCTTTGGAAGCAGCTTGTATCCAGCGCGATCCTGCGGTCTTATTGCGGTCATCCCTCCACCTTGTGGGTGGACGTCCAACGCTGCACTTGACTGTACATGGTCTCCATCGACTCCATCGATCCTCCGCGCTATAGGTACTGCCTACTGCCTTTTCAACCTACCAATCCGTTGGGCTATGTTTAGTTCTTCTACAGATCTCCTAATTTCTGATTCGATCTCGCAGATCCAAAGCTCGGCCGATTTTTCGGTTCCGACATATATACTCGTATATTTTAGAAACCCCTCGTCTGTCTCCGGTCTAAATTTCATAACGTTTGTGACGTCGCGCGACAAATCGTATCATACCATGCCGCGGGTGTCGGTTACACGGGATTTGCAGAATTTCACCCTGGGACGGCGAATATCAAACGAATCGATTTTAAAATACTTCTGACATTTGCGAAGGGATTGAAGGACAATTCAAATCATTAGGGGACAAAGGGAGAGGATGGTAAGAATGTTAGAAAATATTTGCCTCTCAAAGCCTCGTCGTTGAAAAAGCTTGTTTTAAGTTCAACGTGAGATTATGTTTCTGTGAGTCTATGACTGTGTTTATACAGAGTGACTGGTAAACATTTAGCAACATTTTAGGGGCTTATCCTGTACATCAAAACTAACAACTTTTGTTTTGCGACTTTTGTTGATTCTGACACGTTTTGGTGTTTACTGTAAGTGTCTGAATATTTCGTTAATAAATAAATAAAATTCATAAAAAACACCTGCTCCATAAATTTGGTTGCGGGTGAACGATATTTTTCTATGGAACCCCAATTTTTTTTTAGTTTTGACAAAAGTCGCAGAACAAAAGTTGTTAGTTTTGATGTACAGAATAAGCCCCTAGAAGGTTGCTAAATGTTTACCAGTCACCCTGTATAGGTGTATGTGTGTACACTGCTCATGGTACCGTTGCTCTTAAACAGATAAACAAATTTTGATGCAGCTTTTTTAACTCAATTGAGTAATATCAAAATTCAATTTTATACATGTTTAATAACGGGGCCAAATCGCAAACTCCGACTTTTGCTGAATATGTTGCATAACAGCAACCAATGCCATGAAACAGCCGTTGCGAAAGTATCTATGCACTAGTAACTATATTATACACTAGCTTATGTCCGCGGTTTTGCCCGCGTGGTATTTTATTTTTTGTGCTATCTCTTGAAAAGATTTAAAAAAAGTAAGATATGTCACTTTCCGACTTTCAAGCTATGTTCATGCCAAAAGTAAAGTCAATCCGTTGCTCCGTTGCTGCGTGAAAGAGGAACAAACCAACAAACACACTTTCAGATTTATAATATTAGTAAGGATTGCCAGTGTCAACTCAAAATTTGCACAAGTACCCGTAGACAAGAATTGCCAGCATTCGAAAATTACAGAACAAATCTCATGTTAAGTCAGACTGGCCTATTTAAAATTAATCTTACATATTGGTTACATATTGGTTGATTGTATTACGTTTCTCTCTTTATAATAGCAGAAGAACTACATACCTAGTACAGTCAAAGCAAAATAAAAGTAATCTCAAAGTAAACAAACGAAAGAGCATCTCCAGGTTTGAAATAAGCCGGTAAATATGTAAAAAAGGCAACAACAATACACGTTTCATCTCGCGTCCCGAATTGCCTGGAAGTGGCTCCCGGGGAATATCAATCGAAAGCAACGTGGGACGGCACATGACGTTCTAAATATAGACACGTTATTAACCGACTACCATAAGGGGAAATGTTCTATCTCGGGAGTTTTATTTTTTGGCCCGATGCAACTCGTTTTGGGCCGATTTTTTATTCAAGTTGTAGAGTACCTAAAGTTATGTGATGTTGGTCAGTGGATGTGCAAGTATTATTATATGGATGGTGAAAAATTTACTTAGGTCTAGTAGTTCTAAAGCAGTCACAAGAAAACTGTGTTTTTTTATTGGCTGCTACAAGAATCGTCTAGTAGTTTCCTTTCTTACGTATCACTGACTGAGTTGAATTGTTTCAAATTAATTGTTGCTTGTCAAAAACATTAAATGAATAACTGAGCATAAATCTAATGAAAATCGGTTAACCTTTGTTACATTTTTCTTATTTTCTGAGGGTTTCCTTATTGTACTGTACATTTTTGAATCTTAAATGAACGTATTTATCCACAAAGAGAACGTTAGTGCTAAAAAGTACTTAAAGCTGGAAATATACTATCGGACGCGGCTGACGGACGCGACTGACAGCCGCGACTGATAGGTATCTAGATAATGAATGTACACTGAGCCGTGCAAACTATCGGACATAAGTCGCGGACGTCACCTTGGGCTGACCTTGAGTGTTCGGACGTCCGAGAGCGTTCTGGCGCGCCGGATGTTTTAAGACGTGCACACTGCTAAGTCGCGGCTGTCAGTCGCGTCCGATAGTATGTTTCCAGCTTTAGTGTTCTAATCCGTTACTGGTGACGTTTCGCTGTGAAATTACCTGGCGTATGACGGAGCGACGGTATTTACCTTGATTTCTTATTACCATAATATTTTTTTGCAAAAAATAGCATGACCGACTTCACCCGTGTAAAGAATCATTACATAGTATAAAACAAAGTCGCTTTCTGCTGTCTGTCCCCATGTATGCTTATATCTTTAAAACTATGCAACGGATTTTGATGCAGTTTGTTTTAATAGATAGAGTAATTCAAGAGAAATGTTTATATGTATAACACACCTGTGCGAAGCCGGGGCGCATCGCTAGAACGCAAATATTATGCACGGATCTATGTAGCATTTTTCACAATATTGTTGATTTATCAAAAATGGCTCAGCTGATTTCGATAAAATTTAAATGGGATCAATTTCAAAGTACACTCTTTCCAATAAAAATTCCAAGAATTATTGAAATCGGACTGCTATAAAAAAAATATACGCGTCAAATTGTATACCTCCTCCGGGGGTTCGTCGGTCAAAAATTTGGTTAGTCCTCGCCTCTGGGAACCCCAGAGCTGGCGCGTACTTCGCTCAAAGCTTGAGCCTGGCGATTCAGAGAGGTAACGCCGCCCGTGTCCTCGGGACCTTCCCGCACGCTGCTGGTCTGGACGAGGTGTTTGTTTTGTAAATAAATATTATATTTATGTTTTTCTAAATATTTCGTTATAATTAAATTGTACATAATGGAGTTTGATTTGTAAAAAATTGTAAATATTTCTTTTCTCAATGTTATTTAAGTATGTCCAGTAAAAATATTTGCAGGCAAAATTGACCGAGTAATACGTATCTCTAATAAAATATCATTGAGACCGAATACTCAACAAATGCACAAAATAATCGACTATGAAAGGTTGGAACCATAGAGATCTGTGGTTCGAACACATCAAAGAGTTCTCTTTGTTATTCATTCAAAATAATTAATGTCACTCTGAAAGAAATTAGTATTCAACCATATGTTTAAACCACAGGTTTAAACGAATACAATTTAACGTGTCGTCTGAACCACGGTAGGGCTCAGTTGAAAATACCACCCGCTTTCACCCATCCAAATGCCAACCGTGAGGCGTTGCTTAATTTCGATGATCGCTGACAAACACCTAGTCAAACTACGCTATGAGCGCTACAATACAGGATAAAAACTGTTTTTTTTAGGTTTTTTATTTGCTTATGTATCTCAGAAAAAGGAAAAGGTCAATGTAGTAAACGGCGTCTTCAAAAATAATTCAATACGCCTAATAGCACTGCCGTGGTGGTTAAGAGGTGCCGCCTTACAATGGTGAGGTCGTGGGTTCGAATCCCCGGTCCCGTACCAATGAGTTCTTTGGAATTTGTGTACGGAATTTCACACCACAGGCTTTTCGGTGAAGGAAAACATCGTGAGGCAAGCTGCATACGTCCGTAGAAGAAATTCAATGGCATTTGTGAATCCACCAACCCGCACTGGGCCCGCATGGTGGATATGGCCCAATCACCCTTCGTGGTGGCCTACGTCCTGCAGTGGACTACTAAAAAGGTTGGTACAGTACAGTACAGTATTAGCAACGAAGAAAATTTAATTTGAATCTTCAAAGAGACGATAAACTCAAGAGACTTGTATACCATTTTGTATCATTTAAGCCCAATTTGACGACGTACTCTAAGGACGTCCATCTCGAAATTGCCTCATAAATTAGTAGCATCATTTTACCGCGCTATCATCCTAATGTCCCGAAGAAAGCCCTGAGGACACCAGCCTTATTAGGGCATAAAGCGCCTTATGGACCTAGGGTTACCAAATGGCTGACGAAAAAGAATAATGTCCAAATTTTAGATGGCTCTAAAACATTAAATCGTGAAAAGTAAGCTAAAATAACACTTTGTTTTTTTGTTATTATACTAGGTAAGTGAAGAAGCTTTTGAAGGTTATACTCATCAGTTTGCACTACAAACACACAACTTTTTCTATGCACCAATTTCGAAATCAAGAAAAAAATCAGATGTTCCATAGATTGTGTCGAGAGTAAGTGATTTTTTTAGTATGAAACTACTTAGTAAAAATTATTCAATATGATAGATAAATACTGAATGAATGTACTTTGCAAAGAAAAAAATAACCTGTAGGTATAGGTTTCTCAGTGGAAGTGGAGTTTCTCACTAGCCAATTAAGCTAAACTAAACTCTAAACGCCCTCCGGGGCAGCTTCATCCAAGCACAATACCTTAGACTGTCATTGTCAATCGACAATTTCCTTGGAGACCTAAGTCCGGCTGGACTCCTCAGAAGAGCCTAAAAATCTAGAACTTACGGGATATTTAAGATTTTGGGTCTTGAGATAGTAAGTTCCTATACAAGACCGGGTAACTAGCCCTGTCAGAGTTCTTAAGCCGACTGAAGGACTTTGACAAAATTATGGTTAAATGGTTAAAACAACCGGGACCTACAATTTAACGTGTCATCCGAGCCACGGTAACACTCACTTGTAAATACTACCTGCGGTCACCCATCCGAAGACTGACGTGCTGAATCTTGCCTAACTTCGATGATCGCTAACGAACATCTCGTCAAACTACGCTATGAGCACTACGTTATGGTCTTGAGATGTCAGGGTGTTTAGGATATTTAAGAGATCTCAGGATGTTTCTATGATTCCGGTCAAACACTGAAAATTTAGGACTTTAAGAAATGGTAACCCTAATGGGCCCTGCATCAATAACGACCTCTCTAAAATACAGCCTGGGCGTTTCACAAACTCAAATTTAACACAATCCCATACGAGTGTAATAAATGTTTATTTC
Source organism: Hypomecis punctinalis (assembly GCA_949316475.1). Lineage (NCBI taxonomy): Eukaryota > Metazoa > Arthropoda > Insecta > Lepidoptera > Geometridae > Hypomecis > Hypomecis punctinalis. Next base: position 18,569,184 of record OX438810.1, read on the forward strand.
CTAATAAACCCGTTATCGAAGCTGTGGTCTTAATATGCTGGCTTTATAGCTCATGTTTCGGTTTTTATTAAAGGCAGGCGGGTCCCGTGGCGACGCCTGCCGCGGGGTTGGGGCGCCCGTGGGATCTGGTTCAGATGGTCCGGCCTTATTTTGGTACGTTTTGTTTAGACTCGTTTCCTTTCACGAGCTGTAATATTGCTAGTAATTGTACATTATTGTACAATGGTACATTAGAGAAGAGGCTTATACCTAGCAATGCGTTGACACAGGCTGGTGATGATGATAATGAATATTGTTGGTTGTTAGATTAAGGTTGATGATGGTGCATGCGCATTAAATATTTTTTAAGTAGAAAAATATGTCGATTATTTTAGGGCGATGTTTTTTAGAATAAGTTGGCTAGTCCGGATTACAAACGCACACTGGGCTTACGTAGTGGATATGGCCCAATCAACCATTTGTGAGTAGGCCTATGTCCTGTGGTGGACTACTAAACAAAGGTTTGTACAGGTACAGGTAGTTTGGGTTACACTTACATAGTTAAAAGGAACTAGGTAGGTACCTATTCATAAAGTTATTTTGTATATTATGAAGTTTTATTTTTCTCGATTTGTGAAACACGAGATATTACTATTTAAGGCGCTGCCCAAAGACGAAAATCCGTAAAACGTCATGTTTTTCGTCGCACAGTTAGGCGTAACTGTTACTGATACAAACTTGAAAAAAATACACAGCACACAATAATAGTTTACAAGAGAGACTTTTACAATAATATTGCAAAAAAATAATCTGGTATCTTGAAAAAAATTCACAAAAAAAGCTTTAGAAAAAAATATTTCATTTCGCATTTCTCAATATTTAGATCGATAACTACTATATATTTTGTAATCATAAAATATCAAATTTACTAAACTAAATACATATCTATATATTTTATTGCAAACTCGGCTCCATTTCTTTTTAAACGAACTAAAACTGCGCAATATTATCGAATTCTCATCTCGAGTTTCGTCTAAAAACAAACGACACGCGATTTTTGACTATTTGTATACTGCAAGACATTATTGTAAAATACCTAAAAGTTTACTGTTGGAGCGTCTTAAGCAAGCAAGAGGAGAGGTTTCTGCAGTTTGATATGAATTAGAATTGTGCTACACGCTGTTGTTAAGCATTTGTATAGTTTTGTGGTGAAAACTCGAACGCACACAGATGGTACAGCATAATTTTAAGCGCAGCTAAAATGCGCCGTGAACTTTCATAAACAGCATAGCAAAAGCTGTCGTTTTAATATTACTTGCATTCTCTAGCTCAGCAATATCTCATCCATCCATCCCTCAGCCTTAGCACATCCACTGATGGACACAGGTCATTTCTAATAAGGCTGATTGGAAGCGGCCTGCATTCAGCGCGTTCCTGCGATCTTTATTATATCTTCAGTCCACGTAGTCGGTGGACGTCCTACGTGCGTTTACTGGTCTGTGGTCTCCGTTCCAGACCTTAACGGCTACATCGCAATATGTAATTTAGCAATATCTAAACTAAACAATACCGTTGTTTTAATCTCTTTTTAATATACAGGAATAATGAAACTTCCCTGCCTACTATTCCTGGTATTGCAAAAAACTTGGGCTCGTAAAATAGACGTCAGTGGCGAAATCAGCTTCCAACTTATTAACCCCATCTCAGAAACAAATAATGACTTCAAAGACACAAAGAAGATAATTACAAATGATGATGATCTTGAAGAGATGATAAGTCAAGACGTTGAAGCATCAGGCAATGAAAAAGAACATGTAGTGAGAGGATTAGAGAATAACATAGTGACAGTTGGGCAAGTTATAGAGTGCGTATACCAAGTTCCGGAAGAAAAACAAATACAGGCTCTCTTGAGCAATATGATGAACCAGCTGACAAAGGTAAGAAAGTGGAGTCATATTTTTTCTATGTAGTTACTGAAACACATTTACTTACAAGCTTTCAATAGCTCAAAAAGTTTTATAGGAAGAATAATTATAAGGGAAAAGATCAAAAAGAGAATAATTATACTGGATATTTCTGTAATAAATCTAACAGAAAATAATAAATATATAGATAAACTAAAACTACCGACATAACCTAATGAATTAAAAAGTTGAAATGGTAGACACCAAACATGGCTCATAATACATTAGAACTGACAAACAAGTCTGATATTTCTCTATTAGGGACTCTTAAGTCTCAGACCAAATAAAAAAATCAAGACAGCATGTTGTGAACGAACAAGTGAAGCCGGCAAAAATATGCCTCGCCGTGTATAAACACAACACACACATGTACACGTACAAATAAACTATGCCTTGGCTCGGCAGTCGAACTATGGCGGCACAACACCGAAGCACTCACACATGTATAAAAAGTGGCCTTTCTTGTCTGTTTACGACGTCCCGTCTTAACTTTTTTATTTGATCTGAGTCTTAAGTAAGCCTAATTTATTTTATTTACTGTATAAAAATAATTCTGAACTAGTAAAAAAACTTTTTGTAATACTTTACTTACAGATGTTCGTAAATGCTCACGAAATGATGAATGAAGATATAAGACGTAGAGGGGAAACAAGGTATAGGGTTATTACCCAAAAGCAGAATGATTTCATCGAGAGCATCTTCAATAACATGACACAACAATACCTGTGAGTAATAATAAAATATACCATATTGAATTATGTAAATCAATGAAGATATATGATTAATTACAATTAAAACCACTCAACGATCAGCTGCCATTTTCAGTGTTCAAATCTATGTTTCGGATTACTCCAACTACTCGAATAATTTTGACTCAATTCGCCAGAATTGCGTCAAAATCATATAGATAGGTAGCAGGGCGCGAGGTGGTGAGCGGTAAGAACTCTATGTGCTAAAATGTGCGAATGACACCACGATGACGTCCCGCCCCAAGCGCTCTAGACCCCGCCGCCACCACTTCTGCCAAACCTCGAACTGTAGCTGAGCAGTTTTAAACGACAAGTAGTGTCCAAAATTTTGATCTCATTTTATAACATGTAAACTGTTTCCTTCCAGTAAATTCTACAACTCGACAACCATGCGGGTAGACCGCACAGAACGCCAAATAGACCCTTGTGAAAACCAAGAAGAAATGAAGGAGATTTGGAAAGACCTTCTGGACAGCTCTCTTACGACCTTCCGGCAAGCAGCCCTCAAATGTATTGATGAGAATTTGAAAGCCAGAGGAGATTCAGGAGACTTGAAGATCAGGAAGAAGATGGGAGAATATCTACTTAGAGAACTGAGTAGGATAAAGATGAGTCAATTGGAAATGCTGTGTGATAGGTTTCAGTTATGCTTTAATGATTTTGTTAGGCAAAATATCGGGGTAGTTTAACATTGTCGGGTGTTTTGCGAAAAAGTAATGTACAATTCGTCCAGAAGTTTAGCTTCATACGTAATATACTCGTAATTTTTGTTTTACTTTTATTTTAGTCTTTGTACGAAATAAAAAAAGTATTGCAGCATTTGTTGAGTGTTATTTCGCAAAACATTTCTAATTTATTTTACTGGTGTAATAAAAATGCATTTGATTTGTTTTCTAATCCATTTTATGAAAGTACTAACATGAATAGGTTGTTATTTTTACACTTGCTATGTAGATCTTTTTTACATAGAACTAAGAAATCAAATGAGATTTCATACATTACAATTTAGAGATACTACGTGTACACTGTACCTGTTTGACTTTTGCTGTTAACAATAATAATACTCGTAGACACAGTTATTATACAACACTGAACATCAAAAGTTATCGATATACATTATCAAACAAAATACAATAGAATCTATACCTACATTTTGGTTAAATCTACCTACGGCTAAACTAAGTGAATTTTATTATTTGCGTGGTATTTGTAATTATTTAATTTTTGTGCTATCCCATGGGGATAAGTACTTCAAACTATTTCACTTCACCTTTCTATCTTTCAAACTATGACCATGCCAAAGATCAAGAAAAGATCAAAGATCCGTTGCTCCGTTGCTGCGTGAAAGAGGAACAAACCAACAAACACACTTTCAGATGCATAGTATTAGTAAGGAATAACCTAGAGTAAGTATTTTTCGACGAACTTAATATGGAAGTCTCTTATACTGTCCATCATGTATTGGAATTGGTCCTGGGGCTGGAGGATGGTGGCGCGGAAGTGGAAGGTTCCAGGGCGCTGACCAAATCCGGTACCTGGGATTACGCATACACCTGAAACAATACAATTTCGATCTACATATGTCCAGCTTCCCTGTAAGGAATCCCTTTGCCGCGCTACCCGTACCCGTAGCACGGGAAGCACGGCAAAGGTATTCCAAATGAAGGAAGGGGGAAAACCATTTTATCTACTTTTAATGTCAGTTGTCATTGTCAATCCATACTTTGTTTCCTCTTCGAGGAGATATAATCATGGAAAGACAATTTGTCTCTTTGCCATGCTATCCGTGCAGTTCTAACGGCTGAAATAAAATTGTTATGATGACGGCTTTTGTCAAAGAAGATTTTGCAAAGTGGAACCACTGACTAGACTGTGTACAGTAACTCAAAGAAGCCATTGAAATATGGAAAATAAATTGAAATAAATATGCTTATAATTTTAATGGAATTTCTTATTTTTTAATTTGATTTTTAGTCATGGCCGCTATCACGCCCCCATATTTTACAAGCAGTGTCAAAAGATAACTAGACCCGAAAATATGAAATTCCTTTTTACATGAAGATTTTATGAAAGAAAATACACTTTCCAAAACAAATAATTGAATACTGTACATGGTTATGGCTCGATATATTTTTGCATTATATCTTTGATGAGATTACCTTTATCTTCGAGGAGCCTCATAACGTAGAACTCGTCAGGAGACATGTGTAGATCTGCTGCTAATCGTTGAGCGCGCTCCGGGATCTCGAAGCGAGGATACGCCACTATTCCTCCCTGCAAAAAATAAAAATAATGAAAATATGGCATAACCAAGTAGCCATGATTATCCATCAGCAACTTGCTCTTTGATACGGCCTTGTCGAGTCTGAGGTGCCGTACTATAAGTACGCACCGGCGCCAGTTCTCGAAAATGGTCGTGCGTTGTTCTATTGGGACCGCTCTATCATCACGGACAGGACTATTGTCGCCAATAGGCCTGATATCGTGGTGATCGACCGGTCCCAACGCCGGGCAGTGCTCGTCGACGTCACCATCCCACATGACGAGAACCTCGTGAAGGCCGAGAAAGACAAGCTCAGCAAGTACTTTGACTTGGCTCACGAGGTTACTGCCATGTGGGATGTGGACTCGACGATCATTGTCCCGATAGTCGTTTCGGTAAACGGCTTAATAGCGAAGAGTCTCGACCACCACCTTAAGAGGCTCTCGCTAGACGGTTGGGTCAAGGGTCAGATACAGAAAGCGGTCGTTCTGGACACGGTGCGCATTGTCAGAAGGTTCCTCTCTCTGCAGGCCCAACCACCGGTAGCTTGAGCCCCGCCCCGCTGCCGGCGGCACTCTAGGCTTAGGTTTTTTTATAGTATTTTGTTCTTTTATATAAATATTGTAAAAAAAACTAAGATTTAAGAAAATAAATGAATATGAAAATATAATAATAAAAAATAATGACAGGACAAGGGGGGTGTCGGTATAGCGACGCGCCGCTCTCCTTATCCTCTGCAGCTGAATAGGCAGGCGCGGGGCCACTTTAATTGGCCACGAGGACCAGGGCGTTCGGATACGAGTGTTGTCTGATGCCCAGTAGCTGGTCTGGTCCCGAGTGGAGGATTACGATGAGTCTGGTGTTCCGACACATCGTCGTCGGCGCGGAGTGGAGCGCAAGCTAGCATGAATGAAATGCCCTTCGACATTTTATGATCAACCTACCAGTCTTGCCACATATCGTCGTCACCTATTTTGATTTTGTTGTGTATTGATATAAAGACATCAAGAACACTGTTGTTGTTTTTAAACATTCGCGATTTGAACACATTATTATTATATACTACGGACTATCAAGAACACACGTGACCACGGTCGATGCAACTCGGCCGAAACGTCGGGATGAGGAAGTATTTATTTATCTCGTAATTTTAGTGCGCGATTTGTCCCGTAGTATATAATAATAATATCAAGAACACTTTAAACGTAAGCCATTTTATATTGGTTTCTTTGGAAATCTGTAGAAAAATATATTATATGGCCAACTGGTCATATAGGTAGCAGCTACTGCTGAGGGGCATAGCTGCTGAGAGGATGGGATCAGATATCAAAACGTTACTCACATAAATGTGATTGCAGAAATATCCAGGTATAGAGTTAAAGGATTTTCTGGCATCATCGTACCGCTCAGCCAACATGCGTTGAATAACTCTGACTTCTTCATCGAATAGCTTGTACGACTCGTCACCTGGAACTGGCCGCTTTACCTAGACATTTAATGGTTTGATACAGTAATGCATACGAAGTGGGTCAGGAGCAGGAGTAACAGTTGCGAGGCTGGTTAGCGATTTGAAATGGCAAAAGGCAGGGCACATAGCACTGAGAAACTATAGCAGATAGGGCTGCCAAGTTCTTGAATGAACGCGTACTGGAAGCGCTTCCTTGAATGGTCATCATTCCGATCTAGATTAGAAGAACATGCTGCCTGCAGGCCGCTTCCGACTAGTCTTACTGAAGATTCATAGTGGAAGCGGCATTTTTTATCAGTGGTGATGAAGTTTTTACGGCTACTATCATATACCTATTGAGATCATCTCAGAGTGACGAAGAAAGGTTCGAAAGAAAATTTCGGGGAAACATCACTTAGTATATGATTCAAGATCAGATAAATTATAGCTGATATCGTGAGGTCTTTGATCATTCACTCATTTGCGCAAGACAGAGCCAAAAATTATAAATGAGAATGTAAAACTCACCATACTCACCACATAGTCAAGAGCACATTGCCCCTGAACTTTTGGTCACTGCATTTAACGTTTCATATAGTTTGAAACTTGCTGAGGACGCACAGAAGCAGCCGCACTAGTTCCCCGTACGCAAACCGAAGCTAGACTCGGCTACTAAGCTTATTGACGACAGTATAATGATGACGCTAGTGGACTTGAGGGTAAGAAGGTATTACTTATTACACAGTCAATTACACACTGCACTAGTAAAGTCAGGCACTGCATAGCGTTGCGAATAGTCAGTAACTTTTCGATCAAGCGCAGATGCATTCGCACCAACTCCCTCATATCCAGATCGAAGACCAGACTCGGTTGCCCAGCCTTTTGACGATAGTACAATGATAATAGTAGTGGACCTGAGATTAACAAGGTATATCTTACCACACAGTCAAGAGCACACTGTCCCAGTACAGTTGGACACTGCATAACGTTGCGCATAGTCAGTAACTTGTCGAGCACACGCGGGTGCATCCGCACCAGCTCCCCGTACCCAGATCGAAGACCAGACTCGGCTGCCCAGCCTTTTGACGCCGCGAAGAAACTGGCCAGCTCCATACCGGAGTACGGGGGGCCCATCTCGTGCATCACCTGGGTTTGAAGGGAATTACGTCTGTTAGTATATTTTCTATTGTTGCTCGACAAAGGAACAGTTTCATTGTACCATCAACTTGGCATTTTGTACTCATAGTTGTGACCAGTTTTTTCTATAGAGGCGAAAAAATTCTGTACAAAAACCTTCCTCAAAATGAATAGAATAACTGTTTCGCGATTTCAATTTTAGTCCTATGGTAAAAGTTGATCGAAGTAATGAGCATAATGATATCTCAAAGATGCCTCTTGTTATAAAGATAAATAAAACCGTCTCGAAATAAAACCGTTTTCTTTGAGAAGAACTTTAGATATTGGTCTTAACAACCATTTTTGCTACTTACTCAACCAATTTATATTCAAACTAGCAGTGCCCGCGACTTCGTCCGCGTGGAATAGTGACAAATATAGCCTCGATAAATGTACTATCCAACACTGAAAGAATTTTTCAAGTCGGACCAGCGGTTCCTAAGATTAGCACGTTCAAACAAACTCTTCAGCTTTATAATATTAGTATAGATAAAATAAAAAAAAATATTATTCACAAAAAAAAACCCACCTTTCTGAACGAGAGGAAAGTTTTACTAGCGATATTTTCTTGGTATACTTCATCGGAGAGTATAAAAATATTGCGTTCAAACGCAAACTTGATTATCACTTCTATATCCAGTCGAGATAATACCTGCAACACAACAGCTGTTAATGGCGTAGCGATACGATTTCGAATGTAAATTACATTCTAATAGTTGATTCATTTGCATGTAAAGTCAAGTATGGCACGGGATAAACGTGACCTCAATCTGATAAACAATTTCTGTTGGAACTGAATGGTGGATCAGAACTGAACTGAACTACAGAAGGAACTGAATGGTTGATTCAGTGAAGATCATATCCTTATTTAGGGTTATCCGCTTGCCCTGTGCCAAGCCAAAAGGGACCATCATCATTATGAACAGAACTATAGGGCGAACTAGGAATTCGAGAAAAAAATTAGAAGTTTCATGCAAAATTGCAACTTGGAGTGTATGGAACAGCTGATTTTTTTCTCGACATCCGGGTTGGCCCTACAGTAAAATTTGTTAATAATGATGACCTTTTTTTTTTTACCAGGGGAAATCCTTTATGGATACCACCGCACCTCGTGGGCAGGCGGGTGGTTATGTGGGAGTCCCGCCACTGGTCGGTATACCCACCAAAACCCCTGGGTGTTCCTCCACTGCGCCTGGTGTCGGGGCTACGGGCACGCTTCCGCACTCTTCCGCGGCACCCGACAGCGCTGGCCTTACTGAGGCCCCACCTCGGAGCTTGCGCTCCCTCCAGATTGACGACGTGCCGAACACCAGACACGTCGTCATCCACCACCTGGGACCAACCAGCACTGGGCGTCGGACAGCACCCGTATCCGACAGCCCTGGTCCCGATGCAACGGGTCAATTTAAGTGGCCCCGCGCCTGCCACTACGGCTGCAGAGGATAGGGAGAGCGGCCATCGCGATACCGACACGCCTCTTCCCCTGCAGCCCCACCGCCTCCGCCAACATGTTGGCGGCACCCGTTAGGGCCGCTGGCAGGATGGATAGGCAGCGGCTTCCTCCCCGCCGCCCCCGCCTCGATGGGCTCGGCCGCGGTCGCGGCCGCGATGAACGCGACACCGCAGTCCTCCTCAGTCGGCGAACCGACCTACTGGCCAGCCTCTACAAGGGTTTGGGGAAAAAACCCGGAGAGGCGGCCCCACCTCGGGTTCCTCTTCGTTCACCATGGCCCCGTGTCAACCATGGCTACTAAGCCCCCCCGCCACGACAAGGCGGGAACCCACTCGGGGGGGTAATAATGATGACCTGTATTAACTTTGTTCAGCTTAGTACACTCTTACTGAGTTAGGTACCTTAATTTTGTCGTTTATCTTCATTATGTTACGGATAGGTTATTTTACTTTAGTAGAAATGCACCGCGAATTGTACGCGACGCGACGTCTCCTGCCGGCCTCTACGGAAGACCAGCGCCGGTTGTCACCATGCTGAGATGGGCCGGATGGTGACGAAAATAAAGCATAAAGGGTTCTAGTTTTTAGTTACATAATCTTTGTTGTTGTTATCTGTTTTTTTTCTGTTTTTTGTTTTCCTCAAATAAATATATATCTATATATTATTCTTTCGGCTCATTGCATCAGTACTGGATAACCTGTATAACTTGTTACACGTTCGCAACATTCGACAGAAATATAGATATTATTGAAAATGAAAATGAGAAATAATTATTTCTCTCAGTACAATACATGAAATATGTAGCCATGGCCATCAAACTAGTGTGACTTTATGGGGGGGGCATTTAGTGGATGGCAAGTCACCACCCGCATAAATATTTTGAAATGAGGCATTACTTGGCGGGTGCCGCACCTCATTCCATAGACCAGCTTATAATCCCTTAATAATTCATTAAAATAGCCCAAGAAGTACGTATTCCCCGTCTTTACAATAATTTTCCTCAAATTTTTCAATGTCCTTCAAAGATCCGGGGCAACCCGTGAGTTGTAAAACAAATAAATGGAACAATAATAATAATTACAAAAAATATTTACACATTTCATCTGATGGTATAAATTAATTCATAAAATTGTAAAGCTTTAGAGTTATTGCTCAATTATATACCTACAACAAATGTTGATTAACAAGAGTAGGTACAGTTAAAAACAATTCATTAATACTTGCATGCGTGCGTGTGTGTGAAATGGTTATCAGCCTTCAATGCTATCAGCACTTACCAATCCCGTAGGATTCCCTGGATTAACGATCACGATTGCCCTGATGCTGCTGTTCCTACTAGCTTCCTCATAAGCTCTCTCTAACTCTTGAGCTCGTAAACTCCAGTGGTCATCCTCTTCCATGTAATAGTAAGCAGCGCGGAGACCCAGTTCCGACAGAGTACCAGAAAATAGGGGGTATTGAGGGCACGGTATCATCACAGCTGGAAAAATTATCATAATCGTGAAATCATCCATAAGATGTCTAGGTAATTTTTTTTTTTTGGCTTTGCAAATATCGGTTAGGAGCTAACTTCATCGACGCTTTGCAATCTGTCCAGCTGATTTGGGGGATACTTTACTATCGCTTTTTTTCAATAAGCATAAAATTAACATGATACCTTTGTTTGTGCTTGATGATACCAGTAAATTAAACAATAACATCACATAAACTACGAGTAAGTATGAAAGTGAGCCTAAAGTTATCTGTTTGTTTGTTAATATATTCCTTGTTACTTTTTTCCATTTTGACAATTAATACAATATTGTTATTCATCCTTAACCTTACAAATTTCATGAACATTTCGCACTCACAGCCAACAAGGATTTTCTGTGTCAGAAATACGCAAATACACACAAAGATAAGGACAACTGACACCAAGAGAGACCCTAAGTAAATATTTAAATTCATCACTTAAACATCTTTCTGACCAGGAATTGAACTTAAGGCTCGCTGCACTGAAGCCACGAAGGCTGTTAATATTATGCGTAGGTACCTGGTGGTTTCCCATGAACATCTTCCACAAATAGTGTCAAGACCGACTTGATGATGCCCGATGCTCCGGAGCCAATGAAGATGTCGTCAGGCGAAGACAACACCCCGTCCCGCTTGCTGATGAACTCTGCTATGTGGTTGCGGACTATCTGCAAGCCAGTGGACGGCGAGTACGCACCTACTGACTGCTGTCTGAAACAATTTTTTTCTCTACTCTGTGTCTATTCATCACCCATAGCACCGTAATGCTATCTATGCAGTATTGAAATAGCCTTGTCCTTGAAATAAATATCTACAGCCCCACGTGGCCACGAAGTACGCAACACGCACTAGGACTGCCCGCCTGATAGGTAAATGCTTACTGGTTACAAACCCACATGTTCGTTCGTCACTACGCTACGGCGCGCCCCTGCGACTCTTCTTTGCCGAACTGCGAGGCGCGTAGGTATGGTTCGCTTTCCACCGTTTGTATGAAGACGGAATACTGCATAGACTCCATTTCCGTGCCCGTAGTACGCCCACAGCTGGACATAACCTACCCATCTCGATCTCCAATGAGTCCGGTTGGAAGCGGCTTGGATCCAAACGCCTGCGCTCCTGATGAGGTCATCTGTCCACCTCGTGGTGGCCATCTTACGCAGCGCTTGTGGATAAGTGGTCTCTACTCGAGATCTGGTCTATCCCCCATGCTATGTGCCCACGACCATTTCAACTTGTCAATTAATGTCGGTAACTGGTGATGTAGCTGCCCAGCTCAGCTAACTACCTAGTAATTCCTTGTGTGCCACTTAATCGTTTCAAAAATCAATTACTATCAAGAGCGTCTTACTCAAATGATCACTAACCAAAGTTCTCAACTACTATCTAAATAATAAGGTATATTAGCACTCACTTGCAGTCATTCAACAATTCCTGGGCTCTCAGTTTTACATCTTTTGGGAGATCTGGCGAATTCAACAAGTCTCTGTTTGCAACCACTGATAAGACCTGAAATGTAGATATAATAATAAAAAGGACTATAGATAGTAGTGACTAACTGATTAACATTAATAAATGTATTCTCTATGACAGGGGTAGTTGATGTCGGCCGAAAAGCCGCCAAACTAAAGTGGGACTGGGCGGGATATGTGTCGCGGATGCAACCCGAGCGGTAAAAACCACGTAGTAAAGGGGGAGTAATTATATTATCGATGTTGCTACTTGAAGATAATAAGATTGGTAGTACCAATAAACTGTAAATAAACTTAATTTTAAATTACTGACCTGCCGTATGAAAGTTATAGGTTTCTGACCCGATGCATGAGCATCCGCTATGTTGGCATACACGATACGGCCAAATGGTTTTATGACACCCTGAAATAAAAAATAAAAAAACAATAATTACAAAGAGAATAGACCATATTTATTTTGATGATCTTGGAATAGAGGACAGGGACGTTTTGTATCTGTTTTGAGTGTTGAGTTAGATTGATATGATATAGTTGCGGAAGTGTGCGCAAGCGTTCCCGCAATACCGACGCAGATGCGCAGAGAAGGAACACCCCAGAATTTCTAGTGGGTACACCGCTGAATCCAACTCGGCTGGGCAGCGTTCAGAAAATTGCGTAGCGTCTTCTCGTCCGACATACCGGCACCTCAGTGCCTCAAGTCGAAAGTTTTCGACCAGTGTGTGTTGCCAGTGATGACTTATGGCACAGAAACGTGGTCTCTCACTATGTAAGTGAACTTATTAGTAAGCTCCAAGTAACCCAACGAGCTATGAAGAGGGCTATGCTCGGAGTCTCTCTGCGGGATCGAATCAGGAATGAGGAGATCCATAGAAGAACCAAAGTTACCGACATAGCCCAACGGATTAGCAAGTTGAAATGGCAATGGGCAGGGCACATAGCGCGGAGGACTGATGACCGGTGGAGTCGAAAAGTTCTCGAATGGAGACCGTGTAGGACGTCCACCCACAAGGTGGACGGATGACCTCATTAAGACCGCAGGATCGCGCTGGATTTAAGCCGCTTCCAACCGGTCTTATTGGAGATCCATAGGGGGGGCCTATTTCCAGCAGTGGACGTCCTTTGGCTGATGGATGAATGGATTGGTTGCCTGGAAGAAATCACTTAAAGCGATGAGTCCTGCGTCGTTTTGCCCCGCAAGCTGTTGGACCCGCGGGGCGAATCGACCAAGACTCTTTTTGAAGGTCCCCATTCGGCCCGCTCCAAACAATGCGGGGCGAATGGGGACCTTCAAAAAGAGTCTTGGGCGATTCGCCCCGCGATTCACTTTTTTTTCTGTACATTTAAGTAGAAAAGTAGTCAATGGAAAAAATAAACAATTGCATTATTTTGAGGGCGTCATTCTATGAGTCCTGTGGGAGTGTATGAACAAAAATGCATTTGTTTGAATGATGCAATTGATGAGTGAATGATCATCACATGAAACTAATGTGCCAAATTGGTTTCACGTGTTTTGTAAACATAAATATTTCATTTGAAGCAAACAAATGAACCATTCCATGTCTTTTTATCTACAATATACTTTTTAATTTTATCTAGAATAAAAATATAATTATCATGAGGCTCTTTAGAAGTTTGTGGTATTACCAACCGTGTCCCACAGATGCCATGATAGAAAAAGATTTTTATGGTAAATCTGTCACACTATATCTCACAAAATTTTTTGAAAATCATTTATCTTCTATCTTCTATTTATATATATAAAAGAAAGTCGTATTAGTTACACAATTTATAACTTAAGAACAGCTGAACCGATTTGGCTGAAAATTGGTAAAGAGATAGCTTAGAACTAGGAAAAGGATGTAGAGGATACTTTTTTCCAGTTCCTTTTAGTATATTTTTTTACTTTTACTTATTATCTGCAAAAGCTCTGTGTGCAAAAGTAATCCGTTTGCATGAACTTTGCTTTGACAGCTGTAAAAATTATAAAATGACAGCTGTCAGTTAAAAACATCAGCTACCTGTCATATAAAAAATGACAGCTGTCAAAATTAAAAGAGGTATATCTCTGTAACTGTCAATTTTAGACTATTAATGTCTTCACAAAAGTGATAGAGCTCAACGATATCTACATTTTAGATGACAATTGTCAAACTTGAATCAATTGTTGAATCAATAATAACCGAGATAAATCACTTTTAAGTTTGACAGCTGTCATCCGAAATGTAGATCTCGTCAAGTTCTATCACTTTTGTGAGGACAGCCGTAGTCTAGAATCGATAATAACCGAGATATATCACTTTGAAGTTTGACAGCTGTCATCCGAAATGTAGATCTCAATGAGCTCTATCACTTTTGTAAAGAGAACAGTAGTCTAGAATCAATAATTACCGAGATAAATCACTTTTAAGTTTGACAGCTGTCATCGTAAATGTAGATCATGTTGAGTTTTGTCACTTTTGTGAAGACAGCAGTAGTCTAGAATCGATAATTACCGAGATAAATTACTTTTAAGTTTAACAGCTGTCATCCGAAATGTAGATTTCGTCGAGTTCTATTACTTTTGTGAAGAAAGCAGTAGTCTAGAATCGATAATAACCGAGATAAATCACTTTTAAGTTTGACAGCTGTCATCCGAAATGTAGATTTCGTCGAGTTCTATTACTTTTGTGAAGAAAGCAGTAGTCTAGAATCGATAATAACCGAGATAAATCACTTTTAAGTTTGACAGCTGTCATCCGAAATGTAGATATCGTCAAGTTCTATCACTTTTGTGAAGACAGCCGTAGTCTAGATTCGATAATAACCGAGATATATCACGTTGAAGTTTGACAGCTGTCATCTGAAATGTAGATCTGGTTGAGCTCTATCACTTTTGTGAAGACATTAATGGTCTAGAATCAATAATAACCGAGATAAATCAGTTTTACGTTTGACAGCTGTCAACAGTAATGTAGGTCTCGTCAAGTTCTATCACTTTTGTGAAGACAACAGTAGTCTAGAATTGATAATGACCGAGATAAATCACTTTGAAGTTTGACAGCTGTCACTTGGACAGCTGTTACTGTGACATTAGTCGTGACAAATTACACGATCCGATTTCTAACGTGTACGAGGGATTTTTCTCATCTTCATTTTAAGATTGAACGGTTGTCGTCAAAACCTTTTTTTCCCACTAAATATTCATAGAATACTCGAATACTCTAGATTTAATGTCTAAATCGCTACCTGCAACACTGGTGACATGTCTGTAACTGAACACCTTTGATCCAAATTGGCAGGAATCAACACAAGACCGACAAAACTGGAAATCTCGAGAGGAAGCCTTTGTCCAACAATGGGACATTAAAAGTTCATAAACAAACAAACAATTCTTATTATAGCGTTGCATATCTGTTGATTTTTTGTAGTCGGATTTTTATTTTATGTCATGTAATTTTATGCGTGGCTGTACCATAAGAAATGCGTAATACTGATGCGGGAAATTGATCTTTATCAACGTGGGCCCAAACAACCACTTCTTTTATAGTTATTGGCGTTTCGCCCCGCGGGCCCAATGGGGGCCTTCAAAAAGAGTCATGGTCGATTCGCCCCGCGGGACCAACAGCTTGCGGGGCCAAACGCCGCAATACCCAAAGCGATAAGGCCGCCAATTACAGACCTATTGTTTTGTTTTTGTCCTTATAATCTATTTTTTATGTAATGTGGTTGTCTAATAAAGTGTTGTTGTTTGTTAGTTTGTTTGGATGGACACCGCCTGAGGTGAGGTGAAAAAAATATTGATATAAGATAGGTTATCAAAATCAAGTACGGGCACGGTCACGCAATTTAACATCACCCAACAAAGTTTAAAAAATCAAAATATATGAATTTCAAAAACTAAGTAGGTATCTGACGCTCTTATTATTTTTCTATCATAAAATTACGCACAGTTTAAAGTATTTTTCGTCTTTATCTTCATTTGAAATCTCTTCATTTGACAGAGTAGATCCAAAAATAACTGACCAAAGAAACGGGCAGATGACCAATAAAATAGGTGTTTTGTCAATCATTTCTTTTAAATCTATTAATTAGATATTAAAACAATATTTATTTAATACACTGTACTGTACGTGTCATGATAGATTAGTTAGTTTTTAAGAATTCAATGATTAAACCTATCTCCTGAAACTTGCAGATACGTACCAGAGTTTGTCTAGTTTTAACTTCCAAATGTACTTGTAAGGCAGCTATGGCCATTTGAAAGGTCGTCAAGAGAAATGCATCTTATTCCTTACCTTTTCCAATTCCCTTTCTATCTGCCCCGCCCTTACCACAACTGGCCCTCGCACCGCGTACTTAACATCCAGAATCTTCTGATTCATATTTTCCTCCGTCAATACATTTTCCAGCTTCATTTTTATTAAACCTTTTCACAACAAGTCTGCTAGGTGATACGATCAAATGAAACATTGGATGAAACTAAACAATAGCTCTTTTAGTCGCTCTTTATATGGTTTTCTTGATGAACAGATGAACGTTTAGGTACTTAGAATGGAAACTTTATTTATTGTTTGTGAAATGACCTTATTAGGGTCCCGTAAAATTATTTTTATAGTCATTAGTTTTTTTCTATAATCTGCCAATTATATATTAGAAATAGATTGTGATGAATTTTTGTTGTTGAAATGTGATCGAAATCAGTAGTGGTTTTTGAAATATCAAAAATAGTCTAATAATAAGTTGTTAAGTGCATATCGAGACACACGTATGATAGGCTTCCGTAGATGGTGACGATGATTATGATGATCGCCACATTGAGGGGTGAGATTGAAAAAAAATTTCATCCCCACTTTACATGTATGAGAACCACTCCCAAAATACACAATTTTGAAAGTTTTAAATATTTAAAATTGAGATCTAAACTAAAACTATCATAATATCCAATTTCATGTAATTTGGTTCATAAATGTGGACGGACGGACAGACGGACGTACGGCCACAACGAAGTTATAAGGGTTCCTCGTTTTGCTACGGAACCCTATAAATGGTACACATATAGATTCCAGAGAACTATTCTAAATTAGTATGTTATCATATCATAAATTTTATAGATTTTGAATATAAAGAAAGAGATTTTAATAAAGCAATGGAACCCAAATAGAATCATTGGTGATCAATGTTGAAAACACTTGCTTGAAAAGGTAGTGTCAATCACGTGTTGACACTACAGCCCTTCTACAACCTAATGTATGACCAAAACATACGGCCTTGCTTATTGTCAGTTTGGATATCTAATTATGAATATGTCGTCAGTTTTCCTTTTATGTGTGTAAGTAGATCACATTTCATATTTGTAGCGTCAGCACTATCACAGTTCATTAAGAACAGTAAGCAAGCTTCATAGAAATTTGCCTACGCACGCACTTAACACATTATGAGCCATTGTTATTGCGACGGTTTTTCACCGGGGCTACGCGCGGCTTTAAACCGTGCATAGGTACGTCTGGTGGTGACTTAAGTATCTATGGAACACTATGGACGACGCCGGTTGTAGCAACGGCACGTGATGCAAGTCAAGCTAGGTACAAACAAGCGTAGCCGGCACCGTATCGCGTAGAAACCGTCTCGTTAACAACCCCTTGTTAACGAGACGGTTTCTACGCCTTAAGCCCAAACTCGTAGCAGAGTGGGTCTCGAGACTCTTTTTATCCGCGGCCGTATTGTGTACGAGTTCTGAAATTTGGCTTCGCTTTTTCTCCCGCCACTCTCCAGGCGCGAGCAGCAGATAAAGCGAAGCCGCACGTCACAACGCGTAGCCTATACGTACGCCGCCCGCCCAGATCCGGCGCCGGACCCAGTGCCAGCTAAGCTTGTTTTCGAGCACGGTTCGTACCTGGCTTTTTTTGCACAACGCGCTCGCGCCATCGCTCGTGGTGAGGTCAACGAGCGCTCTGGGCTGGTTTTCGTGGCGTCATTCGAACATTTTAGTACATTGGTTACTTACCACTTGCCGCCCCGCGCCTTAGTACCGCTCTGAGCGGCGAGGTCGCAGCCGAGTAGTTACGTAGCGAGTGACTCAGGTGGAGGCAGTG
Source organism: Hypomecis punctinalis (assembly GCA_949316475.1). Lineage (NCBI taxonomy): Eukaryota > Metazoa > Arthropoda > Insecta > Lepidoptera > Geometridae > Hypomecis > Hypomecis punctinalis. The sequence continues at coordinate 18,587,267 of OX438810.1, forward strand.
ACGTAGTTAATGCGATCGCCTAAACAGTGAAACTTAGTTTAACTTTTTTTATTTAACTATAAATAAAAGTAACAAATAAGCGTCAATGAAAGATTAGGTATTAACGCGCAGATCGGTCTCCGATGAACTTTTCTACTGTTCGTGCACTGTGGCGCTATTCACTTTAAGTTCTTTAATTTTAGTTCATCTGTATATATTATCATGATAATAATAACAAACCTGTGTTAGTAGGTACCAGCGAATGTCCTAATAACCAAAAATAATAAGCATGACTTAAATAAGTATTTTTTTATTGTCCACCAGCTTCTGCACGCGGCTTCGCCCGTGATATTTTGATTTTTTGCTTATCCCTTTTATTTTTCCGGGATAAAAAGTAGTCTATTTCACTTGGAGAGTAAAATAGACTACCTTTCAACTAGGTATTTATAAGCCAGAAATCAAATTTATCTGTGGCTCTGTTGTTGATTAAAAGAGTGTAAACCAACAAGCACCCCTTAGGATTTAGGTATAACATCAGTAGGGACTGGAAAGAACGTTATACTCGTCGGTGTTACGTTTTGTCTGTGATATGAAAAATAACTATAGAAATTGCACTCTTTTTGACCAACGAACCACCGGAAGAGGTATACAATTCGACGCGTATATATATATATATATATATATATATATATAGTCCGATTTCAATAATTCTTTTTTTATTGGAAAAAATATACTTCGAAATTAATTGGTCTCATTTAAATTGGCTGAGACATTTTTGATAAATCAACAATAATGTGAAAAATGTTACATCGATCCGTGAATAATATTTGCGTTCTAGCGATGCGCCCTGGCTTCGCACATGTATATTATACATATAACTGCATCAAAATCCGTTGCGTAGTTTTAAAGATACAAGCATACATGTAATGATTCTGTACACGGGTGAAGTCGGTCATGCTATTTTTGCAAAAAATAATCATTAGAATATCTAGAGTTAGGAAAACAAGTTCTTCTGAGAAGATGGAATCTTCGAGCTCCTTATACTCTTGGGCTATTTTAACAGCGCTGGAGGCAAAAACGCCCCTAATGCGTTTGTAATTACAATCCTAAACAAGTCGAGCTTAAAGCATTCGCTTGATTACCAGAATCAATTTGCAGTCGCTTCGCCAGTGATTGATTCACATCCACCGCTCTTTTTGTTTGGGTTTTCTCTGAATAAGTAATCATTACATCCACTTGTCTATGTTTTGAGCATTTTTTCTTCAAGTATGCTATACCTAGGAATAGGTTTAAAGATATTTATTATCATAGAGACAAAAACAGTTTGTCACTTACATGATAACATAATTACAAAATATTTTACAGTATTATTATTATTATATACTACGAAACTAATCGCGCACTAAAATTACGGGTAGTCTACCCGTGACCACGGTCGATGCAACTCGGCCGAAACGTCGAGATGATGAGGTATTTATTTATCTCGTAATTTTAGTTCGCGATTAGTCCCGTAGTATATAATAATAATCTGTTCAAATCGCGATAGTTTAAAAATAACACTTTTACAATTTTAGTCGTACCTATTCAATTATCAAAAAATAAATTAATTGAACATGTACAACATTATACAGCCTTACTTCACACTTATTTTACCTAGCAGTGGGAAGTGGATAATGTTGATGATACAAGTTTAAGTGACCCAATGATCTAATCACGTTGCATTCAAACCTGGAAGCGGTTTGAAGTATTGCTATATAATGCTAGTATTATTGGAAATACATAGGAAAAGTTCAAGCAGTGGACATTCTACGACTGATAATGATAATAATGACAAGTTTATAAATAAAAAATAAAAACATTGATGCTAAATTATAATTTATTTATCACTATTGACTTATAGCTATGTAAATTCCTATTAGAATATGACATAAAATTGTTAAATCTTAGTGTAGACAGTGTTTCTAAAATTGTCGCATAATATTGCTAAGTTCTAACTGTTGTTTTTAAACTCGCGGTTTGAACACATTATTATTATATACTACAGGATTCATTGCCCACTAAAATTACGAGATAAATAAATACCTCGCTCGTCATCCCGACGTTTCAACAGAGTTGCATCGATCCAGTCTACCCGTGACCACGATCGATGCAACTCGATTGAAACGTCGGGATGATGAGGTATTTATTTATCTCGTAATTTTAGTGCGCGATTAGTCCCGGAGTATATAATAATAAAAGTACAACTGCATCTGTACCTATCTATAATACCAGTGTCAAACGGGTCTCTACACTACAAATTCAGCAAACGAGGCTTTTCATACATTTTACGAATGGTGGTCGCTTGTGGTCGCTTCCTCTTCTTCTAGAATTAGAATTTATAGTTGTGGCAAGTGGTTACACGCTTGTTTTCTTTTTCTTAGCTATCTTATGAGTATTCTCCGTAATATAGCTTATTCTCCGTAAATACGGAGAAAATTGATATGGAAATGCCTGATGCTGTCAATCATGTACTGGAACTGGTCCGGGGGATGGAGTATAGCGGTGCGAACGTGGAAGGTTCCAGGAAGTTGCCCGAACCCAGACCCGGGGACCACACATATTCCTGAAAGATAAAACATTTTTGTTGTAGTAGTTGAACAAGAATAAATTATTTTTTGCAAAAAATAGCATGACCGACTTCACCGGGTACAGAATCATTATAAAACAAAGTCGCTTTCCGCTGTCTGTCCCCATGTATGCTTATGTCTTTAAAACTACGCAAGGGACTTTGATGCAGTTTGTTTTAATAGATAGAGTAATTAAAGAGGAATGTTTATATGTACAATACACATGTGCGAAGCCGGGGCGCATCGCTAGACCGTAAATATTATGCACGGATCGATGTAGCATTTTTCACATTATTGTTGATTTATACAATACAATACAACAACACTTTATTGACACCAACAAGAAAACATAACAAAAGAAACAAAGACAGAAAAGGCACAAAAGGCGGTCTTATCGCTAAAAGCGATTTCTTCCAGACAACCTCTAAATCAAAAATGGCTCAACCGATTTCGATAAAATTTAAATGGAACCAACTTTGAAGTATACTCTTTCCAATAAAAAAAAATATTGAAATCGGACCACTATAAAAAAAGTTATGCGTGGTTATACATAAAAAAAATGTACGCGTCAAATTGTATACCTCCTCCGGTGGTTCGTCGGTCACTATTGGGAATATAAGAAGCTATTTTTTTGGCATCCTCTACGACATGACTATCTAATGAGACTTAATAAAAGGAAAGAGACGAGAATGGCCAAGTAGAGTATTTTTAAGTCAATGTCATGTTGCACTAGGATGTTAAAACGTAGGCAAATAGTTATTATTCGCCAAAATAACCGACTTCAACCGTGTACATAATTCAAATACTTAGTTCGTGTGAGTCGATGTTATATGACACATCGACTCACACGAACTAAGTACCTAGTACATTATACTACTATATTAATACGGGACTTATCGCGCAATAAAACATGAGATATATTAATAAATACCTCTTTTTCTTTTTCTCCCGACGTTTCAACCTAGTTGCATAGTATTAATATAGTTGTTGTATTAATATAGTAGTATAATGTGCTCAAATCGCGAAAGTTTGAAAATAACAAGTACGTAGTAATTTTTACATTGATTTTTATTATTGTTTTTTTTTTAAACTAAAGTATAATTTACTAAAGAAAAAATCGTGAAATTCGGTTCATAATTGGCGAAGTAATCGTCTAACATACATACAATAAATAATTAATGTACCTACAGACAGGACGTAGGCCTACCCAGGAAAGGATATTGGTCCATAACCACCACGCTGACCCAGTGCGGTTGGTGGATTCACATACGCCATCGAATTTCTTCTACGGACGTATGCAGGTTGCCTCACGATGTTTTCCTTCACCGAAAAGCCAGTAGTCTGCAATTGCGTACATAAATTCCAAAGAAATCATCGGCACACACATTTGAACCCTTACAATTGGAAGGCGGGTATTACTACCTCTAGGTTACTACGGCTTGCACGGACACGTGAACGAAGTCACGTGAACATAAATGCCACAAACTAATTGAAAAATAAAAATCAAATTGGCGTTAAGAGAAGCAATAAACGTATTAACGGATTGATAATGACATTGTTATAGATCTGCAGACTCAACGCATTAAAGAAGTAGTTATTATCAAAGTAATAAAACTGGACAATGCAGTATTATTATTATTATATATTACGGGACTAATCGCGTACTAAAATTACGAGATAAATAAATATCTCATCACCCGTGACCACGGTCGATGCAACTCGGCCGAAACGTCGGGATAATGAGGTATTTATTTATCTCGTAATTTTAGTGCGCGGTTAGTCCCGTAGTATATAATAATAATGTTTTCAAATCGCAAAAGTTTAAAAACAACGATGCAGTATTATATTTAATATCACTATGTGTAAAAATGCCTGCGAGCGTTTCCTATTTTATTGCACTACTGACAAGTAAACAAAATAAAACGCAACAGCCCATTATTAAGCCATTACAAAAAAAGCAACTTAATCATACACGCTACTGAAAGTATAAAAATTATCCAAATAAAGTAGGTACAACCACAACGATTAGCATACGTTCAATATAAACATTTTTTCCTGTTTTTTGGCCTCTTTAGACCTCTTGCTATCTATCAATGTACATCCGCGGTTGACTTCATGGAATGTATTTCATTGAAGTTCTTAATTTACTCGTAGGTATAAGGCATGTCAAATTGTATCAATGCTACCTATGGGTCAAAATGTTGTTAACAAAAGGGGAGAATGAAAGGAAATTGCATGCAGCGGAGATGCGAATGCTGAGATGTATATGCGGAGTGACGAGAATGGATAAGATTAAAAATGAAATTATTTTTATCGTGCTTCACACACTAGGTGTATAGAAACTTTCTTTTTGTGATAAATATTTCAAAAATTGACGCGTTCGCAGGATTTGGTAAGAAGTTCTAATAATTTCACATTAAGTGACCGACTGGTTTAAAGCAGTTCTCACAAATGGCGCTTCCAACAATGTAGTTGGTAAAAATGATAAACACTCACTAATTCGGCGCCTTCGCAGAGCGCGATTTAGCTTAATTGGACAAAGCATCTGGGCCGGAGTCCCAGAGGATGCAGGTTCAAATCCTGCGAACGCGTCAATTTTTGAAATGTTTATCACAAAAAGAAAGATTAGAAATGAGTAAGTTATGGGTAGTCTGAAAGTAGCGCCAGATCTCGCGATATGCGACAGAAAGAATTTGATATGTGAATTGTCGAAAGGAAACGTGCTATACCAACCCCACCTAGTGGGATAGAGACAAGAAGATAAGATGTATTTCATTTCAGAAAAAAACTGTAACATTTAAAATTGGATTTCACTCTTAGTCTTACCTGTCTCCTCCAGCAGCCTTAGCACATAAAACTCATCCGGGTTCATCTGAAGTTCCGCCGCTCGGTCCCTAGCGCGTTCTGGGATCTCCACTCGAGGGTACGCTACTATCCCACCCTGTCGCAAAATATTACATTGAAATGATAAATTAAATGACTTATTGTCTGTAATTATTATCAATCGAATTCACAGGCTTAGCCTGGTCCTTTATTAGGCATCAATGGTCCTTTATTGGGGCATGGCTCATGCCCCATTCCAAAATTCCGTAGCAGGTGGTGACTGGCCGTCCACTAAACTGGCCCCATAAAGGCCTCCTTAAGTTGGCGCCGGAAGGGCAACATTTGTGTGGGTGGCTTAGGGTGTTGAGAGGTGTGCTGCGCTTTCATTTTGTCTTTAATTATAATTATAAGTACGTATAGAGCGGATCGGGGTAGTTTCACTGGTTTTTATGTCGCTGAAAGCTGGTAATTAAGAAGCTTAAAAGACTCTGTTAAACTGTTAAAACAACCGGCGCTTCCTAGCCTTTAGCCAGGCAATGTCAAGTGATATCATAGTCGTAAATATCAATATTATTACGAGTACAAAGCAATGATCCGGAGCTGGGTAGAACGTAGTGATCCGTAAGCTCAAAGCAGAAATTCCATGTTTGCTCCGCTTTGGTGTATACTAATAGCCTGAGCCTGAAGAGTGGGTCTCCTACATCCGTACCAGTAATTTTTCTAGCTGTACAATAGGTACTTACGTCAATAACATTACAAAAGTAGCCAGGTATGGAGTTGAAAGCGCGGCAGACAGCGTCCGTGCGCTCGGCACAAACGCGTTTGATTTCGCTCACTTCCCGCGCGAACTGCTCGTATGACTCGTCTCCAACTGCTGGAGGTTTCACCTGGACATTGTGAAAATGATGATTTGATCAAGCACTTGAATTAGTTTTAGATCTTTATGATTACCAAAGTTACAACTCTCTAGATTTTCTTGATAGGTTTACTATACTTTTATACAACATGTACATAATTATGAGGCCTGTCGACTTTCTCACTTTTCTCCACCATTTCGCTCGGAGCCTGACATTGTCTCCAAAAACATTGTTATAGTCGTTATATCAGTCAAAGGACATCTAGATATTGCTGGACATAAGCCTTTTTTTAAAGATTTATAATAGAAAATAAAAGATAAATTGGAAGTAGCTGACATCCGCCACTGCCATCCAGCGTTTTCCTGCGATCATATGCTCACTTTGTCCAATAGATATCTTACGCCGCTCTCGCTTTTTTACTCCTCGCAGCTTCCACCCGAGAGCTCACTATAAGAAAAGGTAAGAGCAATGCTCGCTTTCCAACGGCCCTTTCTGAAATCAATAAGTACCTAGTTAAATTTAGGGAGCACTTAAATATGTTTTTAAAAACTAAAATAAAACTAAGGTGTTGCCGATATGGAGGCTTTAATACTAATGATCTTATTTCTAGTCTATTCTTACTGCTACCGTATCTCTATGTTGGTGGGCCCTTACGCAGCATTCCAGCTAACAAGGCGTGAGAACGCTAACTGCTGCGTAAGCTCTCTATCTGTCTCGCTCTATGATAGACAAGATGGTTGAGAGGGGTGCATAACTCCTCCCTCCCCAAATGAGGAATTATCGGAAACTCCGATTTCAGGCTTTTTCCGATAATTCCGTAGAACTTGTCTAATTTCCGGGCGTAATGCGCATACTGCGCTTACAACTAAGCTTAAAATTACGAGTCCTAATACTACATACACTAACACACTTATTCCAGAGTCATTCTTTGTTTCACTAACACTTTCCAACACTTCACTGTTTCTTGCGGCTACTGCTAAGTACTTTACGTCGTCTAGGTTCACCTCACGCATATTGAGTGGTAGCTGCGGCAGGTTGACGACGGGTAGAGGCGCCGCTGCTTCACTCTCCGTGTACACGCGTTTATGGTGGATTCTCATGCCTTCAATCTCTACGTCACAAGGTTCGTCTAGGGTAACGACGTATGTTCCAAAAACTGGGTATTTGGTCACTTCTTCTGCGCATTGCTTTGTGAGAGTTGTTCTGAGTCGCGTGAAGAGTATCCAATGTTCGGCGTTGATTTTCTGAAGTTTGACGTCTTCTACGTAGAGCGGATATTGTTTGCAGTAAGTGAGATTACTATCGTACTTCAGCAACTGCTCCTCGCAGGTGGGCCCGCTGTACAAGGCCCGGTTGTCGTCGTTGCACAGGAACTCCTCGCCAGCGGCGAGTGGGCGACACGGTCGCGCGATCGGCAAGTACTTCATTCCTTTCGCCAATAGGTATGGGTATTGCGGAAAAATAGCAAGGGTTTGGTTTTCGGGTTCAAGGAAAATAGGTAGAGTGAACATTTTAAAATAACTATAAGTATTCTTATCAGTAATTGGAATTTCCATAATAAAAGTGACTTGATTTCTTTTTATGTATGACTTGACAGAAAAAGTCTCTTCAATTTTTACTAAATTTATTTCATTAGGCTCGTACACTAAGTTGCCTGTTTTTGATATCAATTTCAAGTGATGTAACAGCTCCGTAGAGTTGATAACAGACTGGTGGAGTACAGAATTTTTGCTGAAGGCTAATGCGGTCTCAATTTCGCTTAACTTAATAAATATAGTACGGAAGTTGCTTACAAACAGGCTATACATGCCGAGTATGTACGATGTTATGACTAAGCGATTCTCGTGAGCTATTATTTCTCTTAATGACGTCTCAATAGCCTTGAGACGCGCATCGGACGTTATCGCATTCTGGTTAATCGTGTCAGTAACATTTACTAGGCTGTCCAACATTTTGGAGATAAAAGTAATTTTCTTCGAAATGACGACCTGGTCGTGATTTAGTTCGGAAGTAATTTTATCATATCTGAGTGCGTCATCGTGGTCCAAATTACCGGTTACAATTTTTATAATTGAACCTAAGGGGTTAATAATACCCCTCTTAAAACGCTGTGGGATCAATTGGCGGTATTTATCTATAGTTATGTCACGCAAATGTTCCGCGTGCATTAGCAGCCCCAAAAAGTCGCGAGGAAATGTTTTATTTGCCGTAACCAATTTTTGAAATTCGTTGAACTTTGTTACAATAAAGTTTAGGTCGGTGAATACGTTGTCTAATTTAACGGTTTTGATGATAGTCCAACTGTCTATCTGCACATATGCTAAACCTTCCTTGACGGGGAGAACTCCAGGGTTTCCTTCAAGTGATTGAAGATGAAGGGCGGCTGTCAGTGTTGGCGCCCCCAGCACCAGGATGCACCACCTGTGGAGGGCGTTTTATATTTTTAATTGGAGCATTCGTATTTTTTCTTTCTGTCTCTACTTTTATGGGAATGACGTTTCTTTTAGCTGTTCCCACGACTTTTGCCTTTTTGTATCTAGCTTTATCCTTACTTTTTCTTTTGTTGATATCTTTCACGAAAACTGTTTCCTCTGGCAGAGGTTCGATTTGGGTCTCACCTCCTCGTTGTTTTCTAACCTTTTCCTTTTCTGCCATCATCCTCTCAGCTAATTGTTTGTATAGAAATTTCGTCCGTTTTTCATGATCCTTTACTAATTGCTGGGTGTAGGATTTTTGAAACTCTACGTTGAATGGGCTGTCTGTGTCCGTGTGGCCAAACACGACTTCGAACGGGGTAAGGCCAGTGGCAGTGTGTATAGTGTGATTATACGCCATGATCGAGTATGTCATGATGGAGGCGGCGTCCGTGCACTTCTGTTCATATTTTGCTAATCGATATATTTCGATTATCGTCGAGTGGAATCGTTCGATTAATCCCATTGAATTCGGGTTATTGATTGTACCTACATGACGTTCTATTTTATGTAGGCTGAGGAACTCTTTCATCAGCTCGTTATTGAATTCCATTCCAGGGTCAGAGCTTATCTTTTTAGGGATACCATAAAAAGCGAAGTACTTCGTTATGGCCCTTACAACTTCTGGTGTTGATTTGTTGGGTATTTCGATGGCCTGTCCCAATTTACTGAAGGCGTCTATAAGGGTAAGATAGTATTTACCCTCGATGGAGAATAGATCGATGAACAACTCCTGGAAGGGCGCGTCCTGTGTCTGTGTTAGTTGCAGAACTGGCTTAAGAGGTTTCCTGTCATATTTCATTTTTCGGCATGCTTCGCATGCGTTGATAATGGCCGAAACGGTTTCTTCCATTTTGTTCCAATAATAGGTTCTCCGAAGTCTAACGAGTGTTTCCTTTATACCTCGGTGGCATGTTTTGCCCTCATGATATTTAAGAACAATCTCTTTTTGTTCGTTTTCATCTTCGACGTATACTACTCGTTCTGTACATTCATATAAATTTATCATATCCCTTTTAAATAGTGCTATTACTATATTACTGAACTGTCGCCGATGTTCTTGCTCTTCAAAATAGATAAAGTACTTGGTTTTGGGTCTGATGTACTCTTCTAGGAAATTTTTAATCAGTTCCGGGTTGTTGACGGGTAGGAAGACTTCTAGAATTTTGTGTTTGTCGTGTGATGTGTCCTTCACGTGGAGTTCGTTTTTGAACCATGATAACACTAAAATTTGGTTAGGCTTATTGTCGATAGCTTCGTGTAAAATAGGTATCCCATTTGATTCCAGATCCGCTGCTGAGTGTACCGTTTGTGATTTGGTACTTTCCGTGGGTGATTGAATTACTGGGCGTTCAATTTCTAGCTCTCGAACGGTGTCTTCCGAATCTGGTATGCTTAAGGGTTCGTCTGTTAGACTTAGGGTCTCACTTGCGTCTGATATGGAAATGGTCGATGAGTCACGTCGCTGGACTTGGTTTTTTGACAATTTTTCGATGCTTTGAATAACCTCTGTCAGCTCTTTCTTTAATTTGCGGTCCTTGCTGTCAACGTTCGCTACCATAGAGTCTGCGTCGTCGTCTGTGTCGCTATCAGAGTTTAGGGCATTGACCTTGATTCTACTTAATGCATCCGCATTTGTGTTTTGTTTCCCGTTTTTGTAAATAATCTCAAAATCGAAATCTTGAAGGCGTAGTCTCCAACGTGTTAGTTTACTATTTGGGTCCTTAAGGGAATTTAGCCACGCTAAAGGTCTGTGGTCGGTGTATATGTAAAATTTCCGACCGTACAGATATGGGCGGAAATGTTTGGTTGCCCAAATAATGGCAAGTAGTTCTCGTTCTATGGTACTGTACCGGCTTTCAGTGTCACTCAAGGTCCTGCTCGCATAAGCTATAGGCCGGTCACTCCCGACTTGTCCTTGAGAGAGTACAGCGCCGAGGGCTACGTTGGACGCGTCCGTGGTTAGGATGAAATGCTTATCGTAGTCCGGATATTGAAGAAGTGGCGCATGAGTTAGGAGTTCTTTGCACTTGTTGAATGCATCTATATAATTTTGGTCGATTATGATTTTGTTGCGTTTTTTCAGACATGACGTTAGCGGTTGGGTTATTTTCGCAAAATTTGGTATGAAACGCCGATAGTAACCGACTAGTCCTAGAAAACTTTTGATTTCAGTTGTGGTTTTGGGGATCGGAAAATTCAATACGGCTTCAATTTTATCGTCGTTCGGTTTCAGCCCATCCTTTGTTATAGTGTGCCCGAGGTAGAGCACCTCTTTACGTAGAAATTCCGACTTATCTAGCTGTACTTTGAGGTTTATTTCCCTGAGTCTGTTGAAAACCAGCCGGAGTTTTTGAACGTGTTCTTCGAGGCTGGATGAGAAGATGATGACGTCATCGAGATAAACCATGCAGTGTAGGCCTTGAAGTCCTCGAAGTACGTGGTCCATGGTGCGCTGAAAAGTCGCTGGGGCAGTCTTCAAGCCGAACGGGAGTCTCAAAAACTCAAAGTGGCCGTTCTGGGTGCTAAATGCTGTCTTCTGTCTGTCTTCTTTCTCTACTTCTATCTGATGGTACCCGCTTGCAAGGTCAAGTGTGCTAAAGTAAACACTTTTACCTAATTTGTCGAATAGGTCGTGTATATTTGGTAAGGGGTACTTATCGTCTATAGTGATTTCGTTTAGACGTCTATAGTCGATGACCATGCGATATTTTTGCTGTCCAGACGCATCTATTTTCTTGGGTACAAGATGCACAGGGGCGTTCCACGGAGAATGCGATTCCTGTATGATGTTATCTTGTAGCATTTTTTGTACCTGGCTGTTAATTTCTTCCGCTTGGGCAGGGGCTTGTCTATACGGTTTCACGAAAATCGGGTCCTCGTTTTTTGTTCGTATCTTATGCTTCACTTGGTTAGTGAAGGTCAGTGGCAATAGGTCACTATGAAAGATATCCTTATATTCTTTACACAGCGTAAAAATTTTTTCGCGTTCTTCGCTGTTGCAGCGATCCAATCTGAGTTTATTTAGGTTCTCTTCAAGTATTTTGTCAATCTCTATATCGGTTGCATCTGTAGTGAAGTTGAGGTCGCATTTTCTTGCGGAGTCGCCCGATACTTGTATGGGCCGTGAAACTGTGAGGAAAACTCGTTCGTCGGAGGCGTTCTGGATAACCGTGGTAGCGTATCCATTGACACAGTTCACTATTGCGCTTGGCATTCGTATGCCGGGGCCAAATTCTCTATAGTCAATTATAGCTTCGCCTGAGTGTTGATCTATGGGAAGCTTGACGCGTTGTTCCGTCCTTGGTTGGAGCTCGATTACGTAATCCAGATTGGTGTTAATTATCGGAATGCATGTGGTCTTGGTTCTTAAAACCGAATTCTTAAGGTCTATTACAGCGTCCAGTTGTCTGAGGAGGTCGTTCCCGATTAAGCCGTCGTAGCGTGAGTCTACGTTGTATAAGTAGAATTTATGAGAGTCGCTACTTTGGAACGTTGGTAGAAGCGGTATTTCTATGACTTCTGTATGTTTGCTACGTGCGTGAGTACTAACGACTTCAAAAGGTTCATGTCTTATGTCGTTGTAAAAATACTGGTATGCCTTTTGGGGGCTCACGAATGACCTTGTACTGCCCGTATCTATCATCATTTTGGCATCTATTTCGGATATATAGATGTGGGGCAGTTTGAGAGTAGGGTCGCAGTTAAGTTCTATAACTTCTTGTCGGTGGAGGCTAGTGCCGGAAAATTTTCAGTTGGTTGCTCTGAAGGAGAGGTAATCTGCTGGGTCTCGGCGTAAGGTTCCATTTGATAAAACTCATGGTCACCCTCGTCCGAGTATCCGTAGGTTTGTTCGATTTCGTCATAATTGTAGTAATATTCGTTGCCGTACTGACCATAGTACTGGTCCTCGTCGTAGTTAGTGAGCTCGTTTAGTCTAAATCCTTCACGTCGTGGCGGCGCTGGTAGAGCCGTCCTCATTGTGACGTCAGTTGAGTCTAACGGAGTTGTCTGGGGCGGCTTATACCCGAATTGTTGAGGTGACATGCCTGCGCTGAGATTTGGCCTAAAGCCTGTCGGTTGCGGCTGATTGTTCCCAAATTGGGGGCGGTAGCCGAATTGCGGCCTGTACCCGAACTGTGGTGGATTAATCTGTGGCCGATATCCAAACTGTGGCGTACTGTTGAACTGCGGTGGGCGGTACCCAAGTTGCGGCCGGTAGCCGAAATTTTGTTGGGGAGCTTGCGGCATTCTGAACGGTGCCGGTTGTTGTCCAAAATTAAATTTCGGTGTTAAGGCATTATTATTATTTGGTAAAAGAGCGGGAGGTTTATACCCAGTAAGTTGGGGAGGCGCACCAAATTTAAACCCTCCAAGGTTTTGATTCTGGGGTAAAATTGGTTTAGGCATCGAAACGGGGGCGTTACTATTAAAGTTATATATACGTTTCCTCATGCTATATTGGTCATGGAAATTCACTTCTTCCAATACTATACTAAGGGCGCCCTCTAAAGTCGTTGGGTTTTTCAATCTAACTATGCGTACCATATCCTCTGGCAAATTATAGAGGAATACGTTCAAGGCTGTGTGGTTATAGATAACTGTTTTAGCCCGTTTCAGTTCCAGATCGTCAAGCAGATTAACTTTAGAAATCAAGAGTGAACGGGTACTCTGAATGCGATTACAAAACTCTAAATAACTTTCGCTGGATTTAATTTTCATGCACTCTAGCTCGATATTAATACATTGTTCGCTACGCGGATCTCCAAAGTGTTGTTTCAGCAAACATTTAAGCTGGCTCCAGGTGACTACATCCTCGCGTTCCGATAACAACGCAGCTGCCTTATCGGTTAGTCTGCTCGTTATCGAATGGAATGTGTACAAATCCTGAGCTGCATTGCCTCTATACCTATTAATTACATATTCGGCTTTTCTTATGAATAGATTTAGATGACCCGGGTCTCCTCCGAAAATCGGAATGATGGTAATCATTTCGCGGGGTATCGGTACCATTTCTCCGTTTTGTGCCATTATTATAGAGTAATTAGTAGGTCAGAGGCCGTGTACACAATATTGTTATAAAACACACAATAAATTCGCAAAATGCAATAAAATACAACAATAGCCTAATATTAGCCGTAATATACCAAAATATGCGATAATTTCTTAACTAATCCGATTTATTTTAATCCTTGTTAAAACGGATATTTTTACTGAAAAGTGTGACTAATTTGTCTATTTTACTCTATCTAGCTATGAATTCTATCGGAAATTATCTCAATAGTTGCACTTACTAACTTACTTATTGTAAAACTACTCGACCCGCTAAATGATTTTAATTCAGCTAGTCTCTAGCTTAGCTTACTCTACGTATTTTCTTATCACTAAAGTACACTGAGTAGAGTATTATACGCAGTCACTAGACAGTTATAATGAGAGAAGTCTTATCTCAGGATAACAATATATCATGGATCAAGGTAGGAGTTGGAAAGGAATGGCGAAAAGTTTTACTCACCAGCCGATCGCTGCCATATTATACCGGGTGTCCCGCCACTTAACGAATTTATTTGGTTCGAGGATTCACTCACGCCGCGCCGCGATTCCGCGATCAGGCCAAAATATATGCCTGTAACGAAAACTAGCACAGCCTTCGACGAGTGAATCCTACCGGCTGCGCCAGTTAAATTTAGGGAGCACTTAAATATGTTTTTAAAAACTAAAATAAAACTAAGGTGTTGCCGATATGGAGGCTTTAATACTAATGATCTTATTTCTAGTCTATTCTTACTGCTACCGTATCTCTATGTTGGTGGGCCCTTACGCAGCATTCCAGCTAACAAGGCGTGAGAACGCTAACTGCTGCGTAAGCTCTCTATCTGTCTCGCTCTATGATAGACAAGATGGTTGAGAGGGGTGCATAACTACCTACCTAAACATAACAAACTTATACGTAAACTGATTTGAACGTTCACTAACCGAGTTTTAATGTGGGTTTTAAGAATAAGCTCATGGTAGCCCAACGTGCTATGGAAAGGGCTATGCTCGGTGTCTCTCTGCGGGATCGAATCAGAAATGAGGAGATCCGCAGACGAACCAAAGTTACCGATATAGCTCAGCGGATTAGCAAATTAAAGTGGCAATGGCAGGATACATAGTTTGAAGAACGGATGGCCGATGGGGCCGTAAGCTTCTCGAATGGAGACCACGGACCATCAAGCACAGCGTAGGACGTCCACCGACTAGGTGGACTGACGATATAATAAAGATCGCAGGCGCTGGATGCAGGCCACTTCCAACTGGCCTTATTGGAAATCCATGGGAGAGGCCTATGTCAGCAGTAGACGTCCTACGGCTGATAGATAGATTACTGATTTTCCATGTCGACTCACCACGCAATCTAGAGCAATTTGTCCCAGTACACTAGGGCACTGCATCACTCCGCGCATGGTCTGGAACGCAGCGAGCACGCGTGGCTGCAGCCGCACCAGTTCCGCGTAGCCAGCCCGCAAGCCTGACTCCGACACCCAGCCCTTTGACGCCGTGAAAAAGCTGGCCAACTCCATCTCGGAGTATGGGGGGCCCATTTCGTGCATCACCTGAATGATAAACACCATGAATAACATGATGGCTACACAGATGTAAAAAAGTAGTATAACGCGTACAAACTGAAGCTCTTATTGCATGCATGCCACAAGCATTCATGCTCGCCGTCGAAGGTACATATTGCGGCGCGCGGCGGTGTCGTGTGTTGGGTCCTCCCTCAAATATGGTCGAGGAGAGCTATCGCTGACACATGCATCACATTCGGGTACTGCTTGCGGTGCCTCAGAATTAAGTTACTGACTTAGGCTAAGAATTAAACTAAACCCTCTTTTTGTAAAAAAAAAAACCTAAACTCTCTAAAACACTTGACACAACTTGACACTAACCGATCACAACAGGACCAAGAGCATTACAACTTTGTGTATTAAGTAAACTGTAAGTAAACCATTAGCAGCAAAACATCAATCACTTAGATTATATAACGAAATGATCAGAATAAAGTAGTATGGGAAAGTTTTTACCTTTTTAAATGATAAGAAAGGTTTGGTCACAGCGTTGTTTTGGTGGACTTCATCCGCTAATATGAAGAGGTTGTGTTTAAAAGCAAACTTGATTATGTCTTCGATATTGTGCCGAGATAGAATCTAAAAACAAAAGCACAATACATGTATATTTTATACATTGTTTTAGCTAAAGTAAGCATCAGTCAGAATTGGGCTATTCGCAGCTTGTGACATCGCAGCCTCCAAGTAGTATGATTCGACTTTACTTTGAAACATACGTCTACGTCGTCGTTGCAATTATCATACTCTTACTAGTAATTATATTACCTGTCCAGTAGGGTTTCCTGGGTTGATAACCACGATTGCTCTAACGCTGCTTTTGGCACTGGCTTCGTCATAGCATCTTTCTAACTCCTGAACTCGTATCGCCCAGTGGTCTTCTTCATCAAGATAGTAGTATGCAGCCAGCATTCCCAACTCTGACAGCGCCGCCGAGAATAGCGGGTATTGTGGACATGAAACCATTACAGCTGGAAAAGAAAAACTTGTCAGCTTCATAAATGTCTCAGTGTCCCAGTGGTTAGTGACGGAGGAGTCAATATCCTGGGTCAAAGAGGCGTGGGTTCGATTTCCATTCCTGTCATGACCAAAGGTGTTTGCTGTGTCTGGATGTTATTATCTAAATAAGTATTTATTTAAAAATATGTTTGTGTAGTATATCAGTTTCTGACAGCCATATTATCACAAGCTTTGCTTAGCTTTGGTCAGAGACCGTGTAAGATATCCTAATATTTATTTATTTTTGAAATATATTAATTATATACATTACCAAATCATTTTATTAGTTCAAGCGAATGCTACGTTTTTGATGGTAATATGAAAAAAACCGGACAAGTGCAAGTCAGACTCGCACACCGAGGGTTCCGTACAAATCCAAAAAATTACACGAAATTGGGAAGTATGTTTTTAAAATCTCTATACTCATCATCATCATCATCATCGACATAAGTTTTTTTTTTACTTTTCTCGTCATTCATCGAAAATTGTTAAAATAATTAAAAACCTGTTTTACTCGTAGCATGTGCTAATGAAGCTCTTTTATATGATACCTTACATGATACTATTTACGTACTTCGAATTTTAAACCCATATTTTGTGAATTTTGAAGCCCTATTTTTTTGTGATGTATATAAAAATGTTCAGTTTTCAGATTTATTCCTATATATGTACTCTGAGACGATGGTTTTTACCAAATTTCATAGTTCTATGTCAACGGGAAGTACCCTGTTTTGATTTTTGTGAGTGTCGAAATATGCGGTTTTTACGACATAAACGGCTCTAACTTCTTTATATGATAACTGAGAAGTTTTCCTTTATAAGAAATCATAGATATACGTATACAGTTTAAATTTCAACTAGATATCTTTACGCGTTCCCGAGATAAAGAGTCTTGACATACACACAGACGGACAACAAAGTGATCCTATAAGGGTTCCGTTTTTCCTTTTGAGGTACTGAACCCTAAAAATGGTAATACAAATTAGGTTTTACATTGACATTTTCAAGATTAGATCTCTGATACCTTCAAAGTTCAATTTGCCCACTTTATTGATTTTAAATCAAAGTTTGAAATTAATTTTATAGAGTAAGCTACAACAAAATCGAAAAATGGAACATAAGTTCCACATTAACCAATTATTTATTTACTGAACAATACTGAACATACCTACAAGTAACTAGTAGGTAGGTACGTCTTCTTTAATAAATTACTAGTAGATAAGATTCGTTTTTTACAAATATCTTACATGAAGGCTTTCCGTGGAGATCCTCTGCGAAGAGAGTCAACACAGACTTGACAATGTCAGAGGCCCCAGCGCTCATGTAGACGTCTTCAGGCCAGGCAGCTACTCCATCCCGCCTGGCGATGAATTCAGCTACGTGACGACGTACTAACTGGAGACCGGCGTAGGATGAGTACGCTCCTATTGACTGCTGCCTGCAATGGGAAGTCAAATTGATATTATCCCGGTATATTTATAAAACTCCTGGCTCAAAATGAGGAATACCTAATGTACTGTACCAACCTTTAGGTAGGACGCAGGCCTACCCACGAATGGTGATTGGGCCATATCCACCACGCTAGCCCAGTGCGGGTTGGTTCACATACGCCATCGAATTTCTTCTACGGAAGTATGCAGGTTGCTTCACGATGTTTTCCTTCACCGAAAAGCCAGTGGTGTAAAATTCCGTACATAAATTCCAAGGAATTTCAATTTCAAGTAATTTATTGGAATTATACGGGACCGGGTTTAAACCCACGACCTCACGATTGTAAGGTGGGTGTCATTACCACTAGACCATAACGGCTTTGACATCTGTTTATACGTAACTAAAAATGTCAATGTAAAAATCTAGCTATTTCGGTTCATGTACTCGTATCTCATGCCTGGTGACAGACAGACTTAAAGGCAGACAGACTTAAAGACAGACAGACGGACGGACAGCGGAATCTATAGGGTACCGTTTTTACCGTTTGGGTACGGAACCCTAAAAAGTATCTCTGTGTGTCTCTCTATCTATGGCATCTTATCTTCCAAGCAAATGGACGAATTCCGTTGCTTCTTTTTTGTTTGTAAAATTGTTATTCATATTGTTTCTTAGCTGTAAATTCAGTGATGGGTCTTAGCTATATACAGGGTTATTCCTAATCAACAAACATCCTTTTAGGGGCTTATTCTGTACATCAAAACTAATAACATTTGTTCAGCGACTTTTGTCAAAACTGAAAAATAAAATCAGCTGTTCCATATATTTTGTCGAGGGTGAACGATATTTTTTTATGGAACAACAACTGTTTTTTGAGTTTTGACCAATGTCGTAGAACAAAAGTTGTTAGTTTTGATGTACAAAATAAGCCTTTATAATGTTGTTTTTAAACTTTCGCGATTTGAACACATAATTACTATATACTACGGGGCTAATCGCGCACTAAAATTACGAGATAAATAAATACCTCCTCATCCCGACGTTTCGGCCGAGTTGCATCGACCGTGGTCACGGGTGGTCAGTCTACCCGTGACCACGGTCGATGCAACTCGGCCGAAACGTCGGGATGAGGAGGTATTTCATTATCTCGTAATTTTAGTGCGCGATTAGTCCCGTAGTATATAATAATAATTGATTAGAAATAACCCTGTATTAATAAATGATGTTACAACATTCTTATTTTATACTTGTCAATGTTTTTATACGTCGTTTAAAAATACAGCCACGTGAAAAAGATTATGTGCTTGCATTGTTTATTCTGGTTATTCGGTTATTTTTTTCATTTTCACAATGTAATAATTATATTTGAAAATTATAATAGGTAAGTTATACTTACTTGCATTCATCCAGTAGTTCTTGAGCTCTCTGCTTTACGTCTTTTGGAAGATACGGAGATTCCAGTAATGTAAGATTTGTAACTGCTGATAGCACCTGAAGATGTAACAGCATTTTAATTTCTAATTATAACATGATAAACAGGGTAGGTACACCGGTTGTGGTCATCTTAGTATCATTTGTGGCCACAGAACAGCTTTCGTTCTCTCTCTTCTGTTGTTGTGGTCACTTTGAATTTTATTAATTACTTAGACAATTTGAATGTTAAAATAATATTTTTAAAGAATTTAACTTAGGTTCAGGAGTTGGTACGGGCCTTGGTGGGGCGGAAGTTGTCAAATAACACCTTGATTCTGTAACAGTCTGTCACTTTGAATTTTATTGATTACTTAGTCAATTTTAATGTTAAAATAATATTTTTAAAGAATTTAACTTAGGTTCAGGAGTTGGTACGGGCCTTGGTGGGGCGGAAGTTGTCAAATAACACCTTGATTCTGTAACAGTCTTTAATTTAGTTGTATTTATGTATTCTTACAAAAGCTGACTAAGGAATTCTTATTTTATTTGAAAGGACCAACCTGTCGAATAAAGGTGATGGGCTTCTGTCCCAGAGCATGAGCGTCCGCTATAGTAGAATACACCACGTGGTTAAATGGTTTCGGGACACCCTGTATTGAAAAATAAATAATTGAAAAAATATTATTGACAAAAAAAATAGTGCGCGGAAGAAGTGAAATTTCGACGCAACAGTGCTTTATACCCCCTCCATGGTAGCGTTAAACGTTTAACGTAACCTTGTTGGAAGTCGCATTAAAAGTTTCACTTCAAAAAAATAGTAATAAACAAAGTTAATCAATTAATTTATAATCATCAACTGAGCTAGGTACTCAAAAGGCTTAAAATTGTAATTAGATAAAAAGAATCAAACATGATGGTGTGGTTATACGAAACCACAGTAAAAGTGAAACTTTTACTGAGTAATAGTCTATACACTACACGGTCAGCTGATTCGAACCATAGGCGCCGCCATATTGGCCTCGGCTGCTCTGCCAACCCCTTTTACACTCTGCGGCCGACCGTCACGCGACATGCGAATAGATGGACGAAAAAGTTTGAGGTGTAATAAAAGTTTCACTTTAAAAAAAAATGGCGCATATGCATTAATTAATTTTGTTATCATTACTAACGACCCGCTCCAGTTTCGCGTAGTTGTATTATAAATATAAATTTTCCTTTTGACTCACAATATCTATTGAAAAAATGTATCAAAATCCGTTGCGTTGCGTAGTTTTACAGATATAAGCATACATAGGGATTCACAGCGAGAAGCGATTTTGTTTTATACCTTCTTGTACTGTACCAGCCTTTTTAATAGTCCACTGCAGGACGTAGGACTACCCACGAAGGGTGTTTGGGCCATATCCACCACGCTGGCCCAGTGCGGGTTGGTGGATTCACATACGCCTTCGAATTTTATCTACGGACATATGCAGGTTGCCTCGCGATGTTTTCCTTCACCGAAAAGCCAGTGGTGTGAAATTCCGTACATAAATTCCAAAGAACTCATCGGTACGGCCTCACGATCGTAAGGCGGATTGTACGGCCGTGGTGGTCTAGACTAGGTATACTATATAGTGGTAAATAATCTTATGTTCTCCAGTGGAGACCACGTATCGGCGGTGCAGCGTAGGACGTCCACAAGGTGGACGAATGGACCGTAGGATCGCGCTGGATGCAATCCGCTTCCAACCGGTCTAAGAATGGGGAGGTCTATGTTTAGCAGTGGACTTCCTATGGCTGATGGATAATGGATGCAAATAATCATTAATAAATTATTTTAGTCGCAAAACATCTGCTATTGACCAAAGACTTAAGAAAACAGATCCATGTCTTTGAATTTAATTCACTACGCCTCTTTTTACGCACAATTTTCTTCTTAAATGACAAAAAATAAAGAATTTTTGCAAAGGTAAACAGGGAGGGTAAAATACCATTTCGAATACAAAAATGCAGTTTTTATGTTGCTACTACATTTATTCTTCCTGTTTTTCACAGAAAAGGAATAATAAAAATACACGTTAGAAAAATTGAACTTTTTTGCTGACTTCCGACTTTCAAACATAAAACTGAAATTAATCGACCAAGATAAAAAATAAATAAAAAAGAATACCTAACAGGAAAAAAAATATTCGTCGCAGCATATCAATTCCAAGAAATCAACTTTTAACTACGTAGAATAAGAATCAAAAAACCGGACAAGTTAGAATCAGCTTCGCCCACCGAGGGTTCCGAACATAACCCGGAAACTGCACGAAACCAGACACTAAGTTGTAAAAACCTTAGACTGAAGCTAATCATCATCGATATAGGAAAAAATTGTTTTTTTCTACATGTGTTGTCGTAAATCGAAAATAACGAATCATAAAATTAATTTAAAAATAGGCCAAGTGCGAGTCGGACTCGCGCACGAAGGGGTTCCGTACCGTGTTGGAGCCTTTTTATCCCCATTCGTCTCACTGTAATGGGAGCCCCTTAAATATTTATTTTATTCTGTTTTTAATATTTGTTGTAATAGCGGCAACAGAAATACATTATTTGTGAAAATTTCAGCTGTCTAGCTATCACGGTTCATGAGATACAGCCTGGTGACAGACAGATGGATAGACGGACATCGGAGTCTTAGTAACAGGGTCCCGTTTTTACCCGTTGGGTACGGGACGCTAAAAACTGTTATTGCTTGTTTCGATTCCTAGTCAAATATGCGTTTTTATGACATAAACGGCTATAACATTTTTACACCAAACGAGAAATTTGATTTTTTCAATGGACGAATCTGCGTAGGTATATGGTTTTAATTTCAACTCGATACATATATGCGCTCCGAGGTAGATGGTCTTGACAAACGGACAGACAAACAACAAAGTGATCTTTTAAGGGTTCCATGATTTTTTCTTGAGATACGAACCCTAAAAACTGTAAAAATTATTTCCTCCCGCAATATAATAATGAAAAACATTTTCCTGATGGAAATATAATCTTTTCCTGTATCCGGAGACGCGGCGGCACCGTCTAATGCTAGCTGTCATCGATCGAGATCAAATTATATGGGTCAGGGGCACGGGACCCTATATTCAATGTCTCTACCAATACAGGGTTATTAAGAACTGGTGTACTAAGTTGTTCCATACATTTTTTATCGATTTCGAGTTGCAATTTTGTTTGGCACAGCTGATTTTTTTTCGAATTCTGAGTTGGCCCATAGTAAAGGCTAACAATAGAAATGATAGTCTGAATCGCCCCCTTTCGGTTTTATAGAGAGCAACCAGGTAACCCTGTGAGATAAGTGTGTGAACAAGTGTGAAGAATATGTGTGGAAATAAATCTTAGACTTATTTTCCACTAGATGAGAGAGAGAGTGTTCGTGAGTAGGCCTGTGTTCAGCTGTGGACAGTTAAAAATGGCGGATGCAAGTACAAATACAGAAGATAAGTGTACAGTGGCGGATTCACACTTTTGCTGTCGGTAGGCTATTAAAATATCCGCTTCCACCGAAATCTTCAATTTTAAGGTTTAATTTAGGTTTATCAATTTCAGGGTACTTAACAAATATTTCATTGATTTTTCACTAAAAAGAGAAGTATCTATGCAAACGCGTCCTTAAGGTCTATGGGTAAATGTTTTAATTTGAAAAAAAATATGTCTTTTTGCCCTCCCTAAAATTAGCCACTTTAGACTCCAGCCAACGTCAATCAACGTGATATTAAATTTTGAAAAAGCTTTTTGCCACAGCTAAATTATATGAGCATAGCGTAGGCGTAGGTTCATGAAAACTGATATCAGACACTTAGGAACTTGAAAAATAAAACTTCTTCAATCACTTACAATTATGAAGAAAAGGTTTTAACACCCCCGCGTAGGTACTAAAAGCAAGTGTCACAATTAGGTAAGAAGAAATCCCAAGTCGATGTTCACAATGCTTAAAATAACATTAAGGGATTTAGTATTTCTCCCTGAGTGGCTGGTGGCCCACGCTTCGGGTTAAAGGTCACAAGTATCACAATTGGCTTAACTTGAGTAGGTGATGTGTCAAACCTTCAGTAAGATGATTCTCTACGAAAACACGTGCTTCACGTGTAAGGCATTAAGGATTTTATACGGCATTTTCGATTTTCCATCTTGCTCGCGCGAAGTTACTTTTTAGTCAAGTTAGAGTACCCTTGAATAAAGGGGTTCACCAGAATACCAGCGTTGAGATCTCACAGCACTCAACATTCATTGCTGAGGTGAGTTCCTTTCGACACTACTGTACTGTACCTGCCTTTTTAATAGTACACTACAGGACGTAGGCCTACCCACGAAGGGTGATTGGGCCATATCCACCACGCTGGTCCAGTGCGGGTTGGTGGATTTTTAAATTTTATTTCGACACATTACATATTTATTTTCACTATAATATAAATTTATTTTGTATTGTGTATAATCATGTCGAATAAAGTTAATTTCATTTCACTTTAATTAATATAATATAAGTAGACAAGTATCGCAACATGTGAACTTTTAAGCAATGCTGTGGTGGTCTAGTGGTATACTAAGCGCCACACAAATCGGCGGATGGGAAGTTATGCGCAGAGCGCTGTGCAAAAGCCGAAATATAGGTATGCGTGTGAGCCAGAGAAACGAGACGCCGGGGCACACCCGCCCGCCAACCTCATGCATCCCACTCGCTCCCTACGCCCGTGCACACATGCGCAATAATTAGCGCATCATGGCGAAGTGTCGTCTGCGGCTAACTTCTCATCTGCCGATTTGTTTGGCGCTTAGAATAGTAGAACCTGCGTTGGAATACTCAGGTCTTGGGTTCAAATCCAGGTCAAGTACTAATGAGTTTTTTGGAACTTAAGTACGCACACAATAGGCTTTTCCGTGAAGGAAAACGTCGCGAGGCAACCTACGTTCGTCTGTACAAGAAATTCGATGGCGTTTGTGAATCCGCCAACCTGCACTAAGCCAGCGTGATGGATTTGGCCTACTCATCCTTTGTGGGTACGCATTTGTCCAGTATTGGGCTACTAAAAGGCTGGTACAGTTCAGCAAAGATAAAAAATCACATCATGTTAAATCCCAAAAACTCTATGAAGCATTTCTTTATAACAAAATTACGCACGTTTTGTAGTATTGTAGTATTTATTTATTTCCTAACAAATACAATACGAGTACGAGAAAATGCGAGTAACATACGACCGTAGTTTGACTTCCTCAACCTTAAGCAAATGTTTCTTGTCACAATTAACATTTTCGGAGCTTCTACTCGTCTAATTCGTCGTAATTAGATACGAGACCCTCGTAAACTGACTCGTACGGACGGACGGACAGACGATGTCGTAAATATGGTCACATTCTTCGGACCAGCGTTACACTACAAAAATATGTAAACGGTTTAGTACTCTACTCAAAGACTTAAAATATCATCCTTAAGGATATGACTACCTATCCTTACAATCTTTTATATTAAACTATCATCAAAATAGTAATTTTCACATTACCTATTGTTGATTTTTTGAATAAGACTCAACCAGTTTCAATAAAAATATAATGGGACCACTGCTTAAATATGGTCTAACAAAAAATAAAACCGGACAAGTGCGAGTCAGGCTCACACATCGAGGGTTCCGTACAATTCCAGAAAATTTCACAATTCCAGAAAATTTCACAAAATTTTCACAAATTTTTAATTTTTTTTTACAATGTGTAATTTTCAGTGTATCACGACAAAAATGAAAAAAAAAAAACTTTTTAGTCGATGGTTATACTATAGATATTTTAACAACTTACTTCTCAATTTTGTGGAATTTTCTGGATTTGTACGGAACCCTCGTTGTGCGAGCCTGACTCGCACTTGTCCGGTTTTTTTTACGACATAAACGGCTCTAACTTTTTTAAACGATAACTGAGAAATTTTTCTTTTAGTCAACTGCAAGAGACCATAGATATACGTATACAGTTTAAATTTCAACTCGATATCTTTACGCGTTCCCGAGATAAAGAGTCAGACGGACAGACGGACAACAAAGTGATCCTGTAAGGGTTCCGTTTTTCCCGTTTGAGGTACGGAACCCTAAAAACATTAAAATCTGTTCATAATTGGAGGAGCAAACGTGTAACATATAAACAAAAAATCGTAGTGACGAATTGAGATCCTCCTTTTTTGAAGTTGGTTAAAAAGCAATTAGTGGATATAAATAAGTATATTTATTTATTTGTAGAAAATTTGGATCTAAGAAACAGCGATTTTAATGAAAGATATTCGGATAGATTTATAAGATTAACTGTAAAGACGGCATTTTCAAGTAAACCGCAAGTTTTTATTTTTCTTTGTCATTATATTTAGGTATACAGGCTAGGTTTTCATCTAGACAATTTTGTTAGTATTTCCACAACAATAGTGACCACGCTGGAGCGTGAATATTTGCATTTTTTTTCTAGGTATATCCATGGATTGAAAGTCTTTGACTTAACCGTAATAAATATTGTTAGAGCCGTTTAATAACTGACGCTATATTATTTTATTGGTACGGCCCTCTCGTAACTCGAATGTCCCTTTATAGATTGTTTTTCCTATTCAACCTCTTGGATATAAGTAGATGTCTAAATCGATGGGTATTACTGTTAACACGTCTTTTTTAGATTTTCCCTAGGGAATCTAAAAAAAACGTGTTAAAAGTAATACCCATCGATTTAGACATCTACGAGTACTTATATATTCTGTTTTTCTTCTTCTTATTTTGTTTTTCTGCAAAATAAGAATAGTAATAGGTTACTATTCTTATTTTGCAGTAAAACGAAATAATAGCACCAGAGCCCAAACTAGAACTTGTAAAGAGAAGTTCTGAATATATGATGATAAAAAAAATTTAATAAGCTCCCTGAAGATTTACGAAAAGAATCAAACCAACGAAAATTCTATAAAAATCTAAAAAATATGCTAATCCAAAAATGCTACTACAGTATACAAGATTTCTTTAATGATAAAAATGTTTCAGTCTCGCGGAAAGATTGCGATAAATAGTATTGTTATTGTCTAAGATAATAATACTTAGTATGTAATTGTATACTTGCAACGCCCTGACAGGATTTAAAATGTAATTAGTGCTAAGTGAGCAAATTTTTATATGATAAATGGAAAGGTTTGAAATAAAGAATATTCGTTAAGATATTATTTATTAGGGTTCCGTACCTCAAACGGAAAAAACGGAACCCTTATAGGATCACTTTGTTCTCCGTCTGTCCGTCTGTCCGTCTTTCCGTCTTTCCGTCTTTCCGTCTTTCCGTCTTTCCGTCTGTCCGTCTGTGTGTATGTCAAGACTCTTTCTTTATCTCGGGAACGCGTAAAGATATCGAATTGAAATTTTAACTGTATACGTATATCTATGGTCTCTTGCAGTTGTGTTAAAGATAAACTTAACTTTTCAGTTATCGTTTAAAAAAGTTAGAGCCGTTTATGTCGTAAAAAACCGCATATTTCGACACTCACAAAAATCAAAACCTACAGGGTACTTCCCGTTGACATAGAACTATGAAATTTGGCAAGAAGCATTTTCCAGAGTACACATTTAGGAATCAATCTGAAAACTGTACATTTTTATTTAAATCACAAAAATAGGGCCTCAAAATTCACAAAATATGGGTTCAAAATTCAAAGTGAATTTACTCACTTTGACGTATCATGTAAGGTATGATATAAAAGAAGTTCGTTCATTAGCACATTCCAAAATAGGTTTTTAATTATTTTAACAATGTGTAATTTTCGATGTATGACGAGAAAAGTGAAAAAAAAAATTTTTTTGTCGATGGTTATAGCAGGTATAGAGATTTTAACAACTTACTTCCCAATTTTCTGAATTTTTCTGGATTTGTACGGAACCCTCGATGTTCGAGCCTAACTCGCACTTGTCACGCACTTGTTCCATACTTACGTTTTCACATATTTCACGTGATACGATTTGATGATTGATTCTAACTAAATCGGATGTGTATGATAGTTTTAACTGGTCAGTTCAAACCGTGTGTGCCCAGCTATAGTAATACTGGACCGATAATTAATTAACACTGTTGTAGTATATACCTACTACGAGTATATCTGATACACACTAATGTAGTCAAACCCAAACCTATATTTAATAAGGAGAGTCCTATGCGAGAGACTTGTGACTTATAAAAGTTTCGCTACATAATTATGTATAAGGAAAATGAGCAATTCTGAATAGTTAGGTAGGTAAGATAGTTAAGTTTGAAACTTCATATCTAATTACTTTATAGAATATAAAGTATTTTATTAGTTTCGAACTTAAAAACAAAAATAAATACTTTTCCTCATAGCGACTATAATATTGCTAATGTATTTATTTTTTATTACACTAAATATAATATTTTTAAATGTAGGTACCTAAAAACCGAAGTTTCCTTGTAGATATCGGCTTGATAAACTTTGGCCTGACAATGACTATTTATCATTATTAGAAAATAGACAAACACGACTAGTATAAATAGAAAAGGTATCTCTTAAAATATCACTCGAACAGTTTTCCTGCTACACGCAAAAGTAATACTGTTTAAGTGAAATAACATATCAAGCAATATGCGCACGCTGTTGCCAGTAATTATAGTGCTTTTAACTGCGTTATTTGCTCAAGGGTTTGATTGGAAGGACTACGATGTGCCACGCTGGTGGGTTGATCTTGGCCAAATAACAATAGCACAAGCAATGTGTTTACTGTACTCAAATTTCCAAAGACCCAGTGCCAATGTGATCCCCGAAAACACTACAGCTTTGAATGGATCCACTTCAATACCACTAGCTCGACATCACATCATCCCTGGCAACACTTTAATGGATTTTTTCAATACTGCACTTCGAGAAAATGCAGCGGGCAATCATGAACTTGGAGGACTTCTTCAAACCTTGGGTTATTTGGCTGAAAACTTCAATGAATACTATGATGGTAACGATCAAGTTGAAGATATTGTAAGAGAACAATTAAGAAATATAACCATGGCACAATTGCATTTTGAGGCAGGAAACGACGTGCCCTTAAATTTTTTGTTTGATGCAAATCAACTAGTACGATCTATATTCTACTGGATGCCTGGTAACATCTTCATGGGTCCGGAAAATAGAGCCAATGATGCGGGAAGCAGTTTTGAAATGAATGCAGAAAGCATTGTGCAAAATGAAGATATATTTGAGAGGTTTAGAAGACTATACAGCATGATGAACTTATACATACATTTTCGACAACCGGATCAGTTTAGAATGGCATTAAGGGTGTTACAAGAACTTATCCGTATAGGAAGACGCGAACCATATCCATTCGATGTCCGTCAATGGCACTATGCTTACACTAACAATAATGGCTTAGCTTTTTACGACTTTAATCCTATCTCGAATATAACAACGACTACTATTGCCCCTGCTCATATATCTAAGAGATATGTTACAATGAGACCTAAAAGTGAAAAGAAAAGTTTTGTCGAAAAAGATCCTTTATGCATTCTTCCTATAGTATCTTATGAATTAGCTCTCAAAAAAAATAACTTGATGATCGCAGCAAACGTTTTAGATAAAGTGCAGAAAGGGAGGGGATTTAAACATCAAAGCTATGATTCTTGGAGGGCATGGTTGGAAAGTTTTTCGTGGAAAGACGGACTGTTAACATCGGGATTAGCGAATCATGCAAAAGATCTGGCGGATCATAAGTACGGTTATGTATTCGAAGATAATTCGTTTGCTGTTGGGATTGTGGGAGCCGATTTTCGATTCGGAGACGACACTTGGACAAGAATGTGTGCTTGGAATGAAAGCACTGTTGCTGGAAAAATGTTTTTCGATAAGAATGGAAGACCTGTGGCGTTGGCTATGAGTGATGATGGAAACACTAAGGAGGATAAAGGTTGGATTTTCCTATACACCAGGCGGCAAATGTTCCTGCTACTGCAGAACAATCCAGATCCAGTTCAGAGCATACCAGCTGCACTTTCTTTAGTTTTTCCTGAAGGTAGAACTGAAAGTTACTGTACTACGGCGATGACGTTTGAGCCTAGAAAAATTGTGCCGAATACTCATGACAGTTCGGAGTATAAGAAAAAGAAATAACATATATTAAAAATCGTCATGTTTTATAAATGTTCCCATTGTTTTAAAACGAAATAATAATGGTTTTGATGTAATTGGTGTATAATTTTATTGACATGTATGTATACTTTAGACAATCATCATGAACAAGTTTTACTGTGGGACCTACCCAGAATTCTAGAAAAATAAGCTATTTCATACACTTTGTAAACTCCGAATTGAAATTTTGTAACTGTATCAGAATGAAGGTATTATGATGCCCTATAATAAGTGTCCGTTTTCTAAGAAACACCCAATAGTACTCAAAATATAGTCTGGAAGAAGGGAAACCCCTATCGTGTATCGTTGACGAGGCATTATGGCCATGGCCTGTTGGATGGATTCGGGTTGGTAAGCCGGATTACCGATGTCAATGATGCTAACAGATGACACCCAGCTATGAATAAACTTGGGGGCTATTGATAGAAAATGCGTTATATAAACTAAGTAGAGATTATATATTTTTTTAACTGAAAACTTCTTTAGCGGCGTTCTGCACTTTTTGGGGTGGGTAAAAATGTTAAACTCGCATCTGGATAAGTGACGTGACCTGGTCAAAATTCGTAAGACGGAGGGAGAGTAGACCGCCGGCGTGGCGTAGGAGAGGAAGTACCCTCTCTTTCTACCGCGCGGCGAAAATGTATGCCTGCTCCTGCTGTTTTGTTTAAGCGGCGCAGGGCGTTTGTTTGTGCGAGTGTGCGTGTGTCATATTTTTTTATATATATAAATATAAAATATCACATATATAATATCTATTATAAACGCGAAAGTTTGAGAGGATGGATGGATGGATGTATGTTACTCTTTCACGCAAAAACTACTGGACGGATTGAGATGAAACTTTGCAATAATATAGCGTATATATCAGAATAACACACAGGCTATAAATTATAATTATATTGCGACAAAAATCAAAATATCATGCGGGCGAAGCCGCGGGTAAAAACTAGTATATAAAATAAATTTATATATGTGTAATATCACTATATGTGTACATTCGTCATTATGACCAACTTCTACTACGGGAAGAACTGATTTTCCATGCATGTTGTGGAGAGTTAATGAACATGATGATGACGTTTGAAAGAACTAAGAGTATTTTTTTTTCACGAAGCGGAACAGCATGTAGCTTCCCATTGATTTGCTGTAGACTTTTTAAGACGAGCTCGATATTCCTTCTGAAATAAACGGATGTAATTGCCAAGCGATAGAGACAGTACAAATAAAGATAGGCCTATGCCTAGCAGTGAGTGATTAAAGGCCGATAGCAGTGAGTGATGAAGAGTACTAATGAGAAAAACTGTTTAAAATTTGAAGCTTTTTTAACCGTCTTGCAATAAACATTTTTTGCAAAAAAATACCATGACCGACTTCAATCGTATAAAGAATTCGCAAATATTTCGCACGGATCGATGTAATATAAAATTTAAATGGGGCCAATTTCGTAGTATACTCTTTCCAATGAAAAAATAGTCATTGACCACTACATAAAAAGTTATACATAATAAAAAATACGCGTCGAATTGAGTACCTCCTCCGTTTCGTCGGTCAAAAAGAGGAGCATTCAATTGCATGTTTTTATTGTATCAATGTTACCCGATTTTCTGTTGTTCGTTGGCTACCACGGCTCTACGTTAGTTGTGGCCAGGTAATACAGTTGGAACTTAGGACAATAAATAGCAAACTTTGCGAGTTAAGACTAATCTTGCCCCAGGTTGTGTTGGAAACTATGAATAAGAACCTAACTCTTCACTGAGAAAAAAATCGCCACTAAATATTACAAAAGTCCTTTGTATTTGGCGAAAACACTAAATTTTAGTATAATTTACCAAAGTTTTGCTGTATTTGCAATTTTTATTATTTTTTACTAACAGTTTTGTTTTTGTAATTGTAATTCCTAAAATACGATTTTAGTAAATGCAGATATTGCAAAAGTTTAATATTTATTACAAATTTATAGTAAATATTGTTAGAGTTTTGTAAATTCCGCAAATTCGATTACTATTTTCAAGAAAAGGTAGTTGTATTTCTAACAGTTTATCTATTTTGTAATTCTAAGTAATACTTTTAATCAATTTTAAAAAACGTTTGTAATTTTAAGAATTAACTATAGTTGATACAACAAAAAGATTTAGTTTTTACCTTTTGTAATTCCAACCATCTCGTTTTATTAATTTCAAAACGCATTAGTAATTGTTAGAAAGAACTATAATTGGTACAACAAACATATTTTGTTTTACCCTTTTTGTAATTCCAAGTAACATGCTTTTTTAATTTCAACACGCGTTTGTAAATATTAGAAATAACTTTAATTGGTACAACAAAAATATTTAGTTTTTCACTTTTTGTAATTCCGAGTAACACGCTTTATTAATTTCAACACTCGTTTGTAATTATTAGAAATAATTTTAATTGGTACAACAATAATATTTAGTTTTCCCCTTTTTGTAATTCCAAAGAGCATGCTTTATTAATTTCAATACACGTTTGTGATTTTTAGAAAGAACTCTTTAATTGGTACAACAAAAATATTTTGTTTTACCCTTTTTGTAATTTCCAGCAACATGCTTTATTAATTTCAACACCCGTTTGTAAATATTAAAAATAACTTTAATTGGTACAACAAAAATATCTAATATTTCCCTTTTTGCAATAACAAGCAACACGCTTTATTAATTTCAACACTAGTTTGTAATTATTAGAAATAGCTTTAACTGGTACAAGAATAATATTTAGTGTTTCCGTTATTGTAATTCCAAGCAACATGCTTTATTTATTTCAACACACGTTTGAAAAATTTAGCAAGAACTTTATTTGGTACAACAAATATAATTAATTTATCCCTTTTTGTAATTCCAAGGAACACGCTTTAATTATTATGAGCTTTTAGCGGCTTCGCCCGCGTGGCCTACAGGAATCAAAATATGACGTACTGTTTTTTCAGAAACAAACATTATAAGCGCTCTTACGATAATAAAATGATTTTACGCTATGGTCTTGAGTTAAGAGTAAAAAAATGAAGAATAAGCATAGCTGCTGGATTCTAAACGCTTACAAATAAAAAGCAATTTTTTGGCTTTAAAATTTAATATGGTATGGTTCAATATATGAAGCTATTAAACAAAAACGGAAAAAAGTTTACGTTTACTATCAAAAGTCATGGTAAGGGCACTGAAGTTACTGGAACAATATATGAGATAAGTTTACACTTTAATACTCGAATTTAAAATCTCAAATTAATACTTATGCATTAATTCTAATTGCATTAATTGGCATTAAGATTTTTTCTGTTCCCGCCAACGTCGTTGAAATATTCTTATTTGACGGCTTTGACTTTGGTTTCAGTAGTTCAGTACACTAAGTATCTTACTCTTACTTACTTACTCTTACTCTTTATTAATAACAACTAGTTATAGGTCATTTGTAGTGCATGCTAACATATTTCATCAAACGTTACCTATAGTATGATTCCTTATTACTAACATAAAAAGGTGCATTTAACAAAATCCAATAAAAATTGTATCATACGAGTACTTCGTAGGGTTTGACATGCTCTTAGGCGATTAGTACTATGTACTTACAAAAAAAATCCACCGCGTTGGTACCTAGATAGGTACTGGTATAGACAAGTATTGGTATCTGATATACCACTGGTTTGAAAGATGAAAAAAAATTGATTTACCTTGTTTTGTAATTACAAGCGTGGGTTTAATCATTTTCAAAACACGATTGTCATTTGTATTGAAAGGAAGAATAATTTCAAGCATGAGGCTTTATTAATTTCAAGATACTATTGTAATTTTACTACAATACTTTAGTTAATGCAACAAAAACATTTAGTTTTTGGTCTATTTTGTAAATCCAGCAATAAGCTTAGTAATTTCAACGAAATGTTTTGTTATTTCCAGTAAAGTGTCCGGTGTGTTTTGCTTTATGAATACGATCCCGCCTTTCCAGCAGCCATTTCGTCGTTGCTTGCAGTAGAGTAAACATGTAAAGGAGAGTGAAGTTCAGTACCAACAAACTGTGTTTTACCAACAGATTTCAACACTCTGAGTGACAATTGACAATCTTACCCAGGAGTCAGTGTTATAACAGCTATACAGTCATACTGAGTAACTGGGGTCTCAATGAATACGATCCCGTCTTTCCAGCAGCCATTTCGTCGTTGCGTGCAGTAGAGTAAACATGGAGGATGAAGTTTAGTGCGTACCAACTAACTGTGTTTAATTAAGTGTCATAAGTACAGATTTAACCAGTGTAAGTGAAAATTGACAATTTTACCCAGAATATACGAAGTAACTGGGTTTCTCCGTGAATACATTATACTCCTTGAGTAAATTATGTTTTATTGTAAATGTGGCTGTTTCGTGTGTTATATTATACATGTATAATATTTAATAAACATGACTTCACTTGAATCTTTATTTTTATGTCTACAATTATTATTCACCTTGTAACTTACATTTAGTATTAGTTTATAACCTTAGATTCGTTTTGTAAGATATGTAACTCAAGTAGTTTCAATAGCTTAATTTTGTATTATTTAGTTGGTTTTTGTAATGTCTAGTTTAGTTCTGTGATATCTACTTAATAAACCCTATCCATAAAAAAGTTATAAAACACTTCAAATTGAAATATTAAAAACTGTATGCTTATAGGTCATTGTTATAAGCAGGTATACAGTTTTTAATATTTCGATTTGAAGTGTTTTATAACTTTTACATTGATAGGGTTTACTAAATTGATAACACAGAAATTATACTAGAAATTACAAAAATCAACTAGATAATACAAAATTAAGCTATTGAAACTACTAGACTTTTACTAGATAATACTGAACTAAACTTTTGAAAGTACTAAGGCTTACTAAATATTACAAAACTGATCTATCAAAATTACTAGGTGATTAGCAGATAATACAGAACCAAACTTTCGAAAGTACTAAGGCTTACTAGATATTACAAAACGAATTCATCAAAATTACTAGGTGTTTACTAGATGATACAGAACTAAAATTTCGAAAAAACTAGGACTTTACTAGATATTACATAACTAATCTATTGGATCTACTGGGGCCTTACTACATGTAACAAGACAGGTATTAATAATTCCTATTAAATATCAATTTGTATTTTTTACAGGGCATTTGTTGTCCTCGGGATTAGTAAAATCTTAGTAAAGAGTACTAAGGAGTTTGCTAGATATAACAAAACAGGTATTAGTAATACCTACTAAATATCGATTTGTATTTTTAACAGAGCATTTGTTGTCCTCGGGATTAGTAACATTTTAGTAAAGAGTACTATGCACTTTACTAGATATTACAAAGCTAATCTATTGAAACTACTGGGGCCTTACTACATATAACAGAACTGATATTGTAATACCTACGAATTGCATTTACAAAAATCGATTTGTATTTATTACAGGTCATTTGTTGTCCTCGGATTTAGTAAAATTTTAGTAAAGACTACTATATTTTTGTTAGTTTTTCTCTCAGTGTTGCTGACAACAACTTTAAGGTTGGCCACGTCAAGTTATCAAGAAAATGGTTTACATGTAATTATTATTATAGTAAACGAAGCCGTGGTGGTCTAGTGCTAATGACAACGGCCTTACAATCGTGAGGTCGCGGGTCTCAATCCCGGTCCCGTAGCGTAGTACCTCCTTCCTCCTTTTTGGAAGTCGGTAAAAACTAGTGATTTTCTTCATCATCATAAGACGTTCACTGCTGGACACAGGACTCCCCTATGGATTTCCAATAAGACTGACTGGTGGAAAGTAGCTTAAGCATCTAGGGTGCTCTTGTAGTCTTGATTAGATTATCGGTCTTGCTTGTCGGTGGATGTCCTACGTCGTTATGAAAAGTCTAAGGACTCTCAGATTTGTTTAATTCATGCTCAACATTATGAACTATTTTTTCTATAGGGCCAACATAGAAATCGCAAATAAGTAATATGTTACAAACAAAAGCTTCTCCACTACACACACACACACACACACACACACACACAGTACACACACACAGTGGGTATACAGTAATTGATTTGTCTTGCTAATTTACTGAAGGTCGCATCATCGAAGTCTTTGCATAATATTTTTTTTTGCAAAAAATAGCAACACCGAATTTCTTCGTCTACAATCGAATAGTTCACACGAATTCATGTATAACAATAGTTTATTTTTCTATAACGACTCAGCCGATTTAGATAAAATTTAAATGGGACAACTTTTCGAACTAAACGAACTAACCTTTGTAGATTTAGCTGATAAAATTTCGGAAATTTAAAATATTTTAATACGTGGGTTTCGATTATTACCATGTAAGACGATTACACATATACCAAAACCTCACACTATAATAGAGACTTTCATTTTCCTCTTTGAAAATATTATATGAAAACACTCACAAAGCAAACACAGCCAATGTGTGATGCCAACATTAAACCGAGTTCCGCTACTTTATAACATTTTCGCGGCAATATTGCGAGATTTATTCGTGTGTTTGTTACAAGACTCCTTTACGAGTACAACTCGCGTGCATTAGTCATGACTTTCAAGGACGAGGGGACGCGGGATATGGCTTATTTAAGGGAGAACATGGAAATGATTCTACAATTTGCTGGGCGCGACGTCTTATAAAGAATGGATTAATAACACAAGCTTATTGCTTTGCAAAATGCATATTTTTGGAGAGGTAGGTGAACTAGGTGTTTTCTAATTGCCCTGATATTACAATAGATTACGGCATCGGTATCTTCTGCCTGTAGTAACAGCCTACTAAAAGGTGACCTCTGGGCTTGTGAATGGTCAGAGATGGTGCTTTGGCCATCCACTCAAAAGGGCCCGGGGAGGACGACAGCGTGTGTGGCAACGCTGTCGTAAAGGACAGCACAAGCCTAGTACAAGTGCTAGTCGAGTAGTCGTACAAAGTTCTGGGAGCACCGGTACGATCTTTTGGAGATCTTGGAGCTCCCAAGAGAGCACAAAGGATGGCCACTGACGGGGTTTTAGTGGGTACAATCCCACATAACCCGACTGCACTCCAAAGCCATCGGGTATTTTTTTTAAAACAAGATCTATTTAAGATCGCGGCATATTAAGTTTAGCGCTGGGCGAAGTATGGAGCCATCCCCTCCGCAGTACCCTCAGCGCTAAACTTAGGTACGTGTACCTACTATGAAATTAAGGAAAAACACTAAATTTATTGTCACGATTGCAAGATTTAACCTATAAGTATCACCATCAATCAAGCTCTAAAAGACGCAATGGTGCATAAAAATGAAAAATATTAACCCATTAAAATGTAGAATTATTCGATTTTAATGACCTATTAAACTAGGTTACATAATAAATTATCTTTAACCTCTGTTTTATCCTGATATAATAAAAATTAGCAAGTAGAATAAAATTATAATTATAAGGTTGCACAAAACCAAAAGAAATGCTAAGTTCAAGAAAGTATCTAATTCATCGATGGGCCCTAATTTCTAAGAATTTTTAGAATGGCTCAAAACGCATAATTAATTAAACAAGAAAGAAGTTATGCCCAGATATAGACTGAAGCAACAATAATTATTTTACGCAAAAAAAATCGCAATACGGACTTCCACCGTCTACAGAATTCAAATAATTTACAGGAATCTATGCGACATCCATGTACATTTTATTTGATTTACCAAAAACGGCTCAGCTGATTTCAATACAATTTAAATGGGACCATTTGGAAAGTACACTCTTGTGAACTAAAAAATATTTTTTAAAACAGTTCTCAATTGGCGAAAACATCGGCGAACATTCCAAAAAAAATACATACTGATGAACATAGTTACTCCTCCTTTTTGGAAGGGGGTAAAAATATATATCCAGCCTCAACTCTTTTATCTATTCTCACCATCTAATACACGAACATTTAGGTATTGCGGCATCACGCAACCTCAAGGGATCCGGCGGTAGCAGTACAAGGGAGGAGGCCATATATCTCTGTATGTATAAGATGGAAACCTTTTGTTGGCTCCGCGGGAATTTCCTCTAATAGGTGTAGTTTTATTGCGGGCCATTTCTCATCCCGGCTTAGCGAGGTAATACGATTCGATGGAGCCACGGATAATGAGAAAAACACGGGCAACCTGAACGGCGGTGAATTATACTTACGGGAATCAATAGTAGTAGTTAGTAGGTATGTAGGCTCTATGTTATTATCTTATCTTATACCTTTAACCGGACAATTCTTGTTGATTAAGCGAACGAGGTGAGAGTTTCAGTTTTGACTCTAGAATTTTGCTTTTTTTTTAACGAATTTTAACTAAAATTATTACATAATATAAATTCTAAATGTCTTTCTTCTCTTCTTTAAAATTAGTACATAATATAAATTCTAAATGTTTTTCTTCGACGT
The DNA here is from genome assembly GCA_949316475.1 of Hypomecis punctinalis. Lineage (NCBI taxonomy): Eukaryota > Metazoa > Arthropoda > Insecta > Lepidoptera > Geometridae > Hypomecis > Hypomecis punctinalis. The sequence continues at coordinate 18,625,002 of OX438810.1, forward strand.
CGGCAATTTTTTATATGCAGTTATTTCTCTGAAAAGAGGATCATTTTGCTGTAGTGCTGTTTATCAACCGAATTCGATAACATTTCATAAGATTGTTTAGTATTTATTTAAATTCTAAAAATATTATATTATTATGAACGAAGTTGGTCAAGAACGAGTTGAGATGTTAAGCTTATGAATAGAATAGAATAGAGTATTACTTTATGAAAATTCAGTTAAAAAGATGTGTCGCGAGGTTTTCTGTTAGGAGAACAACTAGTGTAACCAAGCAATTCTTATTAATCGAGAGAATGGAGGGAGAGTGTCAGCTTTAACTTTTAACTCTACAATTTTTCTCTATTTGCTTTTTGCTTTCGTCTATCTGGTTTTCTGAGGAAACACGAATTTTGATTTCGATGTGACACGAGATTTTTATAATATTAGATGATAGAAAAATAGCATTACAAACACAAAATGCCATTTACCTACGTTTATTTATAATCATTTGTCTCAGAATATTTGAACTCTACTGCAATTATTCGGAGATTTTCCTAATTTCCTCATCTAATAGTGACTCTACCAAACAACCATCCCGGGACAGACCACTTAAAGAAAACAAATTACACACATTAAACATACCATATGTCCTGGTATTCGGGACAGACGACAATAAAATAGTTTTACATGGCTGCATTGACGTATTTCATAGAGGTTCATAACATTTAATCATAGCAACATAGAGACTATTAAGTATTTAATAATTACATTTTTAGGTGCATAATAAATTAATAAACATCCTATTTAGAATCGCTTCGGCCGTTTAGGAAACCGGGGTTAGGAAACTGGTTTCCTAAATGGCTTTTTTCGATCTGTGTATTTTCGAAAAATGCTATTTGTCCCTACAATACATAAACAACATAATTACCAATCAGTAAACAAAGAAACTCATAAATGTGTACATTTATTCATCTATACCAATATTGTAAAGAGGAAAGATTTGATTGTTTGTTTGTTTGCATTGAATAGGCTCTAAAACTACTTAACCGATTTAAAAAAATATTTACTGTTGGAAAGCTATACCATCTCCAGATGACCTATTTATATTTAAAAAAAAATAGGGATAATTGCTAATACTCCTATACATACATTATGAAGTAGGTAGGTATATATACATAATTCTTATAAAATCTGTCTTCTTTAGCTAATCGTAACCGGGCAAAGCCGGGGCGGGCAACTAGTAAGTACATATTTTTTCGATATATGTATTTTTGTTATTTTGTGTTATTTTCTCAATTTACAAACCAAAATGTAATTTTGACTGTAATTCTTTTACTACTAATTAGGCATTTCCATTGTAGATTTTCAAAGGACTGTACTGTACCAGCCTTTTTAATAGTCCACTGCAGGACATAGGCCTACCCACGAAGGGTGATTGAGCCATATCCACCACGCTGGCCCAGTGCGGGTTGGTGGATTCACATACGCCATCGAATTTCTTCTACGGATGTATGCATGTTGGCTCACGATGATTTCCTTCACCGAAAAGACAATGATGTGAAATTCCGTGCATAAGTTCCAAAGAAACTCATTGGTACGGGATCGGGATTTGAACCCACGACCTCACGATTGCAGGTCAGGTGTTACTACCACTAGACCACCACGGCTTCCACTAGACCACCACGGCTTAGTATATGAATATATTAAGCCCGATTACAGAGGCGCCAGCGTAACTATATTAGCTAAATAGCATAGTTCTGTTTCTTTTTCACTATAGGCATTCGATAGAGAGAACGCTTTTATCGCTGCTATTTAATTTACGCTGGCGCCTCTGTAATCGGGCTTAATATGAGAGTATACTACTTTACCTTTCCAGTAACTTTCATTCGATGCCCTAATTTTCAATGCTAACTTGATTTCACTCGGTCACTTAAGTTGTGATCGAAAGAGATTAGGAGCGAGCTTTGAAAATCTATCTTAGTGCTAACGGAACATCACAACATGCGATTACAAATAAGTAGGTACTTATTTGTACCTACCTAATTCTTACCATTGCAAAAATTATACTCCACAGCACCAGCTCTACAAATATAGGTCCGTGCACAGAGAATGTGAAGTCAACAACGTCGTTTAGGACGGTATTTGATGCAGTGAAGCGAGGCGGGCCGCCTTCTCGCGAAAACATGAACAAATTTCACCATTCCGAACAAATTGTGTTTGTTTTTCTATCTTACGCCCGAGACGTGCCTCCACTCTAATTGAATTTCTATTTCAAAACATCTTACAATTCTTAAGTATTGTACTTATTTTTTTTCTAAGTGAATTGTCGTTTAAAAACGATTCGTGGACATGATTTTTATGTTTTTTAGTTGTCAAATATTCCCAGGCTTAGCTTAGCCAACCAAAATGTATGGAAAGTAACTGGAAAGGACATGTCCACGAAATGCATGGAGGCTGGTATAATAATAATATAATAATAAATCAAAAATTCTAACCACAACACTCGTTACATTTCGAGAAAGTTCATATTTTCTGAGTCTATTACAACAGTTAAATACAAAAAAGAGCCCTCCGATTTTTTAAAATTAATTTGGAATTTATTAGGATAAATAAATATATTTGGCTCAATAGGTAGTTTATCTCTATCAACCCTGATTAAGTAACCTCCAAATTGTTAAATAAGTCATTTTTACCAATTAGACATACTTTTAAAGTGTTTTTTTGTCACACTGTACCTACTATCTGGTCACACTGGTAGGTTACAATTTCTAATTTTAGCAAATTAAGTGATGAATGTGAAAGAATCAGCTGCGAATGCAAGTTAAATAACGATATAAGCACTTTATCATTGCTAAACTAGAAAAAATAATAAGCTGTATTGTTATTTTTCATACAATTTATTTTTCACATTTAAAAAAAATGGAGGGGTGAAAAAATCTAAATTAAATATTTTTGGGACGCTCATAAAACAAGCTTTCAAATGATGTATATATCATCTTGGTTCGATTTTTCTCTGAATTATATACCAATTGTGGACGTCACCTTTGACTGACTATTCAATTTTTGTTTAATTGACAAAAAAAATCGTGTCTAATATTTTTTGATAGTCTATCTGACGGAGTTATTACATTTTACAAGCTTTTATTTAACTTGCAATGTATGTATGTAAGTTCGGGTAGAATCTTGCAAGTTAAACTTAACCAACTTCCCAGTTCCCAGTCCCGATCGAGCTAAAATTTTGCACGCTTATGTATATTGCATGTAACGTCGCCTTAACCGAAATAGATACTCCGTTACACTCTGGGACAGTTCGTTAACAATTTGAAAGATCAGAAGGAAAAACGGAGCAATTACTCATGCACCACGAACCTGGGTCTGCTCCGGCTACGTTGACACTTCCACGGGCGTATAGCACTAAACTATGTCCTTTTGTTTTTATTCAAAACCGTGATAGTTCAAAATCACATCCACAAAACAGGTTATAAATTCACAAAATAGTTTATAACGTTATAGCAATATAAGATATCAATAAGGTGTTTGTCGTTCGTCCGTTGACGACGAGATGGTGCGGCGGTTCCGTGTTCGAGCCGCCTTCGCTCCCGATTTTTTACAAATACGCGGTAGGTACATTACAATCGCAAGCTGCAACTGCCTTTGCTACCGCCTTTTGAGATGAAATTCTGATCCTTGTATGAACTAAAATTAACGGAACGGTAGGTACCTACATTGCGTTACAATGCATCAACTTGGTTTGAACTGAATGGTGCTGTAACCTGTGATGAATAAAATAAATAAACATTATGGTACCCTGGAGCTGATCTGATGATGGAGTCAGAAGGTGGCCATAAAACTTCTGTACTAAACAAGATAGACCCGTCGCGTTTGGGCTCGTTTTACTTGTCTTGGCTGGCACTCTGTTGCTATATGATATCCAGGATCTCAAAAGCTTGTACTTGAAAAGTTATATTTTTATAATAATTTATTTAGTCATCATTTTAATCAATGTTGTTGCCGATATGGCCCACGAATCACAGAGAAACATAGAGCGGCGTATTAGCAATACGGTGAAGTGACTGGGCAAGTCTCAGAACAATAACTTGCAGGCATCGACTTGGCATTATTTTATGCTTGCAAGCTACGCATATATACCACAAAATACCGATGGACAGCAGAGTAGAGATAGATACAAGAAGTATGCAAGTGTACCGATGTGGTAGAGTGGATAGATATGTTCTTACAGATCCGCAAGGAAATTCGAGAAAACTAAACAAAAAAGAAAGAATGAAAGCCGTGGTGGTCTAGAGGTAGTGACACCCGCCTTACAATCGTGAGGTCATAGGTTCAAATCTCCGGTCCCGTACCAATGAGTTATTTGGAATTTATGTACGGAATTTCACACCACTGGCTTTTCGGTGAAGGAAAACATCGTGAGGCAACCTGCATACGTCCGTAGAAGAAATTTGAAGGCGTATGTGAATCCACCAACCCGCTCTGGGCCAGCGTGGTGGATATGGCCCAAACACCCTTCGTGGGTAGGCCTACGTCCTGCAGTGGACTATTAAAAAGGCTGGTACAGTACAGTGCAGTAAACAAAAACAGTCTTGGTCAAAATCTAGATATTCTGATATTCATTTTTTCCTCCAGTAAGTCCATTTGTATTTTTTTTTTATTTCAAAAAGGTTCGCGTTTGACTACACACTGCCTGATGTTAAGCAGATGCGCGGTCTAGGGTGTAGCACGTTTACCTAGAAGATACCTATTTACTCGGGATTTGAAGACACTCACGTTGTACTTTAACGGGAAGACAGACCCAGGCAAAGCGGTTCCACATTCTGGCTGTTCGTATGAGGAATGAGGATTCGAAACGCTTGGTTCTAACGCGCGGAATGTCCACCATAAAGGGGTGGCGCTTTGGTTGCGTCCATCTAGTCGTACGATAGAAGAAAGGGGCAGGGGGGACTAGATTGTGCAACTCCTGGGCGCACTCTCCGTAGTGTATCCGATAAAAGGCCGACAAACACGCTACCTTGCGACGATGCTCAAGACTTTGCAGCTGCGTCTTAGTCAAGGTATCGCTGTCAATCAGCCTCCTGGCTCGCCTCTCAATCGACTCCAGAGCCTCCAGTTGATATTTGGCAGAGCCATCCCAAAGGTGAGAGCAGTATTCCATGCAAGACCTGACTTGTGCTTTATAAATACTAAGCAGTTGCTCAGGTGTGAAATACCGTCTCACCTTAGAGAGAACACCAAGTTTTTTGTATTAAAACAATACAAATATTTATCGCAATTGAGTTGAAATTGGCCCACCAAATTAGTTTCAGGTTTTCATCATAAAAAACTAAAGTATCAATATAGCATTAAACATGCACATTAAAAGTAAAAAAAGTTTCCCTGTTTCTAGTTTCGTCTTATGTATTGTATTTCAACTAGTCCACATACGTTTAAATGTACCTAGCTCAGCCTCGAGCCAGATAATATCCCCGAAATCACCCGGGTAACCGCATTTCCTAGCTGCGGCCTGCGGGCTGCAACCGACAGGCGCAATGCCTCGATAAGCATTCAAAATAAAAAGGCAGTGAAATAGGGTTGAACGTACGTACCTACTCTACTTATGTTATTCGAAACTTGCTTACTACTAACCTACTAATTTCTGGTAATACTCGTTGAACATGACAACGTAAGTTAACAATATCCTTCCTTGGCAGTCGGGTATAAAGTAAAAGATAATAAAAGGCACAGACCTTGAAAAGCGTGACAAATATTTTTTAATGAGAGAAAAAAAAACGGATAACATAACAATCGCTTAAAATTTCGCTGGATTACTCCAAACATAATTGCACAAATCAAAAACTTTTTACTAAGTACGAAACCAATTGTTTTATGGTAAATGTATGATGATTCAATGATTCAAGTCTCAAAAAATTCTTGTACATTTTCAGAAAATATTTTACAGAGCTCTTAATTTTCATTGCGAGGTTTCTTATCCTGTTTTAATTACGTAATGGAGAACCAAGATAGAGGTTACCTTCCTAGCTAGAGCTAGTAAGAAAATCCATCCTCCTGACTTCCCAAAAGGAGGAGGTACCGCGTAGGTAGGTACTACCGTACACGGTGGAGGTCGGTAATGCAATATTTAGCGAAAAATTATTAAATGACAACGAACTACCTACTCAAAATAAGGGTCAGTCTCTACTAGCTTTTTTTATTAGTTAACTGCAGGACGTAGGCCTAAAAAAAATCAGCTGTTCTCCATACATTTGGTCGCGGGTGAACGATATTTTTCAATAGAACACCAATTTGTTTTTTAATTTTGACAAAAGTCGCAGAACAGAAATTGTTAGTTTTGATGTACAGAATAAACCAATAAAAAAATAAAAAAGATGCTAATTGATTAGAAATAACCTTGTATAAGTATACCTACTAAGCGCCATACAAATCGCCGGATGGGAAGTTATGCGCAGAATGTTGCGCAAAAGTTGAAATATAGGTACACGCGGGAGCCAGAGAGACGAGGCGCCGGGGCACACCCACCCGCTAACCTCATGCCTCCCGACGCACTACGACACACGGCATCGGCATTGTGCACACATGCGCAATAATTAGCCAATCACGGCGAAGTGTCATCTGCGGCTAACATCTCATCCGTCAATTTCTGTGGCGCTTAGTATATCTGTTACTTTTTCACATGTCGAAAGGAGTTCTTTTCGTGACTTTTCGTGTTCGCATGCTTGGCCTAACGGTGGGCTTTGATAGGATCAGACTGGAGTAAACAGAAACCTTACCTTTTCCAACTCTCGTTCTATCTGCTCCGCCCTCTGCACAATGGGTCCACGAACCGCATATTCTATCCCTAGCACTTTCTGATTCATATTTTCTACTGTTAAACACTTTTCTAACTTCATCTTGAATATTAAAACTCACTATAAATAAAGAACTAGTTATTACTGTCCCTTCAGACCTTAGTTGAAGATGCAACTGACGAGGAAAAGGTTTGCAGCGACCGTCTTATAAGATATTCTGATGCAACGTCATTGTTTCAACTTTAGGCAAAATGTATGCCTAATAAAAAACGGGAGGCTATCTAGAGTTCAAGTTCGCCGATAAGTATCGAAACTGAGCCCGATTTCCTGGAGCCATACCTATTCATGTTATAAGGTACTTTTATCAATCATGCAGTACGTGATCGGTTTGCTTCCTAGGTATAACTCTGTGCCACGGCTTCACACGCGACGTAATCTCAGAATTACAGCCCAACAAACGCACATGTCCGCGCCATAGGAGCGAAATGCGGTTGGTTGAAGCATCAAACTTCTTACAACATTTGAGGGGATGTGGTGTGTGGGGGGTCGTGCATATGATGACTTTGAATATGATTTTTTATAATAAAACTGGCTGACCCGGTGAAGTTCGTCTCACCATCTATTAACTGTCAATGACAACATGCAGGAACATTTTGTATGGGAAAATTAAATTCATGTTTTTAATATTTTCAACGTTTTAACTTTTATATCTTTTCTCGCCGTTTAAACCTTCCCTTAACTTCCAAAAATATTTCAGGATCAAAATTAGCCAAATCAGTTCAGCCGTTGTCGAGTTTAAACGAGACTAACAACCACGATTCATTTTTAAATATTAGATAGATAGATACATAAAAGTCGATGTTAGCATCAGCAGGTTCGGTTCCTGTAGCGACGACATTGTGCGCGTTCAGCTTTAGGGTTTCATCACTTTCATCTCGCTAGACACAAGAGACAAAAGTGGCTCTACTACGGTGGCGCATTCAGAGATGCCGAGCCCCTATGGACTCGCTACCCGTTCACCCATCAGCTCACCCACTGGTGGGTGTAGGAGTAATTTCTGGTTATTCGAGTACCCACTGGGTCAAGATGGATGGATGCATGGATGGATGTTTGTTACTCTTTCACGCAAAAACTACTGAACGGATTGAGATGAAACTTTGCAATTTTATAGCTTATATATCAGAATAACACATAAGCTATAAATTATAAAGATATATTTCGTATGCGGGCGAAGCTGCGGGTAAAAACTAGTAATATATAATCCAATCCTCGCCCAGCCGGTAAGGATCAGTATTAGTACCTAATCCGCAGCTTCTAGCTAACACCACAGCCGCCAAGTTGTTTAATTCGGCCTTTAGTAAGTATAAGGGTATAAAGTATATACTTAGGTCGTCAAAGTTGAAAACATGTGTGTCCCTTCATTTAGAAAGTAAGCAAAATTTTACGAAAAGGTGATGTCCACAAGTGGTATATTATTCGGAGAAAAATCGAACCAAGATGATATATACATCATTTGAAAGCTTGTTTTATGGGCTTCCCAAAAATATTTAATTAAGATTTTTTCACCCCTCCAATTTTTTTTAAATGCGAAAAATAAATTGTATGAAAAATAACAATACAGCTTATTACTTTTTCTAGTTTAGCAATGATAAAGTGCTTCTATTGATATTTTACTTGCATTTGATTCTTCCACATTCATCACATAATTTGCTAAAATTAAAAATTATAGCCAACCAGTGTGACCAGTTAGTAGGTACAATGTGACAAACAAACACTTTAAAAGTGTGTCTTATTGGTAAAAATGCTTTTAATTAACAATTTGGAGGTTACTTAATCAGGGTTGATAGAGATAAACTACTTATTGAGCCAAATATATTTATTTATACTATTATAATACATTCAAAATTATTTTTTTTAAAAATCGGAGGGCTCTTTTTAGTTTTTAACTGTTGTAATAGACTCAGAAAAATATGAACTTTCTCGAAATGTAGCGAGTATTGTGGTTAGAATTTTTGATTATTATTATACCAGCCTCCATACATTTTGTGGACATGTCCTTTCGGGCATAGGGACTATTTGGGTCGAAAGTCGATTTTTTTAGCTCCCAGATCATTATCTCTCTTCTCTCTACTCACAGTAAAATTTCTTCGCAAGTAACTAATGTTTATTTAGCAGTTGATAACTATCTAACTACATCATGCTAGGTATCTCTTAGGTCGGCTTAAGTAGGTATCTAGTATTATCATTTAAGGAACCCTATCATACGCGTGTCTCGGCAAGCTCTTAACTTAGCTCGTAACTATTGTATGCGTACCTACATGTTTTTTTAGTAATAGATAATGCTAAAGACGAAGACTAATGTTTGGGACAGGGGCTTCCCTCGCGAAATCACAGAACTACTCAATACTCAATCATCGCAAAACTATACATTGATATACTAACCTGATAAGTAACGTACACTGGGGATTTCCTCCAGAATACCTATCAACCAGTAGTCGTCAGGGTCGGACTGGACATACAGGGTTATCCAGAACTGGTGTACTAAGCCGAAAGGTGATTCAGATCATTATTGTTATGAACTTTTACTATATAGATCAACCCAAAATTCTTGCGATGCGATTTTGTATGGAACAGCTGATATTTTTATCGAATTTGGGGTCGGCCCATAGTAAAAGTTGTTCATAACGATAGTCTTATCACTCCCTTTGGGCAAGTAGATAACCCTGTATAAAAATGGCGTATATACTCTATAAAATATAACTTGATCTCTGCGACAGCTGTCAGAAAAATCACGCCTGTGAAGTCTTGAATTTCTTAGTAGTACAGACAGTACCTGTCAATGTCATACTTTATGGGATGCCGATTAGTGATGGGCGACGAATGATCGTGACCAAAGAGTTTTGGATAAAGTTTTAATTAAAATATCGATAGTTTGTATTGACGATATTTTAAATAAAACTTAATTTATCATTAATTTTATTGTATATTTTAATATCATAATATTTTTTACATGTGTAATTAAATTAAACCCAATTATATGTTGCATTAGTATCGATAATAGTGAAAAACGTCGATAAATACTATCGTTACATTATTATTAGTATTTAATTGATATCATAACATTATTTACATGTGTACATACTTGATCTTAAATAATAGTATAGTAATAGCGTATAAAGTCCGGTATTTATGTTCGAATTGTCTTTAATTACATAAAAGTTAAATACAAGGCCTTATAAGTAGTCTCGCGGACAGGGCCGCGGAAGATGTCGCGTCGTGAGACGTAGTTTTGTAACACTCTGCGCGTGCATTCGCGGGAAGCAGCCCAGGCGAACTCCTTCTGGGGTTCTTCTCCCCCTGTGGTTGGCGGGAGTGAGGATGCCAACTCGAGTTTACCCTCTCTTTGGCGGCTGGACGCCTCGGCCACTCAGGGCTGAGGGGCAAAGTTTGGAGGGTGCGAGTACCCTTCCCAGTCCGCGAGGACGGGCGGCTTCTCTCAGCAACCTCGTTAGCCATTAATATGGCCATCGTTGGCCACATCTTGGCTTGGTGGAGCAATGTTGGCCATCTTATGGCTTGGTGTTGTCACGTTGGCCATTCTTTGGCTTGGTTCATCCTTTTTGGTTTGGGCCTCATCTTCTACTACTGTAGTACCGCTTGGTCCCTCTACGCTGTCCTCTGCTTCATCGTCCGAGCCAGCCAGTAGGAGATCTCGAGGGAGGGCACGCCATTTACGTACGTCAGGGGGACGTGCATGGAGCGGCGCAATGTTATGCAGGTGGGGGTGTGGCCCGTTGTCAGCGCGGTCGAACATGCCGCGCGACAGACGAGTCACGAACTCCCCCACCGTCTCGATCTTCATGTCCCGGGTGATCACATCATTGCGAACGTATCGGCCGGCTCCCGAGATCATCCTCAAGGAGGTGTTTTGCACCACTTGCATTCTCTTCTTCTGGCTGGCTGTGCAGAGCGCGTACCAAGCGGGCGCTGCATAGGTCAGCCGGGTTCTGATGTACATTTTGTATATGGAGAGCTTTGTCCTCAATGGCAGCTTAGATTGCAACACGGGCCGCAGCAGCGCTCGAGCAGCCTTCGCCTGGTGCACGGCGTTGGTGGTCTGCGAGCGCATGCTCAGGGTCGTGTCGATTTGGACACCTAGGTACTTGCATTGGCTTTCCCACGCGATGTCCTGTCCTCTAAGCTGCAGTGGTCTCTGGCTCTGAAGCCCTCTTGTACTTTTCCCGGTCATCAGTGCCGCCGTCTTTCCCACATTGACGGCGATCCGCCATTTATCCAACCATTCTGGTAGGATATTGAGCACTCTTTGGACTCTGTTTATTGCCACAACTTTGCTTCTGGATGATGCGATGTAGGCGCTGTCGTCGGCAAAGAGGGCAAGGACGACTCCCCGTTCGCCTGGAAGGAGGTCTTCCAGGATCGGTATGTCGTCCGTGTAGGCGGAGTAGTAGTATGGCGATGTGCAACTCGCTTGAGGTACTCCCGCGGCGATTCTTCTGTGTCCGGAGCTGACGTTCTCGACGGACACGTAGAACTGGCGGCCTTCAAGAGATGATGCCGCGACTCGGACTAGCCCAGGCGAACTGTCTGAGAAGGCGCAGGGACCCAAGCGCGGTGAGCTAGCGGGGGTGCGACGGCGGAGAGAGATCTCCCGGCCTGACGGGGAGAACCAATGGCGTGCGTGTATCGCCGCTTTTTACCTTATTTGGCCGTGCGCTCGTATCTTTGCGACGGCCCCGCTCTCTACGCCCCGCACATCCGTTGCCTACAGCAGCGGGAATGTTTTATTCGCGCTACAGCCTCCCCCTCTAGCCTACCAAGTCGTCCCGACGGTTAGGCTAGCATAGATAACGACGCGGCCTACCCCTTTTACGTTTTTCGCGGACGGGCCGCTCTATTTGCCCCGAAAAATGCGTAAGATGAGAAATGTGATATTTGCCCATATCCATCCCAGTCTTCACATTCTCTAGGATACAGGACGTCGGACTAGCTAACCCCTTAACCCGGTATGGCCCATCACGCCGGGGGATAAACTTTGCCACTTGGCCTCGCCCTGTGTCATTCTGGCCTTGGGTTTTTAAGAGTACTAAGTCTCCTACCTGGTATTCTGGTGGATCTCTCCGAGCCTTGTCTGCCGCCTTCTTCCTCTCAGCCTGGGCCTGCTCGTGGACGTCTCTGGCCTCGTCATGGGTTGCTTCCCAACCTCTTCAGGTAAGGAGTAATGGCAGGTACAAAATTATCCTCGGCAAGGATCCCTCTCATATCCGGTATCGAGTCTGTGGGCGCGCGCAGCTCACGTCCAAAGGTGAGATAAGCTGGAGAGGCCCGGTACTGGCAGTGACTGCAGAATTCATGGCGAATCTTACCGCTGCGAGATGCAGATCCCATGTCTCGTGATCTTGTCCCACAAGTATGGCTAATTGAGGCTTGAGATCTCGATTCTTTCGCTCGATAGGATTGGCTTGTGGGTGGTAAAACGGAGTGAGTACCTGGTCGATTCCCAATGCGTGGCACGCTTGCTGCATGACCTCACTGACAAACTGCACGCCATTGTCGGTTATGAGGCGTCGAGGAACACCGTACCTCAGAAACACCTCGTTTACCAACGTCTGAGCACACTCCACGCTGATGGCACTCTCCAGTGGAAACAGCTCTACCCAGCGTGAACAAACATCCTCTACAATTAAAACCCACCTATTCTTCCTAGGTGTCTCTATCAGGGGTCCAAAGAGGTCTACGAAGACGACCTCGAACCTTCGCGATACAGCTGGCGTCTGCAGGAGTCCGGCCGGCTTACGGTCGTCTGCTTTGTAGCGCTGGCAGGGCACGCACTCTTTTATGTACTTAGCGACGAAAGTCCGCATGCCAGGCCAGTAGTAACGTGCTCTAACACGGTTTAGAGTGCGCTCCACACCAAAATGACCAGCCGTAGGCGCATCGTGCAAGTTTGCCATTACTTGCCTGCGTTCGTGCTCCGGCACCACAAGACAAGCCTCTTCTTCATCTTCGGCCTCCAGACTGTACCTATAGAGGACTCCATCCGACATGGTGTAGCCTCGGTCGGACCACGGTCTCTCCCTAAAGGGTTCGTCGGATTCCAAGTCCTCAATGATCTTACATACCTCTAGGTCTTTCAGTTGATTCTCACGGATATCGCCGCTACTCGTACCTTGTTTTGGAAAGTCGACCGTGGTATAACGCATGTTGCAGTCTGGTTCCTCCGCACAGACCAGGCGTGATAAAGTGTCTGCTACCACGTTTGATCGCCCTGGAGTGTCCCCTCGCGAGACGCCCGCTCGGTGACCGCTGGTTCATTAACCAACGCAGTGGCTGGTGATCTGTTTTTACGAATATCTTGGCATTTTCGACATACCCTCGAAACTTACCTAGTGCCCACACGACCGCGAGTGCTTCACGCTCGGTCGTGGTGTAGTTTCGCTCTGCACTGGTAAGAAGGCGGCTCACATACTCTATTAACCTCTCGTCAGGTCCCTCCCCCTGCATCAGAACAGCCCCTAGACAATATCCGCTACTGTCAGTACGTAATACAAACGGTTTGGACTCATCTGCCTGACGCAGAATGGGCGCGGACACGAGGAGGGCCTTGATGTGCTCGAACGCCTCCTGCTGCTCAGTGTTCCATATCCAGACGCTCGTCTTCTTCAATAAATCGGTTAGTGGTCGCGCGACTTCGGCGTAGTTGTTGATGAATCGTCGAAACCAACTGGATGTCTGTAAGAACGACTTCAGCTGCTTTACGTTTTGGGGAACCGCCATGCCCGTGACTGCTGCCGTTTTCTCTGGGTCTACTTGGATACCACATGGCGTGATAATGTGGCCTAAAAACTTTACTGACTCTCGAGCGAAGTGACTCTTGTCCCTGTTCACTCGCAGGTTGTACAAAGCTGACCGGTCAAATACTATCTCTAGATTAGCCAGGTGCCTTTCGAATGGGCCTGGAGACAGCAGGACGGCATCATCTAAATAGGCCAGGAGCTCTACCCCCTGGAGGTTTGAACGAAATCTATCCATTAACCTCTGAAAAGTAGCTCCGGCATTTCGCAGTCCCATCGGCATCCGCTTAAAGCGGAACGTTCCGAGTGGAGTAGTGAAAGCTGTCTTGTCCCGGTCCTCGGGTACGACGTCCACTTGGTAGTAGCCTGATCGGAGGTCAAGGGTGGTCATATACTCACTTGCCTTTGCCGCATGCAGCACGTCCTCCATCCGCGGAAGTGGGTAACGGTCTGGCTCGGTTGCCTAATTCAACTTACGATAATCGATGCACAAACGTAGGCTGCCACCCCTCTTTGGCACCAACACCACGTTAGCGGCCCACGGGGACTCGCACTCCTCGATCACGTCGCTTTGTAGGAGCTTATCAAGCTCTTTTTGTAAGGCCTCCTTTTTGTGTTGGGACATCCTGTAAGGAGGGGACGCGATCGGTTCCTGGTTTGGGCTTACCTTTATATGATGACTGGCAAACTCGGTGGTCGGTCCATCACGAGCAAACTGCGTGGCTCTTTTATTAATAAAATCGTTAAGTGCGTCTTTCTGCACCGGTGTTAGCAAAGTACCTTCGTCCGGGCGTAACGCCAGCTCGTCGCTCTCATTGCGTATCGCGCTCACATCGACGGAATTAATATTGTATGACTCTACAAAATCGTACAGATGGCTGGGGTCGTCGGCGAACATGAACTTACACCGAGGAATATCCAGTACGATTCCAGCTTGAGCTAAAAAATCTATACCTAACAAGGTTCTGGTCTGGTCGCCTGGCAACACTAAAAACTCACAACTAACCTGGCGTCCTTCAATTTCGACAGGCATTACGGCCTTCAACAGCATTCTCTGCGACTGAGTCCCGTCCGCTAACCGGATCAGGCGTTGCGTTTCTTCAAAATAAAATCCGGAGTTCAGCATGATTCGATGAAGTGATGGGCTCGCAATGGAGTGCGTAGCGCCCGTATTGACGATGGCTACTCCCTGGTACCCTAGAATATTTACCTCGACCTCAGGTTGAGTAGTGTTCACCGATGTGGCTAACCTAGGTGGATACCCTTTCGCATTGTCACCCCACTCATCAACAATGTTACATGCTTTGGATGAAAAAACTTTCGTAATCCTATCCTGATTAATGCCCGAGTCATAATTTGTCCCGAAAAGATCCGATAAACCAAAGTCACAGTCACTGTAGTTCGCTTCGAACGAGTTACGTGAAGTAATCGAATCGTCGTAAGAAGTCGTACTGACACAATCTAAGTCACACTCCGCAGTAAGTGAAGTTACGGCACTCGCTAAGTCATCGCAGCTAGAAGTCGGGGCAATGACCTCGAGCGTGTTAAAACTCGGATTGGAAGGTTTACGATCGGCAGACTTTTGAGTTGTCGGGGTTGCATTGCAAACATCACATTTCGATCTCACGGTCCCTACCGTTTTTTTACCTACCGGTTAGTTACCGCACCCGTAACAGTTTGGGCGAGTTTGATTTTGATTTTATTGATAAACTCCACCAACACTGTGCACACCAACACAACACACGAAAGAACAGAATAAAAATAAACTAAGTGACACAGCAATTACAGGCGAAGACAGCTTGCCTTGAGTATATACATCATCGCAAAAAAAGAATATGAATGATAAATTTACTGTAACAAAATTAAAGAATTATTTGGAAAATTTACAGAAAACAAAATTTAAATTCAAGTCAAATGTAACAAACAAAATTGAAGTTACCTAATTGTTACAAAATTTATTTATTTATGCTTTACTTTTATTTGGATTCAAAAATTTACAATAAACACAAGCTAATCAGAGTTTAGAAAGTACCAGGCCAATTTTAAATGCTTGGATGTTGCCCGAAAAGACATCAATCTCATACTGTCTTTTTAAACCACACTCATTGCTAACATCAATTTTAGAGCCATGAATTACATTATAATTCCCAACAATCCTGTTTAATGGTGAATAGTAGCCTAAGTTAGAGCGGGACACATTAATACCAAAAGGTTTAAATTTTTTACAATTTCTTGTTTGACTCCTAGGTACATTAATATTTAATTTCGACAATAAGTAAGGTGCATCTATAATATCATTTAACAATTTAAAGAGAAACATGTTGTCCAGCAGTTTTCGGCGAGACTGAAGAGATTTTAAACAAAAATGTGTAAGTCTACTATCATACGAAGGTAACTTTTTAGCTAAGTTACAGCTGAATGACAAGTGCCATAAGAATCGCTTCTGAACACTCTCCTGACGCTTGTTATATACGTCGTAATGCGGGTTCCACACAACACTACAGTACTCTAATGTGCTACGGACAAGGGCATTGAACAATGTTATCTTTGTTGAAGGTTTCTTAAAAACTTTACAGTTTCGTAACACAAAGCCCAAAGTCCCAAAACTTTTCTTAACAATATTATCAATGTGTAAGTGAAAACGTAGCTTGCTATCTAGAATAATTCCCAAATAACGAATATGGTCTACTACTCCCAAGGGCTTGCCATTAATGAAATATGTCCTATAAGCTATATTTTTTTTCCTAGTGAAACAAATCATATAACATTTTTCAATGTTTAAGTGCATGCCGTTTAATTGGCACCACTTTACCAACTTGTCTAAATCATGCTGGAGTAATAGTGCTTCATTACCTGAGTTAACAGGCCTAAAGAACTTAAGGTCGTCTGCGAACATATAGAACTTAGAATTTTTAAAACATTCATGCATGTCGTTAATAAACAAGTTGAAAAATAAAGGTCCCAAATGGGAGCCTTGAGGAACACCTGATCTCATGGCAAATGGCTCAGATGAGTAACCACCTACAACAACGGTTGACTTGCGATCAGATAGATAAATAAATATAAATAAATAAATACTTTTGGAGCTTGTGGATAAGCAAGTTGTGATTAACTTTGTCGAAGGCCTTGCTGAAGTCGGTGTATATAGCATCAAATGATTGGCCATGGTCTACTCCCACAACAAGGTCTTCGACAAACGACATCAAGTTGGTGGCCGTCGATCTCGCTTTGATGAATCCATGTTGTTCTACACCTAAAATGTGTTTAAGGTGCCACGCAAGAACAGGATGCACCAAAATTTCAAAAACTTTAGCAAATATAGGAATTAGTGATATTGGCCTATAGTTTTCGACAATGTTGGCGTCACCACCCTTAAACAAAGGTAAGACGAGAGATTCTTTCCAAGCCTTAAGAAAAACTCCAGAGCTTAAAGATTTATTGATAATTAAAGACAGAGGCGACGCCAGTGCACTGGCACATCTAACTGCGAAAATTGACGGAATCCCATCCGAGCCCGCTCCTTTAGTCTCATCAAGTCTTTTTAAGACCCTATAAACTTGAGTTGACATGACTGATATGGACATTAGGGTGTTAGAGACAGTAGGTTCATGAGAATCACTTGGAACAGGAAAACAGTCCGTATTGTAACTCAACAACTGGCAACTCTAACTACTGGATAGTTAGAGTTGCCCCCTCTTTTTTGTTTTATATAAGACCATAGGAGTTTAGGATTAGACTTTAAAGAAGATTCCAAACGATTTAGATATTTTTTATAATCTATGTCATGTAATGATGCGCTACGCCTTCTCAACATTTCAAATGTAAGCTTATCTCTAGGGTTAGCATAGTTACGATATTTAATTCTGTACTTATGCTTTTCTCTAAGGATATTAATCAAACTGGTTGAGAACCAAACAGGATATTTACTTATATCTCGAGGTCGATATTTGGGGACATATTTCATTATTAGTGACCTTAATGTTTCATAAAAAATCCCAACCATATCATCAACAGTTTCACACTCAGAAAATTTTTCATTCCATTGAATCTCATTCAAATTAGCAATAATTTTATCAAAGTCTGCTTTGTAAAAATGAAATCTAGGGTCTTGTTTTGGTGTTAGATTTACAGGACATTCAATATCCAAGCTGAACAACAACGGAGGGTGAGCAGAGTCAACAATAATTAGTGGACATGTACACATGTAACAGTAATATCAGTAACAGTAATGGAACTAAGTATGAGGTCAAGTATTTTGTTATTAGTATTTATGTGGAAGTTATACTGATTCAGAGCATTGAGAGACATGAAATCAAATAGCATTTTATGGAGCAAACTATTTGACATGACAGGCAAGAGTTCATGCTGAGCGCCTCTGACCCAGCATAAGCCACTCAAATTGAAGTCTCCTAAAATCAAAGTCTTGCCGTCATGGTTTTCTAGAATTTTATTAGATTGCACTATAAAATGTTCAAAAATGTGTATCTTGGTAGGAGGTGGTAAGTAGACACAGCATATATATAAATACTCAGTTTTGTGCTTAGTGCCACACAATTCTAGTTTAACCCATAGGTCTTCACAATTAGATTCTTGATCATATAACCGATATGATTTCAAGCGCTTTGATATTGCAATCAGAACACCACCGCCCTCTTTGTTGTTGTGGAAGAGCTGTTTTCACGATCACGTCTGTATAAAATGTACCTATCGTCAGTCAGCTCATTATCCGAAACTCTACTATTCAACCATGTCTCAGTGAAAATAATTACATCAAAGTTTGAGCAAACAATGTTATTAAATAGTTGGATTGTCTTAGTTCTTAATCCTCTGACATTCTGATAATAAAAACTGAGATTTTGTAGGACGCCTTTTAGTAACAATAGTCAAATATAGCGTACTTATGATAAACGATTTAGTAAGTCAACATTTTTAACATGAACATAGCTAGATTCATTGGTTTTACGCATAAAAATGCGACCGTCACGCACCCACACATGTTTGTTTGAGTTTCCCCTATCATCGCTACCATTAGGTATTTTTTTCCCGTTTACGACAGTCTGAACTAGAATGACCAAAAAATTTGCAAAACGAACATCGAGGCCTTACTATGGCGCGAAGAGCTCGTGGTAGGGTCCCCGGTTGGCGCGCGAGACGGCGCGTATGGCGTAGTGGTTGAGTTTTCCGCGTGTAAATCTTCCGCGTTCCTAGTCTTACAAAGTAACTCGTCTATACTGACTACGGAATCACGCGGCACTCTTTTGTTTACGCGTTGGTTCAATAAACCGTAACAAATGTCTATCTCAAAGAGTTATCTTTGTGATAAGCATTTCAAAAATCTGAAGCGAACGCAGGATTTGAACCTTGCCCCTTCGGATCACTAGCCCGACGCTCTAACCAACTGAGCTAGCTCGCCTCCTACGCAAGCTTCAAATTTCTGAAGTGCTTACATTTCCCAACTTATAGCGTTGGTGGCGCCACCTGTGATACCCGTATTAGACAGGTTATCACTCAACTAGAAGTTATTAGAACTTCTAAAGATTGACGAGAGATGACGCACTGCTAAATCAATGTTATGATGTTTATTTTAAGTGCTTTCCACACTAGATTTTTATCTGAAAGAGTTATCTTTGTGAGAAGCATTTCAAAAATCTGAAGCGAACGCAGGATTTGAACCTTGCCCCTTCGGATCAATAGCCCGACGCTCTAACCAACTGAGCTAGCTCGCCTCCTACGCAAGCTTCAAATTTCTGAAGTGCTTACATTTCCCAACTTACTTTGAAATGCTTATCACAAAGATAACTCTTTGAGATAAAAATCTAGTGTGGAAAGCACTTAAAATAAACATCATAACAAATGTCTATCTGTACGTTTTCTGCAAGTTTGTACGGTAGTTTCGCCAGAAGGGCTCGCACTTGACATATAAACACTTCTCCGCGTTTGGATTCACTTTGTTTTTGGAGAATATTTGCCGGAAAAGTTTATAAGGTGGTTCACTCACCCCATACATCGCGCGAAGTCGGGCGAGTGCCTCCTCCCAGGAGGACACTGACGACCTCACGCCCCGCCACCATACCGCTGCCTGTCCTTCCAGAAGCATCGGGAGTCCTCGGAAAAAGTCGTGGCGTGGTCGTCGCTGACGCCGGCGCATTCCTTGAAAACGTTTACCGCATCTTGATGAAAGCTTCAAGGACGTCCGCGTCACGCGTCGCCCCGTCGAAACGAGCCGTGCATCGCGTGAAGTTGGCGTTGGTGATTTCTCCGGTGCTCATGATGCTCGTCGCTGCTCCGTGTCGAGGCGTCGTCACTGGTGTGGACGCCTGAAGCCGCCGCTGCTCGACGTCGTCATGGAATTTAGCAGCCCCACGAGCGTCGTTAGGAGCTGCTCAGTGGGCTGTGCTGGAGGCGCCTGGTTCAGCGCGGCGCCGCTCGGCGCCGTGAACGGGATGCCGTCACTGCTCTCCTCGCCAGTGCCGGTGTTGTCAGCCATGGTGACGTCGTTCTCGGCGTTTGCGTCACCATGCTGCAGCTGTTTGCTTCTCGTCTTCATGGATGCACACGCGAGTTAGGTACACACGTATCACGAAGCGCGTGTATAGTATAGTAAGTACTTTAGTGCACGTAGGTATGCTCGAGATTTAGTTCGTGCACCGCGTTGGGCGCGTATAAAGTCCAGTATTTATGTTTGAATTGTCTTTAATTACATAAAAGTTAAATACAAGGCCTTATAAGTAGTCTCGCGGACAGGGCCGCGGAAGATGACGCGTCGGGAGACGTAGTTTTGTAACACTCTGCGCGTGCATTCGCGGGAAGCAGCCCAGGCGAACTCCTTCTCGGGTTCTTCTCCCCCTGTGGTTGGCGGGAGTTAGGATGCCAACTCGAGTTTACACTCTCTTTGGCGGCTGGACGCCTCGGTCACTCAGGGCTGAGGGGCAAAGTTTGGAGGGTGCAAGTACCCTTCCCAGTCCGCGAGGACGGGCGGCTTCTCTCAGCAACCTCGTTAGCCATTAATATGGCCATCGTTGGCCACATCTTGGCTTGGTGGAGCAATGTTGGCCATCTTATGGCTTGGTGTTGTCACGTTGGCCATTCTTTGGCTTGGTTGATCCTTTTTGGTTTGGGCCTCATCTTCTACTACTGTAGTACCGCTTGGTCCCTCTACGCTGTCCTCTGCTTCATCGTCCGAGCCAGCCAGTAGGAGATCTCGAGGGAGGGCACGCCATTTACGTTCGTCAGGGGGACGTGCATGGAGCGGCGCTGCATGGAACTGCTGGAGTCGGCGCAGGGACCCAAGCGCGGTGAGCTAGCGGGGGTGCGACGGCGGGGAGAGATCTGCCGGCCTGACGGGGAGAACCAATGGCGTGCGTATGTCGCCGCTTTTTACCTTATTTGGCCGTGCGCTCGTATCTTTGCGACGGCCCCGCTCCCTTCGCCCCGCACATACGTTGCCTACAGCAGCGGGAATGTTTTATTCGCGCTACATAAGTAAATAAAATCCAATTTCTCACCTTCAACTACTCATTCGATTTCATTACAACATTGTTTGAAAATCGATTTTTTCCACCACTATCTCAACACTAAAAATGTCAATCTTCCATGTCAATATCACTGTCGCGCAGATCAAGTTAAATTTTATAGAGTATAGTAAACCTACCGTAACCATACATAAGGTACCTACATCGTTATGAACAACTTGAACTAGGGGGCCAACCCGGAGTTAGAGAAATAATCAGCTGATCCATACAAAATTGCCATTCGAAATCAACTAAATATATGATATAGCCGATATGTTTGATATATTTTTCTCGATTTCCAGGTCGGACCCCTCAGACCAAATAAAAAAATAAAGACAGGATGTTGTGAACAAACAAGTGAAGCCGACCAAAACTACGCCTCGCCGTGTACAGACAATTACACACACATCCACGTACAAGGAAACTACGCCTTGGATTGTCAGTCGAACTATGGCGGCGCAGCAGAGACGCACTCACACATGTATAAAAAACCGGCCTCACTTTACCGTTCAACGATGTTCTCTCTTGATTTTTACGGTTCCGTACCTCAAAAGGAAAAAACGGAACCCTTATAGGATCACTTTGTTGTCCGTCTGTCTGTGTGTATGTCAAGACTCTTTATCTCGGGAACGCGTAAAGATATCGGGTTGAAATTTAAACTGTATACGTATATCTATGATCTTTTACAGTTGTATAAAGGAAAAACTTTTTAGTTATCATGTGTAGAAGTTAGAGCCGTTTATGTCATAAAAAACCGCATATTTTGATACTCACAAAAATTTAAACCTACAGGGTGGGAAATACCCTTGAGGTTGACATAAAACTATTAAATTTGGCGAAAAGCATTGTCTCAGAGTACACATATAGGAATAAATCTGAAAACTGAACATTTTTATTTAAATCACAAAAAATAGGGCTTCAAAATTCACAAAATATGGGTTTAAAATTCAAAGTGCGTAAATCGTATCATGTAAGGTATCATATAAAAGAGCTTCATTGGCACATGCTAAAAACTGGTTTTTAATTATTTTAACAATTTACGATGAATAACGAGAAAAGTAAAAAAAAAACACTTTTGTCGATGATGATGATGAGTATAAAGATATTAACAACGTGCTTCCCAATTTTGTGAAATTTTCTGGATTTGTACAGAACCCTCGGTGAGCGAGCCTGACTTGCACTTGTCTGGTTTTTTTATTTGCTCTAAGTCGGACCCATAGTAAGTTATTTAATATGATGTACCTACCTTATGTGTTACTAGCTTTTACCCGCGGCTTCGCTTGCGATATAATTTAATTTGTCAAAAAAATATGGTAACTAAAACAGTAAGTGCGCCACAAAATATTAGCCCCAATTCAATGTGAAAAATATTTGTGTACCTACCACGCAAATATTGTAGCAAATAATCATTTCAAACCCAAAAAACAGCCAATCTCAGCTAATTTGTTTCGTCATCGTTATCATATGCAGCTTTCTTTGACCCACTGTTGGGTATAGGCCTCTCTCTTGTAGTGCCATCTGTCTCGGCTCTTTGCCGGTCGTGACCAGGCTCGACCGGCGGTATTGATGATATCGTCGAGATAGTCGACCCACCTTGCTGCCGCGCCGCACATAGCTGAGCGCTCTCACCTATTCAAGTACCCTAGTTGACCAGCTTGGTCACCACCGTCTTTCTTGGTCAAGAAGCGCTGGTCGAATTGGTTGCCACGCCATTGAGAACGATGTCATACGCAGGGCTTTTGCGACCGCCAATATAGCAGCCGTACTCGAACCGAATGGGTTTGCGCGTGGTGATGGCAAAAGGCCTGACGGTATGAAGCTGGTCCCATGGAAGTGTAGACGGCCCTTAGTATGGGACGCGACTTGCGTCGATACTTTGGCGCCGTCAGCGGAGCAGCACAAACGGCGCAAATATGCTAACCTCGGCAGTGGTTACATATTTAAGCCGTTTGAAATTGAGACATTGTGCGCGTGTTGGCCGGGAGCTCATCTTGTTTTCAAAAGTCTTTCTGAGCGTCTGGTGTACCCGCCGCGTGGCCAAAATGCTGATGTTGATTTGGCTCAACGTATAAACAGCATTGTCAAGCTGATTGGCAATACTGCCAGCATGTTGGGCACGCTGCTAACTGGCAGTGGGCTTGAGCAATTAGAATATCTTTAGACCTTCAAGGGTCTGTGGATGATCTAATTGATTGTTATGTAGTAGTAGTTTATGAAGTTTTACATTATAAGTCTGTATTTAGTGGTAGTTAATAAAGGCACTTGCTCTATACAAAAATCAAGTACCTTGCACCTTGTTGTCACTGTTCAAACCTAACCCGATATCAAAATACCTTATACTTATAAATGCTTCTGTTGATTAAGATAAGGTTAGAGTGTACCTGCCCATAGGTTCCCGCTTTGTCGTGGCAGGAGAACTTAGTAACCGAGGCTTATGGGCGGCGCGGGAATCCCAGGTAGAGCCGCTTCTCTGGTTTTTATCTGAGACAGCTGAGAAGGCGGCGCTCGAGGTATCCCGATTCTTTTTGGTCTTTTCCCCCTAGGCAGTTTAAAGTTTGCACTCGAGGTTGGGCCACTTTTCTGGGGTTTTTAAATATAGCAGCTGAGAGGCTGGCCGGCAAGTTGCGTGCCTCATGAGGAGTGCCACAACTGTCTAATAATTCATACTTACTCATGCCATACTACTTTTAAAAATCAAGTCGATCCGTTTCTTCGTATATTAGCATGGATTCTGTACCATAAAGGTAGAATAAAGAAATATGTTTAACCTGTAATGATGGTATATTTAAAAATATTTTTAATGTCAGACGAAATGACTGACGGCCCAGTATTAAACGTCATTGTAATACCTATGTAGCATGGCAAAGGGAAAACTATTTTGTCCAATTTTAATGTCAGTTGTCATTGTCAATTCATACTTTATTTCCTCTTCGAGGAGCTATAATGGTGGAAAGACAATTTGTCGCTTTGCTATGCTAAGCGAGACATTTATAAAAGACTGCAGTCAATGTATGTCACGGGTCATCTAATTACGTTTTGTGAATCCATGTTAGGCCCAATCAACCCAATTATGAACGCGCCATCGTAAATTTAATAGCAACGTAAAAAGTGTTTTCTCTGTCGAATGCCGAAAGTGAAAAAGAAACAGAAATAGTCTAATTAACTGTTATAATTACGATGGCGTCTTCAAAATTGGGCCTTTTAGCGTCGTTGTGATAGGTGACAGTTTCGCTAACGCAAGATTTTGTCCTATCCTACGGGAATTATGCTATTTTCGAGATAAAATGTAGCCTATGTCCTTTCTCAGGCTCTACACTATCTGTGTACCAAATTTCATTGAGATCGGTTCATTCGTTTTGGCCTGAAAGCGAGACAGACAGACAGACAGATGGACAGACAAACAGTTATGTTATGTTATGTTACTTTCGCATTTATAATATTAATATAGTAAGGATAATACACAGAATAGGCCCTATTACACAGGGCACAGAAGGAGCCTCTTCATACAAACCTAGACTTAAAAAATGCTTAAAAATGTGAAAAATACAATTTGTACCATAGACAACTTTTGAGTGAACTTGCCATTTGAAATAGGGATTTCAAAATACATGATGAAAAGAATCGATTCCTAAATTGATTCGAGTCTAGGATGACGTCATGTCTTATCACATGATAAGTCCGGCTGGCTGAAATTTCGATTAATCTATTCACATTTTGACTCTATTTAATAGGTGGACTTATGTAATTATACATACGTTTTTATCGTTCATTCCAGAAGTTATAAACAAAAGTCAATAAAAACTTCCTTTTTTTGTGATAAACATTTCAAAAAACATCATTATCATATCATTTTTATCACAAAAAAAAGAAAGTTTCTATACACCTAGTGTGTGAAGCACGATAAAAGTCAATAACACTATTAAATAACAGCTGGCTGCCTTAAGTACCTCAAAATTCGATCTTTTCTCTTCCAGAAATAAAAAAAAACAACATTTGATTCGTAAACCTAAAATAAAAATACATACAGACGAACATAGAACCTCTTCCTTTTTTTAAATCGGTTAAAAATGTGAACACGTCACGTGATGCTGCTCCATAATGTTTTTAAATCGATCTAAAACTAGTAGTTCGACCCACATTGACCTTGCGACCTTATTCCTTTACATGGCCGGCCGCCCGGGTCAAAATCAATTTTGACCTTAAAGTTAATCGATTTGACGAGTCAATATTCGATCACATACTGACATTATCCGACATTTCTAACTGACCATAGAGAAATTTTCCACTCTGTTTACATTGTCAAATGATTTCATTTTCAATATTTTGCTTTTGCTTGTAAATCACATAGAAAGATATTTATTACTTACCGGTGGTATGTGACAATGCCTTTCGTTATTTATTTTGATACCGAGTAATTTCGGCAAGATGGAATGACGCAGTTCACCATATTTACCTCTTTGCTTCGAGATGCGACCGCAACGCCAGTCTAATGAAGACTAGTAATTGTATTGGTTGATCCATTAAACATCATTGGTTGATCCTATATGGATTGGTTGATATTGGTCAGCGACATTTCATTTTGTACGATTAGGTGTCTATCTTGAAGGTCGCTGGGATAATATATTATCAGTATGATGATATCCAAGGACTGCTCATTGATTGATTAGACAGATATTCGATCGACAGTTGTTTATTTTGACATTCTTGCAGCGCACGCTAGAGTAGCTCGCAGATGGCAGAATTTTCCTACTTACTCAACATTTATCGTTATATTTTGGACAATTCACAAAATATCTTTATAAATTGTAGCCTATGTGTTATTCTGATGTATAAGCTATATTATTGCAAAGTTTCATTTCAATCCGTTCAGTAGTTTTTGCGTGAAAGCGTAACAAACATCCATACATCCATCCATCCATTGAGTGCACTACTTGACATCGACATTCGCTTGTGCGAATAACGCTAATTCGACAAAACTGAACTGCGACACACCATAGTTTGCTTGCACGCTCAGTCGATACACTGAAGCTCGATATCACTCTAGCGCGACACTGAAGATACAAATAGGATACTTTAGGCTTTACGATGGAACAAACTTAATTATGATCTGCCAAACCAAAAACTTATCATAATAATTAATTTTGTCAAAAGTTTTATCTAGTTGTCCCAACTAGCAAAAAGTTGTGCTATAACAGTCGCGGCGACGTTTTGGTTTTACTGTTTAGTTCTATAAAAGTACCATAATTAGTGCTATAAACGTCGAGTCAACGTTTATACAACGCGAAAAAGGCGCAGATTATAGCACTAAAAAGTGCTGTAGAAGTGCAGTGGCTGTGTAAATAGGACGAATGATTTGTGGAATAAACATCGAATAAAAGCAAAACGATCTCAATTTAGTGCAGTAAAAGCAACATAGCTGCAACTGTACCGCTTATTGATAGAGTTAAAGTGTTTACGTTGCCACTCATCAGCAATAAAGTGAAGTAAATGCTGCAAATTTGCTACAATTCGACATTTTTGTTCGTTAAACGCCAAATTTGCACTGTTATTCCATTTTAAATTAGAACGATTGCGTATTCTGTGCCGTTATGGAAATGCACCAGTCTTTGTGTGTTTGACACTTAAAATATTATAAAAGACAGATGTCATCCATTTAGAAATTATTAAAAAGAATACAGTTTCTATATCTAAATGTATATCTACATAATCATATAGGAAAAATTACTGGCAATTTAACTTTGTCGATAAACTGTAATGCATTATTTAACATATATGTGTGGGCCACGCGTCTTTTGCAATAATTTTGTAGATATATGTTATAAATTCCATTTAATTTTATTAATATGCTACTAGGGAGCCATTACGCGAACACTAGTAAATTTGTTGCTGTTATATCATACTAACTCGACCATTCGTCGAATAAATGTGACTGCGTTGCATTCATATGCAGCCATGTTTTGGTTTTTTATTTTTATTTTAGGGTTCTTTCTTAAAAAATATATAATTTATTCAATGGTTTTAAATGGTTTTATTTGAAACACTAGTTAATTTTTTCAAAGATTTATAAAATAGAATAAGTAGATAGTTCTTTACAAAATCCACATTAAAACACATTAATAAATAGGTAGTTAATTTATTATTAAAAGGCTGATGTCCTAAACTGCAAAACCGGTCTTTTATTTTAAACCAACAATTATTATTAAATGAGATTGATTTTGTTCAGTGTCAGATTGCACATTTTTTATTTTCTGAAATTTTAATAGATATTTCAGATTTCTCCTTAGATTTTTCACTATCCTATTCAAACAGATTGTCAGTTCCGTGTATAACACTGATACTGGGTTAAATGATTGGACCTTGTTTATCTAATACGGAAAAATATGAAAAGAAAAATATGAGCAGAACCACCATATGTTATTACGGTTATAACGTTTTTGACGGATTTTCAAGAGTTTTAGCGACTGTTATTGCTCTAATAAGCATTAAAAGTACCAAAAACTCTTTTACTCAATATTTTATGGAACCATGACTTTTTTTCATGTCTCTTTTTAACTTATGCCATATTTAATCAATGCATCTCTTTCTTTCTTTTCTCGATCGACCACATTATCCCTCTGGTATCCATAATCAGTGCACTTATCCTTACTGGTAGAACTAAATCTACAAAAAGTGCACTTATTACCAGGGGTATAGCTGGGTATGGATAAGTGTACCAGCCATCTGTGGCACTAGCCTAGTGTCGAATTTCAGTACCGTCACACAATACTTTGTCGCACTAGCGTTATGTCGAACTAAATTCGCACTACAGTTTGTCGCACTAGAGTGATGTCGAGCTTCAGTTTGTCTTTCAAGCGTGCGAGCGAACTATGGTGAGTCGCAGTTCAGTTTTGTCGAACCAGCGTTATTCGCACTAGCAAATGTCGATGTCAAGTAGTGCACTCCCATCCATCCATCCATCCATCCATCCATCCATCCATCCATCCATCCATCCATCCATCCATCTATCCATCCATCCATCCTCACAAACTTTCGCGTTTATAATATTAGTAGGATAACAGTGTTTTAGTCACTACATTACCTATTCAGAAACATCCCGTAGGTAGCTAGCTAGGTAGGTAGAGGTGGTCATTTGTCAGCCGGGCCCGCAAAAACAACAGTTTTTCTGTTCCATGGTCCTGACTTGAGGTAGGTACCTACCTACGCTTCACAATATAGGTGATTGAGGTAAGGGCGGCGGAGAGATGAATATTTCCCAATCGCCCTTCGAGGGTAGGAGGCCTGAGTTCAATTAAAAGGTGATATACTAAGCCGTGGTGGTCAAGAGGTAGTGACACCCTTCTTACAATCGTGAGGTCGTGGGTTCGAATCCCCGGTCCCGTACCAATGAGTTCTTTGGAATTTATGTACGGAATTTCACACCACTGGCTTTTCGGTGAAGGAAAACATCGTGAGGCAACCTGCAATACGTCCGTAGAAAAAAATCGATGGCGTATATGTGAATCCACCAACCCGCACTGGGCCCGCGTGGTGGATATGGCCCAATCACCCTTCGTGGGTAGGCCTACGTCCTGCAGTGGACTATTAAAAAGGCTGGTACAGTACAGTACAGTATACTAAGCGTCACACAAATCGGCGGATGAGAAGTTAGCCGCAGATGACACTTCGCCGTGATTCGCTAATTATTGCGAATGTGTGCACAATGGCGTAGTGGTGAGCACGGGCGTAGAGAGCGCGCGGGAGGCATGAGATCGGCGGGCGGATGTGCCCCAGCGTCTTATATCTCTGGCTCCCGCGCATAGCTATATCAAGGCTTTTGTGCAGCGCTCTGCGCATAACTTCCCATCCGCCGATTTGTGTGGCGCTTAGTATATCTACTAACTTACTACAAAATACTACTTACTGCGAGATCAAAGACTAAATTATGCATACCTATCTCTAGACTGTCGCACCAACACTGCTGTCCTTATGAAAAGTGCAATAACTCGACTTTTTGGCCAAATTGAGTTATATACATATTCGTGATCAGAAAAAAAAGCTCTACATTTTCTTTTTCACATTTTTACATTTTCTGACATTTTTGAGGTATCTCTTGAAAATCTAGAGTTTTTGTTAAGCATAACTGCAATATGTTAGGAACTTTGTGTTAGTTTACCAAGCAAGACCACAATAACTTAAGTTGTGGTAAGGTAAAATCTAAATTCTATTATTTAGGTCATAATTACTAGCCATAAAGACAATAACTTAGAGTTATTTATTTTTATTTTTTATTTAGATGAATTTATTTTTTGTGATACCGTCTCCTAGTCATAAGTGCAATAAGTACCTACAAGTTATTGCACTTATATTAAAAAAAGTTGGCGAGTTATTTGAAAGTTCACAAATATTTTAAGGTAAAAGGTAAAGTTATGGCGTTTATTTTTAGAAGAAACAAGCGATACCTACAGTATATGTACCTACACAAACTACCTAAATCCCAATATTTCAACTACATAGTTGATGCGTTCATGAGTTTTTGGTTAACATAGTAAGCACCGAACTCAATTCTGCAGAATCTATTACAGCGAAATATTTTGAGCTCGGCCATACGTACCTACATGCCTGCCGATCACTTCCACAATCAATTCGAAAAATTCGTAACATAGAAGAAAAAGGTTAATGACTTTGAGGACTTCGCAGACGCTGTGAAAATGAATAACTCAAACAAAAACCAATATCTGATTTCTATTGTTATGAAGATGTTTCATCACAATATAAAATAAGAAATAAAGAACCAAGGGTGTATTTGAAACACATGATGATGGTTACGGCAGACAGAGGATCTTTTATTTTAAGGTATAAGGAGATGCATGACGATTGTGATTGGAAAGAACTGGATTTCCTTCAAGTAAAAATAATAAAAAAACGATGTTTTCCAATTGCTGATGCTGAAAGCAAAACCTCTGTAAGAGGTATTGCCAAAGGGCGTAAGCAAATAATCATAGCAGATTTAGTGCCTTTAACGAGACGAGAGTTCTGGTTAAATTTACCTAGTCTCTGAATTCTGGTGCCAAATTTGGATTGAGCAAAGATGAATCAAAATTAGGCACCAAAGTAATAGTTAAAAAAATCAACCAAAAATCCGACTACGTAAAAGTTTTCGTCTTTTTATTGTACATTTCTACTGTCTAAAACCTGTATGTCAGAACTGTTTTACGAAACTTTAAATCGATATAGATCCTAAACGGTCAGCTAAATCCAAAAATATTGAGAGAAAACTAAAATTGAATTTTAAATACCTATTCAAAAATACCCCACTCAAGTGGGGTAACAAACTTTATTTAAATGACAATACTACACTACTACTACATAGAAAGCAATTGGATCATCCACAGACCCTTGAAGGTCTAAAGGTAACAAACTACATCAGTAGTTTGTTGACTTTAATTTTTTTCATTTCCACGTCGAGTGTAGTCGTCATATTAAATTTTCACTAACGTGATATCTTCAGTGACACTCGCCGGACTAAAAGGAATCGATTGACGTGATAAATCATAATAATCAGCCCAGGCGTTTGGTCTGTGTAGTGCTTCAAAGGAACATACATACATAATACATAGGCTGATAAACACATTACCACTCCTTTGCGTCATGCAGTCGGGTAAAAAGATTGTCGTACATAATATTTTTAGACTGATTGAAAGATTGATCTCACTGTGCCTTAAATATAAGTATAAAGATGACTTTTGTTAAATTTATCACACAAATGATTATGACTGGCACTTAGTTCAGATTAAGTACTTAAAAATCCCTATTTTTACAGTCATTAAATCTTATAGTGATGTGTTAAGATTAAGCCTTTTGTGGCATTTTAAAATAAATGAACCTCATTTTTATTTACAACATTAAACATTGTCTTACATAATAACGCCTTTTATTTGAATCACATTCAATAAAATTTATTAAACTCTAATGAAAACTGCAATAAGTCAGACAAATATTGGACTTATAGTTAGAACTAGTATTTTGGGTTAAATTACCACTGACTGACTGACTCACTGACTCATTTAGATAGTTGTTTAGAGGGAAGGAGAAGTGATGGGAAAAAAATAATTATAGATTTGTATAGAGATGAAAAATTTATCGGGAGGAAAAATCCCAAAATTGACCTGAACGTAACCTGGACCTGGATCCTCAACGGATCTCAGAAACGGTAGGGTTTAGAGGTATACTGTTCGAACAAAGTAAAAAGTACTACCTTGGTACTTTTTGGAAAAATCAAAAAAAACATGGCTCCCATACAAAAAAACATGGCCGCCATACAAATTTGACATGCTTATAACTTCGAAACGGTTATACTTAGGTATGAACTGTTTGAACAAAAGTTGTAGCCAATCGATAGGGGCAACTGCCTATGATGACAAAAATCCAAGATGGCGGATTCAAGATGGCGGCCATTTTTCAAAATGGTCCGAGGGGGCTGATTTTTTGCATCCGGGGGTTTTTGGGGTCCCTCATTTCATTGGCGAAAAAAAATTTTGAAAAAGTTTTTTTTTAAAGATGGCCGCCATACATTGAATCTTTTTCATCTTTAGAGAGTTGTTTTGAGGAAACTATTAGCAATAACGAAAAATTGATTGTAGATTTGTATATAACTAAATAAGTGGTTTAAAGAATAAATGACGAAACTTCAGAAGGTCAACTCTTCATATTGGACCCCCAACGGATCTCAAAAACGGTGGGGTTTAGAGATGTACTTTGTTCACAAGATATTGTGTACTACCTTGGCACTTTTTGAAAACGTTAAAAAAAATCATAGCTCCCATACAAAAAAACATGGTCGCCATACAAATTAGTCGAAAAACTTATGTATGAAATTTTTGAACAGCTGTTGTAGCCAATTTTCTGAACCGATTTCGAATTTTTTTTCATTGCTGGAATTGTTATTTAATATTCAATGATAATTGTTATGTAATGTAATCAATTATAGTACATTTTTAGCCTAAAATTTTGAAAAATATAAAAAAAGTCGTCAAAAAATTAAAATTTTCGACCTTTGAAGCACATGCGCTGACTACATAGTGCATAATACATAAAAATGATGTAAAACAAAAATAACCGGCTTTACTTGGTCTACATAAAAGTCCGCGACAGCATATGTCTATGTCCTAAGGTTTTTGAACTATGACAGGTTTTACAACTATAAATCGAGAGCGAAATAGTAGGTATTTTTCAAATGTTTTTTTACAAATAGTGTATCAATCCTTATCCAAATAAACACTTTAGTTAGCTTGGTCATTTCATACAGATCAAAATTGTCATTCACACCAAATAATTTCAACGGATAGTTTCGAAGATATCGTAAGATTAAAATTACAACGCAATAAAAAAATATTGCCGCTGTAGTAACTGTGTACATATTCTGTGCCATGACTTCTATTTATAACGTAGGTACATGGTATCTAAGATAGATAAGGTATTTAAGATTGAGATAAGAGCAAGTTTTGTCGTAGTTACAGTAAAAGCTATATTTGAGATTGAACTATACCTACACCGCTCGTATACGACTTGCCATATTCTTGAAGTAGAAAGCGGAAGCACTATTTTGAACCTTATCGTCATGGAAATAAAATTGATAAAATTATCATTCAGCCTATACTTAGGGAAGTTATGCAAAATCCGAACACCCGCCTGCCGACCTCATGCCTCCCGCGCGCACCCTACGTCCGTGTTCAATAGTACTCAATAATACGGTTTTTTTTAGGATGGAAACTGTTGTACTTTAATATGGCCGCCATACATTGATTCTTTTTCATCTTTAGATAATTGTTTTGAGGAAACCATTTGCAATGACAATAAACTGATGGCAGATTCGTATAAAGATGAAATAATGATTTTAGAAAAAATTGGTATAACCTCCGAAGGTCAACTCCTGGTATTGGACCCCCAAGGGATCTCGAAAACGGTGGAGTTTAGGTATGTACTTTCTTCGCATAATATTGAGTACTACCTTGGTTCTTTTTGGAACAATTAAAAAAACATGGCTCCCATACAAAAAAAATGGCCGCCATACATTTTATTTTTCACTCAGTTTTGTTTTGTTTTTTGTTTAGTTGTTATAAGGAAACTATCAGAGATGGGAAATATAGAGGTGAGAATATGATCGTGAGAAGAAATGAAATCTCGGAAGGTCAATTCTTCAACCTGGACCCCTAAGGGATCTCAATAACGGTGAGGTTTAGAGATGTACTTCTTTCACAAAATATTGAGTACTACCTTGGTACTTTTTGGAACAATTAAAAAAAACTTGGCTCTCATACAAAAAAAACATGGTCGCCATACATTGCATTTTTCACTCATTTAGATGGTTGTTTCAAGGAAACTATTAGGAATGACAAAAAACTGAACCCATTTTGACATTAAAGATGGCGGATGTCACTTTTGTTAAAAAGTCGTCATGGGTATCGTTTTCGAGGTTTTCGAGGGTGTAGATTTCAAATATGACATCCATTTTGACATTAAACATGGCGGATGTCACTTTTTTGCCAAAAGTCGTCATGGGTATCGTTTTCGAGGTTTTCGGGGGTGTAGATTTCAAAAATGGCATCCATTTTGACATTAAAGATGGCGGATGTCACTTTTTGCCAAAAGTCGTCATGGGTATCGTTTTCGAGGTTTTCGGGGGTGTAGATTTCAAATATGACATCCATTTTGACATTAAAGATGGCGGATGTCACTTTTTTGCCAAAAGTCGTCATGGGTATCGTTTTCGAGGTTTTCGGGGGTGTAGATTTCAAATATGACATCCATTTTGACATTAAAGATGGCGGATGTCACTTTTTTGCCAAAAGTCGTCATGGGTATCGTTTTCGAGGTTTTCGGGGGTGTAGATTTCAAAAATAACATCCATTTTGACATTAAAGATGGCGGATGTCACTTTTTTGACAAAAGTCGACATGGGTATCGTCTTCGAGGTTTTTGGGGGTGTGGATTTCAAAAATGACATCCATTTTGACATTAAAGATGGCGGATGTCACTTTTTTGACAAAAGTCGTCATGGGTATCGTTTTCGAGGTTTTCGGGGGTGTGGATTTCAAAAATGACATCCATTTTGACATTAAAGTTGGCAGATGTCACTTTTTTGACAAAAGTCGTCATGGGTATCGTTTTCGAGGTTTTCGGGGGTGTGGATTTCAAAAATGATATCCATTTTGACATTAAAGATGGCGGATGTCACTTTTTTGCCAAAAGTCGTCATGGGTATCGTTTTCGAGGTTTTCGGGGGTGTAGATTTCAAATATGACATCCATTTTGACATCAAAGATGGCGGATGTCACTTTTTTGCAAAACGTCGTCATGGGTGTCGTTGTCGAGGTTTTAGGGGGTGTAGATTTCAAAAATGACATCCATTTTGACATTAAACATGGCGGATGTCACTTTTTTGCCAAAAGTCGTCATGGGTATCGATTTCGAGGTTTTCGGGGGTGTAGATTACAAAAATGACATCTATTTTGACATTAAAGATGGCGGATGTCACTTTTTTGCCAAAAGTCGTCATGGGTATCGTTTTCGAGATTTTTAGGGATGTAGAATTTAAACTTGAAGGTATTTGCACCTATAAACAAACTCGCGGGCCGCATGCGGCCCGCGCACCGCCCAAAATACTAGCGGCGGTGCGAGTTTGTTTATAGGTGCAAATACCTTCAAGTTTAAATTCTACATCCCTAAAAATCTCGAAAACGATACCCATGACGACTTTTGGCAAAAAAGTGACATCCGCCATCTTTAATGTCAAAATAGATGTCATTTTTGTAATCTACACCCCCGAAAACCTCGAAATCGATACCCATGACGACTTTTGGCAAAAAAGTGACATCCGCCATGTTTAATGTCAAAATGGATGTCATTTTTGAAATCTACACCCCCTAAAACCTCGACAACGACACCCATGACGACGTTTTGCAAAAAAGTGACATCCGCCATCTTTGATGTCAAAATGGATGTCATATTTGAAATCTACACCCCCGAAAACCTCGAAAACGATACCCATGACGACTTTTGGCAAAAAAGTGACATCCGCCATCTTTAATGTCAAAATGGATATCATTTTTGAAATCCACACCCCCGAAAACCTCGAAAACGATACCCATGACGACTTTTGTCAAAAAAGTGACATCTGCCAACTTTAATGTCAAAATGGATGTCATTTTTGAAATCCACACCCCCGAAAACCTCGAAAACGATACCCATGACGACTTTTGTCAAAAAAGTGACATCCGCCATCTTTAATGTCAAAATGGATGTCATTTTTGAAATCCACACCCCCAAAAACCTCGAAGACGATACCCATGTCGACTTTTGTCAAAAAAGTGACATCCGCCATCTTTAATGTCAAAATGGATGTTATTTTTGAAATCTACACCCCCGAAAACCTCGAAAACGATACCCATGACGACTTTTGGCAAAAAAGTGACATCCGCCATCTTTAATGTCAAAATGGATGTCATATTTGAAATCTACACCCCCGAAAACCTCGAAAACGATACCCATGACGACTTTTGGCAAAAAAGTGACATCCGCCATCTTTAATGTCAAAATGGATGTCATATTTGAAATCTACACCCCCGAAAACCTCGAAAACGATACCCATGACGACTTTTGGCAAAAAGTGACATCCGCCATCTTTAATGTCAAAATGGATGCCATTTTTGAAATCTACACCCCCGAAAACCTCGAAAACGATACCCATGACGACTTTTGGCAAAAAAGTGACATCCGCCATGTTTAATGTCAAAATGGATGTCATATTTGAAATCTACACCCTCGAAAACCTCGAAAACGATACCCATGACGACTTTTTAACAAAAGTGACATCCGCCATCTTTAATGTCAAAATGGGTTCAGTTTTTTGTCATTCCTAATAGTTTCCTTGAAACAACCATCTAAATGAGTGAAAAATGCAATGTATGGCGACCATGTTTTTTTTGTATGAGAGCCAAGTTTTTTTTAATTGTTCCAAAAAGTACCAAGGTAGTACTCAATATTTTGTGAAAGAAGTACATCTCTAAACCTCACCGTTATTGAGATCCCTTAGGGGTCCAGGTTGAAGAATTGACCTTCCGAGATTTCATTTCTTCTCACGATCATATTCTCACCTCTATATTTCCCATCTCTGATAGTTTCCTTATAACAACTAAACAAAAAACAAAACAAAACTGAGTGAAAAATAAAATGTATGGCGGCCATTTTTTTTGTATGGGAGCCATGTTTTTTTAATTGTTCCAAAAAGAACCAAGGTAGTACTCAATATTATGCGAAGAAAGTACATACCTAAACTCCACCGTTTTCGAGATCCCTTGGGGGTCCAATACCAGGAGTTGACCTTCGGAGGTTATACCAATTTTTTCTAAAATCATTATTTCATCTTTATACGAATCTGCCATCAGTTTATTGTCATTGCAAATGGTTTCCTCAAAACAATTATCTAAAGATGAAAAAGAATCAATGTATGGCGGCCATATTAAAGTACAACAGTTTCCATCCTAAAAAAAAACCGTATTATTGAGTACTATTGAACACGGACGTAGGGTGCGCGCGGGAGGCATGAGGTCGGCAGGCGGGTGTTCGGATTTTGCATAACTTCCCTAAGTATAGGCTGAATGATAATTTTATCAATTTTATTTCCATGACGATAAGGTTCAAAATAGTGCTTCCGCTTTCTACTTCAAGAATATGGCAAGTCGTATACGAGCGGTGTAGGTATAGTTCAATCTCAAATATAGCTTTTACTGTAACTACGACAAAACTTGCTCTTATCTCAATCTTAAATACCTTATCTATCTTAGATACCATGTACCTACGTTATAAATAGAAGTCATGGCACAGAATATGTACACAGTTACTACAGCGGCAATATTTTTTTATTGCGTTGTAATTTTAATCTTACGATATCTTCGAAACTATCCGTTGAAATTATTTGGTGTGAATGACAATTTTGATCTGTATGAAATGACCAAGCTAACTAAAGTGTTTATTTGGATAAGGATTGATACACTATTTGTAAAAAAACATTTGAAAAATACCTACTATTTCGCTCTCGATTTATAGTTGTAAAACCTGTCATAGTTCAAAAACCTTAGGACATAGACATATGCTGTCGCGGACTTTTATGTAGACCAAGTAAAGCCGGTTATTTTTGTTTTACATCATTTTTATGTATTATGCACTATGTAGTCAGCGCATGTGCTTCAAAGGTCGAAAATTTTAATTTTTTGACGACTTTTTTTATATTTTTCAAAATTTTAGGCTAAAAATGTACTATAATTGATTACATTACATAACAATTATCATTGAATATTAAATAACAATTCCAGCAATGAAAAAAAATTCGAAATCGGTTCAGAAAATTGGCTACAACAGCTGTTCAAAAATTTCATACATAAGTTTTTCGACTAATTTGTATGGCGACCATGTTTTTTTGTATGGGAGCTATGATTTTTTTTAACGTTTTCAAAAAGTGCCAAGGTAGTACACAATATCTTGTGAACAAAGTACATCTCTAAACCCCACCGTTTTTGAGATCCGTTGGGGGTCCAATATGAAGAGTTGACCTTCTGAAGTTTCGTCATTTATTCTTTAAACCACTTATTTAGTTATATACAAATCTACAATCAATTTTTCGTTATTGCTAATAGTTTCCTCAAAACAACTCTCTAAAGATGAAAAAGATTCAATGTATGGCGGCCATCTTTAAAAAAAAACTTTTTCAAAATTTTTTTTCGCCAATGAAATGAGGGACCCCAAAAACCCCCGGATGCAAAAAATCAGCCCCCTCGGACCATTTTGAAAAATGGCCGCCATCTTGAATCCGCCATCTTGGATTTTTGTCATCATAGGCAGTTGCCCCTATCGATTGGCTACAACTTTTGTTCAAACAGTTCATACCTAAGTATAACCGTTTCGAAGTTATAAGCATGTCAAATTTGTATGGCGGCCATGTTTTTTTGTATGGGAGCCATGTTTTTTTTGATTTTTCCAAAAAGTACCAAGGTAGTACTTTTTACTTTGTTCGAACAGTATACCTCTAAACCCTACCGTTTCTGAGATCCGTTGAGGATCCAGGTCCAGGTTACGTTCAGGTCAATTTTGGGATTTTTCCTCCCGATAAATTTTTCATCTCTATACAAATCTATAATTATTTTTTTCCCATCACTTCTCCTTCCCTCTAAACAACTATCTAAATGAGTCAGTGAGTCAGTCAGTCAGTGGTAATTTAACTTTATATAATATGAATGAATGAATGAATGAATTACCATACAGCCTATTCAGAAGCACCTGCTAATCTAAATTGAAATATGTTGATTTACTAACAAAAAGTACGATAACTATGTTACTTATTGTGGTTATGACTGGTAATCATTTACACTTTTGATGAAATAGTTTTAAACAGAAATACAATGTTGTGATTTAACCCATTAAAGCCTGAATTATTTTAATGTTCCAGAATTGTTTAATATTTTAATATATTGTTATTATAGGTCCATTTCATCATTTTTTAAAGTTATTTGTTTAGTGCAACTTTTAACTCTTTTAGGGTCTTACTATTTTATAATTGAAAAATAAAGTCAGTAAAAAACTTTTTTATTTTCAAAATGTACTGTATGTTTTATGAACAATTAAGTATGGAATCGTAAGTTGCAAGCTGCGCGGAGTCCCACATCACATTTTTTTACATTGTAGTCTACAGGTCTCAAGAGCATATTTGCGACAGGATTCACTGGAAACCAATGAGTGGTTAAGACCATCATAACACACGTCATCGAGGATCATCAACTAGACAGAAACTTAACTTTTCATCGTTGCTGTCGATTTCACAAAACGTCCCCCGTGAAAATGCAAGACGACGAGATGCAGCGTTTCCACGTGAAGTGCGAGTCCTACGGACGGCTTATGAGAACCAAAAGATAACTCAGTAGAAGGTCCAGCTTCAACTTCATTGTCAGAAAAGCGAAGGAATATAGTGCGTCTACGTGAAGTACTAGACTGACAGGACGGCTTCTGAGAACCATGAAATGATTCAGAAGGTTATTCGGCCTCAGATTCACGTGTTTGATGCGTCGATGTCAGTACTACCTCACATCCAGCATTGAGTTGCTGATCTGTCAGATTATTTATAAAACCACCTTCATCTTCTTTAGCTGAATCGTCGTTTGATTGAATAGCAGGTTCTGGAGGTTCAATATATAACAATCGAGGCTCAAGATCTTCGTCTTCTTTCAGTATAGCTAATGCTTAATGTAATAAATAACTCCTGTAAAAAATAAAAAATAAATTTTACACGCAAACGCACTCAAATTATTAAAAAATGAGAAAATATTTTATGAAAAATGCATCTGTGAAAAGCATACATATCAGCCTACGGGTGCCGTTTGGCACCCGTCACATTGCGGGTAGGATGAAACAAACAAATATAAAAAATCGCGTAATGTTATAGTATTATGGGAAGAAACATTGTTTTTATACAAATAAAACGTATAAAAATGTAACAAATCATAGTACATAAAAGAATTATGAGGTACTTACTTGAATGTAGCATCCATTTTTTGAATATTTTTCACAACACCAAATAATACTCGTCCTTGACGGTTGCATCAAGTGTACTGGTTGACAAAAAGTAGTTAAAAACAAAGCTAGATCTGTCTAGTACCGCATAGACAATTGAAATTTTGAATATATCAATTACGATAAGCGTAAAGCGTGAAAGTTTAAATACATAAAACCGGGTGCCAAACGGCACCGCTAGGTCATAATGGGTTAAGTAGGTTAAATAACATAATTTTCAGTTTTGAGGTACCTGGTAATATGCCCAACATTTTTATCTACAATCTTGTGCATGTTTTAAGTTGATACCTTACTTAAGGGCAGAGATACACTTAAAACAATTTTTTTTATCGCGTTTTTCTCAAAAGTTACTCAAAGTTAGTTATTGCACTTTTCATAAGGCGGCAGAACAGATCAGCAGATTCTTTCTCTTCTGTGGCCGCACCGTCAAATTCACGGTCTCATCGCGAAATAAATAGGGAAGCATACAATTCCAAGTAGGCATTTTCATTTAGATAGCTTATATTTATTTATTTCTGTATACATTTGCCTTATAATATGTCTACTTACAATTACACTTATATAATAGTAACATAGTACACATTATACCCTGTCGTTAGGGTGTCGCAAATGGTATAATAAACAAAGTAGGTATAACGTACAAACTTGTCAAAATTTAGCGTTATTTTGTAATGTTTTGTGAGCTTGAAACTTTTTCGTTGAGGTATCCTTTAATGGTATAATAGCATTTTTTTTGTTAACAGTTTTTTGAGTTTAATTTGGAATTTTTTGGGGTTAGTTTCTTCTTGTAGGTCTTTAGGTAGGTAGGTGGTTGTATGTTCTTATTATCATATACTCCGGTCCTCGTCTAACTATTTCTAATATTGGCTCCGAGGCTATTAGTTGGTTTTTTCTGCGAGTGTTTGTGTTATATGTAAATAGTTCTGGATTTTTCTTGACAAATGTTGCCGCTTCTAGTATGTAAAGGCTTGGGAGTGTTAGTATGTTTTGTTGAATGAAGTGGGGTCTACAGCTATCTTTTTGTCGGATATTCATCAGTATTCGGATACATTTTTTTTGCATTATAAAGAGTTCTTTTGCGTCTGTACTATTTCCCCATATGACAATACCATATTTTAGCCAAGAGTAGGCGTATGCATAGTATGCTGTTTTTGCTGCTTGTAGATTTGTATTTGTTTTTAAAATCGATAATGCGTATATAAATTGTGACAGTTTGGTTTTTATATTTTTAACGTGGTTTTGCCTGTTGAGATATGTGTCCATGGTAATGCCTAGTAGTGTTGCTGTGCATGATTCATTTATATTTATGCTGTTGATTAATGTAGAAAGGTTCAATGGTGGCTTTTGATATGGGTGAAATTGGATTATTTTTGTTTTATTAGTGTTTAGTTCTAAGTTGTGTACTTCAAGCCAGGATTTCACATTTGTAAAAGTCTTGGTTATTGTGGCTAGTGCGTCATTCTCCGATGTGCAGTTGAAAAGTAATGATATATCATCAGCAAATATTACACAGGGGGTATCAACATTTTTTGGGAGGTCGTTAATGTATATCAAGAATAGTACGCATGGTGCTATACTGCCTTGAGGGATGGACCAGTTGAGTGTCTGTAAATCTGAATCTATAGTTTGTTTCATGGTATGATTATTTGATTGATGGTCTATTTGTACGAATTGTTTTCTATTCGCCAAGCATGATTTTATCCAGTTTTAGGGTTTACCTCGTATTCCTATTTTGTACAGTTTTTGCAGAAGTATATCGTGTGATACTTTGTCATACGCTTTTGTTAAATCCATGAGGAGGCCGATAGAGTATTCTCTATTTTTTATGTTTGTCAGTATGTGTTGCGTAAAGTTGTAGATTGCTAAGGTAGTGAGGAGTTTTTGCGGAAACCGTATTGGTTTTTATTTAATAGCTGGTATTTTTCTAAAAAAACATAGATTTGGTTTGATACCACGCGCTCAAATATTTTAGATATTGCAGGTAATATGGCTATTGGTCTGTATTGGTTAATGTCAGTAGACTTTCCCGTTTTTTTGCCTATGGGTTTAATTTTGGCTATTTTTAATTTTTCTGGGAAACATTCCTCCTCTATTGATTGGTTTATTAATACAGTGAGTATTGGTGTTAGCTCTTTAATGCAGTTTTTAATTAGTGTTGAGGGAATGTCATCCACTCCACAGCTGTTTTTATTGGGAAGGGTTTAAATGATGTTAAATATTTTCTGCTCCGATACTGGCGACAGGAACATTGAGTTTGTCATTATCTCTGTTGTACCGTTATTATTTGTGATAGCATTTGCCTTACTGGTTTGACCTATGGATACGAAATGTTTATTTAACATGTTTGCCACGGCTTTCGGTTCCTTTTGATAACCTAAGATTATCCAATAGGTAAAACAGTAGCTCCTACGAGTATAAACCGGAAAACCTTTATAACTTCTTATGTTAAATTGTAGGTCCCGGTTGTTATAACCGTTTAGCCATGTCAGAGGCCTTCAGGCGGCCTAAAAACTCTGACACCAGGGCTAGCCACCCGGCCTATACGAGCTTACTTACTTACTTACTTCTTATGTTTATTTTTTTCATTGTTATCGCGAATGAATTTACGATTAACCAATAAATCAATAGACAGTTTTATTAAGAACTATAATATCTCAATAAATCCATGTCAGATCAGGCCAAACAAAATCAATCAAGGCATTTAACGACTTTTTAATATTTTTATCTAAGAAAATGAATAATAACGTGA
Organism: Hypomecis punctinalis; assembly: GCA_949316475.1. Taxonomy (NCBI): domain Eukaryota; kingdom Metazoa; phylum Arthropoda; class Insecta; order Lepidoptera; family Geometridae; genus Hypomecis; species Hypomecis punctinalis. The sequence continues at coordinate 18,667,447 of OX438810.1, forward strand.
ATGAGCAATGTAAGATCGTAAAATATGAAATCGAAATGGAGCCTTTTACTATATATATTAAGGAAAATATTAGGAAAACCATTTAAAAAATAAAGCAAACAATTGAACTGCACTGTATAGATTTTTGTAACATCAGCTATCAACAGGACCTTTATACTCTATAAAATTTAACTTGATCTCTGCGACAGTTACATATTGACATATTTAGAGTTGAGATAGTGGTGGAAAACATCGATTTTCAAACAATGTTGTAATGAAATCGAATGAGTAGTTGAAGGTGAGAAATTGGATTTTATTTACTTACTATTATTTAAGATCAAGTATGTACAGATGTGAATAATGTTATGATATTAATTAAATACTCATAATAATGTAACGATAGTATTTATCGACATTTTTCACTATTATCTAATGGGTACATATAATTGGGTTTAATTTAATTACACATGTAAAAAATGTTATGATATTAAAATATACAATAAAATTAATGATAAATTAAGTTTTATTTAAAATATCGTCAGTATAAACTATCGATATTTTAATTAAAACTCTATCTAAACCTCACGATCATTCGTCGCCCATCACTAATCGGCATGCCCATAAAGTATGACATTGACAGGTACTGTCTGTACTATTAAGAAATTCAGGACTTCATAGGCGTGATTTTTCTGACAGCTGTCGCAGAGATCAAGTTAAATTTTATAGATTATAGGTACTTTACAAAAAAAAAAACAAGTATCTATGTTGCACATTTATTTATTCGATTTCAACAATGATTCAACAATTTTAAACAATAATCTCTTCTATTCCATCAGGAATGTCACCAAAATTCTCCAATCTTTTTACATATAACATACATCATTTTAATCAAACACTCCTGTATATAATACAACTTAAAAACAATACAAAAAACAAGCTGGTTAAAATGCAATGTTACAAATAAGACTTACAAAAAATGAAAAATATATTTCGATAAATAAATATAAACAAAAAAGAAAAATATCGCACTGATTTTGAACATTATTATAAAATTGTGCTGAATGGCACAGCTGCGACTAGACATTATACAAAAAGACAAAATAACACACAAAATACTTAAGTTGAAAAGGTCTAATTATTAAATTTCAATAAACCATTTTCTTTGTTCATTAAACATAAAAAAATACATACAGGAAGGTTGAATTCACGCCAAAAGCTTATTGCGCTGTTTATTTTAATTAATTCAGATAATTACCACTTTTAATTCATGACTTTTTACAGTCATGAAACCCGATATTATCTAATCGTAACTTCAGTAAAAAATTAATAACTTGTTTAGAATAAAATAAATATTATAATGAGTATGACCTTACAGAAACCTTATATTTTGAATTGGTTGGAAATCCAAGCAAATCAAGTACTTATAAGAATATTTAAATCAGTGTTTTTTTAATCCACATTCGTTCAAAAACTTTAGAATTCTGCCAAATCAAGGTGAATCTAAAAACCTGGTATGGTGTTAACAAAATCTCTTTTTTTGCTATAAACATAATCTAGTATCTTTCGTTTTCTTAGTGTATCGAATCTTCTTCGTTTGGGCATTTTTATTGTCACAATCTCTTCATCAAAGGTGATGTGTGAGACTTAGATGTAGACAGGTCCGAACCACAGAAATCGCTGCAAGTATTAATCATATTTAAGCAGCGAGCAAGCGCAGCGTAGGACGTCCACCGACCAGGTGACGAAATAATTTCTTATTAAGACCGTAGGAACGCGCTGGATGCAGGCCGCTTCCAACCGGGCTTTTTGGAAATCCATAGGGAGGCTATGTCCAGCAGTGCACGTCCTACGGCTAATAATAATGATGATGATGATGAAATCATATTGCCATAACCAAAAAATAATTAATAGCAATTCCCACAGAGTGTGCACTAGTTTTTATTTATTAGGTGTCACTTCTGACTACTACAGAATGTGTTAAAGAAACGTAACAAAATTAAGTCATAGAAAATTTAACAAATAATATCTATTTTTCTATTAGTTAACAAAATTACAATTTAATAGTCAGACGCTGAAATTGTCCGTAGGTATCTACTGAAGACTGGTAGTGTTGGTTGTAGAGACTATTTAATTGTCTATAAGACTGCTTGTATTTTTAGATATTACAGCTCTTTACTGGTAGTCATAGGAACTAATAGTAATCATGAAAACTACTAGTGGTCGTTGAAATTACTAGAAGAAATAGTAAAAATTACTAATTAGTAAATTAATTAGGGGTAGAAAAAATTATTATAGTAATCAAAAATATTACTCATAGTGAAATGGTCGTAATCTACTATTCATACAATAATATGTTATAAGTATTTGTTTATATATTCCTATTAATATTATTTTTCAGGTATTAATGTGTCACAAACGAAAACTATGAATATTAATACACAACACTTTTACATACCTATTTTTAACAACTTTGCATTACTTATATAGAATAAAAATATTTAAGCTTACCGTAGTAAATACATATTATGGTGTTACATTTTATTGATATTCTATATTACAAATACTTAATAAGAGGCCACTGATGATAGGTTACATGAATCTGAGTTTTTTCAAAGAACCAGGTTGTAAATTATTACAATGTGTGATACTTTGTTATTTTATTATTGATAAACACACACAAATATTCAGTTAAAGAACCACACATTGAAACATGATAGTATTTTTATGATAAACATTTCAAAAATTTGTTGCGAACGCAGGATTTGAACCTACGTATCAAAGTCACCGTCCCGACGCTTTTCCAACTAAGCTAGTTCGCTTCCTGACGGCCACGCTAAATTTATGAAGCGTTTATCATACTACCTACTTAAGGTGGGCATACACGATGCGATGAACTGATAAGTTTTTCGCATCACTCCAACTGGGAGCTCATTCAGTTAATTAAAAGGCAGGAATTGGTGGCTCCATTAAAGACAATGGACCCATTTTGTTTCTTCCATAACTTGTGTTATTTCAATTTTCCATGAGAAATTATCGGAACCAAATTTGTTTGAAATTTGATTTCCTGCAACTTTGACTCCCATCAACTTTTTCTAGGATTGATATTTTTTTGAATAAGACAATGGTGCCATAATTATTGTTTCTTCCATAACTTGTGTTATTTCAATTTTTCATGAGAAATCCCTGTTGAAGTGATCCTTTATAGCGTTGTTTTGTGTTATCATAACTATAGCAGAGGCGTATACGAAAACGATACATTTCTTTCCAAACGGTAAAACTACTGCCTACTGCAAATGTGGCGTAAAAGGTGTACATTGTTCTATAATAAACTTATTTGATTAGATTTTTTATACAAAAATAAGAACAAAAAATACTTTAGCTTAGTGCGATTTAACTTAGTATAACAAAAGTTCAGCACAGCCAATTCGATAACGTATTATTAAAATAGAACTTATTGCTGCCATTAAAAAAACCAGCATATTTTCTAAAGAAATCCTTTTCACAGAATGTCTTGACGAGATAACTTTTTATAAATCGATGAACGCCGGCTGTACGCACTAAAAAGTGCCACGTTCCACCTGAGCCAAGCGTGCAAGCGAGAGCGTGGAACAAGTGATTAAGAGGCACGATCGGCATAAGCGTCCGACTTGTTTCAGTTGCTGATTCAACAATGTTTTTTTTTATGACGTCATCACGTAAAATTATCGTCAATATACCGATTTTACAGACAACCATTTTTTTTTCCAAAGACCTTATTCACGCCACGTAAAGTCAACAAATTCAACATATTTCTACAAAACAACTAGATTTCTACTCTACTGATACTCAGCTAGCGATATACAGCCTAGTACAGTGATAGGTTATTTCTATACAAGCTGTAGTTTTGTCGTACGGACAGGCCTGTGTTCAATAGTTGGACTATTAAAAGGCTTATACTGTACTGTACAGCAAAACGACAGCTCGTATACAAGGTTACTGATACCTAACGCGCAACCTTTTTAAGGGCCTCTTTTTAAGCCCATCAAAATGAACAATTATTACTATGGGGCCAACAATTGCGATCTGCTGCTTTATACAGGGTTATTTCTAATTTAAATTTTACAATTAGCATCCCTTTAGGGTCTTATTCTGTACATCAAAACTAACAACTTTTAAATTTGTTCTGTAACTATTGTCAAAACTAAAAAAAATCAGCTGTTCCATATATTTTGTCGCGGATGAACAATATTTTTCTATGGAACAACAAAACATTTTTTTGAGTTTTGACAAAAGTCGCAGAACAAGAGTTGTTAGTTTTGATGTACAGAATAAGCCCCTAAGAGGATGATAATTGATGAGAAATAACCCTGTATAAAAAAGAACCCCTTTATACAAAAGGACTTTTGACAAAGTACCTATGTCTTATAGAGGATTGTTGACCGATGGTTTCGAAAAGTTTCTGCAAGCGGCTTGCATAAAAATTGTCATAAAATTAGTGCAATCTAATATTTATCACTTGCTTTATCAATAGAATCCCTAGTTCCAAGGGACCACGGGTAATTAAAATTCCCCGTGGACCCGTTAACGGGTCAACACAACGGGACCATGGGTAACGACTCCTTCCAATCGGTCTTACTCCATCCATAGGAGAGGCCTATGTTCAGACATCCTATGGCTGATTGATGTAACAGCCGTTTTTTTGAAAATTCAGTCGATATAAGTAAAAATAGTCCACATTGATGTGCTAGAATCACCCATAAAAGTTTGCGCTGAAGTTACCAGTGACCCTGTACAAAACAAATATATTGTTTAAGACCTGAATTCATCAGTGAACTTGGCATGGAATTTCTTGAAGATGTCCAGCATTTCCTGGAGTAGTTCCGGTTGGGGCAGGATGGTGGTGCGGAAGTGGTACGTGCCGGGACGCTGCCCGAAACCGCTCCCTGGGACTATGCAGATTCCTGGGGGGAAACATTCAATCATTACCAGAAGATCAAGGACTCTCTGATCTAAATCATTTTTTTTATTTCTGGCTTTAGGGCTGTCCGTGTAGGGCTCAAAGCCGTGGTGGCCTAGAGGTAGTGACACCCGCCTTGCAATCGTGAGGTCGTGGGTTCAAATCCCGGTCCCGTACCAATGAGTTCTTTGGAATTTATGTACGGAATTTAACACTACTGGCTTTTCGGTGAAGGAAAACATCGTGAGGCAACTTGCATGCGTCCGTAGAAGAAATTCGATTGCGTAATGTGACCACCAACCCGCACTGGGCCAGCGTGGTGTATATGGCTCAATCACGCTTCGTGGGTAGGCCTACGTCCTGCAAATCCCATTTAAATTTTATCGAAATAGGCTGAGCCATTTTTGAAAAATCAACAATAATGTGAAAAATGCTACATCGATCGGTGCGAAATATTCGCGAACTCTATACACGGTTGAAGTCGGGTCATGTCATTTTTTTCTAGAAATAATTATTTTTATGTTGATTTTATATTTGTTGCAGTTAATCGGCTCCGTTTATGGTTAGCTGATACAAGAGGATATCAAAAACTAGCCTATTTATAGTAAAGACACGACATAAGAAGAATTATTAAAAAAATACCTTTTGTTATACTATACGGCGCGGAGCCGTCTCGACGTGCTAGCACTCGCCAACTTGATAAAGGTCGCCGAATGCGACCGAAACTATAGTCGTTACGACTATCCCCACACGCGAGTTCATTCCCGTTATATATCGAATAACATGTGTGAAAACCACGTTAATTACCATAGTAAAAAATACCTTTCCTAAAAACAAGCCTTTACTGGACAAGTACTCGCCAAGACTAATGAAATGAGTCGAAACTTGATGGGTTTGCGACGTCACGTTACAGAGTTCCTAGAACCACCTTTACAGCTCCATCATGAGACCCTGGTTACCACTAAAAGACAAACTACTCGTCAATACGATTTAAATGAGCCCAAACTCGACGAGGTTGTGTCGTTTCATTGCAAAGTTCCTTTGACCACCTTCCAGCTCCATGATCAAATCAGCACCTTGTCATTATAATATAGCATTGTCACGCAATTTAATAAAAAAAAAAATTCGTATGCAAAATTTCAGCTCAATCGGAAACCGGGAAGTGGATCAAATTTAACTTGCAAGGTTTGGTTGTATGTTATGACTTAGGTTAGGTTAGACTTAGATTTGATTACACAAGCAGACAACGGGATAGGTGAAAGTAAATAAAAACTTGTAAAATTCAATCATTACCAGTTTCCTCCAGTAAACGGAAAGCGTAGAAGACATCGGCGGGTTTCCCCTGCGCCTTGGCAGCCTCGAGCGCCTTCGGGGGTAAAGTGATCGCCGGGAATGCATACATAGCGCCCTGGGGAAGAAAACACACATTGTTTTAAATATATCAATTTATCATTTACTTTAAACACGCATGCATCCATAAATCAGTATGTAAAGTTAAAATAAACTAAAAATTATCAAAACCATTAATAGCCAATTAAAATGAACAATACAGAGAAAACAAAATTACATGCATTTTACGTATCCATTTATTTTAGATGGGTCTGTCTTACCGACAAGTAATGATATGAAGATGGGGCATCTCTGGGTCTCTGACCACAAACTAAGCAAAGCTTGTGATATGGCTGCCAGAGACTGATATACTACATATACATATTTTTAAATACTTACTTAAGTAAATACTGAGCCACCAAGGCAATACGGTGGCTCAGTGGTTAGTGATTCTAACTTCTGTGTCAAAGAGGCGTGGGTTCGATCCCCACCCAGGTCAAATATTTATGTGATGAACATAAGTGTTTGCTCTGTGTCTTGGTGTTATTTAGTAACTATCTAAATAAGTATGTATTTAAAAATAAGTATATGTAGTAGATCAGTGTCTGGCAGCAATATCACAAGCTCTGCTTAGTTTGGGGTCAGAGACCGTGTGTAAGATGTATCAAAATATTTATTTATTTATGGCTGCCAGAGACTGATATACATATTTTAATGCATACTTATATTGATAGTACCTAAATAACACCCAGACGCAGAGCAACCATCTATGTTCATCATATGTATGAAATGCTTGCCCTGAGTGGGAATCGAACCCACCCACGCCTCGTTCCGCCCAGAAGTCAAGGTCACTAACCACTGAGCCATTGAGGCAGTCGGTTGCGGCAACTTTGCATTCGCCGTTGTAAAAAGTGGCTTTATTTACGAATTATCGTATAGAAGTCGTCTTTGAGTTTTGGCGGGAACGTGGAAAAATCATGTCGCCTCATTGTATAATTTTGTTAAACTTGTGTTTTTATCAGTAATAGTGTCTAGTAATTTTAACAATAATTAGTGAAAAATTGTGGTTTTCCGTTGATTATGAGCTGATTTACGTGCATGAGAGTAGGCAAGTGATATAATGTGACGTTTCATGTCGTTCCGTGTTGTTACCAAAACTCCATAGACTTCTCAAATAAAGTCTCCACTGCTTTACTGAGGTATGACTTGGACCTATGTTTAGACTTGACCGTGACCATTTCATTCATAACACGACTAAAAACGAATTGAGAACCTACGGGGCCAAGTCAGTACGCCGAAGGCGTCATTCCGTTTCAGACTCCTGGTGTATATAAGGTGGATTGCAGCTGCGGTAGTTCCTATACATAGGTCAAACGAAGACTATTGCTGAAAGGATCAAAGAACATATCGCGGCAGTCAAAAACCGCCAGATACAGAAGTCTGCTATAGTTGAGCATTTACTGGCCATTGGATCGAGCTCCACGACCCAAAAGTCCTCTCCACGGATCGACACTATTTTTCAAAAATATTTCGTGAAGCGGTGAAAATCAAAAAACAACAATTTCAACTAGGAGGATAGATTTAGGTTATCGGCGTCGTGGAATCCTGTCGTCAACAAATGTAAATCGCGTAGTGTAGGTAGAAGGACATTATTAGATACCGTCAGTGTTGTATCGTAGTGTTATTTTCTCAAGTTCAAGTTGAATTGGCGGTACCAGCTGTTTCACATTCCAGTCTACCCGTGACCACGGTCGATGCAACTCAGCCGAAACGTCGGGATGATATTTATCTCGTAATTTTAGTGCGCGATTAGTCCCGTGGTATATAATAATAACGAATTGAGAACCGTATTATTTTTGTAAGTCTAGCCGGTTGTTGAGAAATAGTTATTTATACTACACCTGCTCGGAAAGTACCGTGATACTTTATCAAATTTACGGTAGAAAGTACGTCATTGCATATCGAACAAATATGCGGCGAGAAAACGCATCTGAGCGGGAGAGAAAAGTGTATGAAAATCCATTTCTTACGTGGTTTTTCTTTTTAATTTTGGGTAAGACTATGCGCTGGTAACCTAAATATCAAAAGCCAAAAAGTTTTTACAGTGAGTTTTTATCTCCAAGTTCGCAAAATGACACTGGCCACTAGCTGTGTGTTGGATGGTGTCAAACAATTTGAAAAAAGAACATGTGAAAATTGCAGACGCCATTGGCGCCATTTTCAATTTGTGTGTTGCTTGAGGATTCAGTTTTCGTAGAATTTATTTTCCTCGTAGGTGTAGTATAAAGCACTATGTATCACTCGAGAGAAAGTGCGATTCCCGATCTCGGGTGTTTTAAAGCCCTCGCCTACGGCTCGGGCTTCAAACGACACCCTCGACGGTAATCGGTCACTTTCTCCTCTCGGTGCACAATGTACTATTGTTATACATGTATACAAGAGTGCAAAGTTGATTTTTAACCGCGTGCTCAATTTTAAAAAAAAAAATTTAAAATATGACCGAGCAAGCGAAGGATTCTAAAATTCAACAATTAGAACCCGGAGCGTTAGCGAGGGAATCAAAAGAGCACAAGGTAAAAAATCTTTGCACTCGAGTGCAACACTTAATTTTTTATCCCACTTCAGCGAGGAAATGACTAAAGTCGTCTACATACCGCACTGTTTCAAATACTTCTCGCGTGATTGAAAGCTCATTTGCGCACTATTAACAGTTTCTGTTGGCATCACATAAACTTCTTCGTCGCTAGAATCACTCATTTTAGGTTCTTTTATTTTTATTTATTATTATCAACAAAAGGATACAATATATATACTTATTTTAAGTAACACTAAAAAACTTTGCAAAGGTTTGTCGTAGTGTTAAGTTCTAACGTTTTCTAAGGTTCTAAGGTTTTTCACTTGTTTTAAAGTTTCTTATAAGATAAGGGCGCGCGCAAAGCAAATTAAAAAAGTAGGTACAGCAAGAAGGTTCCGTATCTGAGTTTTGAACAAATTAAAAAAGGTATAATAAATTCGGCACCATGGAGGTAGAAGTAAATAGGTTTAATAATATTTTGTATACACAAACTTAGTGCACACGATGTTCTAAATTCAATTTTACTTTACCCTCTAGGGGATAAAAATGGCTTCTGCACTCAGATTTCCGAAGAGTAAAAATACTCTTTCCGAGATGGGGGGATGAAAAAGAATGTTCATTCGTACCTGTACAACATTGCACTTGAATCCTTCCATCGAGTTGAAAGACTCTTCGATCATCTTGGCCCGTTTCTTGAGCGACTCGAGGACGGCGGTCTTCTCTTTGATCCACAGGTCGTATGAAGGTTCGCCTTTTTGCGGCGGCCGCGCCTGGAAAAGTTCAAAAAGGTTTCATTAAAACTAAGTCTATCTTAGAAAATAGCTGCCATATTATTTACACCCTAGGTAGAGTTAGCTCTAGCATTGAACACGCTGTCTTACATTATAGGCTCCTAGTACTTTGGACTACTTACGAAGTACCAGTATCATACAAATTTAAGAGTCGTGTTATTTACTTAAAATATACAGGTCTAAGTCTAGCGGTGACTTATTGCGCAGAAATCAAAATTGAGTATCACAGGGGGGCTAGAGCGACGAAGGGTACGCGTGCGGCGCGCCGATTGGCACTGCGTCCCCCGCCCCGATACCACGCTCCGCGGACTTCTGACTGTACACTCGCGTTCTAAAGTATATCTATTGTAATTGTCGTCCATTGTTATTGTTTTTTGTTAAGTTTGAGTTCGTTTATCATTGGTTTTTTATTGGTATCCTTTTAGTAGATATTGAATATGCTTAGAAGAAACACTGTTTTAAACAAACAGGCACGAAAATGGTGTATGGCGTGCATTTTTTCGTACCCTCTATAAACTTAATCACTATGTCACGTGATAAACTTTGTATGCAAGTTGTTTCTTTCTTTTACAAATTTAAATAAAACAGTAAAACAACCCGTTACAAGCTATGTAAAACTTTAACATTAACTATTTATTAATGTTTAGACGCGCTACACTCAGAGCCTAAAAAATATCAAGAGGGAACGACGTTGAACAGTCAAGTGAAGCCGGTTTTTTATACATGTGTGAGTGCGTCGCTGTTGCGCCGCCATAGTTCCGACTGTCAAGCCAAGTACCTTTCCTTGTACGTTGATGTGTGTGTAAATTGTCTGTACACGGCGAGGCGTAGTTTTGGTCAGCCTCACTTGTTTGTTCACGACGTTCTGTCTTGATGTTTTCATGTTGTCTGAGGCGCTACAGTACGTTATCCTCCATATTTCACTATATGATAGACTTACTATTTATTAAAATATGTTCTTAAAATTATTTAGTTATATTATTTAAAGTTATAATTGTATTATGTGCGCAACTGTACACATGCGCAGAAATCCTCTCCACACTTCGCTCAGCGCTAAACTTATACCTATGTTGCGACCTGTAACTCATTTTAAAAAAGAATTTCTCGTTTACTTACAATACAGTCCACAGCCGCATTAGAAATTATGGATATACTCGTAGCATTAAATACGTTATACGAAGCGCAACACAAATCGGCGGATGAGAAGTTAGCCGCAGAGAGACCTCCCGCGCATACTTATATTACGCCTTTTGCGCAGCGTTCTGCGCATAACTTCCCATCCGCCGATTTTCGTGGCGCTTAGTATACTTTGGAATATGGGCTCTTAGTACTCTAGGCTACTTTCGACCAGGAATCCTACGATTTTAAACCATGTTCCGCAAGAAATAGAACTTATGATAGAAAATCAGAGCTGGTTTACTCACCACACAGTCTACGGCAGCCTGACCAAGTGTAGTGGGGCACAACATAGCGGATATAGCCTTGAACATGTTAGCCTGGACTCCAGGGTCCAAGTTGACCAGCTCCATCCATCCGCCACGCAGCCCGCACTCGCCCATGTAGCCTTTACTGACCGACATGAACGACGCGAGTTCGATCGTGTCGTATGGGGCGCCCATTTCTTTCATAACCTGAAATTAAAAGATACTTACTATTGTATTCTGACGTGAATACGTCTTCAAATCGCAATATAAAGAGGTAAGTCAAAACAACGAATGATAACAAAATCGAGGATAAAAAAATATCATATCAGTTTGGTGTTGCAGCTTAGTATCTTTTTTTTTATATGTTAGGTTTGCGTTACGACTACATTCTGCCTGGCGCTAAACCAGTATGCGATCATTTAAGGTATAGCACGCTTACTTAGGAGATACCTATTTATTCGGCATTTGAAAACATCTATGTGAAAAAAAATCGGACAAGTGCGAGTCAGGCTCGCACACCGAAGGTTCCGTACAAATCCAGAAAATTACGCAAAATTGTGAAGTAAGAAATCTCTATACTATAACCATCGACAAAAAAGTTTTTTTTTTTCACTTTTCTCGTCATATATCGAAAATTATACATTGTTAAAATAATTAAAAACCTGTTTTAGCATGTGCTAATGAAGTTCTTTTATATGATACCTTACATGATACGATAAACTCATTTTGAATCTTGTGATTTAAATTAAAATGTATAGTTTTCAGTTATTCCTTTATGTGTACTCTAAGACAATGCTTCTCGCCAAATGTCATAGTTCTATGTCAACAGGAAGTACCCTGTAGGTTTTGATTATTGCGAGTGTCGAAATATGCGGTTTTTTACGACATAAACGGCTCTAACATTTTTAAGCGATAACTGAGAAGTTTTTCTTTTACACAACTGCAAGAGACCATAGATATACGTATACAGTTGAAATTTCAACTCGATATCTCTACGCGTTCCCGAGATAAAGAGTCTTGACATACACACAGACGGACAGACGGACAACAAAGTGATCCTATAAGGGTTCCGTTTTTTCCATTTGAGGTACGGAACCCTAAAAAAGATACTTAGGTAAAGCGTTCCACATAATACACAAATATTATTATTTATTCGTCCGTCGAACAGTAGTGTCCAAAGAATTACAAAGTTTCGGATTGAAGCACAATATTTGTAAAGTAATATCAGGGCAACTTTAGATTTAAGATCTTAATGACGCCAAAAATGCTGTGCCGGTAATTTAAAAGATCTTGCAATGAGGGTTCAGACTTTGTACAGTAGCCCAAAAACGAGCTAAAATATGTTAAACAAATTCATGTTTAATTATTTTGGAATTTTATATTTTCTAATTTGATTTTTGTTCAATGCCGCCAGCACGCAGCCATATTTTACAAGCTATGTCAAAAGATAATAATTATGATCCGAAAATTCCGTTAAATAAAGATTGTTATTAAAGAAAATAATAAAACATTATTCTAAAACAAATAAAGAAAATAAATAATTAAATACTGTACAAGGCATTGGCCTAAGCTCGATATAGGTACTTTTGCATTATCTCTTTTGGGACGGTGCTGACTGGACATAGCCATGTATAACATAATTACTCCGTACTCGTCTAGCTACATTACAAAAAAATAATACATTTTCAAACTAGGGCTTTTCAATTAAGGAAAAACTTACAAACGTCCAGAGCAAAAAATTAATACTGTACTGTATCAGCCTTATTATAGTCCACTGCAGGACGTAGGCCTACCCACGAAGGGTAATTGGGCCATATCAGCCACGCTAGCCCAGTACGGGTTGATGGATTCACATACGCCATTGAAATTCTTCTCCGGACATATGCAGGTTGCCTCACGACGTTTTCCTTCACCGAAAAGCCAGTGGTGTGAAATTCCGTACATAAATCCCAAAGAACTCATTGGTACGGGACCGGGATTTGAACCCACGACCTCACGATTGTAAGGCGGGTGTCATTACCTCTAGACCACCACGGCTTTCAATTCATTTCAATTGCAAAAATCAATAACGTAGGAGTAAGTAAATGAATCCTTCTTGCTTATTGTGGAATGAATGTTGAATACAGCCCTATTGCTGGGTATAGATCTCCCCGATTTCTTTCCATTATTCGCGAACCCCAGCAACTTTATCAACCCTTATCGAAGAAATCAAAAGGAGGAATAGTCAAAGTACTCTTTTTAAAATAAAGTGGGCAAATATAAAGCTTGAACAACAAACCTTCTTGAAACTGAAGAACTTGCTTCCTTCGGCGTATACGTTGTCTTGGTATACTTCGTCGGCGAACAGGAAAAGATTGTGCTTGCGGGCGAACTTAATTATCATCTCGATGTTGGGACGGGACAACACCTGCAAAAACAAAGAACTGGGTGAAAATAAATCGAGGAATTCCGTACGTAACTATTAAAGTGAAACTTCTGATGCGACTTCCAACCAGGTTCCGTTAAACATTTAACGCTACCATGGAGAGGGCTCCATAGGAGATACTGAGCTCGATCACATTAAAAGCGTGCTGAGCTAATGGCTACAAGTGGAAACAGAGCTGGCGGTTGGCAAACGCATCTCCAAGGACACGTCCGTCATCGGTTGAGAGAGTAGGAACGTATTTGCCGTTCATTAAGGGAGCGACGGACAGAATTGGAAATTTATTACGCCGAAGATATAGCATTAAAACCATCTTCCGTCCTCTGGGATACTTAGTTGTCCCGGAGGCTAAGCGCTCTCAAGGATAGAGACCTTTTGGGTGTGCCCGTGCCCGTGTCCATGCGATTGCGGGAAATGTTACGTCGGAGCGACAAGAAGAAATGTTTCTACCAGGCTCACGGAGCAATACGTTCAATGAAAAACTTGGATAGAATAGGATCCGCGGTAGTGGAACACACCTCGATTCCGATGTACAGCACTTCATCAGATTTGACAGAGCGAAGGTACTAGCAAGAGAGAAGTTTTTCGTGCCCCGTAAAGTTAGGGAGGCTATTGAGATTAGCAGACGCTCTAACTTCAATAGAGACGGGGGATGGATACTGCCACCGACGTGGAGACCGTGTCTTCAAGGAACTAGAGGACTTGACCGTGAGACTGGTGGAGACATAGTGAGCTCAGTGTGCTGGAGTATCCCCGACGGATACCGCGGGATACCGATGAAGAGGATCTTCAGTGCGCACTGACACAACAATCCTCTCTACCCGCCCCCGCCCCGCCACCGAAACCTCTGTCATCACGAGCGCAACGCGCCGTAGCCCGCATTGCATTGCGAGACGGCTCCGCGTCCTAGCACTCGCCAACTTGAGAAAGGTCGCCGAACGCGACCGAAACTGTAGTCGTTGTCATAATCCTTCAGAAAGAATAGCAATGGTCCTACTGACCTGCCCTGTGGGATTCTCCGGGTTAACAGACGTTGCAGTCCTTAGGGTTAACTAAAAACCTCTCTAGTTCAGCTTCGTCCAGAGACCAGCCTGCCTCTTCTTTGAGGTAGTATCCCATTTGGCTGTTCCAACCAATTATTTTTCGTCAAAAATAGCATAACCTACTTCAACCGTGTGCAGAATTCGAGTAATTCGCACGAATCGATGTGTCATCCACATAGTAATTTTTGACCGACGAACCTGAGGAGGTACTCAATTGGACGCGTATTTTTTTATGCATAACCACGCTTAACTTTTTTAATAGTAGTCCGATATCAATAATTATTTTTTTATTGGAAAGGGTATACTTCGAAATTGGTCCCATTTAATTTTTATCGAAATCGGTTGACCCATTTTTGATAAATCAACAATAATGTGAAAAATGCTACATCGATCCGTGCAAAATATTCGCGGATTCTGTACACGGGTGATGCTATTTTTTGCAAAAAATAATCTTGTTATATTATTGTTGATTTAAAAAAAACGGCGTAACCTATTTCGATAAAATTTAAATGGGACCACCTCTGAAATGTGATCTAACAAAGAAAATAATAATCATCAAAATCGATTCATAATTGGCAGAGTAATCGCGTAACATACATATAAACGGAATAGCAATGGACCTACTGACCTGCCCTGTAGGATTCCCCGGGTTGATGATGACCAGCGCTCGCACGTTGCAGTCCTTAGCGTCAGCTAAAGACCTCTCTAGTTCTGCTTCGTCTAGAGACCAGCCTGCCTCTTCGTTGAGGTAGTATCCTACTTGGGCCAGCCCATACTCGGCTATCGACGCCGAGTAGAGGGGATATTGGGGGATGGGGATCATTACACCTGTAAAAAAATAAAGATAATCAGTAAACTGTAAAAAGAAACTACACGGGCAAAAGTCAGATAACTGAGCTGGGAAACTGATTGATATTTTTTTCATAAAATAATACAAAATATAAATATAGTTTAAAAAAAAACTAAAGTACAAGCTTCAGCATCATTTTTTTTAAATGCATTGTCAACGGTCTTTGATAGGTGAGCAAAGTTAAAAAAAAATCTGCGTGTTCAAAGTAGGTCAAAATCGAACTTAAAGGGGTTGGTTACAAGCAAGCAAGCAAACATACAGGTGTAACTAATAAAAGCGTGTTAAAAAAGTAGTTTTCTTTTCATCCCATTTTCGATAGCCGGCTAGCCGGCTACGTTTACTATGAAGTGTTTGAGAACTTAGCTTTTGTTGTCCGGTTTCGGCAGCATATCAGCCTTAGTCTACGTCTACTAACCTACTCTATGAACTTCCACTAAGACCAGTTGAAAACTGCTAACTTTTATCGTGTTCCTGCAGTCTAGATCACATCGTCAGGTCACTTTATCAGTGGGCGTCTTATGCTGCGCTTGCGGATACGTGATCTCTATGCGAGAATTTTCTATACCCATCTACCATCCGCTGCCTGCCATATTTAGTGGTTCCCTGCCTATAAATGCGTTAGAGCGACAGATATTGCCCGACTCAATTATCAGCTATACGAGTACATACATGTCGAACTTCGATTCCTTTGCTTATGTGACTAATTATTCTTGCCTGGTAATAAGCAGTATTATTCAAAACTATTTTATACCTTCTTATTACATGTACAGTACAAAAACATTTTCAATGTCAAATTGGTCTTAAGACAACGACGCACGAGCTAGTCACGGTTTTTACATGAACGTTTTTGTGAACTAATTTAGTCATACCGAATTGCTGAATTGAGATGAATGCTTCTGTAATTGCTTTTTATTGTTTGCCTATCGTCTATTGTCTAACCTTACGTTTGTCTGATTTATTCCACAAGGTGAGAAAAACAAGTTTAAATACAAAAATCGCATTCAGAAATAGTTTATTACTAAACTCCCTTTGAAGGTAACTTATTTTGCTATATGTATAGCACACCAAATTACGAGATACATCACCATTCTTTATTATCAGCAGTAGGATGTTAGACAATGGATGTCAGACTATTAGACATAGAGGCCTCCTTTATCGATATCCAAAGAGGCCGGTTTTCCAATGGGTATTCGGTTTCGTAGTCAAAATTCAAGCCAACATTATAGTACCGCGCTTAGTGTTTAAGTGGCATTTGTAATTTAACTAGTTTTTACCCGCGGCTTCGCCCGCATGATATTTTGATTTTTGACGCAATATCATTATAATTTATAGTCTAAGTGTTATTCTGATATATAAGCTATATTATTGCAAAGTTTCATCTCAATCCGTTCAGTAGTTTTTGCGTGAAAGAGTCAAACAAACATCCATCCATCAATCCATCCTCACAAACTTTCGCGTTTATAATATTAGTAGGATTACATTGCTGAGAGTTTTTTTTTTATTTAAACGTTCTTTCTTAACTGTTTTCCTTCTGAATTCCAAGGCATCTTTGCACCATGTTACTTTAACAATAACGAACGTGTTAAAGTAATGGTTAGGGAAAATATGTGTTGCACCATTTGTTAATTTGTAAGATGACGTCATAACTTTAACTGTAACCGTAACCGACCACAATTCATTGGTTAACGTTAATTATATGTCACCAGTGTTTAACCTTGATAACTTTACTATTCCAAAGAATACGCTGGCGCAACCCATGTCGTAGTCACTGTTTAACGCAGCGTTACTGTTATTGTTAAATTTAACAATAACCTTAACTATAACTACTAACTACGCTACTTGCGTAGCGTCTTCTCGTCCGACATACCTCAGTGCCTCAGTACCTCATACCTCAGTCGAAAATTTTCGACCAGTGTGTGTTGCCAGTGTTGACTTATGGCACAGAAACGTGGTCTCTCACTATGGGCCTTATTAGTAAGCTCCAAGTAGCCCAACGAGCTATGGAGAGGGCTATGCTCGGAGTCTCTCTGCGGGATCAAATCAGGAATGAGGAGATCCGTAGAAGAACCAAAGTTACCGACTTAGCCCAACGGATCAGCAAGTTGAAATGGCAATGGACAGGGCACATAGCGCGGAGGACTGATGACCGGTGGAGTCGAAAAGTTCTCGAGTGGAGAGCACCTACCGGCAAGCGCAGCGTAGGACGTCTACCCACAAGGTGGACGGATGACCTCATTAAGATCGCAGGATCGCGCTGGCCGCTTCCAACCGGTCTTATTGGAGATCCATAGGGGAGGCATATGTCCAGCAGTGGACGTCCTTTGGCTGATGGATGATGGATGATGATGATAACTACTAATATAATGCAACCAAGCTTAATTATGTGTCAGGTAGCAACAAAATAGGCATACTCGTAAGACCATTGTTACAGTATAAATTCTATTTAGCAGTTTACACATTTGGTATATTTTCTGTACGTCGTGCTAAGTCAATATAAAAGACGACCAAGGTCACCAGTAATGAGTCCTATTCAGCGATTGCTGCAGACCACAGATTTAATTATAGCTACTATGGTAATAAGACTGGTGCCAAGAGCTGACGATTTTTTTATAAGTTTGCGATAAAAATACTTGTGGGCTTTTGCACTAATTGATTTCGCTTTTGCAATGTGAGACATGTTTAATTAGAAATTAATAGAGCTTGCTAAACTGTGCTACACTGCCCCTTTTGATTAGTCCACTGTTGAACTTAGGCCTACCAGGAATCGGCTGAGCCATTTTTGATAAATCAACAATAATGTAAAAAAATGCTACATCGATCCGTGCGAAATATTTATTCGCCAATTCTCCACACGGTTGAAGTAGGTCATGCTATTTTTTGCAAGAAATAATGATCAATGCTACATTTTGCTCAGATTTCGTGGTTATGTATAGTGATTGTCAATGTAATAGACCGATATAAAGTGGTAAAGACACTGCACCCACCTAAAATACTTGTTACTAAAAGCTCCTTTAACTAACCAGACTTACTTGGGCCAGACTGCCGGCTTTCCTGTTTCCAGTACCCCGAGCATGGCAAAGGGATAAAATAATTTTATCCACTTTTAATATCAGTTCTCAATGTCAATTCGTACTTTGTTTCCACTCCAAGGGGATAAATTGGTGGAAAGACATTTTATATATTTGCCATGCTAGAGGTGCTCTAGAAGATAATAATATAATATGAAGTCAAAGAGAGGTATCGTCTGAGTATGCGTGCTTTATCTTCAATCACAGTAGTTAGTGGTCAAATCGCGATAAAAAAACTCACTAGGCGAGTATAACTATTGACCAAAACATGTCCTTACTGGAAGGTTTTCCACCAAGGTTGTTGCACAGCAGTTGTAGACAGTTCTTGATGCCGTTGGAGGCACCTCCAGTGAGGCAGATGTCCTCCCATTTGACAGGATGACCGTCGCGTCTCTCGATGTATTCAGCAACCCAACGAGTCCTTACCAGAAGGTTTTCCACCAAGGTCGTTGCACAGCAGCTGCAGACAGTTCTTGATGCCGTTGGAGGCACCTCCAGAGTGGCAGATATCCTCCCATTTGGCAGGAGGACCGTCGCGTCTCTCGATGTATTCAGCAACCCAACGAGTCCTTACCAGAAGGTTTTCCACCAAGGTCGTTGCACAGCAGCTGCAGACAGTTCTTGATGCCGTTGGAGGCACCTCCAGAGAGGCAGATATCCTCCCATTTGGCAGGAGGACCGTCGCGTCTCTCGATGTATTCAGCAACCCAACGAGTCCTTACCAGAAGGTTTTCCACCAAGGTCGTTGCACAGCAGCTGCAGACAGTTCTTGATGCCGTTGGAGGCACCTCCAGAGAGGCAGATATCCTCCCATTTGGCAGGAGGACCGTCGCGTCTCTCGATGTATTCAGCAACCCAACGAGTCCTTACCAGAAGGTTTTCCACCAAGGTCGTTGCACAGCAGCTGCAGACAGTTCTTGATGCCGTTGGAGGCACCTCCAGAGAGGCAGATATCCTCCCATTTGGCAGGAGGACCGTCGCGTCTCTCGATGTATTCAGCAACCCAACGAGTCCTTACCAGAAGGTTTTCCACCAAGGTCGTTGCACAGCAGCTGCAGACAGTTCTTGATGCCGTTGGAGGCACCTCCAGAGAGGCAGATATCCTCCCATTTGGCAGGAGGACCGTCGCGTCTCTCGATGTATTCAGCAACCCAACGAGTCCTTACCAGAAGGTTTTCCACCAAGGTCGTTGCACAGCAGCTGCAGACAGTTCTTGATGCCGTTGGAGGCACCTCCAGAGAGGCAGATATCCTCCCATTTGGCAGGAGGACCGTCGCGTCTCTCGATGTATTCAGCAACCCAACGAGTCCTTACCAGAAGGTTTTCCACCAAGGTCGTTGCACAGCAACTGCAGACAGTTCTTGATGCCGTTGGAGGCACCTCCAGAGAGGCAGATGTCCTCCCATTTGGCAGGATGACCGTCGCGCCTCTCGATGTATTCAGCAACCCGACGACGGATCAGTTCAATACCGTGGGATGCAGTGTATGAACCTACAGATCCCCCTCTGAAAGGGAGACGTAGAGATTATTAAAAAACTGATTAGAAATGTGTTATGTATATATATGTTAGAGCTACCAAGCATTTCGAATCCACATTCCTCATACGAACAGCCAGAATGTGGAACATTTGCCTGAGTGTCTTCCCGCTAAAGTACCTACAACGTGGGTGTCTTCAAATCCCGAGTAAAGTATCTTCTAGGTAAGCCTGCTACACCCTAGAGTCTAGTGCCTAGACCGTATATCTACTTAAAATAAGGCAGTATGTAGTCAAACGCAATCCAATACGAAAAAAAAGATGCAGCCTAAATAAGTTATTTCATTTATTTTCTTTTCTCACCAACTTATAGAAACGTCGAGGCGTATGGAGTCTTAGTATGCAATTACAAAATATTACAATGTTATCAAATAAAAAACGCAAATATAAAAAAATAATATTAATATTATGGTACAATATGTTTTGTCGATAGGACACCACAATTATTATGGGTCATCTGTAATGATTGTGATTAATGATAGCAACAAAATATTAAATATATGTATTAACTATCATAACTTTCATTTTATATTTACTAAACCGAAGATAAAGAAATGTGTTCAAGACTCTCTAATTGACCGACGAAAAAACTGAGGAGGTACTAAGTCAACGCATACCTATACATATATTTTTATGTATGGTGGTTTAGCGTAAATAATCTGATGATAATAATGCAAAAAAAACTAAGTGTGTATATTTCACGCTAATTAATAAACCTATTCTGCCAAACATACGGATCAATAATGAACCGCTTGCAATGTCAAGCAATACTAAATTTCTTGGCCTCACTTTAGATAGTAAACTGCAGTGGGGAGCTCACATAACTGAACTATCATGCAGATTGAGCTCAGCAGCTTATACTGTGCGTAAAATCAGAGAAAGGACATGTCCACAATATGTATGGAGGCTGGTATAATAATAATTAAAAATTCTAACCACAACACTTGTGATATTTCGAGAAAGTTCATATTTTTCTGAGTCTTATCAGTTAAAACCAAAAAAGAACCCTCCGATTTTTTTTAAATTAATTTTTTATCTATTAATATAAATAAATATATTTGGCTCAATAGGTAGTTTATCTCTACCAACCCTGATTAAGTAACCTCCAAATTGTTAAATAGAAGCATTTTTACCAATTAGATACAGTTTATAAGTATTTATTTGTCACATTGTACCTACTAACTGGTCACACTGGTAGGTTATAATTTTTAATTTTAGACAATTAAGAGATGAATGATAAACAGATAAACATTTTATTAATAATTTTGGTTTAACAATTATACGTCAGTTTACATAGCTGGTAATAACCAGTTCACGAATACATATTAGGTACAATAAGTACTAATGATTAATTAGTGTAATTAACAAAAATCACTCAATTAAATTAAATTACATTCAATAAAATTCAATAAATCACATAAACTTCCGTCCATAATTATGAATGAATGTGGAAGAATCAGTTACGAATGCAAGTAAAATAACGATGAAGCACTTTGTTATTGCTAAACTAGAAAAATTACATAGCTGTATTATTGTTTTTCATACAATTAATTTTTCACATTTAAAAAAATGGAGGGATAATAAAATCTAAATTAAATATTTTTGAGAAGCCTATGAATCAAGCTTTCAAATTATGTAAATATCATCTTGGTTCGATTTTTCTCTGAATAATATACCACCTGTGGACGTCACCTTTCCGACATAAAAACTGCAAAAATAGTATACTACAGCTATTTTCACTCTGTAATGTCGTATGGACTGTTGCTTTGGGGCAATGTGGCTGACTTTAATAGTATTTTTATATACTATTTATTATTACTATTATTTTTATATTACAAAAGCGCGCTGTAAGGGCAATTTTTAGGTTAAGTTACAGAGAATCTCTCAGAGAAGTATTTGCTCAGGTGAAAATTTTGACATTACCAAGTTTTGTACATCTTTTTAAATATACTATATGTACGGAAAAAATTACATAGATTTAAAACATTTGATGGCATTTACAAATGTTTAACAAGGAACAAGTCCAGACTAATTCTACCAAAGATTAGATTAGCCAAAACTGGCAATTCTTTTGTAATGAATAGCCTATGTTTTTATAACTTGTTGCCAGCGAATTTAAAATGTCTGAAAGAAACTATGTTTAGAAAAATACTAAAGGACTTTTTAATACAACGGGCTTATTATAAAGTAGAAAATTTCACCAATGACAAAGCTTCACTGCGCAAACTATCTTTAGACTGTAATAATATTATTTAATGCTGTGTACGTGTGTACTTTTATTTTATTTTGCTTTTGACATTTATCTTAGTATTTTGACATATATTTTTTATTTTTATCTCAATTCGAATGTAATGTTATGTTTACTGTATACTGTATCAGCCTTTTTAATAGTCCACTGCAGGACTTAGGCCTACCCACGAAGGGTGATTGGGCCATATCCACCACGCTGGCCCAGTGCGGGTTGGTGGATTCACATACGCCATCGAATTTCTTCTACGGACGTATGCAGGTTGCCTCACGATGTTTTCCTTCACCGAAAAGCCAGTGGTGTGAAATTCCGTATATAAATTCCAAAGAACTCATCGATCACGATTGTAAGGCGGGTGTCACTACCTCTTGACCACCACGGCTTGTTATGTTTAATAATTCTTTATTTCTACTGTAACCTTATGTATTTTTTTTGACACTCACAAGTATACATATAATTGTATCTATGTTGAGAAATAAATGAAATGAAATGAAATAACCATATTACTCATGCATAAATTTTTACAGAGCGGTAGGATTACTATAATTATTATTAATTACTTTTTTATTGAAAAGGGTGTACTTCTAAGTTGGTTCCATATAATTTTTATCAAAATAGTCTGAGCAAATTTTGATAAATCAACAATAAAACCAAAATTGCTGCATCGATCCGTGCGACTCTGTACACCGTTGAAGTCGATCATGCCATTTTTGAGAAAAATAATTATTATGCTACACCTGCTCGGAAAGTACCTTGATACTTTATCATGGACATGTCCACAAAATGTATGGAGGCTGGTATAATAATAATCAAAAATTCTAACCACAACACTTGTTACATTTCGAGAAAGTTCATATTTTTTTGAGTCTTTTACAATAGTTAAAAACAAAAAAGAGCCCTCCGATTTTTTTAAAATTAATTTTGAATTTAGTTGAAAAAATAAATATATTTGGCTCAATAGGTAGTTTATCTCTAGCATCCCTGATTAAGTAACTTCCAAATTGTTAAATAAAAGCATTTTTACCAATTAAACACACTTTTTAAGTGATTTTTTTTCAATTGTACCTACTAACTGGTAACACTGGTAGATTATAATTTTTAATTTTAGTAAATTAAGAGAAAAATGTGGAAGAATCAGCTACGAATGCAAGTAAAATAACGATAGAAGCACTTTATTATTGCTAAACTACAAAAAATAATAAGCTGTATTGTTATTTTTCATACAATTTATTTTTCGCATTTAAAAAAAATTGGAGGAGTGAAAAAATCTAAATTCAATATTTTTGGTAATCCCATATAACAAGCTTTCAAATGATGTATATATCATCTTGGTTCGATTTTTCTCTGAATAATATACCACTTGTGGACGTCACCTTTACAGTAGAAAGTACGTCATTGCATATCAAACAAATATGCGGCGAGAAAACGCATCTGAGCGGGAGAGAAAAGTGTATGAAAATTCATTTCTTACGTGGTTTTTCTTTTTTAATTTTGGGTAAGACTATGCGCTGGTAACCTAAATATCAAAAGCCAAAAAGTTTTTACAGTGAGTTTTTATCTCCAAGTTCGCAAAATGACACTGGCCACTAGCTGTGTGTTGGATGGTGTCAAACAATTTGAAAAAAGAACATGTGAAAATTGCAGACGCCATTGGCGCCATTTTCAATTATATAAATTTCAATTAGTAAAGATTTAGTTTTTTATTTTCCTCGTAGGTGTAGTATAAAGCACTATGTATCACTCGAGAGTAAGTGCGATTCCCGATCTCGGGTGTTTTAAAGCCTCACTTTCTCCTCTCGGTGAACAATGTACTAATTTATTCATTCAAATTCCTATTCTTTATTTGCTACTATATGTTTTACATTTTGTTGCACTTGCCGGGCATTGCAAATGCAGGGCGCTCTCTGAAATTATTATTCTAGCACAATGCAGTACAATACAGTGCATTGCAGCATAATGCATATTCAATACCAGCAACGTGGCGTGCAGAAATCGCTATCCGTATTAAGTATATCACATACGTCAGTCATGAATAAAAGAACTCGACTCGCGTAACCAGTTCCAAGACTAAAGTCTGCAAACACGTGAGCTAACATTATGTAACCAAGTTCAGGGCTACGCCAGTATAGGACATTCGGTTCAATACCGAGTTTTATCGTTAACTAAATTTTTCCCGCAGCTCCGCCCGCGTGGGTTTTTGTCTTTTGTGTTACCCCACAGGAACCTTTTAATTTTTTCGGGATAAAAAGTATATCCATGCCAAAAATCAAGTCATCCCGTTGCTCCGTTGCTGCGTGAAAGAGGAACAAATCAAAAAACTTTTCGGATTTATAATATTAGTATGATTGATCGTGTTGATATAAGCTAAACCTACTACAGAAAAAATAATAGGTACATAGAATGTAAAGAGCGCGAATCGCGCGAAGGTTGTTTTAGCATTGTGCTTTAACTATATTTTATGACTATAGAATTCTTTGAAATAAGATTTCGGTATAAGTATGTACTACAGTTCTTGAAGTCGTTGACTCGTACGTCTACTTAGGACAAGTAGTCCAGTTAGGTACAAATACAAAAATACAAATACAAAATAATTTTATTGTTCATAATACACGTAACATAGTTATAATATAGAAACCCTGCCTGCTGCTTTAGCGTTAGCTGTGTTGCAGCAGTCAGTGTCTTCCCCTATTAGTGGGTACATATAAACAGTAAAATCAAACCAAAAACATAGTTAATTATCTTTTTCAGCATGAACCAAACAATTTGAATTTCAAGAAGATACAAATATATGTGTGAGTGTTTGTGTTTTTGTGTGTTAGTGTGTGTGTGTGTGTGGGTGTGTGTGTGTGTGTGTGGGTGTGTGTGGGTGTGTGTGGGTATGTGTGTGTGTGTGTGTGTGCGTGTTGATAAGACCTTCAACTGCATTGTAATCTAATAGTTTTAGCCAATCGTAGATAATTTTACTAAGTTCGTGTAATTTAACAGTCTTTATTTTAGTAATTGAGTTTAGTTTATTGTAAAGAATATGTGCTATATGGTTGTAATGTCTCCATGCAAGGGCACAATTATAGCTTGGTATAGGACACTTATCCAGCCTTTTATTAGATATAGGTAAGTTAGGTATCACTTTTCTATGGTATATTTTTAAACATTGAGAGATAAAGAGTTTTCGTACAGATTGTACTTCACATTTCTATACTAATATTAAAAAGAGGAAAGATTTGTTTGTTTGTTTGTAATGAATAGGCTCCGAAACTACTGGACCGATTTCAAAAATTCTTTCACCTTTGGAAAGCTACATTATCCCCGAGTAACATAGGCTATATTATATTTAAAAAAAAATTAGGGATCCTTACTAAAACTCCAATAATGTAATATAAGGTGTAAAAAAAAGACCTGAAAAATTCATTACGTCGCGTGCGCTGCGAAAACTATTGATGATGGAATAAAATAATGTACTACGACTTTATAGAACACACCATAATTTACAAAAAATGTCGCGACAGCATATATCTAACTATTATAGTTAAGCCGTAATAACTGTTATTTTATTCTTAAAAAATAATTGAAATACCGTCGCAGGAAAAGGATCTTAATTTGTATCTTGGTATTAATTCTTATCAAAATAAGTTATTTCATATTCAAGACTGTTTCAATAGCTTTATGCAACTTTTTAAATTATTTAATTCAGACATTTTATTACAAAGATATTACGAGTTCAAAAATGTAAGTATTATAAAAGTTTCGTTTCGCCGCTCACTCCGCTTGGCAATTCATGTACTTTGTACAATGTACATAATACAAAATTCACTTCGAGCAAATATCTATAGAGTCACAATCGTAAAAAAAGGGTCCGAGCCAAAATCCCATCAGCTACAACGCCGCGCGATGCCAAAGTGCTCGGTTACAGGCACTTATTAGGTGACATAACGTCGAGATTCGAGGAAACGGGTCATTGAGAATTGAGAAGGGTGCTTGGGCCATATCCACCACCAGTGCCAGGGCCCAGTGTGGGTTGGTGCAGATTGACACACAATATTTTCCTTCGCCGAAAAGCCAATGATTTGAAATTCCGTACATAAGTTCCAAAGAAACTCATTGATACAGGATCGGGATTTGAACCCACCACCTCACGATTGTAGGACAGGCGTTACTACCACTAGACCACCAAAGTTATATATCTCCGCTATTAGTGTGTCGATTTATGTTTTATTGGTAGTAAATAGGTATGCAGTGGCGTAGCGTGCCTTGGAGGAGCCCAGAATCAAACATAGTTGGGGAGCCCAAATCACTCATTTCTCACAAAAGAAACAAATATGCTTGCATTAAATTGAAATAAATATATACCGCCTTACCGCAAAAGATTTAAACACTGTTTAGCCGTACAATTTGTACTGTTAAAACTTTAGTGGTAAGACGGTTATTTATAAGTTGTCACTTCCTCCTAGAAATTGAGCTAGCCAAACAATTCGAATGAAATATACACTTTTCTTGCCTTTTTTTCAGGAAATTGATAATTGATAATGAATAGAATATAATTACCTATATCAGCTAAGTAAGTCTAGCTGAAGACGATTTCAGTTGTTATAAAATTTCTGCGTCTTAGGACAACTTTTGGAAGAATGCTTAACCCGGGAAAAAAAGAGATGATTCTTTTTCGGGAAGCACGAGATTAAGTGACATTGTGGATAACATTTTACTAGGTTTTGCTTACACACGTTAAGGCCCCTGTAGCCCGGGGGCCCCGTATTATTGACACGGCTGATACTGCGGTAGCTACGCCCCTACACATAGTATGTGAAACGAATTGTCGACCTTAAAGTTCTCGAATGTAGCAATGTATTGGCAAGTGTAGCGAAGGTCTTCACGTGAATCTAAGATCTGGTCGTGACGTCCGGAACACGTTGGATGCCAGCGCTTCGATTCCTTCCATCACAGCTCTTTGGGTTAGCAAGTTGAAGAGGCCTTAGGTAGGGCACACAATTCGTAGAAGTGGAACTGATGTCCAATGTTTTTCAAAATTCTCGAGTGAAGACAAGATCAAGAAACTAACTTACATGGGTAGAATGTATAGACTGTGGGTCTGTAATATTTTAACGTCGCTTTCATTGTCATCATTGTCATTTTCTGAAATCAGGGCTATATATTATGTGCAGCCACCCAACACATACGAACTCACTTTTATTTAGATATGCCAATACCTATCTCTTTTTCATAAACTTCGAAAAGTTTAAGACTACGGAAACTCTCGCGATTTGGGTAGGTTTTAACTCATCATAATGGTTCATCCGGTATGTCTAGCATGTGTGTGGCGCATACCTACATTACGTGGTTAGTATATGTATAGCCAATCATACCCGGGCAAAGCCGGGACGGGCAGCTAGTATTATATAATTCTGTTGTAGGAAATCGAAAAGGTAAGGTCATTATTATTTTTAATAGCGCACGTAGGTAGCTCCGACTTCAACAAAGAGGCCAATCGCCGAATACAACTCGGCTGGCCAGCGTTCGGAAAATTGCGTAGCGTCTTCTCGTCCGACATACCTCAGTGCCTCAAGTCGAAAGTTTTCGATCAGTGTGTGTTGCCAGTGATGACTTATGGCACAGAAACGTGGTCTGTCGCTATGGGCCTTATTAGTAAGCTCCAAGTAGCCCAACGAGCTATGGAGAGGGCTATGCTCGGAGTCTCTCTGCGGGATCGAATCAGGAATGAGGAGATCCGTAGAAGAACCAAAGTTACCGACATAGCTCAACGGATTAGCAAGCTGAAATGGCAATGGGCAGGGCACATAGCGCGGACTGATGACCAGTGGAGTCGAAAAGTTCTCGAGTGGAGACCACGTACTGGCAAGCGCAGCGTAGGACGTCCACCCGCAAGGTGACCTCATTAAGACCGCAGGATCGCGCTGGATGCAAGCCGCTACCAACCGGTCTTATTGGAGATCCATAGGGGAGGCCTATGTCCAGCAGTGGACGTCCTTTGGCTGATGGATGGATGGATATGTACTACAAGTTTACTAGCTTCATTTTCATGAAGAAATTAGGAGAATTTAACCCATTTTAGTAGGTATAAAATAGTTTAAATTATTACCAAAAACTACAAAGAATACGTTAATAGAATAATGGTGATTTTTGTCTACCGAGTCATTTTCTTTTCAATCGACTTCCAAAAAAAGAATCAGAATTCTACTATTTTCAGATTTCTTCTGATTATTTCTTTATTCAATGGGCAACTTACAGATTTTTTAAAAAATGTTTTTTCGAAGTTCGATTTTAAAATAACCGGACAAGTGCGAGTCAGGCTCGCACACCGAGGGTTTTGTACAAATCCAGAAAATTTCACAAAACTGGGAAAATCTCTATACTATAATAGACAAAAAAGTTTTTTTCCCACTTTTCTCGTCATACATCGAAAAATAATTAAATACCTATTTTAGCATGTACTAATGAAGCTCTTTTATATTTTACCTTCCAGTGACCATCAGGCGTGCGCAGAGCGTTGAATCTTTTAAGACTCAAGTCAAGGAACACTATCTTGCTAAGCAGTTTTAAAAACTGATATTACTTATCGCTTAGGTTTTAACTATCTGTATTTATTTATGTATGTAAGTAGGTTTATTTTTATTGTATGTATTATAAGAAGTATTTGTGTATGCCTATTATTATGTGTATGTTAGTGTATTTTATTGTTTTTGGATATTTATAGCTTTACTTTATTCATTTATGTTTACACCACCGTCCACGTCAATTACATGTTTCCACACAGTAGAGGTTGTCTGGAAGAAATCGCTTTTAGCGATAAGATCGCCTTTTGTACCATTCTTCTGTCGTTATTTCTTTTTCTGTTATGTTTTACTACTTGTGGTGTCAATAAAGTGTTTTTGTATTGTATTGTATTGATACCTTACATGATACGACTTACTCATTTTGAATTTTCACCCATATTGTGTGAATCTAGGCTCTATTTTTTTGTGATTTAAATAAAAATGTACAGTTTTCAGATATATTTTTATCTGTGTACTCTAAGACAATGCTTCTCGCCAAGTTTTGACTGCCTCGGAGGCTCGGTGATTAGTGACCCTAACTTCCTAGTCAACGAGGCGTGGGTTCGGTACTTGCCCTGGGTGGGGACCCAGGACAAGTATTTATGTGATGAACATAAGTATTTGCTCTGTGTCTGGGTGTTATTTAGTTACTATCTATATAAGTATGTATTTAAAAATAAGTATATGTAGTATATCAGTCTCTGGCAGCCATATCACAAGCTTTGCTTAGTTTGGGGTCAGAGGCCGTGTGTAAGATGTCCTCAAATATAAATAAATATAAATATATATAAATAGTTGAACCATAATAATAATAATACGTATATAGTTTAATTTTCAACTCGATATCTTTACGCGTTCCCTTGATAAAGAGTTTTGACATACGGACAGAGGGACAACAAAGTGATCCTATAAGGGTTCCGTTTTTTCCTTTTGAGGTGCGGAACCCTAAAAGCGATCTTAACCTAGCTAACACTTGTAAAATAAAACTGTAACTTGTTTTTCATATTTGCTCATAAATATCTGGATCATTGGTCTGTTTTATTATTAGCAAATTATAAACCAACCTTACAAAGAATAAGCGTCAGAAATCTTCCAAAACAACATGTAGTTACGTATTATAAAGATCGATCAACAATGATATTTTCCTTCATGACGCAAGTACCTATTTATCGCAGTTGCTTGGGAGATAAAGAAGTCATCAATTCTTATCAGCTCATAGCACGGAGTATCTAAATAGACGGCGATTCTGTTAAATGAGGTATTGTAAAACTTTATCTTACGATACCCCACGGGTTTCAAAGTGCAATGTGCAGTAACATTTAGAAGGAAACATTATATAGATTTCGACCGACCGTCACTGACAAGGTGGACTGATAATCTAATCAAGATCGGAGAAGGCTGGTTGGATGCAAACCGCTTCTAATCGGTTTTATTGTAAATCTATAGTGGAGGCATATGTCCAGCAGTGGACGTACTAGATATACCTTATCCTGTAATAGATGAACAGAAAACAGTGATTTAGTAATGGAGCCCCGTTGGTTACTACTTGCAATTATTAACTAGCTTTTGCCCGCGACTTTGCCCGCGTGCTATTCTATAGGAACCTTTTTTTTTTCGAGATTAAAAGTAGCCTTTGTCACTTTCCGCCTTTCAAACTATGTCAATGCCAAAAATCAAGTTAATTAGTTGCTGCGTGAAAGAGGAACAAACCAACAAATACACTTTACGACAAATTAGTAAGGATAGATGACGTGACGATGCGGCATCAAAATGTTACTAACTACCTAGACTACCTACTTATACTCTATAAAATTTAAAAAAAATCACGCCTATGAAGTCCTGAATGTCTTACTAGTACAGACAGTACCTGTCAATGTCATACTTTGTGGGCATGCCGATTAGTGATGGGCGACGAATGATCGTGACCACAGAGTTTTATTTAAAATATCGATAGTTTATACTAACGATATTTTAAATAAAACTTAATTTAACATTAATTTTACTGTATATTTTAATATCATAACATTATTTACATGTGTATATACTTGATCTCAAATAATAGTGAGTAAATTGAATCCAAATTCAATTGATTTGGGGTTAAGAGAATAAATGTATTTTTTATTAAAATATTCGTTTAATTTAGTAACGTTTGTAATTAAATTAAACCCAATTATATGTTACATTAGCATCGATAATAGTGAAAAACGTCGATAAATACTATCGTTACATTATTATGAGTATTTAATTAATATCATAACATTATTTACATGTGTACACACTTGATCTTAAATAATAGTAAGTAAATAAAATCCAATTTCTCACCTTCAACTACTCATTCAATTTCATTACAACATTGTTTGATAATCGATTTTTCCACCACTATCCCAACCCTAAAAATGTCAATATTCTATGTCAATGTCACTGTCGCAGAGATCAAGTTAAATTTTATAGAGTATAGTACCTAATGTTACTTAGCTACTCTCAGAAAAATGCTATAAAGACCGACTGGGTAGTCAGTGTCGTTCTACACAATCAAACCGATTAAATCTACAATTTGCTTTTCCGTTCTGCAAGTGATAAATCACCCAGCTGATCCAGCGCATCGCGTCAGAAATCATCAATGCCGCTAAATTGCTTCAATTCGACTTGGGGACCAAAGTGTCTACACAACAAGTTTAAAACTTATCCTGCTTTGATTTTGTGTATTTCGGCGTTGCTTCATCGTCATATCAGACGGAGGACGTCAACAGCTGGACATACGCCTCTCCTCTGGATTTCATATAAAATTGATCGAAAGCACGTACCGGCGATCTTGACCGGATTATCGATTCACCTTGCAGACGAAAGTCTACAGCTTAGCGTAAAGAAGGCAAAATATTATCATAATTTAATGTATAGGTAATATGTATGTAGAAAATCTTTGCAAATAAATGAAATTAGAATGTCTGTTTGTAATATTGAAATAACCGTTTCGTACTACATGCATGCAAACCTACCGGATCATAACTCCTCAAACCAACACCTCTGAGTAAACTATATCCACTTGCAGGCATTTCACCACCCAGCGTACGCAGGGTACATAACCACCTCAACAAAGAAGTTAAAACAAGAAACGGACAGCAGCCACACTTTATATGACCACCCTATGATGGAACCTCGATTAAAAAGCCGTAAAAGTTTTCTTAGACACACAAAACCCTTAAACTCACACCCACCCGACCAACGCGAACGACGTGAATTGTGGCAAGCTAGACACCCACCCCCTCCTGACTTTATACCGCCTTCAGAAAGTCTCCCACCAGGACACGAGCTGCCGTGGTCAATCTGGAAGTCCCTTAATCGCCTACGTGTCGGGGTTGGCCTTTGCAACGAAAACATGGTGAGATGGGGCATATCGGATGAAGAACAGTGCGAATGCGGTGCTGTTACCCAAACTATGGCACATCTCTTAGTTTGCCCCCTTTCCCCGAAAAACTGCAGCCAAATTGATCTTAACTTGGCTACCGAGGATGCGATAGAGGTTGCCAGATTTTGGTCCCAAAAGATTTGATCTGATGTTTTTTTTTCAAATATTGTAAATACCTAAATGGAAAAATATATATATATATATTATATATATATAAAAAAAAACTTAGCCTTTGCCACGAAATGATGATGACTACATGCATACAAGCCGTGGTGGTCTAGTGGTAGTAACACCTGACCTGCAATCGTGAGGTCGTGGGTTCAAATCCTGATCCCGTATCAATGAGTTTCTTTGAAACTTATGTACGGGATTTCACATGATGGGCTTTTCGGTGAAGGAAAACATCGTGAGGCAACCTGCATACGTCCGTAGAAGAAATTCGATGGCGTATGTGAATCCACCAACCTGCTCTGGGCCAGCGTGGTGGATATGGCCCAATCACCCTTCGTGGGTAGGCCTACGTCCTGCAGTGGACTATTAAAAAGGCTGGTACAGTACAGTACTACATGCATATGAATTTAAATATATATATATGGTACATACACCAAAATAACATTTTTTACAATTTTTGCCTGTCTGTTTGTTCCGGCTATCTCTGAAATGGCTGGACCGATTTTGACGGGACTTTTATTAGCAGGTAGCTGATATAATAAGGAGTAACTTAGGCTACGTTAATCGACTGTTAGGCGAAACGAAGTTCGCCAGATCAGCTAGTACTTTGTACTGGTAAACATTGAGCAACCTATAAGGGATTATTCTGTACATCAAAACTAACAACTTTTGTTCAGCAACTTTTGTCTAAACTCAAAAAATAAATTGGTGTTCCATAGAAAAATATCGTTCACCCGCGACCAAATGTATGGAACAGGTGATTTTTTTGAGATTTGACAAAAGTCGCAGAACAAAAGTTGATAGTTTTGATGTACAAAATAAGCCCCTAAAAGATTGCTCAATGTTAACCAGTCACCCAGTATAACGGGAAGTGACACACTTAAATTTAACAGGTTACCCTCTGCCATAGGGCTTTTAGATGAGTTTTATTTTAGTATAAGTTTTAGTGTTTAGTATTTAACTTTTTGTGCGAAAACCACGTTAGTTTTCATGGTAAAATATTAAGTATTAATATAGAATGAAGACCTTACCCGCAACCGCCTAGAATTTCCTTAGCGCGAGCGATCACGTCCGGTGGAAAGTCGCCCTTAGCGATCAAAGGCGGGTACGCGATACATGCCAGCACCTGGAATGGAGCACATACGTTACTAGGTGTTCGTTAGCGATCATCGAAGTTAATCAACGTTCAGCACGGTCAGTCTGCGGATGGGTGACCGCGGGTGGCATTCACAACTGAGCGCTACCATGGCTCGGATGACACGTTTTTTAACCGTTTAGCAGAGTTGGGCGCAGTTAACTACAATTTTGTAACTAGGTTACTAACTACGACTGAAAGTAGTTAACTACATGTAGTTATGGTTACATGTAACCTTAACTACATTGCATCAAAAGTAGTTAACTACATGTAGTTATGGTTACATGCAATCATAACTACATGTAGTTAACTTCCTGTAATCTTAACTACCGATTAACTATTAAATATAATATAATTAAATTACTGTTGAATTTTTGATAAGATGCTTAAGTAAATCAAAATGTTTGTGAACTATTATCTAGGTATTTTCTATCACTTCTATTAGTAGGTATTATGCAGGTTTTTACTATTATCATCTATTATCTAGAGTCTGAATAACAAAACAACATCTATTTTTCTCACACCCTATACGCTAGTAGCTTCTCCAGTACATACTTGCTCCAAGATTACTGAGCTAGATGTCACTGGATGCATTTGAAACATAATAATAGTTCCGACCTTGTCACATTGGATTAAGGTTGAAATTAGCAAGTTTAGAAAAGTAGTTATAAAAAGTAATCGAGCAATCGTGATTGCGACTACAATTATTAGTTAGTAATCAAAATATTTAACTACTTTGACGATTTTTTTTTGTAATTTGAAATCGCGATTGCTAACTACAATATGTAATCGCAGTTAGTAATCAGTAGTTAGATTTCATATTGCCCAACTCTGCCGTTTAGCCATGTCAGAGGCCTTTAGGCGGCTCTGACACCAGCCCCCCGACCGCCTAAGCAATAGCAATCGTAATAGCAATCGTTTATGACTTCATTTTAGTCATTTGGCACCGCCTATGTGACGTTAGCCATCAATTGCTTTGCGCGGATTGCGAAAGCAATCGTTGAATGAACAACTTTAAGAATGAATGAATGAATGAAGAACGTTGAATGAACAAGGGCTAGCCACCCGGCCTATACGAACTTACTTAGCTCGCACTAAATTATTAAAAATCAAGATGGCGCGTCCTGCGCATCTGTAGTACAATGCGAACAGAGGGAGTGTGTGCTGTCGCTACTGCGAAGTGAAACCATGCGTTTGCGTTTATCTTATTGCATTTATATTCTATAAGCAGCCAGTCACAAGCCGGAAATAAATTTAGTATACGCACCACGAAATAATTCTTTCGACGTGTCAGAAGAATTATGGTGAACTAGTTTTTACCCGCGGCTTCGCCCGCATACGCAATATATCATTATAATTTATACTGTATCAGCCTTTTTTTTAATAGTCTACTACAGGACGTAGCCCTACCCACGAAGGGTGATTGGGCCATATCCACCACGCTGGCCCAGTGCGGGTTGGTGGATTCACATACGCCATCAAATTTCTTCTACGGACGTATGCCGGTTGCCTCACGATGTTTTCCTTCAACGAAAAGCCAATGATGTGAAATTCCGTACATAAGTTCCAAAGAAACTCATTGGTACGGGATCGGGATTTGAACCCACGATCTCACGATTGCAGGTCGGGTGTTACTACCACTAGACCCCCACGGCTTCATAATTTATAGCCTATGTGTTATTCTGATATATAAGCTATATTATTGCAAAGTTTCATCTCAATCCGTTCAGTAGTTTTTGCGTGAAAGAGTAACAAACATCCATACATCCATCCATCCATCCTCACAAACTTTCGCGTTTATAATATTAGTAGGAAGTAGGATTATAGGCTGCGTCACAGAAGTTGGCGGAAATGAAGTTAGCTACAAGCTGCGAAATATCCAATCAACGTGCGGCTTTGTGTGTGTTTGTGTCAGGATTGGATATTGCGCAACTTGTAGCCTAACTTCATTTCCGCCAACTTGTGTGATGCGTCATTAAAACTACCGTGAGTATTCATCATAAATATAACAGAATACGGCTAAAACTCACGTTATAATTATACGGTCGATCCGCAAGGAATCCGACCAGTTTCGGAGTATTTAGAACTCCATCCTCAGGGAATACGCGCACCCCCGTCGACTGGCACGCGCGCATATAACACTCAGTTCTAAATACTCCGAAACTGTAGCTCAAGCACGAACTTCCAGCGGTTTCGTATCGTCAACGTATCGACGGCTCGATACGATAACGATAGGAGGCAGCACGAAGCGGTATCGTCGGACATTCGAATGCTCGATACGATTCCGTAAGTGACGTCATACTATCGTAAGCAAGGAGGTGCGTGTTTCGTTCAGAAACAAAGTCGGAAATTACCGGTTTTATTATATTGGACATAGAAATGTATTTATCATGAATTATAAATCATTTTTTATACGAATATAATCCATAAAACAAACACAAATGAATAAATGCTTACTCTACTCCTAGAAAGTCGAATTTATTTTGACCAAGTCTTTCTAACAACGTAAGCTTTCACGGTTTTCGAACGAAATGATTTCATTGACACTTGCTCCAAACAAAATATTGAGGTCAAGTTTGTTTACAATACGACGTACGAAGACTTAAAATTAAATGTTTTAAATGATTCCTGTCGCATTGAACAATAAATAATATTATAATTGAGTAACTAGCCATATTAAGTACATGATGATATTGAATGTACTTTGGAAAGTAAGTTTTATTTAAGTGTTTTGTTATGTGCAGTTTTGTGTTTTCGTGATGTGAAATGGAAACTAATTAGATCCATTCTTGCAGAAATTGATATTTGTCGAAGCGGTGGTGGCCCACTAAGTCGACGCTTCAAATGGAAAAAGCTTGCTAATAAATAGTGATGTCACAGGAGACCATAGTCGGAGGAGAAATGGTCCAAGGTATGTTGTCTCAGTTGCATTTTTTGCTGTTTGGGGCACTTGACATACCGCCTCTACCTTCTCGGTACTTCATACTTTTAAGATTTGCTTAGCTAAGGGCCTTGAAAATAGGGTTATACAGATAATTGGAGTGCAAGCAGCAACGGGTATGGTGATCATTCATTTCGTGTCAATGGCTAGACTTTTTTTGGGTATAGTGATAGAAGAAGCTTGGTTTGAACAGGTTAGAATGGTGTGCATTTTGTTAATACGTAACAGCTAGTTTAATAACTTATTTTTTATTATTATTCCAGGGCATGATGTCTGTGGTAGAGGAAGAGCCTGTCAGAGCAACCTGAAGCTCTCAAGAACTTGTACCATATGAGCCAGTTAGTAGTTACATCCAGCCAGTAGGTAGTTACATCAAATTTTTATGTAAAAGGTACAGTTGATTTCTTAAGTATTCTTACTATGATATATCACACTGTTCAAATAATGAAATTAAACAAGACTCAGCTCACCAAAGGATTTGTCATTTCAATCTAAATGGTGATTATCATACATAAATTATACAAAATAAACTTAAGATAATTAATTAATGACAGATTAATTTTTACTGCCTTGATGGCCCAGTAGTTAGCAACTCTGGCTAATGTAATAAGTGGTGGGTTCGAGTCCCTCCTAGGGCAAGCATTTGGGATTAATATAGGTGTTTGCCCCGTGTCTGGACGTTATTATCAATAGGGACAGGAATGTATTTCAAAATATAATGATTATAATTATGTACCTATCATATAAATTTCTAGGAGGCTTTGTTCATATTACAAGTTGAGGTTACACAGAGGCCATGTGAATGATGACTCTAATATATTTATTAATCTTATTCATTTGGGCCTTTTTCAGATTGGAATATTCCAGGATCGAGCAGTCAGCCCACTGTTGTTCCGCCTCCACTACCGGTCACCTCTAAAGAGGAGGATCCTCTTTTATCCCTAGTAGCTACAAGAAAATAGTATGACGGAGTTATATGGACCTGCAATTGCAGCTGCATGGATGGATAATGAAACAGGCTATGAATGTTTGTGTATCATTTATGGAAAAAGTCTTATTTTTATCTATATTTTCGTATAGTTTACTTCTACTTATTGAATTTAAATAAAAACATTATTCATGTGTCTAGTCTGTTATTTCTGTCCACTAATATATTTTTCAAAGCTCTTCCTCTAATCTAATCTCATAAAAACATCTTCAGAAAATAATGACTGTTGAGGTACCACGCATGAGGTAAACATAATGACCATGAACCTAGAAAAAACAACTGTTTTTTCTAGGTTCATGATAATGAACAACTTTCATTACTCATTAAAGTTGCTCATTATGATTTACCTCATGTGTGATTACAACTTACTACACCTTTCTTAAACACGTTGTATAATAAAGAATTATGTGAAAATACTAGTGGTATTTGCATTTTCTGGCTTTGCATTAATTGTAATAATATTCGAAAGCAACGAAAACTACTTAATATTGTAAAAAAAGACCGCAAAGTAACAATTTTATCCAACTCGATACTTTTCTCACCGACAAATTCTAAGTGAGACAAGTCTCGATAGCCAGCCTTCGAAATCGTCGATACGATACGTCAAAATGCGGTTCGTGCTCTCATTTTTGTTTACGTTTCACGGAC
This sequence comes from Hypomecis punctinalis, assembly GCA_949316475.1. Classification (NCBI taxonomy): domain Eukaryota; kingdom Metazoa; phylum Arthropoda; class Insecta; order Lepidoptera; family Geometridae; genus Hypomecis; species Hypomecis punctinalis. The sequence continues at coordinate 18,705,480 of OX438810.1, forward strand.
TTCTCGATACTAACTCGATACCTACTCGATACGTTACCGATACGATAGAATATTTATAGTTTGTGCTTCGAGATTTAGTTCCTTTTCCGTGCGATAGGGGCGCTGTTAATTTTTCATACATTTCTTTCTCGATACCGATACGAATATTTTTTCGCAAGGAGTTCGTGCTTCCGCTACTGGTCAGATTCCTTGCGGATCGACCGTATAATTATAACGTGAGTTTTAGCCGTATTCTGTTATAGTTTTGTGTGACGCGGCCTAAAAATTTTTCACACATCGACAAAACTCTTTTCGTGGCTATGCGTATGGCGTATGCTAAGCTAGCAAGCGAAGCTGTTCTTTTCCTGACTGACATAAACCATAGATTTCACACATCGACATCGACATTTTCTTTTCGTGGCCGTATGTTAAGCTAGCAGGTATAATATTCTTTTCGTGACTGACATCATAAACCATAGTCTTGTATTTAGGTCACAACGTCCACCGCAGAGTAATTTCCACTAAGGTGAATGACCTATAGCACGCTAGTGCTTCAATATGGAGCGACATATGCACAGTTGGCGAAAAGACCGAAATAAAATTCCCGAAGTTAAATTGTTTAGAAAACGCATTCGTGGCTCCCTCATTTCATTTTCCATTTAAGTTTGACCTGTCAATGCAACAATGGCGTTGCACGCGACGAAAATAACGTTGCACTAAGAATATTTTTATAAGACATCTTGGTTCCATTCCCTGGTTTAGGATTCTCAAAGATAACTTTATGTTATGTCCATCAGAGACTACCAGTTTTATCCAAAAACATAATTAGGCATAGTAATAATACTTAATTAGAATTTAGCAATAGAGCACATAATTCGTAGAGCGGATGTCCCCAGTGTTTACTTACAGGAATTTAGCCCTATTTTAGAGCGAAAGTGCATGTTTTATTACGTAGGGCGTTTTTAATTGAAATATGAATTTAGGAATTTTAGGGTTAAATGATTTTATGTCACACGATTTAGGGACATTTTGGGTAAAATGACTTCATGGCTCCGCGCTGGGAAGAATTTCTCTTTCAGGGTTTTTTTTTTCAAAACAAATCCCTTTTCGGACGAAATAAAAATCTTGAGTGAAAACTCTGGTCTTACCTCTCTGATGAAGGTGATGGGCACCTGGCCCATAGCGTGCGCATCTCCGATATTCGCCTTGATCACCCGTTTGAAAGGCTTCGACGCACCCTGAAACATCACACATGACATCAATAACAATACCCGAAAATAAATTGACATTGGCCTTTGGAAAGAGAAAAGAAGGCAAATAAGGCTAGTCTCGGTGTCATAGAGCATACAGCCCATTATACATGCGGCAACAGTTGACGCGTGACATGTTGCTCAACATAGTGCAACATCCCGCGTTAATAACCAACGTTGCCGACCTTGTTGAGCATCTCTTTTTACAGTTTATAATTGATAGTCTTTATATAACGTTATGTTACAAATTGCTTTAGCCGCTCACTACAATTAAATTTTGAAGATCAAATACGACGTTCTATTCATTATAATAGATCCAACCGTTCATTTTCTTTTTGACAGCACCAATAGAACGTAACTGCGTCATGTTACGCAAAATTTCACTTTTAAATGCGAGGTTTTAAAAATATGACAACTGCCTAAGTTTGCTCCTTGATCCCGTATAATAATCATCTTTGACAAATTTCGTCCTTATGGACTCAATTTGTCAAAGATGATTATTATACGATTACTGCACTTATGTGCAGTAGTTTTTTTTTTTTATAAATTACATAAAATAACAAACGTTTTTAAAAATTTACGTTCTATGGCTACACACGATAGCCATAGAATCAAGGAGCAAACTTAAGCAGTTGTCATATTTTTAAACCCTCGCATTAAAAGTAAACTTTTGCGTAACATGACACAGTTACGTTCTATTGGTGCTGTCAAAAAGAAAATAAACGGTTGGATCTATTATAATCAGTTTTATTGTATGTACATTGTACTCATATTTAAAGAAAGGGCCCGCCTACTTGCCATATCTCCCTTGTTTCTGTGATCTGTGGTTCTCTCTATCGAATGCATATACTTATAGTGAAAAAGAAACAAGGCTACTCTAAATTGCTATAGTCAGCGCCACACAAGTCGGCGGATGAGAAGTTAGCCGCAGATGACACTTCGCCGTAATTCGCTAATTATTGCGCATGTGTGCACAATGCCGACGCAAGTAGCGTAGTTGTAGGCACGGGCGTAGTGAGCGCGCGGGAGGCATGAGGTTGGCGGGCGGCTGTGCCCCGGCGTCTCGTCTCTCTGGCTCCCGCGCATACCTATATTTTGCCTTTTTCGCAGCGTTCTGCCCATAACTTCTCATCCGCCGACTTCTGTGGCGCGTGGTATATTAAAATTACGATGGTGCCTCTAAAATTGGGCCTAGTCAGCGGCTGAAGCAATTTTTAATATAACGGTATTGGTAAACTTGGAATGAATATAATAGAGGTAATCAGTTACACCTACAAATTACATTTATAATAGGCTATTTGACAACATTGAAAATATACTATTGATTGTTGTAATCCTTAAAGATAATATAGCCTGAAAATGACATATTTCACTTTATTTAAACTAAAATATGCCTAATTTTCGCAAATCACACGAAACAAAATACGATATTTTTTTTATTTTTTATCTGTGACGTGAACGCTCTAAGAAGGGCGGCAACTCTGGTGACGTCACATAATAGTAAACAAGAATTTCTTGATTGACTTTTGTTTGTGTAATTTGTGTTTTGTGATTTCGGAGTAATATTATTGGATCTGTAAGTTACTTTTAAAGTATTTTTTGTCAATTTATAAATGTGAACTAGCGTATTTACTAGTATTAACTAACGTTATTTACTATTGTGTGACGTCAAAGACCAGCGCCATTACAGAATGTCGTTTTTGACGGGATCTTAAATATCTGTTCTTTAACACTGATTTTCATTGTTGATACAGTACTGCCGTCCTTATGAAAAGTGCAATAACTAACTTTGAGTAACTTTTGAGAAAAACGCGATAGAAAAATTTAAAATTGTTTTAAGTGTATTTCTGCCCTTAAGTGAGGTATCAACTTGAAACTTGCACAAGATTGTAGATAAAAATGTTGAGCATATTACCAGGTACTTCAAAACTGAAAATTATGTTATTTATGCTACTTAAATCACAACATTGTTTTTCTGTTTAAAACAATACATCAAAAGTGTAAATGATTACCAGTCATAACCACAATAAGTAACATAGTTATCGCACTTTTTGTTAGTAAATCAACATATTTCAATTTAGATTAGCAGGTGCTTCTGAATAGTCTGTATGGTAATTCTAAGTATAAGTGCAATATTTGTCTGACTTATTGCAGTTTTCATTAGAGTTTAATAAATTTTATTGAATGTGATTCAAATAAAAGGCGTTATTATGTAAGACAATGTTTAATGTTGTACATAAAAATGAGGTTCATTTATTTTTAAAATGCTACAAACATCACTGTAAGATTTAATGACTGTAAAATAGTGATTTTAAGTACTTAATCTAAACTAAGTGTCAGTCATAATTTTTTATTAATTTAACAAAAGTCATCTTCATAATTATATTTAGCACAGTGCACAGTGAGATCAATCTTTCAATCAGTTTAAAAAAATTATGTACGATAATCTTTTTACCCGACTGCATGACGCAAAAGAGTGGTAATGTGTTTATCAGCCTATGTATTATGTATGTATGTTTCTTTGAAGCACTACACAGACCAAACGCCTGGGCCAATTATTATGATTTACACGTCAATCGATTCCTCTTAGTCCGAGTGTCACTAAAGATATTACGTTAGTGAAAATTTAATATGGCGTGGCGACTACTGGACGCCATATCGTGGAAATGAAAAAAATGAAAGTCAACAAACTACTGATGTAGTTTGTTACCCCACTTTATTTTGAATAGGTATTTAAAAATCAATTTTAGTTTTCTCTCAACATTTTTGGATTCAGCTTACCATTTAGGATCTATATCGATTTAAAGTTTATAAAACAATTCTGACATACAGGTTTTGGACAGTAGAAATGTACAATGAAAATACGAAAACTTTTACGTATATAGTCGGGTTTTTTGGGTTGTTTTTTTTTAACTATTTCTTTGGTGCCTAAATTGGATTGATCTTTGCTCAATCCAAATTTGGCACCAGAACTCACGAGACTTCAGGTAAATTTAACCAGAACTCTCGTCTCGTTAAAGGCACTAAATCTGCTATCATTCTTTGCTTACGCCCTTTGGCAATACCTCTTACAGAGGTTTTGCTTTCAGCATCAACAATTGGAAAACATCGTTTTTTATTATTTTTACTTGAAGGAAATCCAGTTCTATCCAGTCACAATCGTCATGCATCTCTTTATACCTTAAAATAAAAAATCCTCTGTCTGCCCTAACCATCACCATGTGTTTTAAATACACCCTTGGTTCTTTATTTCTTATTTTATGTTATGATGAAACATCTTCATAACATTAGAAATCAGATATTGTCATGACTTTTACTCTGTTTTTGTTCGAGTTACTCATTTTCACCGCGTCTGCGAAGTCCTCAAAGTCATAAACCTTTTTCTTCTTTGTTACGGATTTTTTGACTTGATGGTGGAAGTGATCGGCAGACATGATCAAAATATTTCACTGTAATAGATTCTGCAGAAATGAGTTCGCTGTTTACTATGTTAACCAAAAAACTCATGAACGCATCAACTATGTAGTTGAAATATTGGGATTTAGTTTGTGTAGGTATATTGTACCGCTTGTTTCTTCTAAAAATAAACACCATAACTTTACCTTTTACTTTAAAATATTAGTGAACTTTCAAATAACTCGCCAACTTTTCTTAATATAAGTGCAATAACTTGTACTTATTGCACTTATGACTAGGAGACGGTATCACAAAAAGTAAATTAATCTATATAAAAATGGTATATGACTCTAAGTTATTGTCTTTATGGCTAGTAATTATGACCTAAATTATAGAATTTAGACTTAACCTTACCACAACTCAAGTTATTGTGGTCTTGCTTGGTAAACTAACACAAAGTTCTTAATATATTGCAGTTATGCTTAACAAAAACTCGAGATTTTCAATAGATACGTCAAAAATGTCTAAGAAGAAAATGTAGAGCTTTTTTTTCTGATCACGAATATGTATATAACTCAATTTGGCCAAAAAGTCGAGTTATTGCACTTTTCATAAGGACGGCAGTAGATCTCTCGGAAATATAAATGTGGTGTGTTTCTTATGTCCTAACGAATAATTTAAAATGATTTCCAAAAACTAGTCAAATAGCCTATTATGATAGAAATGAATGGAAAAAGAGAAAGTATAATATATTGACCCCACATAAATAAATAGATTAATGTTAACAGGTATTATTATAGAGCATAGTGTAAAAAGTTTTTAGCATGCAAATAAGGATGAGGAGTTCAAATTGCGTACCTTTTCGAGTTCCTTTTCAATTTCAGCGGCGCGGATGACGAGTGGACCGCGCACGGCATATTCCAGCTTCAAGATGTTAGGGTTGATGTTTTCCAGGGTAATTGCCTTAGAAGCCATGGTGCGAGCTCCCTGCAGGTCGTGCAACTGCGATAAGACGTGGTCGGCGCGAGAACGTCGCGCGGTGCCGGCGAACACACAACTAACGCGCCTTATCAACTTGATCTGCGACATTCTCGTAATCAACCGAACTACTTTTTTCACTATCTACGAACAACTACACTGTACACTTGAACTAACTAATCGCAAATATTTCGCGATTTTTTAATTACACTACAGTTTACTTTAACGGCAAATCTTGAATGGTGTGAACTTGATATTGCAGTTTTGTGAAATGCCGTCGGACAGGTTTTGCGTGATCGATCGATACGTCTGTTCGGCGACTTGTAAACAGTCTGCACTAAATAATGCTACACGAATAGTACACGCAGATAAACTTACAAATTCCCTTTTAAAAGTCGACCCCCATGTAGGTTATCTTTAAATACGATAAGATTTGTAGATGTAATAAAGTTCACTTATCGCTACTTCGTAGACGATTATTTAGTTCCACGCTTATTTGAATCGATGATATTACGTGTTTTACTTGTTTGAATAGTTTTTCTTTTTTAACAGCAAAGAAACTGTGAAATGTGAATTCTATGAAACAGCAGATGTTACGTAAAAGGTAAACATTAAAATTCAAAAAATGTGCGGAATGTTTCATTCGGATATTCTTTGTTTGTTTTGACTTTTCGATTGAGACAGCTGACAGTTGTAGCTTTGACATTGACAGTAAAGTGAAAGGAAAATGAATTTGACATTTTTATTTTTGTGAGGCTAAAGGAGTTTTACTGAAAACTTTTCTCCGATTAACCGACTTAGTTTCCATAGCCATGAAAAAATAATTGTTTTGGCGGGAATGCGGACTATTTCAATTTTCAATAAGTAGAATGTACAGTGTCGACTCCTCGTGTTTACGTGGTGTTTACCGTGTTATTATTTTGTGAATGTCTCACTTCCCTATCAATGAGCTATATACACGAGTATAAGTGATTTAACTTAGTATTTTTATCGTGCTATACCTTAAACATACAGGAAAGAATGAATGAAAAACATGTGGTGGGTAAATACTACCTTATATTTTGTATCACATATACATACCTACTCAAGACAACTTTAAAATGCACAATGTAGGTAAGTATAAATAAAAACAAAGTCCAAAGACCATTTTACTCCTAAAAACAATTTGGGACTCTAAAATGTTATGTTCTGATTTAGATAGGTACAGGGGCTTCAGTATAAAGTTTTTCTTTCTATTAGATATTTTAACGAAAACTATAATGGTGCCGCCACACTCTCCACGAGGCGACACGAGCGCCGCAACTGTAGCTACCTTCACATTGTTTACAAGTACCTACCTTACAACGTCGGCGATGTGAAGTTAGGTGTAGAAGCGGTGGTCGTGTCTTCTCACTGATAGTGAAGCCGCACCATTATCGTTTTCGTGTAGCACTACAAAATATTAGTTCTATATTGTTTCCGCCAAGGGGCGCTATTTAAAAATGTATGAAACCTTGAAGCACATAATAAAAACTACCCCTGAAGCCACTCGAGAACTATGGTATAGGCAGAATCATATTAGCTGCTGTGATGTTAGCTACAAACCCAATCCTCGCGCATCTGTTAAGTGAGTTTTAATCGGGATTGGGTGATCCGGAGCTTGTAACTAACATCACAGCCACCAAGTAATGTGATTCAACCTATAATTTCCTTTGCTAAAGGCGGATAGCGTGCACAGTTGCTAATGCGCTTGCGCAGTGAACAACATCAAACTTCACCTGAAATGACACAGGTCTGTAATTTAATTCCAAGCTGGTTTTAATAACGTTGCGCGAGCTAATGTGGTCATAATGGGTTAATTTTTCACAGTTAGGTACATAAATCGATAATATCCAGAAGTTACTTATATTTTCGTGTGTATTCTGCGTGGAAATCTTTGAAGATGTCGAGCATTTCCTGGAGTAGGTCCGGCTGAGGCAGGATGGTGGTGCGGAAGTGGTACGTGCCGGGACGCTGCCCGAAACCGCTCCCCGGAACTATGCAGATACCTGGGGACATGCAGGTAAGAGTTGCCCAATAGACAACCTTTTCAGTTCCAAAGACGGGTATACCTACTGAGTGCCACACAAATTTAAAGATGGGAAATTAGCCGCAGATGACACTTCACCGTGATTCCCTAATTATTGTGCATGTGTGCACAATGCCTATACAAATGGTGAAGTAGTGAGCTCGGGCGTAGAAAGTAGAGTGAGCGCCGGACCAGAGAGACGAGACGCCGCGGCATCTCGTCTCTCTGGCACCCGCAAACGTCTATATTTTGGCGTTTGCGCAGCTGTCTGCGGCTAACTTCCCATCTTTCAATTTGTGTGGCGCTCAGTATACTTTTATAAATTATATCTGTACATCAGATCGCCAAGGTTTTACTTTTAAACATCTTAGGTTGACGTTATCGATAAAATATTTAATCAAAGTCTTGGTACTATTGTACTATTATTATTCTAATAATATATAGGGCTCTTAACGCTCGAGCCCGTCACCACAGATTACACATTAACTCATTCCTTTTATGAGTTTATCAAGTTTTTTACGCGCTCGATAGAGTTAGCGTAAACTACAACCCAGGTAGCAAAGTGACGTCAGTGACGTATAAACGGCGTCTCTCTTACAAATACTGATCCAAGGAGAGATAATCAGCTGATTATCTCCTGATCTAAACCCTCATACTTAGCTAAGTATGAGGGTTTAGATCAGGAGTAGGGCAAGGGATGAGGGGCAGCAAGAAAGAAGAGAGAAGAAAGAAGATCAAGATGGAGATCAAGATGGAGATAGAGGGAATCAAGGAGCAATATTTTGAGATCAACCAAGAAGGTTTCAAGACATGCTTTCATAGGCGTCTCTAATTTTATTTGTTTTCCTGGAGTGGTGAAGAACATGCAATTAAAAGAGAATTGCATTGTTGAGCAACTCTTCACCAACCACACGGAGACTAGGTGCCCGACCATAACGATTCAGGTGGCGCAGTGCATGTTGATAACAATACGACGACGCACTCGACAACCACGAAGAGAAGCCGGGCAGATCGGGCAGCCAACCAGCCACGACAACCAGGGGTTCGAGACCAGTAGCATTCCATCCACGCCATCAACCAGCAGGAAGGACCGTAGCAACGGTTCCAGCGGAACGAAGGCAGAGGTGTTGGAGCTGTACCAACTGAAGACCGTCCCGGAGAGACCCCAGAATGTCCATAAAGAACATGCTTAGCTCAGCGTGTCGTTACTGGGCCGTATAGCGGATAGCGTCAGCCGGCGGAATCTGCAAAGTCGCGACCCAGATTCATCGTCAACCATCTAGGCGAGGCATCGGCACACAAATATGCACGGTCATCAAATTAGGCATACTCCAAGACCAATTAGATGTAAGAGACTGTTGTATAAATAGTAGTTAAGCATGTAATAAAATTAATCACAATCTAACGGTTGTTTTATTCACAACAAGAGGGGTGCAGTGGCGAGAACCTTCGGGCGGCTGCACTCGGAGTCTAGAGGGGTGCAGTGGCGAGTACCTTCGGGCGGCTGCACTCGGAGTCAAGGGTCCACCATCGCCAGCAGTCAGGTCGTCTAGGCGACCGGCCGTCGGACCTTCGAGGATGCAGACGGAGCCCATCCAGAGGCCTGCAGCGCAGGGGACGACGCCGTACCCAGCATATGTTCCGCTGGGCGGGCGGGTTACCTATACCTGTTCCTTCCACTGTGGCAAGAGCTACCTAGTACCGTCACCTTCTGTGATCGTAGCTTGAGTCTGAGTCACGGCAGTGGAATAATCGTGCCTATCCTTTATTCCTTCCCACTCCGCCTGGTGCCGATAGGTCTCACGGTCCAGGTATCCCGTACCTATCTATACAAGTATATATTAACTTCATATGGTAGGTTAGGGACGTTAGGGAGGTAGGGACACGTAGGGAATATTAGGGAGGTAGGAGTACAGAGTAGGTCCCCGCGACGACCGGACGGCCGTTGGAATAATGCATGTCCTAGCTTCGCTTGCTATCACAGTATAGCCAGGCGTTACGGCGACGGTAGTGGACTTCCACGGTTGCGTCGGTGGGTTAGTCAGGCGTCGCACGAACCTAACCATTGGTTGTGAGGCGGCTGTACTAACCGAAATTCCGTCAGGCTTTAGCTAATCATTGCAGAGATTGGCTAGCGCCTGAACAGATAGTAAATAATACACATTGATTGTATTTATTCTTTATTTTACAGAATATTTTCAACTATATCAGACGCCTGTCTATAACTAAGTATAATAATCCCAATATAAAAATATTTCCTCTCCTTATCCACAATAGTCATAATAATATAGACAAGTTTTATATTTTTACAGATAACAATTCTTGGATGATTCAATTCTAACTAAATATAATGTGATGTTTTCACCGTTAATTTACAAACTTTATCAATAAATAATGTGTGCAAAATTAATACATAATAATTTCGATTCTATGAATGTACATCACAAAAATATTATTTACAATCTGCAACATTTGTAATTTTAACAAAGACGAAGTAGACATTTAAAAATTACACAACAGAAACATTTATCTCACATAATTATGGCATTTCAACAAAGAATCCCACAAAAACCTTTAATTTTCGCCTTTTAATAGACAATACAAAACACAACATAGCTAGTCTTAAACTGAAATAAATAAATTATTTTCTAAATATATTGCTTATTGTCAAATCAAAAATCCCTATCGGATGGTCATCGCGTGTCTAACAATTCCTAAGTCCATATTTTATGTACTTACTAATTTATCTATTACTAATTCAACATCTTTTTACACCAGGAATGATTTTTTTCCGTTTAAGTCTAGGGATTTACAAGCGGAAGAACATTAAAATCTCTAAACATATTTAACATGCCGGAATGTCCAATTCGTTACACTAAAATTCTGATAAAAATATACTTTGTAGAACATAAGCGAACAAGATAGTCCTATATATCACGAGACGATATGATTTATTTAACGTTTAACAGTTATTTTTACAGAAGAATGAAAAACAAGAAATTATAAAATTGATGTAAATAAGTACCACCAGAACTAGCTGGAAAAATTCGTGTAAAATTATATACTTAAGAGAGAAAAGTAAATAGCGAATGTAAAATATAATATGAAAACTTTATAAAATAAAATATATTAGCAGCTAATGATGAGAAAGGACGGATAGAATGTCTGGAATGTGAAAAACTAATAGTACATTGTTTATACTTAGTCATAAAATCACAATATTTAGGTACAATACTGATACCTATAGATATACAAATTATTCCTTTGCAAAGTGCAAGAATTTGCAGAGGCACATTCATAATAAACAACTTACTGGAACCAACCCCTAAAATCGCAAAATGATCAGCTGATTCTAACATTTTCTTGTGATCTGATGAACTGTTTGTACGGAACACCTGATTTTTTCGCGACTTCAAGGGTCGGTATCCTATAGTGTATTCATAATGATGAGAATATACCCCTGAGAGTCCCTAAACTTTGCAAAACAATGCTTTGTATTTGTGATGAAGTCTTTGCAGCACTAAGGTAATTCGCGTTTAGGTGCTATTATTACCTATTACAAAACCTGTTTACCGATTTTATAACATATTTCTAATAGTTTAACTGCAGATTTAATACAATAGGCCCCTGGAGGGGAAAGGATTTAAAATTAATTAAAAAGAAATATCTTTAAGTTAATTCAATCAAATTGGTGTTTGAAAGACACTACCGATTTTAGATAGTTACTACTAAAAAATTCTCAATTTTTGGAATTTTATATCAAACCATGCTTTTTTACTGGAACGGATTTTTATTGGGAAAATCCCTTTGAATACCGATTCTAGTAAAAAACTACACTGTCTTGATAGTAATGAAACAAAATCAACAAAAAAGGTTTGCAGTAAAAATGTGTAAATGATGCCGAAGACAATTATTCTGCGGCAGTAGTACCGTAATACAGGGTAGAAATAAAGTCTTGGGCGTAAGAGCGAGAGAGACTACCGGCTAAGTGTGGTGGACTTGGATTTGTCGTTTTATCCTGCTCGCGCTAATTACTCACGCCACAAGGGCGAGCGAGATATAACGCGAAAACCAAAATCATCTAGTACCGATAAGCTCGTGTCACACTTGTCACATCACACGCTCAAGTGCTTATTCCTACCCTATTAGCAAAGGAGCTACTGATTTGCCTTAGCCACTGAGTTGTCGTAGCTACTAAGTTGCCTTAGTCACTGAGTTGCTTTAGCTACTGAATTGCTTTAGCTACTGAATTGCTATAGCTACCAAATTGCCATAGCCACAGAGTTGCCTTAGCCACTGAGTTGCTATAGCTGCTAAGTTGCCATAGCCACTATGTAGCCATAGCCACTGAAATGCCTTAACCACTGAGTTACCTCAGACACTGAATTGCCACAGCCACGCAGTTGCTTTAGCCACGAAGTTGCCTTAGAAAATTGCTTTAGCCATTCACCTGCTACCTAAAAGTCTATTCCGCAGCAATTTGTATAGAACGATAGTGTAAAAAGAGAGCCCTAGGCGTAAGCGTAAGGGCTAGAGGTGTGCGGCGCGGGTTGTGGGCCCGCGCAAGCGGCGGCTAGCAGTCCTTATCTTCTTTCACCAGTTGTGCGGTGTCGGCGCCAGTGTCGGCCGCTGGGTCTAAAGCCCGCGCCGCGCCCGCGCCGGCCGCGCGCCGTCCGCCGCCGCGCGTCTCGCTCGATGACGGGGATATGACTGCTGACACCACTTTGTCTTTCAACTCGTCTGGTACTTCGTAGATGCCAGCTGTGGGAGGGACAATTTTTGCTTATAAATGGAATCCCTAGTCAAGAGACGAATCAGATGAATGATTTATCTGAGTGTGTAGACAAAAGCTGTGCATGGGGGTCAGGAACATTTAAGACAAGTGTCGTGGGGGGATGAATTATATTTTTGTTGCTGAAGTCTCTTTCCTTTCTCGGTCCGGTCTCTTCCAGCCAGTTCCGGCGTGTTAGCTCCAGAAACTTTTACCTAACTCTCCTAGCTAAGCTAAATACCGATCCCCTAGCTGTAATATCTCCAATGCTTCAATGAATATGTTAAATATATCCTCGCCTAGAGAAATAGGTAAGCAACACACTGATATTTCCTCTAGTATTGCAGTTGTTTATAACCTGTTTGGAACTTTATCACGTGAAGAAACACTTACGTAAGGGCGACTATGGTTCGCCCGCTGCAACAGCCCTGGTCGCAGCTTCATACCATAGGGTTACTGAAGTCTTATCCCTTCCCAACCCGCCAAGAAAACAGAGACAGCCGATTATAAATCTAGGATACTTCAAGAAATACCTATGTAAAAAGATCCTCACTTTGACAAGTAGGTAGAAAACACTCCAATAAGAATCTACGACTGTTTAGAACTTTATCACGTGAAGAAACACTTACGTAAGGGCGGTTCTGGCTCGCCCGCCGCGACAGCCCTGGTCACGGCTTCATACATGGGGTTGCTGAAGTCTCGTCCCTTCCTCGGGCCGGTCTCCTCTAACGTGTAGGCGGGTTCAGGTGTCGCCACTCCGCCGAACTCCACGTTAGATCCTTGTCGGAACGATACGCTTTGTGATGATGCTAAGCTGCTCAAACCGCCACCCTTTCCGCTGAAAATAGAAATTGATCTGGTTAATTATGTTATCAGATTTATAGCTCGAAAGACCGATGGGGTCGGAATTGCAGAATGGTCGGCATTGCAGCTTAAATCAAAACCGAACTACAAGAGTTTCCCGGTCTCATTTGTCAAGCGAGAAATCCGAACGGAGTCGCTGGATGAATGGGATCGGCGGTATCGAGAAGGTGAAACTGCGTCAGTAACTAAATTGTTTTTCCCAGAAGCGACTAACGCTTGTAAAATAATAACTGCTATACAGCCAGTGGTAGTCTTGACTCAAATCATGACAGGCCATGGTGGGTTCTCCCAATACTTGCATCGATTCAGGTTACGGGAGAGCCCATCATGCATCTGCGAGCCGGCACAAAACGAAACCCCGATAGACATTATCACAGAGTGCCCGGCATATGGTAAAGAAAGATATGATATAGAGCAGGAGTTGGGTATAAACATAAGTAAACATAATCTCCATGATATAATACAGAATAATCAGATAAGGAATAGATTTTTGGAATATAGTATAAAAATATGTAGTAGAGCAATAATTAGAAATAAATAGTTATATAAGCTAGGCTAACCTATTATACTTGTATAATATTCATTAGCTTTAAGTTAAAATAATGTATTTAATTATCAAATCTGCTGTAAATACCCCTAACACTGACTTGTTAGGGATAACTGGTGAAGTAAATAAAAAAAAAAATGGGGTCGGAAAGTTCTCGATCGGAGAGCACGTACCGTCAAGCGCTGCGTGCGACGTCTACCTACGAGGTGGACAGATAATCTTATCAAGACCGCAGGATCTAGCTGGATGGAATCCGCTTCCAACCGGTCTTATTGGAGATCCATAGATGTCTATACCCAGCTGCAGTGAACGTCATATGGCTGATGAATGAATTATCAGATTTACGAGTAGGTTATGCAAGATAGGTACGCGTTTGACCACAACTTACCTTATCTGTGGTCTAAGATTTAGCATGTTGACCTAGAACAGTAAGTACACGCGCAACTGCGAAGTGTTAGTACAGTACGATAAAGACATGATCATGGCAGCGACATGATGAGACATTTTTTTTTCCATTACTTGAACAACTTACAATGGTCGTTTCCTGATGACGAACCACGCGGCCGCTCCACCAAGCGCAACCACCAGTATAAGCAGTATGGGCACGACAACAGCCGCAGTGGTTGCCGCACGCGCGGCAGTCGCAGCCGCGGCAGTGGCGCAGTATGGCGGCTGCAGCGGCGCGCGACACACGCATTCCACGCCGCCGTCTTCGGTTTCCTTGCACGTGCCTCCGTTCTCGCAAGGGCAAATGCGCGGCAACGCACGTTCTACCTCCACAGCTACAAATACAAGTTATATTATTTAATTTCAAATACTGTATGTACCGAAAAGAAAGGTACAACGGAATACAAATCTAAATCCTTCGAAGTAAAATCCTATTGAATTTTCTGAGTTTGGTCAGATTAATTTGAACCTGATCTAAGACCAAGTAGGTGAAAATGGAGATATCGGGATGTGGCATCTACGCTACTTGACATCACAAATCACAAACTACAGAGTGCAGTACAAACCACACTACCACTGCACTAACAAGCCTGATAAAGGCTTTTCCTCTTGTAGCAATCGCAGAATTCTGGTACGAAGATAGTATCCATAAAGAATATTCCCTGGAAAAAAAAGCACGGCCAGACACAAATGGCTGAATGACAACACTAATAGCTATTATAACTTTAATTTGTAGTTACCGGCATCGCAAGCAAGCTCCTGCGTTATCCTCTTGTTGGTGGGTTGCTGGTCGGGGCAGGCGCAGCGGCGGCCGGCGGGCACAGCCAAACACAAGTGGCTGCATGGCGCGCGGCTGCATGAAGACTCTACTGACTGGTTGTACCGCCGCGGGTGGTAGACTGTAAATGGAGGAATTAATCGTCAAAAGACATAGCGTGGACATAATCTAGGTATCGACAAAAGCACAAGCCAGGATCTTTATTTTTGATTTTATTAGGCTATACTGGGAAACTATTCTTTAATTTAAAAAAATAGTTTTGTAGGCGCGCCTACAAACCAGTCGAATCGAATGGCATAAATATTGTCGATGATGAAAGAGTGTAAAAGCGATTATATAAATATGCATATTTTTTAATTCTCAATAGTCGATTAGAAAAAAAAATACAATTTATACTTACTTTTCACAGCTGACGGATTGACTAGATCCTTTGATATAACAAATGGCACTCCTCTTCCAAACTTATCCTGCCGCACCAGCTCCCCAGTGTCTTTGGTGACCCAATACACAGACGACTCAAACACATCTAAAGACAGCGGGTGTTTTAGGAAATCTCCCTTCAACACCACTTTTCTATGGGAGCCGTCGTGCCTCATCATTTCTATGGTATTGAGTTTCGTGTCTGCCCAATAGATGGTATGGTCCATTCCTTGATCAATAGCTAAGCCCGTAGGATGTCTGATGTTCTCTGTGACGAGAGGGCGACGTTTGGAGCCATCCATCCAAGCGATTTCAATCTTAGGCGCCGATCCAGCATCAGCCCAGAACATGCGACCCATTTGAGGGTCAAGTACTAGAGAAGTTGGGTATTCGATTCCAGCAGAAACGAGCGCTCTGCGGTACCTTCCGTCGGTTCTTGCAACCATCACACGTCCTCTAGGCTTGGATCCGGTTCTATCAGCTTCAGTCCAGTAAAGATTGTCTGCAACGTAGTCTACTGCCAGGGCGGTAGGTTTGGAGTTGCCTTTCATATTTAAGTCTTGAGCGAAGCCAATCTTCACTTGGCCATCGAGAGCGTTCACCATGTAGGAGCGTTTTATCGTCTTATCGTAGCTGTCGGCCCAGAAGATCAGTTCGCTCTTGGGGTCGTAGTCGATAGCTTCTATCCTCTTCTCTGCCATGATGACGTCGAATTGTTCGTTCTTGTCTTGCACGAACGCGCGGATTTCTTGTCCGTTTGCGTACATGAGGACGACATTGTCTTCGGTAGCCTTGCATACGCCCGATAAGTTGTCTGACAATCTGGAACAAAAGTATATCATCGATTAATTTCATCTAAGTCTTTATTTACTATGTTGCGAAATAGATGGGTAAATAATGAAAAATAATCTAAACACGTTTACAGCAATACACAAAATTGCTGCTAACTATTGCATATAATACAACATAACATAGCACACAAATATTTAAGAAGCAGCATGTAATGTTACAACATATCAGAGTACGTATCCCTTAGATTAATGGCAAGCAACTAACGATTACCTAGTGATGAATACTCACTTAAAGCCCTCCCTACACGAGCAGGTGTAGCTGCCGTTAAGGTTGCTACACAGCTGCGAGCAGTGATGCGAGCCCTCGACGCACTCGTCCACGTCAGTACACTTCTTCTTGTCTCCGGGCGATATGATCCATCCTTGGAAGCACGTGCAGATGTACCCGCCAGCTGGTGATGTTAGATTCGTGCAGAAGTGCTCGCAACCTCCTGTGAATACAGATTGAGTAGTTTGAGCTCATTTAGTTTGATTGGTATCAGACTGAGGCAGCAGTTAAAGTTCAGGTAGTTTAAGTAAACAGCAGACGCCAGGAATATTCAGGCCGTTCAATTAATGATACAATATTTTAGCATTCAGTCTATAGGTGTGATATAGGTACCTATTTTAGACTAGGTAAACATAATTTTTATTTCAGTAACAATTTTCATTTGGTTTGTTTGAAAAAAATACTTTCAGAAAATAGTAGGTAGGTACTGTAAGTTTTACTGATTAGGAATTTTCAGGACTTATTCGAGAAGATAGTCGTAGAAACTGCTTTCTTATATCGTCAGGAAGTCTGTTGAATATAGTTATCGGAACCTTTCACGTACACCAATTTTCTCGTTTTAGGGAAGCTTATGTTCTGTATACGATATTGCTTTATCAGAGATGAGTATAGAGTCAATAGTACTATAATTACTTTTCTCCAAAAAATAGCATAACTGTATTCAACCGTATACAGAATTCAAATAGTTCACATGCAGTATTTTTCACATTATTATCGATTTTTCAAAAATGACGCAGCTGATTTCGATAACATTGGAATACACTCACTTCTGAAAAAGTTCCGATGATTTCTATCGAACAAAAAAAATAATTATCAAAATCGGACAACTCTTTAAAAAGTTATGCGTGGTCAAACATAAAAAGAAATATACCCGTTGACTTGTAAGCCTACTTCGCTTCGTCGGTTAAAAAATCCATAGATCTATCATTTACCTTTGTCAAGATGCGAGCACGTATGCGTATGATGGCACCCGAGCTCATCCGAAGCGTCTCCACAGTCATCGGCGAAGTCGCAGAGCTGGGTTCTTTCTACGCAGTGTCTGTTGGCACATTGGAACTGCGTATATGGATCGCAAGGTTTCACTCGGGCTGCGCATAACGTCATGTTGTTCTCGTCGGAGCCATCTCCACAGTTGTCTACCCCGTCGCACACTTGGTACCTGAAAAGCAAAAAAATATTCAGCATCTTTCTAATTCCCTTTTACCTGTTGTTTCCAGCTACTTTGTTAGGAAAACCACTTTTCACGGCTGTGACATCATACAAAGCAACAGTTTTGTTTTCCAAATTAATGCTTCAAATAATTTTCAAAAATGTGATCGTGATGTGTCCTGATCAAAGCTATATCGCCTTTCGAGTATTTTCAACTGTATTACCAGTTACAGTTACTATAATTATATTAGTTTAAACTCATCAACTATTAATCAAAGATAATTAAGATAAACCAAAAGTTTTGACGTGGTTTAATTTAGGTTTTAAATTATATCTTCTGTTCCCGCATCCCACCGGTTTTGTTGGAGATAGGAGAGGTTTTTCCTGCGAGTGACATACGGCTGATACAATGCTGATAATATTGGTTTATTCCCAGAGAAGATATATTACCTGGGCACACATCTATGGTTATCGCAGTGGAATCTTCTCAGCGTATCGCAGTTGAAGTTTGTACAAATAGAAGCAACCTCGTCCGAGCCATCTCCACAATCATCTGTTCCATCGCATAAGTCCGATTGGGACACGCACAAGTTATTGGCACATTGGAATCTGAAAGATAAGATAAAATATAATTGGGATAAACTTTAGTTAAAAATTAACGTTTAAATGTGTTTTAGGCCTTTTTAAAACATAACATACCTGTTTTCAGGGCAATATCTGCCGTTTGGATAACGAGGTGGACATCCGATCTCATCTGACAAATCTCTGCAGTCCCTGTCTCCATCGCACCTAAAGTACGAAGCGATACAGTGTCCAGACTTGCACTGGAATGTTCCATTTTTACATTTGAAGCCTCCACAATCGTTTTCATCAGTGTTATCGCCGCAATCGTCCTCATGATCGCAACGCCATCTTGACGAAATACATTTGCCATTACCACATTTAAATTCAGATTCGGAACATTCCCTATAATTGTGCTGGCAAACAGATTCAGTCTCGTCACTTCCGTCTCCACAATCGTCTGAGAAGTCGCACAGCCACTGTTTGGGAATACATCGTTTGTTTTCGCATGTGAAGTCAGTCTCAGAGCTGCAGGACGGACAATTTTCTGGCAGCTCGTCGGAACCGTCGCGACAATCATCTTTGCCATCACAGAACAGCCATTTGGGAATACATCTGTAGTTGGATTGCCCCGGGCATCTTCTCCAGCCGGTTGTACAGTTCTTCTGTCTACACATGTATGCTGGCTCGTCAGAATCATCGCCACAGTCATTATCAAAGTCACACATCCAAAGTTTCGGAATGCAACGACCGTTCTTGCAAGAGAACTCAGTGTCGGGGTTACAAGGTCGATTATGGCACATTGCTGGATCTTCATCGCTATTATCTTTGCAGTCCGTGTCTCCATCGCACTTCCAACTGTCGAGGATGCATCTACCGCTAGTTTTGCATTTGAATTCGAGAAGAGGACATTCGTGTGCGCACTCTGCTTCGTCACTTCCGTCGCCACAATCGTCCGCACCGTCACATATGGTAGCAGCGGGGGTACAGTTAGTATTCTTACACTGGAAGGAACCAGCGCGGCAATGACGTACTGGACAAGTATCGGGTTCGTCAGAACCATCCATGCAATCTTTTTCTCCATCGCATTTCCAGAACCAAGGTATGCATTTCTCATCGCGACCATTACATCTGTGTTGTCCATTGGTACAGTTTGCTACACAAGTTTTCATGTCTCTAGACAGGAAAAATTGATTTGGACAGGCGCATTTATACGTCGGGGTGCCTTCATCGATATAGCCGTCTATGTTCAAGTAGCTGGATGCGGGAGGTGGGGCGATGAGGCAAAGATGTGAGCAGCCTCCATTGTTATCCCCACAAGGATTATGATACGGCAGCTGTCGTAGCTGATGAACCACGTGAATATCGTAAGGTCGATGCGTCGTGTTCCGAAGAACCACGAGATTATCTCCTGAATGTTTGTTAGCCTTGCTGATAGCCTTCAAATTCCAGTCTGTCCAGAATATTTCATCATCAAATACACTGATTGCGAACACGTGAGGAACTTTGTTGCCTGACAGTACGACATGTCTGTGTCTTCCTTCTAAATCGGCTGAACCGATGTAATCTAAATGAGCATCAGCCCAATAAATTCGGTGGGAGAAGTAATCGATCGTCAAAGCGTTGGGCCAAGCGATATCATCCTCCCAATTCAAGATGGTTGTGAAGTTAGAACCATCCATACCCATTTTGCCGATATAAGCCTGCAAGTGCCAGGATGTGAAATATAAATATCCCTCACCAGGATGTACAGCGATTGCTCTTGGATCAGCGATACCAGTCTTTAAAGTTTTCCTTCTAGTTCCATCAAGTTCGGAAACGTCTAGGTTCTTAGAATGTCTATCAAGCCAGTACAATTTTCTGCCTACCCAGTCGATGGCAATGCCTTCTAAACCATGTGAATCGTGTCTAACTACTACTTCTTTAGTAGGATTAGGATCGGTATAATTTGAACGATAAATTGTCTTAGCGGATACGTCGGCGAAGTACATCTGTTCATTTTTGATGTCAAAATCTATAGCGACTACATTCATTAGATCCTGGTGTACGAGATTGTAAAGTGAAGCATCTGTAGACATGTTTCTGACGTAATATTTATTTGTGAATATAATCCAAGGCTGCTTCGAAGTATCTTTTCGTTTGCATGTATGTTCATCGGGTTCTCTTTCATAATATTGTTCATCACATTTGCAGTAGTATGATCCAGGAGTGTTTAGACAGAATTGTGAACAAACGCCGGGAGTTTCAATACATTCGTCCACGTCAGCGCAAGCTTTTCCATCAGTGAGTAGTTTATAGCCTTGGTTACAATCGCAATAATATCCTGTCAGAGTGTCAACACATTTGTGGCCACACTGGTGGATTTCAAGTTTTGCACATTCATCGATGTTACAATGAGCCGGTTCGTCGGAATCGTCCGTGCAGTCGGAGACTTTATTACATACGAGTCTATTATCGATACACTGATCATTATTACATTTGAACTGGCCCGTAGGACATGTCTTATTATCTTTCTTACAGTCAACTTCATCAGAATGATCACCGCAGTCATCTTCACCATCGCATCTAAAGTGATTTCTGATGCACTTAAAGTTTTGGCACTTAAACTCTTGGTCACTACATTGTTTATACTGAGTGTTGCAGTGTTTACCTTCATCTGACCCATCTCCACAGTCGTTGTCGTGATCGCACACCCACCCTTCGTTGATACAACGTCCATTGTTGCACTGGAATTGTTCGTCGGAGCAAGGAGTCGGCGTGGGACAGTGGTGAATGGTAGAATTTTCATCGGCTCCGTCGATACAATCCGGATCGCCGTCACACAGCCATTTACGAGGAATACATTGAGGTCTCTGCCAGAATTTATTTTCTTCGCACGTGTACTCAGTTTCAGCGTCGCACTTGCGTTCATTACATTGATGTCGGTTGTCTTCATCACTGTTGTCAAGACAATCGTTATCACCATCACAGATGTAAATCCTCGGTATGCAATTTCCATTATCGCACGTGAATAGATCTCCGAAACACGTTCTCCCTTCGGATTTACAGTATTCTGGTGGTTCATCAGCTCCATCACCACAATCATCGTCTCCGTCGCAGTACCACGTTGCCGGTATACACCTATGGTTGGGGCAGCGGAAACTATTTTGTGGACACGTTCTTTCAGCGCAGTGTAGAGGATCCTCGTCAGAGTTATCACCGCAATCATTATCGCCATCGCAAAGCCAGTAGGGTTCGACACAGATATTTGTCTTTTCGCATTTGAGATGGTTCGCTGGACAGGTCTTGTTCGACGGACAAAGGTCGTGCGTTTCATCACTTGTTACATTATCCTTACAATCGTTGATTCCGTTACAGACTTGCGTCTTTGGTATACAGCGAGAGTTCAGGCAAGTGAACTCTCCATCGGCGCACGGCGAGTATACGCAGCCTTCTTCGTCAGAGTTATCTTTACAGTCGTTTTCGTGGTCACACTTCCATGATTTAAATATACAGCGACCGTTGTTACAGCGGAACTCGTTGGGAGAGCAGGAATGGTATGCGCAGTAGTTCTTATCCTCGTCAGAATTGTCGCCGCAATCGTCATCACCGTCGCACGACCACATGCGACTTATACATTTGCCGTTAGCACAGAAGAACTTGCTCGGGTCGCAGGTGATATTTTTGGACACGCACATTCTACCCTCGTTGACTAGTTTTGTATTATCTCCGCATTTGCATTCAGCAGTGTTATTAAGGCCAGGGTGACAGCTAAAAGCACATCCTCCGTTACTAATGTTGCAAGGGTTCACCGAGCATTTCTGCCTGGACGCGCTGTAGATGTGAATATCACGCGGCGAGTCTTCGAGTCGTTTGACCATCTCGACCATATTCGCTCCTGTGTGTTTCTCCGCCCGGTATACTCCACGGAGTTGCAGATCAGTCCAGTAAATGTAATTTCTGAAGACAGTTAACGCGAACGGATAAATAGTTGCCGAAATCAGAACCTCCCTGTTGGTACCGTCGAGGTTAGATCTTTCAATTTTTTCGCGAACTGCGTCAGACCAGTAAAGCATGTTTTCATCAAAATCGATAGTCAAGCCACTAGGTTGAGATAAATCTTTGTCAATTATAGCTTTTTTAAGGGAACCGGCCATGGTGGTTCTGTATATTTTGCCTGAAGTTCCGAATCTACCCCAGTCAGTATAGTACAAAGTGCCATTGCACGGATCGACAACAATAGCTCTCGGCCGTTCCACCCTGGCAATCATAACCAGTTCTGTGCCATCCAGATTCATTGCGTAAATTGAGTTGTTAGAGCTATCGGTCCAGTAGACTTTCTTTTGAGTCCAATCGTAAGAAATACCTTCAGGGTTGATGCCCTTGCTAATGATATTCTGAATGCCAGCATATTGTGGATTATTAGCCGACATCCAACCTATTCTCGCCCAGGGTCTGATCTGCGTGAAGAATAGCTTGTTGTCTGCGTAGTCAAACTCTATTCCTACAACATTTGTTAGATTTCCGACGGGCTTGAAAGGTACTCCAGTTGATTTCGGATCCAGATTGACGGCACGGATTTCGGTGCGAGTAGTGAAAACTAAGTATTCGTCAACAACATCACATTTTCTAGGATTGCTTTGTGATACCTGACCGGTTGCGCAGTCGCATTTGTGAGTTGTGCCTTTATTAGCATCAGGAGGGAAACTGAAACATAACTGGTCACAGCCACCATTGCCGAGCATTCTGCAAGGATTGTTATCATCCGTAGGCTGATTGTTGATGTCAAATATAACAATATCGCGTAACTTTGGTAAATTGGTACGAACTTTCTCCGGTATCGAAGTATTTCCAGGAAGTTTAGAGGCTTTATAAATGGTTTGCAGATTTCTGTCGACCCAATAAACACTTCCAGTGTGAACCGCAATGCCCATGGGGTTCGGTAGATTTGACCTGATCAATTGTCTGTTACCACCGTTGAAGGAAATTTTCTGTATCTGATCTAGCTTGGAATCTACCCAGTACACGTCGTGTGTAAGCATGTCTATAGTCAAATCTCTTGGATTGGAAATTCCAGAGCTGACGACAGTCTGCCAGTTGCTGCCATCGAGATAAGCCTTCCCGATACGTGGGTATTGTCCATAATCGATCCAGTAAAGAAGCCGCTTCAACGGGTTAACTGCGAGTTCTCTTGGTGCATCCATTGTAGTTTTAAGTAGAACTTTTCTGTTTGAGCCGTCTAACCAGCAGACTTCTACGTAATTTTCGTGTGGGAAGACGTTGGTAAAGTAGAGATTGCCCGCAACCCAATCGACAGCCAAGCCTCTGATGCCGTTGCTTCCGATACCATCGCTAACAACCTGCAGCAATTCTGTGCCGTTGGGCCTCACTCTGAATATACCGTTCCATGGGCCTCTGTTGAATTCCACCCAGTAAATGTAGTTTGCTTCGAAATGCACATCGATGTGTAAGATGTGGTGGCCTTGACCAGAAACTGGGACCATGGCTTCGGCGCTGGAATCTATACTGTATCCCCTGATAAGATCGAGTTGGGACACGACGGCGAAAGTCTTGTACGGTACGCAAGTCACTTCATTCTCTTTCCTGTATCCGACGGAACAAGCGCAAACCCTGCTGCCACCGTCACCCGGTATACAAATTTGTTCACAGCCTCCGTTGTTTTGGGAACACGAGTGATGCATCATCTTTCTCTTTTGGAAAATGGTGAGAGATTTCAAATCACTCTCGTTGTCTATGATATTTTTGATGTTATCTCCGTTCGGCAGGTCAGCTTTGAAGATCTTTTCGTGTCGAGGATCTAGTACGTACAGCCTGAGGTCTAAAACGGCAATAGTTTTGGGGTAGGAGATACCGCTCGATTCTGATAGAATGGTTTTTCTGTCATTGCCATCTGTGTTAACACTAATGACGCTGGCTGGGTACTGAGTGCTGAAGTAAATGAGTTTTCTTTCGATATCAATTGTAACTGCTTCTGGTCTTTCGATGCCGTCAACTAGGATGACCGGGTTGGTGCCGTCCATGTTTGCTTTGCCTACTTTGGCGGGAACTCCGAAGCCACCTTCGTCTGACCAGTACATTTTTCTGTGGACAATAATACAAATTAGTAAAATTAATAATCTATTTTTGACGTGTTTTAAATCGATTAATGACGGCTGCACACACGAAAAAGTGTAACATTCCGCCCGAGCCGAGCGTTCACCGACAGCGGAGAACAAGCGATAGAGAGGCACGATCGGCCTAAGCGTTTTCCTTGTTTCAGTTGTTTTCACAATGTTTTCTTATCATTCGTTTGACATTATCGCGTAAAATTATCATACGTAAGTAAACCAACTTCACATACAACCAATTGTTTTTTTTTGTGTGAGAATTTGACACATCATGCCAAATAACAACTAAGATGTATAGAAATGACGAAAACTTACCCTTCGGTAGGATCCAAGCAAATCGATCTAGGCTTAGCAACAGAATACTTGCTTCCATCATTTGCCATTACAATAGTCCTGTACTTTGATTTTCCTTCGACTTTCACCAATTCAATATTGCTCGCTATTCTATTAGCCATGTATAAGTTTCTTCCGAGCCAATCAAAAGCGATAGCTGAAGGAGATCCGACGATTCCAGTATCTGCGCCTAAGAATTCGACCTTATTTCCACCTCCATAAGGCATACTGTAGATCGTACAGTTCTCATCATCTTCGCTGTCGCCAGTGATAGACTGCAGCCAGTATAATGTATGGCCTTGGCGATCGTAGTCTAACTGCACACCACCTAAAAATATTGTTGAATTAATAATTATTATTCGCCAAAAATTGCATAACCGAATACAACCCTCTACATCATTCAAATAGTTTGCACGGATCAATGTATCATCGACGTAGTAATTTTCACATTATTTTAGATTTTTCAAAAACTACTCAGCCGATTTCGATTTGAAATATGAACAATCAACCAAAAAAAAAAAAGAATCGTCAAAACCTGTACATAATTGGAGGAGTAATCGCGTATAAAAATACATATACAATACATATAAAAAAACACAGTCGAATTGAGAACATCCTTTTTGAAGTCGGTTAATTAAATAACTTTCATAAGAGTAGGTTCAAAAATATGAGATGTTTTATTCATACATACCAGTGATGCCAACGACTGGAGGAAGTTGGCCAGCTCTTCCAGAACCGTCAGTGGATAGATCGATGACTTGAGATCCCTTTAGCACCATCAAGTATGGAGATTCCTCTGCGAAAAGGAAAACGACAACATCAGACACTGTTTAACTTACAAAACAAAAGAAAAATTAAACAAGAAATGTAGATAAACCCATTTTTACCTTCTATGCATTTCCCGTCAGGAAGAAGCTTAAATCCAGGTTTGCACATGCAAGTGTAGCCGATAGTCTGGTTCGGACTCAAAAGGCAGAGATGCTGGCACGAGTCGGTCTTGCAAGGAGACGGGTAATGAGGCTGCAGAGACGGGTGGTGCACATGAATAGACAAAGGCTGAGATATCAGATGAGAAACCACTGTTTGATTCGTCCCCTTGAACTTGTGAGCTGATAATACCCTGTTCAACTGCCTGTCAGTCCAGTACAAAGTATCCTCAAAAAGAGTCAAAGAATGTGGGTGTAGTAAATAGTGACTGCCAGCCAAAACTTGCTGCCGCCCAGTTCCATTATAGTAGCAGAAATCGATGAAATCTAATTTGGAATCAGCAAAGTAAACCCTCTGAGTTGCGGTATCAAGCGTTAAGCCGTTGGGCCAGTAAATCTTAGTTGTGATGATAGCCATACGCTGAGTACCGTCCATGCCAACTCTTTCGATACGAGGGTTTTCTCCCCAGTCGGTCCAGAACAGCCATCTTGCGTTCGGAGCGGGATCTAAGCACATTCCCCTCGGTTGAGTTATATTTCCACTTAGTAAAGCCGTTCTAGCTGTGCCATCTTCTTTGGCTACTTCGATCGTGTTCAGTTTGCTATCCAGCCAGTAAATGTTTCCACCTATCCAATCGTAAGCCAGTCCTTCTACTAAGTCCAATCCTGTGGTGATGATCACTTGAGGTTCGCTGCCGCGGTCTAATCGAGATATCTTCTTCAGTTTCATATCTGACCAGAAGATAGTGCCTGTGTGCATGTTTGAAGCTGTTGCGACGACGTTTTCCACGTTAATTGGCACACGTTCTAAGCCTTGCTCGTTGAGGTCCGCTACTAAGATGGAATGGCGATTGGATATGATGAGGAAAGCGCTAGAGTGATTGTTGGCTTTGCATGTGTGGTTATTCATGGTTAAAACATATCCGTCGATACAACTACAGACGTAAGATCCCTTTGTGTTGGTGCAGGTTTGGGAGCAGAGTCCTGGAGGGTTGCATTCGTCGATATCTTTGCACGCTATACCGTCTGTGTCTAATTCTTCTCCGGATGGGCAGAGGCAGAGAGGCCCGCCAGGAGTTTGCTTGCAGCCATTAGAGCATAGCCCGCCTTGATGTTCGCATTCGGCGAAATCGCAACTACTGCCTGTGAACGAAAATAAAAATACGTTGTTATGAGCCGATCCCACGTAGGTATAATATAATAAGAGCTATTGTTCAATAGGTGTAGTGGAAGCTTATTTAGAGATAAATTACCTTCATCACCGCCATTGGGGCAATCGAATTTGTTATCGCAAACTTGAGTGAGGTTAACACATCTGCCGGTTACGCCGGGACACTGCCATTGGCCTTCGGGACATCTGTAATTAGAACGAAATTATTTAGACCAACTTTATTTAAGACAAAAGAACATGCAATTGATTTTTTTTGTAAAGGTCTGTTTTTATTGATTGAGCGATAGCGGAGATCTTCGTTTTAAAACTGCGATTTTGCTTTCGTCTGTCCAGATGTTGGTTTTCGTCTACAGGTCGCATTTTTCAACGAATATCGACGAAACTTTGTACACAGATTCTATTTTTGTCGTCGGAGATTTTTGATAGGGAAGGTATTTCTCTCAAAAACGGGGGAAATGTATTAGTCGATTTCGATAATATTTGGCAAGATTGTTTAGTATCTAAATGGAAATCAGATTTGCGAGTATGAACTTAATCAGTTAAGAACGAGTCGAGATAGAGGCTTATGAAGATTCAGTTAAAGAGATGTGTCGCAAGATCTACTGTTCGAAAAACTACTAGTTACTACTAGTAATTATTGTAAATACACAAATATCGTGCCCGAAACCGTGTAGGTTAATATTTCCGAATATTTGTAGATAATAGATACCCGAAAGGTTTTCAGGCAAGATGCAGACCCTCATTCGAGCCATTGCTACAGTCATCGTTCCCCTCGCACACATACACGCAACTATTGTCGCATCTGAAATAGTTCACAGCGCCGCACGTCACCAGCTTTTTCCCAGTAGTTACCTAAACGGTGGCGGCTTGCAGGCATGCTGCAGGCCCTCATCAGATCCATCTCCGCAGTCATCGTTCCCGTCGCACACGTAAGCCTTGAACACGCAGCGTCCGTTGTCACACCGGAAGTGGTTCGCGGCGCATTGAACGGCGCCGCAAGTCGCCGGCTCATCGGATAGATCTTCGCAATCGGGCGTGCCTGGGGATATATTAAAATCAAGTTTAAGAAACTAGCATCCACTAATAGTACAGTCCACTAATAGTAGTCAATAAGCCCGCGGAGTCACTACAAGATCGAATCAGGAATGATGAGATCCGCAGACCAACCAAAGGTATCGAGATAAGGAATCGACAAGGTGTGTCAGTGGGCAGACAGGACACATAGTTCAAAAAACGGACGGTCGATGGGGCCGTAAAGTCTCTAACGGAGAATACGTACCAGCAAACGTAGCGGAGGACTTCCACAAAAAAAGGTGAACTGACAATATAATTAAGACCGCAGGAATGCAGTGGAAGCAGGCCACTTTCAATCAATTTTATTGGAAATCCATAAGGGAGGCCTATGTCCTACGCTCATGGATGGAAGGATGAGTATGATCATAAATTTATAATCATATTTTAGTTATCTGAAAAAGTGTCCCAATAGGTTTCCGAAAGGACCAGTTACAACCACGTGCAGTATTGTAGCGGTTTTAGAGACATTCTAGAAAAAATATCCAAGTCAGAAAACAATGCCTGAGGACCGGAACTGGATCTGTTTGTCCGGCTAACAATGGTCGTTGCTGTTGTTGCAATTCGGAATTCCGCATTTGTCTCTTTTCTACAATCATAATAATTAGATGATTCTTACCATCACAATGCCAAGTGGTAGGTATGCAGATGCCCGAGGACCGGCATTGGAATTGTTTGTCCGGCTGGCACTGGTGCGGCGCCAGCGAGGGGCAGCCCGCCTCGTCGCTGCCGTCGTTGCAGTCCGGAATGCCGTCGCATTTGTACGCTTCCTACAAACACAGAAGAAAACGATCAAAATAGCTGGAATATAATATCCATGAGCCTGATTTTAGGAGCGCATGAACTTATTTTGCTTATATATTTGTGCACACTAATATTAAATTTTTCACAAACAGAATAAAATGTGCTAATAGTTTGTGAATTATCCTGGTTATATCATCTCCGTCAAATTTTCTTTATTTAACACTTTATTACACACAATTTGTACAAAAGAAGGACTTAACGTTAAATAGCATTATCTGCCAGTCAATCCATTAGAATCAACACAAATCAAATCTAAAAAACAATATATACCTAGGTACCAAATTTTATTATTGATACAATTTCAATTTAAATAACATACATAAACTTACATACAGACAGACAGACAAAACTCTTTATTTACAACCACAATATGAAAAATAAACACTATTTACACATATACGACAAAAAAATATGAATATAAATTGGCGGCCTTATCACCCATGGTGATTTCTTCCAGGCAACCTTACATAAACTATTAGAATACATGTAAGACGTATATAGTAAAAGATGAAACAGCTTATCTTATTTGTTCGATATTTTGGACATATTTAAGTAATGCTCCCGCTTATTTGCACGCCTCGGAGGTATAGTGTGTTCATAAGTGGTTATAGTCCACCACCTATGTAAAGAAAATACCTACTAGCACAATTCTTTCAGTTGAAACAATGTTACAATTTTTTGTGGGTATAATTTAACGTGTGTCTTCATAGACCTAACATAGCTAAAACAATTTATTTACACTTCAGTAATTCAAGCAGGTTTCTGTTGTTTGATTAAGATACTTAAGATATCAGAAGCGTCACAACCTCCACGATATCAATATTACTCAGGAACAATCAAATTGCAACTATTGTTAATACTGGTAACTAACCTGAACACATTGCTTCAGATCGGCGCACTTGAACTGCGTAGCTAGGCAAGATACCGGCGGGCAGTCAGCTTCGTCCTGTTTGTCGAAGCAATCGTCATCTCCGTCGCACACCCACGACGCCGGGATGCAGTGTCCCGTTCGCGGACACGTGAACTGCAATAAAAAACATTTTAATGCATAATGTTCTGACGGCTGCTATACTAACGCAATCATTGGTTACAAAGATTTAACTGCAATTAGTTGTTTTCAGATGCATTATTGATTATATTATGCCATCTTTGGTTTTAGTTCATTTTTATGTCCAGTAGAACTGGATATCAATAGAATGATTGTATCGTGCTTCACACATTAGATTTATAGAAATGTTATTTTTGTAATAAACATTTAAAAAATTGCCGGGCTCGCAGGATTTGAACCTGCATCTCTCTGGGAACCCAGTCCAGACACCTTGTCCAATTATACTCTATAAAATTTAACTTGATCTCTGCGACAGCTGTCAGAAAAATCACGCCTATGAAGTCCTGAATTTCTTAATAGTACAGACAGTACCTGTCAATGTCATACTTTATGCGCATGCCGATTAGTGATGGGCGACGAATGATCGTGACCACAGAGTTTTAGATAGAGTTTTAATTAAAATATCGATAGTTTATACTGACGATATTTTAAATAAAACTTGATTTATCATTAATTTTATTGTATATTTTAATATCATAACATTTTTTACATGTGTAATTAAATTAAACCCAATCTTATCTTATCTCATTAATAGCATCGATAATAGTGAAAAACGTCGATAAATACTATTGTTACATTATTATGAGTATATAATTAATATCATAACATAATTTACATGTGTACATACGTGATCTTAAATAATAGTAAGTAAATGAAATCCAATTTCTCACCTTCAACTACTCATTCGATTTCATTACAACATTGTTTGAAAATCGATTTTTTTCCACCACTATCCCAACTCTAAAAATGTCAATCTTCTACTGTCGCAGAGATCAAGTTAAATTTTATAGAGTATAGGCTAGAACGCTGTATGCTGAGTGTGAGTTTTGTCGTAAACATGACGCGCTTTTCGGCGAGCGCGTAAGCATGTAATTTGTATGAAGAAATGTACAGCGCCACTAGTGGCGGGTTTATGAAACACAACAAGTTCATACAAATTACATGCTTACGCGCTCGCCGAAGAGCGCGTCATGTTTACGACAAAACTCACACTCAGCATACTGTACTACGAACCCGCCAATTTATAATAATGACCTGTCATTCAAGGTGAAATCTTATATATATTCTAATTTGTGAACAGATGTGAAAAGAATAATTATGATATGTGAAGAAAATGACACTAAAACAGATATTATTGTAAAGGCAGTAGAATCGTCGCCCAGTTGTTATCTTAAAAACATTTCAACAATACTTCCATGGTATCATGGATAATAACTAACTTGAAAGTAAGCACAAGTTTTCTCCGCACAATGCGAGCGTTCTCCAAGGCACACAGCGACCGTTGGAGCTGTAAGTGACGTTGACGCAGCCGGTCTCGTCGGAGAAGTCACCGCATGCGTCATACTCGTGATGAGGTGCTACTTGCGGGTCACAGGTTTATGTGGCATTGACCCAATGAACCCAAAACTATTTATACTTACTTAGGCTAAAATAAAATGTATCCTATCCATGTATAGTTTTATTTTATTCATTGTAAAACGTTGTGTAGCAAAGGACTCAACCCTTGGTATTTGTAGTGCTGAAATGTAAATAAAAAAGTCCAAACTGACCTGGAAGTATGCACAAGTTTTCTCAGCACAATGCGAACCCTCATCCGAGCCGTCTCCACAATCGTTCTCCGAGTCACACTTCCACGTGTTCGGGACGCAGCGACCGTTGTCGCACTTGAACTGAGAAGAGCTACAAGTGACGTTGACGCAGCCGGTCTCGTCGGAGAAGTCTCCGCAGTCGTTTTCTGAGTCGCATTTGAAGGTGGCAGGGATGCAACGGCCAGAGGCGCACGTGAATTCGGAAGCACCACATGTAGTCTCTGTAAAGTGTAAAGTATTTCATTGATACAAGTTAACATATTATCAGCTTTGGCCTATTTAAAGAACGCTCGTCTTAAAGGCCGAATCAAAGATCTTGATGGCTGTGAAATTAGCAATAAGCAGCGGGTAACCCAATCTTGTAGTGCTAAAGTGGGTTTCAGTCAGAATTGAGTTATCCGCAGCTTGTAGCTAAGGTTACAGCGGCCAAGATGTTATGTATGATATATAATTGTATAGGTCATACGTGAAATCGTTGTGGGTACAAACTTCGGCCTCGAATTTTGGGTTATTTGAGTACCCTCGAAGATTGATTGTATTAAAGGTTAGCACACTAAATCGCATTGTACGACACGATGATGGGAGAAGTAAGGCAGAATTATAAAATTTTACAAATATACATGCCATATTGTATTGTTCCTACTTACTTGTGCAATTTTGTTCTTCATCGCTGTTATCCAAGCAATCGTCGTCACCATCGCAAACCCAGCTCTTTGGTATACATCTCTGGTTATTGCAAGTGAAGTCCCAAGAATGGGGACACGCTTGCACTGGCGGTTCTGAGCTCGGATCAGATATACAGCTCGTACCATCCGGAGCTAACTTCTCCCCATAAGGACATCCACACTTCACAGTCAAAAGCTCCGTGTTGTTTCTCGGAATAGCGAAGCAGAGTTTCTGGCAGTTTCCATTGTTCCTCGAGCAAGGCTGCATCGGATCGATCTTCTGAATATTTTCGCTGTATACTTTGACTCCATAAAGCCTGTTCGTTTGTGGCTCCCTGACCATTATATCTTCCTGCTCTCCAGTCAGTTTGTGAAGTCTGACGATAGCGTCCAATCGCCAGTCGGTAATGTACATGAACTCTTTGTAAATGACGATCGAGAATGGATGCCTGATTAGTCTCGAATTGACGGTCTTGACATCTGTGCCGTCAAGCTTGGAATGTTGGACGTGATCGAGCAACGCGTCACACCAGTAAAGCCTATCGGCATCAAAGTCGATGGATAGCCCATTGGGCCAACCCAGCGTGACGTTTTCGAAAACCAATAAGCCAGTGCCGTCAGTATTCGCTCTGCTGATGTTAGCGGGGCGATCCCATTCGGAGAAGAAAATAAAACCTTTGTTGGGATGTACGACGATGGCACGGGGCCTCTTCAAGTCTTTGAGCAGAGTTCTCTTATAAGCTACGTTTCTTGTTGACAAAACATTCAGTGTTCCTTTTCTCGAGTCAATATAGTACAGGTTCTTCGAAGCCCAGTCTACTGCCAAACCTTCGACACCCTCGTTTTGTGAAGCCAATACAATTTCTCTTGTCGTCCCGTTTCTATGGACCCTGTATATAACGTCTTGGAGTACATCAGAGTAGTAAATGTGTTCGTCTCGAGCGTCAAAGTCGAGGCCTACAAATCTGGCCCGTCTCGATACAACAGGGAGTATGGCATCGCTAAAACCTTCAATGACCGGGTTCAGAACTTTTCCTTTGATGAATCTCTGCTGGGAATACATCAAGAATTCTGACACCAAGTTGCAGTTCCTCAAATCGGTTTCTAAACTGTACCCTATATTACACGCACATCTATAACCTAAGCCGCCGTTTTGCAGCGCAGTAACTATACACATTTGAGAGCACCCTCCATTATTATTTCCACACGGATTATTTACAGAAGTTTGTTTTAAAGAATGTATCACAGTTATAGCTTTGGGATCCCGAATGTCCTTTTGCTTGAAAATCGCCTGAATGCTCGAAGCTCCTTCGTATTTGTTCACCGAGCTGATTCCTTGTTTGGTGCTGTCCGACCAGTAGACCCTGTCTTCAAACAGAGCTAATCTAGATGGACTGGGGACTTGCTGTCCTCTCAAGACTAAAAATCTATGATTTCCGTCGTAATCGACAGTCTCAATGTAGTCCAGTAAGGAATCACACCAGAAGACCCTTCTTGCAATAATGTCTACAGCGATTCCGGAGGCTTTGTAAGCGGCTTCGGAAACTATGGACTTTGCGTGGGTTCCGTCCATGTTTGCTCTGATAATTTGGCTGCTGTCGGCAACGAACATGAAGCCTAGGGTTGGGTCGAGGGCGATATCGGCGGGGTTGGTGAGGTTGGAGCCGAGTACGACGGCGTGCCAGCGTCCGTCGAGCTCGAAGACGTCGATCTTCTGTCCGATGGCGTCGGCCACATAGAGCTTGTCTCCGACCCAGTCGACTGCCAGGGCGACGGGCGCCCAGGAACCGGTCACTGTGATGTCGCTGCCGCCGTAGCTGGTCACACCAGCCGGGACACTCAACTGCTGTGAGTGGATCTGAAAAGATACAAATACGAGTAATATTGATATAGCGAGAACGTAATCAGTTAGGTACCTACCAAAATCATTTTCTTTTCATGCTTTATAATTTTCGTGGGTCTATATTAGTGATGTTTGTTCTTCAGTTTATTTGCTATTCAAATGCATATAACTTAGTTCGACCAATTGTCGAAAATTCCGACCCCATTATAAAATAAATAATATTCAGGCTTTGAAGATATGTTGGGTAAGTCTTGCGTGAAGGTGCAAATCTAAATAGAGACGTGGCGTGCGCCAAAACTAACCTTTCTCGTTTTAAGATCGGACCAGAACAGAAGGTTCCGTCTATAATGGTAGTCGACTCCGGCCGCCGAGGTAGCATTGGCGAGATGTTGCGTCAGTCTTGCGTGAAGGTCCATTCTAACTAGAGCTGTAGCGTGGGCCAAAACCAGCGCGGGCGCGGCTGAGGAGCTCGCCGCGCAACGCTTGCCGTCGATCAGATTGTAGCCAGGGGCGCAAGTGCATTTGTATGCTGGGGAGAAACAGGAAATTTTTAGTGTTGATTTGATGATGCGATGAATAGTAAGACAGAAATAAAACAGGAAAGATTCTTGTTTCGGCTCTTCCAAAGCCAAAAATTTTCTTCTTTTGACTCTTCCAAAGTCAGAACAAATCTGGCTTTGGTTTTGCTGTTTCATAAACTTCAATTGCCTAGGCACGGTGACATTGGATTGGTGATCGTTCCATAGAAGCAAATAGACCCCTGATTGTTTATGCGTTCCAGTCTTCAGCTTCATTTTCGATTCCACGCTCTCACTTCATCACATGGCGTGAGCAAGATAAAACGCGCAAGATGAAATCATTCAAGGCCACATAGCGTACACAATAAGGCAGCAAGTTGGACTACGACGATGGACGCCACCGCACTTGACCGATAAGAACTGCCTAGTCACTCTATCAGTCTATACTCTATAAGTAGTCAGTATCCACAGATCTTTCTTTAATATTCCGTCATACTTACATCCCGGAGTATTGACACACATCTGGTGACAGTAGCCCCACTCCTTGCACTCATCTCGGTCCTCGCAGGTCCTATTGTCAGCCGCGAGCGTGAGTCCGGCTGCACACGCGCACGCGCCTCCGCTTGGTGACGCTACGCATTTGTACACGCAGTCTAGGGCTGGACACGATGCCGTTGCTGAAAAAAATATGCTAATTGGTTTGGGCATGTCAGCATATGTTAACAGTTTTCAAAAATGAGACAAAACCCATAATTAAGCCGTCTCTCAACTTCACTTTATATACTCAAATGTAACTAAAAGAAATCATCATAGAAATATCATACCTATAGCCAAGCCTTTTTATTTTGGTTATACTAAGCGCCACACAAGTCGGCGGATGGGAAGTTATGAGCAGAGCGCTGCGCAAAAGCCGAAATTTGCGCGGGAGCCAGAGAAACGAGACGCCGGGGCACACCCGCCCTCCAATCCATGCCTCCCGCGCGCTCCCTGCGCCCGTGAACAACTTTACGCCACTTGTGTCGGTATTGTGCACACATGCGCAATAATTTGCGAATCACGGCGAAGTGTCATTCTGCATCAATTTCTCATTCGTCGATTTGTGTGGCGCTTAGTATATCACCTTTTAATTGAACTCAGGCCTACCCTCGAAGGGAGATTGGGAAACAGTCATCTCTCAGCCGCCCTTACCTCAATCACCTATACTGTGAAGCGTAGGTTAACAATAACCCACAGAAAAAGAGGGGTGCTATAATTTTATATTTCTGTGACATCATGTTTATACGTTTATTTCAATATAATCTGTGGTCAGGAATTTTCAACAATTTTACGTTTTTCTTTTTTGATTTCGTATAAGTTTGCCTTTGATTACATACTGCTTCATGTTAAGCTGTATGTAGTCGAAGGCAAACCTGTAATTAGTTAATAATAATATTTAATAATATGCGGTCTAGGGCGTAGCTCGATTACCTAGAAGACACGTGTAGGTACTTACAGCAAGCATTCTCTTCATCAGCATTATCTTCACAGTCCCTCTTCCCGTCACAGAGCTGCGATCTCATTATACACTTGTGTCCACCTCCAGGCGCGCCCTTGGGACAGAGGTACTTATTATCGGGGCAGGAGATGGAAGTGCAGTTGTTTTCGTCGGACCCGTCGATGCAGTCCTTGTAGCCGTCGCAGTGGTACGTCGCTGGGATACAGAGGGCGTTGCTGCAGCGGAACTGCCCGATGTGGCATGGAGGGAAACCTGCGAAGATGGAAGAGGCAATTAAGTATTCGACTTGTAAAATATAGTACTGACTGCTTATACAAAGTGACATAACACTTTATTGTGTGCAATAATATTAATAAGTAATAACTAGAACAGAATGTACAAACTACACATCTTAAATTAGCGCCACAAGTAACACCTTTATCGCTGAAAGCGATCTCAACCAGGCAACAACTGAACGGAAAGAGATCATAAACAAGAGTATAAATTGGAGGTAATACCAAACACAATTATAATTAGCTTAGAGTTCTTTTGTCAACTCAAAAGTGAGAATATTTACGAAGTACCGGTTATTTAACTGATTAACAGTCTATAAGCATCACTGAACACAAAACTTATTTCTAGGGAATAAACGTTTATGAAAATAATCTAAGTGATGATACTTGACTTCTTCAAACATGAACCTACTCGTATGACGGAACATAATACCCATGAGACTATGCATAAGTACATATTCTTTGAGCTTCTTACCCCACCTATTCTATTCTATTGAAATGAAAGCAATGAGCCATATAATTGGTAATCCATTGTAATATCCGCCGGACAATGCAAAATGTTCGAAAATAATTTCATCGTGCATAGCAATAAGACTATAATATTGAAAGGAGGACAAATCAAAGGAATTCAATGGCTATAAGGGCAGAAAGGAGCTTTTTATAAACGGGACCAAGTGACCTTTTAATTCAATAGGTTTTCATCCCTTTCCGAGAGACGAATTATTCCAGCCCTTATGTAACAATGGAATATG
Organism: Hypomecis punctinalis; assembly: GCA_949316475.1. Classification (NCBI taxonomy): domain Eukaryota; kingdom Metazoa; phylum Arthropoda; class Insecta; order Lepidoptera; family Geometridae; genus Hypomecis; species Hypomecis punctinalis. Next base: position 18,742,440 of record OX438810.1, read on the forward strand.
GCTATTGAAACGTGATTTGGAAAGGAAAATGAGGTACTTGCCCGACTAGACAATACTATCAGTTTAGGTAACTACTTTTCATAGGCAAATCTAATTATACCTATCATAGTTATGTCACTTATGTCTAATAATAAGGGAACCTATGGAATTACAGATTTACGTCTATAATACGATGGGACCGAATTAAAAATTTAGATTTAATCAGAATAAATCTCAGATCAACTAAATAAATCAAGACAGAATGTTGATAAACAAACAAGTAAAGCCGGCAAAACTACGCCTTGCCGTGCTAAGACACAATTACACACACATACACGTACAACGAAACTACGCATTGGCTTGTCAGTCGAACTATGGCGGCGCAACATCGACGCACTCACCACATGTATAAAAACCGGCCTCACTTGACAGTTCAACGACGTTCTCTCTTGATTTTTTTATTTGCTCTGACAAATAAATTAATCAAATACAAAGAAAAAGTCTTACAATGAAGACCATACGGACAAATGTAGCGTAGAACCATCAACAAGATAATCACTCGACATAAAACTAATAAAATAAGCATGCAAGCTAATTATAAATAAATTCAACATTTTTTTTTTATTATGGAAAGTAACATGGTTTTTACACATTTTAATACTTTATAGCATCCACATAGAGACGGCTCCGCGACCTAGCCTCGCCTCAACTTGAGAAATATAGTCAAAGTCGAAACTATAGTCGTACTACGTAATTACTATGAGAATAAACGTGAGTGCCAACCATCCATCCATCAGCCAAAAGACGTCCACTGCTGGACATAGGCCTCCCCTATGGATCTCCAATAAGACCGGTTGATAGCGGCTTGCGGCATCCAGCGCGATCCTGCGGCCTTAATGAGGTCATCTGTCCACCTTGGGGTGGACGTCCTACGCTGCGCTTGCCGGTACGTGGTCTCCACTCGAAAACTTTTCGACTCCACCGGTCATCAGTCCTCCGCGCTATGTGCCCTGCCCATTGCCATTTCAACTTGCTAATCCGTTGGGCTATGTCGGTAACTTTGGTTCTTCTACGGATCTCCTCATTTCTGATTCGATCACGCAGAGAGACTCCGAGCATAGCCCTCTCCATAGCTCGTTGGGCTACTTGGAGCTTACTAATAAGGCCCATAGTGAGAGACCACGTTTCTGTGCCATAAGTCATCACTGGCAACACACACTGGTCGAAAACTTTCGACTTGAGGCACTGAGGTATGTCGGACGAGAAGACACTACGCAACGTGAGTGCAATCAATATTAAAACAAAATCATTTTACACGAAATAGCTTGGATTCGACCACCCGTTGTCTCTACTTGCTTAATAACATATACGAGTACGTATACTGTACAGTAAGTAACTATACGCATTATACAAAACAATTTTTTTAGTACAACCATTGTATTGGCGATGTTATGGTTAGAAACGATATATTCCTGAAATATTTTTGGTTATTTTCTACATCGTTACAGAATAAATATATTTCTTTTATTATTGTGTGTTTATAAATATTGAAGTTTACATACTACAATGTGTTTCGTCTGAGTTGTCGCCGCAGTCGTCCTTGTGGTCACATTTCATCGCGGCGTCCACGCACTTATTGCCCGAGGCGCATCGAAATTGGTCCAGCCGACACGCGAGCGTCTGGCCTGGACAGTCTTGTTCGTCCTTGCCTGTTCTACAGTCTAAGTACCTGGAATATAAAAATACAGTATTACATTAAGCAACTAAGTGATTTCGTGACATGTTTATGACGAACTGTTTGAAGATCTTTCAGTATTTCATTAAAACTAGCGTAAGGATTCATTATTAAAATTTATATGAACACCGGATACAACTCACCATTATTTGAACGGTCGAGCCGCTATGCGTCCAACCGTTCAAATAATCGCACCCGGTGCGCGGGCGTCCGTTGTCGGGGGCGCGCGTATTCCCTGAAGAAGGAGTACTAACTACTCTGAAACCGGTCGGACGCATAGCGGCTCGACCGTTCAAATAATCGTGAGTTGTATCCGGTGTTCATATAAATCTTTCAGTATGTGTAGTTTTATTATATTTTCTTTGATTAAGTGAAGACCAGGAACAGTATTATTGTGCATATTAAATGATCGTTTTCGTGTGCTCCATCTTTGAGGCTCTATGCATTTTTGTTAGTTCCTCTTCGTTTCCGCCAGGGGCACTGCTGTGCATAAATGTAGTACCATACGGAAACTACAGTAATTTTCGTTTTCGTAGAAATTCACACCAACCGCAACCTTCTGACATGCTACATTTTTGACGAAAAACAGATGTCTTAACAACATTCTGTAGTCCACTGTTTAATCTAGGCATAAAATGGTAGTAAATTAGGTGATACAATATCCACGCTGCGCTGACCCGTTTTCAGAATGGTAAATCAATCAATGGCGGAAGAACCAGACCTTGCGTGGTCCATACCATTTGGTGAATATCAATAAACATTTTGGAAATTATTTTTTGCAAAAAATAGCATGACCCTTGTACAGAATTCGCGAATATTTCGCACGGATCGATGTACCATTTTTCACGTTATTGTTGATTTATCAAAAATGGCTCAGCCAATTTCGATAAAATTTGAATGAGACCAATTTAGAAGTACATTTTTGCCAATAAAAAAAGAATTATTGAAATCGGACTACTATGAAAAAAGTTATGCGTAGTTATATATAAAAAGAATGTAAGTGTACGTGTCGAATTGAGTACCTCCTCCGGTGGTTCGTCGGTCATAAACTGCAATTTTTGCGAATTCGGACTTGGTCACTCAATTCAATTCAATTTCAAAAGGTCTTTATTTCACATAAAAACTAGAAGAAAAAAGTACAAGCAGTGTAAATTGTATCCTAGCCGTACATTGCAATATATTGTGAATAGTTCAGCGAGCACGTAGGTTCATATCAAACTTATTAAACATATTGTTAATTTCAATTTAGTATTTAGGTTCAAGTATTAAATGGCATAAGATGAGAACACGTACACTTTAGAGGGAGAAATACGTATTATGTAGGTATGTATCATGTTAAACGAAAAGAAAGGACTTGGTCACTGGGTAAATTGTTCATTACGATGGTAAAAATGATTTTTTTATTTAATTATGAAAACTAACGTGGCTATCACACATTTTAATGTTTTATATCATGGGATTGTACTGTCTGTGCATTTCGAGACGGCTCCGCGTGCTAGCACTCGACTTGAGAAAGATTGCCGAATGCGATCGAAACTATAGTCTTATAGCTAGCTGCGCCCCGCGGTTTCACCCACGCAGCTCACGATTGTGTTGGGTACGTACAATACTGAGTAAAATGTCTTAGTGGCAATGTAACAATTAGGTAGGTATATCTGAAAAGCCGTGGTGGTCTAACTGTAGTGCCCACCTTACAATCATGAGGTCGTGGGTACAAAACCCGGTCCCGTACCAATGAGTTCTTTGGAATTTAAATACGGAATTTCACTCCAGTGACTTTTCGGGGAAGGAAAACATCGTGAGGCAACCTGCATATGTTAGTAGGAGAAATTCGATGGCGTATGCGAATCCTCGCACTGGGCCAGCGTAGTGGATGATTATGAAAAAATAAACGTGAGTACAATCCCGTGATATACAAAATTAAATTATTTAATGATGCTTACCCGTCACATTTCTTCGACTTTGGTATACAGGGCCCTTGTGAGGAGGCCTTCCCGGGGCCCACGCCGTCTACGCCGCACTGGAAGTCGTCCGTTTGGCATTTCCGGTACGCTGAAATAAACAAAAATATACAGTTAAACAAAAAAATATTCTAGAATACCCTAATCATATAAACATTCTATAATATCCTTCACTATACTCTTTAAAATTTAACTTGATCTCTGCGACAGCTGTCAGAAAAATCAAGCCTATGAAGTCCTGAATTTCTTAATAGTACAGACAGTACCTGTCAATGTCATACTTTGTGGGCATGCCGATTAGTGATGGGCGACGAATGATCGTGACCACAGAGTTTTAGATAGAGTTTTAATTAAAATATCGATAGTTTATACTGACGATATTTTAAATAAAACTTGATTTATCATTAATTTTATTGTATATTTTAATATTATGATATTTTTTTACATGTGCAATTAAATTAAACCCAATTATATGTTACATTAGCATCGATAATAGTGAAAAACGTCGATAAATACTATCGTTACATTATTATGAGTATTTAATTAATATCATAACATTATTTTCATGTGTACATACTTGATCTTAAATAATAGTAAGTAAATAAAATCCAATTTCTCACCTTCAACTACTCATTCGATTTCATTACAACATTGTTTGAAAATCGATTTTTTCCACCACTATCCCAACTCTAAAAATGTCAATCTTCTACTGTCGCAGAGATCAAGTTAAATTTTATAGAGTATAATTCATCTCACCAATAGTCATAATATCACCATTCAATGAGTGGACTCATGGTGTACAAGTGAACAAAAAACTGTACTTGAGATCTGGACTTGGGACTAGGATTACGCTGGACGCAAGCTTGCTTACAATCGGTTCTAGTGAAAATCTATGTCTAACAGTGTACGTTCTGTGTCTGACATGATGATACTTATGATGGATGCAGAGTACCGCTCCTCGATACCGAAAAAAATCTATTCTACTGTAGAGCTAATACAACCAGATCGATAGCGCTGTAGTCGATTGAGGCAATTCTCAACCACAAAAATGTATGGAAAATCTTGCTCAGAGCTGTCAAAACTGCATGTCAAATATGAGTTGGTATTTGACACTAAAGGGAGAAAAACACGGCAACAGTCACTGAATCGAGATATTTTTCATGTCTGTTTCTGCCATGCCATGTTAAATCAATGCATTTTCTTTAGATTTTCTCGATCGACCACATTATCCCTCTTGTATCTGTGTGTTTTCTACTAAATTTTTCAATGCTATAAATACATAAGTGCCATTGACATAACATTTAAAAGTTTCTGAAGCAACAGTAAGTACCTGAATAGGTAAGATTTATTCAAAACATCTTAGACCAGAGTAGAAGCCTTTAAAAATAATAAAAAGTGAAAAAAAATAATAGTAGGATGAAACCCATTAGAAAAGGAGGGGAATATTATAAAAATAAAAGGAAATATAATTTATAATAGTAGGATGAAACCCATTAGAAAAGGAGGGGAATATTATAAAAATAAAAGGAAAAATAATTTACGGTCGATCTGAGGTCGGGAAAGGGATGGGGGGGGGGAGGGGGAGGGGGGTTTAAGGTTAAAAAACGGTTTTTCTCGATTTCCGGCAAAACTAAAAGTCCTATTGAAAAAAGTTGAATAGCAAAGTTGTAGGTAATAAAAAGATCTAAAACTTTTGTATTGACACTATTTTCACATAACCTCAAAATTTATGTGAAAAATTAAAAAAAAAAAATTATCTTTTTCAAAAAAATTTTTTTTTAACGAAATTTGGCGAAAAATATATTCAGTCTTGTACTGTCATATTGGACTTAACTGTTGATTCAATATTTTTGTCATTAGTATTAAGATCTAAATGTAACACAGTTCAACAATAAATGTTCTTTGACTTAGACTTTGAAAAATTCTCATTCCTCAAATAGGTACAAACTCAAAGAAGACAGAATGAAAAATTTCCAACTTCAAAAAAGCACAGTCAGCAAACTCATCTACATTTTACAAAAGCTAATCTTACCAAAGCTCTGTATTGGTAATGGTATGCAAAATGTCTCGGTTTTTTGCAACAAAATGCTCCGTCCGAGGTAATGCGATTTTCATATAAAGTTATGTAAAAACCCGTCGTCAAACGCCTTTGAACTGGTTGAGCCAAGCCGATACTGTTTGTAAGAAAACTTCAAGCTTTTGTGTTGGACAAAGCCGCGGGCAAAAATAGGTCTAGCTAACGAAGCGTGGGGCTTTGATCGCCTGAACTATCGAGGGTGTATTATAACTTTTCTTTGCTAACTTTTACCGGTGACTTCGTGCTGTTGGTGAAAAAGGTATCGCCTAAAAATTTTCGATTTACGGCGAACAGTGATTTCTATTAAACACAGGTTATCACAAAAGTTTTACGCACGCCTTAGAAGGCTTAGACAATGTTTGACAGTACAAATTGCACGGGTAAACTGAGTTCAAAGCGGGTTTAAATATCTTTTGGGGTAAGGCGGTTAGTGTTTAAGCCGCTTGTCATTGTAATCCATTTTTACTATGGGGCCAAACCCGAATTAGCGTAAAAACAAATAGTTCCATATTGAATTATGGGTTCCACAGTAAAAATTAAACACAAACCCATGTACTAAACAAAGCACTTAGTATAATATAACAAAAATATCACTGAGATTAGTAGGTATTGTCTATCCACAGGTGGCCCGTATGTGGTACACAATGATAACTATGAGAAATAATATTGTCAATAAGCAATCAGCTGTTTCAGAGAATCCTTACTAATATTATAAATCTGAAAGTGTGTTTGTGGGTTTATTGGTTTGTTCCTCTTTCACGCAGCAGCCAGCAACAGAGCAATGGATAGACTTGATTTTTGGCATATAGCTCAAAGGTTGAAAAGCGACATAAGCTACTTTTTATCCCGAAAAAATAAAAGGTTCCTGTGGTATAAAATAAAAATGAAAAATCGCGGGCAAAAGCTAGTGGTTTATAAGTAGATGTGTCTCGGTAAAGACGGTTTGAATACAAAACTACAGCTTACAGATACGATTTCATTTCCACAGCAAAACTTCCTGCTAAAGTCGGTGGCAGAGGCACTAATTGAGCGGCAAAGGGGCCCAAAGTTCCAATGCTTTCATCGTTTGATTTAAGGCTTCCCCGTCCCGTGAGCCTTTGTGCAGAGCCGGCTTAAAAATTGCAGGTTCGGATGATGTTTGGAGAGAATTTGCATTTTTTCCACGTGAAAGTACCACGGAGACGAGGACTCCGTAATTGGATGAAAGGATGCGCCAGGATTTTGCTTATTTCAGGGTTCCGTAATAGTGAAATTGTTTACTGAAACTACGTCAACTGTCTGGCTAACTTACGATTATTTTAATGATGTTGAAGGCCAAGCACAGTGGAGATGAAGATGATGAAGTGAAGTGAACAGGATTAACCCCACCGTTTTGTGTGGTACTCATATATAGGAAGGAAGAGAGAGATATAGAGTATTAATAGTGTAAGGTCACCCTACCATCTCACTCCAATTTGTAATGTTTGCGAATATGTCTCTTTCAGTTACATGGTTTACATTATAGTAAAATACTCCTTTGTTCTATAGTTGACTCACAGGGATCAACTATTTTCGGGGGCACAGCGCTCTTGAACCTTGAATAGATTGCACCCGTGCCCGTCATTCAAAAAGTAATTAGTATGATAGATCTATGTAACACCTAAGTTTACTTGTATGAAAAAGGACATCGTTGTAATAATATATGGGCCTTTGTTTTAATATCCTTCTATGTGAGCATCATGTTATTAAAACGTTCTGTAACTATTTTGGTCTAAAATTAACATTAGCTCTAGATACCTACTATTACATAATGTTTAAACTTCGTGTGATGTCTGTTATAATAATTTACATACCGACTAATGAAAATTCGTAATGTGCGACTCTAGCACACACAGAGGTCACATCTTCATATCACATCTTTTATAACACTCTGTTTTTGAAGCAATCATAGGAGTATAAAAATGTTGCTTTGAAAAGAGAAGAAAAAAGATGCATAGAAACTGGAATTTATACAGAGCTCTTAACGCGCGAGCCCGGCTCACTCTTATCAGTTTCTGTGCTAATTTATCAGGCTCTATTCCGGGTTTATTTTGTTTTCGTCTGGTGGAAGTTTTGTTTGGGTAAGTTTTGACCGGTGTCGCGTCGCTGGAGCGGAAACCAGTTCACACTTCGCTGGACGTTACATGTAAAGGTACAATTCAGAGGAATGCGGCTTTTGTAGCCTTTATATTGATATTAGATACGGCAGATATCAGGGTATAGCAGCGGACGGCGAGAGTATCTTTGTCATAATCGTATCAGCCGTACGTCCATTGGCGACTTTTTTTTTGACCCAGTAAAATCCTTCATGGATACCACCAGCCTGGGGAAATCGGTGATTTTGTTGGTGTCCCCGCCAATCCTATTCCTACGTCTATTGGAGACCTCCTTAATATACAATGCATATCCGATAGGTGCGAGTTAAATACGCCTGCATTCAGCGCAATCATGCGGTTCGAATCAGGGGCCGTATTGTGTACGCGTCATACGTTCGGCTTCGCTTTTTCTCCTGCTCGCGCCAGTTACTCGCGCCACGAGAGCGAGCGGGAGGAAGAGCGAAGCCGAGCGTAAGTAGGCCAAGCATGCGACTACGAAAAGCCACGAAAAGAACTCTTTCCGACGAGTGAAAAAGTGACAGATATATACTCCGCAATAACTCTGTCTCGTTCTGTCATGTCGAAAGTAATAATTCGTGGGGCGCATCCTAGTCCAGCAGAACGCATACTCGACAATACGGTCACATAACGTTTGTCCATCTTGGACATCCTACGCTCTATTTGCCGATGTGTGGTCTCAGCATACTACTTCAGTAACGGTATCATATATATAAAGATTACGTAAAGTGTAAAGTAATACCATGTACCTACCTACCACGGCGTGGCTAATATTATTACGCTATCAACAGCTGCCATCTGCCGTCTCTCTGAATCGTACCTTTACGTGTAACAGAGTTGTTACACCGATGAAACGGCCTGTTATTAATTACGATTGATCAGTCGTGTATAAAGTATTGTCCATTGGATCCTGGGCTAATATCAACACTGGACATTTTTTAAGATCTGTCCTAGTAAATTTTATCGTAATCATACGCTGTTTCAATTGGATTTGTTGAAATATAGATAAGCTTTTACTTAACAATTTTTTGGTCTGCAATTATAACATTTGTAGCAATTGCAGCGTAGTTTAACCAGCCGGACCAGGATGCGCACCAAGTAATATTTCTTTCGACACGTCAGAACAAGGCAAAGTATATGTCAGACACTTTTTCACACGTCGAAGAGTTCTTTTCGTGGCTTTTCGTGGTCACATGCTAGAGGTGTGTCTTAGCGATGTTATCACCGGGTTAGGCAATGTTCGGCGCGGATACTCGTCGGATGGGTGACCGCAGACGGCATTTACAACGAACCTCACTGTGGTTTAGATAACACTTTAAATTAAGGGTCCCAGTGGTTTCAACCGTTTAGCCATGTCAGGAGGCCCTCAGGCGTCTTAGTAATTCTGGCGTAAGACCTAAACGCCTAAACGCGATGTGGGAAACATAAATGACAGACACGACAAAGAACTTCAAAGCAAGATATAAATACTTAGAATTCCCTAATAGCTTACACCTTCAGGCACTCCACACATTGGGTCGAAGAGGATCCTTTAACAATCGCCCAATCCGCCACAATCGCCTACTTGCCGCCTACAGCGTCAGGATTTGTGAGACCCAAAGCGAATCAAAGGGATCCTACATAAATACTACAGAGCGGAGATAAAATAAAGGTAAGCACACATTTTGGACGGCAATGCGTACTGTGTGTAACGCACGCTTTGGTGAAAAAAATGCATTATAGTTCAAACTCTAACATACTCGTATCGGAGCCAAATCATTAATGTGCGCTGGGTAGAGCGTAGTAGTCCGTAAACTCATAGGGATAACCTGAACGTTCTCTATTCAGGCCGACGAAAAACACCAGAGCAAAATAAAGAACATGATCGACTTTCGTTGATCAAAACGAGGTTATTGGCACAGTCACAAACGCTGACTCTAGAAAAAGATCGGGCACTTGTGACCTCCGTACGAGCTGTGTTTATAAAATCTATGAAAAATGTCGGTAACGGCCTATAGCTATATCTCCATTTGCATGGCATTTATTGTTTACCGACTGTAGCAACCACTACCGCATCGCAATTTTAACTACAGATTTTAATTTTACTAGCCTTTTCAGTCCCACTGCCTTGCAAAGGAATCCCTATTTGCCTCCCACTCTTCACGTTTAGAGTAATTTGGTCCCTAAGTAGTATACACACGCTTCTCAAAATGTGTATCCACCATTAGTGGCTGTTACGAGCTTCTGTTGACCAGTGGTCTCGAGCCTACTGGTTTTTTGGTATTTTTACCGATTGGCACTTGTAAAGTTGTATTTTGGAACAAAAGAAAATATTTCCCGATTTCCTACCGAATTTCAAGTTTTGAGCGGGCCGAGACGAAAAAGAGGTTGTGACTATAGGATATTTGTGTAGTGATCAGACTCCGCTGATACTCCACTGGAGCCGGCAAGATTTGATCACTTTAGGCTATATTAGTACGTTATTTATAGTTTTGAACCTGAAAATCCTGTAATACCGATTTTTGGTTGTACCTAATTATGATTTAAGATACCTATATTACTCGTATGTTTCGTTTTGTTTCCTTGCTTCTGTTTTAGCATAAGTGTATATATAGGTATAGTATTTTATCAATTTTATAAATGTAGCGTATTGGATGTAAGTTTGTCAAGCTATATTTATTGTAAATAAATAAATTTGAATTTGGTACCAATATACCGATTTTTTCGGTAGTTCTACCGATTTCGAATTTTTTCGTTCGAGACTACTAACGCTGACGTTCACATAGCTCCTTTCGGAAAGCTTAGCGTTCCCGGAATCCGTTTTTAAAGGAACAGCGATGCAATTTTCATTCTATCGTTAGCATCTAGTTATTCTCGTACTCTTCTGGTAATACGATGCGAAGCTAGGAGTATTTTCTTTTGCTCCGGGAGCATAAATGTTTGTTTCCATGCAAATTGTTATGCTAAAATATGCAAACTAAAACTAGACCAACACTTAGGAAGAAATATAAGGAGAGCTTAATGTTTGACTACGACAAATGAGATAAGAACTCCAGCTACATATCCTAGCACAAGAACTTATATTTACTAGGATGATTCTTGGAATTTCGAGGATGTATCCTTGGTCAAAAACTCTAATGTTATCTTCTACATATACATTCAAAATATACGCCTACCTTTATTATACCTACCTTTGAAATTACAGGAAGAACCTTAATACTATATTTGACCTTCCTGCCCCCGATCCAAAAGCACAAAGTTGACATGCTGATACAGCATTTTAAGTTTCTACTAAAAAAATTTAGCAAAATAGGGCAATCGTCAGACTAAACTTGAAAAAGAAACTTGACCATATAAAAACAATAAGCTGTTTTATACCTCTAAATATCCGTTTTAAGTAATTTTATTTCATGTAATCAACACTTCAAACGCTAGGATTATACGGCGTAGTCAAAAAGAACCTTGTGTTTGGTCATAGTTTTTACATCGTCTAATATTTCTTACTCAAGCGATTGACACGAAAAACTTAACATTTTGTTAAGATTTAAGGGGTGAAAAGAGTTTTCTCCCAAAACGTAAATTTTATTAAAATGTTATGAATATTTTGTCGATGTTCTACAGAATACTCGAAAATCCTTATCGATACACGATCGTCATGTACCTACAACCTATACGAAAAGCAGCGGGTCTAAAACGGTCGCTTTGAGCAATTCATCGAATAGCGATTCATATTATGAATTCCTAGCAGATCATAAGCAGTTCTGCTATTTTGCTTAAAATGGACAATTAATCTGAGGATTCATCTACAATTCAATTCACCAGCAGATTCATTTTGAGCGATAACATTGCCAGACGAAAAAAAAATAACCGGTAAGTTCCGGTAAAGAAATAATTCATTATTTTTATTGTTTGTGTTATATATTTTAGAATAAAATGTCTGCTAATAATATTCCCGTAATGTTAAGATAGAAAATGTAAAAGATATTTCAATCTACGTATCATAAAACAATTACTTAAATTAATAAACTAATTACGTTTTTACCCTGGCAATGAAATAGCCGTCTTAACAACAAAAAAAAAACAAAGAAATAACCTTAAAAATCTAAGACAATCGAAAATAAGCTCTTTGTTTCTTTTAAAATGTGAACTCTGTTTCTAAACATTAAAACAATCACTAACCGCTTATAACGTAGGTGATATATTGTTGCCGATCACCACTTGACTAAAAACGTCTACTTGAACGGGTCCCTTGGCTATGTGAAGTGGATTTTTTACGAGGACCACAAGTTCGACCTAATTTGTTTAATTCTACGAATTAAAGGGATGTTTGAATGGAACGCTTCAATCATGACTTCATGGACCATTCCTTACAAATAAGTGTTAAGGTTCGGACGTTGGAGTCAAATAAAAGTAAGTATTATTATCTAGTAACATCTTTTTTGTCGTGAGATATTTCATTTGTATGAATTTTGGAATTAAAAGGTGTTTTTTTTTGTAGGAATGGAAAGACGTTCGCTAAGAGTTTCTGAGAAGTGGAATCTGTTGCTGGACTACCTCGAGCAAAACCCCAATCTCGCTCGGGGTTATAATAACAACTCCCAGGGACAGAAAGAGTCAGCCCGTCTCTGGCAGGAGGTAGCTGGTGTCCTCAACTCTGCTGGATCTGGGGTTATCAAACCTCTCAAAAAGTAGTCTATTGTAAGTACATTTTTGTTATAATATGTAATTGTCATTAAGTTTGGTTCTGTTGTATGACTTACTGAAAATAAACCTATGACAGAGCCGGTATGTGTTAGTAGTCTCTTTGTATAATTATAGGTGTAAAATAACAATTTTAGCTTAAACTTTGATTTTTCTACTATAAAAGTGAATTAAAAGACATTATTGCTGATGCCAGCGGCATGGAAGTCCTTGTGAAAGCAGTCTGTCAGACCAAGGACTCACATTTCCTGGCTATTCTAGGACCTGAGTAGGGTGTTATAGGTTTGACTTGTGTACCTGTGTATTTGTGTATTGGTGTATGTGTATGCCTGTGGCAACATAGCTTCTAAATGAATGCACCAATTAAGATTAGGTTTTATTTGTTTGTAATTCTGTATTCATCAAGAGAGTTTTTAGTTAGAAAAGCTGTTGTTAAGTATTTTTATTAATTTCAATTTAACACATGTTTCAGGCTTGAACTAGAAAATGTTATCATGGGTCCATCTCTAACTCCACATCCAGCACCAGTATTGCCAGCCCCCGCCCCGGCCCCTCCCCTAGCAGCAGTTTCACCCCCGGCTTTATCGCCTGCAAGTGGTACAGCTCCACCTCTACCTCGAAGACAGCGGCAAACAAGATATGACAGTAAGTACTACTAGTTAGATAGTAGATGATATAAATACTGTTAAATGACACAACTAGATACTGTTATAAACTTGCAGCCCAGTTTTGCCTATTATAACCATTTATTGTTCCAAAATTAAACATTATGTCTTACTAGTAGATTTAATTCAAATATTTACTACCATAGTGGTGTAGCACCACACAAGCATTTGTTATAAATCCTGCAGTTGTGGGATGATAGCGCAATTTTCTATCCACCAAGAGACATATCCAACGAGACTTGAGCACACCAATACATCGTTCTATTGTGTTCCGAACCTGACAATGCAAGTCTGTGTAGTATCTCGGTGAAGAGTTGGGCTGGGCATCCACTATAGGTGTCATTAAGTATTAATTTCTTAATGGATATCCGGAATCACCTGTAATAGTAGATTTACATACACAACTCATAATCACATCAAATGTAACCAAAATTACTTAATATTTTGACTATAATGTATAAACCTAAAAACCACACTGTTTCATTTTCAGTTTGGTGAATGAATGGAGATGGCTCTTTAAAGGATGCAGGTTCCAGACAAAAGAATAATGATTCGCTCCACAGGACAATCAATCAATACTTAAGATATTCATGTCCACATCACATACCTAAAAATAAAAGCTATTATATAGCCATAAATTTGTATTATATATATTTTGTTATGTAGTATTAGAAAAAGTTTTTAATTTGTTTATATGTACCTATACTAGTGTTAGAACCCAATAAAATATTTTTAGCAAGTTATGTAGATAAATTGAGAGTGTTATTTGCCACTAGGGTCGGGGGCGCGCACCAGCCCCCCGTTTGCTGGCTTACTGTGTAGAAACGGACCACCAACCCGCACTGGGCCAGCGTGGTGGATATGGCCCAATCACCCATCGTGGGTAGGCCTACGTCCTGCAGTGGACTATTAAAAGGCTGGTACAGTACAGTACAGTACAGTATGTAGATAAAAATTATTTTTCCTAAAGCTTCATGAAAATGTACCGAAGATATTCAAAGATATAGATTAAGGCAGGTTGATATGAAACTTCGTTATTTCCCTTACCTTGCAGACGACGCTTATTCCATGTCGACTAGTGGGTAAATAAATAGGGCTCCACCTCCTGAATAAAGCCGGAAACATACTATCGGACGCGGCTTACGGACGCGACTGACAGCCGCGACGTAGCAATGTGCACAGTCTTAAAACATCCGGTGTGCAGATCGCTCTCGGACGTCCGAACGCTCAAGGTCGTCCGAAGGTGACGTCCGCGACTTATGTCCGATAGTGTGCACGGTTCAGTATACTTTCATAGTCTAGATCGCGGCTGTCAGTCGCGTCCGTAAGACACATACTATCGGACGCGACTGACAGCCGCGACTTAGCAATGTGCACAGTCTTAAAACATCCGGTGTGCCAGATCGCTCTCGGACGTCCGAACGCTAAAAAGTCGTCCAAAGGTGACGTCCGCGACTTATGTCCGATAGTGTGCACGGCTCAGTGTACTTTCATAGTCTAGATCGCGGCTGTCAGTCGCGTCCGTAAGACATACTATCGGACGCGACTGACAGCCGCGACTTAGCAATGTGCACAGTCTTAAAACATCAGGTGTGCCAGATCGCTCTCGGACGTCCGAACGCTCAAGGTCGTCCGAAGGTGACGTCCGCGACTTATGTCCGATAGTGTGCACGGCTTAGTGTACTTTCATAGTCTAGGTCGCGGCTGTCAGTCGCGTCCGTAAGCCGCGTCCGATAGTATGTTTCGAGCTTAAGGTCGCGGCAATTTTTTTTATTTAATCTGTATAAGCCTAGAAATTCAGAGTCTGGCATTTCGAGCAGCTCGACATTACGTAGACTCGCATTTTGCCGGCGATAATTTACGTTTCCTAAAACACGTCCATGTTCCTAAAAAATCTCGTAAAGACCTAAATCAGCCATAATGCATTTATTTTTATCAAAAATGTGAGAAATGAATTGCAAGATGTTGCCCTCGAGCAACTTCTAACAATTCTGCTAATTGATACAAAAGCAATTCTGCTACAGTGGACCATTTTACGAATTTCCATAGAAGACTGTCAAAAGGATGAATTGCGAGAAATGAATCATACGCAGTTCATATGGTGAATTGTCAGTATGTGACCATTTTACGATTCAGTAAATGAATCACCAGATGATCATATTATGAATTGGCCAAAGCGGCTGTTTTAGACCTGCAGGTCATGAGTTACGTCCATCTGGGCACTCGGAGAAAAACAAACAAAAGTTAGATTCGCAAATAGATAGATAAGTGGGTCATACTCTACTACAATAGAGATGGATCATTTTGGAACGAAGTTTTTAACCCTCGACCAAAAAAGATGGATGTTATAAGTGTTACTGCGTTTTTATGTATCTGAGAATTAATTGTGGACTAATTTTGATCGTGTTTTTATTTTGTTCGAAAGCTAAAAGTAAGTAAGTAGGCCGGGTAGCTAGCCCTGGTGTCATAGAGGTTTGAAAGCCAATGAAGCATAGACAGTTTTAAGCTAATTAAATGTTTTGATTTTTTTCATTTTGCAATTATTACAGTTATTTAATTGCTTCAGGCGGCTTAATAACTCTACACTAGGGCTAGCCACTCGATCTATACGAAATTACTTACGAGAAATATTACCAAAAACTCCTTGTTAACGAACAATTTCCACCTAGACTGCAGCGTAGTATCGCACTTATTGACACACTATTAAAAGTTGCGATCCACCAACGAAACAAACACGCCAGCTCAACAGTCTCTAGAGCCCAGACAGATCTGATGAAACGGTTGGACGTTAATGCTTAGAGTTATTATTTAAACGGTACGCTATCTTCGGCTAGCAACTTGTTAAACAATTAAATTTAGATTAGATTAAATTCGTTGTTTAAGTTTATTACGAAATTCTAATCAGAGACTTCAATTTAGATCAATATATAAACTCACATTCTGATTTCGTAGAAAGCCAACTAAATCCGGGTAGACATCGCTACAGACGTCGCGATAAATTGCCAATGTGCGCTAAAACTGGCCAACGTAGTAAGATATCTTGATCGTGGTTTATTAATTTATTTTTTCTGCTAGTTAAGACACTAGCTACATACATAATTGTTTTTTGCAAAAAATAGCATGACCGACCTCAACCGTGTACAGAATTCGCGAATAGTTCGCACGGATCGATGTAGGTATCATTTTTCACATTAATGTTGATTTTTCAAAAATGGCTCACCCGATTTCGATAAAATTTAAATAGAACCAATTTCAAAGTATACTCTATCAAAAAAAGAATTATTAAAATCGGACTATTATGTAAAGAGTTATGCGTCGTTAAGGTTAAGCATTTACATACAAAAATATAGGCGTCAAATTGAGTACACCTCCGTTTCGTCGGTCAAAATACCTTAATTACTACATTAATAAACAACTAGATAATCCACACGCCCCTGAAGATTTGAAATTGAGTTGTTGAGATATAAAATTTTAAATTTACAAACCCACTAAAAACGTTTTTCCAGTCTGTTTCCAACGTTATAATGATGAATCACAGTGCTTAACTGATTACCTGGGCAGTTAGACAGTTGCTGTCTAGATATTTTTTGCTTACCACAAACTTTTTTAGGAACACTAAAATCTGTTTTTACAGCCGACAGTTTAAGTTATAGCCAATGTTTTACTGTGAATTGGACTGGCTTCGCTTTGAGTGCAGTTGTGAATATATACTTCATTCTCAGTAACTGTAATGACACCACAGAGTAATCAGAGGTACAACTGGAACGATCGACATATCCTGAAAGAGATGCATTATTATTTGCTACGCGAGCTAGAAAAGGAAGCGATTAATTTCTTTCATCTCGATTGGTATAATTTATGTTGGTTATGAGCGCAAAAATTTGTTGGTTTGTTCCTCTTTCACGCAGCAACGGATCGACTTGATTTCATCGACTGTGCCAAACGTTGCTAACTTCAGTGATCGTTAAGAAACACCTAATAAGACGACGCCATTAGCCATCGAAGAGACTTTTCTTTCCTGTTCTGGGTTATGAGCGCTACTTTTGGCAGTACTACCCCAAGATATATTTTATACTAACTGCCCATCCCGGTTTCGTCAGAATAAATTATAGCTGTAAACCTTACTGAAGGTTTAGGCGGGAACGCGGAAAAATCATGTCGACTCATTGTATTATTTTATTAAACTTGTGTTTTTATCAGTAATAATTAGTGAAAAATTGTGGTATTTCCTTGATTATGAGCCGATTTACGTGCATGAGTGTAGGCAAGTGATATAATATGACGTATGTTCGGTGTTTTACCAAAATTCCATAGACGCCTCTAGGAAAGTCTCCATTGCTTTACTGAGGTATAACTTGTACTATGTTTGAACTTGACTGCGACTTTATCGGACTATGACTTGACTACGACAGTGTCTATTTTGATGAAATATTATCAAAAATTACTTAAACTTAATACTTGACACTGGCAAATGCACAACAATGCGACGCCAAAACATAAAAGAAGAAGAAGAGGAAACCTTTCTGAAGATATGTTCTAAACGATAGTGAAAACCGCATTGCAGTTTGGAAGATACACAGACAGAAACACAGAAATAACTGTTTTGCTTTATACTCGTACTGTAGTATTGTATGTAGTGATGGGGACAGCAGACTTCAACCGTTTGCATGCGTTACATTTCCACTGATTTCTGTTCTGAGAATGACCTACTCCTAGAATCACTACCTACTGAGACGTTTATAGCTCCCTTAATACGTTTCGTTTATTATTTACACAGATAAGGAGCTATGAATATTGAAAGCGTGTTTAATGGTTTTCATTAGACATTGTAATTAAAGCGTTTATTAAGCGCGGTTATAAATACATTATTACATTTCGATACACATAAAATTAAAGTGTGGAACGTTAACTAGACGATTATTAAAATTAATGGTTGATAACCTCCACATTTTACTAAAATAAAGGTACGTACCATATATTATCTTTACAAATGTAATCGGTAAAGAAGTATCTACTTAATAATTATTTTTTGCAAAAAATAGCATGACCGACTTCACCCGTGTACAGAATCATTACATAGTATAAAACAAAGTCGCTTTCCGCTGTCTGTCCCCATGTATGCTTATATCTTTAAAACTACGCAACAGATTTTGATGCAGTTTGTTTTAATAGATAGAGTATTTCAAGAGAAATGTTTATATGTATAATGCATCTGTGCGAAGCCGGGGCGCATCGCTAGAACGCAAATATTATGCACAGATCGATGTAGCATTTTTCACATGATTGTTGATTTATCAAAACTGGCTCAGCCGATTTCGATAAAATTGAAATGTGACCAATTTCGAAGTATATTCTTTATTAATAAAAAAAGAATTATTGAAATCGGATCACTATAAAAAAAGTTATACATAAAAAATATATATATATATACGCGTCGAATTGTATACGTCCTCCGGTGGTTCGACGGTTAAAAATGACAAGTGAATGTCATTAGGTATGGTACCCAGTGAAGCAATGTTTACTGTGGAGCGGATATTGAGTGAACCCTGCTTAGCCTGTATGACCGACACAACAACTAACTAAATACCGAAATAATTTGGCCTTCCCAGCTATTAAAAGTAACTCGAGTTTAAGTTGATGTTAGAACTGTAATGAGGAAATATTTAGATTATTTGAAAATTCCTTTATTCGGTTAAATTTTCTAGGGATGAGTCACGTGCTTATAAACTAAGCAGGTACCTAATAGATGGGTCGGACCCAGACAACTTTGAGAACCACTGCCGTAGAATATTGTTTCAAAAACCGCGTTCCGATACGAAATATCTTTATTGCTTCTGGCACTGGAAAATAAACGTTCAGAATTCCCATTGACAGAGTTGAAAGCTCCTTTTCTATTAGCAGAACAAGTTCCAGAAATAAGTGTGAAATCCTCTTATTTATGTAACTGAGTACAAGTAACTTGAGCGGGCTCCAATAAAAGAAAGAATGTAATAATTGCGGTCTATTAAAACTTTTTCCCCGAGAAAGTTGGCAAGAGGGGATCTTGGAGGTATATTTTTCTTGCAAAAATTCTGTTGTAAGGAGCTTACGGAGGAGGGACTTTTAGTTTGAGTTTCGGTCGTGGAATGCAAGCGGGGAACGTGTCCCAGGCTCAGTGAACCTGCAACGGGAGTTAGGTAAAGTTTTAACGTAATTTTAGAGCATTTGCATAAATATACCACGTACGGAAAGTGCAGTGTATGACGTCTACCGGAAAGGTGGACAGGCGACCTGATTTAAACTGAACGCGCTGAAAGTTTTAAGCACGCTTTAGACTATGTTTAACGGAAAAAATAGCACGGTTAAACAGTGTTTAAGCCGTGTTTAAATCTTTTGTGGTAAGACGGTATAAGTATAGCATTGAACGTCCTACGGCTTTTAAAATTATGACGCATCAACATAGTATTTACAATATATTAACTTACTGCGATCCTGATCAGATAGAGAAGACAAGACTCTTAGAAACAAACTGTCCAGTAGTATACTGTAGCAGCCTTTTTAATAGTCCACTGCAAGACATATGCCTACCCACCAAGGATGATTGGGCCATATCCACCACGCAAACCCAATGTAGGTGGATGCACATGCGCCTTAAAAATTTCTTCAAATATATTTTTCTTATTGACCGACGAACCACAAGGAGGAGGAGGTATACAATTCGACGCGTATATATATTTTTTTTTTATGTATAACCACGCATAACTTTTTTCAAGGTAGTCCGATTTCAATAATTATTTTTTTATTGGAAAGAGTATACTTCGAAATTGGTCCCATTTAAATTTTATCGAAATTTGCTGAGCTATTTTTGATAAATCAACAATAATGTGAAAAATGATACATCGATCCGTCCATAATAATTGCGTTCTAGCGTTGCGCCCCGGCTTCGCACAGGTGTACTAAACATATAAACATTTCTCTTGAATTACTCTATCTATCAAAACAAACTGCATCAAAATCCGTTGCGTAGTTTTAAATATATAAGCCTACATGGGGACAGACAGCGGAAAGCGACTTTGTTTTATACTATGTATAATATAATGATTCTGTACACGGGTGAAGTCGATCATGCTATTTTTTGCAAAAAATAATTATTAATTTCGAACTGTGTGCACTGTTCAAGTACAAACAAATATGAAATTCTGAAAGAAACAAAGAAACTACTAAATGTTATTAATTATCTCTCGTTACCGGTAAACTCCATATACCATAGACTAACCTCCTCAAGTAGCTCTTCCTTGAGTATCTTAGTTTATGATTATACGCACTTAACTTTCTACTAGATGTTTGTAAATTAAGATTCAAGTCGAAATTTCCAGAAAAAATAACAACAAACAATCAAGCTCCCAGGACGAGAAGCGGAAAATCAAATTCCAAGAAAATTAACAAATAATGAAAAAACACGAAGCGAAAAGATAATTATCTGAGTCCGTCAAGAAAAATAATTGCGAATTCTCACACCGGCGTTCGATATCAAAGCGGGCTTCAAAGACAACAGATTTACATGAAAACAGGCACATCTCAGATACGAACGACAAACAAAAACGCAATTTCCACACCATTAAAACTTGCCCACTTGTTGGGACTTTCTGCTTTTGCCACCAATTTGTTCTGAACTCTCATCCCGCTAGCGGTGTTGCCATTTTCGCATTTTATGGCAGATTTTAACATATTTTCACGTGACTCCGTATATATTTCAACAATTTAGTATAATAGCATACTTTTAAGAATTAAAGAAAGTGTTTCTATTACAACAGAACATCGCTAAGTTTAAATAAAATTACCTACTCGAAATCAAGCGCATTGAAAGTTCAATATTAATTCAAACTAAAACTAAACTCAATATTAGAACTAGAACTACAACTAATATGTTTTATTGTTTGAAATATCTTGCTTTATCCAAATACATATCTAAAACTGTAGAAGCATTGAAAAATCAAGGGAACACTAAATTTCCTGCCCTGAAACAAAATCTTAAAAAAAAGGAAACTGCACTACCTTAATTTTCTCATCAGTATCAATCATCTCGCTATTATTATGGTACCAGTGGCGACAAACCATTATCAGCCACAGGACGTTCACTGCTAGACATTATATCTCCCCTATGGATTTACAAAAAGCCTGGTTGGAAGCGGCCTGCATCCAGCGCGTTCCTGCGGTCTTAATTATATCGGTCCACTTCTGTGGTCCACCTAGCCCGTACCTAGTCGGTGGATTTGATTATTATTTATTGACCGACGAACCACCGAAGGAGGTATACAATTCGACGCGTATATCTTTTTTTTATAACCACGCATAACTTTTTTCGTAGTGGTCCGATTTCAATAATTCTTTTTTTTATTGAAAAGAACATGCTTCGAAATTGGTTTTATTTAAATTTTATCGAACTCGGCTGAGCCATTTTTGATAAATCGACAATAATGTGAAAAATGCTACATCGATTTGTGCGAAATATTCGCAAATTCTGTACACGGGTGAAGTCGGTCATGCTTATTTTTGCAAAAAATAATCTTGTTATTCTAAGATTATAAATTGGAGAGTTTTGGCGGGAACGCGGAAAAATCATGTCGCCTCATTGTATTATTTTGTTAAACTTGTGTTTTTATCAGTGATAATTAGTGAAAAATGGTGGTATTTCGTTGATTATGAGCTGATTTACGTGCATGAGTGTAGGCAAGTGATATAATGTGACGTATCATGTTGTTCCGTGTTGTTACCAAAACTCCATTGACGCCTCTAGTAAAGTCTCCACTGTTTTACTGAGGTATGAATTGGACTATGATTGGACTTGACAGCGACTTTATTGGACTATGACGAGACTACGACAGTGACTATTTTGATAAATTATTATCAAAAATTGTTAAAACTTAATACTTGACACTGGCAAATGCACAATAATGCGACGCCAAAACTAAGAAGAAGAAGAAGATTATAAATTGTGTCATATTATTTTGACATTGACAGTTACCAAAGTATTTAGCATAAAAAAATTAAAGTGACTTGGCAACACTGCCCACTAGAAATCTTCACGGCGATCTGCGAAGGTTGGTTCACGAGAAGTGTAGAAGATCATCTTACAATGGCTAGGTACTTCGTTTTCAAGTTCTCCTCTTTTAAAAGATATAGGGCGTTATTTCGGGCTATGTTTATTTAAGCTGGATAATGGATAGGTAAGTTAGGGAATAGTAATGGCACTATTCACGGTCGGTGAGCGCGGGAAATTAACTTTTGAAACTTGAATGGGACTGCCAGATACACGGATTTGTTAAGTTCTGAAGTACAATGTATTGGTCTTTTATTTAGGTGGTTAATGTAGCTTGTTAACTTGGGTATTGGATTGGATGTTACGTAAATGTTTGGGCCGTTAACTTTGCAATATATTTTTGGAATTTGGGTAATGCTTTGGATATTAATAGATAAGTATACAGTAGTGTGGATTGCGCGTCATGTGGTAGGTAACTATCTATTGCACACGAGACGTTTGGGTGCACCTACAAGCGAAGTGATACAGTGAGAAATATACGTTATATTATACCTTAGTTAAAAAGTCAGTTTTTCTAGATTGCAACGCGATTTATTTTATTATTTGTACCCTACTATATTTACATATAATGTAATCTTGTTTTTAATTACTATGTACCAACCAAAGTAATTAAAAAAGGCAAAAAAGCATATCAGTAAATACTTACTTACGAGTAGCTTTTAAAATCGGCACAAAATATTTTGGAATCAGTATTTTATCACTAATTTATAAAGGAATATTAAAAATACATAATAGTACTAGCTGACCCGGCCACGCGTTGCTGTGGCTAAATAAATTAAAATTGCGACTATAATTTGAGATTTAAACTATCCTATCGCTCAAGTTGGATCGAACTGCACATGGTGTGCGAATTTTATTATAATCGGTTAAGTGGTTTAGGAGTCCATTGAGGACAAACATTGTGACACCAGATTTATATATATTAAGATTTTAAAAAACACAATATTAACACAAACTTTTTGATTGCTTTTTCTTTTTAGTCTTTGGTTGGCTCCACGCCGCGTGCATATTTGCCAATGTGAGTAATTAATTATACGAGTATAATCGATGCAAACTGTGGCTAGCCGTATTACCTATGTCGTAAATCTATTTTGAACATCAAAAAAATACCTACCAGTCGGGCTAGCATACCACTACGACATAATTTTATCGACGTGTCAGAACGAGACAGAGTTATGGTGAAGTATGTACTCGTATCTGTCACTTTTTTCACAAGTCGATAAAAAATTTGGTCGTGGTCATATGCAAGCTAGCTGTGCAGGTAATAAATAGGTCCACAAATAACATTTCTTACTTTAATAATTGCTTTTAAAGAAGGATTTTCACATAATTAAAGTGCAGCAAAATAACAAGTGCACGTGAAAGCCATTCTATGTCCGAGTGGTACAAACGAGTTTCTGTCCAACTTCAGCGATACAGTCGTAACACTGTGATAAATCGTGTGAGTCGTAGGAATCGATAGCACACATGACCTGCCTCATCTAACTCGGACCTATTCCTAACTCCATTCATCAATCCAATATCCCCTAGGAACCAGGGTTGAATTGGGACGTTAAGAATTTCACGAAAAATATTTACCGTCTTTCTGTGTTGTTAGCACCATTCAGGGCTACTAGAATATGCCTTATGTGGTAATATGTGTTTACTAAGACGATATGCACGACACGATATACCGTCGGCGGTGTGCACGACCAGAGAGATTACAACCAGAGACATACTCGTAGCGCTGTTGTCGCTTGAAGCCATTGTCAACCACAAAATGTATGGAAAATCTTGGCTAGAACTGTCAGAATTGTCAAATATGAACTGGAATTCGACAAGAATTTGACACTATCTGGAGAAAAACACGGCAACAGCCACTGTTTCGAGATATTTTTAATTTCTCTTTCTAACTCTCGCCACATGAAATCAATGCATCTCCTTCAGATTTTCTATATCGACAAAGTTTTACGATGATTGAAAAGAAATCACATTAATTCTACTGAGCTATATATTTTTTATACTATTTTTATGCTATATATAACGGGACTAAACTCACGTGTACGGATAGTCATAACGACGATAGTTTCGGTCGCATTCGGCGACCTTTCTCAAGTTGGCGAGTGCTAGCACTCGGAGCCGCCTCGCAATGCACTGCGGGCATACGTATATATTTTTGAAAAACTCAAGCTCTGGGCTTGCATTTGGTTGGCATTAGGGTAGCGATATAATTAGATACATCCTACGATATAAGATCGAGCATCTATGACTATATTTCTAGTGGGCCAGTATTTACAAAAGATAATATAAGCACAACATTTTTTTATCAAAATAATCACACATTATTATTCAGTACAGGAAGAAAACGTTCAGAAACCGCAAATCATGTATTGTTGCCTATGTCTTTAAGTTTTTAATTAATCCCGTTCAGGTCCTGATTTCAGACGGTGTGTCTTTTGGCAAAAATACAGCAATAATTATAATATTATTTGTAAATAGATCTATCGCCTCAAATCCTACCCTGGCTGGAGACCACAGTTATAATGTACATGTGGCCTGAACTGCAAACTTTTAATGTGGTTCTGCCCGCCGACTCGATCTGTACCGAGTTCGGAATTAAATCCGATTTAGTTCGAAATGTTGAATATATTTTCGAATTCAATTTAGTACTTAGACGCTTATGTCAGCACGCCTAACTTTGAAGAAAATTGGATATATAATCTAGGAAATCTACAGTTATTAGTAAAAATGCGTTACAGACATCTTTTAATACAACAATGTCACAATGGGACCATTTTCTTCTTTGTTACCACAAGGATAATACATGGATGTATTATAGGTAGGTAGTATCTACATCCATGGGATTATAATTTTCAAGAATACCTTTGGTTATTTTTGTAAGCAAAATTCTATAGAGAGTTTATACTTTCTAAGTATAATCTAAAAATGTAAGTAGGTCCATTGAAAAGAATGGGTTACAAAAATATTAAAAACTGGAACTAAAACATGAATACGTATGACGATGAAAATCGTAATCTAAAATGCCACTGTCGGCGGGCACAGTTTCCAAAATGCTGGCCCCATTGCCACGTTGCAGCCAATATTGATCCTCTAGGACAGTGTTTTTTCAAAGCGTGCGTCACGACCCGTGGGGGGTCGCAAACACTTCAAAACGGGGTCACGAAACCTCAGTGAAAGAAAAAGCTTTTAAAAATGTATGTTTATTGAGAAATTTTAATTTAAGAGCGAGTCTGCGCAGCATCGGAAGTATACACGCGAAAAACATAAAATAAATTCGCGCTCGCTACGCTGTCGTTAATTTGGTACAATGCTTCCTTTGTTTATTCCTTCTATTCTGTTTTCATCGTAAAACGATAAAATGAATTGATCAAGTAGTGAAGTATCAGAGTACCTACATATTTCAAATAACCAGAAATATAGTTTAAAAATACAATATTGTGAGTAAAGAGTAAAGTGAGTAAAAACCATAAAAAAACAGACGAGACCAAAGCGCCACCCTTTTATGGTGGACATTCCGCGCGTTAGAACCAAGCGTTTCGAATCCTCATTCCTGATACGAACAGCCGGAATGTGGAACGCTTTGCCTGGGTCTGTCTTCCCGTTAAAGTACAACGTGGGTGTCTTCAAATCCCGAGTAAATAGGTATATTCTAGGTAAGCGTGCTACACCCTAGACCGCACATCTGCTTAACATCAGGCAGTGTGTAGTCAAACGCGAACCTAGTCGAAATAAAAAAAAACATTCATGAAAAAAAATGTTGTTTTTAAACTTTCGCGATTTGAACACATTATTATTAATAATATGTACTACGGGACTAATCACTTTCGACAGAGTTGCATCGTCTACCCGTCGACTAAGTCTACCCGTGACCACGATCGATATAACTCGGCCGAAACCTCGGGATGATGAGGTATTTATTTATCTCTTAATTTTAGTGCGTGATTAGTCCCGTAGAACATAATAATAATGATAAAGATTGTAAAACACTGCTCCAGGAAAAAAAAGTTTATACTTTCTTTTTCCAGAAACAGACAGTATTTTGTTCACGTGTTGTGTTGACCAGTCCTAATGATAGATCTTTGTATAAGGAACATTTCGTGATAGAAATGTCTAAAACTAATCTACTTAGTTGGCGAAGAAACCTGCCGCACCGTTACCGAACTACTCGTACAGTTTCGGCATCTGACATAATTGAAATTGAAAGTGTGCGGGTTGCGAAACGGAATCACGTTACAGGATTACGCGCGCCCGACTGTGAAAACTAGATGCGAAATAATACCGCTACACAGACATTTATACGTGGTATTTATTGAGACGACGGACAAATATAGTTCAACAAAGAAAACTTGTAAAACTTTTCGTCGACACAGGAAATGCGGCTTCTTTCGTTAATTATTTGTTTTTCGCCAAAAAAAACATAATCGACCTCAACCTCAGGTTGCCTGGAAAAAAATCGCTCTAAGCGATAAGGCCGCCGTTTGTCGCACTATTTTAATTATATTTTTTTATTCTTTTATTGTTATATTGTGTGAACAATAAAGGAATGAAAATGGAATGGAAAATGGATAAAGAAATGACCGACTTCACCCTTGTACAGAATCATTACATAGTATAAAACAAGTCGCTTCCCGCTGTCTGTCCACATGTATGCTTATATCTTTAAAACTACGCAACGGATTTTGATGCAGTTTGTTTTAATAGATAGAGTAATTTAAGAGTAATGTTTATATGTATAATACACCTGTGCGAAGCCGGGGCGCAACGCTAGAACGCAAATATTATGCACGGATCGAAGTAACATTTTCACATTATTGTTGATTTATCAAAAATGGCTTAGCCAATTTCGATAAAATTTAAATGGGACCAATTTTAAAGTATACTCTTTCCAATAAAAAAAGAATTATTGAAATCGGACCACTATGAAAAAAGTTATGCGTGGTTATATATAAAAATATATATATATATATACGCGTCGAATTGTATTCCTCCTCCGGTGATTCGTCGGTCAAAAATTCGAATAGTTCGCACGGATCAATGTGCCATCGATGTAGTAATTTACACATTATTGTTGATTTTCAAAATAATGAATCAGCCGATTTTGATAAAATTTAAATGGGACCACCTCTGAAGTATGGTCTACGAATAAAAAATCAGCAAATTAGTTCGAAATTGCCGTAAAAATAGCGTAACATACAAAAATAACATATAGCCGTATTGAGAATCTTATTTTTTGAAGTCAGTTAATAACTAACTTTACCTGCGGCGATCAAAACAAAAAATATTCTATGACGCTATGCAACTTATGAATCACGTTTATGTAAAAAATAAAGTCAATCTGTCTCCATTTCTGCATGAAAGAGTAATAAACAAACGCATCGGATTTATCATATTAGCCAAGAGATCACTGTGCCTATTATTTACCAGGATTAACTTTTGCTATGGGGCCTATAAACTCACTTTCGCAATATCAGGGTAATTGCGAGTCGCTGTCGCTTCAGGGCATGTCATATACCTAATTTGTAAAATTTCAACCGAATCAAAAATGAAAAGAGACTAAATTATGTATGTATTCTTGAGATTACAGAATTGAACTGAATTTTTCTTCAAATGATGAACATACAAAGTATTTGGTATATCTCGCGGCGTCTATGCTGGTATAGGTCTACGATTCTATAAACATTTGGTACCTATTAACGTAGACAGAATAGAAATGCTATAGGTACAGACAGACGAAAATAACATACCTAAGTAATGGAAATAATTGTTTTGATCTCATTTATCACTATCAAAATTATAGAGCCGAGACAGCTGAATTAGAAAATACCTTTACCCATTTCTGACGGTCTTAGTTGTTATTTCCAAAAATACACTCTGAATTCTTTGATAATACACTCCGAGTAGGCGATAATCTTCCCATCAGAGAGTTCATTTGTCGAATTCTCATATATTTTCAACGCTACAAGTAGGTACAGTTATAGACTGGTTCCCTTATTTTTCGTCGTATCGATGATCCCTAAAATATCTAAACAGTATTTTTATGTGGGCACAACACTCCTACAGATAGTGACGTCATCTTAAAAGTGCAAGAATTAGGCCATTGAGAGCAGAAAGCAGGGGGAGGCGTAGTTTACGCTGGCACTCTACATTCTACAATCGCACTGTTGAGACATTACATACCCCTAGTATTGATATGATACTCGTACGTAGGCTAAAAATTGGTCTTGACTACTTGATTTTACGGGTGGGTGCAACTATTCTTCGACTCGCTGTTTATTAAAATCAATAATTTCAGATAAAAATCCATATAAGATTAAAAAAACACTCAAAAATACCTTAACCTATAGTTGGGTTAGGAATGCCGGTATGCTCAACATGCACTTTCGTCCAGTGCTGCTTTATTGGTCAGTCTAGGCTAACGTGACGAGACGTCCCGTTATGAACGGGACTGTCCCGTTTTTCGATAATCTGTCCCGGTGTCCCGGATAAAACCTCCAGGATGCAAAATTGTACCGTTTTCGGAAACCGCGCCAAAATTGGAGTAATCGAGCCGCCCGGCCGTACGCGAGCTGTGATCAGCAGTGTGCGAGAGGGAGACCGCGTCGTCAGTCGACGAGTTTTAAAGTAGTGGTTTTTTACTACATAGGTACCTGTTAAATAAACTAGGGATTTAAAAATAAATGCCAAGACGATGCGGTAGCACCACCGACGCTCTAAAGGTATTGTTGTACTAGATGCGCAGGGCGGCAATGGACTTTTTCCTATGTTTCACCCATAGACTGCACGTATAAAAGGACTTCCAATACGCTCGAAATAGCGTCGCCTTCACTTCGCAGTGCCTACGATGAAACACATGGAATAAGAAAAGTAAGGAAAAGAATACTTACTGCACTCGGCTTCATCTGTGCCATCGACACAGTCTACGTGCATATCGCAGCGGTAGTGCGGCGGGATGCAATAAGTCTTGTTCCACACGTACTGCCCGCATGTGATCTGCCCTGGTTCGCATTCTGGCGGCGCTGTAGACAACAGAAAACATAGTATAAATATTTGATATATCAAGAGGAAAAAGCTGATGTTATGTCGTACCTGGACACGATTTGCACAGGACCGAGATAAATGACACAGTAGGAGAGAGACTGTGAGACTGTACCCAATAGTGGGATAGAGAAAGCTGCGGATAATGATGATGTACAGAGAGGTTAAAATAATAGCAGAAAGAGTCACGATGCGACTTTACTTTTAAGTTTTGAATGAAAGCCGATTCACACATATCAGTAAAGCCACTGTTCCGTTACAGTCCCGGCATTGTGAAAAATATTTCTTTCATACATTCTCTACGGACTTATCTCCACTTATCAGTCTCAATCAGTCTCAGTGATTGCCGGTGACGGCA
Source organism: Hypomecis punctinalis (assembly GCA_949316475.1). Taxonomy (NCBI): domain Eukaryota; kingdom Metazoa; phylum Arthropoda; class Insecta; order Lepidoptera; family Geometridae; genus Hypomecis; species Hypomecis punctinalis. The sequence continues at coordinate 18,772,141 of OX438810.1, forward strand.
CTAACACGGACACTGGCAAATGAAGATGCGTTCATAGAGAATACATTAAAGAATATTATTCACTGTGCCGGTACTATGACGGGACTGTGCCGGGAGCCACCGGCTTCACTGATATGTGATTAATAGCGCATTGTGAAATAAAATAAACAAAAAATAACACGCACGCCGCGTTTGTTAACTTTTGTACTAATGCCGCAGACATCCATAATATCAGACACAATAAGATAAACGGTAAAATCAATAAATCAAAGATCAAATACAAAAGATTTGTGATTGCATTTGACATTTTAGACCTCTAAATGTCAAAGTCAATCAACATCAAAACTGTACTCGATACGAATCTCAATTATGTCGAACCCAATTCGCGTGCAATACAAATTTATCAATACAGAGTTATCCAGAACTGGATTACTAAGCTGAATGGTGATTCAGACCATCATAATGAACAACTTTAAATATAGAGGCGACTCGGAATTCTAAAAAAAAACCGGACAAGTGCGAGTCAACAAATGCAAATCGCGTAGTGTAGGTAGAAGGACATTGTTAAATACCGTCAGTGTTGAGTGTCGTAGTGACAATTTTTCAAGTTCAAATTGAATTGGCGGTACCAGCTGTTTCACATTCCAGTCTACCCGTGACCACGGTCGATGCAACTCGGCCGAAACGTCGGGATGAGGAGGTATTTATTTATCTCGTATTTTTAGTGCGCGATTAGTCCCGTAGTATATAAAGTGCGAGTCAGGTTCGCACACCGAGAGTTCCGTACAAATCCAGAAAATTTCACAAAATTATTAAAATCTCTATACTATATATTCACTCTATAACCTAATTACTCTATAACCATCGACAAAAATTTTTTTTTTTACTTTTCTACTCATACATTGAACATTACACATTGTTTAAATAATCAAAAACCTGTTTTAGCATGTGCTAATGAATTTATTTTATATGATACGATACACTTTGAATTTTGAACCCATATTTTGTGAATTTTGAGGCTTTATTTTTTTGTGATTTAAATAAAAATATACAGTTTTCAGATTTATTCCTATATGTGTACTCTGAGACAATGCTTCTCGCCGAATTTCATAGTTATATGTCGACAGGAAGTACTCTGTAGGTATTGATTTCTGTGAGTGTCGAAATATGCGGTTTTTTACGACATAAACGGCTCTAACTTTTTTAAACGATAACTGAGAAGTTATTCTTTTACACAACTGCAAGAAACCATAGATATACGTACACAGTTTATATTTCAACTCGATATCTTTACGCGTTCCCGAAACAAAGTCTTGACATACGCACAGACGGACAGACGGACAACAAAGTGACCCTACGAGTATAAGGGTTCCGTTTTTTCCGTTTGAGGTACGGAACCAACAACAACATTCTTCAACATAAGACTAAATCATAACTTCACAGTTGTTCGGATCTTATATGACAGAACATATAAAACAGCTCCCCGAACACGTCGGGGGAAAAATAGATTATTAAAAATAAGTCTTCAACATTATGCCTTCAAAGTTATGCCATTTTTGGCGAAAAACAATTATTAATCATGACCAATTCTAGTCCTACGCGACCTCGTCATCTACAGATCATCGCATGATATTCTGCCGAAGTGGACCGCACATCCAATTAGTCAACAGTTCAAAGCGCAATATCAGCGCACTCGCCAATCACATCGGAGGATTAAACATCTAATCTCGAATGAGAATTTCCATTTCATACCAATTTGAGATAGTGAGGACTAGTCCAAAATCATCCTACATAGTCCGTACGAATGCATTTTGTGATGTCTGTCTTCAAATGTGATTGAAAGCTTCAGTAGATAGGAACATGACATTCTATAGGTATTATTTTTTACCTACTTCCAAAAAATAGGAGGAACTATGTTCGTCTCTATGTTTTTAGGGTTCCGTACCTCAAACGGAAAAAACGGAACCTTTATAGGATCTCTTTGTTGTCCGTCTGTGTGTATGTGTGTATGTCAAGAAATTTTTCTTTTACACAGCTAGAAAAATTTCTCAGTTATCGTATAAAAAAGTTAGAGACATAAACGATGTCGTAAAAAACCACCGCACATTTTGACACTCACAAAAATCAAAACCTACAGGGTACTTCCCGTTGACATAGAACTATGAAATTTGGCGAGAAGCATTGCCTTAGAGTACACATATAGGAATAAATCTGAAAACTGTACATTTTTATTTATATCGCAAAAAATAGGGCCTCAAAATTCAAAGTGAGTAAATCGTATCATGTAAGATGTCTTATAAAACAACTTCATTCGCACATGCTAAAACAGGTTTTTAATTATTTTAAAAACCTATATGTGTTTGTACGGAACCCTCGATGTGCGAGCCTGACTCGCACTTGTCCGGTTTTTTGTGTATTTTCATCGATATTTTCACCAATTGTGAACCGATAAAAAAAAGCTTTTTAGTTCGAAAGGTTCCAAGGTGAACAATCATGGCATTCCAATTTCTTCGAAATCTGCTAAGCCGTTATTGAAAAATCGTCAATAATGTACGATACGTGGATATCACATCTATTCGTGCAAACTATTGGAATTATGTACAAGGTGAAAGTCGATGTTGCGATTATTTGAGAAAAATAAATATATGTATCATATCAATTGCAAATAAATCCGCTCATGGCTTAATAAAGTTAAGAAGTTTGGCATAAGATCGAATCTTATAAATCCAATCTTCGAATTCTACTAGGAGGCTACTGAAGGAAGCTTTACTAAAGTAATTAGCTTAGTTCAGTGAGGCCCTTTTTAAACATCATTTAGCTATGTTGTAGGGGTGAGGTACAAGGAGCCTATTGTGAGTAATGAATTGAAAAAATAATGGGTTATTGTGGTGAACTTCTGGGTGTTATACAAAACTGGATTATGGAATGAGGTACGGCACCCACCAAATAATGCCTCATTTCAAATATTCAGGCGGGTGGTGACTTGCCATCTACTAAATGGGCCCCTCATAATAGCTACCGTATATTGGCGCCGGATGGGCAACATTGGTGTGGACGGCTTAGGGTGTCGAGAGATGTGCTGCGCGTTCACTAAGAGCTACTAGCGGCGTTATGCCCTTTAACATTTCCACCCTGAAGCTAAGGTTCTTAGCTCTTGCGATTTCCACTCCAGACCGGCCGGTTAAGGCAAGAGATGAGTCAGGGGTCTCATTTAGCCCCAGGGAATCAGGGTTCGCGGTGTCGCCACTCTCCGACGACTCGCCACAAAGTCGCCCCTGCGATTATAATTAAAAATAATAATAATAACCAAAAAGTGACAAAAAACGGTTCGTTCCCACGAAAGGTCTATTCTTACCTATCTCACATCTTGAGGTTGGATCATTTTAAATATTTGTACTAACACAACTAGAACTAAATGTATTCGCGCTGGTTGGCGGCTACTTCCAATCGATCTAATTGGAGATTTTTAGGGGAGCCCTATGTCCAGCAGAGGACGTACTATGGCTGAAATGACGACGTCGACGACGAAACGTAATCAATAAAAACGGTTGAATTGAATTGAATTGAACGTAATCACTGTCTGGAAAGAATAATATTAGCCGCTTGCTGCTACGTTTCAAAATAATTTTGAATTTAAATTACAATTATTGTAAGCTAGAATTCATAATGGCGTCATTTTAAAGGTCCAGCTTAGGCAGACGCCGAAACCCTAGCACTAAGTATCCCATTTCCACCCTTTGTTCACCAAACCCACAGAATGTTTAGCAGCGATCCTATAAATCAAAATCCTCCCGATTGTTGGAGTGAAATCCCTGGCAATGATACTTTTCGAACATTCTAGTCGTACAACAATTTCAATTCCCAAACTTCACGATTGTCTTTTCCCAAGATCAAAGTTTTCAGACTTTCCCGAGTTTTGTACAACTTGTAGCTTGGTACAATGTAGGTGTCACAGTCTGTAAATGTAACACATTCGATCAACCAAGCCTACGTGATCTAAATCGAATGAGTAGTTGAAGGTGAGAAATTGGATTTTATTTACTTACTATTATTTAAGATCATGTATGTACACATGTAAATAATGTTATGATATTAATTAAATACTCATAATAATGTAACGGTAGTATTTATCGACGTTTTTCACTATTATCGATGCTAATGTAACATATCATTGGGTTTAATTTAGTTACACATGTAAAAAATCTTATGATATTAAAATATACAATAAAATTAATGATAAATTAAGTTTTATTTAAAATATCGTTGGTATAATAAACTATCGATATTTTAAATAAAACTCTATCTAAAACTCTGTGGTCACGATCATTCGTCGCCCATCACTAATTGTACTATTAAGAAATTCAGGACTTTATAGGCGTGATTTTTCTGACAGCTGTCGCAGAGATCAAGTTAAATTTTATGGAGTATAGGTGTTATGTTCACACCTATCAGAATAAATAATTTGCTATGTAATGGAACCTGGTCATTATCTGTTAAGCTCGAAACATACTATCTGACGCGGCTCACGGACGCGACTGACAGCCGCGACCTAGACTATGAAAGTACACTGAGCCGTGCACACTATCGGACATCACCTTCGGACGACCTTGAGCGTTCGGACGTCCGAGAGCGATCTGGCACACCGGATGTTTTAAGACTGTGGACATTGCTAAGTCGCGGCTGTCAGTCGCGTCCGTAAGCCACGTCCGATAGTATACACAAACTCTAACCAATATGCGTTTATTATATTCAGGTTATAGGAGATCCTTAAAAATGGCTCGAGACATTGTGAAATTCTATCTCAGGATCATCAGTGGCACTGGGATGATTTTATTGTCTTGTTTTCCCGAGACAACTTTCATTGTCCAATTTTCCCGAAACAAAAATTACGAAATAGAAGAGTTGAAACACTGCATATATTTACACTGTGGTACGTATTGTAAGTGTCGTAAACTGTCTTATTCAATTACAAAGACGTTGAAAATTAAGCGCAAAAGACAGGTAAAGGCATCGTTATTACATAAGTTGAGAAATATTGGATTTTCCGCTGTCGACTCGCTAACACGGGTCTAAGTCCGACTTTACCTAAACTTTGGATAACTTTTCTATTATTTTCCTTTTGTTCAGACATAATCGTATTTTACATTCGGAGACGTAATGGAGTTTTTTCCAGGAATCTAATAGCGAAGAAGCGTGCTTTTGTAAAATATTTTGTGAAATCTAATTACATTAATGTTGTTATAAAAGTTTGTGTTTTGGTAAAACTTATTATTGTTGTTACTTTTGATTTGCTTAACTTATTTTAAAATGTACCAAGCTAGTGTGACTCATCGTTATAGTCTTTGTACCCTTATTCTACTAGTGGGATTGTAAGTAAGTAAGTTCGTATAAACCGGGTGACTTGACTAGCCCTGCAGGCCAATCGCGTTAATTTTAAACAGCTGCGTTCCATCTATAATTTAGTTAAAGTTCAGTTGCAATTGTAGTTAAGTTTCGATTCAGCTTCAAGGAATTAGGTATTGCGCTAAACATCATACACCAACCGTTCATTTGACACAGGTTACGTTCCAAATCTGATCGAGTTGCGTTTCAACTTTAGTCAAAATCATTAGTACGATACGAAAATAGACAAAAAGTCGAAGTTCTGTTAAAGTTAAATTGTAGTTCAGCTGTAATTTTTTAGTGCGATTGGCCTGCTGTATACTGAGTGCGAGTTTTGTCGTAAACATGACGCGCTCTTCGGCGAGCGCGTTAGCATGTAATTTCTATGAACTTGTTGTGTTTCCAAAACGCGCCGCTAGTGGCTCTGTAAATTTTTTCATACAAATTACATGCTTACGCGCTCGCCGAAGAGCGCGTCATGTTTACGACAAAACTCACACTCAGCATACTAGTGTCTGAGTTTTTAAGCCGCCTGAAGGCCTGACATGGCTAAACGGCTAAAACAACCGGGACCTTCAATTAAACGTGTCATCTGAGCCACGCATTTTCAGTTCGAAAATGCCACCTGAGGTCACCCATCCAAATACTAACTGTGAGACACGTTGCTGCCCTTATCCCACTGGTGGGGTCGTCACGGCACGTTTTCTTTAGCCACTTGACCATGTGACGTTATTTTGGCGCTCAAGTACAGTGTGCAAAAAAAAACCGGCCAAGTGCGAGTCGGACTCCAGCACGAAAGGTTCCGAACCATCATCTATAAAAGATAAGTTTCTATCTGTTTATTAGGATCGAGTAAAAATTGCTTAAAAATTAATGCGATGCGTCGAGTTAATGCGACCGCGTTATAATCATCATACTCGTACGTCATCTCAACATCGCGATATAATTAATTTGCTTTCATATTTTATTTTCAGTATTTTCCGCCTAACATAATATTTAATGTTTTTTTAGTACCCTTAGTGAGGAATCACCACAAAATAATATTATTTGCCTGTTACTTAGTCCTTGTATTTCGAAACTCTAGGAAAAAGCGTTCCAAAATCACTTCCTAGAAGTCTACTCACGCGCCTTGATTGATTACTGCTGATTACATTCCGAACAGTTGCCAACGCAGGGCGCCAGCAGGGTTAACAGAAGGAAATTCTAAAAGTCCAGAGAAAAAAAATGGATTTTCAACGAAAACTCTTGATTTGATTGAAATCTCATTGTTCGCAATTTGCAGCCCTGAGTCCATCACATGGATAACACACTCTAAAACACAAATGTTAAGTTTTATTTTAAGAATCACCTTAAAAATATTTTTCATCACATCGATTCGAAAAGGACTACTTGGTTCACCTTTAAGTGCGCCCAAAGTTGGTGTTTTCTATAAGGAACTTTATAAGTGCGCCGGAATTATCTTTGCCGCGCACTTTTTGAATTTGGAAAAAATAATAAGTGCGACGGAATGATCTTTGAATTTGGAAGTATTTGTAATGTTAGTGTTCAGCGCCAAGAAAATGAATGTAAATATACTTAAGTTTTATTTGTTTTATTATTAGATACCATTTAATTTCAATTTAGTTGTTACTCTACGTTTTATTAAAATATAATAAACATGAGGCCCCTTTTATTTTCTCATAAAGGGTGATGAAAAATAGAGTGTACCACTCGGGCGCAAAATATATTTTTGGCTCGGGCGACGTACTTTGAATCTCTCGCTACGTTCAGGATTCTACTAACGAATCCCTCACTTCGCTCTGGATTAAAAAAGCGCCCTCGCGGCAAAATATTATTTTGCTCCCTTATGATACAATCTATAGTTGATACCAGACTTAGGTATATTACAAGCGAAACTCTGTATGCATTTCATTTGAGCAATATAGTTGACTAGCTTTTGCCCGTGGCTCCGCCCGCGTGTTATTTTGACTTATGTGCTGTCCCACAGGAAATTTTTATTTTTTCGGGATAAAATCCATTACAAAAATCAAGTCAATCCGTTGCTCGGTTGCTGCGTGAAAGAAGAACAAACCAAAAAACTCTTCGGATTTATAATATTAAGTATGATTACTAGCTACAGTCCTGATTTCAAGACTGGTACTAACTTAACAACACAATATTAAACGAGAGAACTTTTAATTTAGCAATGTTCCGAACAATGCTCCAATATGAAAATTTCAGTTGAACAGTTTAGCCACCTCCACGGATATTTTGGTCGCGTGTATGCTGCCAACATTACGGCATAGGCCTGCTAATGGTTTATGCATGAGCCCTGTCGGTCCCGGGGTCTAGTGCGGATTGATTGGAGGCCAGAAAGGTTTTTTCAAATGTATTTTTAACTGTGGCAATGGCAACGAGGGAAAGAGCTGGGTATCTAAATGTTTACAGTCAACTTTGAAATTGACGCTACGTAGAAAAGTAACAAAATTACAAATGTAGATATGCACATAAATAAATTTAATAGTAGTCAAATAAATAGTTTGCATTTTATTCGCACTCAATTTAACGATCAAGGGAAAAGGAGAGACAAAAACAAAGATTTGTTTTACTTTCTTGCCTTAACTGAGGTAAATAAAATCTACTCATTATAATGAATATTTTTTACTATGGGACTAAACCTGAATTGTAAAAAACAGCTGTTTCATTCTTGCCGGAGAATTGTAATTAAAATACCAGTTGGTATATTTTCGATAATATGCTGTCTACTTTTGTCTTGGTTCGCTCTTACGCCATTAAAAGAAACAAAGTCGATATAAAATAGGCACTTAATAACTGTATAAAAAAAAACACCACTTATCAGAGTTAAATATTTTAATCTAAATATTATTATATTTTACTCAAAATATCGGTATGACTATGACACAAAAAGAAATACTAGTGTGACGGAAGTGTTGGACACGATTGTACTTAATTAAGCTTGGTTGTGCAGTCGGGAACTGAAATTAATGACATTTATTTAGTTGTGCCTTCGGAAAAGATTTTAAAATAATATTCCTGATTGCATAACTAGTTGTGCGAAAGCAGTTGGTCCACGAGGAATTCTTCTTATCACTGTCCTTATCATTTATATACAATAAAAGAGTAGCCGAATCAATCTTTGGCTTCTAAACGCCTTTTCAACAAAGATTTCACCTGTAATCAAGGGAGGGAATTAATCACGTCGTAAGTGGCCAGACTGGAGAGCCCTCGATTAGAATGCCCACTCGACAGTCGAAAGGAAGTGTGGCCTGCAGTTCTTGAGCGAAACAAGCACATTTGAACTGAATCTTTGTAGGGGGCACTAAGTACTTCTATTAGATAAGTTAAGTACTTTTAATCTGAATTTAACTTAAGTAACATTGATCCACAACAGAGATATTGTACTTCTACGTATTTTGCTAAGAATCACGTACAGCTTCGATAGAAAAAAACCTGACAAGTGCGAGTCAGGCTCGCGCAACGAGGGTAACCGTACAAATCCAGATAATTTCACAAAATTGGGAAGTAAGTTGTTAAAATCTCTATACTATAACCATCGAAAAAAGGTTTTTTTTTCACTTTTCTAATCTGATAACATGATACGATTTACTTACTTGGAATTTTGAACCCATATTTTGTAAATTTTGAGGCCCTATTTTTTGTGATTTAAATAAAAATGTACAGTTTTCAGATTTATTCCTATATTATATATGTACTCTGAGACAATGCTTCTCGCCAAATTTCATAGTTCTATGTCAACGGAAAGTACCCTGTAGGTTTTGATTTTTGTGAGTGTCGAAATATGCGGTTTTTTACGACATAAACGGCTCTAACTTTTTTAAACGATAACTGAGAAGTTTTTCTTTTACACAACTGCAAGAAACCATAGATATACGTATACGGTTTAAATTTCAACTCGATATCTTTACGCGTTCCTGATAAAGAGTCTTGACATACACACAGACGGACAGACGGACAGACGGACAACAAAGTGATCCTATAAGGGTTCCGTTTTTTCCGTTTGAGGTACGGAACCCTAAAAAAGGATGTAAATAGCCTCATTTGTTTAGGAGCTGTGAATCCACATACAGACAAAAACTCACACTCACACAACAACTTTGAAAACTTCTTTTTTCATACAGGGTCAATCAAAAAGTGGTTTAGTTAATATTTGGCTTTAGAACACCGTTTTAACAAAGGTTTCACCTGTAATCAGGGGAGGGAATCAATTACGCCGTAAGTAGCTAGACTGAAGGACAGTAGAGACTTCGAGAGCCTTCAATTGGAATAGCCTCTAGATGGTCTAAAAGAAGTGTGGCCTGCAGTACTTGAGTGACACAAGCACATTTGAATTAAATCTTCGTAGATTCTAAACTACTAGGTAATTATGAAACACTTAAGTACTTATATTAGACAATTTAACTACTTTTAACCTGTATTGTAGATATAGCTACAGCTAAGGATTGTCAACAGCTTTCATTAAAAAAACAGAATATAAATCGGGGTGTTTCCTCATGGTCATACTAGTTTGTCATATCAATCGGGCCATTAGTTAAGGGGGTGTGAATCCACATGCAGATACAAAAATACACACGTGATACAAAATTTAAAACTCCATTTTTCGTAGAGGGTTAATAAAAGAGTCGCGCTGTTAATCTTTAGCGCTTAAAAATACCTATTCAACAAAGATTTCACCTGTAATCAGAGCAGGAAATCAATCACGTCGTAAGTGGCCATACTAGAGGGCCCTCGATGTGAATGGCCACTCGTCGGCCCCAAAGGAAGTGTGGCCTGCAGTACTTGAGAGAAACAAGCACATTTCAACTGAATCCTTGTAAGTCGCAGGACTTCTATTAGATGCCTTAGTACCTTTAAGTGTCTAGTATTTAGCTGTACAAGTCGTGGGCCCAAGCTGGATAAGATTAGCTCAGGACTGAGGCGAAGGGCAGACAACGAAAGTGGCCTATGCTCAGTAATGGGTTTAAAATGATGGTTTAGTTTGTATTAAAAATCTTATGATAGTATTCAGAAATACATACTCGTAGCTAGGACGCGATTGTAGGCATTTATATTTTTAATAGTTTTTTTTAATGAAATATATGTTCGAAAAATATCTATAGAGTCCACAATCGTGCAAATAAAGTGTCCTATCCAAAATCCTGCCCAAGCTACTAGTGGGCAGGCTTTTTAGTTAGTCGTAAGGCGATTGCAAGCCGACTAAAACGCCGCGCGATGCCAAAGAGCTCGGTTACAAGCACTAATTAGGTGACACAACGTCGAGGTCCAAGCTAAGTCGGTATGTATGTCGCTTAGACATTTTTTATTACGTTCACTTAGGGACTGTGGCTCTGTAGATATTTGCTCGAAGACTGAAGAAATGTACGATATCTGTGGGCATTATCACATGTGCTAAGATAGATCACAAAGGATAATATTATACTTTCTGTAAGACATCTTATAAAATAATAACCTGCCTAAAACAATGGGATTGTAAGCAATAACTATAGATATTGCGATTGCAGTTCTAACAGGCAAGCAACAATCGAATCAACGTCCAATAAAAAAACCTGCAATGATAAACATTTGCATGCATTTATAAACAGTGTCCGTTGCCTCTGCTGCATTTATCTGACACATCATACGTCACTAAGCCTCTTTTTCCCAGGAAAATTGACTCCCTCGTGGCCGGGAGTTATTTCCCTTGTACGCGGAATTAATCATGGACGATGTTGCAAAAACATGGATAGCAGTGATGCATTGATAGCTCTAATAGATAAACTAGTATTTGCTAATGTGTTTAATACGCAGAAAACAGATGAAGTTAAAATTTATGCGATCGTACATTGAAGGCTCTGAAGGTATTGAAATATTACTTGCGATGTGAGAGCGTCGGTCTTCGACAATTCAACTATTATGCGATACGTCGCTTTTTAACCACTCAAATAGAAGAATATCGATGGACTGCGGTAGAATGTCACCCCTACCTCTTCTTTTTTTTCTTTTGCTTTTTTCTTTACTTTTTGCAGCAGAAGTCAAAATAACAAGATCGAATATTTAAAATTAAGAGGTAGAGTTCGTCTTTCCCTAGTATTAATTTCATATATTCGCAGCTTTTGATTCTCAGCATTATCTCGTTTTGTCTGTAGGTATATAATTACTAATTTTGAATTGTAATATAGACGTATGACAAAGATATTTTACCAGCGCGGCGCGTATAAATATTTAACACATCAACAAAATTTTAGATTCTAATACACAAGTATACGAGTATTTTCGCGGAGTTAAGTTTTGCATGGAGTTTTCCATTTTTTGCGGGATCCCTAGAGCTGTACGGTCGTGGTAATAAGCGACCGTGAGGGATTGCACCCTCGCTTCTCACGTGTTGCAATCGAGCTCTGTCGAGCAGCTATTCAGCAGGTATCTTGTAATAAAAGTCAAATTTTCAACTAAACATTACCGAGTACCAATTGATTTCTATTCATTTGCCTATTAAGTACTCTTTAATGTCATCAAATATTCTAACGCACTTTTAATTGTTTTCATTCTTAGATTTTGACATCGACATTGCAGTTACATAAAACAACTAACTTTTAAATTATACCTCTAACATCAAACAGCAACGATCATGAAAAACAGTATAGGTAATTTAGCCATTAACATTCGAATTATTTTCCCGGAGTTGACTTCCATTTTTCGCGGGATTCCAAGCGTGTACGGTGTTGTTTCTCACGTATTGCAAGAGAGCGGCTATTCAGCTGGTATTTTTATAAAAAATCAAAATAATAATGTACAAACCTTACCTAATATAAGATTAATGGTATCTACTAATACAAATGAAATGGCAGAGAAAATGTAGCTTTTACATTACTTATATGAGTATTCAACTTTTGACATAGATTTTTGCGTATTTGATCAAGACCTAAATTCAATCATCAAACAGCGAGTATAATTTCCCAACGCCGGGAAAATAAAACACTGTTTTATTTTCCCGGCGTTGAGTTCCATTTTTCGCGGGATCCCAGCAGCTTGTACGGTCGGTGACCAGCGACGACGGTGAGAGATTGCACCCTCGTTTCTTATGTGTTGCTGCCGATGGGCTATTGAGCAGAGATATTGTATTTTTAACAAAATTCTAATATCAATCAAACCTTACCAAGTATTTATTAAATTATATTCATTTGCCTACTATGTGTACTCATTAATGCGATCAAATATTCAAACGTAATTTTTCAACTGATTTAGTGAATTCTCTTTGTTGTCAATATTTCCATTTCATAGAGAAAGTAAGTTTGAAATTATACCTCTAATATCAAACAGCAACGATCATGAACAACCGTATAGGTACTATGCCAGTAAACATGCTGACTTTCGAATTATTTTCCCGGCGTTGAGTTCCATTTTTCGCGGGATCCCGCGGAAGCTTGTACGGTCGGTAAGCGGCGGCCGTGAGAGATTGCACCCTCGTTTCTCACGTGTTGCAATCGAGCCGAGGCTATTCAGCTGGGATTTTGATTTTGTGAAGATAGATTCGTATCTCTGAATCAAAATGTAGAGCTCACAGATCTTTTATCAGCTCTTGGAGATTAAGGTCGCAGTGTCTCGTTGCGATGGCTTAGTTAAACTTTTGAACTCTTCAGATATGAAGAAGTTCGAGTCTTACTGTACTGTATCAGCCTTTTAATAGTCCACTGCGGACGCAATAATAGGACGCAAGCCTACTCACGAAGGGTGGTTAGGTGCGGGTTGGTGAATTCACATACGCCATCGAATTTCTTCTACGGACGAAGTTCAACTCTTAATAAAAGTTATTTTTACTATTAACTACGTATAACAAAATAGCCATTTTTACTGTGAATGGTTTTTGATGGAAAGGTATGGCTATTAATTAATTAATTAATTTTAGCTTGGTTGTTTAAAGTTCTCGAATGGTAAGCGTAGCGTAGTACATTTATTCACACAGCAGACAGTCGATCTGATAAAGCATTTGTAAGCAGTTTCGCATAGGTCCTATAAACTCTATGAATACTATTCGGTCTAGGGCGGATATGATGAATTTTAGTTTGAAAAGAGTTTCAATATTCGAGTATTTATAAAATTATTCGTTCCGAAAATAACCACTAACTACGACTACCAGTAACTACGATCGACTAGTATATTTTCTACAATGCATTCTGCTCGTACCAATTTTTAGATCGATATTCGATAGCGAGATTTCCGTGCGCGTCGATTCCCCGAGCACCGAGAATATCCGCCAATTATAGCTGACCGTTCGTTTTGTCGAACCATACTCTATCACACGCCAATCAAGGCACAAAGTTGTAGGTAGGCAGAAAATAAGAAAAGCTGAGCTCATAACATAGTTTGACTAGATATTTCTAAGTAATCATCGATCGATCAAGACCGAGTCTTCATCATCATCAGCCTGTGTCGACCTACTGCTGGGTATAGGCCTCCTCTCTTATGTGCCATTCTTCACTATCCTGGGCCAATCTCATCCACGCCTGACCAGCGATGGGTCTGATGTCATCGACCCATCGGGCTCGTGGTCTGCCTATAGAGCGCTTATCTTCTATTGGAAGCCACTCAGTCAGGGATCTACTCCACCGGGCGTCAACACGCCTAGCCACGTGTCCTGCCCAGCGCCACTTGAGTCTCGTAATACGGTTTCCAACATCTGTGACTTTCGTCCTTCGTCGGATTTCCGTATTACGAACTCGGTCTTTTAAGCTGATACCTAACATGGCACGTTCCATCGCCCTTTGTGCGACTCTCATTCTGTAAGTAGCCTCTTTAGTCAACGTCCATGTTTCAGCACCGTAAGTCATTGTGCGCAGGACACATTGGTTGTAAAGCTTGGTTTTCAGGCAGACCGAGTCTGCAACACGGAAATCCGACGAAGAACCAACGTTCGGGATGTCGGATCCGTTGTCATGTATCTTAAGTGGAGTTGGGCAAGACACGTGGCCAGGCAGTTTGACGACAGGTGGAATAGGACAGTGACGGAGTGGTGGTGTCGTCCGGCTGCAAGATGGCGAGACGATATTGTGAAAATTGCGCGTCGAATTTGGACACGATTACCATAGAACCGAGACAAATGGCACCGTAAGAGAGAGGCCTATACCCAGCAGTGGCATAGAGAAGGCTGCAAATGATGATGAATCATCGATTTGAAACAACGCCCTTCATGAAAGTTATAAGCAGCAAAACGTTCGTCATCCGTTGCTGGATATGCTAATGGATGTTGAATTGTCGATTTTCTTTAAACTTTGGTGCAAGCTTTAAGTCCAATTACTTCAACAATATTTATGTTTTTTGTTCGGAAATGTGTGTTCGAATAAATTAAAATAGCGACGATTTATCATTATGTGTATTTTCTGCAGTGCAGCCTGTACAATACAGTCAAGCATCTATTTTTAATACGCTTTTATTAGGTCGACTTGTATGTAACTATGTAATGGAATCAAGGTAACTAATTTAACCATCTTCCAAGGGTCGCAGCGAAATGAAAATTGGCAGTTGTAAGTATTTCTGATGACAATACAATATGGTACTGTCGAACTAATCTAATGATGGAGCCGGAACTTCATGATGGAAAGTCGTATCATAGCTGTTTTGGATTTCTTAGAAAAGTCTTGTAATGAACTTTGACCACGATTTGGTTTCAAGGTCTGATGATGAAGCCGGAAGATAGGCACTAAAGCGTGTTTTTCTAGTGTTTTTTAAACTATTCATTTATTAGATCGCTATTCGATAGCGAGATTTTTTACACTACGATTCCCCGAGCGCGCCATGAATACCTGCCAATCATAGCTGGCCGTTCGATTTGTCGAACCATACTCTATATCACGCCAATCAAGTCGCAGAGCTGTAGGCATTCACGCAACTTTAAAGCTAGAGGACAAAATATGAAAACAAATAATTATATTTTGCAAAAAATAGCAAAACCGACTTGCATCGTGTGTCTACAAATTTCGAATTTATGTAAACGATGTTTACATTATTGTTGATTTTTCAAAAAGTTACTTGGTTCCGATAAAATTTAAATGGGGCGATGGGATGGGAGTATACTCTTTCGACAGTAAAAAGGTTTTTTGATTCGGTTGAGCAAACAAAAAAAATACACACAGACCAACGTAGAACCTCTTCCTTTTTGGAAGTCGGGTTAAAAAGTGGCGCTCATCGCTTACTTCACTAAGTAGAACTAGAAATTTGACATGGCTGTAAGAAAGCGATCAGCAATGTGAAGCAACTATCTGCACGGTCAGACTTCGGATGGGTGACCACTGACCACGGATGGGGTTTACTACTGAGCGCTACCATGGGTCGGAATTTTTGACTCCAAAGACTTTAATATGGCTAGTTCATAAATTATACTTCATCATAGTCATTGTCGACACCCGCCTTACAATCGTGAGAACGTGGGTTCAAATCCCGGTCCCAAACCAATGAATTCTTTGGATTTTATGTTTGGATTTTCACCTCATTGGCTTTTCGGTGAAGGAAAACATCGTGTGGAAACCTCCATAATATGTCCGTAGAAGAAATTCGATGGCGTGTGTAAGTCTTCCAACTTGTACTGGGCCAGCATGGTGGATATGGCCCAATCACCTTTCATGGGTAGGCCTACGTCCTGCAGAGGACTATTAAAAAGGCTGGTACAGTACAGTATTGTAATATTGGACATGAAGTTGCATTTTGCGTTTCTACGGTTTCTGTACTGAACTCCTGTTAATTTTTTCGTTTGTTTGTAAAAACTCTAGCACACTATAACAACTACTGAAAAGCGTTGAAAAGCCATCATTATTTACCCGGTGAGTAAAACCGTTAACAGTATATTTCGGTGCAGTTTTTAGTGCCGTCGTGACACCAGAATGGATGACCAGCGTAATCTGCAGCCGAAACCTACTGCAGTTACTGCATTAACAAAAGTTAAAATAAAATAAAAATCTAGAATTCAGTAATTTTAGAATATATCTTCGCAAAATGAGATAGTGAATTTATTTGAGAGTAAATCACCACGAGTCCAGAAAAAAATTAGAGGGATTTCAATATTTTCCACCGCAACCGGTGGTGGAATAAAAATCTATGGATTTTAATAATTTCCTCAGAAATCAGAAATTTATTTTCCGCAAGAAATAAGCTAAAAATATTTCCATGAATCATAGAAGCCGAAACGACTTACTACAAGAAAATTAA
The DNA here is from genome assembly GCA_949316475.1 of Hypomecis punctinalis. Lineage (NCBI taxonomy): Eukaryota > Metazoa > Arthropoda > Insecta > Lepidoptera > Geometridae > Hypomecis > Hypomecis punctinalis. Next base: position 18,788,695 of record OX438810.1, read on the forward strand.
AAACGCTTTAGGCATTGTCTTAGCAAACTATTGTATGAAAAGAATAGTAAAACTTTTTGTATTATGGGAACACTTCTTTATGAGGGACGAATACTGAAAAGTAAAATTTGAAAATCGGAAACCACAAAAGTTCAGCGAAGCATCGTAATGCCAACCAACATGCCGCAGGTACCTCAAAGCTTTGCCAGAATCTACACTAAGGCTGTACCACACAAGAGAGGTGTAAGGCACCACTCATACAGAGAGAGTACTGCGTTCTGTGTTCTCGCACATTACTCTGCCTGCGAACGGTCAGAGTGACTCAGGTTGTACCACACAAGAGAGGTGTAAGGCACCACTCACACAGAGAGAGTACTGCGTTCTGTGTTCTCGCACATTACTATGCCTGCAAACAGTCAGAGTGACTCAAGCTGTACCACACAAGAGAGGTGTAAGGCACCACTCACACAGAGAGAGTACTGAGTTCTGTGTTCTCGCACATTACTCTGCCTGCGAACGGTCAGAGTGACTCAGGTTGTACCACACAAGAGAGGTGTAAGGCACCACTCACACAGAGAGAGTACTGCGTTCTGTGTTCTCGCACATTACTATGCCTGCAAACAGTCAGAGTGACTCAAGCTGTATCACACAAGAGAGGTGTAAGGCTCCACTCACACAGAGAGAGTACTGCGTTCTGTGTTCTCGCACATTACTATGCCTGCAAACAGTCAGAGTGACTCAAGCTGTACCACACAAGAGAGGTGTAAGGCACCACTCACACAGAGAGAGTACTGCGTTCTGTGTTCTCGCACATTACTATGCCTGCAAACAGTCAGAGTGACTCAAGCTGTATCACACAAGAGAGGTGTAAGGCTCCACTCACACAGAGAGAGTACTGCGTTCTGTGTTCTCGCACATTACTCTGCCTGCGAACGGTCAGAGTGACTCAGGCTGTACCACACAAGAGAGGTGTAAGGCACCACTCACACAGAGAGAGTACTGCGTTCTGTGTTCTCGCACATTACTCTACCTGCGAACGGTCAGAGTTCAAGTTTTCCAAATACCACGAGTATTTGTAAGTAAAAGATAACTGCTTTTGCTACTGTTTTACCTGTCCGTTTTTTTGCACCATGGTAATCAAAGCCTCAGAGTTCTACTGCACCAAAGCATATTTAAATAAGAGTACATTATGGTCGGGAAAAAATAAAAGCAACTGCTCCGTCGAATGAGCGGCCAATAAATAGATAGCCCGTTCTTGTGCAAAATAATAGTGGCAAAGAGTTTACATACTAAACTAGCTTTTACCCGCATCTTCGCCCGCGTGGTATTTTAATTTTTATTGCTATGCTATGGGGACATTTTATTTTTCTGGGATAAAAAGTAGCCTATATCACTTTTTGACTTTCAAACTTTGTCCATACCAAAAACAAGACAATTCTTGCTACAATGCTGTGTGAAAGAGGAACAAACCAACAAACATACTTTCGGATTAATAATATTAGTAAGGATATATGAGTAAATAAAACATCACACTTCTATAGCCCTTCACTAGAAACTATTTAACTTTAGAAAGAACTCTGAAACGCGGAACCCAGTATTCCGCCACACAGTGTTTGATAGCCCTCAAAAAATTTCCCTATGCTGTTTATTGCATTTATCGATGAAGAAATGCATTTTAAATGCAAGAGTAGAACACCCACGTGTCAATTTCCAATACTTTTTTTTATAAAAAATATTTTTCATTATGTGACCTTGACCTAAAAAAATGATTAAATAAATTCTGTAGGCGTATTTAATCAAGATATATTTTTTTGATTAATGTAGTTTGATGAAGGACCTGTAGGTGCATATTTTCCAGTTTTTATTTTTGGAGAATCATCTCTGGTTACTAAGTTATTATTATTTTTTCAGATTTTCGTTTACATTTTTTTTCTTCCAAAAAACGCAAAAGTGCGGCTTGGGACTAGTATTAAAAGATTTATCTTAACTTGATCTATGAGTGATAAAAAAATCACGTTTCACTAACGCGCCGTTTGGGAGTTATGGATAAAGGTCAAATGGTGTATTTTAGGGTTGTCACTGAGGTCAACAAATATTATAATACTTGTGATCAATAGAAAACTCTAAGACTCATAGAAATCATTCTCATTTTCGAGTATCACCATGCAGTCGTCAACATTTAATGAATCTTCATCATCATCATCTGATGAAGATCTATGTAATCTTGGAACTTCGTCATCTACCTCCGCCGCCTGCAAGTTTTCTTCATGAATTGGCTTCATAAGTTCACGAACAGCTTCTGGCAGACAAATCCTATTGGATGACCTTTGGCGGTGTCTGTAGTGTGCCATAGACACATACGGATCCGATGATTCCAGTGCACGATGAAAGAGGTCAATCATAGTTTTTTTCCTATTCATTTTTCGGCAATGGTGTTCTCTATCTGAGCGCCAAAATTTATTCCGCGATTCGGCCGCTTGCTCTGATAGCATGCCGACAGGAAGAGAACATGATTCTATGATCTCTTCACCGTGTACTAAAATTTTGTGTACCGTTAGTCATTGGGTGCCAGTCAAATGACTGTACGTACCTTTCCGCGAGCGTGCGGCAAAAAATGAGCACTGGGATCATAACTTTTTGAGTAATAAAGGAAAATTTTAAATTTTAAAACATGCACGTAGCTCAAAGGTCATTGACCTCACAAACATATTTCATACTTTATTACGTTTTTCTAGTAGTCAACCGTCTAAAGACATCGCAAAAAATGGTTTTTATAATCATCGTCACCATCTAAGGAAGCCTGTCGAAAATACACGTGTCTCGACACGAACTTGAGAACTTATTTGTGTATGTAAATTGCAAATAGAAATAAAAATGCATATGAAAAATAATGTATGCATGAGATATATTTTATGTGTAAATAAAGTATATTGTTGTAATTAAGGAAAAAAAATATTATAGCTAATTAAAATGAAAGGTCACATTAGGTGACAACCCTAACACAAAACTTTAAAATTCGATAACTCGTAAACGGCGCAAATCTGGAACGTGATTTTTTTTATCACTAATAGATCAAATTAAGATAAATATTTTAATACTACTCACAAGCCGCACTTTTGCGTTTTTTGGAAGAAAAAAATGTAAACCAAAATCTAAAAAAATACAATACAATGATACAATGATACAATGATTTATTAGTCTGTGAAACTAGGTATAAATGTAAATACATAGATGTCCGAATAAATTATAAAAAGTTCTCTAGCCTCCGCCATCAATGGCATACAGACAATTGGTTGTTTGAAGCTATATAAACATAGTAAGTTTAAAATTAGGTACATCAATTAAACAGTATGTCAATCAGATTTAAAGTTTATAAATGTCAAAAATAATTAATTGTCAAATCAGTCATGATACAGAAGGTCAACAAGCTGAACACTTATATGTAAGTATAATGCAAAAATGACTTATATTATGCCACTCATGTTTTTATCTGAAAGAAATTCGTCGACGCTGTAGTATGCTTTTTTAACTAACAAATTGTTCAGTAAGTTTTTGAATATATTTAGATCATTATTATTACGAATGGTTTCTGGTATTTTATTGTAAATAATTGGTGCCATGCAGAATATACTTTTTATTTAAAAATGTTGTTTTTGAAGGGACAATATGTAAGCAACCCTCTCGCCTACTTCCTACTGGCCACACTTTAAAGAGTTCAGGATTGGACTTAATGAAAACAGCAATTTCACTAATGTATAAACAAGGCAGCGTAAGTATTTTCAACCGAACAAATTGTTTTTTACAAGAGTCTCGTCGTTTCAGACCACAAATTTAAAAAAAATAATAATAACTTAGTAACCAGAGATGATTCTCCAAAAATAAAAACTGGAAAATATGCACTTAAATGTCCTTCATCAAACTACATTAATCAAAAAAATATATCTTGATTAAATACGCCTACAGAATTTATTTAATCATTTTTTTAGGTCAAGGTCACATAATGAAAAATATTTTTTATAAAAAAAAGTATTGGAAATTGACACATGGGTGTTCTACTCTTGCATTTAAAATGCATTTCTTCATCGATAAATGCAATAAACAGCATAGGGAAATTTTTTGAGGGCTATCAAACACTGTGCGCCAGTGTGAATGTGAATGATGCCTTAGCTAGTATTACTGTGAGTTCGTACCGCTTTGAATACCAAATAACGGTGATTGGTCGAGCGTTTTCACTCCCCTGTGCGAGTAAATGGTCGAACGGAACGTGAAATCAAAAGAGCCTGGCCAAGTGATCAGTCTTTAAAATTCAATTTTGGGCTCTCTGTTATCGCGGTTCGGGTGTATATGGAATAGCTAATTGTAGTGGAGTGAATATACGAGTACTGGCTGACTAGATGAACTTTGTGTTCATACTATCATTACACTTGTGATTATAAACGGTTTCTAGTATGGCATTGATATTAAAATTAAGAAAAAAAAACAGATGTAAGAAACATTATGTTTCAGAAATTCCGTTTTTTTTTTTTAAATTAAATACATATTTATAATAAGGCTATGCCGGATTAGATGTTGGAAATCATATTACGCGACTCAAATGGCGCTGGGCGTGACATGGCTTGATGACGGCAGGTGGAAGTAGATCCTTGACCGATTGGCTTAACGGACAAGCGTTCCTTAGGCAGAGCACCAACCCGAAGTGTCGACTACATCAGATACACCGCGGGACATGTGATGAGATCAGCACAAGACAGGGAAAACTGGCACAAGGGACAGGAGGCCTATACCCAGCAGTGGGTCGATACAGGCTAATGATGATGATGATGCACGAAAGCGAATGATGAATGACAAAGCACGATCTGTCTTATTGAGTTAAACTGCAGAGTAGAGGATTTTACTTTTCAATGTTATTTGTTTGTAAAAATAATATAAAAATGTTACTACATAAAATATCGTTGAATATAGTGGCGTCCTTCAAACGGGTTATTACATAAAATGAACGGCGATTGCGCGCTTTATTACACCGATTGTTATGCAAGTCACGCATTCCAACGGTTAATTCTTATTAATGAGACGAATTTGCAGTTAAACATGTTTTTTCAGTGCATATCGCCTTTTTATAGAGCGATGCAGTTAATTAACCATAGTTTTTTTTGCAGATATTGAGAGGAGTTGCGGTGCCACATAAAGCAATACATACTTGTACACATGTACTAAACTGAGAGCAAATAAAAAAACCAAGAGGGAACGTCGTTGAACAGTCAAGTGAGGCCGGTTTTTCAAACATGTGTGAGTGCGTCGGTGTTGCGCCGCCATAGTTTGACTGACAAGCCAAGGCGTAGTTTCATTGTACGTGGATGTGTGTGTGATTGTCTGTACACGGCGAGGCGTAGTTTTGGTTGGCTTCAATTGTTCGTGCACAAACATTCTCTCTTGATTTTTTTATTTGCTCTGAGGTGCTAAAGAAGATATTTCTCTATGGCAGCAAACTTTGTCAGGCGGGATAAAACGGTATTTAATGTTTATTACTTTATAGAAAAATATTTTCTGAATTGTTTTTTTTTATCATGGCCGCTATGTTTTTTTGAGCAGTCATAATAATACGACCGGAAAATATTTTCCTATCTAAATGTAGGCCGTTACTATAATAAAATAATTTTAAGCAAAAATTCAGGTACGTTACAAGGTCATGGCCTTGGCCAACGTCTCTATTGCATACATCGACTCGGAATTTTTTGATAGTCCACTGCAAGACGTAGGCCTACCCACGAAGGGTGATTGGCCATATCCACCACGCTAGCCCATAAGTTCCAAAGAAACTCATTGGTATGGGATCGGGATTTGAACGACCTCACGATTGCAGGTCGGGTGTTACTACCACTAGACCACCACGGCTTCAATTTTTGTTTTAATTTGCATTAATTTTTGGAACGTCTCTATATTTCGACGTTTGGCGCTATTTTAATGCGGGCTATCTCTTCCTTGTGTTTTCACTACACAACGGTCGGTCGTTTGAAAAATTGGATTATATAAAAATGATCAATAGTTAAGAGTTATATTATGTTATTAGTGTGAAGCTCACTGTTGAAACCATGTTGAAAGAGTGGACTCATTAATGTTTTAACGGTACTGTTCTGTACTATGTACAGTAGTAGCAGCCCTTTTAATAGTCCGCTGCAGGAGTTAACTCTACCCACGAAGGGCGATTGGTCCATATTCACCACGCCAGCCTAGTGCGGATTGGTGGATATACATACGCCATATTTTTTTTCTTCTACGAACGTATGTAGGTTGCAAGGGTGTGCAATCCAGTACAGTTACTACCAATAGACTTCGGTTTGTTTACATCATAATAATTAAATTGTATTGTTGTCATACGACGACACGGCCGGTCGGTAATTCGATAAGTTTTAAAACAAAAAAAAAAATGCCAAGGCGATCATAGAAGTATATCTGTAGAGGTACTCACGGCACGCTTGAAACTCGTCCTCTCCCTTCTCGCAGTCTTTCTGGTAGTTGCACACCCACAGCGCCGGGATGCACTTGCCCTCGGGGCACCGGAACATGCCCGACGGACATATTGTGTCTCCTGGGGGCAACACAAAATATAAGTGTTAAAGCAAAAAAATTAGAAAACAAAAATTTCGAGAAAAAATATTTGCACATTGCAAAAAAAATATGTCGGAACATTTTAAGAAAAATATTTGGAGCATTTTATGAAAAACGTTTTCTATTTTAACGAAAAGCATGTAGTAGAATAAAATTAGGTTAGTATTTTAAAAATAAAATTTGCCCAATTGTGAATAGGATTCTGTACTAAAAAGTAGAGTTTTAGTTATCCATAAAATATGAACTAAACTAAAATATGAGAATGGCTTAGATAAAAATATCGGTCAATAACAAAGTCTTGGTTAATAAAAGTTTGAGGCGTCATAAGAAACAACACAACACTTACGAAAAAGGCTAAGCCGGAAGCCCAATTAACTAAAGATGTTATGTAAACTTCATATCAGTTCTCGTAGTGCAGAGTCTTCGAAAGTTAGTTAAGCTAAGATAGTGCAGAATCATTGAAATATGTTTGGTAGAGGTGGTTTCATAAAGAGCCACATGCAAATGCGTACACACATCAAGTGCCAAGAACTGAGCTTTTTTAACAGTTTACAAGTCGAAAATATAAATTTATAGAATAATATTGACTGTCTCGGTGGCTCAGTGGTTAGTGACCCTGACTCCTGGGTCAAGCAGTCTTGAGTTCGATTTCCACCCTGGGCAAAAAATTATGTTATGAACATAACTGTTTGCTCTATGTCTGGAGGTTATTAGTAATTGTTATCTACTCGTAAATAAGTATAATTAAAAAATATGTGTATGTAGTTTAATATCAATTTCTGGGGCAACCATATCACAAGCTATGTATAGTTTCGGGTCATAAACCGCGTGTAAGATGTCCCCTAATATGTTATTTATTTATTTCAGCTTATTATTTTTTGACATTAGATATAACTGCACTATTCCTTAGCGTATACTATGTTTCACCGTTTCACGGATTATACACTATAGGTCAAGAACGCATTTGGTCAAACACGGAAAATGACAAAGGGGTGTAATTTTTAGTGAAATGTCAAACACGCGTTTAGTCAAACACGTATATTGTCAAGAACGCGAAATGTCAATCTCGTCATTGGTCAATATTGTCAAACACGCGTATTGTCAAGCACGCAAAATGTCAAAATCATATAACTGCTCAAGAATTTAAGTCACACTGCTGGGCTCGGGTCTCCCCTAAGCTAGCCAAGTGCGAGCTGCGGACTGCACTCATCTTCGGAGGGTCACTCACACACGCACACACACTTACACACACACACACGCGCACCCCCACACACGCGCAACACACACAGAAACACACATGCACACACACACACGCGCACACACACACGCGCACACACACACGCGCACACACACACGCGCACCCCCACACACGCGCAACACACACAGAAACACATATGCACACACACACACACACACACGCGCGCGCGCATACACACACACACACACACACACACACACGCGCGCGCGCGCGCGCGCACACACACACACACACACACACACACACAGAGAGAGAAAGAGAGAGAGAGAGAGACACAGCTCTCTCAGCAGAGAGAGAAATAGAGACAGACAGACATACATGCACACACACAAACGCACACACATTTACGGGTTTACACTTGTCTTACGGGGAGAAAAAAAAACGCGAACGATAGCTAGTAGGTATTAAATACATATTATAGTAGTTTGGTTTTATCTGTATTGATACATTCGTACATCTGCTATGCGTGCTTAGGTAATGTGACTTATTAAAAGTGGGAATGTTTTTATAAAAAAAAACTGCCGTGTAGTCAACGCTGTTTCTGGACAAAGATTCATCAACACTTGTTTAAAAATGGATCAACCTGAGGAATTGCTCAATTTTGTCCGAAATAAAAAGGGAAACTACACTTTGTTACACCGCGGATATCGTTACAACTGTAACATAAAAAATAAACATTCTTCTAATTGGCGTTGTGTCAATCGTTCTAAGTGCTTATGTTTTTTTTTGGTTTTGGTTTTTTCAATGGTTTTATCACTATGGACAGTGCAAGAAAATGTATTTTACGCCAAAGATTTCACACTTGCCAAGCAGATGAAAAAAGCAACGAAGTTTACATAGCAAAAGCAAAGTGTGAAAGTAACGTATGCGAAGATATGGGCCGCGTGGAGAAAATATATGAAAATAACTTTGAGCATTTAAGAGAAAAAGTAAGTCCAAATTTGGACTACATACCTTCTCTAAAAATATACAAGACTCACTATACAGGTCTAGAAAGAAATATATACAATGCATTAAATTACGTTTTTCCAAATTGGAAGACGTTAAGGTTCCAATTGCCTTTTCTAAAGATTTTTTGACCGACGAAACTTGACGCGTATATACAGGATGTCCCTGAAATCAACGTCAAGCCGGTACGGGGTAAGAGAGGAGGTCACACAAGTCCCGGGAAAAATATTAAAAAAATCCCAACCGATTATTTGAATTTCAACAGACAAAATAAATATTAAATGAGGAAAATCAATATCTTGAACCATATTTTTAGGTACTGTGACCACAAATTTCACAATTTTACGCAGATTTTTTCACTAACATGATCCTTAGTAAGCGTACTAATGAATCGCAGTTTCAATCGCAATTCCAATCAGGCATAAACTATTACTAAGTTACTTAAAATTAGCATAGTTTCTTCAATCGATAAATTAAAAAATTATATCACCGAACTCCACAAAAAATAGATAAATATAGTGTACTACATTATTAATTTACAGATAAATTTCTACAAATGATGTATTGCACTGGTTTCTGTAGCAAACAGAATAAAATAAATTATTTTAGAGAGCTCCTGTACAACAAACGTGATTTTTTTTGCCCAATATTAATTGTAAAAGCATCAGCTCGACGCTTGAAATATTCACAGATTAGTTAGTTGTATATTCACTTGATAAATAAATAATTAAATTTAAATAGATTAACGGAGGTTCCCACACGGTACGGTAACCTTCGTGCGGGGTCGGGGTCGGATTCGCGCTTAGCCGATCTTATTTATTTGGCTTGTTTTGCTTGTGCTATTTTCCGTGTCTGAAATACCGAGTTTTGACTACGGCTTTTTGCGTGTTTGACTTATTGCGTGTTTGACTTTATGCGAGTTTGACTTTTGACTTAATGCGTGTGTGACGTTTTGCTTGTTTGACCATTAGCGTGTTTGACCTTTTGCGTATTTGACTTTTTGAGTGTTTACGCTTATTTGACCAATACCGTATGATCCAGAGGCGTGGGTTCGATCCCCACCCAGGGCAAATATTTATGTGATGAACATAAGACTTTACCTTGTGTCTGGGTGTTATTTATTTACTATCTATATAAGTAAGTATTTAAAAATAAGTATATGTAGTATATCAGTATCTGGCAGCCATATCACAAGCTTTGCTTAGTTTGGAGTCAGAGGCCGTGTGTAAGATGTCCCAAAATATTTATTTATTTACAGTACCATGTTTCGTGTTCATCAGCACAGTCTTTAATAAGTAATATGTCTATGGTTCCAAGTGCAAAGTTGCTCCTTACACTCGGCCAGCGTACGATAATTACTCGCCGGAAAACTTTGCCCTCAGCTCGGAGAATGCAGGGTTAACATTGCCTCCGAAGCGCAAACTATACCAACTTGATGAATTCGATTCAACGCATCGTCTAATGAAGCTTTGATTATAACTAGTCGCCTGATTTTGGTACATAAAGATGTACCCGTGAGAAAATTACACACCGCTAAAATAAAATGTGCTAAAATTTCATTAATAATAACACGGTAATTTTACCCGTTCCTTTAAGGTATACCTTAGTATCTCTAGTCTTCTGCCGATGACAGACTAAAGTGAAGGGACTACTGACGAGGGTCCCATCAAGACCGGATTCGACGACACATCGAGTGTTGCGGCCCTCGAGTGGTCAAGATGCGGATCTTCTGTTGTAAGACTTGAACTAATCGAATATTTGGGAAGCTAGGGAGACGGTTGATATGTTTTTCTTTTATTTCTTCTTTAGACTAAAAGACCTTACAAGTAGCTAAAGAGTTATAGTATTGTGTATAATGCATGGTAAATATAAGCAAAAGACATGTCCACAAAATGTATGGAGGCTGGTATAATAATAATCAAAAATTCTAACCACAACACTCACACACACATTTCGAAAAAGTTCATATTTTTCTGAGTCCATTACATCAGTTAAAAAAATAAGCCTTCTGATTTTTTTTTTAAATTAATTTTAATTTATCAAGATGAATAAATATATTTGGCTCAATATGTAGTTTATCTCTAGCAATTCTGGTTAAGTAACCTCCAAATTGTTAAATAAAAGCAGTTTTACCAATTAGACACACTTTATAAATGTTATTTTATCACATTGTACCTACTAACTGGTCACACTGGTAGGTTATAATTTTTAATTTTAGCAATTTAAAAGATGAATGTGGAAGATTCAGCTACGAACGCAAGTAAAATAACGATAGAAGCACTTAATTATTGTTAAACTAGAAAAAAATATAAAGATATAATACTTATTACTTTTCACACAATTTATTTTTCACATTTAATAATAAATGGAGGGATGAAAAAATCTAAATTATATATTTTTGACAAGCCCATAAGACAAGCTTTCAATTGACGTATATATCATCTTGGTTCGTTTTTTCTCTGAATAATATACCACTTGTGGACGTCACCTTTCAATAACGGGGCCCGTACTACGCTTGTATGCCGCACGTGCCATACATTTTGAGTAAAAGCCCGGACGGGGCACATCCGGGCGTCTCGTGCGGGTGTCTTACGGGCCACTACAAAAATTTATGAAACGTGCGTCGTACGGGCCCCCTCCGGGCCCGTCCCGCACCAAACATGCGTTTGATGTGGATGTCAAACATCCTGCCTGATGCGGTCTAGGGTGTAGCACGCTTACCTAAAAGATTCCTGGTACTCAGAATTCGTTGCGAAATAAACGTATAAACTTTTGTTAAGATCGGAAACTAGAATACTGATATTTATAGCGATATTGCTTCCCAATAACTCCCGAAAATAAATCCCGTAAGTTAAAAGTTAAAAAAATAATTTGAAAAAATAGTACACAGAACATTTAAACTTTACTTTCAAATAAACACCATTGTCAGAATTTATCTCCGAAACTTTTAACCCTTAACTTTCTGCCCGTTTCTAAAGTTGATGCTTCATTTAATTTATTATTTAGCTATTTTAGCAATAATTTAATTAACTGGCCGAGGTTTGAAGATAATTTCCCCCGCAGTCGGTTATCGGAAATTTTCGGTTTATTGAGATTTATTTACAATTTGCAAGTTATTTTGTTTTCTAAGTACCTTCGAGTTAAGTGGTTAACTTTGAAAGTATTACGCGGAGGGTTAAAAAGTTTTACATGTTTTGATATTATCAGGTTTTATGGTATTTTTTATGATTACGAGAAAGGAAGCTCTGCGTATTAGGCTTGTACCATTATTATCATCGTTTCGACCTACTGATGGACATAGGCCTCTTCTCTAGACCCTTATAAGATCCAGTTAATCTTGTATGTCTTATATCTGCCGCTACCTAGTCATTCGTCGAAAGCATTTACGAGGAAAAAGTAAGTTCGTATAGGTCGGATGGCCTCTAGGCCTGGTGTCAAAGTTTTTAAGCCTGAAGGCCTCTGACATGACCAAACAATTAAAACAAACAAGACCCACAATGTAACGTGTCATCCGAACCACGACAGTGCTCAGTTGCTAACGTCACCCGCCGTCATTCATTGACGGCGAAGAAGAATGTCTTAGCTGAACGTTGCTTCACTTTGGTGACTTTTCTGTTACATACATACCTACCATTATATATATTATACCACGCTATGAGCGCTACATTGAGAGAATAATGGACTTTACGAGTATAATTGCAGAGCTGTGAATACGCTGCGTCCTAATTCACGTGATTGAATGGAAATGCCCAATTAAACAATTCAATGGCTAATATTAATTAGGGGAATATCTAGAAGCGGGAAACAGCGATATTGGGACGAGCAGCTGCTGGCCGCAGCCGCAACGAACGCAGTCGCCTGGACTAATTTTATACAGGATGTTTGGTCTAAATTCAAATTAATACAAAAATATATAAGTGGATGTTGATATAAAAATAGATATCTATAAGGGAGGCTTGTGTCTGGCTAAGGACTTCCCATGGCTGAAAAGAGGAATAATAGCAGAAAGATAATCATGTATGAAAAGAAAATTTTGTTTTTAAATTATTGCGATTTTAGCACATTATATCTTATACTACGGAACTTGCCGCTCAATTTGAGCGGTACGGCTTCGCAAGTCTAATATGCCCGTGACCACGACTGATGCAACTCAGTTGAAACGTTGGGAAAAAGAGGTATTTAATTATCTCATGTTATATTGCGCGATGAGGCCCGTAAAATAAGAATAACAGGGAAAGCAACATGAATTTTTACATTCTTCAATGACTGTAAAGCACCACTTGAGTAAATCTCCATAAGAAAACCTTATTCCGTAATAAGAGTTTTTGGGATATTATTTTTCAAAAAATATGAAAACGATCCCAAACCATTTAGCATTTTTGTATAGAAGATATAATAATACTTTCCATTGCTCTATAGATTATAAATAATAATACTTACACAGAGAAACATAAACAAACTAAAAAAAAACATTAATAGATATAATTATAAGTGGCTAGTTTTTAAATGGAATGTATACTAAAATATCAAAGAGTTATTTTTGTGATAAACAATTCAAAATTATTCGCGGATGCAGGACTCGAACCTTGCGTCTTCGGAACACTAGCCCGACGCTCTGCCCAACTGAGCTAATCCGCAATACTGCATACGCGTCAAATTTCGTGAAGTGTTTATCATTTAACCAACTTATAGCGTTGGCGGCGCCACCTGTGATACCCGTATTAGACAGGTTATCACTCAATTGAAGTTATAAGAACTTCTGTATATTGACGAGAGATGGCGCACTGCTAAATCAATTAAATTATTTTAATTTTATAGTGCATCCCACACTAGGTTTATCTCAAAGAGTTATTTAAATAATTATTAAGTTGGTTAAATGATAAACACTTCACGAAATTCGACGCGTATGCAGTTTTGCGGATTAGCTCAGTTGGGCAGAGCGTCGGGCTAGTGTTCCGAAGACGCAAGGTTCGAATCCTGCATCCGCGAATAATTTTGAATTGTTTATCACAAAAATAACTCTTTGAGATAAACCTAGTGTGGGATGCACTATAAAATTAAAATAATTTAATATACTAAAATATATTCTCACAAAAATATCGATTTAAAACTGAGACTCCCTCTCACTTCGTTCGCTCGGTAAATAAACAAAGAACACTAAGTAAATAATTATATACTCTTTATGTCCGAACACCGTGTATAGTTTAACACGTTTGACAGCACTAACGAGCGGTAGGAATACACGTCAATCAGTAATTGCTGTTAAAAGCTGCGATAAACGCGTCACGGGCGGACGTGCACTAAATCACTAATTGACCCATTGTTTTAGTAAAATCAGATCTAAATAGATGTACCTAGCATACATTTATTTACACACCGATAGATGAAGTTCGTATTTCAATTTGTTTCTAATCTTTGTCGAAAAAAACCACACCAAAACCCGTTGCGTAGTTTTAAAGATATAAGCATACATAGAGACAGACAGACAGGGAAGACTTTGTTTTATACTATGTAGTAATAGTAATAATAGTAATACAATTTTGACAAATCGATTTTCTTATTCAGTTCTTTCAATTTATTTTTTGCGAGACTGTTGCCTTCATTACAATAGGTATATTGTCTATCCATGTAACTACAAACCTACAATCGTCTAACAACTTACTTTGTAGAAATACACTGCGCTTACCGGTGTACGTTACGACCTTTTGGCCGTTGGTTATGCATTCTATGTACCCTGTACTGCACCAGCCTTTTTAATAGTCCACTTCAGGACATAGGAATATCAACGAAGGGTGATTGGAAAATATCCACTACGCTGGTTTAGTGCAGGTTGGTGGATTCACATACGCCATCGAATTTCTTCTACGGACTCATGCAGGTTGCTTCACGATGTTTTCCTTCACTGAAAAGCCAGTGGTGTTAAATTTCGTACATAAATTCCAAAGAATTCATTGGTACGGGACCGGGATTTGAAGGCGGGTGTCACTACCTCTAGGCCACCACGGCTTGTTTTATCTATGTACCCTATCCACTTTAATTTTTACCTACCGTAAAAATCGTAAATAATAAAATAGTATAGTTTAAAAAAAACATGTTTTCATAGCATATCAAACTAAAAAGTGTAAAATAATTTTGCTATCAAAGAGTGTTTTATAGTTTTTTTTACACTATATTTATTTTTCACTTTTTAGTAATCGAATAAATGCATTGTCATAGGTCTTTGATAGGTGTGTAAAGTTAAAAGAAAATGATCTGATAGCTCAAAGTAGGGCAAAATCGAGCTCAAAGGGGTTGGTTACAAGCAAACAAACATACAGGTGAAACTAATAAAAACGTGTTAAAAAGCTCACTTCGTTCCATTCCCAGAAATCTTTAAATATTTCAAAACATTGAATTTATTAATGTTTCCATAACAATATAAATGAAAGTCAGACGTTGACAGTTATTGTGAGGCACCTTCGGCCGTCGCTCCATTCCATTTCATTAGCAGACGACTGGCGATGCTTTACTCATTTAATTAAATCAGTTCTTGCTCATTAAATTTATTTAAATGCTTGTCTTGCAATTGACAGGTTTGTAGAACTGTTTCACTCGGCTTTATGCGCTGTTATGTAGAAACATTTTCATTTATAGGATAATAGTGATTTGTTATAATTTGTGCAAAGTTGGTTTTAACCGAGTGCTCAATTTTGATGATCGACAAGCGAAGGAACCTAAAATTGATTCAAAAATTAGAATCCTGAGCGTTAGCGAGGGAATCAAAAGAGCACAAGGTGAAAAATCTTTGCACTCTAGTGCACACGTCAGTATTCATCCCACCTCAGCGAGGAAAGGCCTATCCGCACACAACAGTGCCGGCACGTGCCGATCAGTAACGTATCCATCAGTGTCAGTGAAAAATAATATTGTAGCATACATTTTGTATGACGCTATCCGTGATGTCAGTGCTGCGCCGGCGCTCACCGTGATCCGACGTGAATTTCTAGCGGACAATATTTTGCCTGACACGGTCGCAGTATTTCAAGATGGACGACGAAAAGTTAATTGAATTGTTCCGTGTATTTAAATTGAAACAATGTTTTGACATCCTGAAATACTCAAAAAACTTTGATTCATCATCTATCAGATGTTTATATAAAGTGGCGAACTCTCCTTCTTCCTCCTTTATCTTCCACGCATTATGCACTCATTGCCTTCTCACACAAATTTCTTCGTCTTCATCTAATATTAAAGCAATCGCTGCTAATTGCGATCTTGAATATCGAGGCATTTTTACATGAAACTGCTGGAAACTGTAACGGAACTGTACGGTACGGAACTGTCGGTCACGTGCCGGTACTGTTGTGTGCGGATCGGCCTGAAATGACTAGTTGTCTACATATCGTACTGTTTCAAATATATTTCGCGTGACTTTTGAAGGAAGAAGGAGCTCATATGCGCATTATTAAGAGTTTCAGTCAATTTTGTTGGCGTCAAATAAACTTCCTCGTCTCTCGAAACACTCATTTTTTCACTTATTTCAAGTTTCTTGTTTTTAACTAAACATAAGGTTTTAAACAATATGACGTGAAAAAAAAATGGCGCACGCAAATCAAATTAGAAAAAAAGTAAGCCAAGAAGGTTCTGAGTCTGAGTTTTTAGCAAAAATTGTATGATAAATTCGGCACCATGGAGGTAGAAGTAAATAGGTTTAATGATGTTTTGAATTCTCAAACTTACTGCACACGATGTTATAAATTCATTTTTTAATCCTCTAGCGGGTAAAACGGCTTTGGCACCCAGATATCGAAGAGCAAAAATACTGTTTCCGAGATGGGGGGATGAAAGAATTATTAATTACAACTTAAATTAATTTAATTTAATAATTGTTCCATAATTTACGCTTAAACAAACTCTTTTTGAATATATGGGTTTGGATATGGTCCAAAAACACACTGCATTCGCGCCTCTTTCGACCGGTCAAATCGGAAATAAGGGTGGCCCATGTGTCCAACAGTGGACGTTCTGGGACTATTAATAATGATGATTAATATGAAAGATTTCCGAAAGTTGATATTTCCAAAGTAGAGAGGAAAATGATGATGAACCAGTCATAAGGAAAAATGGCTTTAATTTTTTCTTAATTTCTCAGCGGTTGAATAACTAGCAAGGGTATCTAGCAGTTAAAGTTAATAAATACCATAAATTCAGCGCACTACTCTATAAATCTGTAAGTTCTAACTTTTATTTCCACACATGTGCCGGAAACATAAAACAAACAATGTCAAAGGAACTCGTGTGTTATGTGGTAAATGAGGGTTGAAACACACCAGAATATTTAATGCGACACGACTATAGTATATTAATCGAGCGACCGAAGCGAGAGAGATCTTCATTTTAATACGGCGATTATGCTTTTGTTTGTCCAGATGTTGTTTTTCAAGGTCGCATTTTATTGTCGTCGGATATTTTCGATTGGAGGGAGCTTTCCTTAAAAAGGGAGAAAATTGCTGTCGCTATATTTATCAGCCATTTAAAACTTTATTTTAACAAAACTTAAAAAAACATTTCATAAACCATAACTATTAAAATTAACCAACTTAAAACAAAAACTCATACTAAAACACTAAAACCTACACTAAAATAAAACTAATCTAAAAGACCCGGGCAGAGGGTAACGTGGCCAGAATGCTGGCGGCGTTGCCTCGCTGAATTGCTATACTAATTTTTTGGCCAAAGTAGATGCCAGCATTTTGGTCACGTGTCACCTCCACCAGTCGCCTAGCCAGGTCTTAATACAAAAAGTGAACGTTCGGCCCCTACGGACCTAAAGTCTTGTCCCCGAACGGCACAAAATTGTAAATCAGCCATTTTGGATATTATATTTAGTATTGCGAGTATAGGCCGAATCGGTCAAGAGCGAGTCGATATATTCATATTAATTTATTGATACAATATTGCATACGTCAAAAAATAAAAAAATAATCAATTAATAAAAATAATAAATTACAATAAATTAAATATAAATAAATTAATATATGTATATATATGTATATATATAAATTAATATATATACCTTATAGTATACAAATTTGATTATGGATTTTTACACAGTCATTTTTAGCGTCATAAACTCTTTTTCTATGTCATAAAACGCCTGACCGATAAGCCAGCGCTTTAGCCTTGACTTAACTACATTATGATATAGTACTGGGCGCATCGATAACATTCTTCATCTATATAGGTTTAGGAAGATTCAGTTAGCGATGTGTAGATCTAATATTTGGAGAACTACTAGTAATATTATACATGCAATTATCGTAGGTACATTCGTACAGTATTTACTGAGGAAATTCACATAGATGTGAAAGATATAGTCATTATTATCAATAATTTAGAGCCATTCATTTTGTCGAAATCAAGGATTTATTTCAACGAAACAGTTTATTATTTTGCGGTTTTCGAGCTGATTTTAACGTTCATGATAACTTAATTTACCTTTAAATACGTCATAATGCAAAAACAACAGCTTATATCCAAATGTCAAAGTTGCGTATTTTAAAAATATCAAAAAATATCATGTTGATAAGAATCAAGACTCTCCTTGATTTCAAAGAACTGTAACTTGTTTGTATTTTCTTGTAAAACTGAAAGATCAACTTAACCATCTTTTAAAATGTTATAAATCTTGAATAAGTCGTGTCGCACCATACTACTGCACTATCACCCGAAACTTTGTTATCCGGTAACAAGACGCGAAGACAGTACAAGGTAGCGCGCTGACTTTACACGCTGTAAAAAGTCGTGCAGCGCTTTTTACGACCGGCTGCTAACTTTTACATAGTTGTGGTGAAATTGGCTACTAATATTGGTTTGGAGTTACAGATTTTTATATAATAAAAAAAAATGTTTTCTTTTCTATATTATTAAAAGTTCGGCTTGAGTGACTGACTGATAGATGGCTCATAGCTAAATATAACAATTCTTAGATAAATAGTTCATAAACCATTCTCGGTATGTTTATGTAACAATCAATTGATATTAACCTCAAAAAGAATACAACCAAAATCCTAGGCTTAACTTTCTTCCATTCAATTCCCCTCACGCCCCAACTATTATAAAGTCCATAACACTTCGGCAATACGATACAACGTCTCATAACGTTATTCGGCAACAGTTAAAAGATTTAACATACGTCGTTACAGGTGAATAACGGCGTAGCTACGGCGCTACGCGGTCACGTAGCAATCGTTACGTAGACGCGTAGCAGAGCTACGAGCGTAGCATACATTGAGCTTTGATAAATATTCGAGAACCATACTACTGAATATAATATAGTACAACTGTATCCACTTGTTTTTTTTACGATAGGAAAGAACTTTACTAATAAGAAAATATATAAAATATGTAATCAATTATACATGTTGCTTCAAATGTTTTAAGAATTTGATTTTTCTGTTTTCTATAATATCTGTATACGAGTTTATCAATCAATCAATCAAAATCCTTAAATCATTTAGACATAAGTCTATACGTATGTCCATCCATTTGTCCCAATGTTACGAACCTTATAATACTTATAATATTTACGATCAAAATTGCATAAAAATTTGATTTTGATAATTCTACAAAATATCTGAATTTTAAAGTCTTAATTGCTCATTTAAAATAAGAAATTAATTAAACTAAAACTATTACACTATACTAAAACTAATACTAAAATTTGACTGTTTCTGTGGCTCAGTGGTTAGAGACCCTGACTTTTGATCAAAGAGGAGTGGGTTCGTACCCCATCCAGGGCAAACATTTCTGTGATGAACATGGGTGTTTGCTCTATGTCTGGGTAATAACACTCAGGTTTCTAGTAACATAGGCACTATGTATGTATGTATTTAAAAATATGTATGTAGTATATCAGTCTCTGGCAGCCATATCACAAGATTTGTTTAGTTTGGGGTCAGAGACCGTGTGTAAGATGTCCCCTAATATTTATTTATTTAAATTATTTATTTTATCAATGAGTACTCGTAAGTCTGTCCAGTTCAAACCTTCTGAATAAAGCAACTTTACCCAAGAGCTCTCCGTAGAAAATCATCAGTTAGCAAACAGTATTTTCGTCTCGTTACCCACTTCCGGTCGCCATCTTTTATTCAAGAGACCGATGAACGAATGAACGAAACTCCGATTTACTTCAAAACCCGAATGAACTTATGCATCTCATTGGACTTTATCCCAATGGAATAGGAGCTCATTTGGATTGATTGAGTGACTCCGTTTGGAATTGAATGGGGGTAGTTTTATTTTCGTCTCAAGAGTGTGAAAGATTTATACCGAATTTACGGACTTGATTTAACAGTTTTGCAGCACTTTTACCATAAATTTGATTAAAATTTGAAGCGGAGATATACGTACATAACCTACATTAATATCTGAATTTAAAGGGATGCATTTCATTACGCATACATCTAAATAAAAGTGGCACTATAGAAAAATGAATAAAACTACCAGAAAATCTTCAGGAAAAATAGTGTTCTCTCGAGGTGTAACGGTTAGTGCAGCGTAGAACATCCTACGACAAATTAGACAGACGATCTCATTGGATCCACAAAATTGATCTGGACCAGACTGCGCAAGATCTTCGAGCAAATATCAAATTAGATACTTGCTCGATGTTTTTAATACAATATTTCGACACGTACGATGCGTTGTTTTGCAAAGTGCAGGGCGTTTTAACGGTATAAATTTTAATTATTACGAAAAAAAATAATTGCATAAGCAACAGCTGCTCTACTAATACATTTTGTTAAGAGTAAAGGAACTTTTTATATCCAACAGCAGAAGTTTTCGTATTTTAGAAATTATTCGAGACCAGTGGTCAACAGTGATCGTCCTACGCTTCAAATGATGATGACAAAATTCCACTCGAAAAACTTCTACTCCCTCAAAATAAAACATAAAACGTGCATAGTTTAATCTTTTCATAAACCTATGGAAAACTCTTTTTCAGTCTCTTTTTACAGTGTTCATTTTGCAGAGTGGCGCTTTGTCGGATTAAGAAATTTGACAGCTATTTGAGTTTGCTTTTAAGATTTTTTTATTCAAGTTAAATGTATTACTTTCTTTTGATATTGGAAAGGTTAGCTGTGAAAGTGTTCAATTGGAAACTTTTTAAAAGTAAGTAGAAGTTGGCATGATTTTTAGTTGTTTATAGATCGTTTCACATTTGCGTCAAACACGCTGAAAGTGTGAAATGTTATTTAAGTTTTATCAATATAATTACACTAACTATTGGTCAAGCTGTAGTATCAATTTATCACAACTTGAACGAGTTTTATTTTATATTTATATTATTATAAACCAGTTTTGGTCATTCTTGTTTCATTTTTGGTCACTTTGAATTTAGATGATTGTCAATTTTATGTTAAAAATATTTTTAGAGAAAATTTCAATTTTTGACAATCACACAAACAATATTTATGGTGTTACATGATTTATAATCTATTTACGCAATCATTTTAGCAAAATCAATTGGCCAAAACCGGGACAGTGGCCACAACCGGTACATCTGCCATATATCAACGCACACTGTAAACGTATATCAAAGTATGGATTACAATAAACAAACAAATACCGCGATACGGAATCCGGAATCCATGTTATTGACACAACAGCCACCTGTGGATCGGCTTACTGGTCGTTTGTCATTGCTACAACCTCCCCCCACCCCCTACCGTGTTTACAGCTATCCACGAGAATGAGGGATACAAAAGGCTTGTGTAGACCGACATTTACGCATCTTTAAACCGATACCTATTGTAATTTATTTTTTTTGACATCTTCAATTCACTTGTAAGAAAAACTGTTATATTCACAAAATCAATCAAGTCAATAAAACAATAAACTAAAATAACCTATCTAAACTAAAAAATACTAATCTAAACTTAAATAAACCTATCTAAACTAAATTATCCTACTAAAACTAAAATATCTTTTGTAAACTAAACTAATTAAAAAATATACTCTGTGTGTCTCTAATCTCTGGCAACGTACCCAAAATTGCGAGGCTGACTTTTTGCCCAAAATACAGGCCAGCATTTTGGTCACGTGTGCCCCCTTTATTCTCCCCGACAAATCCTAAATATTTACTGTATTATGTACATGACATCATTATTATCAGTCGTAGGACGTACTTACTACCGGACGTGGAACTCCACTAGCCATATTTCTCATCTATAGATTTCCAATAAGACTGCTTGAAAGCGACTTAGAACTTGCAATATTCCACCAATAAAGTTTTGTTCTCAGCAAAGTTAAATACGAATATTTTGTAGTTTTTAATACGTAATATAACAAAAAAAATTTAAAGATCATTGTGTTCACTGTCTTTCTATCTATAGATGTTGCAGAGCCTCATAATATCCGCATTTATGATGCGCCTATTTCGATGAAACTTAAATGGGACCACCTTGGAAGTATATCCTTTTGGACTAATGAAGATTTTTTAAAAGCGGTTCACAATTGGCGAATATATCGATATTAAATATACATTGCCGTGCCATTACAAGCCGTGGTGGTCAAGAGGTAGTGACACCCGCCTTACAATCGTGAGGTCGTGGGTTCGAATCCCCGGTCCCGTACCAATGAGTTCTTTCGAATTTATGTACGGAATTTCACACCACAGGCTTTTTGATGAAGGAAAACATCGTGAGGCAACCTGCATACGTCCGTAGAAGAAATTCGATGGCGTATGTGAATCCACCAACCCGCACTGGGCCCGCGTGGTGGATATGACCCAACCACCCTTCGTGAGTAGGCCTACGCCCTGCAGTGGACTACTAAAAAGGCTGGTACAGTACAGTAAACATACATAGGTACACAAAAAAACATATAGACGAACAAAGTACCTCCTCTTTTTTGGCTGAAACAACGACGACAATGAAACACTCAAAAATATAAATATTACTGCTCGGATAAATTCGCTGTATTATTTACATGAAACCCCGTAATTACAATTGTTTTGTTACTCATATATTTGTCTTCTCATACTCGTAAAGTGGAACAACGCAAATTACAACTATATTTTCACCATTTCAACAAAGTTCCCCAACTAAAGTCAACTACATCAGTGCTTACAATAAGTAGGAGCTACTCGTAAGTTAAACACACTCGCTAAACTTAGATGAAAGCGTTAAAACTTAATGAGCATTAAAGTAAACGAAACGTTGCGATAACAACTAGTAAAGTAAACTAGCTTTTTTGCTAGTTAAACCATAGGGGAAAAGTTAGTACTATGTTTTCAGTTATGTTTAATAAACTCTAAAGTTATGATTAAGTAAGTATTTGCTTTTTCCATGTCAGAAGTAAGAAGTAAACATTTTTGTGTTGATTTGCGAAGTGCAGAGACATTCCGAGGTGTATGTAAAAGCTAATCATTTATAAAAAACTTTTACTATGGTAAATCTCGAAAGCAGCTGTTGCTTATGGAGTATCAGAGTGTGGATACTCCATTACATTTTTTAAAATCAATGAACTTATTTGTATGGAACAGCGAATCAACAGCAACTGGTCCGTATCCCAACAGATTGACATTTGACCATGTACTGGCAAGAGTAGCACAGGACGTCTTAACTTAATATAATAGCGAGGATTTGTGTATTCTATTCGATTTTGATCATAAATAATTTTTAAATGACAAACTTAAAATTTATTAATTTACCCCAAAATTTCCCCTTTACCTTCAAGTATAACATTTTATTTTCATAACAATCCACCTTTACCACAATAGGCCCCATTTCCGTAGAGTGTAAATGTGGGCCATATTAGGCACAATGTAAGCAGGGTAATAGGCTCCCTTCCAGGGTAACACGTCCGTGACGCCAGGGGGCGCTACCGGTTACATGACACAGCCTGGAAGTTTGCAGTAAGACAAATCACTTTTAAATCTTTTTCTTCTTTAGACCTTCAAGGGTCTGTGGATAATCCAATTGCTTGTTATGTAGTTTTAGAATATAGTCTTGTATTTAGTGGTAGTTAGTAAAAAACTTTTATATTAGGTAGTAATTTATGAAAAAACGATGGGTGTAACTTCCTACTAATATTATAAACGCGAAAGTTTGTGACGATGGATGGATAGATGGATGTATGGATGTTTGTTACTCTTTCACGCAAAAACTACTAAACGGATTGAGATGAAACTTTGCAGTAATATAGCTTATACCTAGATATATTATAAACGCGAAAGTTTGTGAGGAAGGATGGATGGATGGATGTATGGATGTTTGTTACTCTTTCACTCAAAAACTACTGAACGGATCGAGATGAAACTTTGCAATAATATAGCTTATATATCAGAATAACACATAGGCTATAAATTATAATGATATATTGCGTATACGGGCGAAACCGCGGGTAAAAACTAGTACTTCATAAAAATCTTCTTGGACCAATTCTATTTTAGCAAAAGTAGATACTTATGCTATTTTATTCTATTTGGGTTAGCGCTGCCAATCATCTATTATTTTATCTATTTGGATTCTGAAATGGTTGCAAAACTACTCAAACTAAATGATCTCCTAAATTTCCTGCATTGATTTAAAAAAATAAGGATGAGAATTGACTCACAAATAGTAGATACCAGTCCAAAAACGTTGTTTAGATACAAGTTTTAAAAGGTGACATTAGCCTACAAAACACTGTAATATTGAGGTGAATTGTAACTTAGTTAACGCTAAGCTTTACAAATCATTGTATTTTTATTATGTTAATAAAGGTTTCTTAAAATCAATCAATCAGTCCAAAAACGAAACATGGTAAGGACGAAATGAAAACCTACTTTAGTGGGTTGAAAAAAGACTCCAATCTACCCAAAGTAAAAACACAAGTTTCACCATAGTAAAGATTTAAAGGAGTTGGTAAACTTTTTATATGGGAGGCGGTCCTTGAAAACCGGCAGCGATGCGAGCTGTATTAATGTTTAGTGCCATATTTAAGAATATTATTTCACGCAAAAACATATTTTTGTGTATCGCCGTTTTATTATAATATCTCTTTTTGATTTCACTAAGTAGAAAATATTTAGACTGAACTGGTAATACTAAGAGGAGGTCTACGTAGTCTACGTATCAGACAGGAATCTTCAAACAACCAATAGCGGGCTGGTATTTTAGAGTTTGACATTTATTTATTTCTTAAAACATGGCGACCAGCCCTCTATTGGTTGTTCAATATTGACAATGTCATTTCCTTTTGCTGTTTCATAATGTCACTGTCAGGTTTTTTTTCAATTTAGGCTTAGTGCAGTTATTTGGTGTAGCACATAGTTCATTTTTCTAATGTTTTTAGAACCCATTTGAAAATTAAATGGCGATGAAAAAAATTCTAAAAAATATGTGTTTGAAAAGATAATTATATAAGCTTTCTATTGGTATATATTTTGTTTCTGCAAGATTTCAAAAACCGCATCTTTTCCATATCCTTTTATAAATATTTTAGTACTTTGCTACGAGTATTTGCTCATTTTTCTAAGAAACTTGGCAGACCTTGCAATTCCCATCTCGTCCTATAAATAAATCTTTGTCTTCCAGCAAACTTATCCACATTAAATAGAAGCGAATTTTCCATACTATATTTTTGCCGGCATTATTTTTCAGTAAGTACATATTTTAAGCTGTGGCTTCCGGTGGCAGCAGGCGGCCACGCCGGAAGCTGCGGAGCGGCTGAAGCGTTGCCGGCTTCCGGTGACGCACTTCCGGTTTGCACTCCTTGTAGCTGTCGTAAGTAGCTGTCGAGTGATATTGTTTCGGAAGGTTTTATATTTAAGTGGCCTTTAAAGGGTTTAAAGGGCTTACGTAACTGATTTTGTTGTTAGAGTTTTACAATACATGTAACATGTAGTTGATTTTAATACAAAGATGCTTTAATTTATGATAACTGTACGAATTCCTATCTAATTGTTATTTATAAATAATATTTTAATGGTATTCGTATGTCTGTCTGTGGTATAATGTCTCTCAAAAGAATAGAAAAGATGCATTTTGATTCAAACTTTTTTCTATACAGTTTACGTGAATGTTATAGATATGATTCTAGATATAAATCAATATAGTCTATTGACAGACATAGCTAGTAGAGGTCTTGTAACTTTTATATTAGTTTTTCTCAAAAAATTATCAGTTTTTGTAGAATAGAACAGAATAGCGGAAATGACAATGTTAAGCTAAAGGAGGCACTGCATGATGAAGTCATTTTACAACCGACGACCACAAACAAGCCAGAAATCACCAACATTTTACGGGCGACATTTCTCAACGACGTCATCGCGCCACCTGTCACGATAAGGGTGTGGCGAAGAACACAAGCGGAGCGGATTTGGTTAACCAAAGCCTAACCTGCCTTATGGCAGGATTTCTCAAAAAAGATTTTCGAGGATGTAAAGAGAATCTATGAAACAGTTTTACGTGAACTGATTTAATTGGATTTTGCGGATTTTTATCCTTAAACTCAATTGACAATAAAAAATAAAAATACCTCTATGAAATTCATTAAATGATTAGTATCTTGGTTCTCATTTTACAATACAATAATTCTCTTAATTCTCACGCTAGCTTCACGTTCTTTTAACTCGCTAGCTTATTACTCTATGAGCGTACGAAAACAATAACATTTTAAAGGTATTTCTTTAAAAGCCTAAACATGTAGAATCTAATTTTACCTAAAACCAGGCATTTAGTTATCTGCAGCTGTGAGGCGCCGCCGGTGTTCGTGTTCAGATAACGCTCACTCTCCGCTCAGCGAGTTATGATTTCCTAGTACAGGTGCGGATGTGTTCATGAGCGGCAGCGGATACAATTTAAGATGCATATTCATCAAAGACGTGTGTAGATACGAGAAAAAAAAATCCACTAATACTTAGAATCACTTAACAACACAAACACAATACAAAGCTTTGCTAAGATAATAAGGAAAAGTAGCTTTGTGCGACTGTGTATTTGATTTTTCGCTTGTCTTCGTGGTTTTCACACATTTTATACTATGTATTATATAACGGAACTAAACTCACATGTACGGATAGTCGTAACAACGACTATAGTTACGGTCCCGTTCGGCGACATTTCTCAAGTTGGCGAGTGCTAGCACGCGGAGCCGTCTCGCAATGCACCCTTGCGAAACTATAGTCGTTGTTACGACTATCCGTACACGTGAGTTTATACTCTATAAAATTTAACTTGATCTCTGCGACTTTAAATAAAACTTAATTTATCGTTAATTTTATTGTATATTTGAATATCATAACATTTTTTACATGTGTAATTAAATTAAACCCAATTATATGTTACTTTAGCATCGATAATAGTGAAAAACGTCGATAAATACTATCGTTAAATTATTATGAGTATTTAATTAATATCATAACATTATTTACATGTGTACATACTTGATCTTAAATAATAGTAAGTAAATAAAATCCAATTTCTCACCTTCAACAACTCATTCGATTTCATTACAACATTGTTTGAAAATCGATTTTTTCGACCACTATCTCAACTCTAAATATGTCAATATGTAACTGTCGCAGAAATCAAGTTAAATTTTAAAGAGTATAGTTCCGTTATATATATGGTATAAAACATTGGTTTTAATCTAAAAATATCGTTTATAATAGGGCTCGTTTTCATGTGAATACGGTTCTTATTATTTGTGCAATTATTAAGTTAAAATTAAAACATTTTCCTTCTACGAAACCAAATCGCGGCATCTTATAACTAAGCGCACTTCACTACAAAGAGTGGTGAAACAATCTCGCAGACAACAAAATAAATTGGCGCGCTCCTCGTGGGGATTGTTTTTAAATTTCGTTAGCGCTAACTTTAGCGAGAGAAGGACACGTCTATACATCTACACTTAGCAACGACAAAGATAGAGATATCATAAAGTTGTGTGAACACGGAAAGCGTTACAGAGGTTCTGAGTCAAAGGTAATGATGCGAAACTTTGGGTTCTTTGATATTTTCCTTAGATATTTTCTCTGGTTTGAGGGCGTCTAGATAAAATCCGTGTAAAAAAGAATTTTAGGTAGATCCTTTTTAGGGTTCCGTACCTCTAACGAAAAAAACGGAATCCTTATAGGATCACTTTGTTGTCCGTCTGTCCGTCTGTGTATATGTCAAGACGCTTTATCTCGAGAACGCGTTAAGATATCGAGTTGAAATTTAAACTGTATACGTATATCTATGATATCTGGCAGTTGTGTAAAAGAAAAACTTATCAGTTATCGTTAAAAAAAGTGAGCCGTTTTTGTCGTAATTTTCTACGACAAAAACCGCATATTTCGATACTGACAAAAATCAAAACCTACAGGGTACTTCCCGTTGACATAGAACTCTGAAATTTGGCGAAAAGCATTGCCTTAGAGTACACATATAGGAATAAATCTGAAAACTGTACATTTTTGTTTAAATTACAAAAAAATAGAGCCTCTAAATTCACAAAATATGGGTTCAAAATTCAAATTGAGTAAATCGTATCATGTAAGGTATAGAGATTTTAACAACTTACTTCCCAATTTCGTAAAATTGTCTGGATTTGTACGGAACCCTCGATGTGCGAACCTGGCTCGCTTGTCCGGTTTTTTTGAGAGATATAACTAGAGCCGAGCTAAAGAAAAACTTAGTCTTATCTACCTTCAAGCAATACCTACGTCGATATAATAATTTTGTACAGGTTATTGGTTTTGTGTATTTTTTTCTGTAATTTTAGGGTAGAAACCCATACTCATTTAACATTTAGCGTTAGGAATAAAGCCGTGGTGGTCTAGAGGTAGTGACACCCGCCTTACAATTGTGAGGTCGTGGGTTCAAATCCCCGGTCCCGTACCAATGACTTCTTTGGAATTTATGTACTGAATTTCACACCAGTGGCTTTTCGGTGAAGGAAAACATCGTGAGACAACCTGCATGCGTCCGTAGAAGAAATTCGATGGCGTATGTGAATCCACCAACTCGCATTGGGCTAGCGTGGTGGATATGGCCCAATTACCCTTCGTGGGTAGGCCTACGTCCTGCAGTGGACTATTAAAAGGCTGGTACAGTACAGTAAGGAAAATAGTCGTAGATTAAGAACAGTGAAATGAATTTAAAATTTTCCATACATTTCTTAAACGACGACAACTTTACCGGTAAATTTTAACTAAAGTGTAACTGAAATATCGATTGGCAGATGGCACACAAGAGACAAGCAGGCTAATCGCACTAAAATTACAGCTGAACCACAATTGAACTTTAATCGAACTTCAACTTTTTGTCTATTTTCGTATCGCCTTACTGATTTTGACAAAAGTTGAAACGCAACTCAATCAGAGTTGGAACGTAACCGCTGTCAAACGAACGGTTGGTGTATGTAGTTTAGCGTGATACCGAATTCTTTAAAGCCGAATCAAAACTTAACTACAATTGCAGCCGAACTTTAACTGAATTACAGACGGAACGCAGCTGTTTAAAATTAACGCGATTGGTCTGCAGCACTGCTACTATACCCAACAGTGGAATGGTGATGATCTAGAGCTTGTTAGGCTATTTCACTTATTTCCATACTTATATATTTTTCTCTCTACTACACAACTTTCTATATCTACGAATCTCGTTCTTTCCTCTTAACTTTTTCAGTTCTTTATGAATATACCTCCAGAAACTTGTTAACAAAGGAGAGAGTTAACCCGGTAATTCCCCTAACGCTTCCCATTATCGGGAGCTATTCTTATCGAACTACTTTCCTTTCGATGGTAGAATTAAGCGAATGACATCTTCATTTCACCGCAAGCACCGAAATTCGATCAAAGTTGGTGCGTTTACGTAGTAACTATTAACTTATCTGTGGAGTTACTCTTAAAAAATAGGATGGTATTTAATCGAATACCAAAAATTGTACATTCATTTCATAAACTCAATGTCAAAGTCGTACGTTGCTATCATTATTGGCTCTATGTTTTGAAGCTGTGTATGTGCTGATTAAAAGTTAAATAAATCCATGTAGTAGATAAATAAGTATGACATATAAATACTAGAAAAAATTGTGTCTGTTTGCAGTATAATTTTATTCTAAATGAAGTGTGAAGACATAATACGACATGACTAAAGAAATGTATTGTGTATTTCTGTTTCTTCTATATGACACATACATTTAAACTCTTTAGAATCATGCGGAGTGATGTTTTTGATCTATCACTAGACCACCACCGCTTACAATCGTGAGGTTGTGAGTTCTAATACCGATTCAAAAACGATCCCGCACTTTGGAATTTATGTACGGATTTTCACACTACTGGCTTTTCGATGAAAGAAATCATCGTGAGGAAACCTGCATATGTCCGTAGAAGGTATACGATGGCGTATGTGATCCAATTAAATCAATTCCCATTGGGTCAGCGTGGTGGGTATGGCTAAATTCCATTCGTGGCTTTTAAAAAAAAAAACCTTCGTGGGTAGGCCTAAGTCCTGCAGTGGACTATTAAAAAGGCAAGCACTGTATATAGTACAGATGTTTTTGAGTTGATTGGCAGTTAATTTTTGACAAACGATAATCCTAAAAAGTTGAAATTAAAGTTTTGTAAAGCCAAGCACCTGCATCAGATTTGCTAAACAATAAAAACTTTAGTGAGCATTTTTTGATGCGCTTAGATCATTTTTGGTGTGCAATTAAATATTTTCCCAAATGATATCAGGCGTCAACCCGCACATAATGGAATGATGGCGAAGGAACCGCCATTTTGGCAGATGGAGTGTATCCTTGCGTGCCGTAACCAGCCGTCGTTCGTCAGCATGGCTCCGGAAAATATCTCGAAAATATGGCACGAAATGAAGCGTTCCAAGTAGGGACAAGGAGCAGGTGAAACTTTAACGCGGGAATAATCTCATATACCTAAGTAGTTACCGTAAAAAATATTTTTGACAAAACGGCCAAATGTTTTATGAAAACTTCACAACCGAGTTCATACATTAGACCCCAAGTCCAAAAAAGCTAGTGAAGTAGCGATTTTGAATGCAATTGCAAATGTGATGCAATTTTCTTCAAGTTTCTGGAATGGTTTTATGATTCATATAATACTACGAAACCAAAAGCCCAACATAAATCAAATTTTTAAAAGATCATCTCGCGACAGTTTTCTTCAAATTAAAAAAAGTAGTAACTCTTGATTCGATGCACAAGTAAAGTTGATAAAACACAAATTATGTATAGGTATATGACACTGGAGCAAAAATATAATATAGATGAATTGAATGTTAATCATACTCAAATATGAGGTAACTTTGGAGCAAAAAAAACATACGGACGAATGGAGAACCTTTCTCCTTTTAGAAATCGGGTAAAAAAGAGATAGAGCCTACACTGGTTAAATACAGGTTAACAGACTTCGCAATCTTCTAGAACGTAAAGAAGTCGGGCATGCAGGTTTCCTTACAATGTTTTCCTGCAGCAAGCTAGGTTGCTCTAGTAACAAATTGAAAACAGTATCAACTTAGTAAAATATGTAGAAGAAACTTACTACCCCTGAAGAGACAAGCGGCTACCGTCCTACAGCCGCCATAACTCGAGTGGCCCATCCCCTCGTATATAACGAGCCTTGCACGCGAAAACGCCCATAAAAAGTATTTAGATCGGCCCCCGTATATCTTCGGTACGTTGTGATTTCGAGCCGAGGCGCGTGGGATCGGGGAAGAGAAATCAGCGATTAAATAAGTTTGTGTACGCCAGGTGACTGGCCCTCGTGTCATATTGGCCTATCGCCTTATATGATATAATGGGCCTTGCACGCGAAAACGCCTATAAAAATAGTGCGTGGAGTCCTTCCCCGCGGAAAAAGTGAAACTTCAACGCAACAGTACTTTCGCACCCCCTCCATGGTAGCGTTAAACGTTTAACTCAACCTTGTTGGAAGTCGCATTAGAAGTTTCACTTCACACGACTAACACGAAAACACCCATTAATTTTGATGCACCCATTTTCAAACAGTTGCAATCTCGTCTCCTTCTAACTCATGTCGCTTTATAGGTACTTCTGATTACTCTGCAACCCATGCTATAAAGCCTGGTGTTATACAACTAGCGCCAACAAATAAAAAACCAAGATGACGAATTCTGCACATAAGAGAGAAATATTCTACACGACGCGAACCGCGTGGGGTTCAGTGTTCAACAGCGGAACAGCGTTCGCTGTGGCTATTACGCAATGAGTTTATCTCTACCAGCCTTTTTAATAGTCCACTTTAGGACCACGAAGGGTGATTGGGCCATATCCACCACGCTGGCCCAGTGCGGGTTGGTGGATTCACATACGCCATCGAATTTCTTCTACGGACGTATGCAGGTTGCCTCACGATGTTTTCCTTCACCGAACAGCCAATGATGTGAAATTCCGTACATAAGTTCCAAAGAAACTCATTGGTACGGGATCGGGATTTGAACCCACGACCTCACGATTGCAGGTCGGTTATTACTACCACTAGACCACCACGGCTTCTCGATGAGTTTATCTACCCTACTTCAAAGGAGAGGTATGGGTCGAAACTCGAATTGTACGAGTCGGCGGATGTGGAGTTTGCTGCGCGAAACCCAATCAACGAGCAGCTTTTTTGTGAGCTTCGGTCTGGATTGGATATTACGCAGCCTGTAGCTAACTTCACATCCGCCAACTTGTATGATTCGGTCTATAGCAGTCGACTTTAGCGCAAATTTTACTTTTGTGCCGCGAGCTTTTTTTACAATACAATACAAAAACACTTTATTGACACCACAAGTAGTAAAACATAACAGAAAAAGAAATAACCACAGAAGAATGGTACAAAAGGCGGTCTTATCGCCAAGAGCGATTTCTTCCAGACAACCTCTACTGTGTGGAAACATGAAATTGACATGGACGGTGGTGTAAACATAAATTAATAAAGTAAAGCTATAAATATCCAAAAACAATAAAATACACTACATAATAATAAACCTACTTACACACATAAATAAATACAGATAGTTAAAACGCAAGCGATAAGTAATATCAGTTTTTAAAACTGCTTAGCAAGATAGTATTCCTTGACTTACTTGAAAGATTCAACGCTCTGCGCACGTCTGATGGTCACTGGAAGGTCATTCCAGAAAGCCACAGGTCGGACACAGAAAGAAGAATCGTAAAAGAAGAATATTTTTTTAAGTAGAATAGAGCTACATTAGGTCACGAACTCGCCTGATGGAAAGCGAAGTTGTCGCCGAAGATGAAGTACGTAAACCTATTCACTCTTGACTTGAAAACATCGAAATCGTAATTGTCAGGAAACAATGGCGGAGGCAGGGCATTCCAATCCCTGGCGGTCCGCATTATGAAGGAAGAAGCGAATCGCTTAGTACGAGCAGGTGGTACGAGTACGTCGACTATGTAGGGATGGTATTTATGCGACTTCCGGCTTGTTCAGTTACTAACTACTTGAGCTAAAGTCTTATAACTCGTACCATACCTCAATGCAACTCTACTGAGCCCTTCCGCCATATTCGTTATGCATGCTCTATTTATCCCCGTCGAGTATTTATGAAGCCGAATATATTTAACTGCCATATTTGCGCGCAAATACGCAGCGCGCAAATATTTGTCACCGAATAATATATTCATTTTGGGAATAGCTCGCCATCGCAAAATATTGAAGAGATCGTGATGCGCGATATTGACATTTATTATCAGGGTAGTAGGGGTTATCTGACTAAGTGAAATCATTAATGATGGTAATGAACTGGAGATAAATATCATTTCTGGTTCATCAACAATGTTGTTGATATTACCAAATAGTAATTAAGAAGTTTGGAACAAAACAAAAAGGAAATTTTAACTGCGGCCCAAAAAGTTGGTTTGCTAAAAGTTTTATGTGTTTGTCTGCGTAGTATCTATATGAATGTCTTTGGCAGCATACTTTCGAGACCAAATAACCGATTACAATGATTTTGTAGGTTTAAGAGCTGTTAAAATCAAGATGGTTCTCACTTACATAAATAAATGTGTTGCTATGTTTTCATAGC
Organism: Hypomecis punctinalis; assembly: GCA_949316475.1. Taxonomy (NCBI): domain Eukaryota; kingdom Metazoa; phylum Arthropoda; class Insecta; order Lepidoptera; family Geometridae; genus Hypomecis; species Hypomecis punctinalis. Next base: position 18,822,511 of record OX438810.1, read on the forward strand.
AACACATTTATTTATGTAATCCGTGCACTTTTGTGCACGTATTGAGTGTCCCTATCATACAGTCTCTGACTAGTTTGGGAGCCTTTGGAACAATGTACCTTATTTCTTAGCACTTATTTATTTTATGCCAAATAAATGATATTGAGTTTTTCGGAGTATTGCGGCGTTTCGCCCCGCAAGCGGTTGGGCCCGCGGGGCGAATCGCCCGAGACTCTTTTTGAAGGTCTTGAGATTAAAAGCGTGTGTGTTTTGTCGTGAAGCAATGAACTTTTTGTATAAACCACCTGATTTTTTTTCGTAAATTCATAATTGCATCACCTTTGCAAAACCACTTTGTATACCAAAACATTTTTAGTCAGAAGTTTTCAAAATTTTTTGCTACATTTGCTAAATATTTTTGAAACTAACTAATACATATTTTTGATTGATATCATGATGTGAATTTTGTCAGTCGCCTAGGCCAGTCACAAGCCACTCCCCATCACGCAGGAGACAGCTCGATGGCAAGGCAAACATTTGCCGTGTGATCGATACGCGGTATCGCACACAGAGACAGCAGCGTCAGCAAATAAGCGACTACGCAACTCACTCGCTTCTCGGCGAACACAAATCTCTGTCGAAAAACTTTCGGCAAGTATTTGATAGCAAATGTATGGAAAACTCACATTCGAAAATTAATTTCCAGTTTTCTAATCTTTTGCAGGAACAGACGCACGCTCCATCATCGACCACAACGTCGCTTACCATCAGGGAAGTTGGTGGTCAATCGCTAACTTTTACGCCATATAATTATTTTTTGCAAAAAATGGCATGACCGACTTCACCCGTGTTCTGTACACGTATTCGCGAATAAATTGCACGGATCGATGTAACATTTTCCGAAATATTGTTGATGTATCAAAAACAGCTTAGCCGATTTCGATAAAATTTAAATGGGACCAATTTCGAAGTGTACTCTTTCCAATAAAAAAAAGAATTATTGAAACCGGACTACTATGAAAAAAGTTATGGGTGAATAAATTGCACGGATCGATGTAAATTTTTCACAATATTGTTGATTTATCAAAAATGGCTCAGCCGATTTCGATAAAATTTAAATGGGACCAATTTCAAAATATATTCTTTCCAATAAAAAAGAAATATTGAAATCCGACTACTATGAAAAAAGTTATGCGTGGTTATACATAAATATATATATATATATATATATATACGCGTCGAATTGTATACCTCCTCCGGTGGTTCGTCGGTTAAAAAATGGTAAGTTTTTTTTTACAAACATCAACTTCATCTTATCACATTACATCAACATAAAACATAACAATTTCAACCTTGACACCTTTGATAAGAACTGGTACACTATAGCAAAACACCGTCAAATCTGGAAAGATCGGGGGGAAGCCTTTGCCCAGCAGTGGGACACGACAGGCTAGCAACAACAATAATCAACTTCATTATATTTTCACGCTTAAGACGTGCACTGTTAGACATAGGCGGTGGTCTTCAATCAGACCAAGCGGAAGAGGTTTGATTCATAGACATAGACATAGACATCCTTTTATTGTGACAAAAAAACAACATATTTAAAACTAAGTAGAATACCACTTATAATCTATATTTTTGTCACAAATCGGCTCCACCTCAGCATATGCTAGCTGAGAACCAGCGCTGGTCTTCCGGTGGAGCCGGCAGGTGACATCACATGGTTATCCTACTTCCTACTAATATTATAAACGCGAAAGTTTGTGAGGATGGATGGATGGATGGATGGATAGATGGATGGATGGATGGATGTATGGATGTTTGTTACTCTTTCCCGCAAAAACTACTGAACGGATTGAGATGAAACTTTGTAATAATGTAGCAAATATATCAGAATAACACATAGGCTATAAATTATAATGATATATTGCGTATGCGGGCGAAGCCGCGGGTAAAAACTAGTAATATTATAAACGCGAAAGTTTGTGAGGATGGATGGATGGATGGAAGGATGGATGTATGGATGTTTGTTACTCTTTCACGCAAAAACTACTGAACGGATTGAGATGAAACTATGCAATAATATAGCTTATATATCAGAATAACACATAGGCTATAAATTATAATGATATTGCGTATTTTTTTTTCATAATATAACGGTAAGTGTTAAGTAAGATCTGAGAACTCTGAGAAGCTAATCTAGAGTGCGCTTCAAGAAATGTCAAAAAAAAACAACTGTCGAATCAAACAACCGTCAAATCGTTTTTTGTTTTATTTTTTGGACATTCCACTTCCTTCATTAAGGGTGAACGGAATGTGACATTGTCTACTTTTTATCCCGGATAAATAAAGGGTTCCCATAAAGGGATAGCACAAAAATCAAAATAACATGCGGGCGAAGCCGCGGGTAAAAACTAGTAAAAAAATAAAACATTTACTGAGCTAGTCTAGACAAGCAGTTTGATATAAGCAGTATCGGCAAATACAGATACATACCACGCCAAAAGAAAAAAAAATTGGTTTGTATGTCAACTTCACATTTTGACAGTGATAGAGCTACTTAATGCATTGATTCTTATATTTTGATTCTACAATCCGAGATTTGATTTGTAAACATAGATTTGAGTAATAAAACCACTAAATAACAAATTACATTACTATTTTAAATGATAAAACTAATAACAATACCTGCAAAAAAATACTAATATTATATTACACAAGAACACAAAACTGATACAACTACAATTATAAGAAAACATTCAAAGGTAAGAGGTCTTGTTTGGTAAACTTTTACGCTTAAGTAATATTACTCACATTTGACAATTTGCACAACAAATGCATGTACAATTGAAAGTACATGGATTATAGTACATATTATGGATAATAAACATAGTAAAACACATCCTAACCTATATAGCACTTGATTCGGTGCGTGGTTATCTTCTACTTTTTCTTACTTGGTAGGTAAGTACCTACATAATTATATGTAAATATATGTGATCATGTGAGTTAAAAGCTATCGTCATGTTATGATAACAAAGAACTTAGGAGAATAGCCTGAACCCTATTTCAATATTTCACCAAAATATCTTTAGGAAAATCTCCCAACATTATTTCAGCATAAGATCTGAAAAGAATCACAATTTACCGGCGGCCAGTGATAAATGGCGGCTTCTCCTATCCTTATCTACCGTCCCTATCGTTGCCGCATCATAAACTGTTCACTAAGAGTCAGTTTAGACCGAGACGGAATGCAACAGCAATGCAAATATGTTTGAAAAGACAAGGAGCAAATGTTTTTAAACGTTAAAATAGATTTGAAATGCCCGCTTCAGCTCTTTTATACTAGTAGTCCTCCCCGGACTTGGACCTCGCGCTGTCCCTATTTTAATTATAAATACCTATTGGGATTTAAAAAAATGTAACAATATTTGTATGAAAGTTAGCGATTTATTTTAAACAATCGTTGAAAGACATAGATAACATCCGGTGAAATGTTTAAAATAGTCATAACTCCCGCAGAAAGTGGCGCCGTTTTGCCTCTTTTTACCGCGGCCCTTGTATTTGTAAATTGATTAAATATAATTCGTTGACATTTTAATTTTACAACGCTACAGGATGATGGACCTAGTAGTAATGTAAATATATATTATACTCGTATTTTTATCAATGTATGAAACTATTGAATGCACTTATTTTTATTGTGGATAACTTACATTGACGTGTAAAATGTTTTATGAATAAATGAATATGAATATGAATATGAAAATTTCACAACCACTAAACAGAAGATGCTCATATTCAAACTTAAAAATTCTATAAATATAAACTACGTTCATGCTGAATTTCATGGAGATCGGTTGAGCGGTACTTGAGTAATCGTCGAACAAAATAATATACAAACATACACCCACGTGCCGGCTCGTGCCAGTAGACTCTGAGACCTCACTTACGCTCGGTCAATAAATACGGTTCAAACTCTGACACTAGGGCTAGCCACCCGGCCTATACGAACTTACTTACTTACTTACTTACAAATAGAGACTCAGATTTTCAATTTTCGCTCCTGGTACTCCATACCCACATGATAACAAGGAGCATAGAAAATTTAGTGTGAACGGGATAGAATAGTACTCGATATTAAAACTCATTTCTATAGTTTCAAAAATTAAGATTCAGCTGATTTGCGCTGCGCGGGCCGTGCATTTTGTCTAAAGGTTATTATTGCTAGAATGAGTAAATTGTCTTATCTATAGCTGAATAGGTAACATCTATTTTGTATTGCGGCTGAAAAAAGGTATCGCTATTTATAAAACAAAAAAAAATCAACGATAAAGTAAGTTAGTAAGTTCGTATAGGCCGGGTGGCCCAGCTTTAGTGTCAGAGTTTTTAAACCGCCTAAACGGTTAAAACAACCGGGGCCCACAATTTAACGTGTCATCCGAGCCACGGTTGCATTCAGTTGTAAATGCTACCCGCGGTCACCCATTCGAAGACTGAACGTGCTGAACGTTCCTTAAGACGAGGCATCGGGGTCAAGAAACACGAAAACGAGTATTTTTGGACGAATGATATTGAATTAAATTTAAAAATATCATAGATAAGGGAAAATCTTGAAAAATTTAATGAACCGGACAAAATTTTGAAAAGTAACCGGCTTTATCAAAAAAAACTACTACAAAAAACACTTACAAATTTCTCACCAAAAAAACGTTTAATAATTCGAATGCTCAGAATTATCAGCGATTATTTTTTACGAATAAAATAGCCAGACCGCTATTCTATTTCATAGACCGAGAAGTTATTTATTTTAATGTGTTCATTATGAGTAATTAATTAAAAACTCACTGCCGCCCGCCACTCTGGCGCGATCCTGTCGAGCGCGACCGCGTAAAATTTGTCCGAGTGAAGGGATAATTTTTGAAATAATAGTTTAACAATGCGTCACCTTAACTTCAATGATCGTTAACGAACATCTAGTCAAACTACGCTATAAGCGCTACGTAAATATCATCAAGTCGATGAAGATACATATTTGTATACTTATAAGAAAGTGCGTGCCGTGCCGCGTCGCTGTCTGAACTGACCCTAGTGTACCTTCCATAGGGACTCTTTGTATCTTATCGGGCAACTTCGCGGTTTTACCCGAAACTTGGGTAAATTAAGTTGAGGCCATAATTATCTCGATTTTATCGATTGTTTACAAACTTTTAGGAAATTAAGATTTTAAACGATGATTGGGGACTGGGGAGGGTGCTGGAAACTTGGTTCGTTAAATTATGGCACCTACAGACACCTGGCTAGCTTTGGCCTAGTTTGTTAGGCACGTTTTGGGAATTAGGTTGTTGTATAATTGAATTTCTTTAAATACTGGCAATAAAATTTTATTTTCTTTAAATTAAAATACAAACAGATTACATTCATTCATTATATACTTCTAAGTTATCGCATAAAAAAGTAAGAGCCGTTTATGTCGTAAAAAACCGCATATTTCGACACTTACAAAAATCAAAACCTACAGGGTACTGTTGCTAACTATGAAATTTGACGAGAAGCATTGTCTCAGAGTACAAATATGGGAATACATCTGAAAACTCTACATTTTTATTTAAATCACAAAAAATAGGGCCTCAAAATTCACATAATATGGGTTCAAAATTCAAAGTGAGTAAATCGTATCATGTAAGGTATCATATAAAATAACTTCATTAGCACATGCTAAAACAGGTTTTAAAGTATTTTAACAATGTGTAATTTTCGATGTAAGTCGATGGTTATAGTTTAGAGATTTTAACAAAATTTAATTACTTCCCAATTTTGTGAAATTTTCTGGATTTGTACGGTACTCTCGATGTCGCCTGACTCGCACTTGACCGGTTTTTTTCTACGCACCTACTCATTTCTGATTATTTTTCTTTCATTCAATGTCACAGCGACCAAGCTAAGCTCTCTCTGGGTGTAAATGTTTGTATTGAGGCATTGAGTTATGTCGGACTGAGAAGTTAATTATTTGATGTCAAGTTCTTTCAACTTCTTATAAGTTTCTTTTAGTAAGTGAGTATTTCTATGGCTCCAATGGATGTCACATAGTCGTTATATTAGCCAAGTTGCAAGTTCCAGCTGTTCCAGCTTCCAGCTGAATAATTCAACGCATTCTATCGGGAATTCATTGTAAGTGCATGCGGAATCAGAACATGTTTTCGGAGAAAATATAGAGCGAGCAAAACTAATTCCAACTTATGTCTGTTTGAAATGTTCAATTCGTGATTTCACGTTCTAGTTCAATTTATTTTTCTAAGTAAGAAATGCAAGCATTTTATTATAACAACAAAGAAGATCACAAATTGTATACACGAATAAAATATATTTGTTGTTATAATAATTAAGTTGTTCGGAAAATGTATGGAAATTATAGATTCAAATTTTAAGCAAATCCAAACATTTAATATACTATCCATAGAACATGCTTCTCTTTAAACATATACCGCCTTACCACAAAAGATTTAAATACGCTAAACACTGTTTAACCGTGTAATTTGTACTGTTAAACATTGTCTAAAGCGTGCGTAAAACTTTTGTGGTAAGACGGTTAATTTTTCAACAATTAAGCTGGTATTTCAAATGTTTTCATATTTTAAATAAAAGAGTAAGAAAGAAAAGAAAGAAACCACACAAATATAATAGCGAAAATAGAATATCTTAACAAGAGACAAAACACGTATTCTACTACAACAACAATGATATAAGTAAAACTACACTATTTTAATATGCCCTTGTAAGTAGGTATATGTATTATACATATAAAATTTATTAGCAAAGAAATAACATTAAAAAGAAGTAACTATACAACGTTAGTTGAATACTACTCAATATTTCTAATTGTAGACCGAATCATACAAGTAGGCGGATGGAAAGTTCGCTACAAGGTGCGCAATTTCCAATCAACGCACAGCTTTATGTGAGCTTCAGTCAGGATTGGATACTGCGCAGCGTGTTCCTAACTTCACATCCGCCGACTTCTATGATTCGCCCACTAGATCAATACCTAAAATATTAATTATCTAATGGACAGTAAAAATAGGAACACACATAAACAGATACAAAAAATAGACACAAACCGCTTTACGCACACTTAAGACAATGTTTAACAGTACAAATTGTACGGTTAAACAGTGTTTAAATATTTTGTGGTAAGGCGGAAAATGTTTATTTTAACCTTTTGAGCGCCACGACACTTTCTCTGTTTATTTTTTAATATCAGCCCCCCTACCGCCTAAAGCAATAGTAATCGTAATAGCAATCGTTTATGACTTCATTTTAGTCATTTGGCACCGCCTATGTGACGTTAGCCATCAAAGTTGTTCATTCAACGATTGCTTTTGCAATCCGCGCAAAGCAATTGATGGCTAACGTCACATAGGCAGTGCCAAATGACTAAAATGTAGTCATAAACGATTACTATTACGATTGCTATTGCTTAGGCGGTAGGGAGGCTGGCCGGCATTTCAATCAACCATAGACGTAGTTGGGATACGAAATTGCTGGTTGAGTATGGCTGACTTTGGCGCTCAAAAGATAAAACCCAGGATACGTCATCTAAAAACAAAACACAAAAGAATCACACAAAGGAAATCCCAAACAAAGTTCTACGACAGCCGAAAGAGTAAACTTGGGCAAAGAGAACAAAACTCGAGCAAAATAGTAGAACTTGAGCAAAACACAACACTAGTGCCCTCTACTGACGTACCTTTGAAGCGGATCTTTTTTAGGAATTGCTTTGAGAGGCGAGCCTTGGCTCGACCGATGCGCCCTGAAACATACACAGAGCTGAAATATCGGTTTATGGATTCAGGATGCAGGCGAAAGGACCTCAGGCCCCTTTTATATAAAATCATCTGGCTTTGGGCCTGGTAGTTTAGTATTGACCATTTGTATTGATTTGGTATTGATAAAATATCGCCGTTTCAGCCATAGGACGTTCTGGACATCTCTTCTTGGATTGCATTTTTAAGTTAGTTTTATGTACATAATAGGCATGATGCTACAGGGCTGTCAGTTCATGAATATAAACTAAAACTATCAACTAAACCATCTTACCACAAAAGTTTTACGCACGCCGTAGACAATATTTAACAGTACAAATTGTACGGTTAAACTGTGTTTAAAGCATTTTTAAATATTTTCCCAGGTAGCATTTATACGTTATTATGACGTCCGTTTACGGTACTGCTCGACGTAAGAGACGTCATTATCATGACGTCGGTAGTTTCTTCAGATTCCTCACCACAATTGTGGTGAGGCGGTAAGCTTTTATACTATGTCAAAATGCTTAGGATGAGAATGCATGGGAAACTGAAAAGCCCCTGCTAAGCCAGTCCTGGATGCGCTCCTTAGTTATTGTCGTTTTTCGTATTTGTAGAGGTCCTAGACTAGCTAGTTGATTCTCTTTGTTGATTGCATTATTTTATGAATTTAAGAAAATAATTCAATCTAACGTTTCTATAGTATAGGCATTTTGAGGAAGTTCAAGTTCGGACATAATGAGTCTTTAAAATTAAAATAAGAATATAACATTTTAATTTTGGCTTCTAGCTTGTATTAAGTTTTTTTAAACCTTGCAATATCTACGGTGTATTTGCATAACTACTACGCATCGTTACCCAATTTTTCTCAGTACATAAGATTTCCCAGTCTAAGAAAGTTTAAATGTCACGTCTCTAGCCAGACAGTTAAGTAAATATTCTCCGATCCCAATCAGCAACAAATTTTTTCACCTTGTCAAATGCAAGATCGTTTATCCGCTCGTCTGTACGCATTACCATCCAATCTCGGATTGGGAGCAGTCGCGCGTTCAATGCGCGTCTAATCCGCGCGGGTTACTGAAGAAATCACGATTATCCCGCACTCAGCTGCTTCCCGCGGTAGGGCTGTCGCGAGGTTAAGGATTTGATTGAACGATGTTTATTTTATGACTAGCAGGCCAATCGCGTTAATTTTAAACAGCTGCGTTCCGTCTGTATTTCAGTTAAAGTTCGGATGCAATTGTAGTTAAGTTTCGATTCAGCTTTAAGGAATTCGGTATTGCGCTAAACTTTGGACACCAATCGTTCGTTTGACAGCGGTTACGTTCCAACTCTGAATGAGTTGCGTTTCAACTTTTGTCAAAATCATTAGCGCGATACGAAAATAGACAAAAAGTCGAAGTTCGGTTGAAGTTCAATTGTGGTTCAGCTGTAATTTTTTAGTGCCATTGGCCTGCAGGAATCAAACATTTTGATGATGAAACTAAAAAATCCAAACAACGAAGAAAAATATGTATTTACGTAAGTAAGTGTATTTGATAATTTCGCAGATATAAATTAAATCTACGAGAGATAATAAAAGACGAGATGTAAAATAAAAGAAGAGAAAAAAAAATCTTTAACGTTTCTACGTTTAAAATTCTTTGTCTGTTTGTGAATTAGAAATCATTTATCCGCTCGTCTATATACTCATTACCATCCAATCTCGGATTGGGAGCAGTCGCGCGTTCAATGCGCGTCTAATCCGCGCGGGTTACTGAAGAAATCACGATTATCCCGCACTCAGCTGCTTCCCGCGGTAGGGCTGTCGCGAGGTTAAGGATTTGATTGAACGATGTTTATTTTATGACTAGCAGGCCAATCGCGTTAATTTTAAACAGCTGCGTTCCGTCTATATTTCAGTTAAAGTTCGGATGCAATTGTAGTTAAGTTTCGATTCAGCTTTAAAGAATTCGGTATTGCGCTAAACTTTGGACACCAATCGTTCGTTTGACAGCGGTTACGTTCCAACTCTGAATGAGTTGCGTTTCAACTTTTGTCAAAATCATTAGCGCGATACGAAAATAGACAAAAAGTCAAAGTTCGGTTGAAGTTCAATTGTGGTTCAGCTGTAATATTGTAGTGCAATTGGCCTGCAGGAATCAAACATTTTGATGATGCTACCTAAACTACAAAGAAAAATATGTATTTACGTAAGTAAGTGTATTTGATAATTTCGCAGATATAAATTAATCTACGTGAGATAATAAAAGACGAGAAGTAAAATAAAAGAAGAGAAAAACGTTTACTAATTGTTACGTTTAAAATTCTTTGTCTGTTTGTGAATTAGAAATCATTTATCCACTCGTCTATATACTCATTACCATCCAATCTCGGATTGGGAGCAGTCGCGCGTTCAACGCGAGTCTAATCCGCGCGAGTTACTGAAGAAATCACGATTATTCCGCACCCAGCTGCTTCCCGCGGTAGGGCTGTCGCGAGATTGAAAATTCAGGCGTCTTTTAAGGCTCTACAGGTTCTAAAATAGTTATTAGAAATTATAATTTGTAATAAAAAAAATAACACAATAATACTTACTTAAAGCAAAAAAAATGTCATCGCAAACGTAAGCAATCATATCTTTCAAAATTACCTCTCAGTGTAATGTGTTGACATAGTTTTGGGGATATTTAATAATAATAATTTAACAAACCATTAGATATATTCGTACTTTTTCCTTGGGGAGCAATGAATAAAATCATAATGTACATTTATGAATTTGCTTAGGTAACAAATGTTTCGGACAGCCCTACGACCGCCGCACCTCAGCACTGAGCTGTGTTATCAGAAAGTCGACTGTTTAATATTTAAACCCGCCGATTGGAGGCGCGACGTGACGCGGCAAATTCGGCCCTGATTACGGGATTTTCAAATAATTTCCCCGGGAAATGGTTTTATTTTCATGCTTCTTGAGGACTTACACTAACGAGAAAGGTGTTAAAATGGACGCGATTTTACGGGATTTTAAAATGTGGTTGTAAAAATACGGGATTTTTTGTGATTTTAGCGATTTTGAAGCTGATAATGATTCTACTATTATGTAAATAGTTAAGAATAAAATATCTACCAAATCATTTTTTTTTAAATACTGTAGAAAAGGTATAACAGCATAACCAAATCAAAATAATTTGACATTTTTTAATTTTTCGAAATCTATCGTGCCCCTCTATTATATTGAGAAGGCCGGAGCGGTTGCCGCCCCCCTAAATGCGGCCCTGAGGTACCTATATACACTAGTTAATTGTATTAATTTCTGTAATTTTCATGGGAAACAACTTTGTTTTTCATCTAGAGGACCTGCACTAAAAAACATGGATGTAATTTTACGGAATTTTAAAGAGATTTTAAAGACACGGGTATTTTCGTGACTTCAGCGTCGTCTATTTTGAACCGACTTCCAAAAAAAGGAGGAGGTTCTATGTTCGTCCGTATGTAATTTTTTGTGTATTTATCGATAGTTTCGTCAATTGTGAACCGAATCAAAAAATATTTTTAGTTCGAAAGGGCAAAAAATATTTTTAGTTTCGAGGCTGGGCGAAAATTTAAATGGGACCACATTTAAATTTTGTCAAAATCGGTTGAGCCGTTTTAAAAAACTCACAATAATAGAAAAATTGTATACATCAATTTGAGCGAACTATTCGAATTTCGTACGCGATGGAAGTCGGTTTTGCCACTTTTGCGAAAAATAATGATATACCTACTATAAAATGAATCTTAAAGTTATAGAATAGACAAAGAAATTACTAAATTTTCACGCCAAAGATTAACTTCACCCGAATATTAAGCCGAATAAAATGATTTATCATTCAAATCCCCAGCGTTCAATATTTAACTAAGCCTTTGGAATTAACGCCATCTTGCGATAGAATATAGCATTACCGAGAATAGGATTTAAAGAGGTTTCAAAATCAAATCAAAATATTTTATTCCTGACAACATCGGTCCATGGTTAGTAAAATAAATTATTTACTTAAAACACTATGTTAGTACTTATTCTAAAAAAGATAAAAAGATTTTATTTATCCCCGCCAATATCGTGCGGGACGGATTAAGGCCGTCGGCTCGACCGTCATAATCCGCACAAAATGCCGCAGCATGGGAGCATTAAGGTCTTCGGATATGGCTTTTAGGATGGTGTTGCGGCTCCCTCGCAACCTGCTCATCAATGACGCGACTTTCTTCCGAAGGACAGCATGAAAACCGTCGGTTCGGGATTGAGCGAACATTTCTGAGGCGCTACAAAAACGCGGGAGTCCCAACATCACCCTAAAAACATTATTATATTGGACACGCAGGGTGTTAAGCGACTTCTTGGTACCGCCGAACCACAAACTATATGTTTGGTTTATCTCATTTAAAATTTAAAATATACAAGCGACATAGTCCGACTTTGTTTGGATTTAAAGTCTAGTCGTCAGTTATATTAATTGATTTTACATCTCTCATGTTCGGTACGTAGGTTCTACTTACCTTCAAATGGGACTTGTAGGTGACTAATTAGCGCTCTAGCGCTCTGTAGCTAGAAAAGCCCTAGGGCGGTAAGTAATTTACTATTACATCTCTCATGTTCGGTAAGTAGGTTCTTATTACCTCCAAATGGGGCTTGTAGGTGACTAATTTGAAGTTTTGTGAGTCCGTATTTTAATTTAAAAAAATAGTTTAGCCTAGGTATATGTATTATATTATTAAAGCCGTGGTGGTCAAGAGATAGTGACACCCGCCTTACAATGGTGAGGTCGTGGGTTCGAATCCCCGGTCCTCTACCAATGAGTTCTTTGGAATTTATGTACGGAATTTCACACCACAGGCTTTTCGGTGAACGAAAACATCGTGAGGCAACCTGCATACGTCCGTAGAAGAAATTCGATGGCGTATGTGAATCCACCAACCCGCGCTGGGTCCACGTGGTGGATATGGCCCAATCACCCTTCGTGGGTAGGCCTACGTCCTGCAGTGGACTACTAAAAAGGCTGGTACATATTATGTATTATATATCTAGCATGTATTTTCTCTCACCAGTGAATTTTATGTAATTCTTCGAGAAAATAAATATCTTAAACCAGAATATAATGCATTACCTAATAGGATGTTGTTGTTTTGTTGACATATTGTCATCACTAAATACTAGAAGCACCCCGTGGACCACTTTTGCATTAAATTTTGTGACTTTCCTGTACTTAAACTATATCTATAGAAAAGAAAATCTATTTGTCGTATTGTTTTGTTATCTCATGAATGAAACAAATACACGACAACACAATTTCCTACTAATATTATAAACGCGAAAGTTTGTGTGGATGAATGGATGGATGGATGTTTGTTACTCTTTCACGCAAAAACTACTGAACGGATTGAGATGAAACTTTGCAATAATATAGCTTATATATCAGAATAACACATAGGCTATAAATTATAATGATATTGCGTCAAAAATCACAATATCATGCGGGCGACGCCGCGGGTAAAAACTAGTTACATATAACGCCAAAATGCATAAAATATTACAAGGACAGTAAGGATTCAAATTATTTTTTCTCAACATTTTGAAAAAAATTAATTCAATCGCCAAATTACACTAGGTAGCTCTTAGATCTGGTATCTCAGGAGATTAACCTATTCACAAGGTAGAGTAGGAGAAATGTAGAACCATCTTGCGTTGGCTTATTACATCAATTACCGTTCATGGCACACACCTACGTGCTCTATACACGTACCTACTCTGTGGAATTAATTTCTCGAATATAGCAGTTGGAGGTCCAATTTGGCTAAAACGTAGAGTTTAGGTACGGTTTTTACTTTTGCTAAGACGGCTAGCTAAAATTAAGTTTATATGGTTTTTATTTTTAATTCACGGGTCGTTTCTTTAAAATTAATTTATTCTGACCTAACTATTCTATTTATTCTACATTATGATCTACTAACTTTTTGAAATAAATTAATTAATAAACGCAAAATTACACCAGGTAGCTCTAGTATCTCAGGACATTAAACTGTTCACAAGGTAGAGTAGCAGAAATGTAGAGCCATCTTGCGTTGGCTTATTACATCGAGTACCGTTCATGACACACCTACGTGCTCTATGCACGTACCTCCATCCATCCATCAGCCAAAGGACGTCCACTGCTGGACATAGGCCTCCCCTATGAATCTCCATTAAGACCGGTTGGAAGCGGCTTGCATCCAGCGCAATCCTGTGGTCTTATGAGGTCATCCATCCACCTTGTGGGTAGACGTCCTACGCTGCGCTTGCCGGTACGTGGTCTCCACTCGAGAACTTTTCGACTCCACCGGTCATCAGTCCTCCGCGCTATGTGCCCTTCAACTTGCTAATCCGTTGGGCTTTGTCGGTAAATTTGGTTCTTCTACGGATCTCCTCATTCCTAATTCGATCCCGTAGAGAGACTCCGAGCATAGCTCATTGGGCTACTTGGAGCTTACTAATAAGGCCCATAGTGAGAGGCCACGTTTCTGTGCCATAAGTCATCACTGGCAACACACACTGGTCGAACACTTTCGACTTGAGGCTCTGAGGTATGTCGGACGAGAAGACGCTACGCAATTTTCCGAACGATGCCCAGCCGAGTTGGATTCGGCGATGGGTCTCTTTGTTGAAGTCGGACCTATCTAACTGGACTACTTGTCCTAGGTAGACGTACGAGTCAACGACTTCAAGAACCGAGTTTCCAACAGAAATCGGAACACACGTACCTACTCTGTCGAATTAATTTCTCGAATAAGAGTTAGGGGTCTAATTTCACTAAAACCTAAGGTAGGGTTTTTTTTTATTTTATCAAAAACCACTAGCTATGATTAAGTAGGGATATTTTGTTTTTATTCCTATAACAAGTTAAATAATGCAGATATGTTTGTGTAAATTTTACCAGTCCATTTGTAACGCTTCGTCGATCACAAGAACATGAGGTAGAATTAACATTCATACCAGAGGTTCAAATATTTTGCTATTTTACATAGTAGGTATTTGTCGAACGACATTCCATTTCCTTTATAAAATAACACTGTTATTTATTGGGCTTAATTTTTTACATATAATATCTTTACTACCTGTTGGTGGTTATACTACACTAATTACCATTCCTAACATGAGTTACTTATGATTAACAGCCAATTCCAAATAGCGAAGCAAAAACCGGACATCTGCGAGTCAGGCTCACACATCGAGGGTTCCGTACAAACACATTGTTAAAATAATTAAAAACCTGTTTTAGCATGTGCTAATGAAGTTCTTTTATATGACACCTTACATGATGAAGTGAGTAAATCGTATACTCACTTTGAATTTCGAGGCCCTATTTTTTGTGATGTAAATAAAAATGTACAGTTTTCAGATTTATTCCTATATGTGTACTCTAACACAATGCTTCTCACCAAATTTCATAGTTCTATGTCAACGGGAAGTACCCTGTAGGTTTTGATTTTTGTGAGTGTCGAAATATACGGTTTTTTACGACTAAAACGACTCTTACTTTTTTAAACGACAACTGAGAAGTTTTTTTTTACAAAACAGCAAGAATTCATTGATATAAGTATACAGTTTAAATTTCAACTCCATATCTTTACGCGTTCTTGAGATAAAGAGTCTTGACATACACACAGACGGACAGGCGGACAACAAGGTGATCCTATAAGGGTTCCGTTTTTTCCTTTTGAGGTACGGAACCCTAAAAACAGATATTCGCTACATTTTGTTCATATTTTCGCTATACATATTCTAAAGTACTTTAGTTGCTATTTAGGAGTTGGCTGCATAGTAAAAGTTAATCATAAGTAATGTTAGGAATGCTTGTAGGTATGATGTACTATTCTAGACTATTCTAGAGTACTGTTAATACATTCGTTATCAAACTGTATAGGGTTCTGTCTAACCTACGCGTAAACTCTTTAGAGCTTCTATTTTATAAATATGAACAACTTTAAGAAATAATGGAACAAATTTCTTCTAATAAGTGTTCTACGGAATTTCCGAAATCATTATTTACGGTATAATAATGTATATAAATATAAGATAATTTGAAAAACATACATTAGAGAAATTCCTGATTAGTATATTATATACCATTGTCGCGCTTCGTTTATCGCCCCCAACAACCATTTCCAAAGTTCTTGTTAAAATTACCTGAAACAATAAAACAAATTATTAGTAAGTGCTAAGCGCTATTACTCAAATCAAATTCTTCAATTCTACATCCTACTAATATTATAAATGTGAAAGTTTGTGAGGATGGATGGATGGATGGATGTTTGTTACTCTTTCACGCAAAAACTACTTGATTAAACTTTGCAATAATATAGCTCATATATCAGAATAACACATAGGCTATAAATTATAATGATACATTGAGTATGCGAGCGAAACCGCGAGTAAAAACTAGTAATCATACGTAACGAGTAAATTCAAAGAACCCCAAAAAGAACATGCCCTATCACATACTACACAAAATGTATTCTAGTACAAGTTTATTCCAAAATTCTGTATTGCAAACATCCAACATCCTCCCCTCTACTTGCATCTAGTCCCCAGCGCATAATGTAATTAGCTTACGTTGTTGTTCGTAGTTTTTCACTATTTGCCTTCCATCGCCGGTCTTGTTCACGCAGGCGGGACGGAGCTCTCATAAAAATGGTAACGGACAGGCAGCAAGCGAAATACGACGCGCCGCTAATTATTTCGGTGTTGCACTTTTTGTTCAGTGTTGCCATGTATTTAGAATATTTTCAGTGCATGAGTTTTGTTGATTATACGAGTTCTATTTTGAAATTCAGATGCAATTACTGCGTTCTCTTTTTCAAAATATTTATGAGGGAATCTAGTTTATACGTGTCTGTGTCCAATTTTCCACTAGCAAAATTTCAGTTTTCATATTTTATAAGTTGATGAGTAGTACAGAATATTGTTCTGCAAAGATCAGTAATTCAGAAGTTTATATGATAATAATTATGAACAACTTTTACTATAGAACCAAACTCCAGAAAGCGAAAAGAAAAAGCTGAAAGTCCCTGATTACAAAATATTTTTTATAATCCGAATTCATATTCCGACGTACATAATAAAGGGGTGCCAAAAATAGAAATTCTTTATTTATTTCAGTGCATCGCGTTAGGCAGACAATATAAAAAAACTCTATTGCAAATATTTCTGTGGTCTTATAATTTACTAGATAAACATTTACATATTGCCGTACACGCCGGCACACCGATATTTTTATACATTTGAACCATATTTTGAAAGCAAATATTTGCCCATAAAATGGAATGAATCCAAAACAAACGCTGGCCCGACCTGCACCATCATTAATTGGCTTAAATCGATTTGTTATAAACAAAATACCCTTTATTGTGGCGTATTTTGGCGGGTCTTGAGTCATAGCGCACTGCATCAGGTCGACATCGGATTGAATAGGCCTGGAATGGCATAAAACTGTGCCATATATACGACTAATAGTATCTAAATATGTATACACGGCCGTAGCGAAATTGCGTAGAGACGCATGACTGTAAAGGCCGTAGGTACCTACTAGGTATCTACTATCTAAGTAGATGCCTAGTAGGTACCTACGGCCTTTACATACTTTTCGGTACCCTAAAATATCCTGGAATATATAATTTTTAGCAAGAAGATGTTGTTTAACATTCGTCATTCTTTTGTTTGTTATTAGTTTTAAGTGTAGGTACACAATAAAGTATTCCTATCTAACTAATACTGTAATTAGAGTTTCAAAGAAACTCAATTCCTTATTAAGTATATCTATCCGTTCGTCTCTTGATCTTGTCTCTTGATACGTTGTAGGTAGACCTGATATTGTTACAAAAGTTCTATTACTACTACAACTATAACAGGAAAAGAGAATAGACCCAATGCACTTTTGTAAGTAACTGTCGCTCGGCGAAGTGCTATGACCGATGTGACGTGCTGAGTTGGTGTAATGCGCTAAGACCTTATTTTCTGGCAGTATTTTGGCCGATTAGGTCGAAGCGGGTAAATCTGCATAATATAATTACAGGTCCCCGCGGATTCGAGACCAAATTGACGGGATGGGCCCTGTTAAAAAATAACCAGCCCTTTTTCTGAAAACGACCAATTTCTGAACGGAATTTAAAATAGGTTGTCTCAGTTCTGCGGTTTAATTATTAAACGTATTTCGCCGTGATTAGTTTGTTTTCAGTTTATAGGATTTGAGACTTATTATAATTTATATATAATCATTATCATTTCAGCTGATGAATATCCACTGATGGACATGGGCCACCTCTGATGGCTAAGTCAGCGCATTGCCCAGCCTATTTTGAAATCGATCCCTTTAATGGCCCTTGATAATATTATTTAACGTTTGAAGATTATTTCAAAACATCTGGAGTCGGGGGTATATTCAAATCCCGAGTATCTTCTAGGTAAGCGCGCTACACCCTAGACCGCATATCTGCTCAACATCAGGTAGTATGTAGTCAAACGCAAACCTATACGGAATAATAAAAAATGTTTTGACTTTACACTCGTATCTGATTACAGAGCTACTTTTAAGAGCTTATTTTTTTTTCTTCAATCTAAATACTCGTACATAGGTATTACCTTCTTTGGTAGAGTAACATCTAACTTGAACCTAAAAAAAGTACGAGAGCTTTTCTTCCCATTAAATAAGTGCCATTTATCAAGAGAGTCGGAAGCACAAGTCGTCATAAATCCAGGCCGCAGACCAGGCACAGCTTTACATAATGACGTCACGACACGCTCGACAGTGACGTAACGGTTACATACACTATGACGTGCACCGTCATACGTCATCGGACAAATGACGGTACCGCCGCGGCCACGTTTCGTACATTATACAATACTAGCTTTTACCCGCGGCTTCCGGGATAAAAAGTAGTCTAAGACACTCTCCAATCTTTAAACTACATAATAGATCCAATCATTATGGCGCCATCTTAAATTAAAAGCAACGTAAAAAGTGTTCTTTCTATCGAATGCCAAAAGTGAAAAAGAAACAGAAATACACTAAATAGCTAATATAACTACGATGGCGCCTTCATAATTGGGCCTAGAGTATTAAACAAATCAACAAACACACTTTCACATTCATATTATTAATGAGGATATTTAGGTATCACTTTGAAGTTTTGCTATTGAACTTTTTGAAAATGCGTCCTCTAATATTACTTAAATGTCACCATTTTTAGGGTTTCATACCTCAAAAGGAAACAACGAAACCCTTATCACTTTGTTGTCCGTCTGTCCGTCGGTCCGTCTGTCCATCTGTCTGTATGTCAAATCTTTATCTCGGGAACGCGTAAAGATATCGAGTTGAAATTTAAACTACGAGTATATACGTATATCTATAGTCTCTTGCAGTTGTGTAAAAGAAAAACTTCTCAGTTATCGTATAAAAAAGTTAGAGCCGTTTATGTTGTAAAAAACCGCATATTTCGACACTCACAAAAATCAAAACCTACAGGGTACTTCCCGTTGACATAGAACTATGAAATTTAGCGAGAAGCATTGTCTAAGAGTACACATTATTATAGGAATAAATCTAAAAACTGTAAATTTTTATTGAAATCACAAAAAATAGGGCCTAGATTCACAAAATATGAGTTCAAAATTCAAAGTGAGTAAATCTTATCATGTTAGTAGTATCATATAAAAGAACTCATTAGCACATGCTAAAACAGATTTTAAATTATTTTAACAATGTTTAATTTTCGATATATGACGAGAAAAGTGAAAAAAAAAACTTTTTCGTCGATGATTATAGTATACAGATTTTAACAACTTACTTGCCAATTTTGTGAAATTTTCTGGATTAGTACAAAACCCTCTGTGTTTGAGCTTGACTCGCACATGTCCGGTTTTTTCTGACTGTATAAAAATTTGGTTCAGTCACAGAGCTATGTGGGTTCAGTAATGTTGAACAGTCGGTTACTTAAATTTGTATGTACGAGCATTTCGTTTTAAAATTAAAATCGTTATTCTTTTACAATTTTGATGCTCTTTCTTTTTGGAAATCGGTTGAAATATGAGGAAATTATAGTCTCTAATTTACTTGGAAAGAGATAATTTCAATAAGTTTCCCTTGAGCTGTCGCGTAAAAAACCAACATTCATGAAGTTTTATTGTTATATACTACGGGACTAATCGCTCACTAAAATTACGAGATAAATAAATACCTCCTCATTACGACGTTTCGGCCGAGTTGCATCAACCGTGGTCACGGGTAGACTGGCGGTTATAGATGGCGGCGCGATTAGTCCCGTAGTATACAATAATAATGTGTTCAAATCGCGAAAGTTTAAAAACAACATTCATGAAGTTTGGCAAAAAAGCAACAGATTATTATCTAATACACATTAAATAAAAAATATAATAACATTTAAATGTAACAGCTCTGCTGGTTAGAGAAACTACGAAACATATTGTAGACCGAATTAAACTTATTGGCTGTGAATCAGTAACAAACTACCCAAAACCTCCCACACTTAGACTCACACTCCTACAGCCTTTATATGAGCTTCAATCAGGGTTGGGTTCCGCGCAGCCTGTGGCTAACTTCAGAGCTGCCAAGAAGTTTGATTCAGCCTATACAAGCCGTGGTGGTCTAGTGGTAACGAGACCCGCCTTACAATCGTGAGGTAGTGGGTTCAAATCCCGGTCCCGTACCAATGAATTCCTTGGAATTTATGTACGGAATTTCACACCACGGGCTTTTCGGTGAAGGAAAACATCGTGAGGCAACCTGCATGCGTCAGTAGAAGAAATTCGATGGCGTATGTGAATCCACCAACCCGCACTGGGCCAGCGTGGTGGATATGGCCCAATCACCCTTCGTGGCTAGGCCTACGTCCTGCAGTGGACTATTAAAAAGGCTGGTACAGAACAGTACACAAAAGTTGCTCTTCATTGCTTTTGAATAAAAATAAAATCAAGCTTTTAGCACCACGAGTTTTATGCTGTTAGTATTCAAACTTTATCAAAAGTACCCAACCTTTTAGGTGCTTTAGAAAATTCTCACGAAGCCAGAAAAAAGTAATAGTCATAATCCCGTTCAAGTATCAAGATAATGTCCAATTTGCTAACAATCCTATATAGGTGACTGCGTCCTATTATCTAGTTCAATCTACTTTGTAACAGTCTGAATTGAACCCTAACGCTATTGAAATAAAGTCGATTTTCTCATACTGTCTACAAGTCTTGATAGTTTAATTTCATGTTGGCGATTTATTTTCTTGATGCTCGGAGATGTTTCTTTGTTATAGTAGTAATAACAAAGATTTTCTGCGTTATTGCAAAGTATACCTAATAAGCTTAGCGTTTGGTATTATTTTGCGATGGTTGCGAGGTATAAAGGATCAATTTAGTTTTTGCGGCAGGTAAGGTCTGAAAATGAAAATGTCAGCATTTTTACAGAAAATAGCTAGCATGCTAGTTGCTAAGTGTGTTAATAATTTTGTACAACAATGAAATACTGGGATCAAAATGGACAACATCGAACAAACGAAGCTGCCCAATCAAGGGTTGCTGCATACTATTTAAATACTATCTCGTAAACTTCAGACACATTTCGATAGCTGGATCGGTTTCGGACTTGTGACGAGTGGAGAGCAGAATCCATCATTGAAAATCTAAATAGGTAGGTGTCTCCTATAGATCGTCAATAAGTACTTGTACAGCACTACTTGTACAGTAGGCCCAATTATAAAGACGCCATCGTAACTTAAATAGAAATTCAAAATATTGCTCTCTTTTAAAATCAAAGGGAAAAATCACCACCAAATGGAGCCCCAACTCGGTGCGGCCTCGTGGCCGACCTCCTACTAGAAGGCGAGACGAAATGAACATCTTTGAACCAAATTGGCGGGAATCAGCACAAGACCGACAAAACTGGAAATCTCGAGAGGCTTTTGCCCAATAATGGGACAATACAGGTTCATAAATAAACAACAAACAAACTATTAAAAGCATACAGTGAAAAAGAAACGGGAACATTCAATTATTTTTTTTATTCCTTATAGATTTGCATTATACTACATACTGCCTGATGTTTATGCTATTAAAATTACGCCTTTAAAATTGGGCCTAGTATCTCGTGGTATAAATTGTTCTATAAAAAATGGAACTTAAAGTTTGAAGATTTCTGAACTCCTTGTGGTTTATCTTTAGCACACTATAACGAAATATAGAACGCGACCCATTTTAAAAACCAGTTGGGTAGCCTACACTAGAACAATGGGCAAGGACAATGAATTTTCTTGTAAAAATCACAAAAGCGACCCACCGGAACCAAATCGACAGCTAAACTGTTTCCCGAAGCGAAATAAAACAAACGAAAGGTTCAAACGGGAAAAATAGACGAGACGGGAAAAATAGACGAAACGGGAAAATAGAGGGAAAACGGGAAATCCTTTCCCTTCCGACCCCAGTCTCGATGCTACATTAACTCTGCTCCATTACAACTGTTTTTTGTAAACCAATCTCGCGATTGTATGTTTTTAGTTCTAAAAATATTTTAAATACACATTGTAGTGAAAAAATATACAAGATATGATTCAGCAGACTACAGTGCCGTCGGAAGACACGTAGAAAGTCCTTGCAGTAGTCCATACATCGCTTGCTACAGAGTGTATTTTATCTTTTAATATATATAAATCTCGTGTCACAATGTTTGTCCTCAATGGACTCCTAAACCACTTAACCGATTATAATAAAATTCGCACACCATGTGCAGTTCGATCCAACTTGAGAGATAGGATAGTTTAAATCTCAAATTATAGTCGCAATTTTAATTTATTTAGCCACAGCAACGCTTGGCCGGGCAGCTAGTAGATACATAAAATAATACGTCAAAAAGACAAAAGTCGTCATTTCTAGCGACAAAGTCACTAAATAGGCAACATTGAATTCAATCCATTTAAACCACAGAGATATCAGAGGTATATTGTGGTCGATCGAGAATATCTGAAAGAGATGCATTGCCATTTAATACGGCATGCGTTAGAAAGAGACATGAAAAATAATTAGATCGGTGTCGATTACCGGATTGTTTCAATACAAAAATTTGATAGTGGCAACCTCAGGGCGAGATGTTCCACAGATTTTTGTGGCTAAGCACAGAGCTATTACAACTACAGAGGTCGTTGTTTGACGCTTGAAGAAATGTATGGACTTATAGGTACCTATGTTTTGGAATTTAACACTATCGGGACAAAAACACTGCAGCTAACCACTGAAGAACTGAGATATTTTTCTTGTTTCTTTCTAACTCGTGCCATATTAAATCAATGCATCTTTTGTTGTTTTAACCATTTAGCCACGTCAGAGGCCTTTAGGCGGCCCAAAAACTCTGACACCTGGGGCCTGATTCTCTATGGACAAAACGTAACGTAACGCGGTAAGTATTTTTTTTATTTCCTTGAATTTTATTTGGAGAACTGTTTGATAAATGTAAAACTACGTTAAAATAAATTATAAACCGAGTTTAAGTTATGCTATTTGAAATATAAGTAATTTTCATACACTTTTCAAAAAAAAAAAATTACAAATATCATAACTTAAACTCGGTTTGTTTTAATGTAATGTATAATGTTTTAATGTCATTTTAATGTAATTTTACATTTATCAAACATTTCTCTAAACGAAAATTACGGAAATAAAAAAAATACTTACCGCGTTACGTTACGTTTTGCCCATAGAGAATCAGGCCCCAAGGCTACCCGGCCTATACGAATTTACTTATTTAATGCATCTCTTTCTTTCTTTTCTCGATCGACTACATTATCCCACAGGTATCTCTGTGCGGTTGAGAATTGCCTCAACTGACCACAGTGTTATCAATATCCTACTAATATTATAAACGCGAAAGTTTGTGAGGATGGATGGATGGATGGATGGATGGATGGATGGATGTATGGATGTTTGTCGTTACTCTTTCACGCAAAAACTACTGAACGGATTGAGATGAAACTTTTGCAAAAATATAGCTTACTAGTTTTTACCCGCGGCTTCGCCCGCATGATATTTTGATTTTTGACGCAATATCATTATAATTTATAGCCCATGTGTTATTCTGATATATAAGCTATATTATTGCAAAGTTTCATCTCAATCCGTTCAGTAGTTTTTGCGTGAAAGAGTAACAAACTTCCATACATCCATCCATCCATCCTCACAAACTTTCGAATTTATAATATTAGTAGGAAGGATACATCAGAATAACACATAGGCTATAACTTATAATGATATATTGCGTATGCGAACGAAGCCGCGGGTAAAAACTAGTGTTTCATATAGATATCCGTGGATATCTGTGATTCAAACGAATCGTCAGTGATCAGACTCTGAACGACGCAATCGTAAATGGTTCAAAATCAAAATTCGGTAAAAGCCTCAAACGCATTTGCCATCAAACCAGGAAATCGCGACTAAACTGTGATACGAGTACAAGTAATTAATAACATGCAAAGTTACCGTCGCAGCGGTAAGCGTGTTACCACCAACTCCAAGTTGAAGAGTAGTTGCTCAACTCGCTCCAGTAGCTGGAATGCGATCAATTACGCTCCAGTCACCTGTCGTGCCAGTTCTTGAACTTGCCGATCGGTTTTAATCGTGTTGGTGCTTTTGTTGTTGATAGAAATAAGTCTGGTACCTAAACTGCGTGTTTTAAGGTTTTCGAATGAAGACACGACTACTAAAAGCGTAGGTAGCGTAGAATCTCAAATAAAATAGAATATACCGAGATAAGGCCAATACCTTGTACCTACAGCGTTCAATTCTTTGTTTTGGAAAATGATTTTCTTATTATTTTCTTCCATAACAATATTCATTTAAAGGAATTTCATATTTTCGGTTCATATTTTTTTTTTGACATTGCTTGTAAAATATGGCGGCGTGATGGCGGCCTTGAACAAAATCATATTAAAAAATATAAGATTTAATTCAAATTAAGCATTGAATGCGGTTGTTTTACCCTGGGCATTTAATACCATATTTTGATGATTTTTTTGAGAATTGTACACAGGCTGGTCCCACTTTGCAAAAGCTTTTTGCCAAACTACGGCAGAAAGATATGATTTTGACCGGTCGGTACGTATAAGCTTGAATGTGTTATCTGTTTCCCAGTTTTATACTACTGCTCCACCTGTGTCTTAACGCGTGCATTAGCTCGCTAATTTACGCATTAAAAGAACAATTTGACAAATTGTAATGATGCACGGTTTGTAGAGTAGAGCCTGTTATTTAAAGCTACATGACGACACATTGCACTTTTTATGACACCTTGTATAGAGTCTAGAGACTATCAATTGAAAGGGTTTACTTATAACATTTAAGAATAACCAATTAAATTAATTTTGAGACAACAGTCAAGATTCGTTAAAGTCGACTTGGTTAGACTTTAAAGCAAGTCCTAAATAAATAAGTCTTGGCATCCGACTCTTCGCTGAATTCAATAAAACTCAGAGAGTGCATTAAAAGTTCAATTGGCAATAAATACCTTAATCGCTTGGAATCTATTGTTCCCAACTCTCTATTAACTAAGTTAGTTTTTTGAGAGGTTTTTTCGAGTCTAGACTTTAAGCGCAGTCGGACTTAAGACTTTTAAATTCATGATCGAGTTTGAAAGTGGTATTCTAGAAGTTGTGTTTAACTTATATTACTTGAAAATACTGCTTAGTTCTCAATTTCTCATGAACTTTTTATCATCTCATTTTAAATTCATTACTTACACGTTAAAAACAGACAACTTCTAAGAACTTTTTTTATTAAAATTAATCTTACTTGAAAACTCATAGGTACTAAAAAAAACTTAGATATTAATATATAAGTTTTTTTAGTATGAATTTTTAAGTAGGTTTAATTTTAATAGTTATAGTTATTAGAAATGTTTCTTAAGTTTTGACAAATAAATCATTTGAAATATATCTAAGAGTTTTTCTATCAAGTTATAACTTCCACGGAAACTCCCTAAAATGCTATCTAGAACTGATTGAGGATACTACTAGAAGAGGGCTAGGAAGGATTTAATTAATTAATTAATTTGGGACATCTTACACACGGTCTCTGACCTTACTAAGCAAAGCTTGTGATATGGCTGCTAGAGACTGATATACTACATATACTTATTTATTAATACATAGTTATATAGATAGTAGCTATATAGCACCTAGACACAAAGCAACCACTTATGTTCATTATGTTATTATTATATATATAGTAATAACATAATGAAATAATAACATAACATAAATGTTGTAATTATATATTATACAGGGTTATTTCTAATCAATTAGCATCCTTCTAGGGACTTATTCTGTACATCAAAACTAACAACTTTTGTTCTGCAACTTTTGTCAAAACTCAAAATAAAATTCAGCTGTTCCATACATTTTGTCTCGGGTGAACGATATTTTTCTATCGAACAACAAAACATTTTTTTGAATTTTGACAAAAGTCGCAGAACAAAAGTTGTTAGTTTTGATGTACAGAATAAGCCCCTAAGAGGATGCTAATTGATAGAAATAACCCTGTATACATATTGTTATTGTCCTGGGTGGGGATCGAACCCACGCCTCTGACCCAGAAGTTAGGGTCACTAACCACTGAGCCACCGAGGTAGTCCAAGTCGAGGCAAGGATGTTATTGATGTTACCTATTTAAAAAGTGACAAACTAACTTTGTCAGCAAACGTAAATTCCTGTAGGCTCCTTCATTGAACACTCAACAAAAGTTTAAAAATAAAACATGTAAACTAATAATTATTTTTTGGAAAAAATGACCGTTTCACCCGTGTACAGAATTCGCGAACATTTCGCACGGATCGATGTAACATTTTTCACAATATTGTTGATTTATCAAAAATGTCTCAGCTGATTTCATAAAATTTAAATGACCAGTTTTTAAGTATACTCTTTCCAATAAAAAAAGAATAATTGAAATCGGACTACTACGAAAAAATTTATGCGTCGAATTGTAAACCTCTTCCGGTGGTTCGTCGGTCAAAAATACTATCCACTTTTATTTAGGCAGACAACACTTTACTTTTTAACCGAATACAATAGCACTATTAAACTGCAAAAATAAAACAAAAAAACTAAAAATACCAACCACTATTATTCAGCCAGACAAAATCTCAATTTCCCAACGAAACACCATAAAATTCGGCCGATTTCTCCCAAGTAAGCGGATTCCGACCAAATCGTGGGGTAAACGGGTAAACAACGTTATAATCGACAATCGGCCTGTCTGCTTGTATTTCGCCGTGAACAGTTCGATTGTGGGAATAAATCTCACTGTAACTGCCCCCTTTACCCTGGGGTGCGATTTTGGCGCGTTGACTTCGGGATAGTAGTGTGTCGAGCTGTTGTGAAGACTTATGTCACAAACCTCTGAGGTATTGCTCTGGTCAATATTTGCGGAAGGATAAGATTGTGTAGAAACAATACTTTTACGAGTCTAGTAGTTTTTTTTTAGTCCAAGCCAAGTACGGCAGTCATAAATAATGCTCCAGTGCCTTAGCTTGGTTTAAACGGACCCTGTATATAAATTGATCGGTGGCCCATGCATGAGAATGAATCCATTCGGGAAGTAGATACGGCATACACTTAGGACCCCAGTAACCCGAGGACCTCGTCAATGATACGATAGATGCAATACTCTGCGCGGCAGCAATGGATATGTCCATTGGAATGCAAATTGCACTGTTTCCAATGCCAGAACGACAAAACTGGGTGCATTGACTTGTGGACAGCGGCTAGAATCTTATGAAACGGTTCTGTTGTTTATTTATCGCCTATGCTAGATACTAGAAGTACCTAGAAGTTTGATAATGTTCTAAGCATGGCTGATATTTAGCTATTGTGGTTTACTATAGATCAACATTAAGCAATTGTGGATAAGCATCTTATGACGCGTTTTCCGGTACGTGGTCTACATCCATAACTCTGTGGTTCCATCGGCCATGAATGCTGAATGATATCTGCTTTGGTCACTACTCTTTAGCTTGCTGATCAGCCGAGTAGCATTGGTTCAGCACTTTTTCTTGTTCTTCTTCTCGATTCGCTCGATCATAATATTTCTATTTGGCCAAATGTTTTTTGACCACGAGGCTACGGAAACATAGGCACTAGAACATGAACTATCCCAAGCGCTGTTCTGTCAGCTAGCACGCAGCTGCGCAGCACTGCATTTGAATGAGGGCTGGGCCACGGGAGCAGGAGCGGCGAGAATCTTAATGAAACGGCTCCGTTGTTTATCGCCGATAGCGCCGGTTCACGGGATGCCAGATGCTAGAAGTTAGATTGTATTCTAAGCTACGTGCCATCTCAGAACGTTACTAAAGAACTGAATAGAGCAATCTAAATGGTACTCGTTTTGCTATCACATATCATTGCTCCAAATCAAGTCATTGCTCCAAATCGGGCTTCAAAGCAAAATTTTCTGAGAGATTTTTGGGCAGGAGTTAAACGATTCGTGCCGAGATGAACTTTTACTTATACTAGCAGTTGCAACATTAGGTTTTTTTTTTATTTCGAATAGGATCGCGTTTGACTACACACTGCCTGATGTTAAGCAGATGTGCGGTCTAGGGTGTAGCAGGCTTACCTAGGAGATACCTATTTACTCGGGATTTGAAGACACCCACGTTGTTATCGATGTGTCGCCTACTCTTCTAGGTAAATGCTAGAATCTGTTTACATTATTTTCTGTCTTCCCGTTAAAGTACAACGTGAGTGTCTTCAAATCCCGAGTAAATAGGTATCTTCTAGGTAAGCGTGCTACATCCTAGACCGCACATCTGCTTAACATCAGGCAGTGTGTAGTCAAACGCAAACCTATTCGAAATAAAAAAAAAAAAAAAAAAAAAATTATTCATTTATTCTTGAAGCCAGTCATTGTCCTACTGATTATATCGTTTTCGGAGGTCGAATTTCTATCTAATTACTAATTTATAAGTATAGGTTTCTTCATTACCTCTGGGCCTCGCAAAATGACAACTGCCCCAGGATAATTGACTCAAGCGTCAAATTTCTCCGCAATCACAGAATTGCTCCTATTACCCTTTAAAAGTTACCATTACCGTCAGTCATTTTCCACGGCCCCCTCCCCCAAACGAGGAGTGAAGGGGGGGGGGGGGGTCCTTTGATCCGCAAATTGTACAAAGTGCCACAATCAGACGGCGTGCGATTTGGATATCGCTCTTTTAAGTGCTTTCGAGGATTAGGCGAAGGATGTAGCTTAAATGATCTTGTGGTGACGCTGCTATCTCGTTCGCACATTTGGTCTTATCATGACCGTGAAATTATACAGGGTTATTTCTAATCAATTAGCATCCTTTTATAAGCCCCTTATTCTGTACATCAAAACTAACAACTTTTGTTCTGCGGCTTTTGTCAACACTTATATACAGAAAAAAACAAACTAAAAACCACTAACGTAGTCTTTTCATTATATTTAAATCTATTCATTTGATAGATTTAGTAAAATAACGCATTATTGTTTTTTAAATCGTTTATTTTGACGAATTTGATAAGACATATTTTAATAACCGTGATCAATAGTTTCAAGATATTTTACTAAGTTATTATATTTTTGGAAATTGAGTGTATGTGTAAGTTTATATTTAGATTAGATATTGCACGAGCGAGACGCAATTTGAGAGCTACAAAGCCCTTAAGTGCTTTTGAGGATTAAGGGGCTTTAAGACACGCAACAACGCTTTTTAGCGTTTTGTTTGATCTCGATATATCTTTATTTTGTGGTATTATGTGGTGTCTGTGGTTTTATTCAAGAGTCATACGTAATTCAGATTCCAAGTATTTTTATATTAAGGCGAGGCATTTTCGCGCGAACTAGGATTTTAGGAAGTGAGGTGTGGGAAGCCGCCCGCGCGTCTTACGCGCGTGAATGTATGAACGGGCGTAGAAAATTTGGCAAAGGTCTAGCGTTGGCAAGCGCCCGATAGCAACTGACGGGGTAGCGGGCGGCGCGGCGTCTTGTCAAACCGCTGGGAAATATTCAAGTTTTGGGATATTTAACTCAAAAATATAGGAATTTAGTTGGAACACAAATTTTAGCAGGTTCTCTGTAGTATTTAAAGAGAAACATTTCCATATATAAATGATGTGGAAAGTCAGAAATTTCATTATTAAGTAATTCGATTTAGGCTTTTACATGAAATGTTTTTAGACTTTTTTTATGATCGAGTTAAGTACACCCTATCGTGTAACAAATTAGCACATTACTTGGACAATATCCTTAAGTATATCGTATATTTTTTGCAATACCGATATGACACCTGGCTGGAAGGTGTAGGTTGGGCAGATGCGAGCAGTTGGGCGTATTAATAATACATTATTTTTATGATTCGGTAGCGATTTTCCTCCAGTAAATATCAGTACTTACTCATGTATCACACTGGTGTGTTACTTCTTTAGTGGATAGATTTTTACCTGAAAGCAAAATAAACATACCATTATTAAAATTCCGTTCATACACAATATTATATAACCTGAATCTATCAATTGAAATGCAATGCATAAATACATGTTTAAACTATTTCTTACTTTAATACGTTATACGACAAAAGTCAGGTACTGGGGTTCAGGTAAGTACTCGTATACTGGGGCTTCAATCATCATTATGAATTAATTAACACAATCAAATACATTTAACTAAGTAAGCAACCCTAAAAGCGAAAGTCTAAAAAAAAATAATTTAGACTAAATAAAATATAAGAATAATGTATTTCGTAATTTAAGGGTTCGTCCCATTGTAAATAATAAAAATAAAAAAACCATTCATTTCAGACACTGGCTATTGTAAAAATGTAGTTGTAGTAGTGTAGTTATTGTCATGCGTGTGATGCCAGCATAACCTTCTTCAAATCCCGAGTAAATAGGTATCTTCTAGGTAAGCGTGCTACATCCTAGACCGCACATCTGCTTAACATCAGGCAGTGTGTAGTCAAACGCTAACCTATTCGAAATAAAAAAAAAAAAAAAAAAACATAGATACGACAATGGCTAACTTCGTCGGCCCTAAGTTACCTAAGTAAGGCTAAGTTAGCGTTAAGTTCAAGTTGAAATGCAATCAGTGCTTGCGTCCCATTAGCCGTAATTGCTGTTTGAGCTCTACTTAGCAATGACTTGCGGATAACTTCCGAACCAATATTAATTGATCAAGCACTTTCTAAACTATGCGTCTGAGTGATTTATTACAGCTATGTAATATTGCACTACATTTCCGAATACAAACTTACACGAGTAACTTATTACTTACTGGGTAGAGTCTGGCTAACGAAAGTTGATACTGACAAAGCGCGGCAAATTTAAAAAATATCAGTATGGCAGCCCTAAACTGAGAGGGAATCACTTTCTCTCACTCACACGATGTAGCATTGTTACCATACTGTGATTTTGATTCTTCCATCTCTCTTTGGGGGAATCGCAAAAAAATCTTTTTTCAAGCTTTAACTTGTCGTGTAGGAGTTTTATATTCATTACGTTAGTTATTTTTTGTTTTTTTGACTTTATTATTATGCCAAATTGAGGCTTCGCATTGCTCTCCAAATGATCCAAATGATTTCAACGCGTACCTATCTACTTCGTTACGATGAAGATTATAATAATATAATGAATAATTTTGTTCAGTTTAGTACATGAAGTTTGAAAAAGTTTTTAATACAAGGTAAAATACCCCAATTTAAAGGTAAATCCACGATGGTAGTAGCACCGTGTGTTGTCATTTAAAAAGTTTGCGAAAAATTCCAGTATCAACTTTCGTTAGCCAGACTCTAATAAGTGTGTCCTATGTTTTGCTGTAAGTAGATAACGCAAAAAAAATAAATAAAAAATAAACAGTGCACAACGTCGTTAAAGAAGTTTTTACTTCAAAATACTGTACCTACTCTACAAAATGATCAATTTAATGGACTTTCGACAAATAAGGTCCAGTTGTTTTTTTTTTTTTAATTTAGCCCATTTCTTTTTAAACTTTTTAGGAGCCGTAAGTGTCCAACTGGCAAACGTCTCGCTGCCTATTCTTATTTTTTCCCTATCTAATGCCGTTGTTTTTCACTATTCTTAGGTTGCCTGGAAGAAATCGCTTCCAGCGATAAGGCCGCCGTTTGTTTTAAACTAGGTTAGGTGAAAATTGTATTGTTTTTATAATTTCTGTTATGGTGTGAAACAATAAAGAATTATTTATTATTATTTTTGTTATCTAATAAACTATTTTATTTATTGTTCATACCAATAAAATTATCAACATAGCATAATAAATAATAAACTGTAATTATACCAGTGCGACAATTGGCGGCCTTATCGCTCAAAGCGATCTCTTCCAGGCAACTTTGGAAAGAGAAAGGATTTAAAAAAATACCTTTGTAAATATGACACAAATGCAGCGCTTCAGCTTATATAGCTCAGCTCTTTCGATTCCAATTATTTCTATTTTTCTCTAACTTGTAAGCTCTATGTTAGCAAGTCTTCGCACGTTCAGCCCTTAACGCTCTGTAAGCCGCAGAATTAATTCCCTAGGGAGTTTATATTGCACCACAAATACACTGCGAAAAGGCAACTGCAACAACAGAGACTTACGACTAACAAGTCTGCGAGGTCGCAGTCTTAATATGAAGGAAATTGAAGCAAGTCTTGTAGTACGATAAAAAAAATAAACATAGAAATAGTTATGATGTAGAATTGCAACGATTAGCAACTGTATTATTAAGACCTTTCAGATAGGCGCAGCATCTATTTATTGTCCAAAAAAACTGGCACTGTTGAAAATTTACTTTGATAGGTTATATTTTACTCAAAGTTTATAGCACTTTCTGTAATCGTCGCATAGAAACAAAACGCATAGTTTATTCTGATGACATTTAAAATTTTTTTCTAGGAAAATAAATAATCAACTAAGGTAAATGCCGGAAGTTCACTCAGTGACGTTTCAGTCACTGTCACAGCAAAGCGTCACCAACAACTAAAAGAAATCAACCAATTCGTGCATTCTAATTACGAAATGTGAAACGTATGTGATGTTAATAAAAATATATGAATAGGGTTGAAATTCTACCAAAAAATACCGTTATAGCGAGCGTTTAAGTACATCTAAAAGATGTGTCTTAGAACCATCAAGATGGAATGTAAGATTAAAAATGCCAAGTCGGTGCTTAGAACCAATGAAATCGCTTCATGTAGCCCTGACCAGTAGGTTCTGTGGAAATGGTTTGTTGGAGCAACACTAGGTAAATAAAGCAAGTCTTCTACTAAATAAACTATAGTAGTCCGCCCCGGACGTGGACCTCGCGCTATTCCTATTTTATACCATAAATACCTACGATTTAAAAAAAATGTAACAATATTTGTATGAAAGTTAACGATTTATTTTAAACAAATGTTGAAAGACATAGATAACATTCGGTGAAATGTTTAAAATAGTCATCCGCAACTCCCGCAGAAAGTGGCGCCGTTTTGCCTCTTTTTACCACGGCCCTCGTATCTTCGCAACCACTGAACAGAAGATGCTCATATTCGAATTTGAAAATTCTATAAATATAAACTACGTTTATGCTAAATTTCATGGAGATCGGTTGAGCGGTACTTGAGTTAAGGTCGATTCACACATATCAGTGAACCCACAGTTCCGGCACAGTACCGTTACAGTTCCGTATCCGTGCTACAGTGGTGCGTCAGTGCTTCAATTCACACATATCAGGCACAGTACAGTTCTCTGCGGGTCTTCGTGGACGACGTTCCCTTCAGACTAGCGTTGACGTCGATTGTTTTGATGGCACTCTTCGACTTTCCCTTCAGACTAGCGTTGACGTCGATTGTTTTGATGGCACTCTTCAATAACACAGAATTAGCTATGATAGCCATTGCTTTAGACGAAGAAGAAGAAGAGAATCGAGGAAAAAAAAGAAAATGGGTACATGAAGCATGGAAGTTAAGAGAATCTGAAGGAGAATTCGTGACATTATACTGACTGTACTGTACCAGCCTTTTTTTAACAGTCCACTGCAGGACGTAGGCCTACACACGAAGGGTGATGATATGGTTGTGACAATATACAAAGCATTAATTAAAGACGAAAGAAAGTATTTTGAATATTTTAAAATGTCGGAACGCTGTTTTAATAGCCTCCTTCAGAAGCTAGGAAATAATTAGTACTGAGACGACACTGACACTGACAAGTGTGAATACATCCATAGAGAATATTTGAAAGAATAATTATCACTGATGCGGTACTGTGCCGGAACTGTGGGTTCACTGATATGTGTGAATCGACCTTTATCGTCGAACAAATATACAAATAAACATACACCCTATAGTGCCAGCGCGTCCTAGTAGACTCTGAAACCTCACTTACGCTCGGTCAATAAAGCGATCTTCACAAATATCTGGTAGAAACGAAGATGCCTTGACAATAGTTTATTGCTGAAATTCGCGTTGGTTTGGTTAATTATTGGTTTGTCTTGACATCTAGCTGCACGACTAAACCACCTAACACGAAAGCGTTCCTACACTGGATGTAGTACTATAACCTGATATCGCATGCAACGCTGGTCGCTTCAGTAATCCATGTTCCGAGACATTGCTCCAGTATTAATGTACCTCTAATTATCCGCACGGTTCACATCAAACGCTGTTACCGAGCTAATTCGTATTCATGAACACTGCGATGTTTGGAATTGCTATACTGAATGTAGGTGTCTTCGTATCTGGAGTAAACAGCCATGTTCAGCCGTGAACCAATTCTAAGTCACATCTTTGATTAATATCTGGTATGAAGAAGTCAAAAGCAAGCCTGGAAATTAACAAAAATGTCTCTGCAATTTTATATGAACACCGGATACAACTCACGATTATTTGAACGGTCGAGCCGCTATGCGTCCGACCGGTTTCAGAGTACTTATTAC
Source organism: Hypomecis punctinalis (assembly GCA_949316475.1). Lineage (NCBI taxonomy): Eukaryota > Metazoa > Arthropoda > Insecta > Lepidoptera > Geometridae > Hypomecis > Hypomecis punctinalis. The sequence continues at coordinate 18,857,258 of OX438810.1, forward strand.
TCCTTCTTCAGGGAATACGCGCGCCCCTGACAACGGACGCCCGCGCACTGGAGTCAGCGACGACCGTGAGCTGGGCGGCGGCTCGCTCTGAACAACCTCCGTCCACACACCATACACTGACTGTATCCAGCACTAAACTCTCCGACACAAAATTCTGCTGCTTAGTGTTTAAAACCGGTCTCCACGACGGCGCCAAAGTCCAACCACCATCTCGATTGAAATTCGGATGACGCGCAATCACAATAGCCTCCCGCACCTTGCGGGGAACCAGGAAACTTTCCTTAGCTAAAACTACTACAGAGTACTACTAAACTACTCTGAAACCGGTCGGACGCATAGCGGCTCGACCGTTCAAATAATCGTGAGTTGTATCCGGTGTTTAAATAAATTTTAATAATGAATCCTCACGCTAGTTTTAATGAAGTAATATCTCTGCAAGACAGAAAGTAGAAAGTCAAGTATTTATTCTATTGGCAAACATACAGATGCCCTTTAAAATACTGATAATTTAATGCATTGCGCTATTTACGCTAATGCATTATTAGTACGTCCTGATGTGATAAATCATTTAGATAAACTATGTCAGATTCTACATATGATGATACACTCATTACTCTGGATACTAGAGATTTCAGCAATTGTCTTTATAGCTAGTAGATTTGATGAACAATAGTGCCGGCTAAGATGAGATTATCATAAATCTTTAGCCTAGCTATATGACGTAGACCTCTGTTTTCATAGTCACTACTGTTTATAGGAGCAACCAATTGGACTATATTAACGCACTGCTGCTTAGGATGTAGTGTAGATGTTGAATTATCAGATAGGTACGACTACGTTACTCGCGAGATGGATTCTAAAATGGCTCTATCACTAAATGTGTAGTGCTCATAGTATAGTTTGACTAGGTAATCGTTAGCTATCATCGAAGTTAAGCACCGTTTAGCCATGTCAGAGGCCTTCAATCGGCTTAAAACTCGGGCTAGCTTAGACGAACTTACTAAAATGTGCGATAAAAGTTATTCTGACTCTAATTATAGAAAACATTTTACCGGACCTATTAGCATTTATACTCAACTCGAGGAATGATTAGCAGTTATAAAACTCATATTTGAATGTTTAGAAAATGACTCCGACACTCCTAGCGGCTCAAAAATAGAGGTCAGAGTGCCGGGTGGCAGTTTTGCAAATCAAATTACTTTTACGTCCCGTTGACCGAACGCGGCGAGCACACACTCGAGCACATTGACACACACACTTGACTTAGCCAATCACAGACGTTGCTACGCTAGTGTTCGATCGGTTTGACGCTCGTTACATTACTGTCAAAAAAACTCACACTTAGCTATTCAGTTTTCTGTACGTGGCGTTGTGCCATTTCCATAGAAATCACATCGAACGTTAACGCGATCGAATTCGAGCAAAAAATTCCCACTTAGCCCTCAGTTAGGTATTTCCACAGGTTAATCTTCCCAAAACAAGTCAGACAAAAATCTTCGCATAGAAAACAGTTCGTAATAATCTAGATGGGTACTAGCAGCCAATCTCTCAGGCCGAGACAGCTGGCAATTTCACTGGAATCATCGGCCGCCGGAGCGCGACGGCACGCCGCTCGCATTTGCATTTAATTCCACCATACTTGCACAGTTTAGTTATAACATAGTCGAATAAATTGAATCTCTATTATTTTCTGAGTATATGTGGACTGTATTAAAAGTTTCCCTTCCCATTGTCATTTCACCTTGCTAATCCGTTGGGCTATGTCGGTAACTTTGGTTCTTCTACGGATCTCCTCATTCCTGATTCGATCCCGCAGAGAGACTCCGAGCATAGCCCTCTCCATAGCTCGTTGGGCTACTTGGAGCTTACTAATAAGGCCCATAGTGAGAGACCACGGCAATGGGCAGGGCACATAGCGCGGAGGACTGATGACCGGTGGAGTCGAAAAGTTCTCGAGTGGAGACCACGTACCGACAAGCGCAGCGTAGGACGTCCACCCACAAGGTGGACGGATGACCTCATTAAGACCGCAGGATCAAGCTGGATGCAAGCCGCTTCCAACCGGTCTTATTGGAGATCCATAGGGGAGGTCTATGTCCAGCAGTGGACGTCCTTTGGCTGATGGATGATGGATGGATGGATTAAAAGTTTAGGCTTGTCATAGTCGAAGCGTGCGAAGCCATAAAATACCGACGCTAAGGTCCTCAGAAACGGAGATATGCGAAGCTTGGTTGACTTGACCGCAAGCCTATTGCAGAAATGCCATATTTGCTCAGTGAAGAACAAAACAAAAGCTCCAATTGTATTTTGTATATGATTAAGCAAATGTTCTAGCCATCTTCCCTCATTTCGCTCTTCGCTCTACTTTGGTTGTACTGTACTGTATCAGCCTTTTTAATAGTCTACTGCAAAACTTAGGCCCACGCACGAAGGTTGATTGGGTCATATCCACCACGCTGGCCCAGTAAGGGTTGGTAGATTCACATACGCCATCCAATTTCTTCTACGGACGTATGCAGGTTGCCTAACGTTTTCCTTCACCGAGAAGCCAGTGGTGTGAAATTCCGTCCATAAATTCCAAAAAACTCATTGGTACGAAACCGAGATTTGAACCTACGACCACACGATTGTAAGGTGGGTGTTACTACCACTAGACCGCCACGGCTATGGCTTTAGTTGAATTTGGGTTAATGAGAAAATCACAAAAAGACTATAGTTATAAGCAAGTGCTTATAAGCAATTTGCAATCTTGGCACTAATACATTCAACTGATTCAACAATACATAGCTGTGCGTCCTTCCAGTTCCAGGTATATTCAAGGAGCAAGATTCCCCCCCGTTACGCGGCAGAAACCCGCTCCCGGTTCCGTGTAGTTTGATCCGGTTAGTTCCGGATATCGCCGGATTGGACCGCCGGTAAGCTGTTAGTTGTCGAAGCACAAGAGAGGAATTATAAGAGCTATTATTGATATAGTGTTTTAGAAGCAGACAAATTGCTCTGACTTTTATAATAAAAGGTATATTCATTGAAATATAGTGTTGTAGAGTTGTTTTTAAATGTATTTAAGAATGTAGATTTAACGGTGGACTTCCTAAGAGAACACAAAAATTAAAGCAATATAGGTACGAGTAAGTATTGAATAGTACTCCTAGTAGGTATTCTTTGATAGTGACTAACCGTCCTCAACGCGAGTGATATTTTCAACCTCATGCTGCCCACTTTATCTAGAAGATAAGCGTGCTATCGTACCCTAGACTAGGTACATATCTACTTAACATCAGGCAGTATCAGGCAGTAAGTAGTCAATGTTGTTTCTAAACTTTCGCGATTTGAACACATTATTAAAATTCTACGGGACTAATCACGCACTAAAATTACGAGATAAATAAATACCTCCTCATCCCGACGTTTCGGCCGAGTTGCATCGACCGTGGTCACGGGTAGGCCGTCTACTAGACGGTAGACGGTGGTAGACGGTCTACCCGTGACCACGGTCGATGCAACTCGGCTGAAACTTTGGGATGAGGAGGTATTTATTTATCTCGTAATTTTAGTGCGCGATTAGTCTCGTAGTATAAAATAATAAAAAGTGTGTAGTCAAACGCAAATCTACACGAAATTTAAAAAAAATCTACTCAACCGGTCAACCGTGTACAGAATAGAGATGTCCCAAAAATATAATAATATATAATATAATAATAATTCAAATAAGTAGATCTCACGAATCGATGTATAATAATCAAATCGAATATACTTTTTATACTTTTTACATTATTATTGATTGTTCAACACCGACTCAGTCGTTATGGTATCACCTCTATAGGTATGGGCAACCAAAAAAAAGAATCTTTAAAAACTGTTATAATTATTTTTTGCAAGAAATGTCATGACTCATGACTGACTTCAACCGTGTACTGAATGTGCGAAACGAATGAGAATGAGAATTTTCGCACGAAACGATGTAGCATTTTTGATATTATTGTTGATTTATCAAAAATGGCCCAGCCGATTTCGATAAAATTTAAATGGGACCAATTTCGAAGTCTTTCCAATAAAAACAGAATTACTTATCAAAATCGAACCACTATGTTGTTTTTAAACTATCGCGATTAGTCTACCCGTGACCACGGTCGATGCAACTCGGCCGAAACGTCGGGATGATGAGGTATTTATTTATCGCGTAATTTTAGTGCGCGATTAGTCCCGTAGTATATTATAATAATCGAACCACTATGTAACATATAAAAAGTTATGCGTAGTTATACATAAAAAATATAAATATAACGCGTTGAATTGAGTATCTCCTCCGTTTCGTCGGTCACAACTGGTTTCATAATAAATTAATGGATTCTACATACAAAAAAAACACAGGTGAATTTTCGTTTTGAAGTGTGTTAAAAATAGAAAATCAAAGTAGGTAATTCATATTTAATTCCGTAAATATGAATAACGTATAAATCTGTCATTCAAAGTCCGGCGAAAGGATGAAATATAGTACTAATCCGCAGCCCTATTTTGTAATTCACGAGCTCAGTCGTCCGGTATCAATTCTAAGCTCGGTGGATGGTATTCGACCCCTGAAGCTTTGGTATTTTGTAAGCTATACGGTGAGCTTGGATTTCAAATGACCTACCTCAATTGAATGTAGTGGAGCCCTGAATCGGTCTTTCCTGCGTTCCGTTTTTAAAACTCGATGCAACTCGATGCAGACTTTTAATTTGCCTTGGTACACCATATTGTATAAGTGAAATGAATAAAGTTAATCAGTTAAATTGTTAAAAAAAGTACAATTTCATAATTAAGCACCACAAAATGAGGAAACAGTAAAGAACGTTATAAGCATATTTCTGAAAAATAAATGAAACGGAACGTAAAATTCTTTACAATATTGAGTGTTGCTAGCAACACTAAGCCTCCCGATCTTCTAGTGTAATAATTATTGTGTACATTCTGTATTTTTTCTTCAGATTTACTGTAGCAGTGCTTTTTAGGATTCCGTATTAAAACGAGAGACCCATTTAAGATCGTAGTGTCTGTCCGTCGGTCTATCCGTTAAATTAAATTCATGCTAATGAATTCGTAACCACGAAATATAAAACGATCAAATAAAACTTCATCTAAATTAACATATTGAGTATGCATTGATACATATTGAATTCTCACAGAAATACATTAAATATGCGGCACTACAGAAATGTAGTAAGCACATAATAATATGCCGAATGGTAATATGACACGAGTGAGATAAAAGCGAAATCACATTGATTTTATCACAATTTTCATAACCCATTAAATGTTCATACCATAATTAGACACAAATTATTCATCCTTACAAAGTAGTTTGATTTATTTTTTAAAAAAACTGTAATTTTAGGGACATAATAACATATTTTGGGAGAATGAAAAGTTCGACCTGGCAACCGGCCGGCAAAATGCAAAATCAAAACAAACTTACAAACTAGATTAAAATACGTACGATTCTTTTGATATTTAAAACGAATTACAGATTAAGACAGTGCTCTGAAACTTCAAAAACTTGAAACCTACAGAAAGAAAAACACCAAAACTTGATGAAGTGAATTGTAACTGATGCGTGATAACAATAAACTCAACTACTCAAAAGGTATGTAAGCATCACTTCTTTATCGTTAGGCGTATCATTGTGTTAAAACGGTTGTTGTTACCGCTTAGCCATGTCAGAGGTCTTCAGGCGGCCTAAAAACTCTGACTCCAAGGCTAGCCACCCGACCTATACGAACTCACGCGTATTACCTATATTATAACCTCTTTACTCAGTTTGGATCAATAAATTATATTATTTTTATGTACACCGCAGATCCTTAACTATTAATAGATAACTTTTGTCGTTAAAATGTTTTTAGAATTAACATTTCAACAAATACAATCGGTATGTTATTGGTTGATTATCACATTAATTATAAGTTACCTATTGTTTGCTTTTTACCTACAGGTAGTTGGCACAAATTCTTATCGATCAATCATTATTAAGGGCACAAAATTGTATGTTACAATTGTATCTTAAATTGTATTAGATGGATTGTAGCCCAGACAACTTTGGACAACTTTAGACAACAATCACTACCCTAATATATTTGGAGAAACAGCGAACATTAGTAAGTTCCTATAGGCTTACCCAGAGCAAAGATAGTAGTGTAACGATTTTCAAAAACTAGAAAATAGAAGAGCTGATGGCCACCCCAATGTTATTGGTGAAATCTTTATGTGCTCCGAATTAATGTCTAGTAGAAACTTGTCCACGACATAGAAGATGGCTGAGTGGCTAGCCCTACTGTCAGAGCCTCACCTGAAGGCCCTTAACATGGCTTAATAGTTAATATAACAAGGGCCTATAATTTATCATCTGAGCCAAGATAGTGCTTAGTTGTAAATGCCTGCCCCATAGTCACCAATAACACAAAATTCATAAAAACCGTTTTTAAATTAAACGATTTCATGTACTAAAAGCTTAAAGATAATAGCTCTAAAATAAAATCGTGGGGTGCAGAGTACATAATGAAATCTTAGGCCCCACAATTATAATTTAGAGTAATTATTTTTAAATACATACTTATATAGATAGTAACTAAATAACGCCACAGACACTCACATAAGCACAGGGCAAACACCTATGTTCATTACATAAATAATTTCTCTGGGTGGGGATCGAACCCACACCTTTTTGACTCAGAAGTTAAGGTCACAAACCACTGAGCCACCAAGGTAGTATTTGTATAAATAAAGAACAAATTAAAATATTGATACTTACCTACTTGTTTCTTATTTTCAGGTCTGAGTTGGTTGTAAATACGTGACAAGAGGAAACAGCTAAAGAATATCCATCTGCCTGACATGATAAGAGAAAACAAGTAAATGAACTGTCTGTCTGCCTGCTGCGCGCCACAACAGCTCGCGCGTCTGGCTGCCTTCACCGGTTTCCACACCCGCTGAGCGCGCGTCTAGCTACCTGCTGCCCGCCACACCAGCATCTCCCTTCGGTCCAAAGAGAACTTCACCCTGATGACTCCTTCTGCTCGAAGTTCCTTCTACGGAAAATAATTTTCATTCCAAGCAATCCAATTATGGAATCCGCTACCCATCTTCATTAAACGGGCTCCATTGATAACTGTTTTTAAAGAAGAGGTTGAAAAATTATATCTCACAATCATCAAATCATTGTTAGTTTTGGGTTTTATAATAAGTAAGTAAGTAAGTAAGTTCGTATAGGCCGGGTGGCTAGCCCTGGTGTCAGAGTTTTTAGGTCGCCTGAAGGCCTCTGACATGACTAAACGGTTAAAACAACCGGGACCTACAATTTATAATTATTATCATTTACTTTACTCATTATTGTTTTGTTTGCTCATAATTTGTTTCTATGTGTATGTTAGAAGTTAATAATATGTCAATTTATGTATTAGTATGTATAATATTTGTATGTAATATTGTATAATTCGACTTTTTTAACTGTCCTCTAACTTAGCACACCTCGTCGTTTTTTCTTCTGTACAGTCTCTCTCCATTCTAAGGTTGCCTGGAAGAAATCACTTTCAGTAATAAGGCCGCCGGTTGCTTCACATGTCAAAACATCTGTTTACTGTATTATATTGTAATGTATGTAAACTGTGAACCAATGAAGAGTCTATCTATCTAACCCGAAAATGTAATGATATAAAAAATTGTGTCATCCTCTGCGGTAGCGTCACCAGCATAGAAAAAAACAATTTTATTATAAAAATTAAATGATATACATTAGACGTACATAATGTACGTGTAATATCCATCATAAAACCTCACCAGCGCTTGTTGTTCAAGCTTGAACATCATGGGTTGCATGGTAAGTTGCTTGAGTGGTTCCAGAGCTTCTTATCGGGTAGAACAAATGATTTCTGTTTTATCAGTACAGCATTTATATTATACGTACATCATGGACTTCTAATGTATATAATTTTAAGACAAAACTGATTTTTTCCAAGCAGGTGGCGCTGTTGCAGAGGATGACACAAAAAATTGTAAACCTACTTTTAACTATAATAATGTATTGTATAGAAATGTAATTGTGAATACATAATTAAAACATACTCAGCACACTATATCTTTCAATGAATGGGAAGGAGGTTTCGCAGAGGTTGCCATGGAGGAGAGGAACTTAAAATAGTTAATACTATGAATAGGTACTAAATTATATACTCTTTACTTTTAGTAATATTTTATTTAATGGATATAAGCATGATATCACAAAATGTAAATTCATATATTATGCAGGTAATATGTCTAGTTATCTATTTATTTCTTTATTTGCACAATGTAGTGTACATAACAATGTTAGTCTTCTGGCGATTCTGACTGCAATCTGCGTTGAGAATTGCTGTCATTAACCAAGGGCTGCTATCATTAGCCGCTTCCAACCGGTCTTATTGGAGACCCATAGGAGAGGCCTATGTCCAGCAGTGGACGTCCTTTGGCTGATGGATGGATGGACGGAACCAAGGGCTCTGAACACAGGCAGGATCACCTGAAATGTAAAATATTGAATTGTACTGTAAGTAATAAGTCCACCGCAGGACTTAGGCCTATCCACGACGCGTGATTAGGTCATATCCACTATGCTGGCCCACAGCATGGTGCGGGTTGGTGGTCACAAATTTCATCGAATTTCTTCTACGAATGTATGCAGGTTGCCTCACGATGATTTCATTTACCATAAAGCTAGTGGCGTAAAATTCTGTTCATAAATTCCAAGGAACTCATATGGGACCGGGCTAAGAACCCATGACCTCACGATTGTAAGGCGTATGTTAGTACCTACCTCTAGACCACCACAGCTGTATTATATTGCCTACATGTAACAATATGTGATTTATTTATCAGCTTGTCTCAATGAATACTATTTTATTACTTATTCAGAAAACGACATACTTCTGATTAACACTTTCACTGCTGAGGTACTTTTGTAAGGTGCTCTCCTCCTAAGACCCTATTACAAAATTTTGTAAATAATATATGTTACTCTTCAGGCCCAAGCTTAGACAACATTGCATATTGATAAATGCCTACTGTGCATTGTTTTGTACAGTAACTAGTACATAGGGCTAGAGTTTTATATACAAAATATATAAAACAGTTTTATCGCCTGGGATTAGGCTTATAATAGTTCCATTACCTATTTGTCTTATTGGAGATTATTTCCAGACTTCGGAGTTGTAGTTTTGGTTCTCAAGGTACATCAACAAGCAGCTAAGTTTCTCAAATCTAAAATGAATCGGGTATATTGTTTACCGGATGCCATAATTCTCCATGAATCTGCAACAATTTTTAAGTTTTAAAATACATCATTCAATTTATTATCAAGAAAACCTATAGGTACTTTAAAATACAGAGGACTATCAACAATATAAAACATGAAAATCATTAAACAAATTAGGAACATAGTATTTTTTCTACCTTAAGCTCAATACCTATGGTGTGTTGTTTTTCAATCCATGGTTACTGAGAAATACCCATTTATTAAGTACTTTCTTGAATAGTAGGTAGACAAGGTACTAAATTGATATAATATCTGAATCAAAGTGTATGTAATTTACTAAATATTTATAGCTATAATTTAGACTAGAGCTTACAAAGTAAGACTGGTTCCATCAAAAGACAATTAACTTTTTTTGAATTCTAGGGTGGTTAAAAGTATCTCTACTACATACCTACCTATCCCTCAGGCCCGTAGAAATAGTTGTTGAAGAGGGATCAAGGTTATAAGCCTCAATCTTTATGATAAAAACTTAAGATGTTTGTCATTAACCATTATGTATATACCTAGGTGCCTATATCATCATGCCAGACATACAGATATCGAGCAATATGGATTGGAAATGGCTTGCATTTAACTTTTCCCTGAAGTCTTAAAGAGGTTGTAAATTGCCAATAAATCATTGCTGTTGACCTTGTTGTTGGAAGACTTACTTGGCTTGTCGGGACGTGGTCTCCATTCGTGAACTTTAGGGCTTCTTCAGCTTTATGTTTTACGTGATATTTGTCCTGTCCACTGTCACTTTAACTTAGTTATCCACTGAAATACGTAAGTAACTTTGTCTCATCTATAACTATAACCATGGGCGATTTTATCATATAATTGTACATCTGTAATAACATTTACTTCAGGATGTTTAAATATTGGTCCAAATATCTCCTCACGTATGGAGTCTACTATAAATAAATAATATTTATTCACGAACACTTCTATGCAAAACTCTGATTACGGCGAGGAGACTGAGCCCGGCTTCATTTGACGTTTAGTTCCGCTTTTAACTGTCATCGGGAGATAGCTAATACCCATATTAAGCCAAAACACGTAGTTTTGTTCATTCATCCGGTTTCAGCAGACACTCGGTGAGCATCGCCATTTAAAACACGAGAGGGGGTGAATGACCTCAGAAATCTGCTTGCGGGAAACCGAAGCTCAGGCTCGGGAAACCGGACGAAAGTTTCAAAATAGGCCCACCGGTCCGTCACAGTAATCTCGCAGGCCCACGGATTACGGGCTTACCGTGAAGGATTGTGATTGATTTTAGTTTTAGGCTTGAATAGTTAGTTCTAATGTACTTTGGGAAAGTTCCTACGAATCATTGGTCCCATACTCACAAATGAGTAGTATTTATAATAGGCTATTTGACAACATTGAAAATATACTATTGATTGTGGTTGGTGATAATAGCCTGAAAAAGACATATTTCACTTTATTTAAACTAAAATATGTCTAATTTTCCGTGTAAGGAGCCGTGGTGGTCAAGAGGTAGTGACACCCGCCTTACAATCGTGAGGTCGTGGGTTCGAATCCCCGGTCCCGTACCAATGAGTTCTTTGGAATTTATGTACGGAATTTCACACCACAGGCTTTTCGGTGAAGGAAAACATCGTGAGGCAACCTGCATACGTCCGTAGAAGAAATTCGATGGCGTATGTGAATCCACCAACCCGCACTGGGCCCGCGTGGTGGATATGGCCCAATCACCCTTCGTGGGTAGGCCTACGTCCTGCAGTGGACTACTAAAAAGGCTGGTACAGATGTCTAATTTTCGAAAATCGCACGTAAGAAAATACGATATTTTATCTGTGACGTGAACGCTCTAAGAAGGGCGACAATTCTGGTGACGTTACATGCTAGTAAACAAGAATTTCTCGATTGACTGTTGTTTGTGTAATTTGTGTTTTGTGTTTTTGGAGTAATATTATTGAATCTGTAAGTTACATATAAAGATTTTTTGACAATTTTTAGATGTTAACTAGCGATTTACTTTAACTAACGTTATTTACTAGTGTGTGACGTCACAGACCAGCGCCATTACAGAATGTCGTTTTGGCGGGATCTTGAATATCTATTCTTTAACACTTGATTTTCATTGTTAATACACAGAATCTCTCGGAAATATAAATGTAGTGTGCTTATTATGTACTAACGAATAATTTAAAACGATTTCCAAAAACTAGTCAAATAGCCTATTGTACAGGGGTAACTTACCCATAAGCATAACCTCTTAAGGCTCCAGAGACTCTCTCTTAAGACTTTAGAGGTTGGTGCCATAGTTAAAGTTGGTCAGATTAAAAGTCATTTTTAACACACTTTTATTAGTTTCATCGGTATGTTTGTATGTTTGCTTGCTTGTAACCAACCACTTTGAGTTCGATTTTGACCTAATTTGAGCGATTAGATTTTCTTTAAACTTTGCACACGCATCAAAGACCGATGACAATGCATTGATAAAAAATAAAAAATTAGATTCAGATATGTTTATTGTTAAAAAGTGTTACAAATAAAAAGGTCTTAAAATAGGTTACAGTACCAACAGTTTCGCCCAAAATGGACATACAATATGACTCCTAAGCGTGTTTTTTTAAAGGTTTTTTTTAAACTATATTTATTTTATTACAAAATTCATCATCATCATTCATCATTTCAGCCATAGGACGTCCACTGCTGGACATATGCCTCCCCTAATGATTTCCAATAAGACCGGTTGATAGCGGCTTGCATCCAGCGCGATCCTGCGGTTCTTATAAAATTAAATATGTTATAAAATATAAAGAGATATAAAAAACATTTCTTTAACGTAGCTATTATAAATATGTTAAAATTAATGTTAAAGTTACGGTTTTTGGCAACTCAATAGGCCCAATTATGAAGGCGCCATCGTAGTTATACATATAATCAAATTAGAATATTTCTGTTTCTTTTTCACTTAGGCATTCGATAGAGAGAACACTTTTTACGTTTCTATTAAATTTACGATGGCGCGCGCCTTCATAAATTGGCATTTTATTCTAACTTGCAAAAGTGCCAGTAAGATATCTGGTTCGCTATTGTAGCCGATTGAAACGCCCTTAAGCCGCGAACATTAGACTATTATAAGTAACAACCGGCGATATAACCGAGTCGCCAAACAGCGCAACTTCCCCCATAAAGCTCCGACCGAATACACGAGCCATACACCTGTTCGCGACTAAGAAGCTTATTAAAATCTACCTGCTTATATTATCTACCGTGCATGAGACACAATAGACGCGAAATAAACACATCCGTAATAAGTTATTTATTGGCAAAAATGGCACAAAAGACACCGTGAACCTACAGAACTAGGATAGTTCGTACGAAAACGAAAAAATACTACATAGGTAGTAGTATTTTTTAATTTTTACATTATTTCGTTAAAATTTATATAGGACCGCTTCTAAAGTATGATCTACCTAATAAAAAATAATCAATAAAATCGATTCATAATTGGCGGAGTAATCGCTTTAAATACAAAAAAAACATACAATCGAATTGAGAACCTCATTTTTTGAAGTCTGTTAATAAGTAACTTTATATGTTTGGAGCACATAATAAGTCAATAAGTTTATTTTGCACAAATTAGCCGTTAGCAACCTTTTAAAATATCTTCTGTATATCAGCGCTTCTTCTCGTTACAAAAAAGAGTAAATTTAGGGTATAGTCTTCGAGAAAGAGAACTTGAAATAGATATTCAGAATTTCCCAAAATGTATTTTACTTTTTAGCGAATTGAAGAAACAACCTATTATGTATATTGTCAGAAGATAATATTTAAGTTAAGCAGTATTTCTTGAACGAGATCGAATCAGAAATGAGGAGATCCGTAGAAGAACCAAGGTTACCAACACAGCCCAGCGGATTGGCAAGTTGAAGTGGCAATGGGCAGGGCACATAGCGCGGAGAACTGATGACCGATGGGGTTGAAAAGTTCTCGAGTGGAGATCACGTACCGGCAAGCACAGCGTGGGACGTCCACCCACAAGATGGACGGATGACCTTATTAGGACCGCAGGATCGCGCTGGATGCAAGCCGCTATCAACCGGTCTTATTGGAAATCATTAGTGGACGTCCTATGGCTGAAATGATGATGATGAGTATTTCTTGCCCATCCATATTCTATCAACAAGAAATGAAGAGACTATACGAGTATAGTCAACAACTCAACCAAAAATAAAGTCCTCAATATTTCGCCTCTATCAAAACCAGTCTATGTCTCTCACGTATACCTACTCTGCCTATACCTAGAGGTAACTTTTCGCCGAGAATCGAACTTCAGTGGAGGAAAACCGTCGTAAAATTTTAAGGGCGTCCTCTCAGCGTTCCGTACCTCATTTTGTGGCTGAAGCTCCTAGAAAATCCTTAAAGTACAAGTTTTCACGTAAAACTTGACGTTACCTTATTTGTGGTTTCCCAGTAAGAATCTAAATGTAGTATAACTTGAAGTACGTCTCGCTTTAATATTTTATTGTTATAGTCCCAGGCCCATGTCCAGCAGTAAACCTCATTTCATCATTTTCGCCTTGTAATCGCCCACTGCTGAGCATAGGCCTCTCTTCTTGTAGTGTAAGTTGGACCCGCGACTCTTACAATGTCGTCAACCCAACGGGCTGGCGGACGCCCCAGTGAACTTAATGATGACCTGATTGTCCATACCTACTTTACGACGATTATTTATTATTTGTATTTTCTTTATACCCTCGACAACGGGCTCATCTGAAAACCAGCGCTGAGTGTAAGGTATCTATCTACCTGCACTCAGCATTAATGCTGAGATGAGCACTTTTCGACATTTCTGTCATTTAACTCCTTTATTGTTTTACAATTTTGGTTTTATAATGTTTCATCTTTGTGTATTTTATGTCGAATAAATATTATTTCATTTCATTTCATATTTCATGATTAATTTAAAGCTATATTTTCTTTGGTGCGTACTATTTTACTATTGTAATGATGGTAAGATCATGACACTTTGAGTGCCTGGATCTTTCTAAGACAATGTTCATGTTGTAGAATATAGTGTACTCATCATTATCTTTATAATTAATTTTCAATTTTTATAGGATTAATCCTAAAATCGCTAAACCATCAACAGTTTGTTTCAACCACACATTTCAGTCGAATTTGGGTGATTTTGGTGTAACAGATAATATTTGCAAATTTAGAGTATTATTCTAAGATATAGTCATACACAATAATAGTACCTATAGTCATTTATTCATAACACCATTTGTTGCAAGTCAATAAGTAAACATTACATTAGGGCACTATACAAAAATAAAAGAACTTGACAATTACCAAATTAGTCACAAAATCTTAAAACAATTCAGGTAATTTCAAAAAGTCATTTACGTCATAAAATAGTTGCTCATGTGGCCAACATTTTAATTTATTCCTAAACGACCCAGCGGAAGGTGCATCCCGAACTTCTAAGGGTATTCGGTTGTATAAAGCGCGCCCACCAAAATATACAGACCTCTCCGATTTTGCCAGCCTATGAGAAGGAGTCACCACCTACCATCAGTGGTACTGAATAATGGTACTAGCGACGTGACCAACTACCATAGTAATACACCATAATGGTACTAGAGAAGTATACATACGTCAGTAGTACCATCAATGGAACTAATCAATGGTACTACTGATAGAAAACCAATAATAGATATTTTTCTTCATCTATACGTCATCTTCATCATCATGTACGAAATACAGAAATACGCCATACAGAGCTGAAATTAACTTTAACGCAGAGTTCACAAAAACAGAGCTACCCAATTCGACGTAAACTCAAGCTAAGGCTGATTTACACCTGAACCCGCCTTTGGGATTACCTTAACTGAAAGATACAACAAGACAAAGAGAGGCTTACAAGGATCATCTACGGTATATTAAAAATTTAAGCGAAAACAAAAGGTAAAAGCCATAATTTCCACCTAAGCCCCACAAAATGAGTAACTTTAATACTTTTAATACTGCCTTTTATGAAGTCGACAGCACGTAAATACATGTACTTATACTTAACTAATGCCACAGTGTGTGTGAAACAACAGTAGGTTACCATCTCATTCATAAGCAAGACAATTGATGAGATAAATGGATCAAATAGCAAAAATCAAATCAAATCAAAATCAAAATTCGTTTATTTGTTAAAATATTGTCTTACAATGTAGATGTTAAAGAACAATAGTGTCTCAAATATTCTACCTTTACAGGTGTACAAATATTTTTAAAAAATATATATAGGTATTTGGCTTAACATTATTCATACATTTTTTCCTTAAGTGAGTCTGCTAAAAATTCGTTAATAGTGTAATAACACTTGTCAATAAGGAACTTGTGTAATTTGTGTCTAAAAGTATCAGAATTAAGTTCTTTAAAACAATTTGGCAATTTGTTGTATACTTTAATGGCCATACAATAAACATTATTACTATATATACACACCCTCTGTTGCGGTATATCCAACTTATATTTTCGTCGTTGCTGTCTATCTTTCCCATCAGCGCTACTATTTAACGGAAACTCGGATTGGTGTCGTCGAACAAATAAGCACATTTCAAATATATATAGTGAAGGCAATGATAAAATGTTATATTTTTTAAACAATGGTCTACATGGTGCCAGAAAACATGCACCAGATAATGCTCTGATACATTTTTTTTGAACTTTAAAAGCTTCCTCCCGATCCACAGAATTACCCCATATTATCAAACCATAAGGCAACAAAGATGACACATATCCATGATAGCGTTTGTGCAAAAAGAGAAGCGTCGTAGGTGAGGTCGCCCGTGTGCCATATTTATACTAATTTGGTTACTTTGACAACACTGATCTGTCATTGCTAACTACAAGTCTTTGATACTTGGTAGACACCAATAGGCTACCTATTTGACAACATTGAAAATATAATATTGACTGTGATAATCCATACAGATAATAGCTTGAATAACATATTTCACTTTAAATAAACTAAAATAGGTCTGATTTTGGCAATTCGCACGAAATAAAATACGATATTATTTTGTTATTTTATTTGTGATGTGAACGCTCTAATAAGGGCGGCAACTCTGGTGACGTTACATGCTAGTAAACAAGAATTTCTCGATTGACTGTTGTTTGTGTAATTTGTGTTTTGTGTTTTTGGAGTAATATTATTGGATCTGTAAGTTACTTTTAAAGTATTTTTTGTCAATTTTTAGATGTGAACTAGCGAATTTACTAGTATAAACTAACGTTATTTACTAGTGTGTGACGTCACAGACCAGCGCCATTACAGAATGTCGTTTTGGCGGGATCTTGAATATCTATTCTTTAATACTTGATTTTCATTGTTAATACAATAGATCTCACGGAAATATAAATGTAGTGTGCTTATTTTTAGTACAACATAACGAATAATTGAAAACGATTTCCAAAAACTAGTCAAGTAGCCTATTCGGATCAGTAGACTCGCGCTTACCAAGTAGTCGGTACCTTGGTCGCTGGTTAAAATCTTATTGTCAGTTCACATTAACGCCACGACGGTTTTTACACATACTTTACCTCTGTCGATTTCGCGCTGTTAAGTATCGTAAATGAAAAGTCTACAAATCGTATACTTACCTAAACTAAACTTTTCAATTAGATAGTAAGAAGTTAACTTAGTCAAAGATAAATAATATGATCATTATGGATAATATGGAAATGAGAGAAACCCAAGACAAGGAAAAATTACGCCAGGAAGAAGAGATCTATAGTCAGAAAATGGTCGATACAAGCTCTCGGGTTGCAAAAAGTATCCATAAGATAGTTGATTAATTGATCAGCATAACATGTTCATAGTTGTAATTTGTAATTTGGTGAATATGTAAATTTACAATTATGTTATCGAAAAGCTTTGTTAAAAGACGATTCTAAGCGCATTACCATAATAATAGCAAATTTTTGATTTTGACACGTCATTATCGTATGAAGATAACGTAGACCATAAATTAAATTTTCTATTTCTGCGTATAAAGCGTTATTTCTAATCAATTAGCATCCTTTTAGGGGCTTATTCTGTACATCAAAACTAACAACTTTAGTACTGCAACTTTTGTCAAAACTCAAAAAAAAATTCAGCTGTTCCATACATTTTGTCGCAGGTGAACGATATTTTTCTATGGAACAACAAACATTTTTTTCGAGTTATGACAAAAGTTGCAGAACAAAAGTTGTTAGTTTTGATGTACAGAATAAGCCCCTAAAAGGATGCTAATTGATTAGAAATAACCCTGTATATGTAACACATAATCGCGTACACGATAAAATAAAGCTTTGGGAAAAATCCAGTCAATTAAGTTGGTTCTAGTCGGTAAGCGAATTTCGCCTACGCGGACCTAATTGTGTTTATTTAGTAGTTATGAATAAAACAGGGGTCTTTTTTCAGCGGCCCACGCTTAGGGTACCCTCTACCGGCGACGGGCCGCAATTTGGCTAATAAATTAAAGGCTTAGCTTTTTCCGCCTCCGCACGTATTAACTCACTGACTCGAAATTTGCTCATTGCTTGTGCGTTTCAAGCTGCTTTTGAAGATAAGATAAGCAATGTTTTTCAATCAAAAACCATGTATCAATCAAATCGGTACATACCCTTTATTATAAGCTACGATGGCATAGAAACATACAGAGATACAACATATCGAAGTGCAACTCTACTCATGTCTGTAAGTTTTACAGACTTAGAAAAGAAAATACCGTTTAACAAGTTTTAGGGCCAATTTTACACTCCACGGAATCGCGCTAGATGCAATTCGCTTCGATTGATGAGCTCTTTTCGAATTTCAACTTTGCTACCACGTATCATTGTCACTTGCGTCACCATATTTAAATAAAAAAATGAATATTTCTCTTTTCCGATGCATTCTGCGATAAAACATCTGTACAAAATTAAACAAGAGAAAAATTCTTATAATTTATTTCCTCACAACTTTTTTGGAAAACTTGATAGTTTCGGCGTGCAAGCATTGCAAAGTTATCCATCATCAAACGATTTTAATTGGATGAACATTCTGATATTTCTACGCTGTGTTAGCGCGGCTGGTGCAGAGGATTTGCAATGCAAGCGATAAAGGGGCTCGGAATGAAACACGGCGAATAATTTGAATTGTAGAGTGTTAATAAAATAATACCGTAGCATTGTATTTACTTATTCTCTGTATTTAAAGTAAGGTTTCATTTAGTTTTTCTAGCTTTTTCGACTAACCTAGAGCATGGTGAAGGAATCTTAAGTACTTTACAAGATACATACCGAAGGTACTACAAAATTTATCAAAAATCGTTTTCTAGATATCAAAAAAACAAGATACTTAAAAAAACCCTAGTTGTGACGATACACACATTTCCTAAGTGGAGATGCACCAAACTTTGAATAACAAATTCCAAAAACCCTCTGTACAATCACTTGCCTACTAGACCAGAGTTATTACATTAAAAGTAGCAACAAACTTTTCCAAGTTACTAGAGCTCAGACAGTGTTAAGAAGCCACATGCACGCAGTGTTGTTTTGATACTCAACATTTCGTAAGTAAAACAACGCCATGCTTTAAAATATGGTACTACTATAGCTTTAGCTTACGGATTGGCAAGTTGAAATGGCATTGGGCGGGGCACATAGCGCGGAGGGCTGATGACCGATGGGGTCGAAGGGTTTTAGAGTGGAGGCCACGTACCGGCAAGCGCAGCGTAGGACGTCCACCCACAACTCTCACAAGGTGGACGGATGACTTATGACCGCAGGATAGCGCTGGATGCAAGCCGCTTCCAACCGGTCTTATTGGAGATCCATAGAGGAGGCCTATGTCCAGCAGTGGACGTCCTTCGGCTGATGGATGGATGGATGATAGCTTTAGCAAAATCGAGCAACACAAAGTTTTCGGAGATACTAAGCAGGTAATTAAATTCGTATAGGCCGGGTGGCCTAGGTGTCAAAGTTTTAAGCCACTTGAAGCCCTCTGACATGGCTAAACGGTTAAATCAATCGGGACCTACAACTTAACGTGTCATCCGAGCCACGGCACTGCTTCACTGCTTTATTGTAAAAACCTCTCGTCCACCCATAAAGCGCTCACCCATCCGAAAACTGACCGTGTCGAACGTGGTTTAACTTTGGTGATCGCTGACAAACACTCCTAGACAAACTACGCTATAAGCGCTACGAAGATACTAAAGCTAAAGCTCAGAACGAGTTAAAATGCCCCATCACAGTGTTTAACATTGTTATGATACTCAATATTTCGTAAAAGGAACAACAATAAACTTTACATTGACTGACAAATCTCTGTTTAGTGAAAATATTACTTACTTGCGATATTATACTGCTTACAAGAGTTAAGCAACAAAGTTTTTCAAGAAACTAAAGCTAAAGCACAGAACGAGTTACAAAGCCGCATAGCAGTATTTAACGTTGTTATGATACTCAATATTTCGTATAAAGAACAGCATTAACCTTTCATTAACCGATAAATCTCTGTTTAATCAAAGTAAGCAGTTAAGCACTACTGCGATATATTACTGCCTACTAGAGTTAAGCAACAAAGTTATTCAAGATACTAAAGCTAAAGCACAGAACGAGTTAAAAAGCCGCATCGCAGTGTTTAACGTTGTTATGATACTCAACATTTCGTAAGTGGAACTGCGCCAAACTTTAAATTGGAGAGAATTGGGGACGAACTTCGCTACACTTCACGGAGTGCCTGGGACCTGACTGAACTAGTAAGTGTAGGTATTTCTACCTGTACTTATGGGAACACTTGTACTTACTTACAGGATCTTTAACTTATCCTCGAAAAAAGTAACATGACACTCTCCAACTTTTGAACGATGCCAAAAAAATCATGTCGATTTGTTGATCTGTTGCTGCGTGAAATAGTAAGAAATAAACCATTACACTTTCGGATTTATGATGTAAGCATGCTCTTCAGGGTTATCCAGAACTGGTGTACTAATGCCGAAAGGAGGTGATTTAGACTATCATTATGAACAACTTACTATGATTTTAAGGAAAAAAATCAGCGGTTGTCAACTCCGAGTTGTAATTTCGTGATTCATGAAACAGAATAACATTTAAAGTGAAGACACTAAGTTAAACGAAGCTTAGAATCTGTTTGACACGAAGTGATTATAGTAGCATATATGTAGGATTACATTTGGACAAATAGTTATAATATATATTTTTTTTCTTTTAATTTTTTTTTAATGACAATACTACACTACTACTATATAGAAAGCAATTGGATCATCCACAGACCCTTGAAGGTCTTAAGATAATCCAAGTGTTCAAGCCCACTGCCAGTTGGCAGCGTGCCCAGCATGCTGGCTGTATTGCCACGCTGAATGGCAATGCTTATACGTTGAGCCAAATAAACACCAGCATTTTGGTCACGCGTCGCGTAATTAATAGTTAATTAAATAATGAATAATTTAAATAGTTGTTTAATAAAGTAACATTAATTAATAGTAACAAATTATAACAAAAATATAACTTTTTAAATACAAGCATTTGAGATCTTGGGTATCATGTAGCAGCAGAGTGCTAGCCAAGACAAGTAAAACGAGTCCAAACACCACGGGCCTATCTTGTTAAGTACAGGAATTCCTAAGGGCACCTTCCGAATCCATCACCAGTACAGCTCTATGGTACCATATTATTGCATTGTTACGTGATATACATATGCGTGCAAAATTTCAGCTCAATAGGACACCGGGAAGTTGGTCAAATTTATATTGCAAGATTCCACCCGAACTTACATACGTATATAGTTAATAATATAATAAAAATTTATAAAATTTACTGTTTCAAAAAAATAGTTTTGTAAATCGTTGTTTTGAATCCATCGGCTTTGAACTAGTAAAGACTGTATTACAGGGCCAATGGCTTCTCCCCTTGTAAAATAGAATATTACCTACCTATAAAATCTAAGTGCTAAAACAGCAAACGACACGAATTAACTCGAAGCACACTTCAAAGTAACTTTCATAATTAGAATTACTTAACGTCCAAAACAGCGACAGGTAGTTAAGAAACTAAAAAGAGGATTAACTTGAGTTCTGGTGTTCAGGCCAAAACTAGAGCTAATTTCCTAACTTTTTAGAGTTAAGTTCTTTAAGTCAGTTAGAGCTGCTTCTACCTATTATTTTAATTAAAGATTTGCAAGATTGTAGAAGCAAGCGGATCAGCAAGTTGAACTGACAGTGGGCAGGGCACATAGCACGGAGGACTGATGACCGATGAGATCGAAAGGTTATCGAGTGAAGACCCGGCCGGCAAGCGCAGCGTAGGACGTCCCGCCCGCGAAGTAGTCAGATTACCTCATCAAGACTACGGGATGGTGCTAGATGCAATCCGCTCCTACTCCAATACCAATTTTATTGTAGATCCATAGGAAGGGTCTATGTCCAGCAGTGGACATCGATGATCGCTGATGATGGATGAAGATGCCTCTACTGTTTCAACCATAATTATTTCCTTATTACAATACAGAATGTTGTTGTGCAAAGTGCAGGGCAATTTCAAAGGTGCCTAATTATGTTCATACTCATCATCATGAACAAATTAATATATTATGGAACCAACCGCGAATCGCGATATTTACGAGCCGATTTTGATCATTTTTGGCAATATTGTTTAGAAACTTTCTTTTTGTGATAAACATTTCAAAAAATTGACGCGATTTGAACCTGTCCAATTCTCTCTGGAATTCCGGCCCAGATGCTTTGTCCAAATTAAGCTAGAACGTTGTCTGCAAAAACGTCGAATTATTGAAAGCATCTGGGCCCGAATCCCAGAGAGATTCAGGTTCAAATCCTGCGAACGCGTCAATTTGACGCGTTGTGCCGTGGTGCAGAACTGAGTACGGTAGGTTGGCACCAGTGCCTAGAGCGCTGGCTACGCTCAATGCTTTACTGAAACGGAACTCAGATCTAGATCTATTTAACTGCACCGAAGCTGATGTTCGCAGAACGACAATTGATCTTTATGGTAGGGTTAAACATCTAATTCTTAAACCACCAGAATAAGTTCTTTTTGCTAAATTGTATTGTCTGTGATCTTTTACTTGCCTGATGATTTTTAATATTGTTACCACAACTTTTTTATGTTAATTTATTTCTAAGGTAGTTTATATATTTTACATCTTACATTTTATTTAATCTTAAGTTGTAATGTAATATAGGCGGGCGCATTGGGGCCAACCTGTAACTGCCCACCTATTAATGATGTAAATAAATAAATACACTTGTAAATTTTTGAAATGTTTATCACAATAAGGAAGATAAGATTGTTTAGTATCTAAATCGTGAAAAGATTTGCGAGTATGAAGCAAATCAAGAGAGAGTCGAGATATAGGCTCATGAAGATTCAGTTAAAGATATGTACGTGGTCTACTGTTCGGAGAACGACTAGTTATAACAGATAACACAGCAACAAAGCCAGAAGGCAGTGTTTAGCATTCTAGCGACAGGTGGTCCCATAAAGCTCTGTTGACCCACTTGCGCCTGCATTCAGATTAGAACCGCGCTGCATTTTCAGTGACGTCACCTTCCACGCTGACGAGTCTTCCTTCAGTTTGTATTCCGTCTAGTTAATGTTATACATAACTTAAGTATGTAGACTAAGACTACACTCGTATAGATATTTGGTTCAGAAATTTGGCCGGTATAAAGTAAAGGCCGTGTTTGGCTAGCTCAGGTATCAAAGTTTCTAAGCCGTCTCAAGCTGAAGAAGTAACAGCGGCTACAATTTAACAAGGGATCCGTGCTAAAGCAGCGTTTAGCTGTAAAAGCCACCCGTGATCACCAGAAAACCAACCATGCTAAGCCTTGCCTAACTCTTGCGACTTAAGAAGCACCTGGTCTTTCACAATAAAACTCAACATAGGAGTGTGAAGTTTACACACTGAACACTTAAAAGCAAAATCCACACAAATATTCAATTTTCTTCAAGCAAGCCAAAAATACCAAGAGTATGAAACAACTGATTTTGTAATTCAGGTCTGGTCTCATAGTAATATATATAGATGATAACGACGTAATCGAAAATAATAAATACCATCCAAAAACTGCCTCGAATAGGCATGATTACTGGTTAAAAAAAAACATTGTTATAATTAATTCGTGAGTTAGATTATCAAAAAATATTGAACACGTATTTTTTCTTCTGTCAATCAAACAACAAATGACAAAGATAATCCTTGTCAAAGTTTGGGAGTGGGGGTCGTGACGTCACTTCTCTTACAGAAATTTATACATTTGTATGGCACTTGTGACATCATGCGGAACTTGAACGGGCTATATCTTCGTCATTTTTTGTTTAATTGACAAAAGAAAAAATACATGTACAATATTTTTTGATTGTCTATCTGACGATCACTTCATTAAAGCTCACGTGAGAATCAGTGTGCGTGAGCCAGTCGACGGGAGCGCGCGTATTCCCTGATGAAGGAGTACTAATTACTCTGAAACCGGTCGGGTTCCTAGCGGCCCGGCCGTGATATTATACGTGAGTTAAAACCGATGTTTTCTTTAGTGTGTGTCTATCTGACGGACTAATTATAATTTTAATCATCATGCCTAGTGTAGTAAAATGTAAATATCGTTAAGAACTAATAAAGCAGAGACAAGAGACACCCCCCTCCCCCCTTACAACCTCTCTCAATCACAATAAACTTGTCTCAGTGCGCTCAGGATGACTTAACAATATAAAACTCTACACCGGAAGTGCTCGCTGCATTTCCGGTCACATTACCTACCGGAAGTATTTGACATTGACGTTATAATGAGGAAATCAGCATACATTAGTGTTAGGTATAATGGGATGTTAATTAATGTAATTTAAGTGAAAAGGATCTAATTAAGGAATTAAAAAATATCAGGTGAATGTAATTTTTACCGACTTCCAAATACTTCCAAATAGGAGGAGGCACTATGATCGTCGGTATGTATTTTTTTGTATATGTTAATCGATATTTTCGCCAATTGTGAACCGATTAAAAAAATATTTTTTAGTTGGAAATGATAATAATAATTACTCCCGAGGTGGTCCCATTTAAATTTTACAGAAATCGATTGAGCCGTTTTTGAAAAATCAACAATAATGTAAACGATTCGAGCGAAATATTCGAATTTTGTACACGCGGTTTTATCATTTTTTGCAAAAATAATTATTTCACTAGGTGTTCGCCATCGGTGATCGAAGTTAAGCAACGATCAGCACGGTCAATCTTCGGATGGGTGATCGCGGGTGGCATTTACAACTGAGCGCTACCGCGGCTCGGATTAGACGTCAAATTGTAGGTCCCGATTGCATTGATAAATGAACATACACAAAAAATACATACAGACGAACATAGAACCTCCTCCTTTTTGGAAGTCGGTTAACTACTCTGGGAACGCTACAGTTCCGTTATCAGTATTGTTATCACGCGTTGGTTCCATTGTTCCGTCCCAGCTCATGCAAATAGGGGGCGCCCCCTAATCCCCCCTTGTGGTTGTTAATTAAGGCGTCTTGCTCTCGGTGCAGAATTAATTGGAAAGAATCATTCTTGATTAAACGTCGCACAAATCTCGCTAATTTCGGGAACGTTTATCGGGGAAACTAATTTTCGGATTAAGTTCCATCGTAAACGAGCGAGCCGCCACAGCTAGAAACGTCGTTACCGATGTTTTTCGTATACCTACTATAAGTTTATTTAGATAATGGACTAATTTTAGAATATCATGGCACACATCATTACAACCAACTCTTATAGCCCGGGATCGCACCGCAAGAACATCCCTCTCATAGCGTACACGGTTTAACCATTTTTTTACGTAATTTGGCTGCCTCGGTGGTTCAGTGGTTAGTGACCCTAACTTCTAGATCAAAGAAGCGTGGGTTCGATCCCCACCCAGGGCAAATATTTATGTGATTAACATAAGTGTTTACTCTGTGTCTAGGTGTTATTTAGTTACTAACTATATAAGTATGTATTTAAAAATATGTATATGTAGTATATCAGTATCTGGCAGCCATATCACAAGCTTTGCTTAGTTTGGGGTCAGAGGCCGTGTGTAAGATGTCCCAAAATATTTATTTATAAAATATTTGTAGTTTATTTTTCAATTTGACTTATTTTACTAATTAATACATAGTTACATGTCCTAAAAAACATTGTCAACACAAAAGCTTGTATAAGCTAAAGCTAAAGCTTTATAGTTATATAAATAGCAGAAAATATTTAAAGAATTCCACATTTCGTGTAAGCTTCGTAAGTTCGTGTAGGTTTGTGTTCGTCCATGCAATACAAAAATAGTGAGTTTGATTGTGTTCTATATTATAGTAGGTATCTATCGTTGTCACTTACTCATTTCGTGCTAAAATATTTTAGAGAGGTACTAAGTATTATGAATCTAACCTAATTAATCATCTTAGTAAGAAACTAATTAAATTCTATCTCTGAGCTAAAAGTAGAAATATTAACGCTAAAGTAATAATAGCAAAGTCTTTAGATATAATAACATGTCTGTCGCTATCAATTCTCTAATAAATAATATTAGAGCGCAAAAAATTAAATCTATAAATAATATTTCACAGTACCTACCTAATTAATTGATACTCGTATGATAATAATATTTGACAGATTAAGAGAACAAATTTTTTTTACTTCTTACATATTCTGTCTGACCTCAAACTAAACAAACCTTTTGATGTGGCTGCCCTAGACTGATAATACATACTTAGACATTTTTAAATAAATACATAATAGATAATAAAGATCCAGACACACAGAAACACCTATGTTCATCACTTAAATGCTTGCCCTGGGTGGGAATCGAACCCACGCCTTTTAGTCCTAGGAGTCAGAGTCACTAACCACTGAGCCATCGAGGCAGTCGATAAATAATAGAAACTAACCAATAATAGAAAATTTAAAACACAGTTATCTTTATCTATATTATAAATGCGAAAGTGTATTTGTTGAATTATTGTTTGGTTGGTTTTTGGTTTATTGGTTTGATCCTCTTTCAGGCAGCAACGGAGCAACGGATTGACTTAATTTTTGGCCTTAGACATATTTGAATGAAGGGAAGTGGTATACCTAGGATACTTTTTATCCCTGTGAAATAAAATGTTACCATGGGATAGCATAAAAATTAAAATACGCGGGCAAAGCCGCCGGCAACAGCTAGTTACAAATAACTATTGAATTCAAACAACAAAGCAACAGCTAGTTACAAACAACAGACTGTACTGTACTGTACCAGCCTTTTTTTTAATAGTCCACTGCAGGACTTAGGCCTACCCACGAAGAGTGATTGGGCCAATATCCTCCACGCGGGCCCAGTGCGAGTTGGTGGATTCACATACGCCATCGAATTTCTTCTACGGACGTATGCAGGTTGCCTCACGATGTTTTCCTTCACCGAAAAGCCAGTGGTGTGAAATTCCGTACATAAATTCCAAAGAACTCATTGGTACGGGACCGGGGATTTGAACCCACGACCTCACGATTGTAAGGCGGGTGTCACTACCTCTTGACCACCATGGCTTTAAACAACAGACTATTGAATTCAAATATCTAGTTTAGTAATAAGGCATGAAATAATAAATAAAGCAATATCATTGGACGAAATACCTACTTTCATCGTTACTTATATTGAACTCTCCAAGAATAATGAAACTTCTTTCAATCAAAAGCTCAGCACACACCGTCAACTTCTGAACCTATCTCATTTCGAAGTAAAGTGATCAACACTAAAACTTCCGATTAACTTGCCAACAATCGAAGTGGGGGAAGCCAGAAAGGAAGGGGGAGTAGGGGGAAGCAATAATTGAAACGAATCGGCAGCTAATTGTGCAACTTCGTGAGTGGAATCGCATCTTCATACAAAATACTTGTACCATGTTACCGTGTCTCTCGAAAAAACGTTAAACTTCCTTGCCAAATCAACGTGCTTTCTTCTGATACTTATTACGACAAAGGCCCCAAATGGAAGAATAATTTTAAAGTCGTTGAGTGAGTTTGTAAGTCAATTTTAAGAGTTTTGGCTGCGGGCAGAAATCGTACAAAAATAGATGATGAGTTTTATCTCCGTTTTAACATTTACATTGTAGCGTTTCAAATTGTAGGTTTTATAAGGTTGGAAATCGCTGTATAATAAATCAATATGTTACAGACGTACATCATATTGAGAGGTAAATATGCCATTGATTTACAAGAAATATAATACCTACCTACAATAGAAACATGTGATGTTATTTAATATTTTTCATCACATCTATTCGAAAAGTACTACTTGGTTCGCCTTTAAGTACGCCCAAAGGTGGTGTTTTCTATAAGGAACTTTATAAATGCGACGGACTAATCTTTGCCGCGCACTTTTTGAATTTGGAAGTATTTGTAATGTTAGTGTTCAGCGCCAAGAAAATGAATGAAAATAATGTAAATATAAGTTTTCATTTCTTTTATTATTAGCTACCATTTAATTTCAATTTAGTTGTTACTCTATGTTTTATTAAATAATAATATTATAGTAAAATATGAGGCGCCTTTTGCTTTCTCATAGAGGTGATGAAATGTAGAGTGTACCACTCGGGCGTACTTTGAATCTGAATTGATCTGTTCTGCTCGGGATTCTACTCTAGAATCCCTCACTTTGCTCTGGATTCAAAAAAGCGCCCTCGCCGTAAAAATATTATTTTGCTCTCATATGATACAATCAACTATTAGATCTGAGAAAAATCTTTAGAAGATTTTCCTTTTCTTTTTACTTTCTAAGATTAAATGCCTAGCTAAGCGTGTCATTGGTTATTTATTTTCCAGTTCCAGAACACTTATTCAATATAGATTCACAAAAATAATTTCCCAGTATCTATTGCGAAAATAATTAATTTGAGTTAAAATAACAACATACTGCGTTAAGCCATTAGATTGAATTTCTCTGCACTTTATTTCGTCTGGCGTTTCTGTTGAAATAAAGTTCAGATGTTGTACACAAAAAGTTCATTGACTCTCGACCAAATATATGAAACATTTGATTTGTTTCCGCGATTTTGGAATTGACCCTATAGTAAATGTTGGTCATAATGACGAGTGCAATGATATCCTAGAATATATCCATCATCTAGAATGTAAAGAAACACTCTGTATGCTCCTGGTAGGCGATATATAAAGCTCAAAAGTTCCAGCTGCGTTTATCAACTTTTTATCCCCACGTAGGTAATCTGCTCTTAATCAATTCGATCTTCTTCGGAATCAGATCGGAAAAGTGCATTGTGTTCTGCAATACCCGGGCGCCGTAAATCTACCACAGATGCTGCCCGAGATGCCGAGATGCTGGATGGAAGGTTTGAAAAAACAGTGAACTACTGCCAAAAAGTAATGATACTAATTTAATTTACAGTGTTTCCCACGCTAGATTTATCTCGAAAGAGATTTTTTTAACACGCTTTTATTAGTTTCACCTGTATGTTTGCTTGCTTGTAACCAACCCCTTTTGAGCTCGATTTTGACCTACTTTGAGCGATCAGATTTTCTATAAACTTTGCACACCTATCAAAGACCGATGACAATACATTTATAAAAAAAAAATTATGACTACTAAGCGTGTTTTTAGTTTTTTTTTAAACTTAATTTATTTGTGATAAATGATATAAAAATATGTGGCGACCCCGTGATTGGAACCTGCATTAACTGATCAACGGGTCCACGTCCCGATTGCTTCACCAATTTAGCTAGGCCACACTCTGATGCTCACGTTACTGCAGGCTCAAATCCTGCAGCCGCGATACATTTTGGAATCGTTTATCACAATAGGAACTCTACTGAAAAGTAAGTTGTTAACACTGCACAGGAGCCCCTGGACGATAACATTGTTACAGCATAGTAATCTTTTCAATGTCAGAGAGAATAGGTTATCTCCTAAGTCTGCGTACTTCATCTTCAAACACAAAGTCGCTTACCATCAGGCGAGTTGGTGGTAAAGCGCGGACTTATCACTTCATAGTAATAAACAAAGTCGCTTCCATGTCTGTCTGACCCTATGTGCTTATATCTTTAAAACTACGCAATGGATTTTGATGCGGTATTTTTAATAGATTTAATGATTCAAGAGGATGGTTCATATGTATACCTAATACATCTGTGCGAAGCCGGGCGATGATTCAAGAGGAAGGTTCATATGTATACCTAATACATCTGTGCGAAGCCGGGCGGGTCACTAGTTCGTAATAAAAAGCTACGCGGTATTACGTCACGGGGATTTCCACGGTAATATGAAACCCGCTTAATCTGTATCGATGCACTCAACCCCAGGGACGAAAGACGAGCCACATCCAGTGCCAGCTATAACTCAACCAGCGCAGCGGTGCAGCGGACATCTGCAATAGTGCTGAGTTATTGCGCCTCGCGAACCGAACATTGATATATTCTAAGCTTTGTAGACGGATTTGCCTTCTACAAATTGAGTGCAGTGTTCAACATTCAAGTAAAAAAAATTTTAAAACTTTTATTAGTAAAGTCACTGAGTAACTCCGCTTTATAGCTTTTTGTGGAGCGTTAATTAAATGCTCTTCAAAAAAAAAATTCAGGGGTGTTCACACCACGTAGAAAATGATTTCAGGGGTGAACATCCCTGAAATATTTTTTGTATACTTGACACTTACCTAAATGTAATCGACAAAAATAACACAGTTCCACAATTTCGAAAACTGGAAACACCTGAACATGTTCATAATTCTACGTAGGTACATAATATCTATCTGTAAATCGTTGTACTGTTAAATTTAAAGCAACATTAAACCTAACCATATTACCTATACCTATGACTATTGACTACTGACTACTCATTTCTATTTTTCCCCCATGTCTAGACAATAAAACTCCCTAGTTTCCGTCAGATTGAAAATTCCCGCGTTATTAGTACACGTGGAAATAGTATTAAATTCCTTTAATTCCTGGGGCTGCAGAGGACAATTTCAAAAATTGCACGTCGCCGCATTTCGCCGCATTTTCTTCGTGGATGGGTTTTAATATTCGCCGCTTGTACTTAGGGGCGGGAATTTCGTGGGAGCTATCGGGATATGCCCATTAGCTTTCACGGAACATATATGAAGAAAATATGTCGTTCTAAGGCTTTTTTAACACGCTTTGATTAGTTTCACCTGTATGTTTGCTTGCTTGCTTGTAACCTACCCCTTTGAGCTCGATTTTGACCTACTTTGAGCGATCAGATTTTCTTTAAACTTTGCACACCTATCAAAGACCGATGACACTGCATTTATATAAAAAAATTTGATGAATCCTATGCGTGTTTTTTTTGCTTTTTTATTTAACTATATTTATATTATTTACGAGAAATTTTTGAACCAGAGACTCGAGGGCTCTTTACAGTGAAGTTTAAAATATTAAAGTTGAATCTGACGTATCATATAGAGGTATTTTAAGATTTTTAAGGCTTTGAAATAAGCAGCTGAACAGCCCAGCCTCTATTTGAGTTTTAAAAACCTTTTGAATATTGTGTTATTATGCTGCGGCTACATTAGCGGGCTATGGCGAATATTCGTGTTAACGCGATAAATGTGGCCGGGTTCATCGTGTCATCGCGTAGTATTCGGGCAAAGACGATGTAGTATCGGGGAGCTGTCGGTAAACTGGCGCGAATCAAAGGGATTTGTCGCGCCAATATTCGCTTAGGTGGCTACATCTACGTCATTTCAGTGTCGTCCAGACTTTGAAGCGAGACGGACGTGCATTTAATTTTTTACTCTATGGAGTGGAGTAACGAAAAAGTGTTAGAATTCATTCAATTTTATGAAACTGAGAGTATTATATGGAATCCTAGTGACCCCAACCATAAAAAGAAACACTTGGTATGATGCGTGGATTCGAATTAAAAATATGCTCAGTTGGCCTACCACAGTAGAAGAAATGAAGAAGAAGAAAAAATGATACTCGTACAATTGTAATAAATAATAATTTACTGACATATAATGCAAAGCGACTATTTCCTCCATTTTTAAATTACCGCCCACGTCTCGGCCGCACAACAAACTGAACAACACAATCCGGCACGATGCATCGCGTCAACTCGACACGAATCTTCGCTCGCCTTAATGTAGACAAGAACATCGCCTATACCCGAACTCGATGTTTTTGTCTAGCCAACACGATACGAATCTTCGCCCGCTAATGTAGCCGAAGCATTAAAAGAATACTTCGCGAGGAAACCTGCATACGTTCGTAGAAGAAATTCGATGCCATTTGTAGCCAGCGTGGTGGATATGGCCCAATCGATCTTCGTGTATAGATAACTGTTAAAAGGCAGATATAGTACTGATATTCTGCTATGGATATACAAACTCATACTAAGTAAGTAGGTTTGTATAGGCCAGATGGCTGGGTAGTCATCTGGTCTATACAGGAGTCTGTCAGAGTCCCGAAGCCGCCTGGAGGTAATTAAACAGTCATCACATGCGCTACCGTGGCTCGGATGACACGTTTAATTGTAGATTCCGGATTGTTTGGCCATGTCAGAGGCCTACAGGCGGCCTAAAAACTCAACACCAGGGTTAGTCGCCCGGCCGAAACGAACTTACTTACGCATACGATCAGTTGTTCTAATGATTCAATAGGCTTTGACTAGTTTTTGGAAATCGTTTTAAATTATTTGTTAGTACATAATAAGCACAATAAATGTATATTTCCGAGAGATCTACTGTATTAACAATGAAAATCAAGTGTAAAAGAATAGATATTTAAGATCCCGCCAAAACGACATTCTGTAATGGCGCTGGTCTGTGACGGCACACACTATAGTAAATAACGTTAGTTAATACTAGTGAATACGCTAGTTTACATCTGAAAATTGACAAAAAATACTTTAAAAGTAACTTACAGATCCAAAAATATTGCTCCGAAAACACACAAATTACACAAACAACAGTCAATTGAGAAATTCACGTTTACTAGTATTTGACCAGAGTTGCCACCCGACTTAGAGCGTTTTCGTCACAAATAAAATATCAAAATATATCGTATTTCATTTCGTGTAATTTGCGAAAAGTATACATATTTTAGTTTAAATGAAGTGAAATATGTCTTTTTCAGGCTATTATCTGTAAGGATTACCACAATCAATAGTATATTTTCAATGTTGTCAAATAGCCAATTATAAAACCCTAGTACGTGTGATAGTTACACAAGCAATCCAAACATTCTCATAAAAAAAATCCTCACATGCTATCAATAGTCATCGTAACAGTCGTACATAACGGCATGCAAGGTACACGAGTACGTTTTTGTCGGATTCTTTAGTCGTGTCGTTCATTACACGCGCGTGGTGCGAATGCCTAATGAAAATTCTCAGCGTTTCAAATGATTTACCCACTAGGAATGTTAGTGCTGATTTGTATGGGAAAGTGGAATATTTTGAGATAATTTGGTAACTCTTTGTCTCATTTGCAAATTAATTTCGAGAGAATTTGTGTGTTTGGATGCGTCCTAGTGCT
Organism: Hypomecis punctinalis; assembly: GCA_949316475.1. Taxonomy (NCBI): domain Eukaryota; kingdom Metazoa; phylum Arthropoda; class Insecta; order Lepidoptera; family Geometridae; genus Hypomecis; species Hypomecis punctinalis. Next base: position 18,890,094 of record OX438810.1, read on the forward strand.
TGTCTATGTTTTTATTGTCGCTGGAATGCTTTAGTCACATCATTATTTTAATGTATGACTATGGGTTTTCAATAAACTACAGGAACGCTCTAGATACAAGCCGCTTTTATGTCGTCTTATTAGAAAATTATATACCCAGGGACGAATGTCTTGCGAACTCTACGGATAACACGACTAAGTATGCTATTTTTTTTCTACCTTATTTTAGGTAACAAGATTAGTCCCAATACTAGTAGCTGTCATTATATAAATGTCAATATGTTGGGTTAATAATTCAAGTAATAAAATTCAAATCTTTATTTTAAGTTGGTTTATGGTGATGCTTGTTTATTAACCTAACCTAAGTGATATTTTCAGTAGAGCAGTATAATTGTAGTAGAATAATAGTGCTACAGTTATACTGCATATATTTTAACGACGGAATTGGGCCGGACACATCTGCCGTATGCACGAAGATCTGTGGGCCAAAACCTGTACAATGTGGACACCCACCCTCAAGAGACCCCTCGGTGGGCCCAAAAAAAGATGGCGAGACGAGCTTGATTCCCACTGCAGTGGATGGAACACCAAAGCTCTCGACCGAGAAAAGGAAAGAGGGAATGCCCTGAAGTGGGACGAAAAGGGCAAAAAAAAAATTTAAAGATGTTTAATTCTAAATGATATTTTCCATCCTCTATTAGAACCTAAAAGCAAATTGTTAAAATGACACAATGTTGCGTAAAACACCTAACAACAGCCATCAAAATATTTACCTCCCAATAACACGTTCCAAAAATGCAAATGAATATCACAATCACCGAGGCTATTTTTATCTGGCTACAAAACCTAGCACAATACAGTATTCCGCTCGTACAGTAAATTTCCACAAATCACTATTGTAAGTCTGAGACTGCAACTAAGCGAAACGGAGATAGATAGGATCTTGTGATCTGCTGCTCATCTGCATTTCTGCAGTTTACTCCAGGAAAATTGAAAATTGATTTAGAGAAAACCACGCAAAAAAAAAATTAAAAAATCGCAGTCGTGAGCTGAGGTGGGCGGATGTTTTGTGAAACCCCTAAACACATACATTTATGCAAAGGGCTCAGCAGTGTTGCCAATTTATAACAATAAATGGCTGCATTTTGTGAAGTTTTGGAGCTAAAATCTCTTTAGCGACTTAACCACTTTTGGAGTACCTAGTATTCAAATCTGGCCCATATCTCAAACTTGGGCCATCTAGGCTCCTTTTGCGGACGGTACCTTTTTTTTGTCCAGGGGAAATCTTTTAAAGATACCACCGCACCTCGGGGCAGGCAGGAGGTTATGTGGGAGTCCCCGTCCATCGGTATACCCACCAAAACCCCTGGGTGTTCCGCCACTGCGCCTGGTGTCGGGGCTACGGGCACGCTTGCGCACTCCTCCGCGGCTTGCGGACGCTACCTAATACTATGCAATTAAGCGTTCATTGCTTACTTCTGTATCATCCATGCTGCATTGGGGGCATTAGGGAGGGCAGATTAAGACTCCCCTGTCTGTATGTAATAGGTCCTATTCTGTGGTTTGTATATCATTATTGTGACTTTCTGACGACTTTAGGCAGTCTAGTGACTCTAGGCGTTTAAGAGTTGTCAATACTGGATTCACGGACTCCGCGCACTAGGAGTAATTATTTTTTTTGTGCGCGCGTACTTCTGATTTACTCTGGATAGCTCTACTTCGCTCATTTTCACTCTGGTAGAGTCTGCCACTAAAAAGTGTGTCCACTAATAGTAGACCTCTTTGTTATTTTTTGTGTTTTTTCGACGACTTTAGACAGCCTTTTGGGCGTTGAAAACACTGGGTTCACGGACCACGCGTTCTTCGCACATCTCCTATTCGCTCAGCTCCACTTTGGTGGAGTCTGGCCCTAAAGAGCGTGTCCACTAATAGTCCTCATCATGCCATCGGACACGGCGTGATGGTCGCCAAGGTCGTGGCTCCCATTACTGTGCTATCGCAAATACGATCATTAAGATACCTTTTATTGTATTATTTGTTGCTATTTTTGCTAGAGGTATTTCGGTCATATTGATTCTCGAGTCGTCGTTTATGATGTAACCACAGATAATTGTACGTATATTTATTTTGACCTATCATTGAACTAATTAATTAATTATTATTTGTTTATTAATAATTTCACAAATTCTTTGGCGACTCTTATATGTGTAAAGTACAACTAAAAGTATACCTCGTCTGTTAGTGATAAGTATCCTTTTATTGATCCCTAAATATTGGTCTGATCAAACAAGTGATCAACACATCAATATGAAATTTAAATCAAAAAGTCGATGGTCTAACAGAAACGTACTAAAAGCTTTTGAAACAAAACATCGATAATTCTCGGTCGACACAAGCTAGATAAACGCGAAGACCATTGTTGATATGGTTAGCCGATAAGGGCTTGGATCTTAGTGCAATGACTCTATTTACATCTCGTCATGATGGCTCCTCGGGTTGGCAATTCTGGCTAAGCTTCTTATTACAGCCTATTTTATAAGTTGATTCAAATCTAGGAGTGCCTAAATACTTACACTACTACTTAAATTACCGAAACTCAAAAAATTACGTAAACTATTCAAGCTGATACTAAAATACCAATACCTCTGACATTTAGAAGCATCCAAATCCTTGAACAACATCAATTAACACTGCTAAATCAGCGCTTCAACATTAAATTCTATCTACTACTTAAAGTGACACCATTTTGTACATGCAACGATAAAATAATGCAATAAATCACTGCAGTTAATAACTCTGGATTGACGAGTAAAAAGGTTTTTCTGCCACTCGATACGTTACAGCGTAGGTATTGTTGAGAGTGAACGATGAATGAACACCACACAGATTATCACACGATTAAAAGTACATATAACAGTGCTACATGCGAAAATAATTCAGTAGAGTAACTTTGTTATCGAGTTGAGTTATATTTTGACCAATAATTCACTGGATTCGATTTCCGATCGATTGTTAATTTTATAAACCCTAAATAAATCCATAACATCACCTTAAATTGTGAAAAAAAATGTTTTGCCATTTGATATATTCCAGCGTAGGTATTGGTGAATGATACGACGAATGAACGTCACACAGACACACGCGCGCTTCTAAGAGTGAAGTTTTTAAGACTCATCAGATTCCGGTTTCCTCGCGGGATCCACGCATTGCACCAAAATATTAGTACTAACTTGTATCAGCTTTTTTTAATGGTCCACTGTAGGACGTAGGCCTACCCACAAAGGGTGGTAATACTAACTAAGATAAAATTTACTTTCTTCTATAATCTTCAATTAACAATCGTATAACTAGACTGTAACAAAGGACATGACTCTGGAGTCTGTGAAGTAGTCATTTAAATGTAGAAAAAAAAACTCAACAGAGTAACTAAAGTTGACTCACATATCCAACAATCTATTCTATATCTCATTTAATCCCAGGATTTTGTGGGTTCAGTCTTCCAAACATGTCATACTGAAATGTGTGTGCGCTCTGCTCAGTTACCTGCACTTCACAACCGATTGACCTATCAATATTGGATGCCACCCCAACTGATTACGACACTCGGTCTGCTGATCTGATGTTCATTGATGTTCGATCACTCTGCAATGTTCATTCATTCATTGTTCATTTGCTTACCGTTGTTATTTGCATGCATCAACAGGCATGCTACTTATTCGTACCTATATACGTAACATGATTATCAGAATAGTTCATAGGAATTCTTTAATTTATTAGTTTATTCGAATACCATTAATCTCGTCTTCGAATTAAAATCTAGCGGTCAAATTCAGGTAATATGAAACTGAATTGGAACGAATGTAAAACTTAGACGTTTGTTTGCTTCGTGGAAGCTCGCACGAAATATCCGACCTATGATGATCGAAGACTATCTTTTCAACCTTTCATGACAATTCATCATTACACGATAAATTAATAAACAAGTAAATGCGCATTAAAATGGAATGTTTTTAGGTTGACTAAAAATAATACTATTTTTCGCACGAAATCGCAAAACCGACACCGTGTACAGAATTCGAATAATTTGCACGAATCGATGTCACATCCATGTACATTTTTGTTAATTTATCAAAAACGGCTCAGCCGATTTATATAATAGTATAGAAGTATACTATTTCGAACTAAAGATTTTTCAAATCGGTTCACAATTGGCGAAAATATCGATGAACATGTACAAAAAAAATACACACAAACGAACCTAGTACCTCCTCCTTTTTAAAAGTCGGTAAAAAGAAGACTGTACTGTACTGTACCAGCCTTTTTAGTAGGCCACTGCAGGACGTAGGCCTACCCACGAAGGGTGATTGGGCCATATCCACCACGCGGGCCCAGTGCGGGTTGGAGGATTCACATACGCCATCGAATTTCTTCTACGGACGTATGCAGGTTGCCTCACGATGTTTTCCTTCACCGAAAATCCTGTGGTGTGAAATTCCGTACATAAACTCCAAAGAAGTCATTGGTACGGGACCGGAGATTTGAACCCACGACCTCACGATTGTAAGGCGGGTGTCACTACCTCTTGACCACCACGGCTTCAAAAAAAAAGAAAACTAATAAAAAAAAAGAAAAAGAAAAAAAAGGCTTTAAAAAGAAGACTAATAAATTATAAATGTTTCTTTGAATTTGAAATGTTTGAATTCAAGTCGTCAAGTCAAGTAGTCGGCATCAACATCTAAAGCGGCACAGCGCTACAAACTTCGTCAAATTTTGGCAGTCCAACACAAAATAGCCAAACCCCTAGACCTAGGAAGTAAATAACATGCATCTAAAACATGCCATGTAAATTCAGAGCCGTCGGCCGGAGATGACGTCATCGCCAGGACCTCAGGACCGCCAGAGCAGCTTCATTTCCGCTGTCGCTGTCCGTCCCAAGCGCGGATATTCATGCAAATTATGTAAACGCATTACATTATTTATAAAATACACCGCTTTGTAGCAAATTGCAGAGTAATGTCCATTGATGCGCTAGACGGGCCGATCGAATCGACTTTCAAAGAGGAAGAGGTACTGTGTTTGTCTGTATTTTTTTTGTAAATGTTCATAGATGTTTTCGCCAATTGTCAACCGAATGAAAAAATCAAGTTTTTTTTGCATGTTTGCGAGGGTTTTTATATTCAAATTAAAATTATTTTATTGAGATAAAAACGAATACAATACATTTACATCTATCTCACAAAATTATAATTATACAATCAATAAATTAAAATCAGAGTACAATAAAACGATAAAATAAGAAAAAATAACAAAAACTCAAGATATAAATCATAATGTCAAAGTATTAAAAAATATAAATTATTGTCATGTTATTCCAAATGTCAAATTATGAGTCATGCAGCTCTAAAATGTCAATAGTGCTGTTTGCACGATTACTATTGTCCCATTGGTCAATTAGATTTTCACAATATGTCCTTAAAAATTTATATGGGACTACCCATACAAATTTTTATCGAAATCGGCTGACCCGTTTTTGAAAAATCAACAATAATGTATTTGATTTTTGTACACGACACGATGGCAGTCGGTTTCGCTATATTTTGCGAAAAATATTTCTCAATTTTTATTCAAGTTGCTTAGGTACAAAGGGCTAAATCCACGAATTACCCGGACAGACAAAATAATTTTATCGACATTTAATAAAAATGGTGCATTTTTATTAAGTTTTAATTTTTTTAATTTTCTGGTGTGTGTGTGTGATTGAATGTGTGAATGAATGTGATTTCCATTCCGTTTTATGACTTTGAAAATTTATTTAAAAGCTTGTTCGTTCGTATGTATTAAATAATTATTTAAGAATGTTTTATATTCTTTAGTAAGCTTACCATAGGTAATAATGTGTAATAAAGCCGTGGTGGTCTAGTGGTAGTAACACCCGACCTGCAATCGTGAGGTCGTGGGTTCGAATCCCGATCCCGTACCAATGAGTTTGGAACTTATGTACGGAATTTGACATCATTGGCTTTTCGGTGAAGGAAAACATCGTGAGGCAACCTGCATACGTCCGTAGAAGAAATTCGATGGCGTATGTGAATCCACCAACCCGTACTGGGCCAGCGTGGTGGATATGGCCCAATCGCTCTTCGTGGGTAGGCTTACGTCCTGCAGTGGACTATTAAAAAAAAGGCTGGTACAGGTAATAATGGTACATGTTACACTTAACCATCATGTAAGTGATACCCGTGCAATGTTAAGTATAAAAATATGATAATTATAATATTAAGAAACTAATCGCGTAATGATAATCTCTGAAAATTGTAATGTTTTTCATTACATGAAAAATCCATAAATCTATCAAATCGTGTTGATAATCATTATAAAGAATCAATAAATAGATCGTTTTTGCAATTGCAAAGATAGATTTCTAAATATAGTAATCTAACATATTTATACCTAATAGACACAATCCTACAAAACGAAATTTAGATATTGCCTCCATCTATTATTCAACTACAAGACTCTATAAGGCAGTATTACCTCTCCAAAGGTCAAAATGTCGGCGTAATCCCGGCAAAAGTCATGTAACATCTCAAACTTCCTAATTTCAACCTCAGACCTTGCCAATTTTCCCTAATAGGGGTCATACATCTCCCCGAAGCATGATGGGGGTCATTTCTACCCCGGGGTCAACAATTGCGACGCGATTTGTACGTAATAAGGGTTAATAAGATTTTTTGCTTGTATTTAGAGATGACATAAATCAGCTTTGTGCTGGAGAGAATTTCATTTGAATAAAAAATGTGTATAATAATAAAATAGATTGTTTAAAATGACGGTGTTTGCTTTTTATTTCTCCGTATGCGAATGCCTCTGTAAAGCTTAGATTAATACGAGTAGATTTTAGTGTACGTTACTTTTTTAGGGTTCCGTACCCCAAAAGTAAAAAACGGAACCCTTATAGGATCATTTTGTTGTCCGTCTGTCCGTCTGTGTGTATGTCAAGACTGTTTATCTCGGGAACGCGTAAAGATATCGCGTTTAAATTCAAACTGTATACGTATATCTATGGTCTCTTGCAGTTGTGTGAAAGGAAAACTTCTCAGTTATCGTATAAAAAAGTTAGAGCCGTTTATGTCGTGAAAATCCGCATATTTCAACACTCACAACAACCAAAACTCACAGGGTACTTCCCGTTGACATCCAACTGTGAAATTCGACCAGAAGCATTGCCTCAGAGTACACATATAGGAATAAATCTGAAAACCGAACATTTTTATTTGCATCACAAAAAAATAGGGCCTAGATTCACACAATATGGGTTGAAAATTCAAAGTGAGTAAATCGTATCATGTAAGATATCATATAAAAGAGCTTCATGAGTACATGCTAAAACAGGTTTATAATTATTTTGACAATGAGTAATTTTCGATGTATGACGAGAAAAGTAAAAAAAATATCGATGACTATGGTATAGAGATTTTAAAAATTTACTTCTCAATTTTGTGAAATTTTCTGGATTTGTACGGAACCCTCGGTGTGCGAGCCTGACTCGCACTTGTCCGGTTTTTTCATAAAACTTTGATGGTTGCAGCACCAAAAACTAATAAGCAAGCGTCCTCGTGGAAACCGATCGTTTGGTTTCAAGTGTCGCTAGACGTACATTTAATTTTAATTTGGTCAGAAATTAGGTTTCAAGCAACTCTGATTGATATATTATTATATTTACTATGGTACTTAGCAACCATTTTGTAGATATCTACAGTCAGTCATACATAATAGGTAATAGAAATAATAGTCTAATAAAAAAGCCAGTCTACTCTCCGTTATTTTATAAGCTTTCGTAGATTTCGTTTTGTTCTATTTTAAAACATGCAATCAAAAGCCAATCAATGAGATATTGATAAGGCTACCCTAAATGAGTTTTGAAGATTAAAATTCCGAATGATTTGAGGGAAAATGTAGTAAGGCAGTTGTCAAGAATTTTCATATGTATAAATAAGTATGTTTCGATATATTCGATGAAATCATTGTTCCTTAACTATTTTATAAATAAATAGCTATTTTTCAGCATAATTTCTGCATTGAACCAAATCTCCGACCTTTTAATCAAAATCTAGCCTTTGTGAATAATAACGACGTGAAATTCAATTACGCCTTTTGTAGTTTTGAAGGAAAAATGCGAGTTTTTTCCTCTCGCGGCGAGAAGTCTCAAAGTTACGGACGGAGCGTCTGACACACTGCCGCGCAAACTGGCTGACTTGTTCGGTTTACTTTGTTCTAACAAAACAGAAAAAAAGCCAATGATTCTAACAAACTTATTATGAACAAAATTACCTAAGCACCTATTATTAAAATACTAATTATGTAATAAAATTTGTTAGAATTGTTTGGAAAACTGTGAAATTACTGTAACTGGTCAACATTTCAAATTATTTTTGTACAAAAAATAATGAAACAGCTTTTTACAAAAACAGTTGTCTACGACCTGTTTAACGATATATTTGGTCGATAGATTGTATTATAGAGTTCAATTCAGTTCAGAATCAATTATTCTTTAGATTCCATAGAAGAACGCAATGCCTGTGGCCGAAACAAAGTTCTTGACAGCTATGATGTTAGCTACAAACTACGGATAACCCAATCCTTGCGCAGATGTAACGTGAGCTACAGTCAAGATTTAGTTTTTCGCTATCCGCAATTTGTAGCCAACATCACAACCACCAAGAAGTTTGGTCCATAAGATCTCACCTAGCAGACAAAAAGGACAACCCAGAACAGCCAACAAGTTCGCCAGTATGTTAGCCTTGTTAGCGTGTGTTAGCTCAAAAAAACTTGGTTTCTTATTGAATTAATTGCGGATTTTCTTTGGGTAATCCTTTTATGATGTATATTAGAAGAAAGAAAGTTTTCTTTTGATTTCGCTGGATTTCTTTGTAAGATTTGTAAAAATACTTAAGTAATTAGTGGTTTCAGGAAAAGTAAAATATATTGTATTGTCGGAATAAATTTTTGTTTTACTTTTTTATTTTTGTATTTTGAATAAACTATAGCCTTGGAAGAGGGGATTAGGGCTTTTTACTTAAATTGCATGTTTTAAGATAAAACAACAACAAGACTTGCTTAGTCTGAAAGGCGCAGATAAAATTAAGCTACTCTTTAATTGAACAAGTGTCAGATCCGTAGCCCCACGGCGTCTTGCTCGTTGCGCTCACAGAACAGTCGTGGTCATCTAATGGGTTAATGTTAATTCAAATCTAAACAAGAGAAATTATTTTTCATCACATCTATTCTTGTGAATTATTTTTCATCATATCTATTTCTTATTCTTGTCGGTTCATATTCGTGCAAGGTTGCCTGGAAGAAATCGCCATGGGTGATAAGGCCGCTACTTTATAATCATATTTTTTGTCGTATATGTGTCAATGGTGTTTATTTTTTAAATTGTGGTTATAAATAAAGAGTTTTGTCTGTCTGTCTGTCTGTCTATTCAAAATAGACTACTTGGTTCGCCTTTAAGTGCGCCCAAAGGTGGTATTTTCTATAAGGAACTTTACAAGTGCGACGGAATTATTTTTGCCGCGCACTTTTTTAATTTGGAACAAATAAGTGCGCCGGAATGATATTTGCCGCGCACTTTTTGAATTTCGAACTATTTGCAATGTTAGTGTTTAGCGCCAAGAAAATGAATGAAAAGTAAATCTTAATATATATATAAATCTCGTGTCACAATGTTTGTCCTCAATGGACTCCTAAACCACTTAACCGATTATAATAAAATTCGCACACCATGTGCAGTTCGATCCAACTTGAGAGATAGGATAGTTTAAATCTCAAATTATAGTCGCAATTTTAATTTATTTAGCCACAGCAACGCGTGGCGGATCAGCTAGTGTAAATATAAGTTTTCATCAACAGTGTAGGTAGGGGTGGTAATAATATGGCGTCTATAATATCATTGTATTAATAATTATGTCAAATTTTTGCTATGGGACCAACACCGATATTCCAAAAAGAAAATCGATGAAGGATAGGTCTTCGCTCCACAGACCTTCAATCATCTATGTATTTTATATATTTTGTGGAAACGCGATGAGTTTTTCTTGGGAACAGTTGACTGTTTTTTTTATATTTAGCTAAGGGTTGAATAAACTGCAAAACTCTTCAATAATTCTCAAATACTCGTTACGATACTTAGGCCAAGTCTCCACCAAACTGGACCAATGTAGAGCTACTCCACGCGACGTACGTATACTATTATCCGTGTGCCCATTACACATAAGTCATATTCGCTTAGCTAGAACCAAACCTCTACCTAGATCTGCTCATCAATCACGGCGTTTTCTATGTACTAAAATGGCAAACAGGTATTCAAGTTCAATGCCAAAAACAACATTATTATTTTTCAACGTGCATATCTTTAAATCATGCTTACATAATCAGGGGGTATGCTATAGGCATGTTTTGGTCATGGTCACAGCTACTACATAATCATGTAATACATAGCCACTATTACCTAATCTATGGTACATACGAACTATTAGTTCCACCACCCGACTGTTTCAAGTGCAAGGACATTTAAACATGGATGTTAAAGTCTTTTGTAGTAAAATATTTATTCTATCTAATATAGCATGTAACAGACAGTTATAAGACAGGTTTTTTTTTTTATAAGGGCTCGGTGCGCGTAAATATTTACATCACTATTTCACGGGCCATGCTTTTTTTTTTTTTTTGACATCTCACACACGGTCTCTGACCCCAAACTAAGCAAAGCTTGTGATATGGCTGCCAGAGACTGATATACTACATATACATATTTTAAATACATACATATATAGATAGTACCTAAATAACACCCAGACACAGAGCAAACACCTATGTTCATAACAAAAATGCTTGCCCTGGTGGGAATCGAACCCACGCCTCTTTGACCGAGAAGTCAGGGTCACTAACCACTGAGCCACCGAGGCAGCTTGTAGCTTTGACTGATTCAGTAATGTAAGTTCGTACAGGTCGGGTGGCTAGCCCTGGTGTCAAAGTTTTTAATCCTATATGGGGTCTAAAAAGTGTGGGTTCGATTCCCATCCAGAACAAGCATTTCGGTTATGAACATAATAATTAATTTGCTCTGTGCCTGGATAAATATATACAGAGGAGTTGTACCTGATTTACAAGGAACTCGGTATTAAAATTCTAACCAAGATCATTTAATTTTTCTAGGAATGTACTTAAATTTGAAAGCTCCATGGAGTAATAAAAAATAATATATAGCCCTGCATTTTTTTTTAAATTGTTATTTTATAAAAGTATACTGGAAATTCAAAATAATATTTTCTACGAAAATAAATAGGGCAAATAAGCGCTACATAGCCCTTTCCGGGCTAAATCATTACACTAATGAATAAACAAATACAAGGGGTTCACCTACAGTAAACAGTGCTAGATCTAGCTCCAAAAGGGCTAATGTGGCAACACTGATCGAAAATCAAATTAATATTCAATTTCCTTTGACATTGACATTTCTATTATACTTTTTTTTTTAATTGGCATTGAGTTTTTTCAGATTAGCGTGTTTCTTTACGAGATATCCGTTCCGTTTCACGTTACATACCCCAAATATATATTATCGATTTTCTAAATATTGCAGGGCTTTAAAAATGTGTTTTTATCAGATAATAATTAAATTTTGAATGCTCTTTATAAAACAGCAATCATTGATCTGGTTAGAATTTTTATTTATTTTAGTACCGGTAACGGAACAAATCCTTTAAAAATATGTCTATGTACTACATATATCAGTCTCAGGTAGCCATATATATAACATTTTGCAGTTTTGATTAATTTGTGTAATGATAATACTTAATAAATCTATGTGTAAGATATCCCCTAATAATAGCCGAGACTAGGTAGACATTTTCACTGATAACTTTCATATAATCTCTTAAAGGTGACTGAAGTGCTTCAAATTGGGCTATTTTTACTATGGGACCAACTCTAAAATCAGTACAACATAATAGCAGCGATTTGAGGAACAGAAAAAATGCCAAGTCGATGGGATGTATCGAATTGCCTTGTACAAATGAATTACTTCATTAAAATTAGCGTTAAGATTAATTATTATCCCCGACAACGGACGCCCGCAGTCGCGCGGGCGTCCATTGTCGGGGGCGTGCGTATTCCCTGAAGAAGGAGTACTAACTACTCTGAAACCGGTCGGACGCATAGCGGCTCGACCGTTCAAATAATCGTGAGTTCTATCCGGTGTTCATATAAATTTTACAAATGAATTGTTAACTTTTTTGTAGGCAGATTTATGAATACAAAATGAAAACTTTTAAAGACGAAACGAAATATTTTCGCTACATTAAATTACTCTAAAACAGTCGTAAATATCTCAAGTATCTTCAGGCACTCAAATTAAAAATATTTTTTGCCTAAAAAGTACCAGGCATCCAATTAATGAATAATTCAAATAAAAATGTAAACGAAATAATTTAATTCGAATATTTCCACTTGTGCAAATAGGCACTTGGCGTTTGCAAAATAAAATGGTTGGCGACGGTTCACAAATTCACAAGTGCTCTGGAGATGTCTCAAAACTTTGGCTGATTTTATAAAATTATCTGAGGCACTCAAGTGCCCGCGATAGCAACCTTTAAAACTATGAAAAAAATGCGCTAAATATGTCTGAAACCAGAAAATTTCAGTTTTATTAATAAAACTTATAGAATCTAACGTGGTTTTTGCACATTTTAACTAAAGTACAGCATAGGTGTTACACACGCTTTATTTTAGCAGATAACTGCTACTATAGATTCACTACACTATAGTTTATTATAATATTATTTATTATAGTTTACGTGTTACACACGCTTTATTTTAGCGGATAACTGCTACTATAGTTTCACTACACTATAGTTTATTATAGTATTATTTATTATAGCTTACTATAGTAGCAGTTATCTGCTAAAATAAAGCGTGGGTAACACCTGCTATACTTTAATTAAAATTTATTAAACTGTTTTTGTTATCGTTTAGTCACATTGATCTGACGATTCAAGTTTATCACGTGGCTAGATGATAAACTTATGTTTTAATATCGAGTATCCCCTTAGTCCCTTCACTCGGACAAATTTTACTCGGTCGAGCTCGACAGGATCGCGCCAGAGCGGCGGGCGGCAGAGAGTTTTCAATTAATTACTGATAATGTATACGTAAAAAAATAATAACTTCTTGGTCTGTAAAATAGAAAAGTGATCTGGCTATTTTATTCATATAAAATAATGGGGTGTTGTCGCTGATAATTCTGAGCAATCGAATTATTAAACTTATTTTTGGTGAAAAATTTTTAAGTTTTTTTTTATAAAGCCGGTTACTTTTCAAAATTTTGTCCGGTTCATAAAGTTTCTCAAGATTTTTCCTTATCTATAATATTTTTTAAATTTGAATCAATATCATTCGTCCTCTCACATCGCGTATTCAAAAGTACTCGTTTTCGTGTTTGTCGGCCCCACGCCTCATTTTAATTGAATTGTAAATATTTTAATATTAATAATATGTCGGGGTCTGAGAGTGATCGTCTCAATCACCCGCTATCGTTATTTGTGTGTCATTCATTGGTACAGCTCGCCGGCGGTCTCCAGTTGTCCATCTCACCAGAATAAACACTCTGTACTACTGCAACGGGTGGTTTTATTGACCTAGTATCACTTGGTAATCAATTTAACAAGTATTTTCGAGGATGAAAACAGATTTCAAAGTAAATGGATTTGCACGGGTGCAATCTGCCTCGCGCTCGGAATGGCATGACGTTTTTCTGGCATCTGTCAAAGTCATTTCATTCCGACACAAGCATGCAGTGTTGCCACCTGCGACCCCATTCGGGTGATACCTACTTTATAATCATCACTATTGCTTTCAACTAAAACCAGCTATGCTCTCTCACTCCGTCAAATATAATTTAATATTTGTTGAGGCTCGTATTTGGTGCAAAAGATGGCCATTACCATATAGCGCGGGGCAATGAGGCCAGAATTTTGGGCTCCCTTGCACCAGGTATGATCGCAGATGGGTTATGAGTTTAGTTTTTTATTTAAAGTTTGACTATTCATTGTATTTTAATTATTTTGTATTTCTCTTCCTAATTGTATAGTTAAAATATATGATTTTTCTATTTAGTTGTATAATTCTTTAGTTTAAACTTATTTTGCTTACTTTACTTTTTATGTTGTCCCGATGTTTGTTTGGCGATAATTGCTGCGACGCGATGAAGGTATATTCTTCTTAATTTATTGGTAATAATAGTACCTGAAACAAAATGATATAAACATTAATTTTATTTAAACAACAGGATGAAATGCTGCTTATATTTGAGCTACTGATGTTGAAAAATGCACATTAAGCGATAATGGATAAACTATTTACTTCGATTACTTCGCTTACTGGAGTCCAACTACATCTTCAACACTAATTTGTTTTCTCTGTAAGATTAACCAATCTTTGAATAACGTTTTCATTATCACCAGAAGGCTGTTTAATCTCAAATACCTCCTAAAATATCGCCGTATTACTCTACCGTGTAATCTGCGGCCTTCACCCTTCTTGCAATGCTTGTATGAAAGTCATAGAGTACTGCTCTATAGTACCTACTCTAGAGTTGGGATCACCGATAAAGTAAAATTACATTTTCTATCAAATTCAATTGAAATTTTCATACATATACTCGTACATTATGATAATGGACTACACCCAGCAGTGGGACAGAGAAGAATGATGATAATAGTTTTCATAGTTTTTTCTTTAAAAACAAACAAAACATTCTGAGTAAGATATGAAAGGTTTTGCGTGTTGTAAAAGGAGTGTACTTTTTCAAAAGATCAAAGTAAAGATGGCATTCATGTAGATTACGCAGTCAGTGGTCAAATACTTGTTAAGCCATATACTAAACGACCTATTGAGTAAGTATAACAAGAATTCAAATTCTCAAATTTCATTTTTGAATCTCAAGAGAGATGAAATTTGAAACTGGTTGATATGAAAACGATCGCTAGATGCGCTTGAAACTGGTCTGACGATAAAAGTCAAGTAAATAACAAAACGTGGTTTAGGCCCTTGTTATACTGTACAGCCTTTTTAATAGTCTACTGCAGGACGTAGGCCTACCCATGAAGGGTGATTGGGCCATATCCACCGTGCTGGCCCAGTGCGGGTTGGTGGATTCACATACGCCATCGAATTTCTTCTACGGACGCATGCAGGTTGCCTCACGATGTTTTCTTTCACCGAAAAACCCGTGGTGTGAAATTCCGTACATAAATTCCGAGGAATTCATTGGTACGGGACCGGGATTTGAACCCACGACCTCACGATTGTAAGGCGGGTGTCATTACCACTAGACCACCACGGCTTTTTAACAGGATGTTATACAAAATATACTTAATACTAAGACTGCGTGTTTACTTGATTGCAACATAGTATCAGGCGAATTCGTGGTTAAACCTAGACTTTTCAGCAATTACTTTTCAGCGACAAAAATATACTATCGATATTTTCAGACCTTACAGTTTATCCAAAGACACGGCTCCAGTATTTAACAGCACATCTCTATATTTAATTAACGCACAAGAGGGAAATTTATGCGAATTTTAGCCCCTACAGGGCCGGTACAGGGGTGCGTAATTGGTACAACCCTTAGGGCCCGATACGTCAATAGTGGGGTTTAATTCCCCCAATTTGGGGCTATTTTCATAATCTGCGGCTGATTTATGGCAACTCCACTTTGAGAGCCTTTTGTTAATCCTGGAGTAGTTAAAAGTTATGACAGAGTTTTCGCTAAGCTTTAAAAATGGTGGTAGAATAGTCTAGTTTTTAGGGTTCCGTACCCAAGGGGTAAAAACGGGACATTATTACAAAGACTCCGCTGTCCATCTGCATATCTGTCACCAGGCTGTACCTCATGAACCGTAATAGTTAGAGTTAGTTAGTTGAAATTTCCACAGATGATGTATTTCGATTGCCACTACAACAATTATTAAAAACAGAATGATACAAATATTAAAGGGGGTTTCCATACAACAAATGATTTTTTGCCGAGGGGCTGCCTCCCGTACGGTACAAATCTCTTTATGAGCGAGTCCAACTCGTAGGTAATTGGCTAATTTTATTTAATGTAGATAACATTTATTGACGCAATTTTCACTTACAGATTCCATCTATCCATGAGCCGTGGGTGCCTACAGTTAGAGTCCTTTCTTATGGATTCCCAATAATACCGGTTTGAAGCGGCTTGCATCCAGAGTGTTCTTATAGTTTGATATTTTTTTTATTTATTTATTGAGGCTTTACATTTGTAACTACATTAATACATAAATTATAAGATTAAAAAACGAAATAATTAAAAATTACAAATTTAGAATTTTATTAGATTTTATAATCTAAAGTTATCTACAGAAAAAAAAATAACTTAATGATATATAGATTACACAGTCGCCATTTCGGCCGAAGTAGAGTTTAAATTAATTGTGAATTTGGACAAACTGTCATTAATTTATCAATTGCTTGCCATTACGTGGACCCGGAGTACGAGAAAAAAACATTTGTACACGTATAAAATTCCAACTCTGAATCTATAAAGTATGTGACAGACAAAGACGGTTGTTGTTTATATAATAATGTTCTGAATCACCCCTTTCGGGTCAGTAAATCCTTTTTGAAACATATAATATATTTTATTCTTACCTACACTTCCAACATTTCATCAAAACCCCTAGTCTGAGACTATTTTTTCCGAAATACTTATCATTACATTTTTCCTAATTAGGTTTCGATAAAGATTATGTTTTATCAGTGCCCTGAAGGGTTCGAGCTAAGTTACGAAGGGCTGCCTCTTATTGAGTTTAATTATACGAGTAGGTACCTAGTAGTAGCCTGGGGGTTACAATTAAAGATAATTAAGACTTTCTTGTATGAATACATACTTTTTTTTTATTTCGAATAGGTTCGCGTTTGACTACACGCTGCCTAATGTTAAGATGTGCGGTCTAGGGTGTAGCACGCTTACCTAGAAGACACCTATTTACTCGGGATTTGAAGACATCCACGTTGTACTTTAATGGAAAGACAGACCCAGGCAAAGCGTTCCACATTCCGGCTGTTCGTATGAGGAATGAAGATTCGAAACGCTTGGTTATACTTAAATAATAGGCCCAATTATTCATAGTCTTTAAATGAATATCTTGTTTTTATTTTATTGGGCTTTTGATTTAAAAAACAATGTAAATAAAAAAGTCATTAATCACTATCGAACAGGACACTAGGATATTTTATAATTTTTAACCACCGATGAAAAATAGGGTAAATATCTTAAGTAGGTTGAGGATGCGAAGGTAAACTAAAATTATGGACATAGCTCAACAGATTAGCAAATTAAAATGGCAATAGGCAGGGCATGGAGCTCTGAGTACTGATGGCCGACGAAGCTGCATAGTTCTCGAATGGAGACCACGTATCGGTAAGCGCAGCCTAAGACGTCCAGCAATTAGTGAAAATATAAAATAATGATTAGTTGACATGATCGTCATTAAAACATTAGGTGATAAAAAGTAATATTTACATATCGACTTCTTTAATAATATATTATTTTTTGTCTATTATGTATTAGACATTAACTGGCTACTTCGCTTCTAATACAGTAAATAAAACAAGATTATTATTTTGCAAAAATTAGCATGATCGACTTCACCCGTGTACAGAATTCGCGAATATTTCAATGTAACATTTTTCTCATTATTGTTGATTTATCAAAATTGGCTCAGCCGATTTTTAATGAAATTTAAATGGGATCAGTTTCGAAGTATACTCTTTCCAATAAAAAAAGAACTATTGAAATCGGACTGTTAAGAAAAAAGTTTAACATAAAAAAAAAACGCGTCGAATTGTATACCTCCTCCGGTGGTTCGTCGGTCAATAATAATACTACTATAATAAATGAATCAGTTGCATCCCACACAAGTCTCGCATATATTAAAATATTTTATATGCATCACAATTCATGAGAATCATAGAAGTTCCTAGAATACACTTAATAAAGTCCGGTTGCCATTTGCAATGGATGTAAATATATACCAATTACCATAATTTATAATATAATCAGCACTAGTACAGTTATTTCAATCGATCGCAAAAATAAAACTTGTTCATAACAAAATCTGATAAAATATTGTGTAAAATGTTGTATTTACATTTTACGATCTAAACTCCAATTTTGCTTCTACGAGTTCTTTTTCGTACAATTCTATTTGAATATTCAAATCCAATTTTACACGATATTTAAATAAAGGCAACGAGTAATACGAGCCGCGATTTTGAACTAAAAAGATTTTTTTTCAAACCTAAAATAACTGTATAATAAGCCTGGTTCGTTTCTAGGTACGATACGCACACAACCGTTTAGTCTAAGAGACTAGTCGCCACAGAGTAGGTATCACACATAATTACATTTAATCATAAATTCATAATCAATTTACTCGTATTAGTAACGTCTGGTATTCGTGGTGTTCGTAAGCGATCATCGAAGTTAAGCAACGTTCAGCATGGACAGTCTTCGGATGGGTGGCAGCGGATGGCATTCACAACTGAGCTCGACCGTGGCACGGATGACATATTAAGACGAGGCATCGGGCCGAAAAATACGAAAAGAGTACTTTTGAATGCGCGATGTGAGAAGACGAATGATATTGATTCAAATTTAAAAAATATCATAGATAAGAGATAATATCATATATTATGAAAAATTGAATGAACCGGACAAAATTTAGAAAAGAAACCGAGTTTATTAAAAAAAGAATTACAAATGGCCAATAAATTATATTTTGTTTTTCTCTGTTGCCAAGGCAACTCAGGGAAACTGTACGCATTGTGCTTAAAACTGCAGAATTTCAAGGAGCTTGGCTTAAAATGCTTGCTCGTTTTTAAGTTGTCTTGGCAAATATTTTCTAATTGTTTATCAGGTTTTACAGTAGTAACATTGTTTAAAATATTCTATAATTTTATAGAATATTTTAAACAATGTTATTTGTTTCTCTCAGCCCACTGAGGCGGCTTTTTTTTAATTCATTTATTATGTATCCAGGGTTTTTTAAGACATGACACCCTATACACTTAACAATGGTTTTTAAATTAGCAGTTGATTGCATTCTGCAAGAGCTGCACGTTATACGTCGTACAACCCTCTGGCGTCCTTTGAATCCGGTGTAGATAACACGCTATTACAGCCCACTGAGGTGGCTAATGAAACATTTTACTCATAAATACACCTGCATTTAAAAACCTACCATTTAAATTAAAAACACATGCACAGGCCACAGGTAGACACTAGAAATGGGGCTAAGACGGCTCCCATTCGGTATGGAACCTTTCGTGCCCGAGTCCGACTCGCCTTTGGCCGATTTTTTCAAGGTATCTTGGCAAATATTTTCAAGAGTTTTTCTAATTTCGCTGTAGATAAATACATAAAAAATATTTTTAAAAATATGAAATGTGTTCCTTAATTCAAGAAGGTTGCTACTGAAACATTTTACGCATAAATAAATACACCTGTACATCTATATTTATTTCTAAATACACCTTTATGAACAAGATAAGCATTTTTTATGAGAAACGAGAATCTTTTACGGCGACATAAAACCTGTGGCGAAGATAACACAGCACTTAATTACGCCAAGTGAAAGTAACGCCAGATGGCGACACTTGAGAAATTATTTTATCTGTGGAAGTGAGAAAAATGAGGACGTAGTTGGTCATTCATTACTCATTTAAGAGGAAGGTTTTTTTATCTGTATATACAAAGAAATTTTTGAATGGTTGATGCTGAGGTTGAGGTTCGAATCAATTAACGGAACATTTATGTTGTTCTTTTTCTAAATTCTAATTAAGTTGAAGCTGAGTGTCCACCGAAGGCCTCCGACATCATGGCTATGAGGTTAAACAACCGGGGTCCTCAATTTAATATCATCCGGCCCACGGCAGCGCTCAGTTGTAAATTACTATGCATATTTACCTACTTACACTTACTTATTTGACACAAAATATAGGCAGGTACTTGTTAAAACTTTGACATTTGTATGCATAATAGCTTTTCATTACAAGACGTGTAACAAACTAAGTGTAACAAAAATAACAAACAACATTGAGCTACCTATAAAAATTCCAATCTGGAATATAAATTAAAAAAACATAAAGCCCGAGTACAGAGGCGCCATCGTAATTATAATAGCTAAATAGCATAGTTCTGTTTCTTTTTCACTCGAGGCATTCGATAGAGAGAACGCTTTTTACGTTGCTATTAAATTTACGCAGGCGCCTCTATAATCGGGTTTATTATAAACTTAATGCTAAATTAAAAATTATTGAAATTCCCACCAACAACAGAGCCATAACAGTAAAATGCGATAGTCAGTAAATATT
Source organism: Hypomecis punctinalis (assembly GCA_949316475.1). NCBI lineage: Eukaryota > Metazoa > Arthropoda > Insecta > Lepidoptera > Geometridae > Hypomecis > Hypomecis punctinalis. The sequence continues at coordinate 18,910,533 of OX438810.1, forward strand.
GTGTAATCACACATCTCACATTAATAACGGTGATAGGTAGATGCTTGAAATTTTTATAGAATACCTATCTAGTCAAATATTGACTTTCAAAACGAAAAATATAATACATATAGATATACAACGAAAGTGACGACGAATTAGCACAGAAATAATTTTTTCCGGTAAAATCAATTCCTGTTTCTTTTAGATTTAAAAAAAAGTATTTTATTTTTCGCCAAAAAAAAAATGGTACAGGATTCGAATTGTTAGCACGAATCTATGTGACATCCATGTACATTATTATTGATTCATCAAAAAGATGATCTTGCAAAAAGGGCTCAGTCTTTGTACACTAGCCCACAAAAGCTCTTAATTATGGTTAACACATTCACAGAAAAATCAACGGTATTTAATACTTAATTACAATGGAATTTCGTATTTTCTAATTTTATTTTTGTTCAAGGCCGCCATCACACCGCTATATTTCATAAGCAATGTCAAAAGATAATAAGATTCGAATATATGAAACTCCTTTAAATTGTGATTTTGCTAAAGAAAATTATAGCAAAATCATTATCCAAGACAAAGCAAATAATGAAATACTGTCAGGTAATGGCCTAACGCCATCGAATTTCTTCTACGGACCCATGCAGTTTGCCTCACGATGTTTTCCTTCACCGAAAAGCCAGTGGTGTTAAATTCCGTACATAAATTCCAAAGAACTCATTGGTACGGGACTGGGACCCACAACCTCACGATTGCCAGGCGAGTGTCAATACCTCTCGGCCACCACGAATGTGAATCCACCAACCCGCACTGGGCCAGCGTGGTGGATATGGCCCCATCACCCCTTCGTGGGTAGGCCTACGTCCTGCAGTGGACTATTAAAAAAAGGCTGGTACAGTACAGTACAGAACATTGGCCTAAGCTCGGTACATATTTTTGCATTATCTCCTTTGTATTGTTTAAAGATAGAAATGTAGTCTACGATGTAGGTTGCTTAACTAGAAGGTCCCTCATTTCAGACCAGGCAAATCCGCGAAAAATGTTAGGTATGTTATTTTAAAAGCCATGGATTTCCCACCTCAAATACTATATCCGAGGTCAACCAGCCAAAACAACTCGAAGAAAAACAACCGAGAAATAACAACACATACACAATCGACTTGTTAGTATAAACTTAGTATTGGCTCTTATTTATAGACGGACTCATTAAGTAAGTTTTATTAGAGATCGGGGCTATAAGGAGGGTATGGAATAGTAGATTGTATCATATGGGAGCAAAATAATATTATTATTCCAATCGTCGGCCGAGCCAAAAATATATTTTGCGCCCGAGTGTTACACTCTACTTTTCATCACCTCTATGAGAAAATAAAAGGCGCCTCATATTTTATTTTAATACTTTTATATAATATGACGTAGAGTAACAACTAAATTGAAATTAAATGTTATCTAATAATAAAACAAATAAAATCTTTAATTTAAACCCTTTTCATTCATTTTCTTGGCGCTGAACACTAACATTACAAATAAAGGACTCATTGGTACGGGACTTGGATTTGAACCCACGACCTCACGATTGTAAGGCGGGTGTCACTACCATTAGACCACCACGGCTCAAACCTAAAAATCTAAAAATCCAAATCTAAAAACCGTACCAGTGTTGTATTCCTATACTCATACTACGAATACGGGCCATAGTTCTTTATTGGTTACAGTACTCCGGCGCATTCTTCCGACGCCTGGCACCGCTTGGTACGACCATTGACACATGATCTCACGCCAAACACAACTTTAACTACCCAAAGATAGAGTTTAAAGTCACAACAACTTGATTACAAGAACGTGTAGGTATTATCAGTTAAAATCACAGGGTAAAAACAACTTTAAAACTCTAAACATAGAGTTCTTAGTCACAACAACGTATAAGTTACAATCACAGCGTAAATACAACTTTGGCACCTTAAAAATAAAGCTCATTCATAATTTAGTTTAACTAGGTGTTCGGTAACGATCATCGAAGTTAAGCAACGTTCAGCACGGTCAGTGTTTAGATAGGTGACCGCGGGTGGCATTTCCAACTGAGCGCTACCGTGGCTCAGATGACACGTTAAATTGTAGTTCGCCATGTTACAGGCCTTCTGGCGGCTTGAAAACTCTGACAACCCAGCCTATGCGAACTTACTCACTTACCCAAAATATACAGTTCAAAGTCACAATATATCGATTTCCAAAACGGGTTAGTTACAAACACAGGCTAAACATAACTTTTAACATCTATAATTATTTTTTGCAAATAATAGCATGACCAACTTCACCCGTGTACAGAATCATTACATAGTATAAAATAAAGTCACCTGCCTCTGTCTGTCCCCATGTATGCTTATATCTTTAAAACTACGCAACGGATTTTGATGCAGTTTTTTTAATAGATAGAGTAACTCAAGAGAAATGTTTATAAGTACGAGTATAATACACCTGTGCGAAGCCGGGGCGCAACGCTAGATCGCAAATATTATGCACGGAACGATGTAGCATTTATCACATTATTGTTGATTTATCAAAAATGGCTTAGCCGATTTCGATAAAATTTTAATGGGACCAATTTCAAAGTATACTCTTTCCAATAAAAAAAGAATTATTTAAATCGAATCGAGGCGAAGTCGGTCATGCTATTTTTTGCAAAAAATAATTATTTATGCTACATATTTGATAGCTATATATTTGATGCTATATTTTTTTGATATATATATTATTTGACTATTAACCATCTTTGTTTTTTGGTTAATGCAACTTATTTATACGTACCACCTGAGTAAAAGAAGCAAAAAAATACAGAAAAAAAATCGCGCTAATCACGCGTATCCGATTCAAGACAAAATCGAAGACGAATTGTTTTCTAAAAAAACTACTAACTACTACTAAGATACAAATTGAATAGTCACTACTATTCCATTTGTATCTTTAGCTTATGAAAACAAGGTCTCATTTCGAATGTAAACATGGGCCAAGGTAAAGGTGACACTCATTGAATTAACGTGCGTGTGTGTGTAAAGTAACGGTATTGTGTTGGTGTGAGTGTTTGTGTAGTGAATGACAGACGGACGCGCATGACTGTCTAGAATTTGATTGATGTACGGCCATGTAGTTGATTCAAAGGGGAGATTTTATCTTCGTCAATAAATGCAGCAAAAATGACTGAAGCTCGCTTTATGGTTCCGTATCATTTTTTTTTATTTTTACGAAAAAAAATGGACTAATAGCTACTACGTACTACACTAACAGTTAAAGAACTTTTTTGACGGACGAACCGGACGAGGTACTCAATTCGACGCGTTTATATTTTTTTATGTATAACTACGCATAACTTTTTTCATAGTCCGATTTCGATAATTATATTTTTATTGGATAGAGAATACTTTAAAATTGGTCCCATTTAAATTTTATCGAAATCGGCTCAGCCATTTTTGATAAATCAATAATGTGAATGCTACATCGATCCGGGCGAAATATTCGCGAATTATGTACACGGGTGAAGTCGGCCATGTTATTTTTTTGCAAAAAATAATCTTGTTTATGGAATAGCTGATTTACATGCCAGTTCTGAGTTAGTCGCATAGTAATACTTGTCCATAGTAATAAGTATAATATATAATTGCATCTTCACTTTGAAAAACAACACCCTGTGCGAATGTGTTTAAAATTAAATTATTCAAATAGCAGAGAACTTTGAACTTCTCAAAATTCTACTCATTAAAAATCTTTTAAAATACATATATTTAATTTAAAGATCCAAAATGTTATATTTATGACATTGGGAAATGAGGTTCGGCAATTTATTTTTAATTCCAAAAATCGCTATTTTGTATTTACAAAATTACAAAAAAAAATTTTTTAGATTAATTTTAATCATATTTTTAAAGCGGAAATGCATAAAAATATTTTACAAAATAGAGATTCTAATATTTTTTTCCACGTAATGGTGCATTGACACCAAAAATCTACGCAAAGTTCTATAATTCTTTTCACCGTGCCATACATAAGACGTACACAGCATTTGTAGGGTTTCTTAGTTATACTACGGGACTCTAAAACAGTTAAGACGTTCGATACGATTTCTCATACCCCCCATTCTGATTTAGAATAAATATTTACGTTCTGATTTTTATTTGATAAATTATCCAACTTCAATAGTAAAATGTCTAGTCATTTACATGAAATAAGCTTTTACTTTTGATTTCAAAATGAGAACTTTTTGCTATCAAATGACATTAATTCATTTAAATCGTTACATTGAATATCTTCTCCAGAGAAAGTAAATAGAAAAGATTTAAATATCATTTAGAAAGGATAGGACGTAATTTTTCAGAGCAGGAAAAGAGTACGGTTCATAAATTGAAAGCTTTTAGGCGAATTAAATAAAGGGTCAGAGAGCAGCGCCCTCGGCAGTGTCAAGGGCACGCGAAGGCGTTACTGGGGAGACACAAGGACTTATATTCAAAAAATAATAAGGATAGGCCCAACGAAACCCCAAATTACAAAAAAAATATCTATTTCAGCAGCTTTTTTGACTATTTTTACAAGATAGCTGCTCCAGCGGTTCTACCCAAAAATTGCAAAAAATAATCAGTTGCTACAAGTTCATTGACTTTCAACAGAATTAGATCTTTTTCCTGATTTTAAGATTGGTCTCATACTAAAATTAGTTCATCTTGATCTTCGTGCAAATATCTATACCTAGTCACAATAGTGCTAAAAATGGGTCTCAGCAAAAACTCTGTCCAAGCTACGTAGTTGGCAGGCTTTTTTGTTAGTCGTAAGGCGATTGCAAGCCAACTACAACGCCGCGCGATGCCTAGGTGCTCGGTTAAAAGCACTAATTTGGTGACATAACGTTGAGATTCGAGAAAACGGGTCATTGTGAATTATTTAACGTAAATATCTAGGTCGGTATGCATGATGGCGCTCGGACATTTTTTTTACTACTTTCATTTAGGGATTGTGGCTCTGTAGATATTTGCTCGAAGATCTTAATACACTGAAGACGCCCTTATGAGGTCGTGCGTAAGTTAGACGGTAGAGTAAAACAGACTGAACATTATTGTTTAACATTTTTTTAAAAATCAAAATAGGCCACCACCTCTCCTGATGGAAAACGAGGTTGTAGCCAAGATGGAGTACGTAGATCAAGAAGATACCTATTCAATTTATTTTTGTTTTAAAGATATCCAGATTGTACTCATCAGGTTTCTCCTAAGCAACTTTTGCATTATTAGGAGCCTATATTGTCCCAACGTTGAGCAAAGGCCTCCCTACCCTCTTTCCACTTATATCTATCCTGGGCTAAGGTATGCCAGTCCTTCCGGAGCCTGTCAAGGTCGTCCCGCCATCGCTTTCTAGGTCTGCCGTGAGCTCGTTTTTGGCCTAGTGTCCAATCGGTGTTAATTTTGGCCCAAAAATCATCCGGCATGCGGCAGACATGTCCACTGTCCAGCCCAGTCCCACTTCAAGTTGGCACATTTTTGTGTCACGTCGGCTATTTGTGTTTTGGAACGCAGTATGGAGGATATTATTTATGAATGACTACAGACAACACGATAACCAGGTATCATAAAGCACTAGGGTACGTGTATTATCGTCACGAAGCCGTTTATTTACAGTTTTCTTGAGTGTGGAACGGATTGCAGTCACGACTTGCTGTTTCAAGGCTCAATGAGTTATATCGTCGTTTCGGCCTTTGATAAACCAATGATGAACATAGGGCTTACTAAGATAGGCGATGGGACCATTTCCACCACCACGCTGGCTCAATTGAGAGTTGTTGAATTCATAAATAACCATTTTCTGCAGGTACGCAGGTCTAATGATGTTTTTTTATAACAAAAAGCCAGCGGCGTGTAAATCCGCACATAAATTCTAAAGAGCCCTGTATTTCGAACCGGGGTTTGAACTCACGGCTCACGAATGAAAGGGGAGCATTTTTTTACTGAGACGCCTCAGCTGTTTGGCCGCTGGGCAAGTACTGGTTACCCAGAAAGTCGACAAAGGCCCAACTATAAGACATATAACCAACCATTATCTTTCCACTGCCATTTTTAAAACGCTTTTTTTAGTTTACCTGTATGTTTGGAACCAACCCCTTTAAGCTCCATTTTGACCTACTATGAGCGATCAAATTTTTTTCAAACTTTGCATACAATCAAAGACCGATGACAATGCATTAAAAAAAAAATTATGACTCCTAAGCGTGTTTTTGGCGTATACTTTCCTTCCACATAGTAAGTAATAGAAAACAATACGTGAAACAGACTCGTGCCACAGCCACACCTTGGATCCAACTTAGCGTCCAAGCTTGACTCCAATATTAATTGCATTTAAATTTGTTGTAAAATGTAATATTCTGGTCTCGTGCCGATGAGTTTCTTGAAAATTTATGTACAATTCTTCACACCACCAGCTTTTCTTCGAGAAACAACTTCCATCTGTAGAAGAAATTCGATGGCGTTGTGATGTCAATCACTGTCATCACTGACCCTTGGATAGGCATATGTTTAACAGTGAACTAGGTATGACAGGCACATATCTGACCCCAAACTAACCCAAGCTTACTAGCGGCACGTAAGTGTAGCGCTGAGGATACTGTGGAGGGGATGGCCGAGTATGGTGACCGCCATACTAAGCCCATGCGCCATCCCCTCCACACTTCGCTCAGCGCTACACTTATATGCCGCGACTTGTACTAACTTCATAGTCGTAGCATTGATCCACGTTTTGGTGTATTGGCCCCAATACGTTAAATTGAAGCCAATATGACCAATGTGAGGCCGCGGCATCATTTTTGTGTCATATGAATGGACACACCGACATTTATTAATGACTTAAAAACCATCCCTTTTCACAATGTCGATAAAATTCAAAATCGAATAACAAAACAGTGCAAAACAAATCGCAAACGACAAACGAAAGTGATTCTTAACACTAGAGAACAAGGTTTCAAAATCGAAAGGATAGCTCACATTGTGCTAGCAGTGCTAGCACGGTTTCAAAAACTGATCAAACAAAAATCAACTTTATTAACATACACATTTATGATTTAAATTGTAAATAATTGTTGAAGGAGGTGAAGGCTCAAGTACCGTTGCTAGGTTACGGAGGCTGGAGGTCGTTGACCCTGCGTGTACGCAGATCGCTAGCTCGTGGGAAAATGATCTTTCGCGTGTGATTAGGACTCTATGGGTCATTTATCATCATCATCTCAGCATAGGATGTGCAGTGTAGGCCTTTCCTATAGATTTGTAAAATAATTGTTTAAACGTAGTTTGCATCAATTACGTCGATTTGAGATATATAAAAAAAAAACTAATATTATCATTGTCATATTCAGCAGCTCTCTGCGGCTAACTTCCCATCGTTCAATTTGTGTGGCGCTCAGTATACTAGCTGCACATCCTGGCTTCGCCCGTTTATGAATTAGTTATACTCGTGGCTATAAACCTTCCGGAAGAAATATTTTAAAACATATTGAATACCACATTGCAGTTTAGAACCACATTCCAGTTTAGACATGGTTTAGACTTGGTTTTTGGCTTGGATATTGAAAGACGGCAAATGGCATAAGGCAACTTTTTTGACCGACGTAATGGAGAAGGTACTCAATTCGACGCGTATATATTTTTTTATGTGTAAACACGCATAACTTTTTACGTAGTAGTCCGATTTCAATAATAATTTTTTTATTGGAAAGACTATACTTCGAAATTGGTCCCATTTAATTATTTCAATTTTATCGAAATCAGCTGAGCCATTTTTAAAATATCAACAATAAATATACTGACTGCCTCGGTGGCTCAGTGGTTAGTGAACCTGACTTCTGGATCAAAGAGGCGTGGGTTCGATCCCCACCCAGGGCGAGCATTTTTGTGATGAACATAAGTGTTTGCTCTGTGTCTGGGTGTTATTTAGGTACTATCTATATAAGTATGTATTTAAAATATGTATGTGTAGTATATCAGTCTCTGGCAGCCATATCACAAGCTTTGCTTAGTTTGGGTTTAGTTTGCCGTGTGTAAGATATCCCCCAATATTTATTTATTATATTTATTTATTTAATATTAAATTGCTACATCGATCTGTGCGTACTATTCGCAAATTCTGTACACGGATGAAGTCGGTCATGCCATTTTTTGCGAAAAAAAAATTATAACTTGGAACAATAAAAGGTAATAATAGCAAAAGGTAATAATAAAAATAAAATATCACGCGGGCGACGCAACGGGCAAAAGCTAGTAAATAATACTATACCGTAAATAGAACCAGGTAGAACCAGCCTAAAACATCTTTTCCCGGTCTATCCAACCAAATTAGTTCCAAATTCAGGATCTTATTCGTGACATCCAAAGAGAATTCCTAGAAAAGAGAATATCTTCGTTTCTCTTTTATCAGCATCAACAACACGTTATCACTAGAGTCACGTCTGAGCACAGAATAGAAGAGTTATAGATGCGCAACTTCAAATTGTTGTAGCCAATGCGAAGGGTATTTGTTTACTGGCCTACATGCAATCTACAACAGAACAGATGGCTCAGGCGCAGAATGTCTCTTTCTGAAAATGTCCTTTTCGAAAAATGTCCCTTTCGCACAATGCCTTTTCGAAAAATGTCCCTTTCCCAGAATGTCCGGTGGAGCCTCAGTGACTCTGTTTAATGTGTAGTCAGTGCATATGCATGTGATGAAGAAAAAACAATCAATCCCGATTATGTTATGGTACATGTTTTGAGAAACTGAAAGGAAACTGATTCATAAAACATTTCTTCTTTTTCTATATAAGCGCGTAATAAAGTTTTATGCGCGTTTTGTGCACACACACAACGGACGAAACGAACGAACGAGACAAATACAATCTAAGATACCTTTAAGGTTCCTCGACAACATCGCTTTCCATCAGGCGAGTTGGTGGCCAAATGTAGCCTTATTAGGTATCTAAAAAAATTAAACTTGCATAGAATGATTTCGGCAAATATTTGATTGTCTATATTTTTTAATTCATTTTGAAGTAATATGACCAAGAGTATTTAGCACTGTCAGCTACACAGTTCAAAACGAAATATCTACCGTAAATTAAGGGCTAAATGAAGTGTGGCTGCCTAAGGCAGACGATTAGGTATGTCACTGTAATGAAAGTTGTAGCGTTCACGAGAGATATCCTTCTGTAGTGCCTTTAGCCCGTGTCATAGAATCGTGACAGATCAGCCATGTCTCGGATTACGAGCGGTAAACAAGCAACAGGCTGCATACGTGGGGGTGCTTCCTAGCTGGTAGATCTTCTATCTATAGCTGTAATATATCTATGATGATGTCGCCCACTACAGCTTGTATCTATATCTACTACACTTATTGTTATCTGCCCTCAGTGTGACTAGAATCAGTATTTTAATACCTTTTCGGTAAGCATACTTTATGGACTTTTACTTATCAGTATTTTTGTAGGTATATTTGTAGAGGTCGGTATTTTTCTGGTTAAAGAATGTTATTTTTCTCAAGAAGAAATAAACGAATTTACTTATGTGAGAACTTAGTTATTATTGTACCTACATACAATGCTTTAACAGTCGTAAGTATGGAAAAGTTAAAATTATTTTTATAAAAGAAAAGTAACAACATTTTTAAATAAAATTTTCACAAATACAAGTATCAGTTACCTGGCCGCTACTGAGACAAATCAAATTTTCAAGTATAGATTGGATGTATTTTTTTGTAAAAAGTTATTTTGGACTAAGTATATTTGAATAATTCAAATTCAAATTCAAAATTCATTTATTGACTCATTAAATTAATAACATATGACAATGAGCTTCAGATCTCCAAACTAAGCATAGGTTGTATTTCGGAGATCTGTGCTCCCTTAACAAGACTTATTAAAATAGAATAATGTTTATAAATTAGTGCTTATTCAAGTAATTTCAATATAATATTAGTTAATTTAATAGTAGGTACACAGCATATTCAAATATTTGTCAATAAATTGAAAAAGTAATAATGTTTAATTCTTATTGATTACAATGATTATTGTATTATATTTGGTCAAAAATTTCAATTAAAATGTAATAAAATATAATTAATTTCAATATAAATACCTCAAAATAAAATGTAGAGTCTCCAGTATAAAGTATGTAGTGAGTGAAGTGTGTGGATGAGTTATCTTAGAACTGAGAGCAGGCTCTCAGTTTCTTGGTATGATAGTTTCTGTAGTATGTCTGAGACAGTTTTTTTCAGAGAAAATTTATTTAGCTTTCTTAGTTCTACTTGTTCCGATAGTTTGTTAGGAAGGAAAAGAATCTTTGTTTGAAATACGTTCTGGAGCTAGGTATTTTGAACACCTTATCGGTACGACGTTTGGTGAGAGTTTTAGTTTCTGAGGTTTGTGGACACAACTTATGCTGTAATTGAGGGCACTTCTGGTGAAACATGGCTACGCGCTGGCACCTGGATTAGCGAAACTTTTGGTAGAAAACAGTGGAATACAACGATTCGGTATTTTTTATGGTGCTGCGGTATTTTTGTGAAGATTATTCTGGTAACACTGTCTGCCCTGGTTGTTAGGACACAGGTCAATGGAGATCGCTTGTTTCCAGAAATAGACATTTTTAGAAAAATTGTTTTTTTTTTTGTGTGTGTGCTGCCGTAAGTCGCATTTATCTGTAGACACTCGGTCGCAGTTTGCTCTCATTATCATTTGAGCTTATCGCCATACAAAATAAGAGAAAAATAGAACCCCTAATAACGTAATATTTTCTACAACAACGACAAAAGACAAGTGAATTTTTATAAAAAAGAAAAAAACCTATCCCTTCGAGCTATTGATGCATTAATGACAGACTGATACTCGTGCACTTATAAATAGGACACACAATTACACACGTCAAACTTATTATCACTCTTTCTCAGACCAAATAAAAAAATGAGCACTCTTTTTGCATCAAAGTTTAGTAAACATACTCTAACAAAAAATACAAGCTAAAAATTAAAGCGTACAACAAATACACTAACATTAAAAACACAATTTGCTCCAAATTATAAACACAAACCTTACAGGGTGTTCAAATTATCACGCCGCAGTAAATTTCTCTGTACAAGCTCATTTTCATTACATAAAAACCAAGTGCCACGTAGTGGTAACTGCTATGGAAATACCGCTATAACACCCTGGCTCTCTCAACCGTCTCTTTTTATCATATGCATTTTGTAATTTGCCATCCCGCTCCCACGTTGTTATTTTTTACGCCCTCGGGAAAATGCACCCGCGCGACCACCTCGTTAAAGGCGCAAATAGAGAAGCCGTTTAAAATTCAGATATTTCTGATTTCTTGAGTAAATGGCGGGAAAATGCTTTCGTGCAATTTTATAATGAACACCTCGAAGTCTTATTGCAATTGTGCTTTATGACTTATGACATTGCGGTGTGATATTTAATTTTTACTCGGCGGAAAATTCACGAATATTCATAAGTCATAACATACCTAAGTTTATTTGAATTAATATTTGTTCTTTTATTCGGATCAAGTATAAATACTCTAATTCTAGGATAACCTCTAAAAATGGTTTTCTGTAAAGTCGGTTTATTGACGACCATTTTACGTGATAACGTCATAATTATACGTCACAACCCGAACGCTTAGGCCGATCGTACCTCTCTATCGCTTGTTCTGCGTCTCGTTTGCACGCTCGGCTCATGCCGAAGTGACTATAAATAAATAAAAGACTATGACGCATGTTGTTTCGTGCGTGCAGCCGTCATTCATCGATTTATAAGACGTCATTTCTATCACGTCTAAATTATTCGATCAAATTAAAAAACATAAATAAAAATGAGTAGATATTACATATTAAATTTGTGATTTAGTGCGAAGTCGTGTGGATTTTTTTTCTTTTCTTCTTTGACTTTGAATTTAATCCTTAAAAGCAGGAAAAAAAAACAACTAAATTGAACTGAGTTTTTGGCAAAATAGTGGCGGAAATTTCTTTTACAATATTATTAGTCCACCACCCCAGCTGTTGTCGACGAAGTAACGAATAGACGCCTGTCCTTCTAATTATGAAACCAATTTAACAGACCACGCCGGGTGCAAACTACAGTTATCCCGGTGCAACGAAACATCGCTAACTGGATGACTCGCGCCATTTGTGACAGGCGTCAGTCAGAACTAGGGTAACAATGTAATTTGGAAATAATAAAGATTTTAGTTAACTAAAATTTCAGAATCTTCAACTAGAATCCAATAATAACCACGTTAGTCAATAGTATAATAGAGTGACAATAATTATATTTGAATTCTTGGGATTTAATTTTAGTTTGCTACATAGTATACTGTATCTCTGTTCAGATTAGGGAAGATGTGGTCAAACGCAAAACTATATATCATAGAAAAATAATTGAGCTAATTAAAGGGGTCGCTCCGGGTGCAAACTACAGCTATCCCGGTGTGCGTTAAAAACTTCATTTTTTTAAATCCAATTTTAAATCAGTAATTAATAAATTTTACAGCAAAGAATATACGATATCATAAAACAAAAGAAGGCCCGATATTGTCCGAACAGAACCGAACATTTGGTAACATTATAGCTTATTTGCAATGGACAGCTATTGTGATGCGGACGCCACTCGTAACGTTCTTTTTATACGATAATGCGTAGGTAATGTGAACATCCTGTATTCATTGAAATTATACAATTTGTAAAAAAAGTACATTTTACTTGTAAAAGAAGTACATTTTTTACTTTTTGTTCAAATTCGTAACGGATTAAGTTTTTGCGTGAGAATGTTATTTCAAATTTCGAAACTTATATCTTTGAATTGTCGATATTTAGATATCGTTACAAATTAACTTTGTCCAACCAACTGTAACTTCACAAATAACAAGCAGAAATGTTTACCTACCTAGTTTCTTATATCACGGGATAGAGAGAGCAAGCACGAAAGAAATAATAAAGTAGTTTTTTAGTCCCCAAGTTCAGAGATATCCGTTCTCCCAAATCTCGAGACCATAGAAAATATAATTCTAAAACTGCTTATTAAACCTACTAAATTATGTGTATTATTATCTAACAAAACTGCACAAACACACGAAACCTAAACCGTGAAACATTTCTGTTTCAAATATGATAATTTCGGGAAATACCAAGCATTTGCATTTCGCATGCAGCAATTAATCATTATAACAATTTACTATTCTCGGTCACAAATGGCGGCACTCAGTGGCACGTTTCAATTCTTGTAATTATGCATGCGCGTAATTAAAACTTGCCCCGCACTATGCCGCCTTAGGCTGCATATCCACTGTAGTGCAGTGTGCAAGAAACACGAATGTCACGAAATCTGACCAAGGTTGTCAAAAAATTCTTTAAGTTTTCGGGCACAGTGAGCTCGCACAATATTTTCGTCCCATTTCATCATGAAATATATTCCAAATTGTCAGTCTCAGAATTTTCGCGTTTCGTGCGCTATCATATATAATTTTTCGCGTGATCTTGTAGTGCTATAGAACTAAACGCGAAAATTCTGAGACTAAACTAACACCCCTTTTCGCCTTAAAATATTTTCCAGGCTGTTAAAAGATCTCTAAAAATGATCGCGCTCGGCGCGCTCGCGCAATATTTACGTCCGTGGTAGCTATAAAAAAAAATCTTGAAAGGTAAATATTTCGCACACACAGATTTTGTACCTTTAAATTTTCATTTTGTAATATGTATGGATCAGTTAGTCTCAATGCCGCATTTATTTCTATTTTCATCAACTAGTAAACCAAACAACCAGTTTTTGAATAAAACGAGCGTATTTTTATAGTCCCAACTCGTCACTAAGCACTTGTCAGGCAGTTTCCACGTCGAGCAACGGTGACAAGTGCCGTGTAAACTGAGGTTGGAGTACCCACTTGTCACGTGTAAATAACTCAGGTTCTATTCATACACTGATACTTTCACCATCATCGTCATTATATCAGCAATAGGATTTCCGCTGTTGGACATGGGCCTTGAAAATCAACAGATCTACAAGAACCGATAAGTCGGCTACATTTAGCGCAGTTCAACCATCCTTAATCAGACTTTCGGCGTGTTCACTTTTTGGGTCATCCCACACTGCGCTTGCTAGGGCCGTACGTAGTCTTTACTTGGCTCTATCAGAGATCAGTTCTACTTGTTATATGCCCTGTCAATTTCCACTTCAACTTGCTACTATACCGAAAACTTCGGTTCGTTCTACAGATATCTTCATTAATGATTCTGATTCTCATTCGCTGTAATCCGAAACACAGGCCACTGGTCTAATTCGGTAACAGATACAGAAATAGTGTAACTTTATTCTAGCTAATTAAGATTAATTGAAATGTGATTATTTAATAAAATATGTGTTGTACGATAAATAAAGAACAAAAAAATATTCTAAAACGCAATGACACTTTCACTATTGCAGTTGACATGATCAAGAACTATTTTAGTGCTAAGCTGGTACGAAGCCAATGTGATCCAAGCATTACCCTCCCGCCCTACGAGGCGCTGCAGTGGCATCGCAATGCAATAATTGCATTTGCAATTTAAAACTATTTGCGGAAGGACTGCGAGTCATGTCCGACATGTAGTCGGGAAGACAGAGCTGATTTTAATTACTGCTAAAATTACGTTATCGTTTTCAGACGTCACTTGATGTAGAGAACTCAAGAACTGTTTTTAAATACACGAATAATTGCTGTAGTGATTTTAATGTCTCATCTGCCACCCTCTATTAACTTATTATGAACCTACGAAGAGCAAAAGAGCTTTGAAATAACTGTTTAAATGTAATACCTCAATTACACGGAGAAGTGTAAACCGATTTGTGATAGCATTACAATAGAAGAAAGAAGCTTGCAAATATACCGTCTTACCTCAAAAGTTTTAAGCACACTTTAGACATTACTTAGCAGAACAAATTGCACGGTTAAACAGTATTTAAAGCATGTTTAAATCTTTTGTGGTAAGGCAGTTAGTGTTATGTTAAAAATTCCAATATTCCAAACGACAATTAAATTCCATATAAACAGCTGATATCATAAATCATTGTAAATTGATGTATATGGAATGTTTTAAGTTCCTTAACCCCGTGTTTAGATTCTTTCTACGAGTCTTATTTATAGTTTGTAAATGACTCGCCTCCAAAAAAAAACTTTAAGAAGAGTTTCGTTTTTCTCTCGTGATGAAACTCTACATTGGCTCCCGAATTATTAGCAGAATTATACATGTGCAGTCAGAGCTCTCACCGAGGTTATTTGTCTAACGAGAACGAACAAATATGACACGAAAGTTTTGTCAATAAGTTTTGGCACTCACTTTATTTGAGCACGCTTCTCCTATTTAGTTAATTAGGACGCTGTTGCGATAATATTTCCTCGTAATATTTTACGGTAGAACATGTCAGACCGTGGTTAAGGCATCATCATTTTAGCTATAAGATGTCTAGTGTCTGCAGCTGGACATAGGATTATCCATAGGGCCTCCTTTTCTAAAAACACCGTGTGCGTGAATGTCCAGTACTTTTGCCAATATGGTCTCTGCGAGAGCTTCGCGACCCAATTGTTTGGTTTTTCTAATTTAGAGTTAGTCCCATGGAAAAGGTCGTTCACAATGATGATCTTAGTCACCCCCCTTCGGCTTAGTAGTCTTTTTGAATCATCATCATAATCTACAGTCTTCTTTAGCCCATTGCTGCGTATAGGCCTCTCTCATATAGTGTCATCTGCCTCGGTCCTTTGGCAATCGTGTCCAGGTTCGACCCGCGATAATATTGACAATATCGTCGACCCACCGAGCTGCCTTTTTGAATAAGTAAGTTCGTATAGACCGGGTGGCTAGCCCTGGTGTCAGAGTTTTTAGGCTGCCTGAAGGCCTCTGGCATGGCTATAACGTGTATATAATATAACATGTCATCCGAGCCATGGTAGCGCTCAGCCTTTTTGAATAATCGTGTACAAATAACTGTCAAACTAAGCCGAGATAAAAATATACAAATAATCTTCAACTACAAGTGTACTCTTCTTAGAAAAGGTAACAACAGGAAATCCCTAAGCAAATCAAGATAATTTAATGAGCCTTTACTTTTTATACTCCAACATACCAAAAAACCTAATCATTCATCAACCTCGCATGCACAACAAAAGGTAGGGTCAGCAAAAAAATCTCATGCTCTCGAGGAAAAACGACAATTAAACACGCATTAAGTTTTTGCCGTTTTTGCGTACCGTACCCCTGTCCTAACAAGGTGTAATTAGTTGCGAGAAACTTACGCTTTAGTTTTAGGTTTTAGTTAATTTAAACTTGAAGAAGAGGAAGGTTAAAATTAGTTGAAATTACTGGTTAAAGTTACTGAGATATTTGCTAGTGAAACTTTATGTTGAGCATTGTTTTCGCTACACGTAATTAGTTTGGACTTTATGTTAGCCGAAAGTAATGAGTAAATTCGAGAAAGGTTGACTTTTTTTTCTTAACATGGTCTTGCAGAACTATAATTACGAAAACCAATTCCAAACTGTTTCTTCGGTAATTTATAGAAGTTGGCGAATTCCACTGTTCGGTATCGCTAGCTGAGATGATAATAATGCTAGAACCTAACTTCACTTACCACAATTGCACTCAAAAGACACATTCCGTTCAGAGACTTCACAGTTGTATTTTCGTTATTATTTACCTGTAACAAAAATACGTAAAATTATAATATTTATTTGCTATCGTAGCAGAGTAGAATCTATACAAGATGCCGGGTGAAGACCACGTATAGAAAAGCGCAGCGTAGGGCCCACAAGTTGGACGGATGACCTCAAGGATCGCTCTGGATGAAAGCCCCTACCAACCGGTCCTATTGGAGATCCATAGGGGAGGCCTATGTCCAGCTGTGGACGTCCTGTGGCTGATGGATGAAGGGAAGAGTAGAACATACAGCGCTTCGATTATGTATAGCGCTTACTTTTATGTTCTTAATATTCAGATAATAATAGACTCAACAAGATATACATATATGAGACATTTCCTTGGAAAATCACAGTAATTTAGTGTAAGCTGTATAAGTAAACAATCGTCATTAGAACGTAAGAATAAACTGAACATTTCTCGCGACCTTGCTAACTATCATAGATTAAACGATAGTTTCTACGAGATATCCCAAAAGGAACGGCGGTGACCGTTCACCGTCCTTCGTTTTTGTTCGCTCGCAATTGTACCGTAATTTCATTTAATTCAATGGCCTATTTGAAAACATTACTTACTCTGAAGTGACGCTGGATGGTAACTGTTTATGTCTGCAATGCCTGTTAGACCTTCATGGGAAAATTGGGAAAAGGACAGGGCAGGAGAGTGATCTCTCAAGATTCATTCAGAAATGAGAGATGTATAATCCAAATCAAACTTCTTGTTAGCTATACAAGCAGCGAATAAAACACTGCAGACTGTCTAAATCAATTCAACATGTAATAAATTTTAGTTCAGAAAAAATATCATAGATGGCGGCAGTAGAAAAATTTGCTCGCGGTGGCGTTACATTCACCCGCCTAGACATACTATTTTTAGTGTTGTGTTTAACATATTGAAGCTCGCTTAACAGCTGCGCGAAGCTTGTGTTATCCGCAACTTGTAGCTAACATCAGAGCCGCCAAGTTTAAAGAGTTTGATTCGGCCTGTGGGTTAATCAAAGTTGCCGACATAGCCGAGTAACATAAAATGGCAGTAGACAATAGATGGCGTGTATGACAGAATATCTGTACCAGCCTTTTTAATAGTCCACTGCAGGACGGCCTACCCACGAAGGGTGATTGGGCCATATCCACCACGCTGACCCAGTACGGGTTGGTGGATTCACATACGCTATTGAATTTCTTCTACGGACGTATGCAGGTTGCCTCACGATGTTTTCCTTCACCGAAAAGCCAATGATGTGAAATTCCGTACATAAGTTCCAAAGAAACGCATTGGTACGGGATCGGGATTTGAACCCACGACCTAACGATTGCAGATCGAGTTTTACTACCACTAGACCACCAGGGCTTTCACTATGACAATGGTTTTGCGCAAAGTTCTTGACATCAATTTTTGAAATGATTTTATGTAACATACGTCATCGAACTTCTTTTACGTACGTACGCCGGTTGCCTCACGATGTTTTCTGTGTCCGGAAAAGAAAAAACGGTGTGTTATGACGTCAGTCAATTCCACGTAACTCATTGGTACATGGCTGAGGTTGACAAACGCCTCACGCTCGTAAGGCTGTCAAAAATGCTTTCGATTCGGTTAATCGAGACGCCTTGTTGGTACAGGTCAAAGACAAAATTCCCGATCTTTTCAATTGTCTTTGGCAAATTTGGCAATGCTACGGCAAACCCACTAAATTAATTTACAAAAAATTAAAACGAAACGCCGCAATACCCTGCCTGCGAACTAGCACGGAAATCTCTTATAGATAGTCGTAGCGTCGCGGATCGCGCTCGTATCCTTGCAGTCTCTGTATGGGCGTCCGGTCTTTGGTTGCAAGCTTTGCCCTCTTTCAATACTGCTAACCTTTTAGACCCAACTGCATTTCGTCTAGCTGTCAGCTTACGCTTGGGTACAAGGTGATGTGAGGCCCATCGCTGTCCCAGCTCGGTCACCACGTTATCTCTTGCTCAAGAAGCGCTGGTCGGATTGGCCGCCACGCCAGTCTTAACTATTTTATACGCAGGGGTTTTGTCACCGCCAATATGGCAGCCGTACTCGAACAGAGTGGGCTCGCGTGTGGTGATGGCAAAAGGCCTGACGGCATGACGCTGGTCCCGAGGTAGTGTGGACGGCCCTTAGTATGGTATGCAACTTGCGTCGATACTTTGACACCGTCATCTTCTAAGACTCTCGGGCTGGAGCAGCGGCCAATTCGGCGGAGCAGCACAAGCGGCGCAAATATGCTAACTTCAGTAGTGGTTACATATTTGAGCCATTTGGAGTTGAGACTTTGGGTCCGGGGGAGCCGGGAGCTCATCTTGTTTTCAAAAGTCTTTCTGAGCGTCTGGTGGACGCGACGCGTGACCAAAATGCTGGTGTTTATTTGGCTCAACATACAAGCATTGCCATTCAGCGTGGCAATGCTGCCAGCGTGCCCAGCATGCTGGCAGTGGGCTTGAGCATTTGGATTATCTGTAGACCTTCAAGGGCCTGTGGATGATTCAATTGTTTTCTATGTCGTAGTAGTGTAGGTAGTTTTAGGATATAAAATAGTATTGTGTCTTATTGTAGTTAATAAAGGCACTTTTGCCCGTAAAAATATATTTTTGAAACCTTAAAACTACTTTTATAAGCACATGCCCTGCAGAAAAGAACTATGTCCAACTTTGTTTTGAATAAATACAAATAAAGTAGAATAAAGATACATTGTAGACTCTGTCAACTTATAAAGTACTCCATTAGTACCAATCCTACCTAGGCGCACTCCAGAAAGGAAGTCATCTTCATAAACAAGAACAAACTACCCACATTTGCATGCAAAACTTAATGAAAAGAAATGCACTCGTAACCAGCGACCTTATCACGACTACATAAGGACGACTTTCTTCAGTTTCGTTATTATAATAAGTGAGTTCTCGCCTGATTTTAGCCACATTCGCGAGTAATAAGGATTTACACCATGTTTTTTATTGTGTGCGCTTGCAGACGTGTAATTACAAATAGATTAGAAAATGTTACGAGAGATAGTTTTTGCGCTTCACGCTTACGGAGCTGCTTACTATTTCGCTATATACTTACTGAAAAATTAATTGAAAAGTAAAGTTTTATTCACAATTAATAACATGGAAGAACTGCGAATTTTTCCGGAAATCGTTATAGGTACTGTAAAGAAAATAGAGACAAATAAAATAATAGGTTTTCTTTCGAGCATAGATAGTTTTCCACTGAGTGATCACTAAATGGAAATAAGCTAGTGTAATTTATTATACAGGATTATTTCTAATCAATTAGCATCCTTCTAGAGTCTTATTCTGTACATCAAAACTAACACCTTTTGTTCTACGACTTTATCAAAACTCAAAAAAAAAATCAGCTGTAGATTTTGTCGCTGGTGACAATATTTTTCTATGGAATAACAAATTTTTTTTTGAGTTTTGACGAAAGTAGTAGAACAAAAGTTGTTAGTTTTGATGTACAGAATAAGCCCCTAGAAGGATGCTAATTGATTAGAAATAACCCTGTATTTGTGGTAACTTTTGATTGTATTGATTTCACTTTGGAAAAATTTAATGTAAACACTTATTTTTTATTAAAATAAGAATAGGCTCCATAAGGTCAAAACTATGCCAAAGGACTATAGATAAATAATGTATTTTAATAGAACCAGCTAGTATAACGATGTCATGTGAATTATCTCCCATGTATCTGAGTTGAACTGAATTGAGACGTAAATGTTGAATTTATTTGGTGCGTAACCATCGCCTTTTGTGCAAATTACCAATAGTTTGAGTTGTATTTCTGTTTTTGCTCGGCGTCCCAGCTACATGACGCGCAAAGCAAGGCGTATATCAAGGAGATAGTGACCTGACAAATTGCCGTCGCTACCTTTATTACGGCACCAGCACGTATTAACAGTATGGATACTTTATTTAATACACAAACTCTACTGGTCTATTTTGGTGGAGCGTTGAAGCAAGTCCCAGGTTTTCGTGATTTCAGAAATAGCTCTAATTAAATGCATGATGCAAAGGTACAAACAACAAATACATTTTTTTTTTATTTATCAGAAATGTACATAATTGGAAGTCAGAATATATACGCTAAATGAAATTCGTTTGATAGTGGGTAACCATCGACTTCGAAAACAATAGATACTTAAACTAAAAAAAAATTATTAACCTCAAGAAAACTAGTGTACTAAACAAGATAAACTTAGACGATGAATCCAAACTAAGATCGAGGCTTTTATCTTGGGGTTCGAGTGGGTAGTTACCAAAATGGATTAATGTTGTATATACAGAGTTTAATGAGGTACTTGAATGCAGAGATGAAATAATTTATAAATTATATATTTTTAATTCTGAGAGCCTGTGTGTGTGTGTGAGAGAGAGAGAGAAAGTGTGTGTGTGTGTGTGTGCAACACCGCAATAAGGGTTTTCTTTACAGAGTTATTCAACAAATGTGTTACGAACGTCCACTGCTGGACATAGCCTCCTCTATGGATCTCCAGTAAGATGCATGATGCAAGCCACTTCTAACCGGTACTTGGTATTGCTTGCCGGTACGTGGTCTCCACTCGAGAACTTTTCGACCCCATCGGTCATCAGTCCTCCGCGATCTACTACTACGAACAGCGTATATTACTTATTGTTAATATATTAATTGTATGATTGCATTACAAACGCAGAACCTCCCATACTGCTACTAAACACAATGCGCATTGTTATGATGATAAATACACTCAGGTGGGAGAATCTTATCAGTCGTTCTGAGAAGGTATTGTCTTGAGAATAAGAATACCTAGTACCTAATAACAGTGACAAAGAAGTTTTTTCTGAAGAGTTCTGAGTCAAGAGAAATAACTTTGTTTATCTGTGTTCAATTTGATTTGAGAGGGTAAAGGAAGAATTCTTGGTAAAATATGTTTGTAATATGACGTACAATGGGTTGCTTAAGGTTGTTTTATGGACATTTTTAAATAGATTTTTCGCTATTGTACGCTTTTAGCACACCTAACAATTATTTTTTTGTAGATTGTATACTGGATGCCTTTTCTAGACGGACATTTTCTAGCTAGTATATCAATGTACTCAATACTCATCGTTATGACTAACTTTTACTATGAGACCAACCGTCAAAAATGCGTGAATTTTATTGTTTTTTCGAGTTATTTCAAAAGAATGATTTTCTTTACTATACAGTCGTAGTTTGCAAGGTATTTAATCGTGGATTTGGCCCAACCACTCTTCGTGAACTCCGTCGCTATTTCGACTTTAAATAAAATAAAAAATCAATAAAATAGACTTTATTTCCCATATTACAAAATTAGTGTAATGTAAATAAATTTTCTTTCTTTCAATGTACTTAACATGTCAAAAAATAGGTTACAATAAAATTTCAATATTATACTCGTAACTAATTACATGTCAAAAAGAAAAAAAAATATTATTATTATTCGATTATTATTTAATTAGTTAATTGTTGAGTCATAGCAAAATTTAGACATGTCAAGTTTTTCTTCCAGGATCATCCAGTTTTGGATGTAGGCCTCCTCCAAATCTAGCCATTTGCTCCTGTTTTGGGCAGTGCGGGTCCATATTTTACCAGCCACTGCCTCAATATCATCTTTCCATCTTCTATGTGGTCGCCCTTTACATCTTTTTTGGTCTCTCGGTATCCAGTGTAGTATTTTTTCACTCCAGCGGTTGTCTTTTACTCTTGCAGTATGTCCGGCCCATTTACAAAAAAGTTTTGCAGCTTTACACACCTTTTAATACTCTACTGCTGAACATAGGCCGTTTGAAGGCCGTAACAGTACAGTAAATGTACCTGTATAGCTGTACATGTAAATGTACCTGTATAGCTGTACATGGCCGTGGTGGCCTAGAGGTAGTGACACCCGCCTTACAATCGTGAGGTCGTGGGTTCAAATCCTCGGTCCCGTACCAATGAGTTCTTAGGAATTTATGTACGGAATTTCACACCACTGGCTTTTCGGTGAAGGAAAACATCGTGAGGCAACCTGCATACGCCGGTAGAAGAAATTCGATGGCTTATGTGAATCCACCAACCCGCACTGGGCCAGCGTGGTGGATATGGCCTAATCACCCTTCGTGAGTAGGCCTACGTCCTGCAGTGGACTGTTGAAAAGGCTGATACAGTACAGTACAGCTGTACAGAACCCTTTCATAATCGCGTCTCGATTTTTGACAAGTTATTAATTCCAGTTTGTGTACTTTACTAATGGCGCTTAGATAATTAATTTGGGATGTAAATTATGTTATTTTATATATTAAACAAACCGTGATGTTTGAGATTCGTGACCTTGAATAGTGATTAAATATTTATCGTCAAATGACCCTCGATCCGTTTTAATTAGTCACCAATTTTGGCTGGTAATAAAATTTTGTAATCAATCCTTTTAATTAAGATCTTCCCATGCCAGGCTTTAACTTTTTACGCACCGACTCAAAGAAGTAGGTTTTTATGTTTGACGTATGTGTCTTTTGTATTTGTATAGTATCTGATTGTTGTATTAATCTCCCAAAAGAATGAGCCGATTTTGATCGACTTTTTTTGAGAACCAGCCTTCTTTGGTCTAAGCCCCGTAGGTAGAGCTTTTATTGAACATCATATTTTTATCCATTTTTTATTCCCACAGAGCTAATACAATCAGAGAGATAGTGCTGTTGTCGCTTGAAGCAAACCTCAATTACAAAAATGTATGAAAAATCGTGCCCAGAGCTGTCAAAACTGTCAAATATGAATTGGAATTTGACATTATCGGGAGAAACGGAAACCACCACTAAATCGAGATATTTTTCATCTCTTTCTAACTCATACCATATTAAATCAATGCATCTCCTTCAGATTTTCTCGATCGACCACATTACCTCTCTGGTTGTAATAGCTCTGTGATTATTCTATTTAAAAGTGACAGTTTCATAGTCTTTGCTCTACGTTTTACGTGTCCTACCGCCAAGCAAAAGGCAAAACATAAGTAAAAAAATTCTCTTTGAATAAAAAAAAAATGATAAGGTTTTCACACGTCACTGATACATACATACCTACCAAAAGACGGATTTCTTTCACACTCACTTTACAAGCAGCAAAAGGCGCTTATCTCCAAAGCAAACAACCGAAAGTCTCAACTCGAAAGTCAAACCTCACACAAATCATTCGAGTCATCAAGGAGAAGCCCTTTCATATTCATATGGAAATTAACGCGCGCGTAAATCACGTGCGGGGGTTTCATTTCGCGGCTCCTGTGGAGCGTAGGGGACGGATTTAAGACGGGGCAAGGAAAAGTCTGGTATTGGCCGATTAACCATCCTGCTTGGCAGCTGTGATGTTATAACTAGCAGCGGATAGCCCAATCCTGACTGAAGATCAATTAACTGCTGTACGAGGATTGGGCTATCCCAGCTTTGTATATAGCTAATACCACAGCAGCCAAGATGTTTGATTCGACCTATAAAAGGCTTAGGGTATAGAGTAATTGTGAGTAAGTCGTTACAGAACTACGGCGAGTTACAGATCAAGACCTAAACTAAGTCAGTTTAAGTTAGTTCGCATAGCTAACACATGTTTTGTTATAGATCTGTAAATTACTTCAATAAAACTAGCGTGAGGATTCATTATTAAAATTTATATGAACCCCGGATACAACTCACGATTATTTGAACGATCGAGCCGTCGACAACGGACGCCCGCGCACTCCTGAAGAAGGAGTACTAACTATTCTGAAACCGGTCAGACGCATAGCGGCTCGACCGTTCAAATAATCGTGAGTTGTATCCGGTGTTCATATAAATTTTAATAGATCTGTAAAGACTGAAAATTATACACAGTCAATGAATAACTACACAAACTAACTTAAGTTTAGCTCTTGGTCTACCGTTCGTATAAAGGCAAGTAGAGACTAGATAGAGCTATGAGATAAATTAAACGCTTTAGAATAAAGACCACAGACTTCCAGTCACAAAATGGCGAGAAATGATGACCATACAAATCTGGAAAATCTAATTTTTACCCACATTTAATTGGTCCTTGTATTATCAATCTAACAAAAACTTCCTATATTTTAAGTGATGGTGACACTGGCATTGAAATAAACTTGATACTCCGACGCCATCAAATGATCAATCTCGTAAAGTTAGACCCGAGTTGACCAACAAGTGTTTAGTTTATTAACCGTAGATTAAATCTTAAACGGCTTAATACCGAACTTTTGCTGTCCACCAAGCAAAAACCGATGTTTACATAGAATAACCACACGTTCAACGTGCGACTTCAACGTTAACTTAAACAAGCGTTGGTAAATTTGGTTTTTAAGTTTAACTATATTACAAATCTTCCTTTCGCTCAAATAAAACCGTTCTATATTTTATTACTAGCTTAAAACCCGCGGCTTTGCCCGCGTTGTCTTAGTACCTAGGTACTTACTTATAATGAAAATAGCCCGCGGTTTTATCTACGTTGTCTTTGTACTTGCTTATAATATAACATTACATTAACATTCAAATCATAGATCTTAATTATGTACCTACCTTTTTGACATTTGGTTATATTATTGATTATTTATTTGATAATTTTATTGTGATTATTTTTATGGATTATGTATACTTACTCATAAATGTATTTTTTATTGAAAGACCAATTTTTACGATAATTATTACAGGTACAATACCGTACCCTTTTTTTATGTATCTATTTAGAAATTCAATGTAATGACCTGTAACTATTGTTATCAATAAATTGATTATGACTATGATTAATAATATCTAATAGTCCGCGATTTGGCCCGCGTTGTCTTAATACTTGCTTAAAATTACTTGCAAGGATAGTGCCCACGGTTTGGCAAAAATTGTAACAGTATTTGTCTTAATGATAATAGGTCACGGTGTGGCCTGCGTATTATTAGAACTTGCTTATGATGGTTATTTATAGCACGCAGCAAGGACTGCGATGTCTTAATACTTGCTTAAAATTATAAAAGCTTGCCGTTTGGCCTGCATTGTAGTATTAATTACAATGATAATAGCCCATGGTCTGGCCCGTGTTGTCTTAGCACTTGCTCAAAATGATAATAGCCCTCGTAATTTGGTACTTAAAATGATAATAAACCACAGTTTGGCCCACGTTGTTTTTGTACTTACTTGATTAAAATAACAGCCCGCGGTTCAACCCGCGTTATATTGGCATTTGCTTATAATTAATATCTAATAGTTTGCGGTCTGTTGCGTTGTCTTAATAAATCCTTAACATTATAATAGCGTGCCGTTAGCCTGCGTTGTTGTATTACTTGCAATGATAATAGCCCAAGGTCTGGCCCGCGTTATTTTTGTATTTGCTTAAAATGATAAAAACCCACAGTTTGGCCAGCATTTTCTTGGCACTTATTTAAAATAATAGAAGGTCGTGGTTAAGCCCGCATTAGGCTTGATTATGAAGGCCCCATCGTATTTATAATAGCTAATTAGCATAATTATTTCTGTTTCTTTTTCACTTTGAGCATTCGATAGAGAGAACACTTTTTATGTTTAACGTTTACCATGGCGCTTTCATAATTGAGCATATTATCGTATTACTTGCAAGGATAATGCCTACGGTTTAGCCTGAATTGTGTCAGTATTTGCCTAAAATGATAATAGCCCACGGATCGGCCTGCATTGTCTTAGTATTTGGTTATTTAATTTACATGTATCTAAAGCTTATTACAAAGTACGTGAATTTTTGGATGATAAATTGCCGAATTTCTGAAATTAACTCAATAATAAATAAATATATAAAATAAATATTGGGGGACATCTCACATACGGTTTCTGACCCCAAACTAAGCAAAGCTTGTGGTTTGGCTGGCAGAGACTGATATACTACATATACATATACCTGTAAGTTGACTGGCTAATAATGATATTTAGCGTTAAGTCCTCCTTTTGTACAAATGGTGTCCAAGAAAGTATTAAATAAATAAATAAATAAAAATACATTAATTACACCCAGACACAGAACAAACACATATGATCATCACATAAATATTTGCCCTGGGTAGGAATCGAACCCACGCCTCTTGGACCCAGGAGGCAGGGTCACAAATCACTGAGCCACCGAGGGAGCCAATAATAATAATTGTATGAGTAACTATGTAAGGAACTTCACACTACTGGCTTTTCATTGATGGAAAACATTGAGGCAACCTGTATAGGTACGTCCGTAGAGAAAAGATCAATGTCGTTTGTGGATTCAGCAACCCGCGCTCGGTCGGCGTGATGGATATGGCCTAATCACCCTTCGCGGGTAGGCCTATGTTCAGTAGTGCACTATTAATTAAGGCCGGTTCAGGTATTCGACAAGTTTCATTAAGTCATTAGAAATTTAATTTTCCTTATCCATACTTATTTTATTTGAGAAACACATAGTGTATATCTAGACGTCACTCGTCAGGCATGTTCTAGGATGCTATTATACTCTTCATTTGATTAACTTTTACAATGGTATCAACCCCAAAATCACATGAATAAAATCAGCTGTTCGACACAAAAAGTTCATCGACCGCGACAAATGTATGGAAAATGTAGGTAATTTATCCCATAGTAAAATACGTATATTGATCCGTATGTGCGCTAAGTTTAAGACTATTGGCTCACAAAATAAAAAAATCGTAAACTATTGGGACCCATTTTGCCCCATTCAAGGATAAAACATTATCTTAATCCTTTTCTAGATACTACATTATTTAAAAAAGCGCAGTGGAGTTTTGGGACGTATTTGACCCCTTAGGAATTTTTGAAAGGAAAATTCAGAAAACAGGTAATTTTTTATTTAGTCTCAAAAGCATCTATACAAAGTTTCATGTCAATCGGTACAGGGAATAAAAAGTTACATGCAAACAAAAAGGGCCCGTTTTACCCCGTAAGTTAGAGTTGGGTACGTTTTTCATCCTTAGTCCTTCATTATGTCGTACGATGTACGTATATTCCAAATTTCAAGTTCATATCTTCAGCGCTTTGGGCTGTAGCCTAAACTTATTAATTTTACGTATCCCTAAGGAACCTTATAGATTTTCCTGGATTTTATTAATTCCTGTATTAAAACATGCTGCGTGCCTCCTTCATACCAATTTTCAACCATAACCGTTCAGCTGGTTCGATGTAATTGGCGCTTTTTTCACCAACTTTGGGACCTTATTTGACCCCTTAGATGAGGAAAATTCGGAAAAACAGGAAAAAACGTAACTTTTATTTTGTTTGAAGAGCATGTATACAAAGTTTCAAGTCAATCGGAACAGGGAATAAAAAGTTACATACAAACGAAAAGGGCCCGTTTTACCCCCTTAGATGTCGAAAGTTCAAAATTTTCGTCCTTAGTGCTCCATTACATAGTACAATGTACCTATATTCCAAATTTCAACGTTATATCTTTAGCGGTTTGGGCTGTAGGCTGTCTGTCAGTCAGTCACTCAGGGAAGCCTTTTATATAATAGATTATGTAGATAGTTGTAAATAATACTTTTTCCAATGTTATTTAAGTTTGTTGCAATAAAACACTGGCATCTAAAGCTTATTATTACGTGATTTTTTGATAATAAATTGCCAAATTTCTTTAATTAACATCTCACACACGGTCTCCGACCCCAAACTAAGCAAAGCTTGTTATTTGGCTGGCAGAGACTGATAGGTATACTACATATACATGTACCTGTAGGTTGACTGGCAGATAATGCTATTTAGCGTTAAATAAATAAATAAATAAAAATACATTAATAACACCCAGACACAGAGCAAACATATTTATGATCATCACATAAATATTTGCCCTGGGTGGGAATCGAACCCACGCCTCTTTGACCCAGGAGTCAGGACCACTGAGCCACCGAGGGAGCCAATAATAATAATTGTATGAGTAAATATGTAAGGAATTTCACACTACTGGCTTTTCATTGATGAAAAACATTGAGGCAACCTGTATAGGTACGTCCGTAGAGAATAAAATCAATGTCGTTTGTGGATTCAGCAACCCGCGCTCGGTCGGCGTGATGTATATGGCCCAATCATCCTTCGCGGGTAGGCCTATGTTCAGTAGTGCACTATTAATTAAGGCCGGTACAGGTAATCGACATGTTTCATTAAGTCATTAGAAATTAAATTTTCCAGGCAAATGAAAAATGGCACACAAGTAGGTACCTATATCTTATTTTATTTGAGAAACTCATAGTGTATATCTAGACGTCACTTGTCAGGCATGTTCTAGGATGCTATTTTATTCATAATTTGATTAACTTTTACAATGGTATCAACCCCAAAATCACATGAATAGGATCAGCTGTTCAACACAAAAAGTTTATCGACCCGCGACAAAATGTATGGAAAATGTAGGTAATTTTTCCTTGTCAGGGTTGATTTCATAGTAAAGTACGTATATTGATCTATATGTGCGCTAAGCTTAAGACTATTGACTCACAAAATAAAAAAAATCGTTAACTTTTGGGGACCCATTTTGCCCCATTTAAAGATAAAATCATTATAATAATCTTATTCTAGATACTACAATATTTCAAAAAGCGCATTGAAGTTTTGGGACGTATCTGACCCCTAAGGTTTTTTTTAAGGAAAATTCAGAAAAACAGGAACAGCCATATTTTTTGTTTAGTCTCAAAAGCATCTATACAAAGTTTCATGTCAATCGATACAGGGAATAAGAAGTTACATGCAAACAAAAAGGGCCCGTTTTACCCCGTAAGTTAGAGTTGGGTACGTTTTTCATCCTTAGTCCTTCATTATGTCGTACGATGTACGTATATTTCAAATTTCAAGCTCATATCTTCAGCGGTTTGGGCTGTAGCCTAAACTTATTAATTTTGCGTATCCCTAAGGAACCCTATAGATTTTCCTGGATTTTATTAGTTCCTGTATTAAAACATGCTGTGTGCCTCCTTCATACAAATTTTCAACCATAACCGTTCAGCTGGTTCGATGTAATTGACGCTTTTTTCACCAACTTTGGGACCTTATTTGACCCCTTAGATGAGGAAAATTCGGAAAAACAGGAAAAAACGTAACTTTTATTTAGTTTGAAAAGCATGTATACAAAGTTTCAAGTCAATCGGTACAGGGAATAAAAAGTTACATACAAACGAAAAGGGCCCGTTTTACCCCCTTAGAGGTCGAAAGTTCAAAATTTTCGTCCTTAGTGCTCCATTACGTCGTTCAATGTACCTATATTCCAAATTTCAAGCTCATATCTTAAGCGGTTTGGGCTGTAGGCTGTCTGTCAGTC
The DNA here is from genome assembly GCA_949316475.1 of Hypomecis punctinalis. NCBI lineage: Eukaryota > Metazoa > Arthropoda > Insecta > Lepidoptera > Geometridae > Hypomecis > Hypomecis punctinalis. The sequence continues at coordinate 18,940,503 of OX438810.1, forward strand.
AGTCACTCAGGGAAGCCTTTTATATAATAGATTATATACTACGGGACTAATCGCGCACTAAAATTACGAGATAAATAAATATCTCCTCATCCCGACGTTTCCACCCGTGACCACGGTCGATGCAACTCGGCCGAAACGTCGGGATGAGGAGGTATTTATTTATCTCGTAATTTTAGTGCGCGATTAGGCTCGTAGTATATAATAATAATGTGTTCAAATCGCGAAAGTTTAAATTCAACGTTCTATATTTTTTCATTATTACCAGGTTTTTATAATTGGAACGATAGAAATGGCATTTAATTTCGCCCCCATTAATTCCCTTAGTCCGCCCCAGCTCCCGAAAGGATGTAATCTCACGTTATCACATCGCGAGTTATGGACGACGTGTAATTTTCCACTGACACTTCAAAATTATAAAATTCTTCCCGCCCTAGAGTTTCGGAGGTAACTGATGGGACCTTTCCGTAATAACATGGAACCGCTTAAATGAGCGGTTTCAGGATCGATCCTTATATTATACAAAGTGTTGTTTCTTAAAATGCAGGGACTTTGAGAGTTGTATAAAATCATCATTCCTTCGTGTGCGAGTCAGACTTGTACTTGGGCCGATTATTATTTTTTTATTTAGGTATAGTCTAAACAGAGAGAGAATGCGTTCCTGAAACCTGTCAAATGGCTGTGACTACTGATGGAAAATAAATCATTTTTACAAAAACCTCAAATATCATCCTAATGGGCTAATTTATTATTATATAAGACGTAGGAAAACCACTGCTAGACATAGGCCTCCCCAATGTAGTCGGTGTACGTCCTACATAAGGTGAATGTTCTATCACCTACTAATATACCTAGAAATATTTATCTATCCCATTACATTTCTCAAAAACATTTAGAGATTTAAATACTTCCACAAATCACTTTAACACTGAACACTTTAATTGGAAATATCAGGGGAGAGCCGCCTGAATCGGAAACCACAAATTTCCATCTCCTATCAGATCTTTACAAATAACAGGTCGGATCCAATGAAAATTCCATCGCGTTTGAAACTTTTTATGAAGATTTTTTCCACTTTTACATTTTTAATTTACTGTTATTTATGTTACAAACTTTTAAGCTACTTTTCTTTATTACGGAGCAACAGATTAACTTGATCTTTGTCATGGACATAGTTTGAAAGACGGAAAGTGACATATGCTATTTTGATCCCAGAAAAATTAAATGTTCCCATGGGATAGCCAAAATTTAAAATGCCACGCAGGCGAAGCCGCGGACAGAAACTAGTTAGATTAATGTCTTAATATCTATTGACATTTTAACAGGATATGTGTATACAGGCTTATTTCTAATCAATTAGTATCCTTCTAGGGGCTTATTCTGTACATAAAAACTAACAACTTTTGTTTTACGACTTTTGTCAAACCTAAAAAAAAAACAGCTATTCCATACATTTTGTCGAGGATGAACGATATTTTTGTATGGAACAACTTTTTTTTGAGAATTAAAAAAGTCGTTAGGTTTGATGTACAGAATAAGCCCATGAAAGGATGCTACGAGTAATTGATTAGAAATAACCCTGTTTATATTATTTTAGATAGAATATTTTAGAGCATATCATGCACAATAATATCTTAGAATCCATTTTTTAGGTTATACATACAACGATTACTAAATTGAAGCGTTTACAAAAATAATTATAGGAAATTGAAGTCGCTGAAATAGCAGTGTGCAGGCACTAGAACTAATGGCTGATGGGGCCTTAAAGTTCTCGAATGGAAACCGAGCACCGGTAAGCATAACCTCCACCACCGACTACGAAGACAGACAATATGATATCTATATTCATACTCATTTTATTCTTAAAAATATTATACCTCAAACAAATGTAAAATGTTGGTTTTTATCAATAAAGATACGTTGAACATTAAAGTTTTGTACATTCCATCCATCCATCAGCCGAAGGACGTCCACTGCTGGACATAGGCCTACCCTATGGATCTCCAATAAGACCGGTTGGAAGCGGCTTGCATCCAGCGCGATCCTGCGGTCTTAATAAGGTCATCCGTCCACCTTGTGGGTGGACGTCCTACGCTGCGCTTGCCGGTACGTTTGTACATTGATAAAAAAATATTACCATAATTATACATCATAGGGACGCGCTGGATACAAACTGCCTCCAACTGACCTAATCGGAAATCATAGATAATCATCAAGGGAGGCATATGTCCAACAGTGGCCTTACAACATTATGATTACTGAAATCGCTATACATTTCAATGACACGCTTCATAAAAACCGTGCAATCACAAATACAAGCAAAATAATTTAAAAAAAATTACAATATAACCTCATGGCCTGCTAATTTAATGAATATACGAGTAGCAACGTTTTTTTCGATTTGTAATAATATTTAAGGTACTTTAGTAATTATTTAAAGGCGCTGTATTATTTAGAACGTGTGAAAAAACGTATTTTTATTACGCACTCGAGTTATTTTCGACCTCTGAAGCCTTATTATTAAATGATGTTTTAATGTTACATATTTTTAATTACTGTAATTAATATATCATTAAACGAAACAGAATCTTAATACTGTTACGGTTACTTTAATGTGTATTGAATTTCGTAGATTAAATTTCTGTTTTTTTTTCAAAACTCTGTAAAATCTTAGACACAAGCGAGTTATCGACTTCGCAGAAAGTTTGTATGGAACAGTCGATTTGTTTTTCCTCGAATTCCGGATTGGCCCCATAGTAACCCTGTATACAAATTCACTCAAGTTGTCAATTACCAGACGAACCTCTGGAACCCTGGCCACAGGTTGAATAGCAGTCACCACGTCACGTCACAGATTATACAGCAGTGACCTAGGGTCCGTGGAGATGACCACTCAATTGGATTGATAATGCATCCGGTGGACTACTAAACTCGTGGCGGTCACTGGCGACACGCATCGAAGATAACTGTATAGTATATAACTTAAGGAGTCATTTCGTAGCGTAGTTTGACTAGGTGTTTGTCAGCGATCATCAAAGTTAAGCAATGTTCGGCACGGTCAGTCTTCGGATGGGTGACCGCGGATGACATTTTCAACTAAGTGGCTCGGATAACACCTTAAATTGTAGGTCTTCATCGTTTTAACCGTTTAGCGGCGTCGAAAGCTTTCAGGCGGGCTAAAACTCTTACACCAGGGCTAGCCACCCAGCCTATACGAACTTACTTAGTAGACAAGGCAATACTGCGACTTCAGGAATATACCTAGTTGCTACTTACGACTGGTTCTTATTGGAAAATTTGTACAGTACTCACTCCTATGTCAGATGATATTATCGCTAATGTTCAATCTTAATTAGCTATAGAAGCAATCTACAAAATATACTTTCAAACGGACCCAAAGAAGTCAACTTTATCAGCTTTTTAGAATTAGGTACTGGACTTTGACCTTTATGGCAGGGCCCGGAGCTACGTTGCCTACAAATTACAGTCTTGGTTCCAACCTTCCAACTCGCCAATGTGTGGAGCGGTCTTGTAATGATTTTGGACTATCAATATCAATCCAAGATCGATCCACACATTGGGGTGTTGGAACCAAGCCCATAAAATTAGTAGCCAATGTGTAGCCCCGGTTTAAACGCTTGACTCAGCCAATATTCACATCCGGCATAAATCGTCATTGATCAAATGAAGTGAGTAACCGATCTGGAGATCAGGCGGCTGACAAACAATGTTAGAATCAGTTTGAGGCAGCCCCACGGTAACACTTACTACTGAGTAGAGAACAGAGGAAAAACTCGACACATAGTAAGACATTTCGCCTAACTCGTCCACGATCTCCCCGCTATAAGCGGTAGCGGGGCGCGGGGCAGCGCGCGGTAAGTTCAGTATTACCCCGGACTTAAGCAATAGGTGGGATCCTCAGAGCAAATAAAAAAAAACAAGAGGGAACGTCGCGTCGTTTATAAATGTGTGAGTGCGTCACTGCTGCGCCGCCTTAGTTCGACTGACAAGCCAAGGCGTAGTTTCCTTGTACGTTGATGTATGTGTGATTGTCTTTACACGGCAAGGCGTAGTTTTGGTCAGCATCACTTGTTTGTTCACAACATTCTCTCTCGATTTTTTTCTCTGAGGTGGGACCAAGCGATATTTGCGTAAGTCGAATTGCATGTATAAAAACGTATAAAGAACGCATATAAATGCGTTCGAATTTATCGTAAACCGCGTGTGCACTGTGTACGTAAAAACAATTCTACGCGGATCACGTTCGAATTTGTCGCGATTTCGAACAACTCGTTTGTGAGTAACTCCAAATTCGCGTAAAAAGGGGTAGCTGTACTAGAATATTCGGACGACACCACGATATCCCGCTCCAACCGCTTGTAAGCCCGCCGCCATGCTTCCCTTGCGCCAAGCTAAAACCCGCGCTTTAGCGGGTAGTGTAGGTACATTCTACAGGCTCTATCTGAATAAGTAAGGCCAATAAAACGAAGACCTCTCTTACTGCGTTCGCTCAGTCAATAAGAAGACCAAAGCTACTGTGACTGCATTTTGAATGAACAAAGCAACGTTATAGCTCTTTGTCACTTCATAGCAAAATTATTGAGAGCTATTTCTCTGCAAGTTGTTCTACTGAGATCTATTATCATGTCCGGAACAGTGACGGTCAGTGGCAGAGACGGGTGCACTGCACGCGTGACCTGGATGTTACTCCTCAATAATTATACTAAACAAAATAAGAATAATGCTATTGTTAAAGCACTTTGCACAGAGTCATGTCACTTCACAAAGAGCCAAAATATTGAAAGTTAATTCTCTGCAAGTTGTTCTACTCAGGTCTATTATCACGTCCGGGCAGGACAGTGGCAGCGGTGACGGTCAGTGGCAGAGACGGGTGCACTGCACGCGTGACCTGGATGTTACTTTGAGTAACTAAATCGAAATTATTTCCTTTGGAGAAGAACTAAGTTGTTGTGAGAGCGAATGTTTGAGGTCGTTTTTTTGCACCGGACAACGGACCGTCAATAAACGGGTACCTACATTTTTCGTCGGACGAATGCCCGATGCATCTACAGACATTCATTATAAACTGTACACCGCGAATCCGGTGAAAACACGGTCCGTTGTCAGTGAAAAATACGGCCGTACCGTATACAAGCGCTCTGGTGATCGCCAAAATGTTGTACCTATTTATTGTATCAGACATTTGAACATTTTGAATTTTGGAGGGGCGGGTCATGTTATCGTAGAAGATCTCTACCTAAGTTACATTTATGTAGCGCATATGGCGCAGTTAGACGAAGTGTTTGATAGCGATCACCGAAGTTAAGGCACAGTCATCTTCGGATGGGTGAGCGAAGGCATTTACAACTGAGCGCTACCGTGGCTCGGATGACACGTCAAATTTTGGGTACCGGTTGTTTTAACTGTTTAGTCATGTCCAGAGACTTTCAGGCGGCCTAAAAACTCAGACACCGGGTTTGACGTAACAATCCGGCCCGTAAAAACTTAATTAAACCCTTATAATATTTGCGCAGTGTAGACTACACTATATTGTACTGAAATAACTACGCGGCACAGAACTATGTTTGTCACTTTGAGATATAATGAAAATTTTAAAACTCGTGCTGCCCAGAAATATGCGAAATTTGTGGAAACAGTGATATTATTAAATCGTGAACAGTCATGTTTTTAAGATGTTTCCACAAATTTGGCATATTTCTGGGAAGCACGAGTTTTAAGATTTTCATTATATCTCAAAGTGACAAACGTAGTTCTGTGCCGCGCAGTTTTTTGTTTTGGTATTAGTATATACTTAGTTCGAAATTCTGGATAGTGTAAACTTGTCAAGGAAATGCAGTACAAGAACAAAGCTTTAGGTGAAGGAGCTCTTTGTAAGTAAGGTACAAAGCTAAACTCTGCTTAGTGGTATTATTACATACGTCCGGGTAGAGATATTATGTTAGTAGAGCCGGAGACAGTGTGACAGTGACGAGTACACTGCACGCGTGACCCCAGGCACTAAATTATAAGCTAGAGGTACACTGAAATAAAATTATAACCAGAAGTAATGAGTATAAAACGCAATACACGTATTTTATACCCGTCGTTTTTACGTTTTTAATCTAGGCCTGTCAAGATATTTTAATTTGCGTCAGATCGCGTTTGTTTTATTAGTCTAGCTTTTTAGCCATGGATTTGGTTTTTTTTTTTTTCAATTTTTAGCTGAGACACCGAGCGATAGATACAGCGCCTAAATTCACACTTGCGATTAGAACTCAAGGTACTCATCACTCAGATCAAATAAAAAAATCAAGACACAATGTTGTGAACAAAACAAGTGAGGCCGGCGAAACTTTGTCTCGCCGTGTACAGACACAATTACACACACATACACGTACAAGAAAACTACGCCTTGGATCGTCCACCACATGTATAAAAAACCGGCCTCACTTGTCTGTTCACGCGGACATTCTGTCTTGATTTTTAGGGTTCCGTACCCCAAAAGGAAAAAACGGAACCCTTATAGGATCACTTTGATGTCCGTCTGTCCATCTGTGTGTCTGTCAAGACTCTTTATCTCGGGAATGCGTAAAGATATCAAGCTGAAATTTAAACTGTATACGTATATCGATGAATTCTTGCAGTTTTGTAAAAGAAAAACTTCTCAGTTATCGTTTAAAAAAGTTAGAGCCATATATATCGTAAAAAACCGCATATTTCGCACTCACAAAAATCAAAACCTACAGGGTACTTCCCGTTGACATATAACTATGAAATTTGGCGAGAAGCATCGTCTCAGAGTACACATATAGGAATAAATCTGAAAACTGTACATTTTCATTTAAATCACAAAAAATTGGGCTTCAAAATTCACAAAAAATTACGCACTTTGAATTAAACCCATATTAAAATTCAAAGTGCGTAAATCGTTTCATGTAAGGTATCATATAAAAGAGCTTTATTAGCACATACTAAAACAGGTTTTTAATTATTTTAACAATTTTCGATGAATGACGAGAAAAGTAGAAAAAAAAAACTTGATAAAACTTGTCGATGATGAGTATAGAGATTTTAACAACGTATTTCCCAATTTTGTGTAATTTTCTGGATTTGTACGGAACCCTCGGTGTGCGAGCCTGACTTGCACTTGTCCGGTTTTTTTTATTTGGTTTGAGACTGATCATAGCAATTACTCGTATCATCATTATCAGGTGTAGGACGTCCACCGACCAACATAGACTTTCTCTATGTATTTCCAATAAGACCGGCTCGAAACGGTAACCAACCAGCGTGGCCCTGCACTATAGTGATGTCCCTGATACGGCTTTTTCCGTATTACACAGCTTCCAGCCCCCCTACCGCCTAATGCAATAGCAATCGTAATAGCAATCGTTTATGACTTCATTTTAGTCATTTGGCACCGCCTATGTGACTTTTGCCGTCAAAGTTGTTCATTCAACGATTGCTTTCGCAATCCGCGCAAAGCAATTGATGGCTAACGTCACATAGGCGGTGCCAAATGACTAAAATGAAGTCATAAACGATTGCTATTACGATTGCTATTGCTTAGGCGGTAGGGGGGCAGGTCCCTTAAAAACCCAAAATAAGGCAAAATTCGACGTGCGGCTGCTTTTAGCATAAATCCGTATTTTCATACAAATATTATTTTAATACTTACTGACCCGGCGAATTTCGTTTCGCGCAATGTCTTTATAAAGTATAGCTTTTGTATTATTTTGATGTATAAGCATTACTATTGCAAAGTTTCATCTCAATCCGTTTAGTAGTTTTTGCGTAAAAAAGTAACAAACATCCATACATACAAACTTTACAGTACATTTTCACTAAAATACGGGGTTTTTTAAAGTTTGCATTACATGCGTACACTCTAATACTGAGTTAGAACAAAACTGTCCTGATTACACCAATCACACCATAGTAACGAGTTTAAAAACGCAGGGAAAGAAACAGGGATTAAAATTTTATTCACCCTTGCATAAAAATTGAATCAGTATTTTTATAAACATGCCTGTAGAGATACGAGTACATGCATACTTGCGAAATAACTGAACATAAGCATGGAAATTCGCTCCTATATTGAATCTCATCACCATAAAAGCCTCATTGTAAACCTACGATCGATATGAGGTAGATTGAACCTCAATTTTTAAAAGGGCTTGAAACCCATTCAGCTTCCCCGACGTTATTCTATAGAATAACGATATTATTCATGTTTGTAAAACATGTTTGCAATTCATTTTTTTAGGGTGAGCATCGTTTTTGTTATCGTAATTTTTCCTTTATTTTCATATGTTTCTCCTGTATTTTAATTTTGATAACCTATAGATTTACAGTGCATTGATCTCAGCGCGAATAAAAAAATCTAGAGAAAATGTTGTGAACAAACAAGTGAAGCCAACCAAAACTACGCCTCGCCGTGTACAGATAATTACACACACATCCAGGTAACTATGAAACTACGTCTTGGCTTGTCAGTCAAACTATCGCGGCACAACAGCGACGCACTCACACATGTATAAAAAACCGGCTTCACTTGACTGTTCAACGACGTTCCCTCTGGAATTTTTTATTTGCTCTGAGGCATTGACAGGATTCGACTTTTCTGTCAGTTTTACGCCTTCGCCACTTCCTTCGAGATAGTATACACAATTATAGGCATGATGACTGGGCAAAAAAAAAAATTATAATAATTAGTTCGTCAGTTTTGTTTAGTGAATCAAACAACAAACGACAAAAAACATAATTAGTCCGTGAGTTTAGTTTAGTGAATCAAACAATAAACTTTTTCAAAGTTTGGGAGTGATGGTCGTGACGTCACCTCTCTCACAGAAGTCTATACATTTGTTGGGCACTTGTGACGTCACGCGGAAATTTAACGGGCTATATCTTCATCAATTTTTGTTTGTTTGACAAAAGAAAAATTACGTGTCTAATATTTTTTGATAGTCTATCTGACCGACCGACCACCGGAGGAGGTAAACAATTCGACGCGTTAATTTTTTTTATGTATAACCACGCATAACTTTTTTCAGAGTAGTCCGATTTCAATAATTATTTTTTTATTCGAAATAGTATACTTTGATATTGGTCCCATTTAAATTTTATCGAAATTGACTGAGCCATTTTTGATAAATCAACAATAATGTGAAAAATGTTACATCGATCCGTGCATAATATTTGCGTTCTAGCGATGCACCCCGGCTTCGCACAGGTGTATTATACATATAAACATTTCTTTTGAATTACTTACTCCATCTATTAAAACAAACTGCATCAAAATCCGTTGCGTAGTTTTAAAGATATAAACATACATGGGGACAGACAGCGGAAAGCGACTTTGTATTATACTATGTAACGATTCTGTACACGGGTGAAGTCAGTCATGCTATTTTTGCAAAAAATAATGATTTAGTCTTAAGCCTATGTTCAGAAAATCGTTTAGAGTGGCAATTACAACTGTATATTATTTCTATCTTGTGTCTTATTATAGAGACATAGCACAGACAATAAGCTTTCGGCCTGTATACTTAAATGTGAGTATTGTCTACATGTTGGTCGTTATTCCTTTTGATACTGTCAATGGTTATTCCTTGCTTATTTTCCAACCATGTAACTTTACGAATTCCTTTTTCGGTAAAAGTATTATTTTCATAACAACTTTTCATGTAGTTGTAATAAGCTGTATTTAATTTATTTTAATAAGTTTAAAGTCTGATACAAATTGATACAATCCTACAATCCAATTTCAACATATAAATTAACGATACAAAAGCACTACACGAAGTAATATTTTGTAACAAAAGCTTTCAGTGCCCGATTGTAAAGTATATCCCAAGGCAATTCCACACAACAGCGAAGTTAAAAACTGTTCATTGCTAAACTCGAATGAAAACGTTTGCAAAGTAATGCATTGCATAAATAATTAGCTTTAAGCGCTGTATTTTGAATAAACCAACTTATTGTTGCAGTTGTATGGTAGCGCTACCATCGGAATTTCCGGACAATATCATAACGGTCTGTAAAATATTGTAGTGCTTGAATTTGGTCAGTTTTAAATATAAAGTAACCAGGATGATATCCATTGTGATAGCCATGTTACACAGAGATACGTCGCTAGCCTTTCTTTATTCGTTGCCAGAACGGGTTGAGCCTGAATCCGATTGATTTGATCCGAGGCAGATGGCGCCACAAACCAGAGGCCAATAATATTATTATAACCCTATCCATCTGTATCAAAGCATTCCCAGCACCTTCATCATGGCAAATAGTCAAATTGTCTTTCCACTAATTTATCCACAGAGATACCAGAGGGATAATATGATCGATCGAGAAAAGAAAGAAAGAGATACATTGATATAATATAGCATGAATTAGAAAGAGTCCACGTACGTTTAAGAGTACTCTTAAACGTACGTTCCCAAATATCTCGATTCAATGGCTAGCTGACGTGTTCTTGTCACGATAGTGTCAAATTCTTGTCAAATTTCAATACATATATTTGACAACTAGTGATAATGATTGTCCATTGTCCATACATTTTTACGGTTGAGAATTGCCACAAGCGACAACAGCACTCTCTAGTTGTAATAGCTCTGTGAATTTATCCCTTCGTAGAGAAAACAATGTATGGATTGACTTTGACAATGACAACTGACATTAAAATTTTATAAAATGGTTTATTCCCTTTGCCAAGCTAGGTGTCCAGCAGTAAGATAAAGAATGCTGCGGCCTGCGTATGATAATAATAATAACAGATAGATTTTGAACAAATTGGTCACGTTCTCGCTATACGACAAACGTAAGCAGCTGCTTCTGGGGATAGTTTGATCTATAGTGTGTGTGTAGTTATCACTTTATTGCTTAGGGGCAGACAGGGTAAGTTCTCACAGAGGGCCATTTAATCCAGACAAGAGCATCGCGGTAATCTTCGTGACACCTCTAGAAATGTTGCATTGTTGACTGGCTTTGTTTAGTAGTTAAAAGGCTAAACCAAGCTTAAACTTTATGCACACTCATATTAATGAAATAGCTTAATTAATATATGGTGGTAGACAGATAGATCTTCTGGTAGGGATTCAGCTTTGTTTAAAAGTATTACTATTTACCAAACCGCATTTTTCTGCAATAACCTGTGAGGTTTTTATAGGTAAATCAGATGCAACTACCTAACTTCACATCCGCCAACTTCTGTGGCGCGGCATGTAAAAATATTTCTGATCCTGACAAAATAGTCTGCGGGAGTAAATCAGCATCATCCGTTCATCAGCCATAAAACGTCCGTAGCTCGAAAGACTGGTGACCGGTGGGGTCGAATGTTCTCGAGTGGAGACCACGTATCGGCAAGTGCAGCGTAGAACGTCCACCTGCGAGGTGGACAGATGATCTCATCAAGACCGCAGTATTACGCTGTATGCAAGCAACTTCCAACCGGTCTTATTGGAGATCTATAGGGAAGGCCTATGTCCAGCAGTGGACGTCATCTTGATGGATGGATGAATACGTCCACAGTTGGACAAAGATCTTTTATAACTAGTGCGCTTGCCAGTTCGTGGTCTCCACTCGAGAACTTTTTGACCCCAGTGGATTGGCAAGTTGAATCAACACCGAGCTGGTTTAAATACACAGATTAGATAGAATTGAGCAGTTGAGTCACAGATCATTCCCGGCTCGAAGTTGACAATTGATGCAGGAAACACATGACTGACGTGAGTCAACAAATGGGTCTCTGCTCTCACCTGAGTCATAAGTTGTTTGAGACACGGGAAGCTTTTAGTCATGAGTTGAACTGCATGTCGGTCATTGTAGATAATCAACTGTCTCAAATGTTTGTGCCATCAGCTGATTCAACGACGCATAAATCTGCTGAGTCACAAGCTATAACTCGTAAACGTTCTAAGAATCAGTTGCCTAAACTTGGCGGCTTCGCTTCGGTACTTTATTTCCTCAATTTCTATATCTGGGGAATTTCTGGGGAACCGGGATAATTTTCCTCCCCAATGTGGGGAATTTCACTTTGGTGTTTGGGGAATTAGGGAGATGGGAATTGGCAAAACTGATTGTTGACCTGTCATAGGCACAAGTAGAGCTTAACACCCGGTGAGCGTATAGCTCTTCTCGTGGTATAAAAAACTTAAAAGGAAAGTCACAAGTGGACACCCTACAATTTCCGTTAAAGATGCCATTACGCAAAGGGGATGATTTCCCCGATTGTGAGGGTAATTTAATAACCCTCCTGTAGGACGGTCTCATTCAATAAATACTCCATTCGCGCCCCCTATCGCCTTTTCCCGGTAATACTCGAGATGCTTAGGAACTTATCGCGCTTGTGAATCTACCTAATTCTTGGGAATTTCCTCTGTGAAAAAAAAAGGATGTAAGGTTAGGAAACCTCACTGTGTGACTGTCGATTGTTTGGATAAAAATACGTTTTTAGGATTCCTAAAAAAATGTATAGCAAAATATTAAAACAATATTTATCGAGAAGGACGCTGAACCATTAATTTATAATCTACATCTACTTCCAAAAAGGAGGATGTACTATGTTCGTCTGTATGTATTTTTTGTGTATATATATCGATATTTTCGCCAATTGTGAACCGATTAAAAAACTCTTTTTTGAGTTAAAATAAATAAATATTGGGGGACATCTTACACACGGTCTCTGACCCCAAACTAAGCAAAGCTTGTGATATGGCTGCCAGAGACTGGTATTAAATACTTATATAGATAATACCTAAATAACACCCAGACACAGAGCAATAACCTATGTTCATCACATAAATGATTGCCCTGGGTGGGAATCGAACCCACGCCTTTGTGATCCAAAAGTCAGCTTTACTAACGTTTTCAATGATTAACAGTACAAATACCTCGGTTAAACAGTGTTTAAATCTTTTGTAGTAAGGCGCCAAAATTTTAAGCCATGATTGGTCATTTTATATTTTTAGGTATTCGTATTGATAGTACGCAACATTTTGAAGAATCAAATATATAGGAACGAAAAAAAACTGTTATATTTAAGAATTAATGTTGTAAAGACTCTACATAAAATATTTTGCCTAATGAAGCCTAGCTAAAGAAATTTTTACAGTCCAGTTAATCCAATTCCCACAAAGAAAAATCCAAGTCATCAAACGCTACAAGGACAGGCTTTCAGCCAATGATTAATTTCCTAGGTCTTAATGACACGGCAAAAGAAGTAACCGAATATCTATTTTTGTCCGAACCGGTATTACTAGGCAGTTTTTTTAATGTCAAGAACTGTAAGTTTTTTAGAGTAGCACCTCCAAAGAAAAAGAAGAACCTTTATATAGGATCTCTCATGTCTCTTTTCAATCAGTACTTTCTATCTTTATCTTTGATATTTTATCGATTTGTAATAATGTGTTAATAGTTAAGAGAATTCATTGATTGTAAGAGAATTCGGTGATTGCTTAGACCACATAAAAAAACCCGGACAAGTGCGAGTCAGGCTCGCACATCGAGGGTTCCGTATAAATCCAGAAAATTTCACAAAATTGGGAAGTAAGTTGTTAAAATCTGTAAACCATTGACAAAAAAGTTTTTTTTTTACTTTTCTCGTCATACTTCGAAAATTATACATTGTTAAAATACTTAAAAACCTGTTGTAGCATGTGCTAATGAATTTCTTTTAAATAATAAGTACCTTACATGCTTTGAATTTTGGCCCCATATTTTGTGAATTTTGAGGCCCTATTTTTTTGTGATTTAAATAAAAATGTACTGTAGATGAAATAATGTAATGTGTATGTCAAGACTCTTTATCTCGGGAACGCATAAAGATAGAGCTGAAATTTAAAATGTATACGTATAACTATAGTCTCTTGCAGTTGTGTAAAAGAAAAACTTCTCAGTTATCGTTTAAAAAAAGTTAGCGCCGTTTATGTCGTAAAACCGCATATTTCGACACTCACAAAAATAAAAACCTATAGGGTACTTGGGTACTTCCCGTTAACATGGAACTATGAAATTTGGCGAGAAGCATTGTCTCAGAGTAAACATATAGCAATAGATTTATTGCTATATGTTCCCGAGATAAAGAGTCTTGACATACACACAGACGGACAGACGGCCAGACGAACAACAAAGTGATTCTATATGGGTTCCGTTTTTTTCCGTTTGAGGTACGGAACCCTAAAAATGAAGACAGTAAATTGTGAACAAAACAAGTGAGGTCAGCAAAACTACGCCTTGCCGTGTACAGACACAGTAACACAAACATACATTTAAAAGGAAACTACGCCTTGGATCGTCGGTAAAACTATGGCGGCGCTACACCGACGCACTCACCACATGTATAAATAACCGGCCTCACTTGTCTGTTCACGACATTCTATCTTGATTTTTTTATTTGGCCTAAGGATGATTGAACCAATAATTTCTACTAATTTTATTGTAAAAAATAAATACAGAAATCGGATATTTTGCATTAATCAATGTGACATCCAAGTGCATTATTGTTGATTTATCAAAAACCGCTCAGTCGATTTCTATAAAATTTAAATGGGACCACCACGAGAATCTAACCCTCACGTAATAAAAAAACATGATGCCCAGATGCTTTGTCCAAATTAAGCTAAAACGCTATCTGCAAAAACTTCGAATCATTGAAAGTGGTCTATCATATTACCAACTTACTACATTGTTGGAAATTGTTGTCGTGTCACAATTAGCGCAAATATCGATGAACAAACACAAAAAAAATACAGACGAACATAGCACCTCCTCCTTTTTGGAAGTCGGTAAAAACTCGGTCTTTTGCTTAGCTGACTCTCTTGAGCTTTTCACTTAACAGAGAAGGCCTTAAGTATGAATGCCTCTGCCACGGCTAAACGGTTAAAACAACCAGGACCTGTAATTTAAAATTTCCTCCGAGTCACGGCAACGCTCAGTTGTAAATGCCATCCGCGGGCAGGGGCACCCATCCGAAAGCTGATAGTATCGTTAAATAACTTCGGTGATCGCAAACAAACACCTAGTCAAACTACGCTGCTGTAAACGCTACAATATGCAACCCCTATGACATACGAGTACCAATTTTAGTCAAATACAGATTAATTTGACTCGAGTAGTAGTCGTTGATTGATATAATTTCCGGTATTCGGTACCGTATCGAATTTAGTTTAAAGTTACATGTAAGCTAATACGGTACGGTTAGGGTACTGCGAGTACGGTCGGCATAATAGGGTATAAGCCATTCAATACCAAACCAACCCGAAGGTAGTAGAAATTGTATAATTAAATGGTATTACGTATGACGTGAAATTTCAATACATCCTTAGTTGTTTATTTCTCCAAAATGATTTGAATTTGTTGTGTAGGTACTGCCATCCCTCCAAAATGGTATGATATGGCATGATATGATCTTGTATATGGTATCGTTTTGGCAATAGACTGTACTGTACTGTACCAGCCTTTTTAATAATCCACTGCAGGACGTAGGCCTACCTACGAAGGGTGATTGGGCCATATCCACTACGCTGGCCCAGTTGGGTTGGTGGATTCACATACGCCATCGAATTTTTTCTACGGACATATGCAAGTTGTCTCACGATGTTTTCCTTCACCGAAAAGCCAGTGGTGTGAAATTCGGTACATAAATTCCGGAGAACTCATTGGTACGGGACTGGGATTTGAACCCACAACCTCACGATTGTAAGGCCAATGCCATTACCACTAGACCACCACGGCTTATATGGCAATAGTTATTTTTTTGCAAAATGTTGTTTTCAATGTCATGTAGAGCCAACCTTCTAACCATAGACTTGACAATTTTGAATTAAAAACTTCTTTGGCGGCGTTGAGCACTTTTTATGATGGGTAAAATATGACCTGACCAATGAAAAAAGAATCAAATGGAAATGGAGTAATGACATTTAGATACTTTGACATGTAATAGTTTAAAAACTGAAATAATAATCTTATAGGAGTCTCTTTCAAATGTACGTAATAAGAATAGACCAACATTATACAGCACAGTTTCGCTGTAGTGTCTATATTTTTCGTGACTTGACGCGCGTGCCTGGTCCGCCATATTGTGTCGATTGTACTTACTGTGAAAACTGGCGAAATCGATAAGTGTAGTGTAGTAGTTACCATACTAATCCGTCATGTTGTGTCGTGTAGGTATCCAGGTTTTTTCGTAGTTAGGGCAATTCCATTTGATTCTTTTTTCATTGGACCTGACGCGTGTGCTATCTGATCGAAAATTTGTAAGACGGCGCCGGGCGCTTGTGCGAGTGTGCGTGTGCGATATTGATGTTCAAGTTTTCACTTCTGCCGGCACTCCCGGAGTGAGACCCGTTGCTTTTCTTTAATGCTTATTACTCTACAAGCCTTGAAATTCATTAACTCCGACACCTTTGTATACCATATGAAAGGCACAAATGGTGTCTTATCGCTAATACCGATGTCTTCCAATCAATTTATGAAAATTCAAAGGACCATGGAGGTTTGTACTGTACTGTACTGTATCAGCCTTTTTAATAGTCCACTGCAGGACTTAGGCCTACCCACGAAGGGTGATTGGTCCATATCCACCACGCTGGCCCAGTGCGGGTTGGTGGATTCGCATACGCCATCGAATTTCTTCTACAGACGTATGCAAGGTTGCCTCACGATGTTTTCCTTCACCGTGACTTGTGAAGGACGGAGGTTTAACGTGAATAAATTAAGTGCAGTTTTACCTTTCTAACATTGACATTACGAGTACATTATGTATTACGTATACGCAATGTAATGTCAATGTTACATACTTATTGTTTTCTTTGATACATAATTAACCTAAAATATTGTTAACGTATGAAAAAACATCAATGGACATACGCATCATAAAAAGAAAAATGAGTTCTTTCAGTCCGGTTTCGGTATAAAAATAAATTAATTTCTGTTCAACGACTCAAAAAAACAGCCAACAGGATATCCTTTGAAGCCTTCAAAACCCTTTTCCTCATACGGATAATAATTTGTAAATCTGGCAAAAACTTATTTGGATAGAGTTTTATTTTTATACCAAAGAGAAAAATGCCTAGAGTTCGTAAAAATATACATAAAAAAATCGGACAAGTGCGAGTCAGGCTCGTACATCGAGGTTTCCGTACAAACACATTGTTAAAATAATTAAAAACCTGTTTTAGCATGTGCTAATGAAGTTATTTTATATGACACCATACATGATACGATTTACTCAATTTGAATTTTGAACACTTATGTTGTGAATTTTGAGGCCCTATTTTTTGTGATGTAAATAAAAATGTACAGTTTTCAGATTTATTCCTATAAGTGTATTCTAAGACAATGCTTCTCGCCAAATTTCATAGTTCTATGTCAACGGGAAGTACCCTGTAGGTTTTGATTTTTGTGAGCGTCGTAATATGCGGTTTTTTACGACATAAACGGCCTTAACTTTTTTATACGATAACTGAGAAGTTTTTCTTTTACACAACTGGAAGAAACCATAGATATACGTATACAGTTTAAATTTAAACTCGATATCTTTACGCGTTCCCGAGATAAAGAGTCTTGACATACACACAGACGGACAGACGGACAACAAAGTGATCCTAATTAGGGTTCCGTTTGAGGTACGGAACCCTAAAAAATGGCCAAAAAAAGACGCCACCGTTTAATCACGTGTAAAAACGAAATACAAAAAAGCTCTAAGTATTTCTGTAATTTCTGTCTCGTTCAAAATTGATTCATTCAAAAATATTTTCTTTCTATTTCTAACTCAAAATTGGTTAATCTAATGGTGTGATGCTACAAAAACTCAAAGGTTCACACAAATTCACTAATCAAGGTCACAAGGACTTATACACCCCTAATTGTAATGTTCCATACTCTGGAAGAAATAAAAAAACCTTAAAGGATCACTTAATTTTCAACGCTATGAAAATTGTTAAAAATATTCAACTAAGTTGCCGAAATGAAGATGCTGAGGTGGATGTGCGGCGTCACCAGACTCGACAAAATCCGCAACGAGTACGTGCGAGGCAGTCTGGGGTACGGGACATTGCCGACAAGATGCAAGAGAGTAGGCTGAGATGGTATGGCCACGTTAAGAGAAGACCACCTGACGTAGGCAACTTGGCTCTGCAACTTTCTAACCCCGGTAGAAGAACCAGAAGCATACCAAAGACAAGATGGAGGGATGTAGTGCTGAGGGACATGAGAGAGTGTAGTGTTTCCGAAGACGATGTCGAAGATCGAGCGAAGTGGAGGAGGAAAGTGAGGAAGGCTGACCTCATCACCATGTGGGATATATAGCCAGGAAGAGAGAGAGAGATTCAACTAAGTCAAGTTCTTTATAAGTAGACCTATGTTCAGCAGTGGACAATTAAATGGCCGGTAGAGTACACGTACAGTTTAAATGTAGATATAAGCAAGTGTAATTAGTGTGGAGAGTGTGGTGATGTGTTGAGAGATGCCTTAATTAGCGTGTTTGTCGCAAGCCACAGCTACCAGCGATTCGTTAACTAGCGGTCAGCGGGGTAATAAACCATAAGCTGATAGCGATTTTGTGTTAAATAGATTTAAGACACAAAATAGCTATCATCGGACACAAACTGTTTCCAGTATATTGGAGACCTATAGGAGAAGCATCTGTCCAATCGTGTGCGTCCCTTAACTGAAAAGACGAGACCGTTACATTTCAATTCATCTGTATAGTTTTTAGGGTACCATACCCAAAGGGTAAAAAATGGAACCCTATTAGTGCCTATTACTAAGACTCCGCTGTTCGTCCGTACGTAAGTCTGTCTGTCATTATGCCGTACTCGTATGTCATGAACCGTGATAGCTAGCCAGTTGACATTTTCACAGATGATGTATTTCTGTTGCCGCTAAATACTAAAAATAGAATGTTTTTTTTAAACATAATTTTAAAAACAGAATAAAATAAATATTAAAGACAGGCTCCCATTCAACCAACGTGATTTATTGCAGTTCTTAAAAAAATAAGGGGCCAAGAAAACAGTCGTGCACGAATCCGACTTGCGCTTGGCCGATTTTTTAAACTCAGGATAGGTACCTAGAGTTCCAGCTAATATTAGTAATAAAGAACTTATCATGTGAGTGTAGTCAGCATATTTAATTTTCACTTCAGCTTTAAATGTTTTTATTTTTCACAAAAAATGGCACATCCGACTTCGATCGTGTACAAAATTCGAATAGTACGCGCAAACCGATAAATACAATTTTTATTTTTTTTATCATTTTTCAAAAACGGCTGCTTTCGACAAAATTTAAATGGTCTCATTTAAAGAGTAATCGGTCCTCGGGAGTATACTCTTTCTAACTGAAAAGATTTTTTAAAATATCTGTTAAAATACACAAAAAACACATACAGACGAGCATAGAACCTCCTCCTTTTGGAAGTTGGTTAAAAATAAATTAATAAAACGCGCTAAGTTCTTCACTCAAGCCCCACACACAATTTACACACATTTACGTCCCGGCGGCTTCCGTTGGCGGACCTCGTCAAATATTGGCTAGGACCCACCGAAACCAGCCCACAGGATCGCACAAACGGACAGACACGCCTAACAAGCATATTAGTAAAGAAAAACAAAAACATCCTCATAAAAGCCAGCTTCGATAATTATTTTTCGCAAACATGGCATGACCGACTTCAACCGTGTACGGTATGCTGAGAGTGAGTTTTGTCGTCCTAAACATGACGCGCTCTTCAGCGAGCGCGTAAGCATGTAATTTGTATAAACTTGCAGTCGCACAAAGTGTTTAAAAAACGCACCGCTAGTGACGCTGTACATTTCTTCATACAAATTACATGCTGACGCGCTCGCCAAAACTCACACTCAGCATACAGAATTCGCGAATAGTGCGCACGGATCGATGTAGCAATTTCACATTATTGTTGATTTATCAAAAATGGCTCAGCCTATTCCAATAAAATTTAAATGGGACCAACACCGAAGTCTTTCCAATAAAAAAGAATGATTGAAATCGGACTACTACGTCAAAAGTTACGCGTGGTTACACACTTACACATAAAAAAAAATATATATACGCATCGAATTGAGTACCTCCTCTGTTTCGTCGGTCAAAACACTGAAAACTTATGCGAGTTTCCTTTCATGATTGATTCACCCTCGATAGGGTTTTCATGTCTTTATTAGTAGGATATGAGACCAAGTCATTGATAGTAATGTAAGCCCACTTTTTGCACAAAAAAAAATGCTGCACTAGCCTAATTGAAGGGAATCCGCCTAATTAAAAAAAATATTTTGTTTATATGTACATATTTATTGCTAATTACTTAGCTTTCGTAAAATTGGGCCTTTATTTAATTAGCTATTATGAGAATCGGGCATTCTGCGCCTAACCTAAATAACGTCGGTTTTTTTTTCACAAATCATAAGGCCTAATTTTAGAGACGCCATCGTAATCATAATAGCAATTTAGCGTAGCCCTGTTTCATTTTCACTACATGCATTTGATAGAGAGAACACTATTTTACGTTGCTATTAAAATGTACTATGGCGCCTTTAAAATTGGGGTCATAGTTAACAAAACTTCGTACAAAACTACTCAGTGTCATTATGGTTTACTTGGTACTCTACGAACCCCTCTAAAATTTCCACAGAATAATTCCAAATAGCAAAGTACCTACTAAATTATCCTCAAAATAATTGAGACAGATTATCCTCATTCCTTAGGTCTCGGGTATTGAAGCTGCTAATCGCCTCTAGAGGCATATCGGTGTGAAAATATGTAAATATATGCAAATCCGGCGGGGACACTTCGGGGGGCACTTTTCGCTAATTCGTCACAGCTAAAGACTTTGGCGTTGAAAATTCAGAATTATTATTCATGCGGATTAGTTGTAGAAGAAAAATAAAATAGTTTGAGAATAAAGATAGAACCAGAAATCGATAAAGATCCCATAACGTCAGTCAATGTTAAACGGCAGAAACAATAATAAATCAACTGCTCGGTGGCTCTTTGCTAGTGACCCTAACTTCTGGGTCGAAAAGGCGTGGGTTCGATCCCTACCCAGGGCAAATATTTATGTGGTAAATATGATGTTTGCTCTGTTTCTGGGTGTTAATTAGTGACTATCTATATTTAAAATATGTATATGTAGTATATCAGTCTCTGGCAGTCATATCACAAGCTTTGTTTAGTTTGCAGACAGAGACCGTGTTTTACACACGGTCCCCAAATATGTATTTATTTATAATGCGAAAATGTATACATATTCACGTAGGTAATAGGAAATACTTCCCGAGGGCTCTCATGACTTTAGACCTTCAAGGATCTGTGGATGATCCAATTGCTTGTTATATAGTAGTTTATGTAGCCTTCAATCCTTGGTCGAGCTAATGAATGATCCGTTTGATAAAATCGAATTCTGGTTTTATGTGCTAGTCATGTGTCTAGCTATGTATGCGTTGTGGGCGTGTCACGGCACAGCTTATAGGCCGAATCAAATTTGTTGGCGGCTGTAAAGTTAGCTACAAGCTGCGCGTAACATAATCCTCACGCAGCTATTAAGTGAGCTTCAGCCCGGATTGGGTTTTGCGTAACTTGTAGCTAACATCACACCCGACATTAAGTGTGATTTGGCATTATTGTACTGTATGCCGAGTGTGAGTTTTGTCGTTAACATGACGCGCTCTTCAGCGAGCGCGTAAGCATGTAATTTGTATGAACTTGCACTCGAACAAAGTGTTTCAAAAACGCGCCGCTAGTGGCGCTGTACATTTCTTCATACAAATTACATGCTTACGCGCTCGCGGCGAGCGCGTCATGTTTGCGACAAATCTCACACTCTGCAAACTGTTTATTTTGGTAATCAATTCAATTGTAATGAATTAATGGCAAAATAATAAGTACATACACTATAGTATACTTGTACAATGATGTTAATAAAATAAAACATAAGATGATTAGCTGCAGCAAATACTGGTTTTCGATTTCTGTGTCTTTGCTAGCTTAAAGTTGGGTAAAAACCCGCAAATTGAGGAAATCCTTTAGATCTGAGACGGGGAATTTCCAGATAGAAACTTACTAAACGATAGGAATAAGCTGAAACTAACACGAGTTTATAATAATTGCTCTCTACTGTCTCTACAAAAACTGGTCCCAAGTTTTTTGCCACCATCGTCATTTCAGACATAGGACGTCCACTGATGGGCATAGGCCTGCCTTAAGAACGGTAGAACGCGACTTATAAAAAATAAAACAAGTTCAAAAGGTATTCAAGAACTTCAAGTGGAGCATTCAAAAATCAAATTAAACAAAAAATGTATTGCGTTTCTACTCAATATCAAACAAAGAAAGTAAATAATGTTGTACCTACCTAATCATAAAAATTAAATTGTTTTTAAAATCTCCTTAATAAATATCTTACTTTGTTATTCAAATTAGTTGCCGGCCTTGGGATTGTAAATTACCTGAAAAAAGAAAAATATTTAAGTTAGCAAGTATCTATGTAATAAGTTTTACGTAATACAACATAACATTACTGGGGTACTTATAACCAAATTAATTTAAAATATTGGTTTCAATTAGAATACTAAAATAATTTCAGTTGAATCGCAAGGGCGACTTTATGGCGAGTCGTCGGTGAGTGGCGACACCTTGAACCTCGATTCCCTGGGGCTCAATGAGACCCCTGACTCCTCTCTTGCCTCGACCAGCCGGTTTGGGGTGGAAATCGAAAGAGTTAAGAACTTAAGTAACAGGGTGGAAGTGTAATGGCCATAACCTCGCTAGCAGCTCTTAGTGAACGCGCAGCAAACCTCTCGACACCCTAAGTCGTCCACACCAATGTTGCCCCTCCGGTGCCAGCTTATGGAGCCTTTATGGAGGACCCATTTAGTGGATGGCAAGTCAGCACACGACAAAAAAAATAAAAGATTATTTTTTGCAAAAAATAGCATGACCGACTTCACCCGTGTACAGAATTCGCAAATATTTAGCACGGATCTACATATGTAGCATTTTTCACATTATTGTTGATTTATCAAAAATGGCTGGGCCGATTTTGATAAAATTCAAATGGGACCAATTTCGAAGTATACTCTTTCCAATAAAAAAAAATATCGAAATCAGACACTACTATGAAAAAAGTTATGCGTGGTTATACATTAAAAAAAATACGAGTCGAATTGAGTACCTCCTCCGGTTCGTCGGTCAAAAATGAGACAATTGCAAAAAAAACAGGTCGTTGTCCTACAGCCGATATTATACAGCTTGTTTTTCTAGACGACTGACATATTCTCGTCTAAAATTATATCATTGTACTCATCATTATGACTATGGGACTAACCCTGGCATCACGAATAAAGTTGTTCCATATATACTTCGAGAGCCGATGAAGTTTTGTTATAAAGCAGTTGTTTTGTTGTTAATTTCATTGTCTAGAAATATCATTACTTATCTCGTTCTATGATGAGAACTTAATGTCTTTCGACACAAATAATTCTACGATAACCTTGGCATAATTTCTAAGAACCTTCTGATGTTTTGGGAGGAAAACAATAAGGAAGAATTCGAGAAAAAAAGTAAAATTTATTACTACTCTATTGCACAACAATCTTCTAAGAATCGAAACACAAAATACCAGCATCCTTATAACAAATCGTCTCAAAACATGATCGAAATCAAAAACAAGCAGACAAGTAAAAACAGAAGGTTAATTCGTCACCCCGGTCACGTGTGTGCGAGCGAGATGGGCGTATACAGTAGAGCGGGACGGAAGTACCGGCGCGCGCGCATGGCACCGACTGGCACGGACCGGCCGACCGCATGGTCACAGACCACTTGTTATATCTTCTGACTCTACCTGTATTTTTAAAACTTTTAAAAATAACCTAAAGAAGTAAGTTTGTAGTGTGAATAATAATAATGTGGACATTTTTTTGAAATAAGTAAGTTTGTATAGGTCTGGTGGCAATTCCTGGTGTCAGAGTTCTTTTGCAGCCAGAGCCACCTGAAGGCCTCTCCTGACATGGCTAAGCATTTAATACATACATTTTTTTTAAAGAAAACATATTTCTTATTCGATACTGGATACAAATCACTTCAATTGGTTTTTCCAACACTTTTCGCTGAGACGGCAACGATGGATGGAGCTTAATTTTTGTAGAAATAGGAAAGGAACTTAGATTACTTTTATAGAAGTAGAAAAATTTAGTAAGTATATCTACTGCCAATAATTCGCGTCCAAATATTAAACGGGCAACACGACTTTATATCCAATGCCGTAGAGTCTAATATTACATAGCCATGTATTTCCTCGAATTCTGGCCTGTATATGATCATCTGTACATATAACACATCTTTGCATTAAGTAATTATATAAAATAAATAATTTCATGCTAGTTTTTACCCGCGGCTTCGCCCGCATCATATTTTGTTTTTTTTTTGACATTTCTTGAAGCGCACTCTAGAATAGCTATAATCTTACTTACTTAACACTTATTGTTATATTATGGAACATTTACGCAATATCATTATAATTTATAGCCTATGTGCTATTCTTATATATAAGCTGTATTATTGCAAAGTTTCAACTCAATCCGTTCAGTAGTTTTTGCGTGAAACAGTAACAAACATCCATCGATCCATCCATCCTCACAAACTTTCACGTTTATAATATTATACTAGTTTTTACCCGCGGCTTCGCCCGCATACGCAATATATCATTATAATTTATAGCCTATGTGTTATTCTGATATATAAGCTATATTATTGCAAAGTTTCATCTCAATCCGTTCAGTAGTTTTTGCGTGAAAGAGGAACAAACATCCATACATACATCCATCCATCCATCCTCACAAACTTTCACGTTTATAATATTAATAGGATATATAGTAGGATATATTTATTGATTCGATTTCGGACTTCCCAAGTCTGTATCTATTTATAAGTAAGTAGGTACTCAAACTTCGTTTTGTTTGAACAAACTAACGAACGTTCGCATTTGTCCGCTCGAAGGATATTCAAACAGGTTATAAATTGTAATGATTGCCATTGACGTAATGTTTTGCCTGCATTTTGTTACTTTAGGTTCAGGGGATTTTCTCATCATTATGCTATCATGCAACACTGCGTTTTCGGTCGAGCGAAAGTATTTTTGTATGTTTGTAGTCAGGTGAGATGGCGTCATGATCATCTTTACTTTTACTAAGATCTTTCATCACGACTGGTCGACGCAACACGTGACCAAAATGCTGGCCTCTATTTTGTCCAATGGATCAGTATTGCTACCCAACGTGGCAATGGGGCCAGCATTTTGGGAACTGTGCCCGCTGGTAGTGGGCTTTTAGATTAGGCCATATCCACCACGCTAGCCCAATGCGGGTTGATGGATTGACATACGCCATTGAAATTCTTCTTCGGACATATGCAGGTTTCCTCACGATGTTTTACTTCACCGAAAAGCCAGTGGTGTGAAATTTCGTACATGCAACCCAAAGAACTCATTGGCGCGGGACCGGGATTTGAACCCACGATCTCACGATTGTAAGGCGGGTGTCATTACCTCTAGACCACCACGACTTACTAATTTGCTTTATTTTAATTATGCTCTTAAATTTAAATCTTTTTCGTGACTTAGCTTCTTTAGCATTCATTATAGTCCTAAAAAGATCTGAGCTTAAAATCATTTAAAAGCTCAAGGTTACTTAGCTAAGTTAAGATACTTAAGAGTTGGTTTTGAGTGGCTCAGCGAAGATAAACTGAAGCTAAGATAATTTACTTGATCGTCATCTTAATTAGACAATGGAAACCTCTTAACTCCCCATTGCCGAGAAACAATGAAAACGCGGGTTCCATAGAATTATGTAGTAGGTATTGTAGGTAAGTACATGGAGGTCTAGAGAAAGGCCATTGTTTTACCCGGCATGAGACACAAATACATTTAGTAGTAGTAGTATCGTAACTAACTCTTTATGAGCTTGTTGCGAGCCTCTACAACCTGTTGTATTGTATTCATGCCAAAGAGCTTTAGGTAAATGGTAGTGGATTCTGAGTGTCAAGTGGGAGATTTGCAAATCAAATCGAATTACTTTTACGTCGCGTTGACCAAGCGCGCCGTGCACACACGCGAGCACATTGACACACACGCTTGAATTAGCCAATCACAGACGTTACCGCGCTCGTGTTCGATCGGTTAGGCTCGTTACATTACTGTAAAAAATACTCACACTTAACTATTCAGTTTTCTGTACGTGACACAAGATGGCTGTGCCATTTCCATAGAAATCACATCAAACGTTAACGCGATCGAGCTCGAGCGAAAATCTCGCACTTAGCCCTCAGGTATATGTTTGGTGCTGTTTGATAATCAAGGAATAAATATAATTTTGTTGAAAATCGAAGTTTATTTTTCATACCACTCAATAGTACTGGGTAGGCTGAAACTTACCAACGAGGTGTTATTTTTACAAAGTATAGGAACTTTTAGAAATACTATCATTATGAACAACTTTGTAAGACCTGCTGTGAATTAGCAAAAATAGTCAACTGTTCCATACAAAAAGTTCATGGGCAGCTAATTTTCTTTTGCAATTTCGCAGTGGGTCTCCTTGTAAAACTTGTTCCTCTTGATGTGTATATACAACTCTAACGGTATAAGCACTCCATCATCAGGGAAAACGCGCGCTCCCGTCGACTGGCACGCGCGTATTCCCTGAGGATGGAGTACTAAATACTTCGAAACTGGTCGGATTCCTTGCGGATCGACCGTATAATTATAACGCGAGTTTTAGTCGTATTCTGTTATAGTTATGATGAATACGGTAATTTTAATGAAACATCTTATTTGTAGCAAATACGTAAATACCGCAGAACGTACCTACATATATTTACGAAAAATACTCGTACATTGTAGAATGCAGTGGTAAATGATTTGTGATTAATGAGCGCATATAATTTGTGCTGTGATTACTAAATTATCAATTATGTAACTATTGACGCGTAGCTGTGATTACAAGCAAAGAGTTTCGTCCGTTAGATCAAGACATGTCCCATCTCTAAAGAGCTGTGGTATTAATAAATGAAAACGTATCTATTATTACTGCGCTTGGTAATTCCATAGAACTGAAAATACACGAATTTAGCAATTGTGATATCATCAGCGGAGGGTTTGCTAGAATTTCGAAGTACTGTTTTACGATTTAAAAGCTACAATCAAAATAATGACTAATATCTATTGCTTAGTATTCACGTTTTCATTTAAAATAATTAGTACATTGTTCACCGAGAGGAGAAAGTGACCGATTACCGTCGAGGGTGTCGTTTGAAGCTCGAGCCGTAGGCGAGGGCTTTAAAACACCCGAGATCGGGAATCGCACTTTCTCTCGAGTGATACATAGTGCTTTATACTACACCTACGAGGAAAATAAAAAACTAAATCTTTACTAATTGAAATTTATATTGAAATTGTTGCAGTTAGTGAAGCACAAATTGAAAATGGTGCCAATGGCGTCTGCAATTTTCACATGTTCTTTTTTCAAATTGTTTGACACCATCCAACACACAGCTAGTGGCCAGTGTCATTTTGCGAACTTGGAGATAAAAACTCACTGTAAAAACTTTTTGGCTTTTGATATTTAGGTTACCAGCGCATAGTCTTACCCAAAATTGAAAAAGAAAAACCACGTAAGAAATGGATTTTCATACACTTTTCTCTCCCGCTCAGATGCGTTTTCTCGCCGCATATTTGTTCGATATGCAATGACGTACTTTCTACCGTAAATTTGATAAAGTATCAAGGTACTTTCCGAGCAGGTGTAGTATAAAAATTATAGTTTTGCTGTATTGTCTGCAAATCCAGGAATTTTTATCAACAACTTTTTCAATGTAAACGTTGTTGATATAAATATCCTAGTAATAGCCTGGCACTACCTTTGGGTATAAAAGTGAACTTTGAGTAGACTGGATGCTATTTTTTCCATGCTTTTTGAACAATTATCTATTTTACAGAGCTCTTCGACATGAATACAAAACAACAGGTCGTAGTGTAGAGGCTTGCAATAAGCTCATAAAAAGCTAGTTACGATACTATTCCACTATACTGTGAAACTGTAGAGCAGTATTAAATTTTTAAATGTGACCCCTTTATAAGTTATAATACGAAAAATTGTTTTTAGTAACCCACTTCAATCCAGAATTATTATCACAAAAATCTGGGTTGCCATCCACTTTCAAATTGGGAAAATTATAATATTTGGGGAAAAATGCCGTATGCTTGCCAAAATATCAAATCCAAGAAGGAGAGGGGGCTCTGCGAGTACATGTTGGGATTTTTTAGTCTGAAATTGACGTTTAGTATACAGCTGCCGTGTTTTCCAGAAACTCAACTCCAATTGCCGTATAAATTTATAATAACACTGCTTCAATCCCTACACATTGCAGAACTATTATTTGTATAAAAGAAATGAAACTCGAACTTGTATCGCTGAGTGAGAAAAGTGCAGGTGTACCCTTTTTTAAATCCCTGGACTTTGCCAAGCAATACTATTTCCTCTCCCTGCGCGGCAAGGTGATGAGTTTTCTATGCAACCGTAGAACTGTTTCAAGCAAATCTTTTGTCACGTAAAATAGCAATTATTATCGAAGTCGCGGCTACACAAAGGCTATCACAGCGGATAAGCATAAAGGACCGGGTTTAATAGAAATGTCACCAGCACTCGTTCCTCCTAAGGGAGCCAGTGGAGAGGACACCTGCGCGGCCACTGGACTGTGGAGAAACGGGCATTCTTCAACTAATTAAGGAGAACCTTTTCATTTACGAGGGGGTAATCTTCGCAAGCTCAACAAGCAGCAGCAGTAGATTTGAAGTGCATCTGGGTTATGTAGGATTGTACCTACTAAAACCTTCTCGGTAACCGGCTTTTGTGCGTTCCGGGATCTCTTCAAAGGAGAGCACCAGAGCTCGATGTATGTATTTTAGTAACATTATGAAAAAAACCCGGACAAGTGCGAGTCAGGCTCCCATACCGAGGATTCCGTACAAATTCACAAACTTGTAATGTTGAAATCTCTATAGGATAAATAAATAAGTTTTTTTTTTTACTTTTCTCGTTTACAGGTTTACACATTGTAAACCTGTTTTAGCATAAGCTAATGAAGATTTTTCATATGATACCCCTCATGATACAATTTACTCATTTTGAATTTTGGACCTAAATTCTTTGTATTTAGGCCCTATTTTTTTGTGATTTAGTTAAATATGTACAGTTTTCAGACTTCTTCCTATATGTGTACTCTACGACAAGGCTTCTTGCTAAACTTCATAGTTCTAGGTCAACTGGAAGTACCCTGTAGGTTTTGATTCCCTTGAGAGTGTCAAATAATGCAGTTTTTTACGACATAAACGGCTATAACTTTTTTCTATGGTAACTGAGAAGTTTAATTTTTTACAACTGTAAAAAATCATAGATAGGTATAATTATAGTTTAATTTTTAACTCGTTAACTTTAAGGGTTCCAGAGATAAAAGGTCTTGACATAAGGACAGACGGACAACAAAATGATCCTATAAGGGTTCCGTTTTTTCCTATTGAAGTACGGAACCCTAAAAATAACAATAAACGCTTCTACTTCATTATTCGTTATTATTCATTATTCTTGTTATTCATACAATGAAACTGTACGATTCCTCTTGTAATCATGACGCAGAAATTATTTATAACTTTAGTTTTTTACTCCATCGCGACTTGAAAGTGTCCTTAGCAGTTCGAAAAAGCTCCAGAATAAGGGCAGTCAAAATGATACTACCACTTTTTATTTAAACTCTGAGGAGATAAAACACTGCATTCAAAAACACATTATCCATAACTTTTAACCCTTGCCGCGTTACCGCAGTCAAGCGGGTCGCGAAGGTTTAAGGGGTACTTAATACGGTAGCCCTTTACGGCTTTAGCAGATTTTCAATTCAACCTTTTAATAGATAGTCCATTGAAATGGGGCATTTGCGAAGGACGTATTATGCCCCGGGAGGAATTGTTCGGGGTACGATTGGATTGTTTGGATGTCCCGCCGGCCGCTCTGTTTATTGAGTACGATTTTATAACGGACTATAGAGTTTGCATTTTATCTGTTGTATCGTCTGGAGGGTTATCGTGGCTTTAGATTATAGCCATCACTGTCTCTTGGATTAGATGTGTCATAAGATTGAGAGTAACCGAAATAATGTCGAACTATGTCTGCCTTTTCGATTTATTATTCCGAATATCTCTTGCGCTTTGATATTACTGTTGACGCAATTGACCCTTCTCACGTCAATTAGTCCTTTTTCTTCCAATTCTGTATCTAACCTATAACGCTATGACAAGTAACCGTTAGATAAAATAAATATTAATTATATTTTACTAAAATTGTATATTATATTCCATAATAATGGAAAAATACTGCAAACTTACGGGCGCAAAACTCTTCAAGTATCTCACTAATTACACGTCCCAACTCCACAATCCCAAACCATAACTAAACACTAAAAACTAACAAACAATGTTCAAACAACAGTAACCATGTGTATTCAGTGTTAGCGCTGCAGCTGCGAGTAGAGACATTTAACAGTGGTGTATATTTGGCGCCCAACGTGGGCCCAGCGCTAAAACATACGCCGCTTGCCAAATGTCCCACGTTCATTGCTTAGATGTGCTTGTTATTTCCTAATGGGTGTTCGCAGATGCTGTAATAGCTCCGGTGGCCAAGCAGTAGGTGCTTAAAGGATGTTTTGGCTGGCTTTGAACGTTTACTTACTCGTAGACTGGCTTTGAACGATAAATTAAGCGACAAATAGCGATGGCTTAAATGTTACCTTCATAGAATTTAAAGCTATTCCAAAGTTAAGTTATTTTTGTTTTTATTTTCAACTCGCTCATAGCTCATGATTTTTAAAATAATTTTGAAATTAGTTTCAGTTAAACTTTATCATGATGGTTAGCTATAGTTAATTAAGATTTAAATATGTATGTTAAGTTTATTATTATTAGTTAAAATCTAAGTAGAATTTTTTTAACATCTAAGTGTTTTCTATGTTAATAATGTCACAGTTTAGGCCACTATTTCTTGTATTGTGCATGGTTGCCTGGAAGAAACCGCCATGGGTGATGTCCGCCAGTTTATAATCATATTTAGTATGTATGTACATACTGTTAAATTTATGCTTTGTGGTTATAAATTAAAGAGTTTTATCGGTCTGTCAGTGTACTTTCTAAATATCCCCCCTAACGTAATTGTCCAATGTAGGAACAAGAGTCAAAAATACACTTACTAGTTATTTATCTTTTGGAAAACTTTATTTTATTTTATTTATTTATTAAAATCAACAGCCCTAAAAAAACATTACATTAACTTAACAACTAAACTTAAGGCCAATAACTGATTTATACTACGAGTATGTTACCAAACAAATTTTTATGCAGTTCACAACATAATAAACATTATACTTATTATACAGTTGCGCTGTTTATTTGTGTGTGTGTGTGTGTGTGTGTGTGTGTGTGTGTGTGTGTGTGTGTGTGTTATTTACATTTACATAATTATATTATAATAAATCTATTCAAACATACAAATATAATATTATAAATTTATGCTTTAACTGTGTCATGTAATATTTGAAACACCTCTTTTTTAAATCTTTCTTTTTGATTATGAAAAATGTCAATTAATTAATTAAAACTTCTTAAAAAGCACCTAAAAAGCGAAGTAATATATAAAATTTTAGGCCACGTTTACAGCCGGTTTCATAAAACTTCAAGTGTATATCTTTATCAAAGTCCTATCTCTTAGCATATTCCCAAAAGCGTATTTAGGATACGCAAATTATTCTTAGTTTAAAATACTCGTAAAGTTCCGGTGCCGTTTAAAATAACGACTACATACAAACTTTGATTTACGAGACGCGCCGTCGCAGGGGGGCGATTAGCAAACTTTGGGAACTGCTTGTTTGTCCTTTTTAGGGTTCCGTACTATCCCTAACATGAGTTTGTTTAATTTTTTACGCTATTGATAGAGTTAAACTACAGCTTTGTATGTAAATGAAACTACACCAAGTAGATGCCAACAGATAGCGGTAAGTTCGTATAGCCCTGGCGTTTGTTTTAGGCCGCCTGAAGGCATTTTAACGTGTCATCCGAGCCATGGTAGCGCTCAGTTGGAAAATGTTACCCACGATCACCCATCCAAATACTGAACGTGCGGAACAGATAGCGGTGTACACTGTACGTACACGTCCCATAGAAAACCTTAACAGACGTTATACTTATTATCTATCTATCAGCCGTAGGATGTCCACTGCTGGACATAGGCCTACCCCATGGATTTCCAATAAGGCCGGTTGGAAGCGGCCTGCATCAATAATAATAATAATCCTGCGTAATACTTATTAGAAAACAAAATATAAATCAACTATTTGTCAATTTTTTTACGGGATTCTGTCAACCAAGCTTGTATTTAACAGCAGCTTTGTTTGCTGGTTTCAATCATACAAAATTACAGTGTTAAATCACTAATGCCGACTCCACATTAGTGTCGTGAACTCACGCGCAAATTAGCGGCACAAGTCGTGCCTCCACATTCACGAGAAGCTAATAGTCGTTCGTGAGACTCACCGTGAATCGGACGCATGTCTTGTGCATTTTGAGAATGTAATGCTCTAAAAAGAGCGCGACTACATTTTAGCGCGTGCTCAAGGACTGCACAGCACATGCCTGTACGCCTATGTAGTCAGAAGTGAACTGAAACGGGGCCGTGAAGCCTGATGATACGTACGCGTGAACGTCACGCGAACCCTTTGTCGCGGGACAAAATACCGACTCCGATCGGCTCCCTCCACTTGGATCCACAGCTCGGCTCCACGTGTGGATCCGCAGATACCTTTATCTCCTCTTAAATCCACCGGTGGATCCATGGGGAACAGGCGTGAACGCGTGTGAGCCCCGCCAGAAGCGTCCACATTGTCGTTCACGCATGTTCGCTGAGCTTCACGGCACTAATGTGGAGCCGGCATAAAAGTTAACTGAGCGCAAATTCGCAAATGGTAGACGGTACTGAAGGATTAGCATACAAATACAGCTTAGTTTTTCTTTCGGGCCAGTGTCTTTATTAATTACAACAAAATACAATATAAATGTATCTACTCGTAATTAAGTAAGCTAGAGTGGTTTTTGCACTTTTTAAATTATAATACACACACACGCATAGGTAGCAGAATATAGGTAGTAAAGTATATAGCAGACTGCCATAAAAACTACGCGTAAGTAAAATCTGCGTCAAATTCTAATGTAATATGGTATTTATCTACTTAGCTACTACTACACAAATAGTAAATTGTATCATATGGGAGCAAAATAATATTTTTACGGCGAGAGCGATTCTTCAGTAGAATCCTAAACGTAGCGAGGGATTCAAAGTACGTCGCCCGAGCCAAAAATATATTTTGCGCCCGAGTGGTGCACTCTACTTTTCATCACCTATGAGAAAATAAAATGCGCCTCATATTTTATTGTAATATTATTATTTAATAAAACGTAGAGTAACAACTAAATTGAAATTAAATGGTATCTAATAATAAAACAAATGAAAACTAATATTTACATGCTTCTTCTTCTTCTTTTGTTTGGCGTCGCATTGTTGTGTCAAGTATTAAGTTTTAATAATTTTTGATATTTTATCCAAATAGTCACTGTCGTAGTCACGTCATAGTCCAATAAAATCGCGGTCAAGTCCAAACGTAGTCCAAGTCATACCTCAGTAAAGCAGTGGAGGCTTTACTAGAGGCGTCTATGGAATTTTAGTAACAACACGGAACGACATGATACGTCACATTATGTCACTTGCATACACTCATGCACGTAAATCAGCTCATAATCAACGAAATACCACAATTTTTACTAATTATCACTGATAAAAACACAAGTTTATCAAAATAATACAATGAGGCGACATGACTTTTCCGCGTTCCCGCCAAAACTCATATTTACATACTTTTCATTCATTTTCTTAGCGCTGAACACTAAACATTACAAATACTTCCAAATTCAAAAAGTGCGCGGCAAAGATCATTTCGGCGCACTTATTTGTTCCAATTTTAAAAAGTACGCGACAAAGATAATTCCGGCGCACTTATTAAGTTCCATATTGAAAACACCACCTTTGGGCGCACTTAAAGGCGAACCATGTAGTCTTTTAATCAGAATAATTTAGTCCGAATAAATGTGATGAAAAAGCAATTTATATTATTAGAAACAGTTTAATTGTTGTTACATACATTCTCGTGTGTACTACGAAACCCTAGGTATGACTCCGACCTGAGCTTGGATTTTTTATGTTCTTTATGTTGGTAGTAAACGGAAGCTGCAACGTTTGTTCCCTGGGGTTGGCGGAATTGCTGACAGGTATAAAAAGAGTTGTAAACGGTTCGTGATAAAATACTACGTGTCAGGTGGGAAACGGAACGTTTTGGCAGTTGTTGCACACCTTATGGCGTTTCCTATTTTTACTGACTTCGAAAAAGGAGGAGGTACTATGTTCGTCTGTGTGTATTATTTTTTTTGTGTGTGTTCATCGATATTTTCACCTATAATATTGTGAACCGATTTACAAAATTCTTATTTATTTCAAAAAGGTATACTCCCGAAGTAGACTCATTTAAATGTTATCGAAATCGGCTGAGCCGTTTTTGATAAATGATTAATAATGTACATGGATGTCACATCGATTTGTGAAAATTATTCGAATTCTGAGTTGCGATTTTTTGCGAAAAATAATTATGAAACGGAAAACTTTAAAGACCTCGACGAAAATAGATAGATATATGATCGCTTTATTATTCACACAATTAACGATATTATAAAAAAACAGTATAATATTTTAAATTAGTGCGACAACCGGTGGCCTTATCGCTTATACTAAGTAAGGGTAAGTTTAAACTATGTGTCAGTTTGTAGCATCATTGCTCCTAAATAAGTGGACCAATTTATATTTAGTTTGAAATCTAATGTATTGTGATGATTCTTAGGCGATCCGATGGAGGCAGATGGAGCAGAACTGATTTAAGAAAACACACGGCACGACATCGTGCAGATATGAATACTACTATTGAAATAAATTATTATAAACATATAACTTTTTTAAGATACAAGCTTTTGAGATATACTACATATACATCTTTATAAACTACCTACACTACTACTACATATAAAGCAATTGGATCATCCACAGACCCTTGAAGGTCTACAGATATAATCCAAGTGCTCAAGCCCACTGCCAGTTGGCAGCGTGCCCAGCATGCTGGCAACATTGCCACGCTGAATGGCAATGCTTATACGTTGAGCCAAATAAACACCAGCATTTTGGTCACGCGTCGCGTCTCCACCAGACGCTCAGAAAGACTTTTGAAAACGAGATGAGCTCCCGGCCCCCACGGACCAAACAAAAAAAAAGCTTTTGAGATCCCGGATATTATGTAGCAGCAGAGTGCTGGCCAAGACAAGTAAAACGAGCCCAAACTCGACAGGTCTATCTTCTTTAGTATGGATTATCAGATCAGCTCCATGGTACCATGTTATTGCATTGTCGCGCGATATACATATGCGTGCAAAATTTCAGCTCAATCGGAAACCGGGAAGTTGGTCAAATTTAACTTGCAAGATTCCACTCGAACTTACAGACTTACATACATCCATGTTAAATATAATCTTGTAAAATAACAATTAATAAAAAAAAAATATTTTATTACGTATTACAACATGTGGAGGTACTTACAAACAATCTTAAAAATAAGGTGCGGTGGAAAGTCGCAAAAGTACCTTTAAAATATTTGGACCTTACACTAGGTCTCGTAAGAGCCTGTATATATAGCAGGGTACATTTTTCTGTTGGTCTTTTGACCGCTAAAGTAACCTAATTTTGAACACAGATACTTAACACAAATTAAAAAAAATAAATAAAAAAAAATAACTAAAACTTATCTACTAATAATTACAAGTTATCACTTTGTATATTGTTAATTTCTAACGAGCTTTATTTATAATAATAATGTGTGTGAAGTGAATGGTTGGTATGTTTAACTATTTAATATGCTATATAAATAACACTAATAATAATATACTCATTAGTCTAGTCAGTAAAGTTAATTAATATACAATGTTTTGTGAAATTGTTTTTATAATATACTTGGATGATAAAATAATATACTTACTCGTACATACTTAAATAATATATTTATTTATGACTACTCAGGTTTATAAATGACTAGTCAGGTTGAATATTCTTAAAACTAACAAGAACATGAATAATATAAAACGTTTATAGAACTAAAACTCCACTAAACTTTAAAACGAAACAACACAACTCAAAACATCAAACCAGTTTGAATCAAAGACGTCCAACATTTTGCAAGAACAAATCAAGAACAATTTAGGCAATCCGAACGAGGCCCCACCTCAAATTCATCAACAAAAACGCAATATATTTTATTTCTACAATAGAGGCAACTCCGAACACATCATTACCACAATCCATAGACAAATTGGGCAATAAAATAACCGCAATTTGTACTATTCTACGTCAAACGCAACATTGGGCTGAGATCGAATATCTTTGCACGCCAAAAAGACGAATAAAGCTTTGTATTTATCATAGGTACCTAGTTAAAAAACAAGGTTCTCGAATGCTTTTTTTGTATGTACGAGTATGTTACGCGGTTACTCCGTCAAATATGAAATTTTGATGTTTCTTTTTTGTTTGGTATAATAGTTTATAAATAGTACTTTTAGTAAAATTCATGTGTTAAAATGTTCCACTTAACATATTTTATTGAAATAAGCTGAATCGTTATTGAAAAATCGATAATAATATGAAAATACTACATTTATGACACATCGATTTGTGCTAACTATTCAACAAGACACGATGAATATACACAGTTAAAGTCTCTGATGCTATTTATGGCGAAAAATAACTATTAATCAACAAAGTAGAAAATGGTATATGTACATATCAACCTATAACATTGAGATAGACATTCGTCCAATCTGTGTGGTTTTGGCCCTTTAATTTACGCGATGACAATATCGGGTTAGCACTTGTCTTTGGAGAAGGTAACCTACTCCGGCCTTATAAAGGTTTGCTCTCCTGATTTTATTTTTAGCTTAAGAAAACATAGAATATAGAAATAGGCTCCCACTCTATTACATATTACCCTATCTATCCCAACTACCTGATAGGCGTGATGATTGAAATAATCATTGTCAAAATTAATCCATGAGTAAAATTATGAAAAAAAATTAGACACATGTTTTTTCTTTCATCGATCAAACAACAAATGACAAAGATAAACCTTGTCAAAGTTTGGGAGTAGGGGTCGTGACGTCACCTCTCTCACATAAGTCTATGCATTTGTATGGCACTTGTGACGTCACGCGAAACTTTAACGGGCTACATCTTCATAAATTTTTGTTTTATTGACAAAACAAAAAATACGTGTCTTATATTTTTTGATAGTCTATTTGACGGACTAATTATATTTTAGTCATCATGCATATGAAAACGATTGAATGAATTTTCTGATTCAACCACGTGTTGATCAGTAGTCACACAAAAGGGTAAAAGCTGACTGTAAAACCTCGGCAGCGCTACAGTGAGTTACAAAACACAGCTGTGTGGTAACAGCGTCTTCTCATGACATTTAGCGAACCTTCTCGGGGTTCAACGGCCCTTGTGCAACGGCGATGAGACTGCACAGAACAGATCATAGTAGAGCCTACTTACTCGGCAGTGAACTGTGGCGCGATCTACTTTTACTGATTTATGTTCACCTAGTATAGGCTGAATCAAATTTAATAATGTCTGTGAGCACGAAGCTTAACAATATACAATACTAGCAATATGTCAGTGGCGCCAGGAGAAGGGATTTGCGCAGCTTGTAGCTAACTTCACAGACGCCATTAAGTTTGATTAAGCCTTGACTCTATACTTATAATAGGTATGCAAGTTTTGTATTTATCAAGTTGGGCCAACGACTATACCAGTCGAAATCGCAGGTCGCACCTGGAGCTCTAGACAATGTTAAAAGAACGGAAACGTTCTCTCGTTTGGTTATTTTTATTCCAAGTCTTAGTCAAATGATACTTTTAAGTTTTTGACAACTGTCTGAGCTCATCTAGTTTTGTAGATGACGATTCTGATTCTAAGATGATTGTCAAGAACTCGATAGTATCATTTGCAGAATTCAGTTCGCCATGTACGCTTTATGCGGATGCGGTTGTTGCCGCAACACAGATAAATGTACGAAACGCAGTTTTCATACGCACTGCAATTCATGCGGTCAGCCGTCGGGATATAGAGCGTATGAAAACTACTTTGCGTAGATATTTCTGTGTTGCGGCACAACCACCACAACCGCATCCGCATAGTGCGTACATGGCCTAAAGTCATGTGAATTTTTGAAAAGTAGATTTACGTCTACAGGGTCATATCACTTCATTAAAACTACCATGAGTATTCATCATAACTATAACAGAATACGGCTAAAACTCACGTTGTAATTATGCGGTCGATCCGCAAGGAATCCGACCAGTTTCGGAGTATTTAGTACTCCTCCTCAGGGAATACGCGCACCCCCATGCGGGCAGGCGCCGCAGACTTCAGTGCGCGCGCGCCAGTCGACGGGGGTGCGCGTATTCCCTGAGGATGGAGTACTAAATACTCCGAAACTGGTCGGATTTCTTGCCTTTTTAGCTGTATTCTGTTATAGTTATAGGGTCATAGGTATTATAAACGCAATACCTTTTAAGGGCGGGTCTAGTACCTACAAAATAGACCATCGACTTGGCATCTTACCGCGCGTTAGCGAACTTTTTGTATGAAAGAGCTGAATTTTTCTTCGTGATTTTCCAAAAGTCCTAGATCAAAAATTGTTTGTTTAGATGCGTTTGCGATGCATTTTGCGTTTAATACCTGTGACCCTGAATAGAAGAAAGTCGGTGGCATGTGTAAATCCACCAACTAGCACTGGGCGAACGTAG
Organism: Hypomecis punctinalis; assembly: GCA_949316475.1. Taxonomy (NCBI): domain Eukaryota; kingdom Metazoa; phylum Arthropoda; class Insecta; order Lepidoptera; family Geometridae; genus Hypomecis; species Hypomecis punctinalis. Next base: position 18,979,549 of record OX438810.1, read on the forward strand.
AGGATACGGTCTAGTCGAGCTTTCGTGGGTAAGCCTATGTTCATCAGTGGTGTGCTAATATTCCAGCTAAATTTAATTATTGAAGAGCTTGAATCTACATGCATTGACTGTCGCGTCCCTCAGAATCGTACATAACCCAGTAGAGCGACTCTATAGCTGCATCAGAAGTGAAAGTGTTCCCACGAACGCTCTACCGGCCTATGTAGAGCACATGATACCACTTACCGCCTTTTTACTGATGATATTGTAAATAAATTATAGAGGAAACGTCTGGCATTAACGACCGGTAAAAGTTAGAGCGAGAACTGAATATATTACGGAAAAAAACTACTTTTTGAATTTTCTTTATACAAACAGACCCTTCACCTAAGTTTGTCTTTCCACTAAAGACTAAGTGCAAGGTGGGTTTTCAAATCCCAAGAAAATAAAAAAGATTCACATATTATATTAGCTTAAAATCAGGCAGGTGTAGTCAAACGTAAATCTATCCTATATGTAAAAAACATGCATAAATAAATGATTATGTCAAACTAGATGTCTTTCGTACTCTCTATTTCTACTCGTAAATTGTACTGCAGCACGGCCAGCATGGCAAGGGGACAAATTGTCTTTCCACTATATTCCCTCGGAGAGGAAATAAAATAGGGATTGACAATGACATTATTTTTTTGCCCTACCGTGCAGGGGTTGCCATTAATAAAAGTTGAATAACTAATAAGAAAATAATTGATTTATTTTGTCTAAATAGCGGGTATGTTACTTATATTTGTGAAAATTTTATTTAAAAAAATGTTGTTACTTTCCTTTACGTACTAAAACTGTTTTTGATAAATAATTTATATTTACTATGTTTAAGACTGCTGAAGCATTGTATTTACAATAATAATTAAGTTCTCACATAAGTGAAATTGTTAATTTCTTGTTGAGAAATAAAAATTCTTTAACCAGAATTGGATTATACGCGTTGGTAGCGCCAATTGTATAAATACATTTTTGTACACAATAATTTTATTACTGATTGTCGCGAAATACTAAGCGCAACCATTTAAAATTAATCGCTTACCGAGCACACGTAATTAAAATTATCATTTTCAGACATAAAATAGCCGTGCCAGCAATTTAAATGGATAGTTAAAATATCAAATTTCGGAGGGAAATTTCAGTGGTATTTTTAACTCAAATTAATTTGCAAATCTGTTTGGTTCGGAATAAATAGCGTTTCACTGTATTGAAATATGTAATAGAATATTATAATTAATCATTACTAATTCAGACCACTTCATGGGAATCCATTATATTTTCCAAAATTTTTACCAAAATAGTCTACGTTCCTGGTAATAGTTATTTTTATCCACTAACCCGACTGATCCGATAGAGTGGTGTTATAAATAATGCTGACGGCTGTAGGATCGAATTTTTCTTAAGAAGGTTTTTGAAGGATCTTACATCAGGTGTAAAGAAGGTGTTTTTAGTCAGTGATCTTCTATATTACAACTTCTTAGCTGTACTTGAACAAAATCTATAATTTTATTGTAATAAAATTGCAGATGATACCTATAAATATGGTAGTAAACCTATAATTATTATATACTAGTTTTTACCCGCGGCTTCGCCCGCTTGATATTTTGATTTCCGGGATAAAAAGTAGACTATGTCACTTTCCGTCTTTCAAACCCGAGGCCCTTCTTTACAACCCTTAATAAAGGAGGTGGAAAATAAAAAAAACAATTTGACGTTTGTTCGATTCGACAGTTGTTTTATTTTTGACATTTCTTAAAGCACACTCTAGAATAGCTCGCAGATAGCAGAATTTTTCCTTTTTTTTACTTAACACTTATACTATGGAACATTCACGCAATATCATTATAATTTATAGCCTATGTGTTATTCTGATGTATAAGCTATATTATTGCAAAGTTTCATCTCAATCCGTTCAGTAGTTTTTGCGTGAAAGAGTAACAAACATCCATTCACCCATCCATCCATCCTCACAAACTTTCGCGTTTATAATATTAGTTAAAACTAGTTTGAAATAAACAAACCAGATTTATATTTCTTTAATTCAATACAATACTTGTACCACATTACACAAGTAAGTGCAGCACAATTGCTACAATCCATTATTCTGGCCTGCGCTGTGTCTGGTGCTTTAAACTACCCCCACTCTCCCCTCCCCTCCATTACACTAATGCACTCAAAGTGCTGCCTCTTGCAAACATCAAAATCTTGCTTCTGAGGGATATGTCTGGATAATATTCTTTGTCTTTGTTTTTGAATTATCTGTAGAATCGAAGTACTCTGTATCGCAGGATTTCTTTATGTGCAGAGCCTATGAAGTCGTGGTGGCCTAGTGGTAACGACATCGGCCTTGCAATTGTAAGGTCGTGGGTTCGAATCCCGGGCCCCCGTACCAATGAATTCCTTGGAATTTATGTACGGAATTTCACACCACAGGATTTTCGAAGAAGGAAAACATCGTGAGGCAACCTGTATACGGCCGTAGAAGAAATTCTATGGCGTATGTGAATCCACCAACCCGCACTGGGCCAGCGTGGTGGATATGGCCCAATCACCCCTAGTGAGTAGGCCTACGTCCTGCAGTGGACTATTAAAAAAAGGCTGGTACAGTAGAGCATATGTATAGAAAATGGACGAATTCCAAAAAAATCTCTTAAAGTAATAGTAATATACCTTTATTAGGACTGCCTCGGTGGCTCAGTGGTTAGTGACCCTAACTTCTGGATCAAAGAGGCGTGGGTTCGATCCCCACCCAGGGCAAATATTTATGTGATGAACATAAGTGTTTGCTCTGTGTCTGGGTGTAATTTAGTTACTATCTTTATAAGTATGTATTTAAAAATAAGTATATGTAGTATATCAGTCTCTGGCAGCCATAGCACAAGCTTTGCTTAGTTTGGGGTCAGAAGCCGTGTGTAAAATGTCCCAAAAATAAAAAAATAAAAAATATTGTACACCAAATTGACAAAAACAGAAGAAGAAAAAGCTGCACGATGCATTTTATACAAGTACCGCCTTTTTGCCTTTTCTATAAGCGTTATATATATCTTTAAACAACACAACACTTTTAGAAAAAAAACAACTTTTACCGTAGATCAAACCAGAACTCAAGAGTAAAATTAACTGCTCCATACAAAATTGTAACTCGAAATGGACAAAACGTATACAAAACAGATGATTGTTTTCCCAAATCCCGGGTTGACCCAACAAGTTCATAATGATAAACTGAATCACTTCGTTTCAGCTTCAAACACTTTTTCTGAATAAGCTCGTAATTTGAATTAAAATATTACCCAGTACTCGTTATTTTCTTAAAACTAAAACTTCTTTCTCTCTCTTTAATCTAAGCTCTTCCCTTATACATGGAGTCTAAATAATGTAAACATCCTGACTAATATGCATAATGCACCCACAAGTTTGCAAATCTCCGGAACTTAGTTCATCTAAATCACTTCCGTGTAAACTAAATAATGACTGGGGAAAATTCCTACTTAATAAACTTAAGACTAAGCAGTTACTTAGACTAGTATTTAGTTGTTGGTTGCGTTAAGTCTAGATATTAGATTAAATAACATGTTTATTCTACCATCAAGATTAGAGAGATGGAGGTCAAAAGTGGACGATAAAAAATATTCACCGTCACGGTATTGAATAAATGAGGGGTGTGGGAATAACTATAGGGTTGTAGAAGTTGATAGAGCCACAAATGGAGACTTATCACTGGCAAGCGCAACGTAGGACAACCACGAACTAAGTAGGTAAAGATTAGAGCTGCAAGAGTGTGCTGAATGCAAACTTTTTATAACCGATTCTATTGGAAAGGAGATATTGCAAAAATATATAGAAATTGGGCCACTACCGGGTACAGTATTTCATAATTTGCTTTGTTTGATTCGGAAAATGATTTTACCGTTATTTTTAACAATAACAGTGTACTTTAAAAGTACTTTCGTATATTCGGATCTTATGATTATGACATTGCTTGAATATATGGCGGCCATACTCTTCTTATTTTGGTGTCGCATAGTGTATGCATTTGCTAGTGTCAAGTAGCGTTTAATTTTTTTTATATTTTGTCAAAATAGTCTGTCGTAGTCACGTCATCGTCGAAAAAGGTTGCGGTCAAGTTATACCTCATTAAATAAGTGGCAAACTAATTATCACAAGTTTTATGAAATAATAAAATGTGAAAGTACTCATAAATTAAGCAATTAATGGGGTTGTTTTACTCTGCGCATTTATTTATCACAGTACAGTTTAACGGATTTTTTGAGCAACTGTACCTAGTTTGAGCCCTTTTTGCAATATCTTCTTTACTGGAAATATGTTATAAAGTAGATCTCATACGGTGGACATAATATTCTACATCATTTTTTTCGGCTAAGTATTCAAGCTTGTACCTATTTCAAAGACAATTTAGCTCTGTTTCGAGTACTACGATATAAGTACGACGTAAAAGCACGTGCGCGTGGTCGGTACATTTGCAGGACTCGCGCAAACAGCCCACGTATCCGAATGCACTCTGGGGATAGATAGCTCTTTTGGCATGAATATTCTAGAACTGCAACAGGGATGAAACGATATAATTCCAAAAACGCAATTCGCTTTTTTACAAGCTTTTATTTAACTTGCAATGAATGTAAATAGTTATGTAAGTTCGTGCCGAATCTTGCAAGTTAAAGACCAACTTGCCGGTTTCCGATTGCGCTGAAATTTTGCAAGCAATACACATATGTATATTGTGTGACAATGCAATAATTATGGTACCTACTATGGCCAGATCTGATGAGTCGGAAAGTGGCCATAGGAACTTCTGTACCTACTAAATAAGATAGACCGTCGTGTTTGAGCTCTTTTCTAAATAATCTGCAGCCATTTACATGTATTGATGAATTCAGACAGGTATTAAGTCATCATTACTGTTTTCACTAACATAATATAATGGATAATTGATTCTATAAAATGTTTATTGTTTCATATTTGTAAACCTCTGTCCTTTTCTAGAAAATGTTGTTGTTTTTTTCTCATGTTGAAGACGTAATTTTATATATTTCGTTACGTGAGTAACCGTTTATTTTTTTAATTTTCTCGTTTTTTATTATATAATTTATGTTCAAAATATACAAAGGAAGTTTTATGGCTCCCGGGTTCAGAACAGTATTATGCGGAACGGCGCGCGGTGAATTCGCGGCCGGTAGTGCCGCACCGGGCAGTTGCGGGACGTGCGGTAAAGGTAATCCCGCTGTTAATTTTGCCAGCACTAGCCCGGAAATCAGACACGATTATTTCTCTAGCGTGTTACAAGTACTTTCCCGGATAACTGGGTCTATTAAGTTATTTCTCAAGCCGTGGAAAATATCTTTACGTCTACCCAATGAGAGACCGGTATTTTACTTCGTATACCTATAGGTATTCTCGAAAAAGTAGTTTTTTTTTTCATTAACACGGCGCTATTAAAGTATGTAATCTTACTAGATAGCACCAAGACACAATAAGATTCATATTTAAAGAACGCGAAGAAAGTTTTATCGTTATTTATTCAGAATAGTTATCCCGCATTGTGCGGGACAGTGCGGTAAATTCGCGGGCGGCAGCGGGACGTGCGGCGAACTAAACCCCGCTATCAATTCTACCAGCACTAGCTCGGATAACAGTGCCCATTGTTGCTAGTCTGGTGCATTTTTAAGGCTAAGCTGTGACCGCAGCCTCTCGCTTGGTGTTTGAGTTTTGTTGACATAGAAAACAATGTCATTATTAGTCACCAAAGGGCAGGGCATAAAGGACTGATTGACCACAAGGTGGACGGATAACCTAGATCGCGCTGGATGCAAAGCGCTACCACCGGTCTTCTTGGAGATCCATAGGGGAGGCCTATGACCAGCAGTGGACGTCATGTGGCTGATGTATTTTCAAAAAAGGCTCAGCCGATACACAAAAAAATACATACAGACGAACATTTTGGAAAGTGAAACAAAACGTGACATCATCTAAGTTCAATTTTTCATGCCAAATTCAGAGATACGAGTTTAGTCATATAAATTAATGCTACAGTCGTTTTGGAAACCAATTTTCGTTGCTCAATATCTCGCAGAAATATTACTCCATTCAAACAAAGTTTAGTAATAAAGTAATCTAGACACCAATCACGATTTGATCTAAAACAATATTTCATGTAAATGATCATTTGTAATACAGTCTCAACTGCCAATTTAAGAATCTAAATGAAACTACTGAAGAAAAAATGTTGTTATCAATGTCTTACGAGTATTGAGCTGAGGATCTCTAAGGTGAATATTCAAGGTTGAATTACGAGACATAGGAATGAAGTTCTAATACCTACTATATCTTTATATTACAGACAAGATAACTCTCTGCTGGGTCTTAGATAAGACAGTTTGCTAAGGCCATTCACCTCTCTCCTCTGCCAATTGCATAGTCATTTACATTCTACTGCTCCTATGGTATTGACTACAACATGTTACTAGAATATAAAAAAAATACTATAATTATATGTCTCTTCTAATCCTAAGGCCCCACGTCGGGGCAGAGGGCAGATACAATAGGTACTTCGCCACTCGGGTCTGTTTTGGGCAGCCCGCTTCCACGTCTTGCCGATGCTCTTCGCTTCTGCCATGACAGAGCGCCGCGGGTCTGCCTGGGACGACCACACCTGCGCCGGCCCTGTGAATTCCAGTCCAGAGCCTGTCTTGGAATATGATCCACGTTCCTGCGCAGAGTGTGACCATTCCAACCCCATTTACGACGCCTGATTTGTAGATCTACTGGGTCTTCGTGGCACAATCTCATAATTACCTTATATGTATAAGTGTTTTAATAGCAAGAGATTCACTAAATGACAATAAATATTATGAACGAATACTTACTTTGTCGTACAGTTACAATACTTTGACAGAATGGTTGAATTCACATGCCCCATACCTGAAACGAAATGAAAGGCTCAATTAGTTATTAGTCCAAGAAAATTAATAAAATCAGAAGACTGTTTTCGGATTAGATTTTCCGTATTTTCAGACTTTACTTTTATTTTTTGACCGACGAACAACCGGTGGAGGTATACAATTCGACGCGTATATATATCCTACTAATTCCTACTAATCCTACTAATATTATAAACGCGAAAGTTTGTGAGGATGGATGGATGGATGGATGGATGTATGGATGTTTGTTACTCTTTCACGCAAAAACTACTGAACGGATTGAGATGAAACTTTGCAATAATATAGCTTATATATCAGAATAACACATAGGCTATAAATTATAATGATATATTGCGTTAAAAATCAAAATATCATGCGGGCGAAGCCGCGGGTAAAAACTAGTATATTATAAACGCGAAAGTTTGTGAGGATGGATGGATGGATGGATGTATGAATGTTTGTTACTCTTTCACGCAAAAACTACCGTACGGATTGAGATGAAACTTTGCAATAATATAGCTTATATATCAGAATAACACATAGGCTAAAAAATATAATGATATTGCGTCAAAAATCAAAAATATCATGCGGGCGAAGCCGCGGGTAAAAACTAAAAATAAAACTATGAAATACGCATAACTTTTTTCGTAGTAGTCCGATTTCAATAATTATTTTTTTATTGGAAAGAGTATACTTCGAAATTGGTCCCATTTAAATTTTATTGAAATCAGCTGAGCTATTTTTGATAAATCAACAATAATGTGAAAAATGTTAAATCGATCCATACGAAATATTCGCGAATTCTGTACACGGGTGAAGTCGGTCATGCTAATTTTTGCAAAAAATAATCTTGTTTCAATGAGTAATCATGTGGCGACGCTAATTGAAAAACAGTAAAAATTAAGAGTGTAAAAATAGATTCATCAATGTGAAAACAGCAAATGTACTGTTAAAACAGTAGGGTTGGCAACACTGATTGAGAGCAACATTACCCAGTGCATCTGCAGCCTGGGGCGGGCATTACAAATCCATTACAGGTCGCGTGAAACGGAACGCAATGCATTATCACTAAGTACCTGGCCGCTTGTGATACTATATATATATTGTTATAACATCGAATGTAGTAAATAGTAACATACTATTATGTCGTATTGTATTTTGTCATGATTTTATTTTGAGAGATTTTGCGTAACCGCCTACGCTCCCAAGGGAGGTGTATTTTTCAGACATAATTTTAAATTTTGAAGGCTGAGAATTATAAATAAGAATGTATAAAGGTATCTCATCTCTATTGTACTAACTCTTTTTGTACAGTAAAATTAATATTTATTATCACAACAAAACTTATAAAACATCAAAACTTAATTCTAAAAAACTATAACTATTAAAATTAACCTACTTAAAATAAAAACTAATACTAAATACTAAAACTTATATTACTAAAATAAAACTAATCTAAAAGACCCGGGGCAGAGGGTAACGTGGTCAGAATGCTGGCGGCGTTGCCTCGTTGAATCGATATGCTTATTTTTTGACCAAAATAGATGCCAGCATTCTGGTCACGTGTCACCTCTACCAGTCGCCTAGCCAGATCCTTGTATAAAAGGTGAGCGTCCGGCCCCCACGGACCTAAAGTCTCAACCCCAAACGGCACAAAATAGTACATTCTGTCCAACGACTCATATTTGTGCCGTTTGAGGTTTTCAGCTTTAGCTGCTGCAGCGCCAGCTTTTTCTGTTGTGCAAGGAAGATGGGACAACGCCAGTGTGTCAACACATGTAGCGTCCCACACTAAAGATCGTCCCATCTTCCATGGCACCAATGTCATTCCGTCGGGCCTCTTACCGTCGTCCCTCGACAGTCCATTAGGCTCTAAGACTGACGGGACGCCGGCACTGACAAAGGCCCGGCGGATAACATCGTTCAGGCTGGCGTGTCGCGAAAAGCGTCCTGCACTTTTTGCGCAAGACAAAGAGTGCGCAAGACACAGTAAAATCGAATAATTTAATATTTTAGTTGACAAAAAGCACAGACCCTAGAGTCTGTGGTTTGTAATTTCCCTTAATTTTTCGGGATAAAAAAGCAGCCTATGTGACTTTCTAATCGGTGAATTATAATTATGCCAAAAATCAAGTCTATCCGATGCTCTATTGCTGTGTGAAAGAATAACAAAGCAACAAACACTTTCGGATTTACAATATTGGTAAGGATACCGCTAAAAACCAAGGACATTCTCAAATCTACCTACTTTCAAATCGCTATTCGCTTCCGTATGACAAAAATTCGTATCGTGTACTCTACACGGATTTTAGGTACTTTAAAATAGATCACACGATCGTTCTGATATAAGCGAACTTTTAAAGCGTTTTGTCGGCGCAACCGCAGCCCCGCGGGCAACATCCAACTCGCATAACAGATGGCCGGCGTGAAATACAACCTTCTCTACTGCTAGATAGTTCAAGATTCTGTTTTAAACTTGAAATATTGAGATAAAATATTGTCTCAATCTTTCATAGATAAATGTAGAGCGGCAAAGGAACCAAACTAAGGACTCTGTTCTTTATGGAACACTGTTCTCTTGCTATGGGCCTTATTAATGAGCTCCTAGTAGCCGAACTATAGAGCTATAGAAAAAGCTATGCTCAGAGTCTCTCTGAAATCGAATCAGAAATAAGGAGATCCAAGAATCAAGGTTACCGACATAGCTCAGCGGATTGGCAAGTTGAAATGGCAATGGATAGGGGCATCATATACTGATGACGGATGGAGTCGACAAGTTTTCAAGTGGAGACCACGAACCGACGAGTGTACCACTTAAAACCGCAGGAACGTGCAGTGAACGTCAACCGGTCTTATTGGAGATCCAAAGGGGAGGCCTGTGTCCAGCAGTGGACCTCATATGGCTGATAAATTAATGATGGATCCAAGACTTGACTTATACTAATAATTCATGCATGCAATCCTTGGATCTGGAGTTCTGCACAGTGAATATTAAATCTATGTAAAGAGAAAAGTATTTTTCATCACATCTATTCGAAAAGGAGTACTTGGTTCGCCTCTAAGTGCGCCCAAAGGTGGTGCTTTCTATAAGGAACTTTATAAGTGCGCCGGGATGATCTTTGCGGCGCACTTTTTGAATTTGGAAGTATTTGTAATGTTAGTGTTCAGCGCCAAGAAAATGAATGAAAAGAATGTGAATATAAGTTTTCATTTGTTTTATTATTATATAGATACCATTTACTTAATTTCAAATTAGTTGTTACACTGATACGAGGCGTATTTTATTTTCTCATAGAGGTGATGAAAAGTAGAGTGGGCGCAAAATATATTTTTGGCTCGGGCGACGTACTTTGAATTCCTCGCTACGTTTAGGATTCTACTAAAGAATGACTACTCTAGAATCCCTCACTTCGCTCTGGATTCAAAAAAAGCGCCCTCGCCGTAAAATTATTATTTTGCTCCCATATGATACAACCTACTATTTGACTACATCCTTCAACACTTTTTCGACTATCTAAATAACAAAGATTAAAATATCTACTTCAGCTTATTTTATTTTGCAAAACAAAAGCTAGAGCTGTTTCAGCGTTCGCGAGTCAATCGAACGCCATACTGCGATAATTAAAATGCAAAACGGCTTGTCGGAGCCATAATGAAGTTCATTACCGCATCATCGACAAAATGGAATTAACGGTTACCCATAGTTTGACAAGCTTATTAGAAACTTCAGGGATAAAATGTAAATTAAATTATCTAATAGCGACGAACATTAGTAATTGTATGATAATCATCACGATAACAGTCATCATCATCTAGTCTTCTTCATTCGACTTGGAGTTTTTTCTGTTTTAAAATATTAATGATCCCACTGCTGGGTATTGGGCTCTCTTTTACTATGCGATATGCTTCGGTCTAATGAGAATTGCGTCCAGCCGGGATAGTAGACATACGCACCACGAAATAATTCTTTTGACGTATCAAAACGAGACAGAGTTATAGTGAAGTATACATAATATATTTGTCATTTTTTCACACGTCGAAAGAACTTTTGTCGTGGTCATATGCTAAGCATATAACGTTTTGCAATTCAGCCTAATCCTGCGGTCTTCCGAACTTCGTCGGTTCCGTCAAACCGATGGAGTCAATAGTCCAACATATCCTTGCCCAGCATTCCATCGCAAGACGTTTTGGTTTCCTTGAAATTGCATTTAAACCACTTCACCAACATGTCCAATTTTTTTGGGCATCTATATACCCTCTATTTTATTTCATTAAAAAAATTGACAATGAAAATGTTTTAGTTATAACAAAATTGACAGCTACATACAATCTGAAAAAATAATTTACAGACACGTGTACATCTTTATATTGTGCTATTTTTACACCATTCGCACTTTGTTTTTTCTTTCATAGCCATTTAACTGCTGGGTGGCCATTTCTCAACGAATAAAGAGGCTAAAAGGAGGGTAGGACTGACGCAGTTTTCAATTAACTAGCTTATAGATCGGCGGCCGGACCGGATGGGTTCGTTACCGAACTTTTCGGAAGGATTTTTGCGGGTTTAGGACCTTTTGATTGGAAGTTTTTGACGATTTCAGCGGATTTGAGCTTCCTTTGAACGATAAAAGCTGAAAGTCATATAGAGTAGTTTTATTGAACTTGTTGAACTTGAACAAAAATTATAAAGGTTCCCCAGAGCATTTCGAAAATTTGAACATAACTAATATGAGGCCCTGGTTAGGGTAAGTCGCAAAATCATTTTCCATAAAAAACGTTATTAAATTGATTTCGTTATTATCATAATTTTAAAATACTATACTTAATTCAGTGCATATGATGACCTATAAAAAAGTTATCACGTTTTCGATGCGTCAGTATATTTTTTTGATCACAGTTTCATAAAAATATCTACAAATCAATCATATTCTTCCAAAAAATAAAATGGCGCCCAACATGGTATGACATGAATTTTCCAGATGTCAAAACTAAATGTTATCATTTTCCATTCAAATTGCTGTGACATTGCAATCAGTGTAATACGAGACTTACGATATGTTTCACCAAATAAATTAGAGCACAATTCTACAAGCTCCTTTAAAATATCACTAAACCAAAATTGACGCCCAAAATGGGGCAGCATAATTCAACTGAACTATACAAAGCAGAAGATAACTACGTACTGACCATATTAGCTTTATTTAATATCTCAACGGTGCTATTCAGACAGTGGGATAAATGTGGGAGTAAACAAACTTGGGCTCCAGTTCAGTGAGGATGAAGTCACCTCCTGCATAATGCAGGGAGTTCCCGACAATACCTAGCAGATTGCCGACTTCGGAACTTTGTCTTTGAAATACTTGGCGTTGTTCAGAATACAGGAATGGTCGAGGGTGTAGTAATGTGAATTAGTGTTCTGCGGTTGGTTGGAGCTTTTGGATAGACTGTGATTGCAGCTGTAGTAAACGTATGCGGAGTTTTACGAAGAAGTAGTTACATTTAGCGTTTTCATAGTATGACATAATACATACGTCCATGACTCTGACTGCCTTATATCTTTTTTTTTTTAATTTTAATATAATGACAATACTACATTACTACTACAAAAGTATATCTTGTATTAAACTAAAAACAAAAATTAGATATGACGGAGTGAGACAGCATAGCTGGTTTTAGTTTAAAGCAATAGTGATGATTTTAAAGTGGGTATCACCCGAATGGGGTCGCACGTGGTAACACTACATGCTTGTGTCGGAATGAAATGACTTTGACATATGACGGAGAAACGTCATGCCATTCCGAGCGAGAGGCGGATTGCACCCGTGCAAATCCATTAACTTTGAAATCTGTTTTCATCCTCGATAATTCTTGTTAAATTGATTACCAAGTGATACTAGGTCAATAAAACCACCCGTTGCAGTAGTACAGAGTGTTTATTTTGGTGAGATGGACAACTGGAGACCGCCGGCGAGCTGTACCAATGAATGACCCACAAATAACGATGGCGGGTGATTGAGACTATCACTCTCAGACCCCGACAGATATAACATTTTAGCCATTGACAAGGATGATTGATAAGGATGATCTTCCATTTAACTTTTTTTTCACTAAAAACCCACTTTTAATTTCATTTTTTGTAGACAGAAAATCACAGGTTGTCTGTGCAGAGGTAGTGGGCTAGTATACATAAACACGATACGACGTCGCAGCGTGTTTCAACGCGACAACGTTTCACGATGCGATGTCGTCGACGTCGATCAAGCAACACTACATCGCAACAATAATGAAGAAACAGATACCCAGAAGATACTGGATACAATAATTAATTATGAATAACGAGAGTCATTTTATACAGATATCTAACGATGTGGTTCCCACGATATGACGTCGCATCGCGAAACGATGTCGCGTCATAGCACGATGCGACGTCGTATCGTGTCAATGTGTACAAGCCCTAACATCTGATAAGTCTTTGCGATATGATCACCAGAATGATTTCGCTTATAGCGTGGTAAACCACGTAAAACACGCTACAAGGCGGCAAAAGTTTCGCAACCTATAGAGATTAGAAGATGCATTACACATGTCTAGTTTTAATTGTCTTCGTGTTCACAGCTTTCTTTACAAAATAAATACTCGAATATCCTTCTATGTAATAGCATTATAAAATTAACTACATTTACATGAGAAATTATATAATTTCATTATGTTAAAAATCACAAAATTTAGTTAGCGGTCGTAAGTCAAAATAACGCCTGAGATAAAAATAAGGGTTGTTGCAATCTGGCGGGGCTATAAAACGAATCATTTTATAGCTTTCATAAAAACGCCTCATGCTCCATCATAAGTTTTCTTTAAACCTTTAAGAAAATAAGACCTCTGCACGGCCAGACACGTCTTTCATGGTAGTAAAGTTGTAAGTAGTGTGACAAGAATATACAAGGTTATTTGCTTTGCTTACCCTGTACTAAGCAAAAAGAGGGTGATTCAGAACTTTTACTATGGGGCCAACCCAAAATTCGAAAAAAAAATCTACTGTTTCATATAAAATTGCAACTCGAATACGACAAAATGTATGAAACAGCTGATTTATTTTCTTAAATTTTTTGTTGGGCCCATTAAAAGTTGTTCGTACTGATGGCCTAAATCACCCCCTTTCGGCATAGTACAGGGTATGCAAATAACCCTGTGTATAGTGTATTTCTAGACGACGGACATATACATATATTACAGCTAAGATATCAAAGTACTAATCCATATGATCAAAATTATAAGACCATATACCAAAACAGCTAAGTATGTCATACTTTTTGTCGAAATTTATAGTTTTTTTTTAATCGGAACTGCTATTTCTTCCATCACGCTACTAGGTACATACAATCAAAATTACGTCAGGAAAAGAGGCCTGCCTCTAACAACTCTAATTAATTAATTTAATTAATTAATTATGGCCTTAATCCGTTTTTTTTCACTCCAGAGTCGAATTTTAAAACAACAAAAAAGTCCTCGATAAAGTCTAGAGCTCAATTGTTGCCTAAATCTGACAGGTGAAGGGATGACGTCACAGCTGAATTCTGGCAGGCTGGCAGATTAACCGGGTTAACTCTGTTGATTCAATTAACGCTGAATGTGGCAGTTCTACAGCAACGTAATTTTATTGTGTAATTAGCGAAATAAGGGAAATTCGCTCTATTATATTAATCGAGGGATTATTTCAAACTTCATTTTCGCTAAATGCGCGTATGAGCATAGCCAAATAAAACTAGACGATCGCGGGAGCGAGCGCTCTGTCACAATTTTCAACTGTCAGTTTCCGAAAAAAGAAAATTTAATGTTGCCAGTGCTGTAACACGACGTAATTTGTTATATGTATGCGGTTAGTCGATAAGCAAATACACGAAAGCACCTAACGAGAATAAAAAGTTTTCCAAAACAAAATGCATTATTTTTATCCAGTGACCGGTACTTTCTTTTTCAAAATTAAACATTACGTGAAGAAAACGTATTTCTTGTATAAAGTTTCTTCCACACGTCGTTATTTCTATAGCACCCATTCATATTCAAGCTCCAAGAACTTTCAATCTGAATGCCAATAAAATCTAAGTAAATGTACTCCAACTTATTTCTCTTGAAGCAGCTTCAACTTAACTTCATCGCTATTAAACCTGAGCGCTTCACTTGATTTTAACTTAAACTTAGTTTTAAAAGTTACGACTTAACACTTTCATTCAAAACTGTGAGAATATATTTTAAAAAATATTTATTTTAATAAGTAAGAATATTTTTATCGAAAATTATACGTTACTGACGTCTAGGTAATTTTCGCAAATGTATGATTAGTCCCATAACACATGTGCTGTTGCTTATCAAGTGAGCTTATAAACGAGTGTTCCCATCATTATAAAACAGATTAATTGTAATACCTAACTACTGGTGGCTTAATCGCTATAAGCATCTACTTCCAGGAGATCAATTTTTCAAACGTTAAAAACCATATTTTAAAATACGTGCTGTACTATCCCATTTGTACTAATATCGGCTTTATGGTTTTCATTAGATAAAATAAGTTGGCTTAAAGTAAAAATTCTACAATTCTGAACGTTTACCAAAAGTTTTTCAACCGCTCATTTCAGTATCTTATCAAATAAGCTCCACCCGCAAATACTTATAACTGGAATAGCTCGAAAACCCCGGGATAGTTTCGTGGCAACTCTTTTCAAGTTAATTAACGCCAAATTCCCGGTTAAAAAATGCGAGATAAAACAAACTTTGATTTAAAGATGCTGTAGCAATTGTAAACAACTGTTAGGTATACAGATCAAATAATGTTGAAGAGTTCTACGTTGTTCGAATGAAATTCTATTGTATATTCCTATGATTTGACTTCCAAATAAAAAGTGTGAGTGTATTTCTACGAATGTTTATGGTATGTTACATAATATCTTTGGTAAATGAAAACCAATTAACGTATTTTAGAACAAAGATACCAAGAGTTTGATATGTGTAATTGGCTCCTCAAAGAATGCGAATATAAATGGGTGATAATGGTAATCAAAGAATAAAAATAATAAAGTACAAACGATTCAAAAGATAAGGCTCTTGTCATAATAGTTATCTAATATTTTTTGGCCGCTTGCCAAACTTGATTTGCCGTTCAAGTACGCAGCCAGAGAGAAAAGAGAACGAACGCATTTGATTTTTTTACAAAATTATGCTGGACGACGGAATTATAGACATGACAATAACCATTTTACTATGGAAATTAACGTGGTTTTCACACATTTTATACTATATATTATAACGGGACTGAACTCACGTGTGGGGATAGTCGTAACGACTATAGTTTCGGTCGCATTCGGCGACCTTTCTCAAGTTGGAGTCCAGGATACCGACGAAGAGGATCTTCAGTGCGCGCCGTCACAACAATCCTCTCTACCCGCCCCCGCCCCACCACCGCAACCGCTGTCATCGCGAGCGCTACGCGCCGCAGCCCGCAGTGCATTGCGAGACGGCTCCGCGTGCTAGCACTCGCCAACTTGAGAAAGGTCGCCGAATGCGACCGAAACTATAGTCGTTACGACTATCCCCACACGTGAGTTCAGTCCCGTTATATATACGTAGTATAAAAAAATATGACAATAACCATTGCGAGCAGTTCTAGAGTCGAAGCAAGGTGGATAATTTATTTAAGATTCATGTCCTCTTGTAAAGCCTTTCGTCGTAAGAAAAAAACATATTCAACAAAATACACAATGCATGTAATTACCTACCTAACAAAGAGCTCAGACTCAGGTGTCTGTGGACTTGTAGCGTATAACAAATCAATAAAAAAATTTCATTTGTTTTGAAACCTAAAAAGCTTGTAGGAAATTCTTTCTCCCTAAAACTCAAATGAAGAGGCCACAAGCCGAATCCATAAGTCACGGGGCCAAGTTTTTGCCACTTTCGAGGGCAAACTCTCAGACCTGTCTTTGAGAGTTTTAAGTAGCGGCCGGCAGAGGTCGCCTCGAGTGACCAAGTTGGACCCAAGTTAGAGAATGAACCTCAAGTTTAACGCTAGGAGGTTGTAACTTTGCTAATAGGATTTTAGTAGATATTCGGGAGCAGTATTTTTATAATTTTTGCTTCGTAAACGATTATTGTTGAATACTCCTGTTTTAGTAGACATTTGGTGGCAGTATTTTTATAATTTTCCTTCATGAACGATTTTTGCCGAATTTCCTTTACAACCAACACAGTACAAACCTACACAAGTAAAGGAAATTAGGTTAAACTCTCTCCGATTTGATTACTATTTATTAAAAACAAATAAAAAATAATAAAACAATCAAACATTTTGGTCAACAGTCCATTCCACACTAAGTTTATCTCAAAGAGTTCTTTTAAACTATGACCCCACCGGTCCTGTGTGCCCTGCCCCTTGCCATTTCAACCTGCTAATTTATTGGCATATGCTTTAACATATTATGTTATTAACATTGGCGTTACTTTACTAGTAAATGGTCTGTATCTGTATTTAATGAATTAATATGGAGTAAACATTGCATTAAGTGCCGCCCCCCAATCTCAGTACCTAGCACCTAACATGAATTATCCCGAGACGAAGGCTAATAAGCATGAATTTGGAAGTCAGACCGTAATCTGGAAGATTAAAACCGCATCAGAGCCGTTCGAGACACCAGGTGGCTGGAACTTGGCGGCAACTTTGGAGAGTTGACCTTTAAGGCAGAAACCTACTAAGCTTGCCATTGTTTTTTTTACGTTTTAAGCTATTGTTCCTGGACCAGTACAAGTAGTACCCAATTTAAATAGAAACATCACAAACAACCTATTGAAGTTGCAGCGGCAAGACCTTATGATAGGACTCATAACTGGTCACTGCAACTTAAATAGTCCTACCGACTGCGCCAAGTGTGGTGTTTAGTAAAAGACGACTATCGCAGAATGGTGTCTTTATTATACGAACAAGCCTATATGTAATATGTAGGTAGTCGACTAAATCATCTACCTCCATCTTATACATTACAACTTGTATAAATTGGGAGCCACTGACAGCCCACTTTGTCGTGGCTATTTGCAGGAGAACGAAACTTTGGAGCATGTTCTGTGGCACTGCAAAGCAACAAAAGACACTAGAATAGCTAACGGATTGCATGATGCTTCTGCATTAACATCACAACAGCGTTGTCGTCCACATCGCCATCGTCTCACCATCACCATCTAAGCTACTGGAGCAGAGCCAGCGGCCCAGAGCCACGCTCCTTTACTTTAAGAAGGTACTTTGTTGGGGGACATGCACAAAGCACCCCATGCTGGACGTCAGTGCAGAACTTATCGCCCCCACTTGAAATTAAAATTAGAAGCTATTGTTTTGGAAACTGTGGGAACACTCGGAGGTGTAAGTATATGTTCATCATTATGAACAAGTTTTACTATGGGACCGACTGATAAATCGCGGAAAAAGTCATTGACTCTTGACGTAAATATATGGAACAGTAAATATATATAGTGTATTCTGAAAGCCATTGGAAAAGCAAAAACCTGAACAAAGTCACTAGTTACGAGCAACCTTTGAAGGGCATATGAATCTCCAATAAAACCGGTTGGAAGCGACTGGCATCCAGCCCGATTCTACGGTCATCTATCATCTATCCACTTTGTATTTAGACGTCTAACTGTGCATTTGCATTTGTTATTCTAAAAACAGACCTTTTAAAATACAAAACTTTTCAAGGCCGCGTTATAGTCAGTTCTTATCCTAAAACCTACGTACTTACTAACAGTAAACTAGCTTGATAGTTTTGTTTTGTCGATGGCCGTTTCATTGGCAGAAGTTTAGCGCGACCATTGTACTAGCTTTTAATTGAAATTGTTGATTGTTATAACCAATTGTAAAGGTTCGGTTCAATTTCAAACTCATTTGCTGGAAACATCTGGATTTTGGTCGCTGAATTTGATATCGGGCGTTCAATGCTGAACAGTTTACAAGGTTGTCATTAAAATCAGCTATTTCATACATTTGGTCGATTCCGAGATGTAACTTTGTATGGGACAGCTGATTTTTTCTGGTATTCCGGGTTAGCCCTAAGTTGTTCATAATGTTGCGCTTTGTAGTAAAGGACAAGCAGCTAACTCTGTATACATATTTGACAGTCCCTTACCATCCCTCAATGGTTAAAAACAAATCTAATAATTTCTCAAACTGACAAAGCACTTCTTTTCATTAAAAAATTAACCTACTCAGCCAAATTCCAACGCTATTCTGAAAACAATGAAATGATAAATTCTACTAAAGAATTCAGGAATTAGCAGTTCCTTTGCTTGAACCCGCTTAATAAACCACAACTAAGATTCCTCGCAAACGAGACAAAGCAGCGCAAACGTGGCTGGAACCAAGAGATTGTACAAATCTACTAAATTTAAAACCCGAGCGAGGGAGCCACTTATCTACTACCTTCAGAAAGGTGAATAGCTACTCTTGGAAATGTCTAGTTCGAACATTTCGCCGGGATAGAAAATAAGATGGTTTTGGTTGTTTTAATTCGGTCCGGTGAGCAGTACACCGGATCTCTTGACAAATGGAGTGCAGACCACAATGCTCCTGGCTGTGTTGCCAACAGAGAAAATAGCATAAAAATAGGGGATTTGGTGATTTGTGAAATGGGTAGCTGAAAATTGTCGCAAAAAAGATTAAAATCTTAATCTTTACCGCACCATACCGACCTATTTAATAGTCCACGGCTGCACGTATGTAGGTTCGCCGACGCAGGGCGATTGGGCCACCCCACCACACTGACCCAGTGCGGGTTGGTGCTTAATTGTTTTACCAGAGATATTGTCATATAATTTAAAACATACGTAAAGTGACATTTTATTATTTTTCTTTTATTATTTTAGTATTGCGATCTACAAAACCATTTTTATTAATTTACAATCTTTTAACTACTAATATTGGTGATAGATTGTTTAATTCAAATTCAAAATAAAGTATATTTCAGGCATAAACCCATTTAGAACAATAATAAATATGTATAATAATATAAGCCGTGGTGGCCTAGAGGTTGTGACACCCGCCTTGCAATCGTGAGGTCGTGGGTTCAAATCCCGGTCCAGTACCAATGAGTTCTTTGTAATTTATGTACGGAATTTCACACCACTGGCTTTTCGGTGAAGGAAATCATCGTGAGGCAACCTGCATACTTCCGTAGAAGAAATTCGATGGCGTATGCGAATCCACCAACCCACACTGGGCCAGCGTGGTGGATATGGCCCAATCACCCTTCGTGGGTAGGCCTACGTCCTGCAGTGGACTATTAAAAGGCTGATACAGTACAGTACAGAACAATAATATGCTAGTAATATTTCGTATAATTTAATAACCTAAAATGAATGCTACATTTTCGAAACCAACCCATTCATTTAGTAACCGTTTTAACCATTTTACAAGAGGAAAACTTCAAAAACATTTTTCGGTTGTCATTTTTCTTTTTTCATTGAGAGAGAATTTAATTTGCCCACGCAGGGTTATTTACACGCCCAAGGGTTATAACGAGTTAATTGTACCACTCTTTATTTAATTTTTACCTTTCTCTATGAAGTTAGGGGTTAAGGTTTTTAATTATGTCGCTTTATTGTGTTTGTTTTGACGTCTTTGTAAAATGCATGTAAAATAGACTCTTTCAGTACATACAGAGATATAAATTAAAATAAATTAATATATATTCTGCCAGCAGTGTTCATAAAATAAGGGATGAAATTTTCTTTGACATGATATGTGGTAACTTTAGGAAACATTAATATTACGGATTCAAAAATAAATAAAGAATAAAATGATGGATGAATTTTCACATCATTGGCGCTTAGGTGTCAGATCGTAAAGAAAGCTGTGTTTAGTATAAGAAATCCGAATGTGAGCACATTTGAGTCTACTAATCCGTACAAGACCATCCATCAGCCATACGACGTCCACTGCTGGACATAGGCCACCCATTTGGATCTCCAATAAGAACGGTTGGTAGCGGCTTGCATCCAGCGCGATCCTGCGGTCTGAATGAGGTCATCCGTCCACTTTGCGGGTGGACGTCATACGCCCTACGCTACGTTCGTACTAGACCATCAAGTTGAATATGCCCCAATTGCCTTCTGTAGGTTCCTTTATTCTACAATGGAACCATAAATGGAACTAATATCTATTTGGTCACACTCAAATAACATTTCCTTCTAAGCCAAAAATGAACTAACCTCCTTTGAGCAAAAAAAAAGTTGTCAAGTGCATGTTGAAACACGCGTATTGACAGGCATCGATTACTATGATTTGGCGTAGATGGCGACGATGATTATGATGATGATAAAAACCAACAGACACACACACACACACACACACACACACACACACACACACACACACACACACCCCCACACACACACACCCCCACACACACGCACACTTTTTTCAACTTTGGCGCCCTATATCTCACAAATGGTACACGTGACAAAAAAAATAGTTTAAGAAATCTTACATTCATTTTAAAAACCCTATATAACGATAGCCCGCATGAAGGGGTGCGGTTAAAAAAACTTTTTTATCCCCATACCTCAAAGCAAATAAAAAAATCAAGAGGGAACGTCGTTGAACAGTCAAGTGAGGCCGGTTTTTTATACATGTGTGAGTGCGTCAGTGTTGCGCCGCCATAGTTGCCGACTGACAAGCCAAGGCGTAGTTTCGTTGTACGTGGATGTGTGTGTAATTGTCTGTACACGGCGAGGCGTAGTTTTGATTAGCTTCACTTGTAAGTTATAAGGCTCTGTAATAATCGGACGGACGGACAGACGAACAGACTGTCAGACAGACGAACGGACAAACGAAGTTATAAGGATAATATAATGTACCTACTAAAAGATAAAGCAGGATGCCCCTCGGCAGAGGAATATACTCGTATTATGGAACTGTTAAATGATACTGGTACAGTATATAGTATATGTATAATAGAGAAATTAAAATGTCTCAGCCACTAGTACGCCAAAACCAAACTTCAAGCATTGTCAAAACTTCACCTTCATTAATATCTTCAACTTCATTAGACTTCACATTACATTAACAACAACGGGGGCAAATATAGAGCCTAGGGTTACCATATCGCAACATTTTCACACTATCGCTGCATCGCGGCCAGTTATTGAAAATTTCAGGAAATCTCAGGATTTTTAGATATGGTAACTGCTCACAATATAGGCTAATTTGATGAGTTTTCTATTCTATAGTTTTTGCACATTTTATTTAGAAATCAACAAATTGCAGTGCTGTGCGAGACGAGGCTACGCAATCGTACTTGGTCTTGATAAAGGCCGCCAAATGTGGTGGAAACTACAGTGAACACGCCTTTGTCTGACTTTAAAATATGGCGTAAGGAACACCCGTATAACATTGTAAATATATAATTATTTTTCGCAAAAAATAGCATAACCGACTGTGTTCGTGTTCAAAATTCGAATAGTTCGCTCGTGTAGAATTTTTACATTATTGTGACGCAGTAGGTAAGCCGCGCGGTAATGACGGCAAGTTGTTTACACCTAAGTGCGAGATTTATGGTTTTATGACTCGGCAGGATCAGTCTTTGTCTGCCGTCTATTGTTTAGTTTATTTGTTGGGTGTTTACGTATTTGAAAACAATAGGGAATTCTCGAACTTTCAAGTTGTTTACTTGTTAATACAATAGCGTTTATTAAGACCGAGTAATGTTACGAATTATCTCGTAGGTTCGAGACTCTAGGAAATAACGGATATAAATACGCCGGCCGACTCTTGGGAATCAGTATTTCGTTTACCGTCGAAGCGAAATCATCTCGTGTTCAAGTGCGGTACCAGTGATTGTAAAGTGACTAGTTTGTGTGAATATCAGTGCTAGTGTAAAGTGTTTGTGCGAACCAGTTGTGTCGTGTGTTTTTGTGATTTTGTGAAGTGATAGTGTGCAATAAAGTGCAAAGTTATTAAGCGGCGTTTTTACTGATTATCCAAGAACCCATCTCGTAACATTATTGTTGATGTTTCAAAATCACCTCAGCCGATTTCGATGACACCACCCCAGAAGTATAATCATTAGAACTAAAAAAGTTGTTTTTCAATCGCTTCACAATTGGCGAAAATATCGATGAACATACAAAAAAATATTACAGACGAACATAGAACATCCTCTATTCTGAAAGTCAGTTAAAAATATTACATTACTAGCTTCCGGTTTCGAACAAAAACGGGAGCTTGTAATGATTCTGAAAATATTTGCAAATTCTTAAAGATTTGTTGCTTGTTATTATGAAGGGAGAAGCCATTGGCTCTGAGATACGTCTACAGTTATTAACTAGTTCAGAGTCAATGGACAAGTGAATATGGTTTAAAGTGTTTTAAGGCAAATAAAGTTATTTTGTGTTATTTGTATTCATTCTTAAAAATATCACGATTCGGTAGTTCAATGGAAGTTTGATTTTTCTCAGGAATTACATGCTCTATCTGGTAACCCTAGCCGTATAGAACCAAAGCTCAAAGCGTCAAATACAGGGTTTGGCAACTTGCGCCGAGTTGTCCCAAGTTGTGTTCAAGTTAGCCAAGTTACAATACGATCGACTGTTTACTAAGCTTGTAGCTGTATTTGGTTAACTTAGCGAGTTATAATGCTCAAGTTATTTACAATAGGCACTAACTTGCTCACACGACACGGCTCTGCCTGCGATAGCTTAGGTTCGGTAGACCACATACAAGGTGGACAGATGAAACATTAAGGCAGCATAATCGTACATTACGAGCCTTTCCACTAGTCAACATAGGCCAACCCACGAAGGGAAACTAGGCCATATATATCTACCACACTAGATTGGCGGCTACGGTCACGGCCCAGTGTGGGTTGCTAGATTCATATACTCCATCGAATTTCTTCTACCAACGTATACGGATTGCTTCATTATGTTTTCGCACTAGGTGCGAGTGTCATATGATCGATCCAATAGGAAACCTGTAAGACAGGAATGTTCTATAGCTATAATGATGATGATTATAATAAATCCGAGAAAAACGTTACCTTGCCGAATAATAGAGTTTATATACGTTGACTAGATAAAGATTAGAATTGCGATCTAGACCGTGGATATCCCACTTCTGAAAATCTATCTATGGTATTTCTACCCTCAATGTTTTTGTTAGGATAAAGTTATTGGAAATCGGTATAATCCTCTGCATAGTTTACGTTATTTTAAGTGATCCATGTCAGTTCTCCATTAATCTACTTAACCGAAGTATCAAAAACCACAAAAGCCTGTGAGCCTGTGACGAACTATTAGGTATTTATTGGAAACTGCTGAAATGGTTCGCTATGAGTATATTGCCGTTGCAAGTTCTGGTTGGCAGAGTTAGGTCAGCTAATTGATTAATTGAGCTATAGTCAGAATATTGCCTGAATTGCCAATCTCAGAATATACAAGCCGTGGTGGTCTAGTGGTAGTGACACTCACCTTACGATCGTGAGGTCGTGGGTTCAAATACCGGTCCCGTACCAATGAATTCTTTGGAATTTATGTACGTAATTTAACACCACTGGCTTTTCGGTGAAGGAAACATCGTGAGACAACCTGCTGACAACACCTCCTGTGGAAAAAAATCGATGTCGTATGTGAATCCACCAACCCGCACTGTGCCAGCGTGGTGAATATGGCCCAACCACCCTTCGTGGGTAGGCCTAATATAAATAACAATTTTATAGGACAGGACACTTAGCCCTGAAAGCTGAGCTGGTTACCGAATCAAGTCATGTCTTGCTTAGTCCAAGTTATTTTATTTGGCCGCCAGGAAACTTTTTCAAAGTGTGATAGATAGATAAGTATCTCGAAAGCGAATGGGTGTAGGTAACGCACAACCAACTTTTAGACCAATATTTTACTAAATATGACCAACGAGACAAAATAATTCCTCGATCAATAATTATAACAACTGAATAATTCAATGATGTCGAAATCTATCTCATATTTTAGTAGGTATATATCTGGTTTTAGTGCTGATCATTTAAACCATAGCCTAATTTAATCTACAGCTGCGGTTGTGGCAGCCCAAAACTTTTAGGTCCAAAACCAATGGCTTTCAAAATCGTTTCTATCCATTAGGATTATCTTTTACACTGTATCGGCTTTGGCAATAAATGTGGGATTTTTCATTTATGAAATAAAATGAAAAATAACGATAATCTGCCACTATACTGCAAATATCAAAAGTATCGGCAATTCCAACAAAACGATTCGAATTAAAAACGCTCAGGTCAAATATAGGTAGAGGAATTAAAAAAGAAGTGACTCCTTAATTCCTAAAGTAGGTATACACGATAGAAACTTGTAATTAACTCTAATAGATCAGATTACTTTCGCTCAAAATTATTTTCAATACTTACTGCAAGATTATAACTTTTTCCGTTACTTCAGTTACAAAAAAAATAAACTTGCTCACTACTTAGAGTTCATTGTCTTTAAAAATATAACATTTTCAAAAATTATGTTTTTCTTTGTTGTCAGTCATCTAATGTCATTATAAAGTTTTTTTAATCATCAGACTGACTGGGCCGGACACATCTGCCGCATACACGAAGATCGGTGGGCCAAAACCTGTACAATGTGGACACCCACCATCAAGAGACCCCTCGGTAGGCCCAAACAAAGATGGCGAGACGAGCTTGATACCCACTGCAGTGGATGGAACACCAAAGCTCTCGACCGACAAAAATGGAAAGAGGGAAGGGAGGCCTTTGCTACGGAAGCTCGCACTTGACAAGTACAATTCAAAGCTTTTGAAATCAAAAAGATGTTTCAAAGTCATGTTTGTAGAGGTAGGTATATCAGATAGCAACCAAACACAATGCCTGCTTAACTTTAATTCATTACAAAGAGCCCCTTATCTATTGAAAGAATGCCTCTGGCCGTAATTCTGCCCCGATTAAGTTGTTTACACTTTGCAGTATCGACGTAAACTAAAGTTTACCTTCTGATAACAACATCACTTACTTGATAAGCCTTATAGATAAAGAAATTAGGATCATTTTCATCCAAACCTGCGCTGTAGAGAACAATAGGTGATAAAACGCGGGAACAGTGTAAACAATTCGAAAGTTAGAATGTTCCGGTAAATTGAGAATGCATTTGCTGAAAAATAATTAAAAAGTTATGGTTTACGCTCTAGTATTTTTCGGAATTAAGAAAACGGAGTGGCTATACTACAATAAGTATTAGACGAAAAGCAGCTAAGCTAAAAGCCGTGCCACACAAGTTGACGGATGTTAAATTAGCTACAAGCTGTGCAATATCCAATCCTGACTGAAGCTCTGATAAAGCCGCACGTTGATTGGCTATTGCGCAGCTTGTAACTAACTTCACACCGGCCAACTTGTGAGGCGCGGCCTATACAGTTTTTGACCGACGAACCACCGGAGGAGGCATACAATTAGACGCGTATATATATATATATATATGTGTATATATATATGTATAACCACGCATAACTTTTTTCATAGTAGTTCGATTTCAATAATTCTTTTTTTATTGGAAAGAGTATATTTCGAAATTGGTGCCATTTAAATTTTATTGAAATTGGCTGAGCCATTTTTGATAAATCAATAATAATGTGAAAAATGTTACATCGATCCGTACATAATATTTGCGTTCTAGCGATGCGCCCCGGCTTCGCACAGTTGTATTATAAATATACATTTCTCTTGAATTACTCTATCTATTAAAACAAACTGAATCAAAATTCGTTGCGTAGTTTTAAAGATATAAGCATACATGGGGCCAGAGAGCGGAAAGCGACTTTGTTTTACACTATAAATAAAAGATATAGTAATAAATAAATAAAGTAATGACACGCGTGAAGTCGGTCATGCTATTTTTTTGGAAAAAATAATTGTATAAATTATAATAATGCAAACTGCGTCTGGTCTGATAAGAAAATACCAGTGTACTTCTGTATTTTGAAACTAAGTAAATTTCAAACGGTTCGAAACGATCCGCCATAACCACAGGGGACGCCTATGTCCAACAGAAGATGTTCTACTGCTGATTTAATGATGATATGGTGTGGACTGTGCTGTGGCCTAATCCTTCTCTTTATTATTATATACTACGGGACTAATCGCGCACTAAAATTACGAGATAAATAAATACCTCCTCATCCCGACGTTTCGGCAGAGTTGCATCGACCATGGTCACGGGTAGACTCACGGGTCGATGCAACTCGGCCGAAACGTCGGGATGAGGAGGTATTTATTTATCTCGTAATTTAAGTGCGCGATTACTCCCGTAGTATATAATAATAATGTGTTTAAATCGCGAAAGTTTAAAAACAACAGTAATCCTTCTCGTTAATAGAACCCTATTTCTGAACCGATTTCGTATGCGTAAATGGACAAGAAACCAAGTAAGAGCAGAGAACATTGAAAATTTATCTTAGTGCGGAAGAGACATCATAGAATGTGATTTAAAAGTATTTTTTAAATTGTTTCAAACATTGAGCTCCTGGGTCCAGCAGTTACACTTATTTTGGTTAAGGACGCATAACGAAGCATTCACGCTTGAAAAATTTTTGCACATAGCGATTCAGTTCACCGTCGATATGCCATTAAACCGAAAAAATAGTTCGTTAAAAATACACCATTTTTATACCAACAAAAGGCTCGCAGTTTTGCAAAAAGTCTGCACATGAACTTGATAAATTCAGTGAACCACCTCAAAGTGGAAAAAGTTGGCAAAAACGGTGCAAAATGGACATAGAGATCTACATAGAGGCTTTCTCTTTATTCGGCACGCGAGATACTTATATGTATCATATAATCATATTCAACCAAATGCATGCATACGAAATAAGTATTATAGATACATAAGAGAACGCAGTGTTTTTGTGTGAGCATTTGAATAAGTGATTCGTTATTTACTGTGAAACACGAAACAACACGAACAAAAAATCAGCTTTTTCATACAAAAAGTTCGTCAACGCGTGGCAAAAAGTATGGAGAAGCGATTTTTTTTGCGAATTTTCAAAAGTTGTTTGTCTAGATGTACTTGACCCGCCCTTAAAAGGCTTAGCGTTTAATACCTATGACCCTGTATAATTACGTTCAATTTGATAGACTTTTGACGGATCTAAAAGTAATTTTAAAGTATTGCTCTCTTCAACAAATAGATATTGCAATAAAAATTCAACTACGTTTTTAGCAAGTTTAAACCTGACAGGTTTATAAACTTGCTTGGTTAGTAAAGGCTTCAAAATTGGACCCATTATGGGCGTTACGCACAGTTGTGATTTTAATGCAAAATTAGGTTCCTGCTAGATCGAGACATGTGCCATCTCGCGATTTCTCTGAAAAAGAACAAAGAGATTAACAGCGCGGCCGGCGAGGTGTTAAATCGAAACAAAATTAATCGAATACCTGTAATCAAAACCAGGTAATTGAGCCAGTGAGCAATTTATACAACTTTTTGTTCCGATTTATTTTGCGGGTTTTTGAGCGATGAGTATGGAAAGCTGTTATTAAAGGCCGATTATAATAAAGGAACTAACGGGTGGGATTATGTGTCAGGATGATTTTTCAATCGTTTTTCTAGGATTGGTAGACAAATGTACATTTATAAAATACTTCCGCCTGGGTAACTAAAAGACAAACATAGAAACTTAAAAAAACAACATACGTATAGGCCGAATTATACTACTTGGCGGCTGTCAAGTTTGCTGCATGCTGGGCACAAGCCAATCCTTTACATAAATTATTAGAGCATTTCGTCACAGCCCCCTTTTCAAACCTCCTGCAGCATCAACCAATTATCGCCAAAATAGTGTTATAAGTCGTGCGTGTGGCACCTACAATAATTTACTGCATGACATATTGATATATTCCATTCTAATTATCGTTCTATTAGGAATCAGCTGAGTGACCGCTTTTATAGTAATGTATAAACCAAACTAAATTGAATAAGAATTAAATCTTAATTTATTCTGAAATACGAGTGTGGCTTTGTGTTCCATTATTTGAGTAGCAGTTAAATTTGCTAGTAAATCAAAATCATAAGCGTTTAAAATAATAAATTATAATATAATATAAAAATAATAAAGCGTTTAATAAATAATATTTGCGAGATATTTCTATTAGTAGAAACTTCTGATTAGCTTAAATGTTAAACTATTTAAGTTTATAAGTTGATATACAAAAGCTGTTTGTTTCTAAGAATTTAAAAATAAAGTAAAATAATAATCCTGGCGCAGCTTTTATTTAAGCTTCAGTCAGGACTGGGTTATGCGCAGCTTGTAGCTAACTTCACAACCATAAAGAAATTTGATTCGAGCTATAACTATATGTATAATATCCAAATATTAACGAAATTAAAGGACATGTCCACAAAATGTATGGAGGCTGGTATAATAATAATCAAAAATTCTAACCACAATTTAATACTCGTTACATTTCGAGAAATTTCATATTTTTCTGAGTCTATTACATCACTTAAAACGAAAAAAGAGCCCTCAGTTTTTTTAAAAAATAATTTTGAATCTATTTCGATAAATAAATATATTTGGCTCAATGAGTAGTTCATCTCTATCAACCCTAATTAAGTAACGTCCAAATTGTTAAATGGAAGCATTTTTACCAATTAGTTTTTAAGTGTTTTTTTGTCACATTGTACCTACTAACTGGTCACACTGGTAGTTTATAATTTTTAATTTTAGCAAATTAAGCGATGAATGTGAAAGAATCAGCTACGAATGCAAGTAAAATAACGATAGAAGCACTTTATTATTGCTAAACTAGAAAAAATACAAAGCTGTATTATTATTTTTCATACAATTTATTTTTCACATTTAAAAAAAATGGAGGGATAAAATATCTAAATTAAATATTTTTGAAAAGCCCAAAAATGAAGCTTTCAAATGATGTATATATCATCTTGGTTCGATTTTTCTCTGAATAATATACCACTTGTGGACGTCACCTTTAAGCGAATTGCTTTTTAAGAAGCCCCAGATATAATGTCGCTTTTTCAAGCTCCTTTGCTTGAATGCTCTTAAAATAATTTTTAATTAGCGATCCCCGAGTAGAGTGTACGTAAACATCCGTGAGTGATTGAAGCTTTAATTTAATATTTCGATCATCACACCCCCAATCTATCACACGAGGTCGAACATGGCCCATCATGGCGCAACAATTAAGATTGACGGCTTTTACGCGAAAGTTACGTTACGTTACGAAAATTCGTAACGTACTCGTAATTTTCGCGCGAAGACTGTCAAACAACCGGGACCTACATTTACAATACAATATAATACAACAACACTTTATTGACACCAATAAGAAAACATAACAAAAGAAACAAAGACAGAAAAGGCACAAAAGGCGGTCTTATCGCAAAAAGTGATTTCTTCCAGACAACCTCTCTTGGATGCGAGGAAATGCAATTTAATGTGTCATCCGAGCCACGGTACTGGTCAGTTGTAAATGCCACCTGTGGTCACCCATCCGAAGACTGACCGTGATGAACGTTGCTGATGAACACCTAATGAAACCACGGTATGCGCACTACTAAAATATAGTAGACAACCATACAGAAATCCACATCAAAAGATATTGAATACTGTAGTGTGTTGAATGTTATTATTTAACAAATAAGAGGATTGAAATAAGTGCATATACTCATCATTATGAACAATTTTTATTATCAGACCAACTTCAAAATTGCAAAAACAATCAGCGGTTTCATATATTTTGTAAAGGTTCAATTAACTTCAAGTGGGTATGGAACCGCTAATTATTTTTGCGATTTTGGGATCGGACCAGTAAAAGTAGACCAAGGATATCCTAGATTATATCCGATGTCCAGAAATACACTCGTAAAACGTTTTACTACTAGACATAGATGTCAATAACTGTGAGCAAAAGCAAAATAATAATAATATTTTCCATCAGAAACAATGTAAAACAATCTGCCAGCGGGTACAGATCCAGACAACGTATTCAGCTAAATCACATCGTTCGCTTCAATAACTCGCGAAGGAGTACCCACTGGACCCGATCCGTTCCGCTGAGTCCGCGAACAACGCCACAATGAACAATAAAAGAACAACAAAACATGATCAAAAAATGTTAATTGTCCCATGGTATAATTTTAAATGTGTGGTAGATAATTATACTAGCACAGCGTAGGACGTTCACCCACAAGGTGGACGGATGACCGCATTAAGACCGCAGGATCGCGCTGGATGCAAGCCGCTTCCAACCGGTCTTATCGGAGATCCATAGAGGGCCTATGTCCAGCAGTGGACGTCCCATAGAATTCTTTTATTATTAAAATTATTTCGTTTTACTATTAAAGTGTCCTCTAAATTAGCACACCTCGTCGTATTTTCTTTTGTACCTATCTCTCTCCATCCTAAGGTTGCCTGGAAGAAATCACTTTCAGTGATAAGGCCGTCGGTTGCTTCACATGTTTTAGCATCTATTTTTCCTCTATTTTCTGTTTTATGTGTGTGTGAATGTGAATCAATAAAGAGTTTATCTATCTATCTATCTACTACTCGTATATTTATAGATATATACTCATCGTTATGAATAACATTTACTATGGAGCCAACTCCAAATCGTTAAAGAACAAACCCGACCAAAAAATTTAAGACTCAATCACATCGTTCGCTTCAATAACTCACGAAGGAGCACCTACTGGACCCGATCCGTTCCGCTGACAACGCCCTCAACATAAATAAAGGGTTATCCAGACAGAACTGATGTACTAAGCCGAAAGGAGGTGATAACACCATTATCATGAACAACTTTTACAATGGGGACAACCCGGAATTTAAGAAAAAAATCAGCTGTTTCATACATTTTGGCGATTCAGAGTTACTTACAACACTTTGTATCGAACAGTTGATTTGTTTATTCTCGAATTCCGGATTCCCATTGTAAAAGTTGTTCATGATAATTTATCACCCTCTTTTTGCTTAGTACAGGGTAACCAGATACAGTCGACTCTCGTTAATTCGAAACTCGAGGGACTCGAGTTATCGATTATCGATTACGAATTATCGAGTGTTTGAAATATCAAATGGTTCAAAATTTGTGAGAGTTCAACAATCGTCAAACATTTATACTTTCTAGGGCTCATAACTACCACAAACTTTTAATCTGTTTACCAATTAAAGACTAACAGTAACTGAAACATAACTAAACAAACCAATTCGTGCGGAAGTGTGTGTCTATTAAGCCAACTAATCATGGCAAAAACTAAGGCTCAACAAACAAACGTTGATACAAGTTTGAAGTTGTCGCAAAATGTATGTACATTACAATCTTTCCGCCTCTTTCTCTCTGCAACTTTGAATTGTCGAGTGTTGGACGCCGATGAGTTCGAATTAACGCGTCGGTTTGTTAGATAGCAATGATTTTTTCGTACGAATTACCAAGTGCATAAAAATGTATTGATTTAGTTCGAAATATAAAGAGATTTTATGGGGAACTCGTGATAACTTGGAATTATAGAGAGGTTCAAATTATCGCAGGTTTAAATTAACAAGAGTCGACTGTAACCCTTTTTATATAAGCTTTTTTTTATATAAGCTTTTGTTTTTCTTCAACATCAAAAAAAAAACGCACCCACATAAACAAAACATCCGTATTTTTGGCTTAGAGGTTAAATAAGCTTTTAAAATCCACTGAAAAGATCCAGAGAGGCTTTACCCGGAAATGGGCCAGTAAATTGGCAAATTGAAACAATAACGACCGAGATCGTGTCGGTAACAGTGAGTAAATCCCCTTAGAGGCAATGTAGCAAATCTGAGACACGATGTTTTATTGCGCGTACAGATGTCGCCACGGTTCGCGTGACGTATGGATGGAAATCTCTAATATGGCACACCGTGTCGCAACCGGGTGATTCATGGGAACTGAAGGCATATAATTATGGTGACCCAGAAAGACCCTTCCGGGGCATCCCAGAGCTATAAAAGTGAAATAAAACGGGTCAATGCAAGTTGGACTTGCTCAAGAAGGTTTCTGTACAATCATACGAGATAACGTATACACATGTAACATTATGTTTTTAAATAAATATAAATGGTTATTCAGTCAACTTTTACTATGGGTCCAACCCACAATTCTAGGAAAAAATTAGCTGTACCATATAACAACGCAACTTCGCTACTCAGAATCGACGAAATGTAGTACTTAAAGAGATAATCATTTTTCTCCAATTCATAATTCTTAAAAATAACAATAATGATTTTAGGTTTTCTTCTTTGCTTTCTTTTAAAGATTATTTTATGCCAAAAGGACAAGGTTCAAACAACAAAAGTCTTAACTTGTAAAAACATCAACTTATTTTACGATACTTTGTAGTAAATTCGGTCTACATTGTTTTCCACTTAAATAAAACCACCATCAGATAAAAAAGGTACGCTCCTAAAAGTAACTCTGTACCTTTCCTATCTCACACGGAACTTTCACAACACTAAAGAAACAATGACCCTAACTAACCCTTTAACCTATTGTCCTACGGTGTCACCCATCACGGTTAAACAACACCTGACGCATACCGGTTTTCTTAAAATACCGGTATTTAATGGTACATATAATTTTATCTGAATCGAAGTTTTTCTGAATTTATGAAGAAACATCAGCTCTCTTGTTACATAATATACAAAGTGCTGGTTTTCAAAGTGCACGTGCATAATTTTTAATCTGGAAGCATTTAAATAACCTTTACTTTGGGAGCAACCATCACATCGTAATTTAATCAGTTGTTTGAAATATTTTAAAAGTACATTTTACATACCGAATACATTTTATGTGATATTCATATTCATTTAATTCATAAAAAAATATTACACGTCAAACAATATACGTTTTTTAAAACAAAAATCAAATACATTCAAAATTACAAAATTAAAAACATTGATAAATAATTCAAATTATAAATGTCAACAGTCCGATTATAATAAATTAAGTCAATTATGTCACGGTAATAAAATAAAATAAAACAAGTCTTTCAAAATAAAATAAAAAACAACTCAAAATTATACCGGTTTCTATAAATATTGGTACCCGCTGAACCATAAAGAGTTTATTTAAGCAGTCGTCCGATATATTATGGTCATTGTAGAGTATGTAGTATATACGATAAAGCTCTTATATCCGGTATATTAATAGCACTTGTTCTATTTTCAATGGAATTAACATTTACATCACATTGTCTTGATTGTAGTTTAATTTTGTGGAATAAATTTTATGTGATATCGGTTTCTATAAATACCGGTATCCGAGAATAGATTATTTCAGCGGTCTCCTGATATAAGGTCAGTGTACAGTATGTAGTAGGGATGTTTACGGTAAGGTTCAAACAAATTGTCCTCAATTTGTTTAAGCTGTCGCCTGAAATATGGTCAGTGTACAGTATGTAGTACGGATGTTTACGATAAAACTCTTATCCTGTGCTTTGTTTTATTAAACACCATTTTAATTGTACGTATTCTATTTTTAGCGGAATTCACATTTAATCTCGTGCATTATTTTAGTGAAATAAATTTTATGTGATACCGGTTTCTATAAATACCGGTATCCGGTACCGAGGAGTATTTATTTAAGCGGCCGCCCGATATATGGCCAGTGTAGAGTATGTAGTACGAATGTTTACGGTAAGGCTCTTATCCGGCGCTTTGTTTTATTAAACACGGGATTAGCAAAATAGAGTTTCCGGTCCGTACATGACCAAAACAATTTCGGTTAAATTAAAACTGTGTCAATGTCTGTGTCGCCACATTATTGTTGATGTTATTTTTGATAATACTATTATTATTTCAGTTTGTTTATTTTTGGGCTGCCTTTGGAAAACTTGGTGACATCTTTAAATCTAAAATCCCACAATGCCTGAAGACCAATGTTTATAAACAATGTGTGCTGCCCATACTCACTTACGGCGCCGAAACATGGCCCCTTACTAAAGAGCATATTTACAAAATCCGTCTAGCTCAAAGAGCTATGGAACGAGCCATGGTAGGTATCCGCTCCCATCGATTTTGATCGGTTTGGGATCGTGTCTCAAACATGGAAATTCGATGTCGCACAAAAGTCGAAGACGTGGGCACACGCATCGCCAAGCTAAAGTGGAGATGGGAAGGACACTTGGCTAGACGGGATGACAACAGGTGGACCAAGGCAGTCACCGAGTGGTACCCGAGAGAAGGACGAAGACATAGAGGCAGACCACCAGCCCGATGGTCAGAAGACGTCATCAAAATTATCGGGAAGTAATGGATGAGGCTAGCACAAGACCGGAAAGAATGGCGAGAAAGAGAGGAGGCCTCAGCAGTGGGTGCAACAGGCTGAATAGATAGATTGTTTATTTTAAGCGTTATGTGCATTAATAACTTTAGATGATATTGTTATCGTACATTGCTTCATACTGGTAATATTTTTTAATAAAGGTATCGTCTACAAGTGGTATATTATTCAGAGAAAAATCGAACCAAGATGATATATACATCATTTGAATGCTTGTTAGCATATTTTGCATTATTTTTTTGCATAATGATACTGTTTACCTATTCACAACAAAATAACACAAGACGAGAAAAATGTTAGGAAGTTAACAGTGATTGACTGCTCAGGTTGTGGTTCCAGCAAAAGTGATAATTTGGTTCCTGAATAATTCATTTCATCTCTTTTGTGTCGCACTGTACAAACATATCTACAACAACGTACACAAGTATTTTCATCATCACAACATGTAATTAAAAAGCAGCATCTTTGGTACTCAATCTTTATCAATCGCAACAGAAGGCCAATTATCGCAAGTCTAACGAGATGGACTAAGAGGATTCTGAATCGACCTGCACGGGTAGCACGGCAAAGGGAGAAAACCATTTTATCCACTTTAAAATGTCAGTTGTCATTGTCAATCCATACTTTATTTCCTCTTCGAGGGGATATAATGGTGGAAAGACTATATTAGTCCCTTTGCCATGCTTCCCGTGCTGTGTTTTCGCGTTTTCTGTAGTACATCGAGAAATTTCGAAGTACATTTTCGATAAAATTTACGTTCCATGAGAAAACTCTTTTCACTCCTTAAATTGTAACAAAATGTTACGTTTTTGGCTGCTGTTTTTGGTGTCAATCGCTGGAGTAAGAAATATTGCACGCTCTTATGCCTTTTTTTTCAGAATAGTTTTTAGTTTATTTATACTTTTCAGCCAAAGTTTTGCATTACAATATGACGATGAATTTTTGAGGCTTTATAACTTTAAGATAATTTA
Source organism: Hypomecis punctinalis (assembly GCA_949316475.1). Classification (NCBI taxonomy): domain Eukaryota; kingdom Metazoa; phylum Arthropoda; class Insecta; order Lepidoptera; family Geometridae; genus Hypomecis; species Hypomecis punctinalis. The sequence continues at coordinate 19,015,813 of OX438810.1, forward strand.
AAAACTGTAAAAACTAAGACGTATAAACCTAGCGATTAAAGTGCTGATTACATAAAAAAAACACTCAAATTTGATAATATTTAGAGGTAGCTGACAGCTTATTGTTTTTGGATGGACAAGCTGGCGCCTCACAATTGTCTTAAGACCTTGATTTACGTAGTAAGTATAATCTAAGCTGTGTTCTGAAGTAAGACCAAGGTTCCCAACCGTCCGGTTTTCGACCAGACTGTTGGGTTTTAGAAGGAATTGTTGGGGTCAGGTTGCTAACTTCCGACCGGATACAATTTGTTCGGTCAGATTAAATTTTGATAGCGACGTTGCTAATTTTCATTTCATTTATTTCCATAATACACATATTATCTTTACAGGCTTTACCTAATACGATAGTGCAGCTAACAATTCCAATTATAGTAGTTACGAAGCTAAAAAACAACCAAAAAACCTGTAAAACCAGACAGACAAACAGACCAGACCTACTATCAGTAGCACGGTAGCACGGACCAATGGAGTCAAGAAACAAATCCAAAAAACTTAATTTATTGTGGATTGAATTAAAAAAAAACGAAGCACCCCAGTCTAAGAATAGTACAGACGTTTTATTTTGACCAAGTATGACCAGATTAAAGATGTCCGGTTATGTTGACTGGAAAAATTAGCAACCCTGAGTAAGACCCATTGATTACTTACTATGAGCTTGCAAAATTGATCCTCCATCATGGCACTAATTGACAGTATGGCCAGTCTTCTCGTTCTACGTAATTTATGCCAGGCACGCCACTATAATTTTGCCATACGGTGTTCTATGTTAATTTTTCAAATTAGCAGTCACCGTCTTGGTAATTAAGTCTGCGAGTATGTCTAGAATAAAAATTTAGTGCGGTATGAATTTTCAGGTCTTACAATTTTAATTTCAGGTTATAAGCCGTTGTAGCTGTTTGAAGCTATTTTGATGTAAATTTTTGTAACCAAATTACGATTTCAGTCATTGAATCTCAAAAATTTTAAATTGCTTTTACTTGTAAGTTAATAGAGCAAATATACACATATTGACAATACTAAAGGAAATGATTAGTAAATCATTTTCAAACGCGAATTCATAACTACATTTAAGCTACATAATACGCATAATTAGCTTTATGTATATTTCGGAGACAAGAACCTAAATAATACAAAGAGAAACCATTAATTCACAATTTATTGATTAAATACTAAAAATGGAACGATTACAACCAAAAATAAAGAATATATTTTTCAAGCTCAAAAGAACAATAATCTGATATCCTCTTTTTTTTTAAATTAATTTTCACAATCAGCTTACATTTCAACTTACTCAATATTTTGGGGATGATGAAGCCCTTGTCTTGTCATTAGCTCATATCATTATTATTTTCACACAAGTTTCAGCCAAAAAATTAATATTAACGTTTTATTGGAATAAGTTATTTACCACTTCAAAGTTGTATAGGTTCATTTTTTTTTTTAAATGAGATTGTAATTTAAATTGTTTTATGAATGTACGTCGACAGGAACGACAAAGCAAAGTTACTTATCACTAGCGCCACTTTGAACTAGTTTATAATTTAAATATTTGGCGCTAAAATTCAAATGACTGTCTATAAGACAGTAGACATAGATTGATTAATTCATTAGATTATGTCTAATAATATATTGATAAAAGGCCAGTAAGTAAGTAAGTTCATATAGGCCGGGAGGCTAGCCCTGGTGTCAGAGTTTTTAGGCCGTCTGAAGACCTCTGACATGGCCAATTTAACGTGTCATCCGAGCCACGGTAGCGCTCCGTTAGAAAATGCCACCCGGTAAAATACAGTAAATAGTCCGTGACGACCACATATACTAACTGGTATGAGTTTACAAAAATTTAAAAGTTTCAGTTCTGGCTCGGCAAAAGTGTCAGTTAATATTTTGTTACAAAAGCACCAAAAAAGACACATGAATATGAATAAAACAAAAATATATTTTTTCGTGTCAACGTAAAATCTATTCATAAAATGCAAAATGTACGTGATAAAATCCACTGGACACGTTTTTCCATATCCCACAATAGGAAACCGCCATATTCCGTTACAATTGTAAAGGCTTCGTTTTTTATCCAAAAAACGGGTCCAACAATACACGCGCTCTAAAAGTTTCACTTTTCATAACACATTGTACAAAATCGGGTGCATCATAACCGGTATTGTGCTGCGGTAAAAAGCGGTATTTTAGCGGTAAAGTTAGGGTCGTTACGGAAATTACCGGTATTTGAGCAGAATATGACGAGACTCGCTTTATGTACGATTCGTGAAATGGGTGCAATTTAGAGCTTTGTTATCGGACTTATTACCTTGGAAACCTTCTATTCGAACTGCTTTTATGGCCATCTAATAGTCGCATACCTGTAACAAAAGGAAATAATTTAATATTTTTTTCATTGGATGCATAAAAATGTTTCAATGTTGAGCTAACAAATAATATTTAAAAAACATAGTACATCATGATTAGGCAACATGTGATCAAATTTTATGTCATCATGTCTAGTAAAATAAAAAGTTTATCAACAAAAAGTCTGTGTATGATTGTGACACGATCTGGGAATTATGGAACAATATACCTACATCTTTCACACCATTTTGCATTCGTCAGTTTTGCGAGTCCCTTCTAAAAAAGTAGGTCTAATAAAAAATATCGAAAACGCTAGAAACAATATTTGAAGCAAAGGTATTATTTTTGGATGAGTTTCGCGCGGTTGGAAAGCCATTTTGGAAAATGAATACAATAAAATTTAATAATAGCAATTTAGCTTTTGTTCTCCCCAGTTTATGCGTTAACCAATTCAAAGAGCTAGTACAAGTACATATCGACGGTTTAAAGGTAACAAGGCATAAGTGCCAAAAATAAATTGTTGATGAAAGCAGTTAGAAGTATGTAATTGCTAGGATAAAGCAGTTTTATACTTAGACAAAAGTGAACCAAAGTTACCGACTTGGCCCAGCGGATCGGTAAGCTGAAATGGCATTGGGCAAAGCACATAGCACGTCCGAGTGATGACCGATGGAGCCGAAAAGTTGTCGAGTGGAGACCACGTACCAGGAAGCGCAGCTTCGGATGTCCACCTACGTAAGGTGGACAGATGACCTCATCAAGATCGCAAGGTTGCGCTGGGTGAGAGCCGCTTCCAACCGGACGAGGCCTATGACCTGCAGCGGACGAGCAATGGCTAAAACGACGACGAAGTGCCAAAAACGTCGTTGTACAGACATGGTATGGTGGAAGTAAGTAAGTAGGTAGTATTCATAACTAACTTTTGATCAAAATGGCACTTATGCCCTTTCTGTCGATGTAGATTCCAATATCCTGTGTCCGTTTGCGTAAATAGCGCCCGGTACGGGTAAATCCGCTCGATCCGATTAACCGGTAAGTGGGCGTGAATGGGCGCCGATTAGTGCACTACCGGCAATGTTCAGAATACCGGTACTATACCGGTAATATTCTGGCATAGGAATATTGGCTTGAACGATTGGTTTATTAGTAATTAATTATTATTCTGATATGCTTCGAGTAGACAGCTGCTACTGCTAAATACTACATCTGAGGCTATATGCAAGTATGTTACATTACGCCGCCGTAATGTTAGTTAGATGAAATCTCAGACCAAATAAAAAACCGGACAAGTGCGAGTCAGGCTCGCACATCGAGGGTTCGGTACAAATCCAGAAAATTTCACAAAATTTAGAAGTAAGTAAGTAGTTAAAATATATGTACACACACGACATCGACAAAAAAGTTTTTTTTTTCACTTTTCTCGTCATACATCGAACATTACACATTGTTAAAATAATTAAAAACCTGTTTTAGCATTGTGCTAATGAAGTTCTTTTATATGATACCTTACATGATACGATTTACTCACTTTGAATTTTGAACCCATATTTTGTGAATTTTGAGGCCCTATTTTGTGTGATTTAAATAAAAATTAAAAAAGCCCAAACATGACTCGTCTATCTTGTTTAGTACAAGAGATCCTATGGCCACCTTCCGACTCCTCAGATCAGCTCCATAGTACCATATTATTGCATTGTCATTCATATTATTGTAGGGCTAAGCTCGGAGTCTCTCTGCGAAATCGAATCAGGAATAGGGAGATCCGTAGAACTACTAAAGTTACCAACCGATCTCATGGGATACACGGTAAAACAAAAGGCGTGTGCCGGAGTAGAGGGCGCCCCCCGTGATCCCGGGTACTAGGTGAAAAACACGGCGTGCGCCGGACTAGAGGGCGCTCCCCGTGATCCTGGGTACCAGGTGAAACACAGGGCGTGTGCCGGAGTAGAGGGCGGCCCCCGTGAACTCGGGTCCAGGCGAAACACACGGCGTGCGCCGGACTTGAGGGCGCCCCCCGTAATCCCGGGTACCAGGTGAAATACACGGCATGTGCCGGAGTAGAGGGCGGGAGGGAGGGAAGAGCAAACAAACATGTGGTTTTGTCCGGAGTTTCAGACTGTTTTGCAACGCTATGCAATAATATCAAAAACATATGGTCTTTTTATTAGGTTCAAAGATCTTTATTGTTATATCACAAGAAACATATCGTCTCACTTATGTGATAATCTTAAATACTACATTATAGTAACATGCACATATAGGTCAGTGGGCTATTTAGATACGTGGGTTGTATGAACAATTTACAATCTTAACGTAAATAAACCAACAAAAAGTAGGTAAATCAATAACATCAACACAATATGCGAACAGAAAACACGATTAAAATAGTTAAGTAGGTAGGTAGCATAGACAATTCATGGGTACACACATATTATTCAGCGAATAGCCAACTAAAAACATTACACTCGTTGTACATTATATGTAAATAAATAATTCTATATTAAATAATACAATATATATAATAATAAAAAATCTACAAAGTGAAATCAACACAATAAAATAAATGTACTAAAAAGAAACTAATAATTGATACAAATTTACGTAAAAATACTAAGGGTAGTTGCAATAAACTATATTTATCTATCAACTAACAACACTGTGAAAACTTGTCAAAAATATATGTTTTCAATTTCTTTTTGAAAACCATAGCAGACTTCAATTCCCTAATACTATTCGGAAGTTTGTTATAATATTGCACTCCTTTAAACAATATTGTTCTCTGACCATAACCGGTTCTAGAACTCGGCATAGTAAGGTTGTTGGCACACCGGAGTCTTTTTACCAGATACGAGGCTTCTCCCTTTGTTTTAAAAGTTAGTTGTGTGTGTATTTGTTTGTTTAATATTTTTCTTATTAGGATGCACGTGTTATAAATATGTTGTTGTTTAATGTTCATAATGTTTAGTTCCTGATAAAGCTGTTTTGTTGGGGTGAAATAGTCATAAGAAAAAAGTACTTTTAAAAGTTTGTTTTGCTTGGTTTGCAAGGCATCTAAGTTCGTCGGAGCTGCATTGCCCCAGACTTCTATTAAATAGTCAATATGCGGTTTAACTAGGGTATTGTATATTGTATATTTTATTGTGCGTGGAAGACACCCGACACATTTTCTTATGGCACCGGTGAGAGATTCTATCTTGGGTATAATATGAGAAATGTGTGTCTTCCATGTTAGTTTACTATCGAGATAAAGACCAAGATATTTTTCGTAAGGTTTTCTATGAATAATTTCGTTGTTAATAGTTATGTTTGTATTAGTTGAGGTGTTCTTATTTTTGGCGGCAAATACCACATAGCATGTTTTGGACGTATTTATTGTAAGTAAATTGTCTGCAAACCACTTAGAAAGAATATCTAGATCCCGCTGTGCTTGACTCATAACATGTTCAATATTGTGTCCAAAATAGAAAAGACTCGTATCATCCGCATACAACGTCAATTTTCCAGACAAACCAAGATCGTTTATTCTATTTATATAAAAAACAAACAGCAAGGGTCCGGCTATGGAGCCCTGAGGTACGCCAAAAGTTATGTGTTGGGGAGAACTCTGGGTATTACCTATTTTAACTATTTGTGTCCTATCAGTTAGATATGATTCATACATTTTGTACGCTGTTTCGATGACCCCAGTCTTATTTAATTCATCCAGTAGCAGAGTGTGACTGACTGTATCAAATGCTTTTTTCAAGTCGATAAATATACCTAGTGCTATCTTTCTTTTATCAATATTGGTCATTATGTTGGTTACTATATCAATGGTTGCTGTTAATGTATTTGATTTGGGTCGAAAACCGTATTGTTTGTCTGTTAGAAAACTAATTTTATCAAGATAGCAAAAAAGACGATTATGTAAAAGTTTCTCGAATATTTTAGATAACACTGGGAGAACAGAGATTGGTCGATAATTGCCGGGATCAGTTTTTGTGCCAGATTTATAGATTGGTGTAACTTTTGCAATTTTCAGTGAATTTGGGAAGATACCTTGTTCGAAACAGCTATTGATACAGTCAGTCAGATCTCTCACAATATAATGTTTTATTCTAATAATACTTAAATAATAATACATAATAAAAGACCATATGTTTTTGATATTATTGCATAGCGTTGCAAAACAGTCTGAAACTCCGGACAAAACCACTCCTCACCGGCGGCGGCGAAAAAATCCCTGACCCCCTATTTTTTTAAAGATTGTTTTGTTGTTATAATAAATAAATAAAATCAAAGTTCAACTTTGATGTAAAATTTGTTTCGCTTTTTTCACTCTATGAGCTCTACATCAGTTAGTTAGCTCTGTTTTGTATCTAAATTTACTTTATGTGGCCTAAAGATATATTAGAGTCCAAACTTAAGTAAAAACATCCTGTGTAAAACAACGTTATGAAGGTAAATAGGTACAATTTTGGTGAAAGCCGGAAAATTAACATTATTGAGGTGTATGTGAGACTATTGTGTGTGTTTTAAGGTGCAGCTAACGCCATCTATTTTATTTTCGCGTATACATGTTTGTAGTAAATAAGTAACTGACTTATTATGTGTATTTATAATATTGTTGTTTCATGTAAGGTTATTGTAATGTGTTTATTTTTTGTGTTAATACTTGTACGCATATCGAGCGACAGTCGCGTGCGTGACGTCACGTCGGTTCCTTCGGAAGATCAGCGCCGCCTGTCACGGTCGGCATTATGCTGAGATGGGACCGGTTTTGTGGCGAAAATTTAACATATAATTACTGTTTATATTTAATCATGTACTATATTTTTGATGTTTGTCTTGTATTATGTGTTGTTTTCGTTGCAAATAAAGTTATGTCTATGTCTAACAAAAAAAAATAGTTGGTTAGGGATTTTTTTGGCCAAATTTTAATATAAATTATATATATACCAAATGGGTCCCCGAACACGCCCATTTGGTTTATCGGACCCTCTACAAAACACCCTATATAGTATAGCTATCCGTCCTGCAGGTAATTCGAGCAGTACGACAATGTTCGCGTTTCATGCCCAACATAGACTTGGCATTTTGTCTTTCCTGCCCAACTTAAGTTTTGTTTTGAATTATTTTGCATAAGATATAATATATCTCTGTTCATATATCTATAGGTTTATTTTAACGTCACAGTTGACATAAAAGACATTAGTTATTGCTAACAAACATCTCGAAAGTAAAAAAATACTTGGGAAGTAAAGAATACTTCAAATAACTTATAAACTAAACGTGTATGCAAAATTTCATCTCGATCGGATGACCACTTCAATATTCAACTGCAATACCTACTAGATTTAAACATAAACCGCTTTACTGCAAAACTAGACCCACTTTTTATTTAAGGTTTATTTTAGATAGAAAAACATTTACTATTTTCTCTACAAATACAGCCTAGTTTGTTATTTCTAAATCAAATTCTATTCTACCAGCTAGCAAAGCAAACAATGCTAACCTCTATTGCCATTTTTTTTTATTCAACGTTTTTGCTAATTACCCCACGGCATTGTCCGCGGAAAAAGTAAAATATTACACTCCCCTTTAGACTATATCTACGCAGAAAAATCTGGCTGATCCGTTGCTCTCTAGCTGCATAAACAAGTAACAAACAAACCAACAAATACACTTCCGCATTTATAATACTACTAGCTGCCCGCCTCGGCTTTGCCGGTACGATTGGCTAAAGAAGACAGATTTTATAAGTATTGTGCCTATATACCTACCACGTAATGTGCCTAGGTATATGTCACACACATGAATTAAGGTATTTTAGCGCATTTTCCGAAGAGTTACGTTACATATGTTCCACGTTTTGTTTAAAATTTTGTATGTAAACGTTGTAGCTATTCAATAGCGGTAGTCTCAGAGCAAATAAAAAATCAAGATAGAATGTTGTGAACAAACAAGTGAAGCCAACCAAAACTACGCCTCGCCGTGTACAGACAATTACACACACATCCAGGTAAATATGAAACTACGCCTTGGCTTGTCAGTCAAATCCCTCTGGATTTTTTTATTAAACCTAGTATACATATTAATACAGCCGGAGCCGCCTAGTTATTTCCAGAGTAAATTCTATTCAACCAGCGAACAAGACAAACAACGCTACTATCTCTGTGCTCGAATATTTCTATTTGTTCAGCAATTAGCGCATATTCTAGTAGGCTATAGTCTAGACATAAAGGTCTGGCTACACGACCTGAAGCGGCAGGAGCGCGTCAAAAAGGGTGCGTAAAAAGCCCAATTATTTTGTTTTATGTAGGTATGTAGATTTACCATCATAGAATCAGCCGGAAGACATGTACATCTTGCTACGTATACCTTCATAAATATTTGCACATAGGATACCCAAAAAATCCAATTGAGTCACTTAGAAATAGCTTGCAACTACTGTTAGCCGCAGACTCGACTCGCCAAATCGAGTGATAGCGGTACAACCCTAACGCGCGACGGACGCGCTGCACAACAATAGCGACGCTACAGTTTGAACAGGGAATGCGCAATGGCGCGCGACCGTATCTTGTATTATTAATAACGATTGGATTAAAAGTGTAGTCAGTGATATATCAGTTTATAATACGCCCACGATCGACCACTAACTAAATTAGGGGAAGCAGGCGCATCCTCTTACACTACCTTAACTACTACCAATGTACTTTGTCTATAGGCAAAACGTTCAAATAGATAAGATTAAGGTTGATATACATATAAAACTTATTTTTTAACTACCGCTAGTTAAAAATATGTATGATTATAAAATAACTAAGATGCTAGAAAGGAATTTCGCGCTAGTATATGACATTCTAAGTTTTTAAGTCCCAAATTAGAAGTGAATTTCTGTCGCATACTTTTCCGTAACGCGATTCATAGTGTGCGCATACTTTTCTTAGAAGTATGTAAGTAGAAAGATAATTCATAAGAAAACACACGCAAGTTAAGAATAAATATTATTAGAGTTTTGGAGAATGAATGAAATCAGGTCAGGTCAGGAGGTAAAAAGTATCTACAATGTTACGTTTTGATAATAATGATTACATACTGTACAAAATAAAAATATATCGCTAAACTAGGCTTAGCCATGAAAAATACGTATATTATATGACCTTAATAAGACTGCCAATGACACAGTTTTACGTATTTTTAGTTTTCGTCATAGTGTGACAAATAAGAAGTAGTACATAATACAGGGTTATTTTTATCGCGGCTGAACTAAATTTTTCTATAGAACAACAAAAAGTTTTTTTTGAGTTTTGACGAATTCATTGTACAAAAGTTGTTAGTTTTGATGTACAGGATAAGCCCCTAGAAGGATGCTAATTGATTAGACATAACCCTGTATATACAATAACAACATACATCTAATCAAAAACTCTACAGCGACTGCTGCTAAATGACAACAGCACAAACTAAAAGAAATAATGTAACCAAAATATAACGAAACGAGATGGCAAGACAAGTCAGTAAAATGCACATCAGCCGCCCTACGCCGCAAATAGGCTACATTTTGGTTTGCGCACTCGTAACTAGTCTGTAGACTCGAGGGGCGCAAGAATTACGTGTTGGGGGCGCCATTTACAAGGGGCGCCATTCACAAGTGGCGCCAAAAAGAATGTACAATGTGTAGAAATAAAAAGCCTTATGGAATAACGTAACAATAGGGTAATGGCAAGCCAACGTCACTATAATTATTTTTGGAAAAAATAGCATGACCGACTTCACCCGTGTACAGAATCATTACATATGTTGTTTAAAACAAAGTCGCTTCCCGCTGTCTGTCCCCATGTATGCTTATATCTTTAAAAGCACACAACGGATTTTGATGCAGTTTTTTTTCATAGATAGAGTAATTTAAGAGAAATGTTTATATGTATAATACACCTGTGCGAAGCCGGGGCGGGTCGCTAGTTCGCAAATATTACGCACGGATCGACGTAGCATTTTTCACATTATTGTTTATTTATTAAAAATGGCTCAGCCGATTTCGATAAAATTTAAATGGGACCAATTTTGAAGTATATTCTTTCCGATAAAAAAAAGAATTATTGAAAGTCCGATTTCAATAATTCTTTTATTTTATTTTTATATATATACGCGTCGAATTGTATACCTCCTCCGGTGGTTCATCGGTCAAAAATGCACATTTAACACAGCAATAGGCTACATTTTTGCTAGCGTACTCGTAACCGAAACTGTATAGAATGAAATGACAAGACGAAAAATGAACATCAAACACAGAGCAGCCAAGCCACTCTGGAGGTATTTCAAAGATCTGGGCTGGCTCGGGTAGACGCTGGAACGCTGGAACTCTATGTTACCACAAAGGAATGGAGCTAGGTCTTCTTTCTTAGTGTTTTGCTCGAAAAGGTGTCAAAGAATGTTTTTAATAAGTTTTAAAAGACAGGAGAGGAGCGTCACTGATTGTGAAAATGGTGCACCAGTCCTAAGGGGCGTCAAATATTCCTAAATGCAGCACTGTGCTTGGCAACCTTCCAGACGCCGAGACGTGCATTATACAAATGAACACATACTTACATCGTGTATGTCATCAAAACACATGCCTCGGACATTTTGTCAAGCTTGTGTCGATATATTGCTGAGCCAACTATCTCTCAAATTGATAGAGGCGCCACTGAAGAATTTGCTAAACAAAAATGATAGTAATTCTTACATCTTCATGTGGTATCGTAATTTCATCAACTGAATAGATAGATTTGGGGAGATTCTGAAGAGGAAATGGAATAAATATGGATGAAATAAAGATACTCGATTTATTGTCTCGTAAGATGCGCCCGGATGATTTTCCTGTAGTTTTCTAAATCTTTCAATCTCTCACTCAAATGAACACATGTATATTACAGTTTCACAAGCACTATATCTATGAAGCTATAAAATTTTATGAAATAGTACCAATACCTAAATTCATATTGATGTTATGAATGCGAAAGTCAATACCTCTTTTTGTAGTATTTTCACAACTTAAAGGATTTCAATGAAAACCATGGGAGCAAGGTTTTTTAATTAGGATTTTTTGTTTTTCATACACTTTAATTAGAATATCCTACTAATATTATAAACGTGAAAGTTTGTGAGGATGGATGGATGGATGGATGGATGGATGGATGGATGTATGGATGTTTGTTACTCTTTCACGCAAAAACTACTGAACGGATTGAGATAAAACTTTGCAATAATATAGCTTATATATCAGAATAACACATAGGCTATAAATTATAATGATATATTGCGTATGCGGGCGAAGCCGCGGGTAAAAACTAGTAAGACATATGTTGAAAAACATCTATATGTTATATTCTAATTAAAATGACATTACAAGATCACCAACAACATTAAAACTTATTCAAAACTTTTCACCGAATGAAACCATGGGGAACGGCCAATTTCCGAAAAATCATCATCATCATAAAACGAAACCAAGCGATTAAGAAGCTATTTAAAAACAATAATTATCATAAATCCACATATACCATTTGTCCGGTGTCTCCAAAATAAATTACTTTTAGTCGCAATTTAAGAAAACAATGCTAGCCTTGACTGTTTTTTGTAGCGTGACTATTATAGTTTAGTTATTAGTGTAATTTAATCGTTATAAATTCAACAAACTTTTCCATTCAACATCAATAGGATTCATTCAAAGACAAGGTAACAACACCTGTTTTTAGCGAAGGAAAACATCAAGGGGAAACTTGCACAAGTCCAGAAATAAATTCGAAAGCTTTTCACCAACCCGCAATGTCCAATCGCTCTTTGAGGATAGACATAAATAAAATATGTTCAGTGCATTCAGTACATTCAGGTCATCATCATCATCATCATCAGCTTATTTCGGCCCACTGCAGGGCATAAGCCTCCTCCCTTACGCCAACTATCCCTGTCCTGTGCCAGTCTCATCCAGGTGTTGCCGCAAAACTTTTGGATGTAAGGGTCTACCGGAACTGCGCTTCATACAATTAGGTATTATAAAATAATCAATTTCAACAGCCTGCCTCTTCAAGCGTGCCTTTTCAAGCGTGATGCGTGATTTTTGATGATGTGAACTAAGTTGAGTTTTTTTAGGCAGTAGCTGTAGAACATTATGATTATATCCTACGGGACTAATCGCGCACTAAAATTACGAGTTAAATAAATACCTCCTCATCCCGACGTTTCGGCCGAGTTACACCGACCGTGGTCGCGGGTAGACACATAATGTGTTCAAATCGCGAAAGTTAAAAAACAACAGTAGCTGTAGAACTCACGTTAGTCTAAAACCAGTTTTAAATAAGCCGGTATGTTTTCTTTGCGACCTTCTTTCGGCCTAGCACAGTTTTTCTGAGTAGCCCTACATAACCTAGAAAAAATGAAAAGGCATCATTTATCTAATCATACGCTGTACGCACAATCAGCATAATAATCCTCCTGTCATTACTGTCAGACCGGCTGTCTCCCACAGATTTCAATGGCAATTGTTGTTCCTTCTCGCTCGCACATGTATGCTCACTCGGGAATGAAAGAGAAAGGTACAGTGCAATGGCTCGGCTGCGCGTGCGCTGCGAACCGTTAACTGTGCTTTTCGTGTGGTTTAAGTCAGAAAAGAAAAGCGGTAATGTTTTTTTTATGTAACAATTTGATACGCATCCTGGTCACCGTCCCTATGACGTCAACAGCTACTCAGATTCTTAATACACATTTAAACGACCGAGGTCCTAACCTAAGACGACAAATTGCACCTTTAATCGGCTTTGCAGAAAAGCCTTTTAAGGAAGAGAATTCCACGTCCCACAAGCGCGTGGCAGAAAGAAACAGCAAAAACGAACCATATGAGACTTTCATGGATTCACAATATGCAGGCGGACTCTTTGACAACAGTTGCGGCCTTTTCTGTGATAGAACTGTGATGCAGATACCAAACTAATTTTAACTTCTAAGTACATAAATTCAGGTGCGATGCAAAAATGGCAAAACCTCGTTCCATCGTGTTCAAAATTCGAGTATTTCGCTCGAATTGTTAACATTTTGATTTTTCAAAAACAGCTCAGCTCATTACTGTGAAATTTAAACGGGATCACCTTGGGAGTATACTCTTTCGAATTAAAAAATATTTTTTTGATCCGGTTCTCAACTGGCGAAATTATCGATGAACATATACAAAAAATATATAAACAGACGAACATAGAACCTCCTCCTTTTTGGAAGTCGAGTAAAAATTACAGTAAGTTAGTTCGCACAGACCGAGTACCTAGCTAGCCCCGGTGTCAGTTTTTGAGCCACGTTAGGCTGTGACCGCTCTGGTGGCTAAGCAGTTAAAACAGCCGGGACCGGGACCGGGAAATTACACTATCGCGTTTATCGCGTAGTTTTAAGTGTTTGCTTGCTTCTATTAGGTACTTTTGGCTGAATGAAATGATTTTTTCTGTCAGTAGTACCATTAATTAGTTCCATTGATGGTACTACTCACGTATGTATACTTCTTCGCTAGTAGCATTATGATGTTATAAGTTCGACTGAGGTAAAAAAACTAAACACTCTTCAGCTCATGACTTGTCCAGCGTAGAACTCGCAGTCCCGTTAGCGGTCGGTTCGACACTCGGTTTTGGTTTTATTCGTCCCAATCAGGTCGATTTCGTGGTCCCGATGCCTAATGTGGGTTACTAGAGTTGCCAGTTGGTACAGGCCGAATCAAATTTCTTGGCGGCTGTGACGTTAACTACAAGCTGAGCAATACCCAATTTTGATTGACGCTCACTTAAGAGCTGTGTGAGAATTGGGTTTGCATAGCTTGTACCTTACTTTACAGATTCGGCATATATTGTTTGGCTCAATGCAATGGCAGTGAATTAGCAAGTTGAAATGGCATTGGGTAGGGCGCATAGTTTGTAAAACGGATGGCCGATCGGGCCGAAAAGTTTTCGAATAGAGACCACGTGTTGGTAAGCGCAGCGTAGGAAGTCCTATGATCTAATAAATACCACAGGAAAACGCTTGATACAAGCGATTCGCTGCTTCCTCCATACCGCTAGGGATAGCAATTCCCAACCTCAGTCATTGATTCCTGACAATTGCAATATGGATATCTTTAAGCCAAGAGTGAAAGGTTTCTTCTAGGACTACATCTTCGGTTACAATTTCGCATTCCATAAGGCAAGTCGGTGGACATTTATTATCAATAAAAGAAATTTTAAAAACTCGCTTCCAACTGATTTATTGGTTTATAAATGAGGACAGTTGACGTCCTACAGCTGATGATAATGATGCTGCTGGCTGCCTGAGGCCTTCGAGAGCAAAGGGCGATGGGAAGTGATCTTTAAAGGTTACGCGATTGATGGATTGTCGTTGAAGGCGCTTATTTGGAATTTAAATAATAATGCCTATTGTTCCCTATTGTGGTTCTTCCATAAAGTTTGTCGTTATCTAGTGCCAATGATATAGGTACCAAATATGGCCAATAAATATAGTAGTGGTTCTCCGGACGAATGAGATAATATATTCTAAAATATAATTGTAGGTAGGATCATTATCACAAACTCTTACTACATACAACTAACTTGGATATAGCGGGAAAAATCAGATGTTTCATGCAACAGATGTCAGGGTTGGTCTCATAGTAAAAAAATGTCACAATGATGAGTAGAAAATATGTCAGTACTGTATCAAAATGCCTTTTTTACCGGCTTCCAAAAAGGAGGAGGTACTATGTTCGTTTGTAAAACGTATTTTTTGACCGACGAACCACCGGAGGAGGTATACAATCCGACGCGAAAATACTTTTTTTTTATATATATAACCACGCATAACTTTTTTCATAGTAGTCCGATTTGAATAATTATTTTTTTATTGGAAAGAGTATACTTTGAAATTGGTTCCGCTTAAATTTTATCGAAATCGGCTTAGCCGTTTTTGATAAATAAACAATAATGTGAAAAATGCTCCATCGATGCTTGCGAAATATTCGCGAATTCCGTACACAGGTGAAGTCCGTAATGCTAATTTTTGCAAAAAATAATCTTGTTTGTGTATATTCATCGATATTTTCGCCTATTGTGAACCGATTTAAAAAAATCTTTTTTTAATTCAAAAGAGTATACTCTCGAGGTGGTCCCATTCAAATTTTGTCGAAATCGGCTGAGCCATTTTTCATCGTACAAATTATTCGATTTCTGTACACGGTGACATGCGGTGTTGCGATTTTTTGCAAAACATAACTATTGTGCTAAAGGAAGCCAAATGGCGACAGACGTTCTATGCCGACCCCCTAATGACCCCCATATAGTGGATTAAGAGCATGATGATGTTTATAATAACAAGTCGTCTCTTGATTTGATTCCCTGTTACACTACATGACTTTCAGGGCCCTGTAGCTAGTGTGATGTTTTTCTTCTCTAATACTTATTTTAGGGGCCTTTGACTGCCTCGGTGGCTCAGTGGTTTGTGACCCTGACTTCTGGATCAAAGAGGCGTGGGTTCGATCCCCACCCAGGGCAAGTATTTATGTGATGAACGTAGGTATTTGCTCTGTGTCTGGGTGTTATTTAGTTGCTATCTGTATAAGTATGTATTTAAAAATATGTCTATGTAGTATATCAATCTCTGACAACCATATCACAAGCATAGCTTAATTTGGGTTCAGAGACCGTGTGAAAGATGTCCCCAAATATTTATTATCATTATTTTAATTACTGTGTAGTTTCGACCGATTTTAAATACCGTTAAATATTCAAAGTAATGTTTGTAGCCCTTTTCGTAAAGGTAGGTACAAGTACGATTTCGCACAATTTTATATGCTAAAGTAGGATTAATGTCACATTCAAAGTTCATTTCAAAACCAGTTTAATCTGGTTTTTACCGCTTTAGTAGAGAAGATGAGTCTTGATATTGAAATTAGGTAGGTCGATGAACTACTGAGATAGGACATGGCCAGAGGTTTCTAGAAAGGTTTGAAATATGACTTCCTTAAAAACATCATTAAGCGGATATGGCCACAATTTAGTCTACTTCGGAGGAGCTTAAGATGATTTATTACTTGAGTGTTTAAGTTATATTTTAAGCTGTATAATACATAGATATTCCTACAATATTTATACATATCATATACAACGCGGTCACATTAACTAGACGCTTGACCATGTGACGTTATTTTGGCGCTCAAGTACGGTGTGCAAAAAAACCGGCCAAGTGCGAGTCGGACTCCCGCACGAAAGGTTCCGAACCATTATCTATAAAAGATAAGTTTCTACCTGTTTATTAAGATCGAGTAAAAATTGCATAAAAATTAATGCGATGCGTCGAGCTAATGTGACTGCGATATATATACGGAGTGTTTATATAAACAACGCATATAATAAATGTATATTGTAAAAATTGGTCACAACGATGATTAATGTCCTAGGACATTAATCATCGTTGTGACCAATTTTTACTATGCGCCCAAATCTATTATTTATGCCCGAGTCAAAGAAAATATAATAATACTAGCCACAGATCAGGGAGTCTATAATTGAATCATTAGAATTGCTGAACGTGTGCGTAAATGGTCAAGAGACCGAGTAAGAATAGGAGCGAGATCTATGTTTGTGCAAACGGGAGAGCATAGCATGTGATCCTCTGCGAACGATAGAAATGATCCTAACGTTTCAAAAATTGGGCGCCAGTTTGAGTATCGCGCACTTAGTAGCTGACTTCATATCTGCCGACTTGTATAATTCGGCTTCTAACGCACGGCGGCCTTTTTGCTGGTAGCGATGTCTTCCAGGCTTCATTCCTTGATCTGTATGACACGAGTAATGCACGCCCGCAAAAACGTTTTTACCGCCGAAAATATCTAGATTCTAAAATCAAATTTACTCTTAAAATGCAAAGGTAGATAGATAGATAATTATTTATTTTCAGTAGGGATAATTACATACATTCGTATACAAAAATATACAATGAGCAACACCCTACGAATCGTCAAAATAACAATTATTAATTATGTACTCAATTGTATTAAATTATTAGCCATGATATTACAATAAATTAATTAAAATTTGGTATATTACATAAAAATACAATATTACAAAAAAAAAATATTAAAATGTCAGAAATACTGTAATAGAAATATCTGCAATAGCATCGTCAAAAATAACAGTTTAAAACAACTAAAAAACATAATAGCAGTTACATGTCAAAAATAACGTAATAGTACTTTAAAATATCTGCAATAGCATCGTCAAAAATAACCATTTAAAATAACTGAAAAAATATTTCAGCTATAACATACGTATAGACTTATAGATATAAAGATTTAGCAAAACAGCGAAATCGTCCCAAACCCAGTCTTCAATGAAGCGTTGAAAGCATTGTTAGGTATAGAAAGCTAGAAAAACCGAGACCATTATCTCGGTCTAGATCCAAATCTACGAAACGGGTGCCTTCTCTAGTCGTTTAGTATTAATTTTATTGTCCTAGGACTTTGGGCTAGATTGCTGAGCCGGGAAAAACGAGAAATTCTTTTTTACTTAAGGAACTGGATAAAGATTGTAGATTGCTCATTTTCCGGCTTATTGCCCATCATTTTCGTTTGGGGTAGTTGATTTTTGTATGTATTTTGGGTAGGAGAGGGGGATAGTCGGGGGTTGGTTTCTTTTTCTAGTACCGTGAATATTGTCTTGTCTCTCGTAAGTACTGCATAAAGATACATTTGTCTTTGTAGAATAAAAATATTCTAAAATACGTGTATAATAAATAGTTCTGGTCGTAACAATCAAGGACAGGACAGGACAAACATAGTAGCTTCATTTTAGCTAAACATAGCCGATTTTCATTATCAAAGACAATGTCATCACAATCATCGCCTGTGCTCGGATGGGAACCGGCCGTACGGTCCCTAAGGGCCACTTAATAACCGTTTAGCGCAGGCATCGGCTGCGTTTTACTATCAATCGACCCACTTATCTTACACCACTGGCTAAGTCACAGAACTAAACATTTTTGAGTAACATCCGCTAGCTTTGCGAACAAAAATCCGAACGTAGCGCCCTCGTTTAACTGCAGCTAAGTTGGTAGTAGTTACTGACCCTACCAGTGGCTCCCTCTATAAACTCTCTGAGTTACTTTACGAGTCTCTACTAAGTAGTGTCGTTAAACGCTATTCTCTTCACCATACATACGGATACATGACCCAGTAGTATGTAAAAGAATACTAGAAGTTATAAGCTTTATGGCAAAGTTGTAAGGTTAAATTTTTTAGCTAATTTCAGATTTTTTGGTAAGTGGTAGACATAAGTCAAGAGTGAATAGGTATCTTCCATGCAAAAAAAAAGGTCTACATACTCCATCTTCGGCTACAACTTCGCTTTCCATCAGGCGAGTTGGGGGCCAAATGTTGCCCTATTCTCATAAAAAAAAATTGTTGGTTGATGGATGTCGTGGTGACCTATTGGGAGAGCACTCGTTTTACAATCTTGAGGAAGTAGGTTCAAATCTCAGTCCTACCAACGATTTCTTTCACTGGAAAGAACTCATCGAGAAAATTTCAGATGAAATTCTTGAAAACAATGTAAATAATGAATCACTTTGTAAATAGTAATTGCTTAAGCAGTGAGTCATCTATCACCGAGCTATCATCATGTCACTAGTAACTTCCTTATTATGTTTTTGTGAAGGAGATTATCTTCATTTAATAACCATATTGCATAACTTGATATCATTCACTTACAGTCTTACATATTTATCTATTATATTTGTACTCACTATCATCATTAACCATGTCCACTGCTACACATGAGCCTCTCTTAATCTCTAATAATACCGGATGGAAACGGCTTCGAATCAGAAGTGAGGAGATTGGAGAAAACCATTGGAAATGGCAATGGGCAGGACAAATAGCACGAAGACTGATGACAGTAAAAATAATGGGGTAAAAAATTCTCAAGCGGACGTACCTACCGACAAAATTAGCGTAGAATATCCACAGAAAAATAGGACTTACGACCTCACACGCACAAGGAAAACTGAAGACAGATGGGGGTCGAAAAGGACATTGCCCAAAGACGGCTTCGCGTGGACAAGATGCTCTCGAAAATTTGATTAAGTCAATAATTCAGTTTATACTCGTACTTCATAAGAATTGACAGGCATTATTTAAGAGACCACGTACAGGCAATATCAGCAAAGGACGTCCACAGACAAGTAGGACTAGGAACGAGCTGGATGCAGAGATTCTTGTAATACTCAAAAAATTCGCAGAAAACTCTAAAACATCGAGAGCCTAACTATAACTTCATTAACATTGAGTGCGCGTGCGCCGGTCGACGGGGGTGCGCGTATTCCCTGAGGATGGAGTTCTAAATACTCTGAAACTTGTTGGATTCCTTGCGGATCGACCGTATAATTATAACGTGAGTTTTAGCCGTATTCTGTTATAGTTAACCTAACTATATATATCGAAACCACAAAAAACACGTTTTATCTACATCTCTACAATTTCTAGTTATTATTGTCCTT
Organism: Hypomecis punctinalis; assembly: GCA_949316475.1. Lineage (NCBI taxonomy): Eukaryota > Metazoa > Arthropoda > Insecta > Lepidoptera > Geometridae > Hypomecis > Hypomecis punctinalis. The sequence continues at coordinate 19,035,712 of OX438810.1, forward strand.
CGCAATATCTTTCTATTAAAATATATTATAGTACTAGCTTAAAACCCGCGGCTTCACCCGCGTTGTCTTAGTACATAGGTACTTAAAATAGCCCGCGGTTTGATCAACGTTGTCTTTGTACATGCTTATAATAATATCTAATAGTCCGCGATTTGGCCCGCGTTGTCTTAATACTTGCTTAAAATTACTTGCAAGGATAATGCCCACAGTTTGGTCAAAATTGTAACAGTATTTGCCTATAATGATAATAGGTCACGGTTGGCCCGCGTATTGTTAGTACTTGCTTAAGATGGTTATTTATAGCATGCAGCATGGAATGCGATGTCTTAATACTTGCTTAAAATTATAAAAGCTTGCCGTTTGGCCTGCATTGTCGTATTACTTACAATGATAATAGCCCATGGTCTGGCCTGTATTGTCTTAGTACTTGCTCAAAATGATAATAGCCCGCGGTTTAGCTCACGTTGTGTTAATAATTAGGTACTTACAATGATAATAACCCACAGTTTGGCCCACGTTGTTTTAATACTTACTTAATTAAAATAACAGCCCGCGGTTCAACCCGCGTTATCTTGGCATTCGCTTATAATAATATCTAATAGTTCGCGGTCTGGCCCGTGTTGTCTTAATAAATCCTTAATATTATAATAGCATGCCGTTAGCCAGCGTTTTTGTATTGCTTGTAATGATAATAGCCCACGGTCTGGCCCGCGTTATTTTCGTAACTGCTTAAAATGATAAAAAACCCACAGTTAGGCCCGCGTTTTCTTGGCACTTACTTAAAATAATAGTAATTCGTGGTTAAGCCCGCATTAGGCTCGAATATGAAGGCGCCATCTTAATTATATTAGCTAATTATCATAATTATATCTGTTTCTTTTTCACTTTAAGCATTCGATAGAGAGAACACTTTTTATGTTGTTATTATATTTACCATGGCGTCTTCATAACTGAGCCTATTATCGTATTACTTGCAAAATTATGCCCACGGTGTAGCCTGTATTGTCTCAGTATTTGGTTATTTAATTTACTTGTATCTAAAGCTTATTACAGAGTACGTAAATTTTCGGATGATTAATTGCCGAATTTCTGAAATTAACTCAATAATAAATAAATATGTAAAATAAATATTGGGGGACATCTCACACACGGTCTCTGATCCCAAACTAAGCAAAGTTTGTGATTTGGCTAGCAGAGACTGATATACTACATATACATGTACCTGTAGGTTGACTGGCAGATAATGCTGTTTAGCGTTAAGTCCTCCTTTTGTACAAATGGTGTGCAAGAAAGTGTTATACAAATAAATAAAAATACATTAATAACACCCAGACACAGAGCAAACACATATGAACATCACATAAATATTTGCCCTGGGAATCGAACCCACGCCTCTTTGACCCAGGAGTCAGGCTCACAAACCACTGAGCCACCGAGGGAGCCAATAATAATAATTGTATGAGTAACTATGTAAGAAATTTCACTTTTCATTGCTGGAAAACATTGAGACAACCTACGTACGTAGAAAAAATCAATGTCCTATGTGAATTCAGCAACCCGTGCTCGGCCGGCGTGATGGATATGGCGCAATTACCCTTCGCGGATAGGCCTATTTTCAGTCTTCCATCAGCCGAAGGACGTATACTGCTGGACATAGGCCTCCCCTATGGATCTCCAATAAGACCGGTTGGAAGCGGCTTGCATCCAGCGCGATCCTGCGGTCTTAATGAGGTCATCCGTCCACCTTGTGGGTGGATGTCCTACGCTGCGCTTACCGGTACATGGTCTCCACTCGAGAACTTCTCTACCCCAACGGTCATCAGCCCTCCGCGCTTTGTGCCCTGCCCATTGCCATTTCAACTTGCCAATCCATTGGGCTATGTCGGTAACTTTGGTTCTTCTACGGATCTCCTCATTAATGATTCGATCTCGCAGAGAGACTCCGAGCATAGCCCTCTTCATAGCTCGTTGGGCTACTTGGAGCTTACTAATAAGGCCCATAGTGAGAGACCACGTTTATGTGCCATAAGTCATCACTGGCAACACACACTGGTCGAAAACTTTCGACTTGAGGCACTGAGGTATGTCGGACGAGAAGACACTACGCACTTTTCCGAACGCTGCCCAGCCGAGTTGAATTCGGCAATTGGCCTCTTTGTTGAAGTCGGGCCCACCTAAGTGGACTACTTGACCTAGGTAGACGTACGAGTCAACGACTTCAAGAACCGAGTTTCCAACAGAAATCGGGGTAGGTAAAACATGGGAATTACACATGACTTTCGTCTTGTCCATGTTCATCTTAAGAGCCACCTGTTTCTATTATCCGTAGTGCTATCCGTAGTACCTATTTTCAGTAGTGCACTATTAATTAAGGCCGGTACAGGTATTCGACATATTTCATTAAGTCATTAGAAATTGAATTTTCCAGGCAAATGAAAAAATGGCACACAAGTCGTAATTCTAGTCAGGCATGTTCTAGGATGCTATTATACTCATAATTTGATTAACTTTTACAATGGTACCAACCCCAAAAGCACGTGAATAAAATCAGCTCTTAAACACAAAAAGTTCATCGACCCGCGACAAAATGTATGGGAAATGTAGGTAATTTTCGCTTGCCAGGGTTGATCCCATAGTAAAATACCTATATTGATCCATATGTGCGCTAAGTTTAAGACTATTGTAAACTTTTGGGGACCCATTTTGCCCCATTTAAAGATAAACTATCATTATCATAATCCTATTCTAGATACTACATTATTTAAAAAAGCGCATTGAAGTTTTGGGACGTATCTGACCCCTAAGGATTTTTTTAAGGAAAATTCAGAAAAACAGGTACAGCCATATTTTTTATTTAGTCTCAAAAGCATCTATACAAAGTTTCATGTCAATTGGCACAGGGAATAAGAAGTTACACGCAAACAAAAAGGGCCCGTTTTACCCCGTAAGTTAGAGTTGGGTACGTTTTTCATCCTTAGTGTTTCATTATGTCGTACGATGTACGTATATTCCAAATTTCAAGCTCATATCTTCAGCGGTTTGGGCTATAGCCTAAACTTATTAATTTTGCGTATCCCTAAGGAACCTTATAGATTTTTCTGGATTTTATTAGTTCCTATATTAAAACATGCTGTGTGCTTCCTTCATACCAATTTTCAACCATAACCGTTCAGCTGGTTCGATGTAATTGACGCTTTTTTCACCAACTTTGGGACCTTATTTGACCCCTTAGATGAGGAAAATTCGAAAAAACAGGAAAAAACGTAACTTTTATTTAGTTTGAAATGCACGTATACAAAGTTTCAAGTCAATCAGTACAGGGAATAAAAAGTTACATACAAACGAAAAGGGCCCGTTTTACCCCCTTAGAGGTCGAAAGTTCAAAATTTTCGTCCTTAGTGCTCCATTACGTCGTTCAATGTACCTATATTCCAAATTTCAAGCTCATATCTTAAGCGGTTTGAGCTGTAGGCTGTCTGTCAGTCAGTCACTCAGGGAAGCCTTTTATATAATAGATTATGTGTGGTCACTGATGAATTATACTAATGCGTCTGTCTGTGGTAGGTACTGCAATGCAACAGAGTTTTAGTATAATCTTTACATTTTGCAGTTAAGCTTGTTAAATTTCCCAAATAAAAATAATTCGATACCGCGAAGACATCGAAACTCTCTCTATCAAAAGCACAAATAACACGTTTTATCTACGTCTCTATCATCTCTATTTGCAGTCCCTTCGTCACAAAAACCGAGCCCGGTTCAACAACCTCTATGCAAATACCGAACCATTGTTTTGGGTCAATCACTCGGCTCGTCGGATGCCTGCTAATAAATAATATACATTTACACTATTTTTGCGTCAATGTACTAATGTAGATGTACTTGGTAGTCAATGAGCTGTACACGTAGAAATATAATAGATTTTTCTTCTAATTCGTCGTCGATTTTTTTTCTATTTCGTCCGACAGGTCGACGATATTATCGAAATCGCTGGTTGAAAAAGCGTTTTAATTTTTTTTTTCAAATAGATTTCCGTTTGACTACGCACTGCCTTATGTTGAGCAGATATGCGGTCTAGGATGTAGCATGCTTACCTAGAAGATACCTATTTACTCGAGATTTGAAGACACCTACATTGTACTTTAACGGAAAGACAGACTCAGGCAAGGCGTTCCACATTCTGGCAGTTCGTATGAGGAAGTTCACAGTAAGTAAGTTCATATTTATAGACAGGTGGTTAGCCCTGGCTATGACATGGCTAGACGGTTAATACCAACAACCGGGGCCTACAATTTAACGTGTCATCCGAGCCACGGTAGTGCTCAGGTATAAATGCCTCCTGCAGTCACCCATCGAAGACTGACCGTGCTGAACGTTGCTTAACTTTGGCGAACGTTGACAAACATCTAGTGAAACTACACTATGAGCGCTGCACTACCGTCACAGTACAGCGTACAGACAAAAAGAAGTAAAAATATATCTGATCTGATAAAAGAGAGGCCTATACTCGGCAGTGGGATAAAGAAGACTGTGTTGTTTTTAAACTTTCGCGATTTGAACACATTATTATTATACAGAATTATTTCTAATCAATTAGCATCCTTCTAGGGGCTTGTTCTGTACATCAAAACTAACAACTTTTGTTCTACGACTTTCGTCAAACTCAAAAAAAATCAGCTGTTCCATACTTTTTGTCGCGGGTGAACTAAATTTTTCTACGGAACAACAAAAACAATTTTTTGAGCTTTGACGAAAGTCGTAGAACAAAAGTTGTTAGTTTTTATGTACAGAATAAGCCCCTAGAAAGATACTAATTGATTAGAAATAACCCTGTATACTACGGGACTAATCGCTCACTAAACTACCCGTGACCACGGACGATGCAACTCGGCCGAAACGTCGATAGTCGTAGTGCGCGATTAGTCCCGTAGTATATAATAATAAAGTAGACTTTAATCATGATTATGAAGGTATAGGTTGAATCAAACTTTATGGCCTCTGTAAAGTTAGCTACAAGGTGCGCAAAACCCCACACCTCATTCCCGCTGACATATAAAGCTACTATGCTATCATTTCATACCTGACATCCAGTGTACCTTCAGATCGTCTATTATAATTCACTTTGAAATTGTGTAAATAAAATAGTCACTTATTTTTGACCGACGAACCACCGGAGGAGGTATACAATTCGACGCGTATATATAATTTTTTTATGTATAACCACGCATAACTTTTTTCATAGCAGTCCGATTTCAATAGTTCTTTTTTTATTGGAAAGAGCATACTTCGAAATTGGTCCCATTTAAATTTTATTGAAATCGGCTGTGCCATTTTTGATAAATCAACAATAATGTGAAAAATGTTACATCGATCCGTGCGAAATATTTGCAAATTCTGTACACGGGTGAAGTCGGTCATGCTAATATTTGCAAAAAATAATCTTGTTTATAAAACATACTTCGAGCAAATATCATTACAATACATTTCTATTTCGAAATTAGAAGAAAACATACCATCTATATTACAATACATTTCTATTTCGAATTTCATCGACACCTAAATCAAAGTTACATTTCATTCCACAAAAGCAAACAACTCAGTATATTTACAAATAAAAAATACATGTAAAAATACCAATTTTGAATTTGATCGACATCAAATTAAACTTATTATACTACATTCGGAGAAAGCCCGTCGTCGAGACAGTTTTTCTGGAAAATTCTCTCAATCCCTTTGAGAAAGCTGATGTAAATCGTCTTTTGAAATAAAATCGTTGCGAAACTTTCTACGGTTAATTTAATTTACTTTTTCTGACGCCGAGTAACAAAGAATAGTTTTTTCTGCCATTTTTCAGTGTAATCATAGTTCGTTGACTTTTTTTCTTATAAGCTCTGTGACTAAAGTAGCCAAGTTGCAGAGGACTGCAATCTAAAGTTTATCATGAAGGCTACAACAACGCAAGATTAGTATATTTTGCCACAGAGCAATCATAGATATAAGATACAACAAAGAGGTGGCGAAAGAACTGTGCGATTTACATATTATAGCAATAATCGAAATCAGTTATCTGGATTCCAAGCGGTGCACACATACTCGTACGAGTAAAAGTCGGTTTGGAACGCGACGCTTTATATGTTTACGTACAATGTTAAAAAAAATGTTCAACATAGTTAACATAATTATTTTTTGCAAAAAATAGCATGACCGACTTCACCCGTGTAATCATTATTACATAGTATAAAACAAAATCGCTTCCCGCTGTCTGTTCCCATGTATGCTTATATCTTTAAAACTACGCAACGGATTTTGAAGCAGTTTGTTTCAATAGAGTAATTCAAGATAAATGTTTATATGTATAATACACCTGTGCGAAGCCGGGGCGCATCGCTAGAACACAAATATTATGCTCGGATCGATGTAACATTTTTCACATTATTGTTGATGGCTGAGCCAATTCCGATAAAATTTAAATGGGACAATTTCGAAGTATACTCTTTCCAATAAAAATAGAATTATTGAAATCGGACTACTGTAAATAAAGTTATGCGTGGCTATACATAAAAAAATGTATATATATACGCGTCGAATTGTATACCGCTTCCGGTGGTTCGTCGGTCAAAAACTTGTCGACGCTACTGGTGACAAGAAGGCTGGCTTACACCTCGCGCAGAGAATTTATCTAGCAGATCAGCGCGGTAATGCAGCCAGCGTTCTTGGCACCCTTCCACAAGGACAGTCATTTTTTCGGTTTTTAACCTCTGTTTTTGAATATATTTAGGTAGGTTTTTTTTTTTTTAGTATTTAGGTAATATAGAATGACAACTCAATGTTTCATAAGTTATGTAAATATAAAGTTTTCAATATGTTATTATTAATAAAAAGCATTTTTTTAAATAACGCTTTCGCAATCAATTCAATTCAATCATTTCAAAACGTAAAGTTACCCCACCTAGCCAAAACAATTTAAAAATAATAAATTAGTTTGTTGCAAATCGCTCACAAGGCACTTGGTACAGAAGTTTTTTTAGTTCAAAATCTAGATAGATTTTTTGATTCATATTTCACACCATCTCCATTTCTTTCTTCTTCATGAAAGATAACATTTCTTCGCTACTTGAATTGTATATTTTCATCATTCATCGTCATCCTTTGCTGGTCGACTAGACAGCAATCCGTACCTACCAACTTATTTGTAACATTTGCCAAAAATGGAAACGAATATTGTCTATCAGTATCGTTTAGGAGATCTGATAGTGGCTCCTGGATTAAGCTTCTTAGTATTGGTACGAGTATGTCCATGGATGGATTGATCCTTGTTTCAATAAAGCTTTGGTTATAAAGCTCGGACTCCATCGAAGCGCAAATATGCTAAGCTAGACTGAGCATCAGTGGTAGTCCGTAGTCCGTAACTACACACAATAATGACCATAGTTTATGCATAGCGAGAAACAAAACAATGCTTTATTTACTTACGCGAGAAACAAAATATTGCGGACATGCAACGATTAAACGTCAGTCCATTGATGGTACAACTCACGTTATACGTATCACGAATGTTTATGTATTATAAAATTAAAGATACGTCGATGACTTCAAACAAGCAGTAGACATCAAAATATGGATGCTATTGGCAAGGGACAGAGATGAATGGCATAAACAAAGGGAGGCCTGTGGTCACTTGTGGATCATCACGGACTGATGATGATGAGAAGAAAAAGACAATATTAAATAGCGGTGTTTTGATCTCCGCTAAGCAAATAAGGCATTTATGTAATAGACTTACGGGCTACAAAGTTTACACAGATCTTCATGTCACCGCTCCGAATCGCCGCCTGGAAAGCGATGTTGTAGCCGAGGATGGAGTATGTAGACCTAAGATACCTATTCACTCTTGGTCCGGAAACAATGACGGAATTAGCGCATTCCAATCTGGCCCTGATGCCGGGGCTATAGAATACGGCATCGGTATCCCCTGCCTGTAGTATGAGTTAAGGGGGCTTTTGGGCTCACGGGTGGTTAGAGGTGGGGTTCTAGCCATCCACTCAAACGGACCCGGGGAGAACGAGAGCGCTGAGCGGCCTCGTTGTCGTATATGGCTGTATTACATAAGGACGTCAATGGAAACGTGTAGGGAGCTGCGTTCCCCTGGACATCCCGGAGCCCCCAAGATAGCACAAAGGTAGGCCACCGAGGGGGTTTTAGTGGGTGCAATCCTACAAATTTAGGCTGTACCTCAAAACAGTCGGGTATCTCCTGCCTAACTGTTTCAGTGGTTAGTGATCCTGACTCTAGGGCCAAAAGAGCCGTGGGTTCGATTCGATTCCCGGGTGGGAAGGCCTGCCTGGGTAGGCAGGACAAGGATTTTTGTGATGAACCTATGCGAGAGCTAACACCTATGTGTTTGCTAGGTGTCTGGATGGTAATATTGGACAGCCGTGTGGGTTGAGTCCTTTCTGCTAAACTACGACCTTTAATTCTATACATTTTAGCACTAGCTTTGCTTAGTTTGAAGTCAGCGAGGGTGTGTAAGATGTCCTCTATTTATTTATTTATCTTCCGAATCTTTCCCCCCAGTAAAAAAAACATTCCATTCCTTGGCGGTTCGGATTGGTGGAGTCTGGGCCTTTACGTTGGCAGAATTGTGTTGTGACGCGTGACAACGCATGGTTATTGGGACTTAGAGATCGACGTCAAAGTTCTGCTTCATTCAATCTTCATCTATCTATAATATGAATGTAATCAATGGTTATGGAAAGATTTGTTGTTAATACAAGCTTGTTATATCTGTTATACTGTACTGTATCAGCCTTTAATAGTCCACTGCAGGACGTAGGCCTACCCAAGAAGGATGATTGGGCCATATCCACCACGCTGGCCCAGTGCGGTTTGGTGGATTCACATACGCCATCGAATTTCTTCTACTGACATATGCAGGTTGCCTCAAGATGTTTTCCTTCACCGAAAAGCCATCGGTGTTAAATTCCGTACATAAACTCCAAAGAACTCATTGGTACGGGACCGGGATTTGAACCCACGACCTCACGACTGTAAGGCGGGTGTCACTACCACTAGACTACCGCGGCTTATTCTTATTCTATTCTTATATCTGTTATAGATCGAATCAAAACTTCGTGATGCTACAAACAGCTTAATTAATAGCTTAATTAATTATTAGCTTTAGTTTGTTTAGCTGCAAACTGCGGGTGACTCAATCCTCGCGCAGCTATTGGTGAGCTTCAGTCAGGATTTGGGTTATCCGCAATTTGTAGCTAACTTCACAGCCGCCAAGTTGTTTGATTCGGCCATAGGTACTAAACTGTATCAGCCTTTTAGTCCACTGCAGGACGTAGGCCTACCCACGAAGGGTGTTTGGGCCATATCCACCACGCTGGCCCAGTGCGTTTTGGTGGATTCACATACGCCATCGAATTTCTTCTACTGACATATGCAGGTTGCCTCAAGATGTTTTCCTTCACCGAAAAGCCATCGGTGTTAAATTCCGTACATAAATTCCAAAGAACTCATTGGTACGGGACCAGGATTTGACCCACGACCTCACGATTGCAAGGCGGGCGTCACTACCTCTAGGCCATCACGGCTTCCATACTATACTATAATGTTACTATTTTCTCAGTGGTTAAGTTAGCTTAGACCGCCAGTTCCGATATCCCCACTGATCTATCCCTACTGGTAGAGAAGTCGGAGTATTCATAAACGCCTGATGACTAACATGAACAGTTAAAAATCGGGATGTACAGTTAAAAATCGGGCAAGTGCGAGTCGAACTCGCGCAGGAAAGGTTCCGTACCGTATGGGATCCTCCTTAGTTCTATTTCAAGCGTCTACCTGTTGCCGTTATTAATATCGAGCAAAAACGGCAAAAAATCACGTTTGTTGTATGCCCCTAGTGAAAAATTTATTATCTTCTATTTTTAGTATTTTTTATAATAGCGGCAACAGAAATAAATTTTAATATATTTATTTCAATTAACACGGTATTGAAGCAGTTGAAATTTTCACTATCACGGTTCTTAAGATATACAGCCTGATGACCGACAGACGGACGGACAACGGAGTATTAGTTTACTTTGGGTACTGTACTGTACCAGCTTTTTTGATAGTCTACTGCAGGACATAGGCCTACCCACGAAGTGTGATTGGGCCATATCCACCACGCTGGCCCAGTGCGGGTTGGTGGATTCACATACGCCATCGAATTTTCTTCTACGGACGTATGCAGGTTGCCTCACGATGTTTTCATTCACCGAAAAGCCAGTGGTGTGAAATTCCGTACATAAATTCCAAAGAACTCATTGGTACGGGACCGGGGATTTGAACCCACGACCTCACGATTGTAAGGCTAACTAAGTCACTACCTCTTGACCACCACGGCTTACTTTGGGTACGGAACCCTAAAAATCAACAAATAATAATTAAATACAATTCTAATGTCGATAACCGGATTCAGGTCCTGTGATGGAATGTCACCTATGGCTGTAGGAGGGGCAGCCATTGTTAAATCACCCACTTGGCATCAAGCTATTCTATTGTTGGCTGCTCGTCACAAACTTATCCCGATTACCTAAGAAGGAATGGAATGTTCTACAGGGCTCATTGAGGAGATAAGAAAACCACTCGCAGCCAATGTAACAAACCATGCCCTTTACTCAGACCAAATAAAAAACCAGACAAGTGCGAGTCAGGCTCGCACATTGAGGGTTCCGTACAAATCTAGAAAATTTCACAAAATTGGGAAGTAAGTTGTTAAAATCTCTATGCTACCTATATCATCAACAAAAAAGATTTTTTTTTTTTCACTTTTCTCGTCATATATTAAAAATTACACATAAACAATCTGTTTGAGCATGTGCTATTGAAGCTCTTTTATATGATACCTTACATGATACGATTTACTCACATTGAATTTTCAACCCATATTTTGTGAATCAAGGCCCTATTTTTTTGTGATTTAAATGAAAATGTACGGTTTTCTGATTTAAGTACTCTGAGACAATGCTTCTCGCCAAATTTCATAGTTCTATGTCAACGGGAAGTACCCTGTAGGTTTTGATTTTTGTGAGTGTCGAAATATGCGGTTTTTTACGACATAAACGGCTCTCACTTTTTTATGCGGCATCTGAGAAGTTTTTCTTTTACGCAACTGCAAGAGATCATAGATATACGAGTACGTATACAGTTTACATTTCAACTCGATTTCTTTACGCGTTCCCGAGATAAAGATAATGTCTGACATACACACAGACGGACAGACGGACAACAAAGTGATCCTATAAGGGTTCCGTTTTTTCCCTTTGAGGTACAGAACCCTAAAAATCAAGACAGAATGTCGTGAATAGACAAGTGAGGCCAGTTTTTTATACATGTGGTGAGTGTATCGTTGTTGCGCCGCCAAAGTTCGATTGACGAGGCCAGGCGTAGTTTCGTTGTACGTGTTTGTGTGTGTAATTGTGTCTGTACACGGCGAGGCATAGCTTTGCCGCCCTCACTTCGTTTGTTTCTTAACATTCTGTCTTGATTTTTTAATTTGGTCTGAGGCTCTTTAATTTTGTTTTCAAAACTGTAGCAAAATCAAAAAAAAGTTCTAGTAAAATCAACAAATTCAGCAAGCTTTACTAAGGTATGACTTGGACTTGACAATGACTTGCTTTTTTGAACTATGACTGGTAGTTTTGAAGATTCTAAAAGAGCGAAATACGAGAATATTACCAGATCCTAGCAAATATGGAAGAAGGCGAAGACAATATGCTAATATTGGAAGAAAAAAAACACTTGAAAAACTCGTGAAGTTGAACAATGAAATTATGCTCTATATTCCATATTCTCATAAATAAGTCATTTTAGCTAGCTATTCATAACGTCAAATTGGCTTGTGATAAATAAAAAAATTAAATACAAAAATGCTTTCCATTTTGCGACAATTCGCTACCAATCTAGATAACAAAACAGGCAAAAAATCCTATAAATTGCATCAGACACAGGAAAATTAAAAGAAAAGATGACCACTTCAGTTTTCGAAAAAGACACTGCAATAAGTACCTATTGCAATTGTCACCTTCATTACCTACATCATTTTCTTTCCTCGAGACTCCAAAACGTACCTGCAACAGAAAATAAACTCTGTTAGCTAAGTTATAAAGTTGCTTGTTATAAAAGAGGTCGGTACCAGTCAGTGCCAGCCAAAGGTCTGTGACGTCACTATCCGGCATAATAAGGCGAACTCAGTTCATTGATAGGTATTTATAATACAGGGTGTTGTTTTACGAAGTGTACAAATCAGAAAAATAGATAAAGACCGTGTATAGCCGCTTTCAGACGCGTAGGCAACCAATGATCGCAACTGCAGGACGTAGGCCTAACCACAAAGGGTGATTGGGCCATATCTATTACGTTGGCCCAATGTGGGTTGGTGGATCCACATTCGCATACGCCATTGAATTTCTTCTACGGACATATGCAGGTTTCCTTACGACGTTATCCTTCACCGAGAAGCCAGTTGCCTATATCATTTTTGCTGGTAGCCTGCTTTTGGAGTTTTCTCCTTTGCTAGCAACTAGTTGCAATGAAAGAGTTTTATTTCCGTAAACGCAAACAGTTGCAAACAACGGCTTTTTTACATTATTACACTACGTGCGATAGACTACTTTAGTAAGCGTATAGCCATCATTAAGAGCAACTTTTACTATAGGACCAACCTAGGAAATAATTCATTTTTCCGAATTATTTTGCAAAACAGCGTATTTATTTATATACAGAAGTATAGAGCACCACCCAATATACTTGTCATTATGAACAAATACCATGGGACCAATCCTGAAAATCAACTGTTGCAAACATCTTAGAAAGTCAATGAACTTTTTGTATTTAACTGTTTTTTGCGATTGTGTTGTTGGTCCTATTGTAAAAGTTATTCATAATGATTAGTAAAATATACTCATGTAATTAGGGAGACAAATGTGTTTTACTTTGCCAAGTAACACCTTGTATAGACTCACTCAGTTCTTACGTAGATAATCTTCACGAGATTGTTTTATTTACCTACTTACTTACATAATTATGTATTGGCAATAGATTAATAGCAATATTTCCTTATTGAGCTTTGTTTATATCAAAGTACACGTTCTAAGAAATATACAAGTAGATATGTTTAAATAGCCACAATTCTCTATATACTTGTGTATATTAGATATGGACAATTTATTATGATTAGTCTTGACTAGATTTTAAATAACGGACTGACCTACATATTTATTTATTAAAATCCTACTAATATTATAAACGCGAAAGTTTGTGAGGATGGATGGATGGATGTTTGTTACTCTTTCACGCAAAAACTACTAAACGGATTGAGATGAAACTATAATTATTCTGTGTGTTATTCTGATATATAAGCTAAATTATTGCAAAGTTTCATCTCAATCCGTTCAGTAGTTTTTGCGTGAAAGAGTAACAAACATCCATCCATCCATCCATCCATCCTCACAAACTTTCGCGTTTATAATATTAGTAGGATATATCTTGGATGTATTTGTAAATATAAAAATTATGACCAACTTTGATTACGGGCTTAACCTTGAAATCGCCGAAAAAAATATCCATTGAATCTAAATTGGCATGATTTTTAAAGCAGATTATTCTATTCTTATACTTTTGGGAATCGTTAGTCGGTTATTAATTATAATTTATGAAATGCATCTTGTTTCTTACCTCACTGGTATTTCCATTTAAAAGGTTAAATCTTTGCTGGGTTTTTCCTATATTATTTAAGTACAAATACTAATCTTAATATTCATCAACATACTCGTAGATTAAAAAAAAAACTGATTCTTTCAATGTGCATTTTCATGAACAGCAGTTTATTTCGCCATAGCATAGATAATACTTCCACAAACTTTTTCATGTAAAATGTTGCTAAGAGGAGACTAGAGCTTGCATTGTCAAAAAAGATGACACCAGGGCTAGCCACCCAGCCTTACGGACTTACTTTTTTTGTCAAAAAAGTTATCTCATCTCTAGTAGAGATAAGCTTCTATACAACGATAACTCTACAAGCCCTAACTTTACAAACTCTACGCTTTAGTCAAAATACGTGGCTTGACCGTTTGCGATTCGGTTACCTTAGATTGTCTTCCCGGGAACTTCTCTACACTGTTATAACCATTTAATTATATCTATTTTTCATCATAGAGAGGGAAAATAATTATTTTTCCTTAGATTATAACCTATTTAGTATAGATTCTTCTTTTATTATTATAATATAATTATATTCTTAATTTCCTAAAATCCTTTTAATTATGTGTATTTACAAATAAATGGTACAGAAATAAAGTACAATAAAGCTTTGTGCCCAAATGAGGAAGAGCCAGTGAAGCGGAAGTCTTTCCACGAATTAAGCGATTTTCCAATTCAAACAAAACCTCCGTAATTGAATGTAACCACGCACCCGTCACCCTCTCCACATACAAACACAGAATAGAGACGCAGATTACCAACTCTGGTTGAAACCGCGTTACTGCAGGCTCCCGTGCGAATTCGCACAAAAGTCGGCGTCAGCAACTCCGTCGCGGATCACATTTGTATGAAACCGCAACAGCTTCTACCTGAAAAGCTTGACACCCGCGGGTTTCCATACAAAACGCACGGATAACTGACCGTCCGCGTAACTGGAGACTGAATGCTAATACTTTAGATAGAATAAGGATTAAATTTTTTTTTCAGCGTACGACGTCCACCGACTAGGTGGACTGAAAATATGAATAAAAATCGCAATGGCCTTATTGGAAATCCAAGGGAGGGGCCTATGTCCAGCAGTGGACGTCCTACGGCTGATTGATAGATAGATATATTTTTTGAAGTTTAAGCTAGATAAAATCTGTCTTATCCTATTTTGAAGACCACGGAGGGCATTTCTAGATCAAATTAAAGAGAAGATAGATGTCATGTCGTACAAGGAGGTGAAGACACTGGCGGAGGACCGCGAGACGTGAAGGTTGCTCCACGGACAATAGTCACGCTTTTAAACTCTGAATGAATCTAGTTGAGCTCCATATTATATCGTGGGTACAGATTTTCAATTTTACAACATTCCGAAAGGTTCCACATAACACTGGCGCAGTTCACCCATTTCTAGCTTAGAAAGTATGACTTCTCTAGGTCTGTTAATTTCCGAAGTTAGCTATCTGCGTTCCTAATCTGTGCAGCATATTAGTAGTACGTAATCAGAAGACACGAATGCTTGTGGATTTTCCAAGAACAACCATTGGCACTCGCAAATAGTCGCAATTAGTGGCACATGGCACGTGTGGTGTGCGCGTCGATCTTAAGGAAACGCTTAGATTTGCCCGCATGTTGATCGTCGAGGGAGAATCTTAATGCTATTACGATGATTCTGAAAAAGGTTTCAATGAGACGTAGTGCTACTATTTGCTGCCACGCCATCCAGATCTACTCTCTTTTAGTTATAGAAACATTTATTTTTATTACATCACATAGAAACGTAGGAATGACATGGTGGGCAAAGGAGAGCACGGGATGCAAGCCTATTTCAATCGGCAACACGTGTGGCGGCAGTTGTGGAAATGTAGGAGACAATGAGAGCTAACTAAATTCCTAAAAGCTCTAGAAGTCTTATTCCTAAACTAATCTTGTGTATTAGCTTAATCAAAGCGATGAGATTTACCTAGAGGAAATTTTCGAATTTGGTTATCTGGGAAAAATCTCCGCAGGTATAAGGCCGCCCATTATTCTACCAATATGTTGTTTATTATGTTTTATTTTAAGTCTGTTTTTTTATGTATATTCGTTGTGAAAACAAAGTTGTATTGTGAATAAAAACAGTTATCAAATTGAAAGTCTATGTATAAGGTTTCAAAAAACCTCAACATTGCAATCTATTAGTTAAGTAAGTAAGTTTATATAGGCTGAGTGGTGTCAGCCCTGCCCCTCTACCGCCTAAAGTTATAGCAATCGTTTATGACTTCATTTTAGTCATTTGGCACCGCCTATGTGACGTTAGCCATCAAAGTTGTTCATTCAACGATTGCTTTCGCAATCCGCGCAAAGCAATTGATGGCTAACGTCACATAGGCGGTGCCAAATGACTAAAATGAAGTCATAAACGGTAGGGGGGCTGGTGTCAATGTTATTAGTTAATATGCTCATAATTTACCAAGAAAAGAAACAAAGATATCCCCAAATGTCGAGATGCACTCTGCATTGCTGAGACAACATACTAGCATACCAACATAACATCGCTATAGCAGATTCCCCCGGCATTGTCAGTGTGTTTACTGCGACACTAACGCGAGATCGCAAACAGTACAGCCGTATTGTAATGCTGGTAGTTTGTTTGTCAGGAAGATTGCGTTGTGGAGATCTATTGCTTGATAAACAAGCTGTTCCGATTCTATTCGAGAAAATTTAAAAGAGCAGAAGAAAAATAGAAACTTACAACCGTTACCCACTTCTTTTCCTTACCTTCTATATGACTAAGTTAAAATTAATTTTGTTGGAGTTGCAACAACAACATCTTTAGCATTTTCATCGTGTACTGGGCCAGCGGGGTGGATGTGGCCCAATCGCTCTTCGTAGGTAAACCTGTGTTCAGCAGTGGACTATTAAAGACCCATTTTAATAATATTATTCGGGTAGGTAACTATAATGCGTTTCGGACCACATATTTGGACTAATTGTAAAAAAATATAGTACTTATAGAGAAACGTAATTATAATACAGGTTTTCACAGCAAAAGCAAAAATTGTACAGACTTTTTTCATCTGATGAATTCTTAGATATGCTATGAAGCTTTATAGGTACATCAGACTGAAATTAAAGCTTAGTACTATACTCTAAAGTAGCTAATATTTATAATATAATAGCATCTCTTTGAAACTAACTTCTTCAGATTTTTAGAGCAATCTCTATGATGTTCAATTCTTTGAAAAGTGCTTGAAAGAAATCCGAAGCAAATAACTTCAGTGGAAGCGATGTAAAAACCTAATCTGCAAGGGGTTTCATTTGAGAAGGTAACGTTCAGCCAAGTGAATCTTGTGTGGTCATTCTTTGAGCGATTTCATGAGCAGTAGCGATTTTATACAAACCGCAGACTCATAGCCTCTGTTGTTAATTTAGACGGAAATTGTATATAAAATGTTTTTTCGTTCATAGTTATACTAATACTGTTGTGTCAGTATTAAATTATACGTCAACGCTACGACTGTACTATTGTTGTGTGTATATGTGTATTATTTCTTATTCTAACTGTAAGAATTTTAAATTGTACACTAACCACAAACTAACTTATTTAACTTAAAATAACCAACGCAACGTTTCCCAGAATTAATTCGTTGTCCTGGCTAGATGACGACCGGACGGACAAATTGCGACGTGACTGGTTCACTATACATTTCCACGGTCGCAAATCAATGGCGACGACCATGGATGTATTATGCTACGACACAACTTAGGACATACGATGTGACATGACATAGGACTATTGCATATATACTCATCGAACTGGAATTTATTCTATATTGATGCACATACTGCACATACAGAACTACTTTTGGCATTACCGCACGAGTCTCGCAGGGTTGCCATGTTTGTCACTCACCTTTTTTCGTTTGTACTAGAGAAAATCTTTTATAGATATTTCATATATTCTCTATGAACGTCTCCCTACATGTTAGTGACCGTGATTGCCGGTGCCGGTACTGTGCCGGAACTGAAACGTGACGGTGGATTGACTGATATGTGTGAATCGATCCTAAGTCGCTAGAAGTAGCACCACACCCGAACTCGTCTGACCACCGATGCATGCTACACATAAGACTCGATATTAATTCGAGACACAATAGCCCCTAATCCACCCTTTGTAGGCTTTTAAATGAAAACGCTTTGTGCTCTCAAATATCTTGGGCGGGGTAATTGGTGGAGATGTCTTGATAGATAAGGCCATAGAGTTAGCGAGATCTACATTTTCCTAAATTGTGGATCAACACAGTTGTAGTTATAGATCGTCCCCTGACCATTATTACGGTGAACGAAATCATATTATTGGTTTTCAAAAACAGATGCACAACTGATGCCTACATGTCCCTTTCTCTACTTGAGAGCACGATGTAATCGTAAATTCTAGAATTTCTCGAAAAATATCAGGATGATGAGATGTCGTTTTTCGATTTCAAATTCGTTCTAGACATATCGGTTTAATTTTTATTAGTAGGGAAGCGATTCAAAATGTATACTTTGTACCTTTTGTTACAATTGTTTATATTTATGCACACTTTAAAGAGTTCTGTTTGTCAGATATTCTTGTAGCTAACTTCAACACATCCGCCGACTTGTATGATTCGGCCTATAGACAGAGTTCGTTTGTTTAAAGCCGCTTGTTGGTTGTATTAGGTTAATAACAAGGAAATTACTCACGGCGGCTACAACATACGCGTTATCTAAGCCCCATTAAAATAAAAAAATAATATTATTAAGTATTATCTTATTTCTACGTGACTTATGAAACAGGACAATCGTCTTTGTGTTGTCGTGGCCTTGTTCGAAACGAACAGTCAAGGCTCCTTATCAAATACTTGATAAGTATTTTAAATTTTCAGAAACAGTTTCGAGACACGTTTTTTGTCATTAATTATCGAGAATTTAATTGGCTTGTAACCGGTACTTTTGGTATACATGTTATGTATAATAATAGTACTGATACATATACTGTTGCTTTGTAAAGGGCTTTCATCTATATCTATACTAATATTATAAAGAGGAAAGATTTGTTTGTTTGTTTGTTAGTTTGTTTGTTTGTAATGAATAGGCTCCGAAACTACTGGACCGATTTCAAAAATTCTTTCACGTTTGGAAAGCTACATTATCCCCGAGTAACATAGGCTATATTATATTTTTAAAAAAATTAGGGATCCTTACTAAAACTCCAATAATGTTCTATACTAATATTATAAAGAGGAAAGATTTGTTTGTTTGTTTGTTAGTTTGTTTGTTTGTAATGAATAGGCTCCGAAACTACTGGACCGATTTCAAAAATTCTTTCACGTTTGGAAAGCTACATTATCCCCGAGTAACATAGGCTATATTATATTTTAAAAAAAATTAGGGATCCTTACTAAAACTCCAATAATGTAACATAAGGTGTAAAAAAAGACCTGAAAAATTCCTTACGTCGCGTGCGCTGAGAAAACTATTGATGATGGAATAAAATAATGTACTACGACTTTATAGAACACACTATAATTTACAAAAAATGTCGCGACAGCATATATCTAACTATTATATTAAGTCGTAATAACTGTTCTTTTATTCTTAAAAATTAATTGAAATACCGTCGCAGGAAAAGGATCTTAATTTGTATCTTGGTATTAATCCTTATCAAAATAAATTATTTTATATTCAAGACTGTTTCAATAGCTTTATGCCACTTTTTAAATTATTTAATTCAGACATTTTATTACAAAGATATTACGAGTTCAAAAATGTAAGTATTATAAAAGTTTCGTTTCGCCGCTCACTCCGCTTGGCAATTCATGTACTTTGTACAATGTACATAATACAAAATTCACTTCTAACAAATATCTATAGAGTCACAATCGTGAAAAAAGTGTCCGAGCCAAAATCCTGCCCAAGCTACGTAGTGGGCAGGCTTTTTAGTTAGTCGTAAGGCGATTCCAAGCCGACTACAACGCCGCGCGATGCCGAAGTGCTCGGTTACAGGCACTTATTAGGTGACATAACGTCGAGATTCAAGGAAACGGGTCATTGAGAATTGAGAAGGGTGCTTGGGCCATATCCACCACCAGCGCCAGGGCCCAGTGTGGGTTGGTGCAGATTGCCACACAATATTTTCCTTCGCCGAAAAGCCAATGATTTGAAATTCCGTACATAAGTTCCAAAGAAACTCATTGATACAGGATCGGGATTTGAACCCACCACCTCACGATTGTAGGACAGGCGTTACTACCACTAGACCACCAAAGTTATATATCTCCGCCATTAGTGTGTCGATTTATGTTTTATTGGTAGTAAATAGGTATGCAGTGGCGTAGCGTGCCTTGGAGGAGCCCAGAATCAAACATAGTTGGGGAGCCCAAATCACTCATTTCTCACAAAAGAAACAAATATCCTTGCATTAAATTGAAATAAATATATACCGCCTCACCGCAAACGATTTAAACACTGTTTAGCCGTACAATTTGTACTGTTAAACGTTGTCTAAAGCCTGCGTAAAACTTTAGTGTTAAGACGGTTATTTATAAGTTGTCACTTCCTCCTAGAAATTGAGCTAGCCAAACAATTCAAATGAAATATACTTTTTTCTTGCCTTTTTTTCAGGAAATTGATAATTGATAATGAATAGAATATAATTACCTATATCAGCTAAGTAAGTCTAGCTGAAGACGATTTCAGTTGTCTATACTAATATTATAAAGAGGAAAGATTTGTTTGTTTGTTTGTTAGTTTGTTTGTTTGTAATGAATAGGCTCCGAAACTACTGGACCGATTTCAAAAATTCTTTCACGTTTGGAAAGCTACATTATCCCCGAGTAACATAGGCTATATTATATTTTAAAAAAAATTAGGGATCCTTACTAAAACTCCAATAATGTAACATAAGGTGTAAAAAAAGACCTGAAAAATTCCTTACGTCGCGTGCGCTGAGAAAACTATTGATGATGGAATAAAATAATGTACTACGACTTTATAGAACACACTATAATTTACAAAAAATGTCGCGACAGCATATATCTAACTATTATAGTTAAGTCGTAATAACTGTTCTTTTATTCTTAAAAATTAATTGAAATACCGTCGCAGGAAAAGGATCTTAATTTGTATCTTGGTATTAATCCTTATCAAAATAAATTATTTTATATTCAAGACTGTTTCAATAGCTTTATGCCACTTTTTAAATTATTTAATTCAGACATTTTATTACAAAGATATTACGAGTTCAAAAATGTAAGTATTATAAAAGTTTCGTTTCGCCGCTCACTCCGCTTGGCAATTCATGTACTTTGTACAATGTACATAATACAAAATTCACTTCTAACAAATATCTATAGAGTCACAATCGTGAAAAAAGTGTCCGAGCCAAAATCCTGCCCAAGCTACGTAGTGGGCAGGCTTTTTAGTTAGTCGTAAGGCGATTCCAAGCCGACTACAACGCCGCGCGATGCCGAAGTGCTCGGTTACAGGCACTTATTAGGTGACATAACGTCGAGATTCAAGGAAACGGGTCATTGAGAATTGAGAAGGGTGCTTGGGCCATATCCACCACCAGCGCCAGGGCCCAGTGTGGGTTGGTGCAGATTGCCACACAATATTTTCCTTCGCCGAAAAGCCAATGATTTGAAATTCCGTACATAAGTTCCAAAGAAACTCATTGATACAGGATCGGGATTTGAACCCACCACCTCACGATTGTAGGACAGGCGTTACTACCACTAGACCACCAAAGTTATATATCTCCGCCATTAGTGTGTCGATTTATGTTTTATTGGTAGTAAATAGGTATGCAGTGGCGTAGCGTGCCTTGGAGGAGCCCAGAATCAAACATAGTTGGGGAGCCCAAATCACTCATTTCTCACAAAAGAAACAAATATCCTTGCATTAAATTGAAATAAATATATACCGCCTCACCGCAAACGATTTAAACACTGTTTAGCCGTACAATTTGTACTGTTAAACGTTGTCTAAAGCCTGCGTAAAACTTTAGTGTTAAGACGGTTATTTATAAGTTGTCACTTCCTCCTAGAAATTGAGCTAGCCAAACAATTCAAATGAAATATACTTTTTTCTTGCCTTTTTTTCAGGAAATTGATAATTGATAATGAATAGAATATAATTACCTATATCAGCTAAGTAAGTCTAGCTGAAGACGATTTCAGTTGTCTATACTAATATTATAAAGAGGAAAGATTTGTTTGTTTGTTTGTTAGTTTGTTTGTTTGTAATGAATAGGCTCCGAAACTACTGGACCGATTTCAAAAATTCTTTCACGTTTGGAAAGCTACATTATCCCCGAGTAACATAGGCTATATTATATTTTAAAAAAAATTAGGGATCCTTACTAAAACTCCAATAATGTAACATAAGGTGTAAAAAAAGACCTGAAAAATTCCTTACGTCGCGTGCGCTGAGAAAACTATTGATGATGGAATAAAATAATGTACTACGACTTTATAGAACACACTATAATTTACAAAAAATGTCGCGACAGCATATATCTAACTATTATAGTTAAGTCGTAATAACTGTTCTTTTATTCTTAAAAATTAATTGAAATACCGTCGCAGGAAAAGGATCTTAATTTGTATCTTGGTATTAATCCTTATCAAAATAAATTATTTTATATTCAAGACTGTTTCAATAGCTTTATGCCACTTTTTAAATTATTTAATTCAGACATTTTATTACAAAGATATTACGAGTTCAAAAATGTAAGTATTATAAAAGTTTCGTTTCGCCGCTCACTCCGCTTGGCAATTCATGTACTTTGTACAATGTACATAATACAAAATTCACTTCTAACAAATATCTATAGAGTCACAATCGTGAAAAAAGTGTCCGAGCCAAAATCCTGCCCAAGCTACGTAGTGGGCAGGCTTTTTAGTTAGTCGTAAGGCGATTCCAAGCCGACTACAACGCCGCGCGATGCCGAAGTGCTCGGTTACAGGCACTTATTAGGTGACATAACGTCGAGATTCAAGGAAACGGGTCATTGAGAATTGAGAAGGGTGCTTGGGCCATATCCACCACCAGCGCCAGGGCCCAGTGTGGGTTGGTGCAGATTGCCACACAATATTTTCCTTCGCCGAAAAGCCAATGATTTGAAATTCCGTACATAAGTTCCAAAGAAACTCATATGGCGCAAATATCTTGATTAATAAAAGATGTTCAGTTGGGGGTCTCCCAGTGGAGCCTATATTCACCAAAATAGGGCCTATCAAAACTTAACTAGCCCACAAGAAATTTAGGTCTTGCTCCGCCACTGAAGATGTTGGTGATTTTAATGGGAATAAAATTTTAATAAAATAATTAAATTTCATAGATCACAGGTGCTCTGTGTAACATCAGGAAAGATGTGATCAAACGTAAACCTCTTTTGTACAAAACACAAAAAAATGCCATTACAAAATTTATCACCATAACAAAATTTTCTACATTGCAGTTTGTATTTACACATTAGGTACTGTAAATCAGTATGCGTATGCGCAACGGAAGCGCGTCGCCCGCATCTTCCGGCAGTTTACGCGATAACATCATAGTTTTACTTCGCTACTTGAACTTGAACTTAACTGGTTTTTTATTGCATTTTCCGGGAAAATGTTAATACTGATTTATTGCCGCTCGTTTAAGTATAGGTATAAGTTATTGTGTGTTCAGGGATTCCCTGTCTTCATTTAGACGTGCTGAAAATTAAATGAATTTATTTAGGCAGGAAGCTCACACGTTTTGTTAGTCAAAACGAAATGCGTACTAAGTGTAACCTTAATCTGAGGTGTAATAATCTAAATTAAATCTGAATTTATAAAAAAAATGCTAGTACTCACTATACATATATTGAGCTTTACTGACAAGCAGAAAGCTCGTCAGTTAACTCAATCAGGACGATCTATTATCCAAATAAAATGGCTCCAATTTACAAGTATCTATCATTTTTTTTATATGAACTGAACGAGGACGTGTATATTTCCAAATTGGATTTTACTACGTTACCATGATACAGGCCCAGCCGAGTTTAGAACCTACAACATTCATACAATACATAATGCGAAGTAATCAGTCCATATACCTCTCTACATACGAACACATTGTGGCGCATTACTGCATTAACGCTTCACCATTTTGCTCTTTTCATCTCGAAGAAATTGCAATCTCCGAGAGATAATTGCAACAATAAACAATACGATACAGTTTCAAATTAATACCGATCGGATACGGGCTGTCGAGAACTAAAAGTGTAAATAAAAGATCTGCCCCTGGACCCAAACATGGATGAAAGAAATAAACAGATTCGCTATATAAGATTAAAAATCTGAATCTTAGTAAAATGGCAGTGGCCGCTCTCACAACTCATAGAAACTACGAGTATTCTACAATATAAATTAAGATATATCAAAGGACTTTGCACAAATAATCAAGCCACATTTATATTTGACAATATAATTTAACATAAGTTACATTTGCAGTTACTAATTTTCAAAGGTCACATTAATGTAAGTCCTATCGCGATATAGCGGTAGTATATGGCGGAGAATTTTCGATTCGGTGTTTACTTTTCGAAGATGAGCGCCTTTACAGGCGATGCTTCTTCATCCATGGCCCCCGCGGCCTGAGATAGACAGGCCATTTGCCACTAGCCCTGTGCGGCGAACAGTATATTGTTCAGGAGAAATTAAATTACTTGCCAGAATCTACGAGCAGACGGTTTGGAAATAATTATTTCAGTCTGGTATTATAATGTACTAGGTACATCATAATTATACATGTATGTACAAGGTTAGACAAGGTTATACTTCGCAAAATGAAAAGAATAGAGAGATACGACATTTTTTATTTTTTTTACAAATACAACAAATTAAAAATGGAGATGCGACTTAACTCAATTTTTTAAATCAAAACTTCTTTAGCGGCGTTGTGCACTTATTGGGATGGATAAAAAACCGCGTCAGGATACTCGTACGTAAAAAACACGGATTTGACGTGAACGAAAATTCGTAAGACGGAGGGAGCAAGTTTTCACTACTCCCATTGTTTTTTAGGGTTCCGTACCTCAAAAGGAAAAAACGGAACCCTTATAGGATCACTTTGTTGTCCGTCTGTCCGTCTGTGTGTATGTCAAACCTCTTTATCTCGGGAACACGTAAAGATATCGAGTTGAAATTTATCTATTAATATATATAATAATTATATAATTAAAATAAATATATATATATATATTAATAATTAAACTGTATACTAATATTATAAAGAGGAAAGATTTGTTTGTTTGTTTGTTAGTTTGTTTGTTTGTAATGAATAGGCTCCGAAACTACTGGACCGATTTCAAAAATTCTTTCACGTTTGGAAAGCTACATTATCCCCGAGTAACATAGGCTATATTATATTTTAAAAAAAATTAGGGATCCTTACTAAAACTCCAATAATGTAACATAAGGTGTAAAAAAAGACCTGAAAAATTCCTTACGTCGCGTGCGCTGAGAAAACTATTGATGATGGAATAAAATAATGTACTACGACTTTATAGAACACACTATAATTTACAAAAAATGTCGCGACAGCATATATCTAACTATTATAGTTAAGTCGTAATAACTGTTCTTTTATTCTTAAAAATTAATTGAAATACCGTCGCAGGAAAAGGATCTTAATTTGTATCTTGGTATTAATCCTTATCAAAATAAATTATTTTATATTCAAGACTGTTTCAATAGCTTTATGCCACTTTTTAAATTATTTAATTCAGACATTTTATTACAAAGATATTACGAGTTCAAAAATGTAAGTATTATAAAAGTTTCGTTTCGCCGCTCACTCCGCTTGGCAATTCATGTACTTTGTACAATGTACATAATACAAAATTCACTTCTAACAAATATCTATAGAGTCACAATCGTGAAAAAAGTGTCCGAGCCAAAATCCTGCCCAAGCTACGTAGTGGGCAGGCTTTTTAGTTAGTCGTAAGGCGATTCCAAGCCGACTACAACGCCGCGCGATGCCGAAGTGCTCGGTTACAGGCACTTATTAGGTGACATAACGTCGAGATTCAAGGAAACGGGTCATTGAGAATTGAGAAGGGTGCTTGGGCCATATCCACCACCAGCGCCAGGGCCCAGTGTGGGTTGGTGCAGATTGCCACACAATATTTTCCTTCGCCGAAAAGCCAATGATTTGAAATTCCGTACATAAGTTCCAAAGAAACTCATATGGCGCAAATATCTTGATTAATAAAAGATGTTCAGTTGGGGGTCTCCCAGTGGAGCCTATATTCACCAAAATAGGGCCTATCAAAACTTAACTAGCCCACAAGAAATTTAGGTCTTGCTCCGCCACTGAAGATGTTGGTGATTTTAATGGGAATAAAATTTTAATAAAATAATTAAATTTCATAGATCACAGGTGCTCTGTGTAACATCAGGAAAGATGTGATCAAACGTAAACCTCTTTTGTACAAAACACAAAAAAATGCCATTACAAAATTTATCACCATAACAAAATTTTCTACATTGCAGTTTGTATTTACACATTAGGTACTGTAAATCAGTATGCGTATGCGCAACGGAAGCGCGTCGCCCGCATCTTCCG
Organism: Hypomecis punctinalis; assembly: GCA_949316475.1. Lineage (NCBI taxonomy): Eukaryota > Metazoa > Arthropoda > Insecta > Lepidoptera > Geometridae > Hypomecis > Hypomecis punctinalis. Next base: position 19,062,049 of record OX438810.1, read on the forward strand.
GCAGTTTACGCGATAACATCATAGTTTTACTTCGCTACTTGAACTTGAACTTAACTGGTTTTTTATTGCATTTTCCGGGAAAATGTTAATACTGATTTATTGCCGCTCGTTTAAGTATAGGTATAAGTTATTGTGTGTTCAGGGATTCCCTGTCTTCATTTAGACGTGCTGAAAATTAAATGAATTTATTTAGGCAGGAAGCTCACACGTTTTGTTAGTCAAAACGAAATGCGTACTAAGTGTAACCTTAATCTGAGGTGTAATAATCTAAATTAAATCTGAATTTATAAAAAAAATGCTAGTACTCACTATACATATATTGAGCTTTACTGACAAGCAGAAAGCTCGTCAGTTAACTCAATCAGGACGATCTATTATCCAAATAAAATGGCTCCAATTTACAAGTATCTATCATTTTTTTTATATGAACTGAACGAGGACGTGTATATTTCCAAATTGGATTTTACTACGTTACCATGATACAGGCCCAGCCGAGTTTAGAACCTACAACATTCATACAATACATAATGCGAAGTAATCAGTCCATATACCTCTCTACATACGAACACATTGTGGCGCATTACTGCATTAACGCTTCACCATTTTGCTCTTTTCATCTCGAAGAAATTGCAATCTCCGAGAGATAATTGCAACAATAAACAATACGATACAGTTTCAAATTAATACCGATCGGATACGGGCTGTCGAGAACTAAAAGTGTAAATAAAAGATCTGCCCCTGGACCCAAACATGGATGAAAGAAATAAACAGATTCGCTATATAAGATTAAAAATCTGAATCTTAGTAAAATGGCAGTGGCCGCTCTCACAACTCATAGAAACTACGAGTATTCTACAATATAAATTAAGATATATCAAAGGACTTTGCACAAATAATCAAGCCACATTTATATTTGACAATATAATTTAACATAAGTTACATTTGCAGTTACTAATTTTCAAAGGTCACATTAATGTAAGTCCTATCGCGATATAGCGGTAGTATATGGCGGAGAATTTTCGATTCGGTGTTTACTTTTCGAAGATGAGCGCCTTTACAGGCGATGCTTCTTCATCCATGGCCCCCGCGGCCTGAGATAGACAGGCCATTTGCCACTAGCCCTGTGCGGCGAACAGTATATTGTTCAGGAGAAATTAAATTACTTGCCAGAATCTACGAGCAGACGGTTTGGAAATAATTATTTCAGTCTGGTATTATAATGTACTAGGTACATCATAATTATACATGTATGTACAAGGTTAGACAAGGTTATACTTCGCAAAATGAAAAGAATAGAGAGATACGACATTTTTTATTTTTTTTACAAATACAACAAATTAAAAATGGAGATGCGACTTAACTCAATTTTTTAAATCAAAACTTCTTTAGCGGCGTTGTGCACTTATTGGGATGGATAAAAAACCGCGTCAGGATACTCGTACGTAAAAAACACGGATTTGACGTGAACGAAAATTCGTAAGACGGAGGGAGCAAGTTTTCACTACTCCCATTGTTTTTTAGGGTTCCGTACCTCAAAAGGAAAAAACGGAACCCTTATAGGATCACTTTGTTGTCCGTCTGTCCGTCTGTGTGTATGTCAAACCTCTTTATCTCGGGAACACGTAAAGATATCGAGTTGAAATTTATCTATTAATATATATAATAATTATATAATTAAAATAAATATATATATATATATTAATAATTAAACTGTATCCGTATATCTATGATATCTTACAGTTGTGTAAAGGAGAAACTTCTCAGTTATCAAATAAAGAAGTTAGAGCCGTTTATGTCGTAAAAAACCGCATATTTTGCACTCACAAAAATCAAAATCTACAGGGTACTTCCCGTTGACATAGAACTATCAAATTTGGCGAGAAGCATTGTCTCAGAGTGCACATATAGGAATAAATCTAAAAACTGAACATTTTTATTTAAATCACAAAAAAATAGGGCTTCAAAATTCACAAAATATGGGTTTAAAATTCAAAGTGCGTAAATCGTATCATGTAAGGTATCATATAAAAGAACTTCATTAGCACGTGCTAAAACAGGTTTTTAATTATTTTAACAATTTTCGATGAATGACGAGAAAAGTTAATAAAAAAAATATTTCGATTATGATAACAAGTATAAACATTTTAACAACGTACTTCCCCATTTTGTGAAATTTTCTGGATTTGTACGGAACCCTCGGTGTGCGAGCCTGACTTGCACTTGTCCGGTTTTTTTTTTATACACTGGAACCTACCACGAAATCACAAAAGAAAACCACACAAAAAGCTCATCGACTCGGATTAAATGTACAGAGCTGCTAATTTTGCGTGATTTTAGAAATCCCATAGTAAAATTTGTTCGTAATAATGAGTGTAAATGTACGTACTTCTGAAACTGCACATGTTTCTACGCCCTTCTCAAGTGATAGGTGCATATCTTGCCTTTTAAATTCTAACACGTGTATTTACAATACATACTTGCGTATTTGTCATAATTTACATCAGACAAAGACACACATATTGTGCCAAGAAAGATGGTGGTATTTCCAGATCACCAACTGCAGATTAGCATTTCAATAGGAACAAAAACATAATAATTTAAGTATGAAAGGATAAAATGTCCGTGAAGAGCCAAACAAGTGTGTTATGAAGGTGACCTTGCTCCAGAGTGTAAGGTACCTTAGAAATATAATAAGTTATTCTAGGTAGTAAGTACGTAAAGACGGCCTTAAATACCTATTAAACAACACAAGTTGACGCGTTGGTGATAATTTTTATAAGATCGGACCGTGTACTTGGTTCGGAAGGGCCACCTGCCATAAATTGTGTGTATCTCAAAGAGTTATTTTTTTTAAATGATTAGGTATCACAAAAATAACTCTGAGATAAACCTTGTGTGGAAAAGCTGTAAAATTAAAAAATAACGTGTTGTGCTCCGGGAATACCGGCAAAAGTGAAAACTTACGAATTTTCGATCAGGTCACGTGTCCTGACGCGAATTTAACATTTTTACCCATCCCAAAAAGAGCACAACACCGCTAAAGAAGTGGTCACTTCAAAAATAGATTAATTCATTTTGTGAAGTGTCCCGGCCAGGTCAAGGAGCATATTAACCAGTGGAGAGAGTGCGCGGGGCGGCCTCGCTCACCATCGATAGACGCTTTAGTTGACAACCAACTAGGGATGCTCGATCCAGGTGCATTGTATCGATACTTTGGATTGCAATGGATCGCATCGCAGTGTATCGATTCAGGTATCGGCCCGCTTGTTTCGATACGATATCTTAGATCGATCCGGTATCGTATTCAAAGTTTATTGTTTTAGGTACATAAACAATACTTATTTACGTCGGCCAAACTGTAAGTGGCAAAGTACACAGAAATAATATTTTCTAAAGCCGCTCTTTGTTGAGACGATACGATTGTGTGATTTCGATACGATATAATTATTTTGATCCAGTATCGTATCAATAGTTAAACAGATGTGTTGTTGCGATACGATATTTTATTCAAAGTAGAACCAAGACAAAAATATCGATATCGATATTTCACTATGTAGTAACATTTTTGGCACCACTACAAGAACTGTTGTCATTGCGTCATTTTAGCGTCAGCCAATTACAGCCAGCGGAGCTTACCTCTTCCCCCGCTTAAAATCGGTGACCTATTGTTTCAACAAAATCGGGGCCCACGCGCTCTTCAGTCTCCTCCATGCGGCCAGGTTAAGACGAGCCGGTCTAATATAAATCCTACTAATATTATAAACGCGAAAATTTGTGAGGATGGATGAATGTTTGTTACTCTTTCACGCAAAAACTGGTCTGAAGCAAAAAAGCCCTGTAGCGCGTCTCTTCGTCGCTTATTTGTAATCGTATTTACGCTTTACTCTCCTCAAGAACGTAAGCCTTTTAGCACAATGGTAACAAAACGCCGGCTTTGCAGTCAAATGGCAGAATATGGCGGGAACGGCAGAATGTGGCGGAATGGCGGAGTAGCTGTTATCTTGGCCCTGCAGCCCTGTAATTGTTGGTATAATTCAACGACGGCATAATTACTTAGCTGTTTGTTTGTCTTCTGATTGCTACGAGTGTTATTACAGTGTTGTTTGAGGAGTTTCAGTACTTTCAATGCAAGATTTTCTTGATAAATTGAACTCTGATGCATCTTCTTAAACTTAAGTACATAGAATAACCTAGGCTAGCCTGCAGATTATTATCATTATGATGTAAACCGTAGGATATCCGTTGTTATACGTAAATTATTTTAACTTGCAACCTAAATAAATAATTGGCAAAAAGTTGAGACAGTAGCTACACTTCACAAAAAAAATATACTTCACAAAAATATTTTGAAGACCAACGAATGCGCGGTCTACGAAAAGAAACAGACCGCCAGCAAAAATACTTCACAATAAAATTACGTTGATGGTGTCCTCACTTGTAGCACCTGTTCTCGAACTTTCACCGCTAAATTGGTTACTTTAGTTATGTGAGAAGTGGAGAACACATCAAGTAACGTAAGAAGAAACTACGCAATCAAAATCATCAAAAAAATATTCTTTCTTTGGGACAATACCTAATAACGGTACATAACAATTTGTCTAATTTTTCACTCCTTAACAAAATATTGCGCCAATTGTAAGTAAACTTATAGACGACTAGTTTATACCCGCGGCTTCGCCCGCATGATATTTTGATTTTTGACGCAATATCACTATAATTTATAGCCTATGTGTTATTCTGATATATAAGCTATATTATTGCAAAGTTTCATCTCAATCCGTTCAGTAGTTTTTGCGTGAAACAGTAACAAACATCCATGCATCCATCCATCCATCCTCACAAACTTTCGCGTTTATAATATTAGTAGGATAATATTCACGGTTTCTTTCTATTTCTTGGTATCTGACATTACCTACAATACAATACCTGTACAGGGTTATCTGCTTGTCCTGTACTAAACCGAAAGAGGGTGATTAAGATCATCATTCTGAACAGCTCTTACTCTGGGCCAAACCAGAATTCGAAAAAAATATCAGGGGTTCCATACAAAATTGCAACTCAAACTCAAAATGTATGAAACAGCTGACTTTTTCTCGAATTCCGGGTTGACTCCATAGTAAAAGTTGTTCATAATGATGGTCTGAATCACTTCCTTACATCAGAGTACACCAGTTCTGGATAACCCTGTATAATATCAGTCGTAGAACGCACCATGCTAGACAAAAAAGCTTCCCCTAAAGATTATATCGATTAGAGAAGCGGCTTGCATCCAGCACTTTTCTGTAATGTACGCGACATAAAACTGCATACTCCGTACCAATGTTATCAGAAGCCCTGATATTCACTTACAGGTATCATCATCTATAAATAAACTCCTACCTGCATGACTTTTCCTCGACGCATTGTCAATGTCAAAAAACAGCCTCGAAACGCGACGCCCGCTGCATGCGCGTACGCAAAGAATGTCAACTAACCCCGTACTGGCACCGATTTGCGCTAAAATTTGACTTCACGTTGCATCCATTGACAGCTCCATAGGAGGTAGACAGACAGGCGTTGAAGGCAAAAGGCAATGGATGAGGAAGCGAGTGAAAGTGTCACGTGCTTCTGGGTCATTGACTGGGATCCGGATGGGTGCACTGCGCTGGTGGAAAATTGTCGGTTCGTTGCTAAGTGAGACTTGCGACGTCGCGAGTAAATCATGACAGTGTGACCAGAATCAGTATTTTAATACTTTTCGGTATATTTTATTGATTTATCCGATCAGTATTTGTGTAGGTATACTTGCGGAGGTCGATATTTTTGGTACAATTAGAAAAAAAGTATTTATGAGTGGATTTATTTTTTAAAACCGTATTTTTTGTATAATTCAAGTTACTTCTGGTGAAAATTGGCACCGTGCTGAGATCCTAAGGATTTGAGAGCTTAGCGAGGAACTTTTGGTGGAAAATAGTGAATTTTAAGGTGATTCGGTCTACCCGTGACCACGGTCGATGCAACTCGGCCGAAATGTCGGGATGATGAGGTATTTATTTATCTCGTAATTTTAGTACGCGATTAGTCCCGTAGTATATAGTAATAATGATTCGGTACTTTTGTGAAATTTAATCTGGTCACACTGATCATGACATTCGATTCTATGTTTGGTAGACTTGCTGGACAAGTATGCTGACCTTTCCGAAGGGAAGTAAGTGAAAGTGCACGTCAGATGTGAGAAAGATTTGGAGGAAACTGCCTTTGCCTGTTGTAGGTTACAAATTAGATTCTCGGTTCCAACACACCAATGTGTGGATCGGTCTTGGATTGATATTGGACGATCAAAATCAGTCCAAATTTTTTTTTTTAACGATCCTTACATTGGCGCCTTGAAACCAAGACTATAATTTGTAGCCAACATAGCCAATGCGTGGCCGCAAGAGAGAGACGGTTGGCATTAAGCTGATGGAATTACTAATGTAATTAAACAAATGGAGAGCTGTAGTTGGCCGATAAAAAAGATTAGATGAAAACTACGCAGGAGATTGTACTTTTTGGCGTTTCACGATGATGCATCAAAATTTTTACCTCGTTAGGGTTCTCCTAAAAAAAAATATTTTTATTGACACAATAAACTAACCAACTACGAAGGCACCATCCTAACTAAATTAGCAATTTAGAATGTTTCTGTTTATTTTTTACTTTAGGCATTAAAAGAGAAAACTTTTTACGTTGTTATTAAATACTAGCTGCCCGTCCCGGGTTTGCCCGGGTATGATTGGCTATACATATACTTACCACGTAATGTAGGTATGCGCCACACACATGCTAGACATACCGGATGAACCATTATGATGAGTTAAAACCTACCCAAATCGCGAGAGTTTCCGTAGTCTTAAACTGTTCGAAGTTTATGAAAAAGAGATAGTAGGTATTGGCATATCTAAATAAAAGTGAGTTCGTATGTGTTGGGTGGCTGTACATAATATATAGCCCTGATTTCAGAAAATGACAATGATGAGAATGAAAGCGACGTTAAAATATTACAGACCCACAGTCTATACATTCTACCCATGTAAGTTAGTTTCTTGATCTTGTCTTCACTCGAGAATTTTGAAAAACATTGGACATCAGTTCTACTTCTACGAATTGTGTGCCCTACCTAAGGCCTCTTCAACTTGCTAACCCAAAGAGCTGTGATGGAAGGAATCGAAGCGCTGGCATCCAACGTGTTCCGGACGTCACGACCAGATCTTAGATTCACGTGAAGACCTTCGCTACACTTGCCAATACATTGTCTACATTCGAGAACTTTAAGGTCGACAATTCGTTTCACATACCATGTGTAGGGGCGTAGCTACCGCAGTATCAGCCGTGTCAATAATACGGGGCTCCCGGGCTTTAACGTGTGTAAGCAAAACCTAGTAAAATGTTATCCACAATGTCACTTAATCTCATGCTTCCCGAAAAAAAATCATCTCTTTTTTTCCCGGGTTAAGCATTCTTTCAAAAGTTGTCCTAAGAGGCAGAAATTTTATAACAACTGAAATCGTCTTCAGCTAGACTTACTTAGCTGATATAGGTAATTATATTCTATTCATTATCAATTATCAATTTCCCGAAAAAAAAGGCAAGAAAAGTGTATATTTCATTTGAATTGTTTGGCTAGCTCAATTTCTAGGAGGAAGTGACAACTTATAAATAACCGTCTTACCACTAAAGTTTTACGCAGGCTTTAGACAACGTTTAACAGTACAAATTGTACGGCTAAACAGTGTTTAAATCTTTTGCGGTAAGGCGGTATATATTTATTTCAATTTAATGCAAGGATATTTGTTTCTTTTGTGAGAAATGAGTGATTTGGGCTCCCTAACTATGTTTGATTCTGGGCTCCTCCAAGGCACGCTACGCCACTGCATACCTATTTACTACCAAAAAAACATAAATCGACACACTAATGGCGGAGATATATAACTTTGGTGGTCTAGTGGTAGTAACGCCTGTCCTACAATCGTGAGGTGGTGGGTTCAAATCCCGATCCTGTATCAATGAGTTTCTTTGGAACTTATGTACGGAGTTTCAAATCATTGGCTTTTCGGTGAAGGAAAATATTGTGTGGCAATCTGCACCAACCCACACTGGGCCCTGGCACTGGTGGTGGATATGGCCCAAGCACCCTTCTCAATTCTCAATGACCCGAATCTCGACGTTATGTCACCTAATAAGTGCCTGTAACCGAGCACTTTGGCATCGCGCGGCGTTGTAGTCGGCTTGGAATCGCCTTACGACTAACTAAAAAGCCTGCCCACTACATAGCTTGGGCAGGAATTTGGCTCGGACACTTTTTTCACGATTTTCACTCTATAGATATTTTCTCGAAGTGAATTTTGTATTATGTACTAGGGCATGCAAAAACCGGGTGGTTTTGAAAAACCGGGTTTTTCGGTTTTTGATTTATAAAACCGGGTAAATCGGGTTTTTCGAGTTTTTCGGGTTTTTTTTGGTAAGTATATGAAAATACTAAAAATAATGGTGTGTTTGTTTGTTTATGACCCTGTACTGTCCCATTGTTGGCCAAAGGCCTCCCCTCGAGATTTCCAGTTGCGTCGGTTAAATGTATTCGTGCTATCTAATAGAGAGTGCAGACTCTCTATTAGATAGGCCTCTACGAGACCGCACCGAGTTGGGACCCCATTCGGAGGTGATTTTATCCTAGAGGTCTTCTGGCATGCGACTGACTTACTCGGCCCACTGCGACTTCAGTTTAGCGGCAGTGAAAGCCAAATCTTTGATTTGAGTTCTGGAACGCAGTTCGGTGTTTTGTACTCGGTCTATTAGCCGGTCACCGAGAATACTGCGCTTCATCGCTCTTTGGCAAACCTTTGAGTTTGGACTTTTAGACTTTAGTTAAAGACACCTGTTTGTCAAAAACAATGTTTGTACACCATAAGTCAAAATGGAAAGATTACATACATCTTGCGCTTTAGTGTGATCGGAAGGTGTCTCTTCATATGCTTTTTCATGGCCCAATAGCTCTTCCAAGCTTTCTCTTTTCTTCTAGGTCTTGTCTCGTCTGGAAGGTGACTATTTGCCCAAGATAGATGTATTCGTGAACGTATATGTCTTCGTCATCGACAGTTCCCCGACGTTTGATGCCATTGGTCATCACTTTGGTCTTTAACATGTTCATCCGCAATCCAACCCAGAGGCTTGCAGTGGTTAGATTTTGTGGCATTGATTGCAGCTCTCTGGCTGAGGAAGAGAAGATAACGATATCGTCTACAAAATGAAGATTAGTTAACCTTTTTTTTACCGATATCAACACCACTTCTATCCCAGCTTGCCGCCAGCTTTCCGAAAACTTCTTCGAGGACGCCCGTGAATATTTTCGGGGACAGTGGTTCTCCCTGTTTAACATATTTCTCTATTGCAAATGCTGGGCCAAGAGATTGTAATTTTGTTGCAGCGGTACTTTGAGAATAGATGAGGCGGAGAAAATTAACGTGTGTGATCATATCAAATGCTTTTCTACCGAAGAAACAGAGGAGGTACTCAACTCGACGCGTATATGTATAAATATGTTGTGTATAACCAAACCAATAACCTATATAACCAATAGCGCGGCCAGAGATCCAAGACCCAGCTTACCTGACAGTTCACCAAAGATATTCCGGACATCAGCCTGTACGAGATTAGAATGGCCCTGAATCAGTTTAAGAATAACAAGGCGCCGGGTGATCACGGTATCACATCAGAGCTGCTGAGAGCGGGTGGAACACCGGAACTAAAAGTCTCCCTAAGCTTTTCAACACCGTCGTCCTCGAGCGCATCACGCCAGAAGCATGGAGCAGAAGCGTGGTGGTGTTGTTTTTCAAGAAAGGTGACAACACATTATTGAAGAACTATAGACCCATCTCACTTCTGAGCCATGTTTATAAGCTGTTTTCAAGGGTCATTACGAACCGTCTCGAGCGTAGGCTTTATGAGCCTTCCGAACAAGCCGCATTCATACGCTGCGGCAGGTTATACAGAAGACCGAAGAGTATAATTTGCCACTTTGCTTAGCGTTTGCGAACTATGAGAAAGCCTTTGATTCGGTCGAGGCATGGGCTGTGCTCGAGTCTCTCCAACGATGCCGTATTGACTATCGGTACATCAAAGTGTTGCAGTCTTGTATAATAACGCCACTATGTCGGTCTGAGTACAGGAAGAAAGCTCCAAGGCAATCCCTTTAAAAAGAGCCATAAGTCGTAATTTCTTCGAAACTGTTTACGGCTACTTTTGAGAAGCGTTCAAGCTCCTAGAATGGAAAGGATTGCATAAATGTCAATGGCGAATACCTCACTCACATTCGGTTTGCCGACGATATAGTAGTCATGGCAAAATCGATAGAAGAGCTCAGCACGATTCTGGAAGACCTCAATCGGGTTTCTCAACAGTCTTAAGATGAACATGGTCAAGTCGAAAGTCAAATGTGATTCCCATGTTGTAACCTCTTCGATTTATATTGGGAACTCGGTTCTTGAAGTCGTTGACTCGTACGTCTACTTAGGACAAGCAGTCCAGTTAGGTAGGTCCGACTTCAAGAAAGAGGTCAATCGCCGAATCCAACTCAGCTGGGCAGCGTTCGGAAAATTGCGTAGCCTCTTCTCATCCGACATACCTCAGTGCCTCAAGTCGAAAGTTTTAGAGCAGTGTATGTTGCACGTGATGACTTATGGCACATAAACGTGGTCTCTCACTATGGGCCTTATTAGTAAGCTCCAAGCAACCCAACGAGCTATGGAGAGGGCTATGTTCGGAGTCTCTCTGCGAGATTGAATTAGAAATGAGGAGATCCGTAGAAGAACCAAAGTTACCGACATAGCCCAACGGATTGGCAAGTTGAAATGGTAATGAGCTGGGCACATAGCGCGGAGGACTGATGACCGATGGGGTCGAAAAGTTCTCGAGTGGAGTCCTACGTCCACCCATAAGGTGGACGGATGACCTTATTAAGACCGCAGGATCGCGCTGGATACAAGCCGCTTCCATCCGGTCTTATTGGAGATTCATAGGGGAGGCCTATGTCCAGCAGTGGACTTCTTATGGCTGATGGATGGATGGATGGATGATATTTCTTTTGTTTGTTAATTTCAACAATCGAGCTTTCCTTCAAGTATGTATAATTTACAAATATTAGACAAACGTGCAAAATATATCACGCTTAGTTTTACTACTTAGCGTAGCAGATACTGTCAGACTAATGTAACAATACAAAAAGGCAGCGGTTGATAGCATTTCGGTCAAGATGAGACAAAACGCGTCCCATTACGCTTATAACGCTACAGCGCTCTGCCTATATGTCGATACTCACTAATTCACTATGTAAAGCGAAAGAAAGAGAGAATGAGGACTTTCGCACTTGAATTTCATCCTTAGCACGTAGTTATATAATAGTCATTGGTCAATGGTACATTAGGCGTAATTTTATACATAGAAAAACGTGTTAGAGCAACTAGATGACAATAATGTAATACGAATTATGTATTACGAAGGAGTTAATATGTGAATTTTAAAAAATCGTACAAAAACCGAAAAACCCGAAAAAACCGGGTTTATAACTAGAAAAAACCGAGTTTAAAATGCGGTCGGTTACCCGGTTTTTTCGGTTTTCGGTTAATCGGGTTGCATGCCCTATTATGTACATTGTACAAAGTACATGAATTGCCAAGCGGAGTGAGCGGCGAAACGAAACTTTTATAATACTTACATTTTTGAACTCGTAATATCTTTGTAATAAAATGTCTGAATTAAATAATTTAAAAAGTTGCATAAAGCTATTGAAACAGTCTTGAATATGAAATAATTTATTTTGATAAAGATTAATACCAAGATACAAATTAAGATCCTTTTCCTGCGACGGTATTTCAATTAATTTTTAAGAATAAAAGAACAGTTATTACGGCTTAACTATAATAGTTAGATATATGCTGTCGCGACATTTTTTGTAAATTATGGTGTGTTCTATAAAGTCGTAGTACATTATTTTATTCCATCATCAATAGTTTTCACAGCGCACGCGACGTAAGGAATTTTTCAGGTCTTTTTTTTACACCTTATGTTACATTATTGGAGTTTTAGTAAGGATCCCTATTTTTTTTTTAAATATAATATAGCCTATGTTACTCGGGGATAATGTAGCTTTCCAAAGGTGAAAAAATTTTTGAAATCGGTCCAGTAGTTTCGGAGCCTATTCATTACAAACAAACAAACAAATCTTTCCTCTTTATAATATTGGTATAGATTCGATGGCGCCTTCATAATTGGGCCTAATGTTGGTTTAGTTATTATTTTACTGTTCGCTTATGGATATAAACTAAGCTTTGGACTCAACTACTGCAATTTGTAACTGTAGGGTATGAACAGAACGTTTTCCCAAAGTCTGATTACGTCACAAAATTAAAAGTTAAGTTACTGACCACTTCTTTTTATTAAGTACAGCAAATTAATTCATGTCACAGAATATATACTGTCAATATAAATTTGTTTTGAAAAAAAAATAAGAAAAACATTTTCTGCATAATTATAAAATAGCATAATTATATTATGAAGAATACTTAAATTAACATAATATTTCGAATACCAGTAAAGAGACATAAACTCAAGGCAGACCATTCCCAAAAGAAATAATCCTCAAGTTAACCAGTCAATCTAACTTAAAATCAAGTTAACTTGGTTTGAGTGAAAGCAAAAAAGTGCTTTCTCATCGACAACGGGTTAAAGTTCAGTTAACTTAGTTTCCGATCAGTTGAGGGTGTAATTGATTGTTTAAGTTTAATTGGTGTTTTGTAGCAGCTGCCCCGGGGGAAAATGGAAAATAGTTTGGTGAACAAAAAGTTTCCAAGTGAAATGTGCTTTTTCGAGAAATCCAAATGCTATACTGACTTAATTTTCACTCGTTAAACAACCAAATAAGATATTTATCTTAATGAGAAAAATATAGGGAGCGACGATTTTGAATGTTAGTATTTAATATCTTCCTATTAGGGTACCAACATAACTAAGATTCATCATCATCATCATTATCAGCCATAGGACGTCCACTAATGGACATAAGCCTCTCCTATTAATTTCCAATAAGCTCGGTTGGAGGCAGCCTACATCAGCGTCGTAACATGTTTTTTTTATATTTATTTATTTGCAAGATCACATACATTAAGTTACAATTAAATCTTAAAATAAGACTAATTAACTTAGGTACATGTCACCCTGTTTCATAGGGCATAGCAAAGTTTTAGCTTAATATTACAGTGTAATAGGAACTTGGAAAGAAAACATTTAATAGAGTCTAGCAAAAATAACACTAACAGTAATTTTGGTAACAGTTCACAATTTCTAATGACAAAATTATGTTTAGTATTAGTAACTTATCTGGCTAGAGATGGCTATAGATAGTTTTTATCTTATGTAGTCTTAAAAACTACTACATATCTAGCTTAATAATTAAGTTTTACAATTTATCATCAAAAAAATTATCTAACGAATAGTAGCATTTTTGTTTTAAAAGGTGTCTTAAATGGGTTTGAAAGGTTTTGTCAGATTTTTCTTTTTTTATGGTATAAGGGATTTTGTTGTAAATTTTTATGGACATATATTCAGGGCCTTTTTTGAAAATTTCCATTTTTGGTTCGGGGAGTAATAATTGCTCATTTCTTCGTGGGTTATTACTTTTGTTGTAAAGGTGTATGTGTTTCCGGACAAACGTTGCAGTTTCTAATATATAAATGCAGGGAAGAGTGAGGATACTTAGGCGAATAAAGTGCGGCCTGCAGCTGGATCGTCGTTTTATGTTTGCAATTATTCGTATACACTTTTTCTGTGTTATAAATAAAGCATTTGCTTCGGTGCTGTTGCCCCATAAAAGGACGCCATATCTAAGCCACGCATATGCATAGGCATAGTATGCTGTGATGGCTGTCGTTTCGTTCGTATTCGATTTCAGTTTTGCCAAAGCATATATGAACTGGGATAATTTTGTTTTAATTTTTTTGATGTGGGCTTTCCAATTTAAGTGAGAGTCTATTTTAAGGCCTAAAAAAGTGTGTTCGTTTACTTCGTCAATGTTAAGGTATTTTTTTAAGTTATTTAGTTCAATAGTCTTTTTTTGGTAAGGTAAAAATTGAATTAATTTGGTTTTTTTGATATTTATTTCAAGATTGTGGGCTGATAGCCAGTTTTTTATATCGGAAAAGGTTGTTTTGATTTGAGTAAGTGAGTTAGGGTCAGTGGTGCATTGAAATAAGAAAGATATGTCGTCGGCAAATAATATGCAAGGAATGTTTGTTATATTTGGCAATCCATTTATATAAATAAGGAAGAGCACGCATGCCGTCACACTTCCCTGGGGTATTGAAGAGTTTGTTATTATTGTTTTTGACATAGCGGTTTCTATTGATTTGGCGTCTTGGCTATTATACTCTAATTGGACTATTTGCTTTCTATCTAGTAAAAATGATTTTAACCAATTTAGTGGTTTGCCTCTTATTCCAGTTTTAAATAATATTTCAAATAATATCTTATGGGAGACTTTGTCGTATGCTTTCGTCATATCGAGTAATAATCCGATGGAATGATATTTATCACGGATGTTGTTTAGTATGTGCCGGATAAAATTATAAACTGCTAGTGTAGTTGAACATTTTTTTCGAAATCCGAATTGGTTTACGCTGAGAAGTTTATATTTTTCGAGAAAGTTATAAAGTTGGTCTGATACCGCGCGTTCAAATATTTTTGAAAAAGTTGATAGTAAAGCTATTGGTCTGTAATTACTTGGATCTGTAGCTTTACCATCTTTTTTGAGGATAGGTTTAATTTTAGCTATTTTTAATCTGTCTGGAAAGCATGTAATATACGTCGTAATAATATCGTCGGTCCACCAGCCCCCCTACCGCCTAAGCAATAGCAATCGTAATAGCAATCGTTTATGACTTCATTTTAGTCATTTGGCACCGCCTATGTGACGTTAGCCATCAATTGCTTTGCGCGGAT
Organism: Hypomecis punctinalis; assembly: GCA_949316475.1. Taxonomy (NCBI): domain Eukaryota; kingdom Metazoa; phylum Arthropoda; class Insecta; order Lepidoptera; family Geometridae; genus Hypomecis; species Hypomecis punctinalis. The sequence continues at coordinate 19,077,055 of OX438810.1, forward strand.
TGCGAAACCAATCGTTGAATAAACAACTTTGATGGCTAACGTCACATAGACGGTGCCAAATGACTAAAATGAAGTCATAAACGATTGCTATTACAATTGCTATTGCTTTAGACAGTAGAGGGGATGGTCGGTGGACGTCCTATGCTGCGTTTTCCGGAGCGTGGTCTCCATTCGAGAACAAATAGTTCTCGAACTATGATTAGAAGTAAAAAAATATTTAGCTTACTACATTATGTATCAAAAGGTACATAATTCCTGATTATCATAAAACTATAGATATCTAATTGTTTAACCCAGACAAAGTCAGAGCGTTAAACTAATAATAGGTACATACATGAAAAAAATGCAATTCATCCCAACTTTTTTTCAAGTAATGACCCCCAGCTTTATCTTTAATTACTTGTTAAATATTTACTCCTCTAAAAAACAGTATTATAAAGCAGTATTACAAATAATTAGTGAAAATAATATTGACTTCTAATTTCAGACATAAAGTTAAAACTGCTATTCGTTAAACACTTTTCGCCTAGCGCTCAACCGCACGCCTAAAAGTACGGTCGAAAGAAAGTGCTACATTTTTTGTCCCACTTTTTTTGTTTACTTTGGTTTCGTGACCCAGAAAGTGTAACGAGCAAATAACGACATTTTAAAAATACAGTTTCGAATGGAAACAATTCAGTAAATGACTTGTCTCCGCCATTATTATAATGGCAAGTGAAGCCGCGGGAAAACGGTGTAATAGATGCATTATGCGCCGAGATATTTCACTCTAATTTGTACTCTATGTGAAGAGGGTACGGTTTGTTATTGTGTGTTGTGTTCGTATGTTACTGACCTCTGACTTTTAACCGAGGCTGGAGAAACTTCTTGGCTCTGAGGTTACAAAGTAAATTGTATCTTAATAATATAAAAGTTACAAAAGTAGGTAGTAGAAAATGATACTTAATAAAATAGTTATAATAAAAAAACCATATAGACATGTAGAGTCGATCATATATATCTTATACTGAGATCAAATGATTACGATTAAATATGGAAATAAATTATGTAATTGAACCATATTTTATAAAATTACGGATTAAAACGACAATTTTTGACTACATACTGCCTGATGTTGAGCAGATATGCGGTCTAGGATGTAGCACGCTTACCTAGAAGATACCTATTTACTCGGTATTTGAAGACACCCACGTTGTACTTCAGCGGGAAGACAGACCCAGGCAAAGCGTTCCACATGTAGGTAAGCGCGGGAGCCAGAGAGACTAGACGCCGCCTGGGACCACCCCGCCAACTACTACGCCGCAAGTGTCGGCATTGTGCACACATGCGCAATAATTAGCGAATTACGGCGAAGTGTCATCTGCGGCTAACTTCTCATCCGCCGACTTGTTTGGCGCGGTATACATTGGTTTCTTAGCGCTCGCCGCCACGTGCCCCGCTACCGCTTAAAATAGCGGCGAAGTCGTGGCTGAGTGATCACAGTACAAGTACTTCAAGCACAGGACACTACATAGAGTTCAAAGTTCAACGCAAGTTCATATGAGTTTAGAAAAACTTAGAAAACCTAAACAGCTATCATCAATCACAAGCATGATGCTGCTAATTCTGTAGTCCGGAGAAACTAGGGTAATGTCTTATGTTTTTGGGCGTGCGTTTGCCTGTCAGTCTTTGACAGACACCAACATTGAACAGTTTCCAAGTCATATTTTACCGCCATAGGCTTGACCGATTGAACACAAGCTATAGATCTGTCATTTTAAGCTGTGCTTGGTCATAAATCTTTCTACCCTGCTCACGCTCGTTAGACTTAAGCTGCAAACATACTATAGGACGCGGCTTACGGATGCGACTGACAGCCGCGACTGATAGGTATCTAGACAATGAATGTACACTGAGCCGTGCACACAATCGGACATCTGTCGCGGACGTCACCTTGGGCTGACCTTGAGCGTTCGGACGTCCGAGAGAGATCTGGCGCGCCGGATGCTTTAAGACGTGCATACTGCTAAGTCGCGGCTTTCAGTCGCGTCCGATAGTATGTTTCCGGCTTTAGGGATTGCTGTAGTGCAGTCTTGCTTTGAGATTTTCACCAAAAGTTTGATTCGTTTTGACCGACGAACCACCGGAGGAGGTATACTATTCGACGCCTATTTTTTTTATGTATATTTGTCTTTTTTCATAATTCCGATATCAATAATCCTTTTTTTTATTGGAAAGAGTATACTTCGAAATTGGTCTCATTTAAATTTCATCTAAATCGGCTGAGTCATTTTTAATAAATCAATAATAATGTGAAAAATGCTACATCGATCCGTGCGAAATATTCGCGAATTCTGTACACGGGTGAAGTCGGTCATGCTATTTTTTGCAAAAAATAATTATTTGTTTGATGTTAGATCCGCGTTAGACAACATTCGTGTTTTTAAAAATTTAGCCTGAAATTGCCGTACTATCCTACTAATATTATAAACGTGAAAGTTTGTGAGGATGGATGGATGGGTGGATGGATGGGTGGATGGATGGGTGGATGGATGGGTGGATGGATGGATGGATGTATGGATGTTTAGTACTCTTTCACGCAAAAACTACTGAACGGATTGAGATGAAACTTTGCAACAATATAGCTTATTTATCAAAATAATACATAGGCTATAAATTATAATGATATATTGCGTATGCGGGCGAAGCCGCGGGTAAAAACTAGTAGTTACATAATTATGACAGCATTCTTATATCAGAATTATTTTTACATTATTATGTAAAAATAATGCTGTTACAACAATATTCCTAATAAGTCACAAATTATAACAATTAATTAGCGTTATTAGGTTTATAATAAAATAATGCGATTATAACGTAACCCCTGCGTAACAAAATGCTTGTATAACTGAATGTAAGTTTGATCCAGTGCTGTGAACGGTACATTGGTTTGTTGTTATGTTACAGTAGGTATGGACTAGGTACTTGGTACTAGTTTTGTTATACTGCTGTTTACGCTTGGACCGCTTTTGACGTGACCGAATCAATGAGGTACCTACTCGTTGTAGGGCTACCAGGCTACCACAACTGTATAGGCTGAATCAAACTTAAACACATTTGTAAACACGAGGTTCATACTGTACTGTACCAGCCTTTTTAATAGTCCTCTGCAGGACGTAAGCCTACCCACGAAGGGAGATTTAGGCCATATCCACCACGCTGGCCCAGTGCGGCTTGGTGGATTCACATACGCCATCGAATATCGAATTGTAAGGCGGGTGTCACTGCCTCTTGACTACCACGGCTTTTCGAGGTTCATATTATGTCAAAATTTACTGTAACTGACTTGGCATTTTTTTTTCTATATTGATGCCTCGTACTTACAAAGGCAAAGGGGTGTAAATGGGTGATTTATTTATGTAACTAATTGATTTTTAGGGTTCCGTACCTCAAAAGGAAAAAACGGAGCCCTTATATGATTACTTTGTTGTCCGTCTGTCCGTCGGTCCGTCTGTCCGTCTGTCCGTCTGTATGTCTGTCAAGACTCTTTATCTCGGGAACGCGTAAAGATATCGAGCTGAAATTTAAACTGTATACGTATATCTATAGTTTCTTGCAGTTGTGTAAAGGAAAAAATTTTCAGTTATCGTTTAAAAAAGTTAGAGCCGTTTATATCGTAAAAAACCGCATATTTCGCACTCACAAAAATCAAAACCTACAGGGTACTTCCCGTTGACATAAAACTATGAAATTTGGCGAGAAGCATCGCCTCAGAGTACACATATAGGAATAAATCTGAAAACTGTACATTTTTATTTAAATCACAAAAATTAGGCCTTCAAAATTCACAAAATATGGGTTTAAAATTCAAAGTGCGTAAATCGTTTCATGTAAGGTATCATATAAAATAGCTTTATTAGCACATGCTAAAACAGGTTTTGAATTATTTTAACAATTTTCGATGAATGACGAGAAAAGTAAAAAAAAAACTTTTGTCCATGATGATGATGAGTATAGAGATTTTAACAACGTACCTACTTCCCAATTTTGTGAAATTTTCTGGATTTGTACGGAACCCTCGGTGTGCGAGCCTAACTTGCACTTGTCCGGTTTTTTGTTAAGTGTTTCCACTGTGTAGATTTTTATTGACTTTTCAAAAGTGTGTGTGACACCCATTTGTGTAATAAATGAAATGAAATAAAAAATGTATGTACTAGTCGTTCTAAACATTTACAATGGGAACAACCCGGAAATATTTAAAATCTGCTACTGCATAGAGCCAGTCAGATTATTCAATATTTTCGCGTATACACCTATTGACTTACGAGTAACTGTAGTTTGTGAAGAGCTAGAAGCTTGACTCTACATAATAACTGATAACTTTTTGACAATGCAATAGGTACCCCACAAAATGGTTTAGCGGGATACGCAGGTATTTCTTATTTTCAGCATTTTTGTTTTGCGATGTTTGTCTAAATGACTAATATAGCAAGTAACTACGTTTTAAAATTTTGAGAAGGTTTCAATAAATGTCATACAATTGTCATATTAACTATTTACCATATTAGTTCACCAGTACCAGTCATCGCTATTCCCGTATTGTTGACTCAACTGGTCGCTTGTCTAAAGAAATTAAGAATATTACACGAATATAATACGAATATAAATTAGTTTGAGACACGAAATATTCAGGTGTTTCTCAATGACAGCTAATAACGTTGAGAAATAGTTGCATAATATTATTTGTTACGATAGTAAAATTATAAGTTACTAACTCTTTACCAATATTATAAATCCGAAATTGTGTTTGTTGGTTTACTCTTTCACGCAGCAACAGAGCAACGGATTGGCTTAATTGTTGACATGGATATAATTCAAAGGACGGGAAGTGACATGGGTACCTTTTTATCCCGGAAAAATAATAGCGATTCGCTTCTTCCTTCATAATGCAATAATTGCATAAACTAAAATAACATTGAAAAAAAAAATTATTTACTAGCTACTTACATAGTTTTAAGTTTTTTTTGCAATAATTTTAATAATTACTGACAATTTGGACATCTTCAAGTCAAGAGTAAATAGGTATCTTTTAGGTCTACATACTCATCTTCGGCTACAACTTCGCTTTCCATCAGGCAAGTTGGTGGCCAAATGTAGCCCAATTTTGCAAAAAAAGTATCGTATGGAATAGCACAAAAGTTTAAATCTGATCCCAAGGCAGTACTTAGTTAAGTATTTACTTTAACTTAACATCCTTGTTTTTGGTACATTACTAATACAGCGTATGTACCAAATAGAAAAACAAACTTAACTCTCTAATAAAGATATAAATGCTTAAAATCAACATTCTCCAGCAAAGTATGCAAGTTTCAAGCCATCCACAAATAGCCGAGCTATTAAAATCGGCAAAAACCATCGGATTCCTCTCGGCTAGGTAAATTACGAGGGTATTCAACTCTGGTTATTAGCGCTACCGACCCAAGGCTCTCGGCGAACACAAAACTGGTTTCACGGTAGCCCTACGCGCCTGGATGACTTTGACATCATAATTAATATGAAGTTATATTTTTTAAAGTTAATAAAAGCACTTTCCCTCTAATGTACAGGGTTCAGACCATCATTACGAACAACTTTTACTATGGGGCCAACCCAAAATTAGAGAACACAAACTTGTTTCATACAAACTTGCAACTTGGAAACGACAAAATGTATGGAACAGCTGATTTCTTATCTCGAATTTTTATTGGTTCCATGGTAAAAGTTGTTCGTATTGATGGTCTAAATCACCCCCTTTCGGCTTAGTATAGGGTAAGCTAATAATCCTGTATATAGGATGCTAGCTTTTGTCCGCTGCTTCGCCCGCGTCATATTTTAATTTTTGTGCTGTCCCATAGGAACTTTTTATCGTCGCTTTGGTGGTGAACAGAGGTCAACTCACATTTTTAGTATAATTAGTTACATAAATAAATACCAATTATTATATTTAAACGGGGATTCAATAAGCCTATTTTCCTTATACGACTCAATTTTCATCAAAATCGGACCAATGGTTTAGAAGATATTATAAAAAATATATTTTGTAGTTGTCCATTGTCCCTTTATTGCTCATTATCTCAAAACTTCATTTTGTGGGTTAGCTCTCTTCACCACCAAAACGACGTTATGTCACGTTCCGTCTTTCAAAATAGGTATGTCCATGTTTAAATCAAACAATCCGTTGCTCAGCTGCTGCGTGAAAGAGGAACAAACCAATAAATCAACAAACATTCTTTCGAATTTATAATATTAGCAAGGATACCACTATATTTTACTGTACTATAACGGCCTATTTTAATATTGCAGAACGTGGGTGTTAGACATGTGCTCTACAACATTGGAATAGGTACCTAGGATACGATAGGTTAATTCTCATCTTAATTTACTACATAATAGGTTTAATATGTTAAGCCAATTTTGTTGTAATGGAACTATCGGATTACCTACATACCACTATAATATAGCCATTTTTTATGTTAGCGAGAGAAATTGCAGAAATGCTTTTCTCGGCTTAGTTTCATTGTAACTATTTGTAACCCTACGCCTCAGCCGCGTGCCTCCATGGTGATTTTTCTCGTGATAATTATTGTGACGAATAGGTATGTATACCATTTTGATCAAATGCATTAGATCGTTTTCAGATAGTTTGAATTAATTTGAGTTTGACTAAAATATCTTATAGGTACATCCGATTGCAACATGCGCCACTGTTGAATTCAAGCTTATGTACATAGTTCATTACGAATAAATACAGTCCAACCTGGTTAAGTGAGAACTGGATCACTGAAAAACCTCTAAACCTAAGCGAAAATGAGATTGCGGTCTCTTCAACTCTTGCTTTTCCAAATTCGACCGTATTCAAAAACGTTTCTAAATACGTTAATAGCTATGCATAAAACATGCTATTATACCCAGACAGAACCCAACCTTTGACCGTTACGTAATCTAAAGATTATACTGCCTCTTCGGCAACCCTAGTGAATCAAGGTGCGCAAGCGCCTGGTACGGGGCGGCACGGACACAGACCATGTAGCAGTCACTACGACCGGCTGCAACGAGTATCAACACACGCATGACTGTGCAACTTACCCACACAGGCGCGGTTTTTACAGAGTAACTGTTAAGTGATCTGTGTAAGTTAGGTTGTTGTGCTATGGTCGTCCTTGGCGGTTGACTTTGACTTTGGTTACGTCTGCTGTGTTAAATCCTTGTTGGTCTTATACCTACTGTTTTTGATGGAATGGCGATGTTTAGTTTTTATTTTTAGTGAATATCGTATCTGAATTATGGACTTAAATAGAAAAAGTATGTAGGTTCTAGAATGCAGAAAGGTGATTGAAGTACTATTTTATTTTCCACTAGATCTACGAGTATAGGTATTATTCGGCTTCTGGCAAGCCATAAAAAAATACATCGAAGAATCTGAATCACGAAAATTCAAAACATCATGATCATTTATTTCAGCTCAATGGAGCTCAGAATCAATGAATTATAAAATATGTTATAATAAAAATTGAAATTCGTCCAACACCACATGTATTCAAATTATTCTGAGTTGGATAAAAGGCTCGAGTAATCTTAAAGATATTTATTTTAAAGCTAGAACTAAGCTTCCATGTCACTAAATATTATATTAATTTTAAGTAGGTATAAGTAGGTATCATCACGAAAGCTTCGAAACAATGCCCACAATGAGTTTCCCGAATTTTCTGTAATAAAAGTATCAGTTGTCATGCATTTCGCTACTTTCTCTTTCATTAAAATCTGTATTAAAACTCAGAAGTAACAATACAACAGCACACATTTGTCTACATGTGAACTGGCGCTTGGAAATATTTGTAAGTAATAAAGTAATAAACAGACACCACTATCACCGCCATGGATTGGATTTTGGAATGCCCTGCCTCGGCATTGTTTCCTGACAATTACAATTTGGATATCTTCAAGTCAAGAGTGAATAGGTATCTTCTAGGTCTACATGCTCCATCTTCGGCTACAACTTCGCTTTCCATCAGGCGAGTTGGAGGCCAAATGTAGCCCTATTGTGCATAAAAAAAAACTATAAATATGTACGTCAATTTTAAGTATCGATCGCACTCAATAAATATTTGATTATTTCTTTTAGTTTCTATATAATTCGTTTGAAAGATTTCTTCTATACTGAGCGACACACAAATTGAAGGATGGGAAGTTAGCCTCAGATGACACTTCGCCGTGATTCGCTCATTATTGCGCATGTGTGCACAATGTCTATACAAATGGCGTAGTAGTGAGCTCGGGCGTATAGGGAGAGCGCGCGGGAGGCACGAGGTTCGCGGGCGGGTGTGCGCCAGCGTCTCGTCTCTCTGGCACCCGCCAACGTCTATATTTTGGCGTTTGCGCAGCTCTCTGCGGCTAACTTTCCATCTTTCAATTTGTGTGCCGCTCAGTATACCCATTGTTTCTACCATTTTAACAAAAAACAACATGTAGATTCATCTGTTTGTGAACTATTACCATAGACAAACGAACAGGTACTCACGTCAAACACAAGCCGAATAAAACCCTTCTTTTTACGTCGAGTGCTAAAAATAAACATTTATCACCTCAAAACATTGTTACATAGATTTCTTTGTGTAAAACACGATTTTGTGTGTCCTTTCAATTTCAAATATTCTACTCTACGTGATTCATTCAAAAATATAATACGTTTTCAAACAAAATGTAGTCAAAAGATAATTAGATACCTACTTAAAGCAAACAATGCAACAAATGCACATTCAAATGCTACCTATTGTTACCAAAACGAGGTTGGGCCATAGTCCACCAAAGCGGAGCTGAGGCCCTAAACAATGTACTGTGACATGTATGCCATGTTTTAACGATTCCATTAATGTTGTTGTTAAACTTTCGCGATTTGAACACATTATTACTAGGTATATACTACGGGACTAATCGCGCACTAAAATTACAACTCGGCCGAAACGTCGGGATGGGGAGGTATTTATTTAGCTCGTAATTTTAGTGCGCGATTAGTCCCGTTGTATTTAATAATAATGATTCCATTAATCACTTCCATCAACATCATTGTCAGCCGTCCACTGCTAGGCCTCCCCAATGGATTACCAAAAACCCGGCTACAAGCGGCCTGCATCCAGAGCCTTCGTGCGGTCTTAATTATATCGTCGGTCCACTTAGTCAGTGGTTGCCGGCTATTCGAGAACTTTACAGTCCCATCGCGAACCTATTATGTCGTCCCTTGTTTTCCTACTAGCCAGACATAATGTTTGACTAGCGTCTTTCTTCGCTTGCTTCTCCATGCATAGTGTTCGTCGCGACAAAGAACATGACATGTCTAATGCTTGCGGTCTGTTTGGACTGAATCTTATTTTGTACTGTATTCAACATTAACTAATTTTAAAATGACCTTCTCCCAAAATTGTCCATGGCTAATATCAATCCCCCACGTTTTCGTATCATTTTTTAGGACTTCGATAATCGAATGTAGCTTTGTCGAGAGTAGTTGACCTGCTAGCTTAGCATACAAGACCACGACAAGAGTTTACCGACGTGGGCAAAGGTGACAGATATATGCTTCATCATAACTCTATCACGTTCTGACACGTCGATAGTATTATTTTATGGTCCGTATGCTAAGCCCGCAGAGTGTAGTAGTCCGTGAATCCACTGAATAAATGCTATAGGTACTTGCTTATCGTGAAACAAAACACATTCGTAAGCGGATTTTGCGTTATTTTTTTTTTTTGCTAAGGAAATATGGTACTTTACCGAACTTATGGACTACGAATACGTTCTAAGCAGTTCCGCACTATTCCGCTCCGCTTTAGTGGAGTCTAGGCTTAAATGCACAGTCCGTTTCGTCGAGTTTTCGACCCCGTTACCCAGTAACATGGTTAAGCACTTAGGAAGGTACTGTACGCAAAAATTGCTATCAGTGCAAAACGTACATTATACATCAGCGCACTTTGCTTTATTCGAAGGTATGACGCATCACTCAATTTTCCCACAAATTTTATCAAGCAGTGTTATCTTTCTTTCTTGTAGGGGTTTTTGACGTCATAGGTAAGAGCATGCATCAAGCCATTGTATGTCATGAACTATGAGGACTACGACTACGTCGTAGTAAAATGAAAATAAAAACTTAATTTGATCTCAAAGAGAGCTCAAATGTACACGAGAATAGAATATGAACATAGGTAAATAATTATTTGGCCCAATGTATAAGCATTGCCATTCAGAGTGGCAATGCTGCCATCATTCTTGGCACGCTGCCAACTGGCAGTGGGCTTGATCATTTGGATTATCTTTAGACCTTCAAGGCTCTGTGGATGATCCAATTGCTTGTTATGTACTAGTAGTTTTATCTTGTATTTAGTGGTAAAAAAAACCGAACAAGTGCGAGTCAGGCTCGCACATCGAGGGTTCCGTAAAAATCCAGAAAATTTCACAAAATTGGGAAGTAAGTTGTTAAAATCTCTACTCACTTTGAATTTTGAATCTATATTTTGTGAATTTTGAGGCCCTATTGTTTTGTGATTTAAATAAAAATATACAGTTTTCAGATTTATTTCTATATGTGTACTCTGAGACAATGCTTCTCGTCAAATTTCATAGTTCTATGTCAACGGGAAGTACCCTGTAGGTTTTGATTTTTGTGAGTGTCGAAATATGCGTTTTTTTACCACATAAACGACTCTAACTTTTTTAAACGATAACTGACAAGTTTTTCTTTTACTCAACTGCAAGAGACCATAGATATACGTATACAATTTAAATTTCGACTCGATATCTTTACGCGTTCCCGAGATAAAGAGCCTTGACATACACACAGACGGACAACAAAGTGATCCTATAAGGGTTCCGTTTTTTTCGTTTGAGGTACGGAACCCTAAAAATACTAAAAAAAGGTATTTAATAGCAATCTTAGACAATTTTTTTCAGTTGAAAGACCCAAAAATGTAAATACTTTAAATTGTGGATGTGGACTTAAACCGATTCTTAACCATGTCAGAGGCCTTCAGGCAGCTGTGACACCTATGATATTAGGGACTCGATTTTTGACTATAGATCGGCTAGAAACGTATACGGAACTTTGACAGAGTGTACGGAAAATCGCTAGGACTTATAAGGAACTTTGCGATTACTCCACACAAGATCCGTATACGTCCTAGCCGTTCGAAAGTAAAAAAATAGAGCCTCTGGGCTAGCTAGTCTGGCCACTCGGCTTACATGAATTTTCTCACTCAGTTGGAGGGTTCTCGACTACATACGCTCGAGATCGTAATGATGATGACGGTGACATTTTCCTCTTTTTCTGCCTCGTTGCTCCGACTTCTATACACTTCAGGCATGTCAATGCTTTACAAAGTTAACACCACATTATGTTGCAACGTGAACCATTGTTTAATTTACAATATAATGTCAGTCAACAATTAAGACACGTCGTGAGAATCTCGGTGCATTGAATCAAATTAGACAGGTGTATGTATTATGCAAGGTAGAGCGCATTAATTGTAGCTGATGTTTGAAGAAAGATGAAACAGTCTTACGTCAATAAATAATTATAGACCTGGAGATATGATCATCATAATAGCTATTAATAATGCATAATAACTAAAAAAATATAATTAGTATAATAGGCTATTTGGCTAGTTTTTTGAAATAGTGAGCATTTATTTATCAAATACTCAATTTATTGTAATAATACTTAAAAAACAACAAAACTTATATCTAAAACAATTACTTTTTATAGTGTATAGGTATATTTACATTATAAATAAAAAACTGCTTTGAGGTCGCTGTCCGCGGGCTTTTATGTACGGAATTTCACACCACTGGCTTTTCGGTGAAGGAAATCATCGTGAGGCAACCTGCATATGTCCGTAGCAGTGTGTAGTAGGGCCTATTCTGTGGTCCGTATAAGAAATTTGATGGCGTATGTGAATCCACCAACCCGCACCGGGCCAGCGTGGTGGATATGGCCCAATCACCCTTCGTGGGTAGGCCTACGTCCTGCAGTGGACTATTAAAAAAGGCTGATACAGTACAGTACGAAGGACTTAATAATAAATATGTCGTCGTGAGTGAGGTTGAGTATGTAAATGAAATATGGAACGAATATCATCAAGACTTCATCTGCTAATTGAGTTTAGAAAACCCGGAAAGTAACAGATTTCCGATTTGCTAACACCTTCGATCAATAAAAGTTTCGCTGCACGCGACCCGCGGCGGGCTCGCGTGGAGAGCCGTAATTGCACTTTTCACATAATTGCACAGCGCCAGCGGTTGCACACCACAATGCTTCCCGTCTTATGAAACCCGTAACACTAACAGACTAACACTGCTCATCGCGTTGTAAGCAGAAAGGAGAAAAACCATAAATACACGACATAGTATAAAACAAAGTCGCTTCCCGCTGTATGTTTATATATCTATTACTAGTTTTTACCCGCAGCTTCGGCCGCATGATATTTAGATTTTTGACGTAATATCATTATAATTTATAGCCTATAATATGTTATTCTGATATATAAGCTATATTATGGCAAAGTTTCATCTCAATCCGTTCAGTAGTTTTTGCGTGAAAGAGTAACAAACATCTATACATCCATCCATCCTTACAAACTTTCGCGTTTATAATATTAGTAGGATATCTTTAAAACTACGCAACGGATTTTGATGCGGTTTTTTTTTAAAGATAGAGTGATTCAAGGGGAAGGTTTATATGTATAATATACACCGGTGCGAAGCCGGGACGGGTCGTTAGTTAATAATAAAATAAGTATAGTCAGCGCTACACAAGTCGGCGGATGAGAAGTTAGCCGCAGATGACACTTCGCCGTAATTTGGTAATTATTGCGCATGTGTGCATATTGCCGACGCAAGTGGCGTAGTGGTGAGCACAGGCGTAGGGAGCGCGCGGGAGACATGAGATTGCCCCGGCGCCTCGTCTGTCTGGCTCTCGCGCATACCTATATTTTACGAAGTTGACGAATTTCTTAATAAAACAGCGTGTCGCTTCCATACATATAATAGAGGCTGTAAACATTAATTTATAGATTATAAAAATAATAATTATTTAATTTCATTACTTTTCACAGTGACAATTTAAAATGTATTTTAATTTCCAATTATTGAATTTTGCACACTTTTTATGGTTGTTAGTGGATGGATATAAATATGTTTAATTTTAAGATCTTTTGTATACCCACTATCATGCAAATAAATACTTTGACTTTGACTTTACCTTTTGCGCAGCGTTCTGCGCCTAACTTTCCATCCGCCGACGTGTGTGACGCGATTGTGATTAAGCCTCTCATAAGGAACAACTTTTACTATGGGACCAACACAAAATAAAAAAAAAATCTGGAACTCGGAATCGACAAAATGTCTCAAAAATCTGATTAAAATTTTTTTCGAATTTCGTCTTTGCCCCATAGTAATATTTGATCATTATGATGGTCTTAATGACCCCCTTTTAACTTAGTACGGGGTAACTCTGTATTACACCTATTATTTTAGGTTCTGATGTACTATGAATTTGTATTTCATTATCTGCCTGTCCAAGCTTTGTGCGATTACAAACGAATTAGGTACAGCCATAATATGAAAAAAATTCTTGAAGGCAGTGAAAATTCCATATGGTATTTCGTATAGTTTAAAAAATCTAAGAGAAATTCACTTGGTTATATTATGGTAGCCATTTACCTTATAATTATATTAGTAGACTCAAATAAATTCAACTGAGTAACTGTGTTGTAAAACCGGTGTTATTTTAGTTTTATTCTATGACTATTTTAGCTCGAACAGACTATTGACTATTCATTTAGGTATTGAATAAGATATTAATCAAAGGCGAATGTACTAGAATTTTAGTTGTTTTGTTTGTCGAAATGGAAAATTACATCTTTAAGATACGACTATTTACGATCAGGTTTTAATTAAATTTGAAAGGCGCGCATAAATTTTAACCTTATTTGTCCGGACAAAACTTGTTTGAACATTTTAGTATATTTTCTAACAAATAATGCTAAAAACATGTCTTGTATAACAACAACATAGTTGAAATTAGCGTTTAGTCATCTCAGAGGCCTTCTACATCCCTAGAACGACAATATTATTATAATTTTCTTATTTAGTGTTTATAGAGTGTTATTGAGTAATTGTTTATTGAGTGTAAATATTTAATATGTAGTAATAACTAGTTAATAATTTTCTCTAGGCTAGGCTATATATGAAGCCAAAAATTGCATGTCCGCTAGGACAGACTGTTGATACTAAGAAAATTGTACCTACTATCATTCTACACAGTTTGAGCAATAAATTTTACTTTTACTTTACTTTTACGAAATTAAACCATGCTTATTGTTTACCGACTGCCAAAATGGTACTATGTACTACTGTATGTATTGCTTTTGTGTACGTTCATCGATATTTTTGCCAATTGTGATCAGATTAAAAAAAACACTTTTTTTAATTCGAAAGCATATACTCCCGCGGTGACTCAATTAAAATTTTGTCGACATCGGCTGAACCGTTTTTGATAAATAAACTATAACGTACATGGATGTCACATCAATTCGTGCAAACTATTCGAATTCTATACATGGTGGAAGTCGGTGGTGCCATTTTTTGCGAATTAATTAAATCTATTTTTTGACCGACGAACCACCGGAGGAGGTGTACAATTCGACAAGTATATATTTTTTTTATGTATAACCACGCATAACTTTTTTCGTAGTAGTCCGATTTCAATAGTTCTTTTTTATTGGAAAGAGTATACTTCGAAATTGGTCCCATTTAAATTTTATCAAAATCGACTGAGCCATTTTTGATCAATCAACAATATGTAAAAAATGTTACATCGATCCGTGCATAATATTTGCGTTCTAGCGATGCGCCTCAGCTTAGCACAGGTGTATTATACATATAAAATTTTTTCTTGAATTACTCTATCTATTAAAACAAACTGCATCAAAATCCGTTGCATAGTTTTAAATATATAAGCATAAATGGGGACAGAAGCGGAAAGCGACTTTGTTTTATACTATGTAATGATTCTGTACACGGGTGAAGTCGGTCATGCTATTTTTTGCAAAAAATAATTATTAATGTCAGTTGTCAATGTGTTTCCTCTTCTGCTTCGGCTACATTAGCGGGCGAAGATTCGTATCGTGTTGGCGAGACAAAAACATCGTGTTCGGGTATAGGCGATGTTCTTGTCTACATTAAGACAGGCGAAGATTCGTGTCGAGTTGACGCGATGCATCCAAAGAGAATGTAATAGTACACGACACTGAAATGACGTAGATGTAGCCACCTAAGCGAATATTGGCGCGACAAATCCCTTTGATTCGCGCCAGTTTACCGATAGCTCCCCGATACTACATCGTCTTCGCCCGAATACTACGCGATGACACGATGAACCCGGCCACATTTATCGCGTTAACACGAATATTCGCCATAGCCCGCTAATGTAGCCAAAGCATTCGAAAGTATACATTGATGGAAGGGTTGCCATGAGAGGCGCAAAAGGCTTAAGCAATGACACCAGCAGGCCAATCGCGCTAATTTTAAACAGTTGCGTTCCGTCTGCAATTCAGGTAAAGTTCGGTTACAATTGTAGTTAAGTTTCAAATCAGCTTTATAGAATTCGGTATTGTGCTAAACTTCATACACCAATCGTTCGTTTGACAGCGGTTACGTTCCAACTCTGATTGAGTTGCGTTTCAACTTTTGTCAAAATCACTAGCGCGATACGAAAATAGACAAAAAGTTGAAGATTGGTTAAAGTTCAATTATGATTCAGCTGTAATTTTTTAGTGCGATTGGTCTGCAGGGCTTAATACGAATTCACCTACGAGTGTTCAAACAAGATATAAGTTTTTCCAGCCTGTTCGGCGGATAAGTTGGCAGCAAGTAGCACAAGTAGTTATCAGTGGACCAGTGGCCGCACACCGGTCGCCTAGCGGCCTGACAAGTTCAAGGAGATGCCGGCAAAACGAGTTTTGCGATCCTCTCTCTCTCACACACCACGTGCCAGAGCGAGCAAGCCAATCTGCTTAGATAAAACGTTTAATATGCGGAATATACAGCCGTTCGTAAGATATTGGATTATAGTTTTAGCTTCAGCGTCGGGTTAATTCAATAACCTTTGATTAACTGTATTCGGTATTCAATGGAAGGTATAAATGGACTTTAATTGCTTGCCAAGTGTGAGAGTAACTTTCTATAAGGGCCTTACGAATAGCAATTATGATTTTATGCTCATATGTGAATACTGATTTTATAGTAATTTTATTATGGCTTTTACTTGAAATATTCTTCAGTTGAAATATTACGTGATAAATAACACTAACAGAACACTTAATGCTATTAAAAAAGTAAGTAAGTTCGTATAGGCCGGGTGGCTAGCCCTGGTGTCAGAGTTTTTAGGCCGCCTGAAGGCCTCTGACATGGCTAAACGGATAAAACAACCTGGACCTACAATTTAACGTGTCATCCGAGCCACGGTAGCGCTCAGTTGGAAAATGCCACCCGCGGTCACCCATCCAAATACTGACCGTGCGGAACGTTGCTTAATTTCGTTAACTTAATGCTATTGGATATTACCATCAATAGATTTAGGATAGAAAAAATGCCAAGTCGATGGATATTACCCATAACATTTTTTCTGATCAATTCTATATGTATATAGGTACAAAGATATAATATATATATTTTTACCTATATATAGATAGATAGATTTTTCAATCACCCTTCATGTGTACGCCTATAGTATACTAGTGGACTATTAAAAATGCTGGGGTGTACCTAACTACAGTACAATATTTATGTCAATATAAAAATATTGAAATTCTGGAAAATTTTACTCTAAAATAAATAATTTTGGAGTAAAATATTCCTCAAAAATAAAATATATTAGATTAAACTTTTCCTGAATTACAGGGAGGTGTATTTAGTATTGTGAATAACTTTAACTAAGGGACCAACTTCGAAATCACGAATAAAATTAGAAGTTCCTTACAAAAAATCTATTGACTCCGACAACAGCTAGAGCAGCAGGTTCCGTACCTCAAACGGAACCCTTATAGGATCACTTTGTTGTCCGTCTGTCCGTCTGTGTGTGTGTCAAGACTCTTTATCTCGGGAACGCGAAAAGATATCGAGCTGAAATTTAAACTGCATACGTATATTTATGATCTCTTGCAATTGTGTAAAAGAAAAACTTCTCAGTTATCGTTTAAAAAAGTTAGAGCCGTTTATGTCGTAAAAAACTGCATATTTTGCACTCACAAAAATCAAAATCTACACTTCCCGTTGACATAGAACTATGAAATTTGGCGAGAAGCATTGCCTTAGAGTACACATATAGGAATAAATCTGAAAACTGAACATTTTTATTTAAATCACATAAAAATAGGGCCTCAAAATTCACAAAATTGGGTTCATAATTCAAAGTGAGTAAATCGTATCATGTAAGGTATCACATAAAAGAACTTCATTAACACATGCTAAAACAAGTTTTTAATTATTTTAACAATGTGTACGGAACCCTCGATGTGCGAGCCTGACTCGAACTTGTCCGGTTTTTTTTCCGCGATTTCACAGTTGATCCCGTTGTACGAGTCGTTTTTTATAAAGATAAGAATTAAGTATGTTATACAGGGTTACTGGTAGTAATCAATTAGCATCCTTTTAAAAGCATATTCCGTACGTCAAAGCAAAGAATGTATGTACCTTCTGTGTACTAAATATCGGGAATTTGTCAATAAAACAAAAAATACAAATTATTCATCTAAATTTATTTTATCGCCTTCAAAGTGGGCCCCATCGCTTGCAATACAACATCTCCAATGCTTCACCCAGTCTTCCATACATTTTTCATAGGCTATTTGCGGTATGGCCTTTAGCTCATTCAGCGAATTTTCTTTTATGGCTTCTATCGACTCAAAACGTTTTCCTCGAAGTGGTAATTTTAACTTGGGAAATAAAAAAAAGTCAGACGGAGCCATATCAGGTGAATACGGTGCTTGGTCGAGAACTTTTGTTGAATTTTTCGCTAAAAACTCTTTCACTATAATGGCTGTGTGTGATGGTGCATTATCATGGTGCAGCATCCATGAGTTGTGTTGCCACAAATCTGGACGTTTTCGGCGGATACTCTCACGCAAACGCTTCATGACGCCTAAATAATATTCTTTATTCATTGTTTCTCCCTCTGGAAGGAATTCGGAGTGAACCACACCACGGTAGTCAAAAAAAACTGTCAGCATCACCTTGATTTTGGAGCGACTTTGCCGCGGTTTTTTGGGTTTCGGCTCGTTTTCGAGACGCCATTCTGAAGACTGTTGGCTTGTTTGCATGTCGTACTCATAAACCCATGTCTCGTCGCCAGTTATTATACGTTTTATAAAGGTCGGATCCGTAGAAGCTCGGGAAACCATGTCTTCAGCGACATGCTTTCGCTGCGCTTTTTGAACAAAATTGAGCTCTTTTGGAACTAGTCGAGCGGCGACGCGTTTCATGCCTAAAATGTCAATGAGAATGTTGTGGACGGACTTAAAAGATATGTTCACCTCACTAGCCAACTCTCTCAGACTCATACGTCGATTTTCGAGCACTAGCTTCTTGATTCTGTTGATGTTTTCTTTGGTCGTAGCAGTTGAAGGTCTACCAGATCGAGGCAAGTCTACTACTACTTCTCGGCCTTCTTTAAAAGCCTTATACCATTCATAAGCCCTTGTTTTCGATATACACGATTCGCCGTAGGTATTTCGCAACATTTTTAGTGATTCACCACATGAAATATCATTCGAAACACAAAATTTAAGGCACACTCTTTGTTCAACAATATTTTCCATTGTAAAAATCGCCGAGAACTCAACACTATGACCAACAAAAAGTGTAGTTTAAAACAAATTAAATGACAGATCCCGCTCAAACTTTGCCCGCTAAATCAATACAGTGCTACCAACATGCAGTAAAAAAATTAGAACGACCTCTTTTACACGGGTCTTTTTATTGACATATTCCCGATACTTTTTACACAGAGTAGTATGTATTTTCTATGTAGTAGTAGTGTAATATTGTCATTAATAAAAAAAAAAGATCATTTGTTCTGCGACTTCAAAAAAAATTGATTCTATGTAAAAAGCGCGAGACTTGGACCTCAAAGGAGATACAGTGTAAAAGGTGTAAATATTAGTTTGGTATATAAAAAACAATAATTTGTACATAATTATGCTGATTCCCCTATAGTAAAATTTGGGTGAGATTCGGGAAAGTTGTTGAACAAAAACTGTTCGTTTTAATGTACAGAATATGCCCTTAAAAAGATAATAATAATAATAATTCTTTATTTCAAATTTCTAAAACATTTCAGTAATAAAGTACATTTCCATTACTTAATTAGCTAGAATAAGATTAAATTAATTTATATATCTGTTGCCGAACTAGGCCAGTGGCCTGTGTTTCGGCTTACAGCGCCCTCACTTATGGCATTCACTTCTAGCATAAAAAAAATAATTTGAATTTAGATTACAATTAAAATATAGATCTTGCTTTATAAAAAAACTCAATAATAAATAAATATAGAATTTTGTATCATTAATAAAACTTATGTATAAGCAAGCATGCAAATTTAACCTACACTAAGTAACATTAATTACCGATCTTACTATAAGTATAAACAACAAAACCTGTATTCTATAACTTTAAATACAGAGATGCATGGATTGGGCCTAGTATGATTTTAATAGCCAATTAGAATACCTACAGTGTTGTATACATTGCAACTAGCAGGTATGCTAATTGATTACCAATAACCCTGTATACAAACTTCTAAAAGTCCTGTACTTTGCAAAACAATACTAGGTGCTACAGAGACTCGAAGTCTCAATAAAGCAAACAAAGAGAGAAAGACATTAAGTCACAATACAAATTCCCACAAACCCTCCAATTTATAGTTATAAAATATTTACACCGTATCAAACCATAAAAGTCCCAGTACACATGCAACGCGCCAACTTTTTACGATTTCCACAATTTCTTTTTGTTACAATAGTCAGCGGAGAAAGTGCACTTCTCAAGTTTCATTGTAATTGTTATCACCGCAGTCGCCTACTTTTAAATAAAACTCATCTCGCCGCCTCGCTGTTTTTAATTTTTCTTTCAGAGACGAGGAAATCTCATCTTAAGCACTGTTTATTTATACAAGGAAATGTCTGTGTTCCTTGTTCCTTGTCTCGTGTTTACGTTTTCCTTGTTTCTGTTGTTTTAACTTTATCATTTTGGCAAGGCTTAGAGACGGTTAAATCACGGTTTTCTAGAATGCGTAATTTTTTTGGCTAAGTTTAAACAGATATAAAATATAAATATGCGATAATGTTTCGTTTGACGTTAATAATGTAATGTACTGTACTATATCAGCCTTTTAATAGTCCACTGCAGGACGTAGCCCTACCCACGAAGGGTGATTGGGCCATATCCACCACGCTGGCCCAGTACGGGTTGGTGGATTCGCATACGCCATCGAATTTCTTCTACGGAAGTATGCAGGTTGCCTCACGATGTTTTCGTTCACCGAAAAGCCAGTGGTGTGAAATTCCGTACATAAATTCCAAAGAACTCACTGGTACGGGACCGGGATTTGAACCCACGACCTCACGACTGCAAGGCGGGTGTCACTACCTCTAGGCCACCACGTCTTATTTAATTTAATGTACGTATTCTATATTTCTAAATAGATTCAAATCAACACCGTGACGCGTGACCAAAATGCTGGTGTTTATTTGGCTCAACGTATAAACATTGCCATTCAGAGTGGCAATGCTGCCAGCATGCTAGCCACGCCGCCAACTGGCAGCGGGTTTCAGCATTTGGATTATCTTTAGACCTTCAATGGTCTGTGGATGATCCAATTGCTTTCTATGTAGTAGTAGTATAGGTAGTTTTAGCATATAAAGTGGTATTGTATCTTATTGTATTATATTATTGTTGTTAATAATGGCATTCCACCTATTTTATTGTGAGATATTGCTGAACGGTTTCGACAACGTTAGTGGACTGAAATGATATAAAAACAAATTAAAAAATGGTACCTAAGAATATTATAAGTAACTGGTAAAAATAATACTTAAACTTGTATACAACCTGTTAATCCGAACATTCGAACAATCTGGTAGCCCCTTGGCTTTCAATAGTGATAGCAATACGATAATTTATATTATAATTCCCATTGATTTGATCGAGAAATTCTAGTCAACTAGTCAAGCATAACTTTTATCAAGCAATTTTTAAAGACGTCATCGTAAATTTAATAGCAATTTAAAATATCAATCAATCAATCACTTTATTTAGCCCGTGGGCCTTGGTTAACAAAGTTGTTATAATTTAATACATAAATATGACGGAGTGAGACAGCATAGCTGGTTTTAGTTGAAAGCAATAGTGATGATTTTAAAGTGGGTATCACCCGAATGAGCTTGTGTCGGAATGAAATG
Source organism: Hypomecis punctinalis (assembly GCA_949316475.1). NCBI lineage: Eukaryota > Metazoa > Arthropoda > Insecta > Lepidoptera > Geometridae > Hypomecis > Hypomecis punctinalis. The sequence goes on from OX438810.1 coordinate 19,098,573, forward strand.
ACTTTGACAGTTGACGTCATGCCATACCGAGCGCGAGGCGGATTGCACCCGTGCAAATCCATTGACTTTGAAATCGGTTTCCATCCTCGATAATTCTTGTTAAATTGATTACGAAGTGATCCTATGTCAATAAAACCACCCGCTGCAGTAGTACAGAGTGTTTATTTTGGTGAGATGGACAACTGGAGACCGCCGGCGAGCTGTACCAATGAATGACCCACAAATAACGATGTCGGGTGATTGAGACGATCACTCTCAGACCCCGACATCAGAAGTGGGATCCCAACAACGCCCAAAACATGGGGATACAGCTTCATTGAATGGCGCAGTGCAATGACCAAAAAGTGAGGCAATTCAGCCAAGGTCCAATACGAAAGTGCCACGTTCGTGACATTACTGCGGAGAGAAAAAACACGTTGCATCGCGCCGTGCAAAGAAGGTAGTGACGTACGAGTAGAGCAACGAGTCAACATCTGCGATCCAACCAGTGATCGACCATCTTTCTTATCCGTTGAGCAGTTTTCATTTTGTTTTGATTTGTGTATAGAATGAACATTCTAAATAAAAAAAAGTAACGTGGGAAGATCTCATGATGTGCAACAAAATAACGCAGTCACACTTGTAGTAATCGAGGATTCTAACGTTCACTGTTAACTTCAATTATTAGCGCCAGTTTCGATTCACGGATTTTCAGTGTCACTACTATTTAATTCCGTACCTGATGACAATAAACAACACGATGTCATGACAACAATGACGACGGTATAAATTCGGTATGTGCGTGTGTGTGTGTATGTGTGTGTGAATCTATACCTGTGCAAGCCTGTATGGTAAGTTTGTGTGATAAGCCTGTGTGGTAAGACTGTGTAGTAATCCTGTTTGATACGCTTGTATGATACGCTTCTGTGATACGCCTGTGTGATACGCCTGTGTGATACGCCTGTGTGATACGGTTGTGTGATACGCCTGTGTGATACGCCTGAGTGATATGCCTGTGTGATACGCCTGTGTGATACGCCTGTGTGATACGCCTGTGTGATACGCCTGTGTGATACGCCTGAGTGATATGCCTGTGTGATACGCCTGTGTGATATGGTTGTATGATACGCCTGTGTGATAAGCCTGTGTGATACGCTTGTGTGGTATGACTGTGTGCTACAGTGTAGTAAGCCTGTGTGATACGCCTGTGTGATACGGCTGTGTGATACGCCTGTGTGATAAGCCTGTGTGATACGCCTGTGTAGTATGACTGTGTATTACAGTGTAGTAAGCCTGTGTGATACGCCTGCGTGGTGAGCCTATGTGGTACGCCTGTGTGATAAGCTTTTGTGATAATTTTGTGTGATAAGCTTGTGTGATAATTTTGTGTGGTAACTTGGTAACCCTGTGAAGCAAGCCTGTTTGATAAGCCTGTGTGGAAACTCTGCGTGACAAGCCTGTGTGAAAACTGCGTGATTAGCCTGTGTGAAAACTGCGTGATAAGCCTGTGTGAAAACCCTGTGTTCTGTGAGACAAGCCTGTGTGAAAACTCTGTGTGAGAAGCCTGTGTGAAAACCCTGTGTTCTGTGAGACAAGCCTGTGTGAAAACTCTGTGTGAGAAGCCTGTGTGAAAGATCTGTGTGACAAGCCTGTGTGAAAACTCTGTGTGAGAAGCCTGTGTGAAAGCTCTGTGTGACAAGCCTGTGTGGCGAGCCTGTGTGGCGAGCCTGTGTGGCGAGCCTGTGTGGCGAGCCTGTGTGGCAACTCCGTGTAACAAGCCTGTGTGACAACTCCTCGTAACAAGTCAGTGTAGTAACTCCATGTGGTAACTCCGTGAGATAACTTCGTGTGGTAATTCCATGTGGTAACTAACTCCGTTTGGTAACTCCGTTAGGTAACTCCGTGTGATAACTTCGTGTGGTAACTCCGTGTGGTAAATCCGTATGGTAACTTGGTGTGGTAACTCCGTGTGGTAACTTCGTTTGGTAACTCGGTTTGGTAACTCAGTTTGGTAACTCAGTTTGGTAACTCCGTGTGGTAACTCCGTGTTGTAACTCCGTGTGGTAACTCCGTAAGGCAACTCTGTGTGGTAACTTCGTGTGGTTACTCCGTGTGGTAACTAACTCCGTTTGGTAACTCTTTTTGGTAACTTTGTTTGGTAACTTCGTTTGGTAACTGTGTTTGGTAACTGTGTTTGGTTACTGCGTTTGGTAACTGCGTCTGGTAACTGCGTTTGGTAACTGCGTTTGGTAACTCTGTTTGGTAACTCTGTGTTGTAACTCCGTGTTGTAACTCTAAGTGGCAATTCTGTGTTGTAACTCTATGTGGCAATTCTGTGTAGCAACAATCTTTTGTTAGAATTCTGTGTAAGAATTTAATCTACGTGAGAATTAACTCTGTGTGAGAATTCAATCTGTTTGAAGAGTGTGTGAGTACGAATATGCGAGAAAATAGGAAACGACCCCATATAGTTACAACTGGTGTGATTACTAGCTACAGCGTTAGTTTTTGCTTTGCCAAGCGAACAAGGAAATTCACACGAGGACGTATGAAGATGCAGGATGGCCGTGACGGAGTGAGACAGCATAGCTGGTTTTAGTTGAAAGCAATAGTGATGATTTTAAAGTGGGTATCACCCGAATGGGGTCGCACGTGGCAACACTGCGAGCTTGTGTCGGAATGAAATGACTTTGACAGTTGACGTCATGCCATACCGAGCGCGAGGCGGATTGCACCCGTGCAAATCCATTGACTTTGAAATCGGTTTCCATCCTCGATAATTCTTGTTAAATTGATTACGAAGTGATCCTATGTCAATAAAACCACCCGCTGCAGTAGTACAGAGTGTTTATTTTGGTGAGATAGACAACTGGAGACCGCCGGCGAGCTGTACCAATGAATGACCCACAAATAACGATGTCGGGTGATTGAGACGATCACTCTCAGACCCCGACAAATATAAATGTCCTCTAGGTCCCGCTGTGACAAGCGTACAAGCGTTTTTACGCTTACATAATAGGTCATTGGAAAATTAACAATTATAATTAACAAACATTAATTACAATTAAACAAATGTCAAAAAATACAGAGATAAATGTCAATGAAAATAAAAATATAGGTACCTGTCAAATCTAAATATTACACATATAATTGTGATTCAATATATAATATTGCTGTTTCTTTTTAACTACATACATTTGGAAGAGATAACAATATTTTAAGTTGATACTAAATTTACGATCGCGCCTTTAAAACTAGCCACAATATACCAAAAAAATTAACCCGCGCCATAACAAAAGCCGATACAAAACTCCATAAATTACTTTCTTCCAAAATGTAAAGTATACGCACGAAGCGTGCTTCAAGCGTATTAATTTCATTTTGAAACCTAATCCCGGGGCTTTTGCGAGATTCAATTTACTCGAGTCCTTTTAATCTCCATCTTATTATAATTAAAACTACGGTTGTTTTTCGTTTGCGAGTGTAAACCGGAAGAGACTCATTGGACGGGCGAGCACGTCGGCTCGTCGACTCGACGACTTCCGCCAGTCAATGTCACAGCGTGTGTGCTCGAGGATTCCTCGCGCTGTCAATTGTATTTTATTGTTGCCCACTTGGAATCTGTCGATCTAATAATGCTGTAGGATATTCACCTTGAGGTCCGTAAAAGTAGCGGTTGGAGAAATTGGAGATACGATCTTTTTCGGGTGGATCGAAATATGATTTTTTAAAATATTTATACTTACATTGAAAACCATTATCAATCGTTAGTTTTTTTACGATATACAGGGTAAGTCGACCTATTCCCGTTAAGGGAGTGTTGTTTACTTTGTTTCTGACTAATTTGACTATGAAATACACTATCCTACATTTAAAAAAAACAGATATTTAAAATTAGTATTTATAAAATTTCCAATTTTCGGCTATCAGCTCAGATATTTTGAAACCTGTAAGTCATTAGTAAGTAACTAGTATTATTTTTATTTGATTTTTACATGTAAAATAATAGATTTATGACCTCACTACCCAATATTGTCCGTAAAATTAACCTTTTATAAAAAGTAGGTATTTGAATTCAAATATCTCGAAAACTGTGAGATTTAGGATATGGTGTTTCATAGTCAAATCAGTAGTAAACTACACACGCTTAACGGGAATAGGTCGACTTAGCCTGTAACCCTGTATAAAACGCTCTTATAAATCTTATAAATTGTATGATCTTATAAAGCGATGAACGCCTTCTGCACGCACGAAAGTGTCACGTTCCGCTTGAGCTGAGCGTTCAAGCGAGATGGCCTTTTTTCTGCTTGTTTTAGTTGTTGGTTCAACAGTATTTTTTATGACGTTACCACATAAAATTATCGTCCGTATATTTACAGACAATCAATTTTTAGGGTTCCGTACCTCAAAAGGAAAAAACGGAACCCTTATAGGATCACTTTGTCGGCCGTCTGTCCGTCTGTGTGTATGTCAAGACTCTTTATCTCAGGAACGCGTCAAGATATCGAGTTGAAATTTAAACTGTATACGTATATATATGGTCTCTTAAAGTTGTGTGAAAGAAAAACTTCTCAATTATCGTACAAAAAAGTTAGAGCCGTTAGCGTTTATGTCGTAAAAAACGCATATTTCGACACTCACAAAAATCAAAACCGTTACTTCCCGTTGACATAGAACTATGAAATTTGGCGAGAAGCATTGTCTTAGAATACACATATAGTAATAAATCTGAAAACTGTACATTTCTATTTAAATCACAAAAAAATAAGGCCTCAAAATTCACAAAATATTGGTTCAAAATTCAAAGTGAGTAAATCGTATGTAAGGTATCATATAAAAGAACTTCATTAGCACATGTTATTTTGTGAAATTTTCTTGATTTGTACGGAACCCTCGGTGTGCGAGCCTGACTCGCACTTGTCCGGTTTTTATTTTTTAATTATCTTATTACAATCCTAAGTCACTTCTTACGTAAGCTGTAACTGTACAATTGATTTTATGTAAAAAAAATACCTAAATGGCTTATAGGCATATTTAAATACTTTTGTCAATATTATATGTTACTTTTTAAAGGGAAATAAAGGCTATTTTACTTATTTTTTTATTTAAGTTATGAGAAAAAGAGCAATGACCTCGTATACCCGAAAAAATAATATAACCTGATAAAATGGCAAACAAAATGACAGGAATAGCAAGTTTTACGTAAGTATTAACACATCACAATGATGTTATTTCATATAGTAGATATAATAGCGCCCGCTCTATTTCTATTGAAAAGACATCAACGGGCGCTGATTTCTTTTGTTCTCATTCATTGAGTAATTAGTACATACACACAAACATTTACATTAAAACCTACCAGTGAAATGTGCTGTGTTCTAAATAATAGTGTTAGCATAGCACACCTAAAATCCACTGGTAGGACCAGAATGTGCAGAATCAACGATATCGACATGAGAAATGGGCTAAATTTTACAGCGGCAGTTAGATAATCAAAAAATAGAACATATTTTTACTTTTGTCATTTAAACTAAATATTATGAAGATATAGCTCGTTAAAGTTCCGCGTGACGTCACGCTTAGATAAACTTTTTCTAAAGGTAAGTAGTTTTGGAGAAAAACCTTTTCATAGACTATATTACCTATCAGTCGCGGCTGTCAGTCGCATCCGTAAGCCGCGTCCGATAGTATGTTTCCAGCTTAACATTGCGTGCCCCTGACATAGACTCGCTTTATCTTTCTTATTTTTTTTTTTTATTGTGACATTTAGCTCCTATTTTTTATGTACCTATAATTTTTCGACAATGTATTGATGTACAGAATGTTGGTACACATTTAGTCTCTCGTTAGAGACTAATTATATTAATAAATCTTTTGCAATCCCATATGATTTGAAATAACTTAAACAAGTTAAGATATTATCTTCTTCATATTTTTGTTTTTAGACATATTACGTCCACTGCTGGACATAGGCCTCCCCTATATATATCTCAATACGACAAACATAACTAACTACCAGTTATGTACCTACTTTTACATAATATGCCTACTAAAAATGCCATTATATTGCAGATTATGTAACATTAAAAATACAGTTAAGCCAAAACGTCATCTATCTTGAAAGTCGGAATGAAATTTCAATGTCACTATGTTTGATGCTTCAAATACTTTTTATCTTTTACTACTTAATTCAAGTTCAACGTACAATCTGCCTTATTTAAATATAGAATGGGCGCGACATTATTGTCGACATTCGAACTATGGAATGATTCCAATCACATGGTATACAAATACACTATTGTCTGTGGTTTTTTACAGACTAACAAAAACTTTGGAATAGCTGTGCTATGACGTAATATTTCTAGTGTAGGTAATGGTGTTATTTTTCTAGAAGGTTTGTCATTAAAACCAGTTGTTTTTTTCCTCGTTTAAGAATGTATCGTCAAAAAACAGATTAGGTAAAAAATCTGAACGGTTTTTTTGCTTGTTAAGAATTAATCGCCAAATTATCAAAAATGATCAAAGACTAGCTTTTGACCAGGTAATGGCCTTAACTCGATATATTTTTACATTATCTCTTTTACCATAGAAAAATATGCCTACTTAATGTAGGCATATTTTTCACATATGAATTTTTAACTAAATTCATGAATTTTACCCTCGTAACGACAGTAAAATGGAAAATAGATTTTTTTTAATTTTGTTTAAATATCTCCATAAGTTTTGCTATTGAATAGTACCTATGGGACGAAAGCTTTTTCAACAAGGTTTACTGTTAACGTGATTTATCTTAAAGGCTTGATAAGCCTATTACCTACGTCAATAAAAAAAAACACTTGAAAAATTGGTAAGAAAACTCATTGTGTGAAATATTTTTAAAATATTTAACATTTTTCCACTCTAAAATTAATATCCCTGAAAACTATTAGTAGTGTTGAATATTGTTCATAGTTAATTCGGAAAATATTTTATGAATTTTCGCTTTTGTTGTGTGATTTAGGTACTGTATTAGTCATAAAATAAAACTAACAATTTAAAAGTAACCATTAACCATTGAACAAAGAAATGTTATCTAAATTATCTTTCAGGTCTTCCCCAGTATTTGCTTTTACACTTTAAAATAAATATTGACTCAGACTTATTATCATCAAACTTAATGACGGTGTCACAAAATACCAGTGACTGTCCTGAGTCCTGCTGGAATGACAGATAATGTAGGAACTTCACCATATCTCTGTCTCGTTCTGAAACGTCCGTCGATAGAATAGGCATGATGACTGGGTATATTATAATATCATTATTATATATTACTTGAGTTAATCAAAAAATATAGGACACGTATTTTTTCTTTTGTCAATCAAACAACAAACGACAAAGATCGACTTTGTCAAAGTTTGGGAGTGGGGGTCGTGACGTCACGTCTCACAGAAATCTATACATTGTGACGTCACGCGGTACTCTTACGGTGCTGTATCTTCATCAATTTTTGTTTAATTGGCAAAAGAAAAAATATGTGTCTAATATATTTTAATAATCTATCTGACGAACTATTTTTTTTTTAGTCATCATGCCCATTATTTCGTTGTGCGTATCTTAGCCCGGCTGTCGTACTCAAAGATCTCATGAGATGGCGTATGTCGTTTTCATCTAGTCTCAGGTATCATATATATGTACCTCAAAAATATTTCTTTAAATAGGTAACTATGATAAAAACAATAATAGCTATCGAATGTCTTACTGTTCTCTCGAACACCAAAACAAGTCATGGAAGTTGATTTAACAGAATAAATAAAATGTTGGACGTTTTGCGCTATAGACATTTTGCTTCTTAGTCATTGTGCGCTTTGCACATTTTTTCTTTCTAGTCATTGTGCGCCTTGGACGTAATGCTCTTTGAACATTTTGCTCTTTGTACAATTTGCGCCCCGGTTGTCATATCGCGCTTTTGTCATTTTGCGACTAAACCTTCTACTTCTAATACGTGCAAGTGCAACTAAAGAACGTGATATCTAATACGATTTTTCATCCACTTACCAAGATAATCTAAATACTATTAGTACCTACTTATAAGAATTTAATTAATACTTTATTAAACCATTTATTTCAGTCATTACAACCATAAAAATATCATAAAATTACGATTATAAAGGATTCAGAATGTCAATTATAAATTAATAATAATGTAGGTACATAAAGACAACACAGACAGATAATATAGTGAGTAGTGACATCACAATTTTTGTCCCATAACGATGACCATCCATTTATTTTGTATGGGGCAATCTAGTTTATTCAATTATTTAGATTGAATCTAGTTTATTAAAAATCATCAGGATACTGTTGCGGCTGGCTCGCACTCTCTGTCATAATGAATGATACTACATATTTTAATATACATATTTGGCACAATTAGTTATTTGTGCCTGAACGTGTTCTTTTCTAATTTTTCAAGTTTAGGGGTCATAGACACCCCTAAATTGCCGTACCAACGTACCAACTTTAAAAAGAAAACATGAAATATGCACAAAATACTAGCTGATAGGTACGCATAAGTAAAAATACTGATAAATCGGTATTCTATGCTAGTACTGTCGTCGTGGTACCTACTCATATGGTACTTATACACGGCACTGTCATTGTGTAGACGCGGCATAAGCATAACAAACATTTTGCTAAACGGCTAGCTCCACTAGCTAGCTCCAACTCAACCAGACATAGCGGGAAGGGAATGAATAATGATTTCACTAGAGAAACACAAGTCACGACACACTTGAACACAACTCCAGTTAACTTGAGGGGAACGCGAACGCGAGAGTGCCGAGAGTTGCCACGACACGACAACTGTCACACATGATTTCGTGCGAACTTAGCCAAACGAAGGAAAAAAGAAAAATACGCTAGAAATAGAGAAGTAAGCGGAATTAGTTGTAGGTCTCGACCGTGACCCCCTTTCTTTAAAAATGCATATCTGTTTACCACTTATTCTCTTTAGAATTCCCGGAGATGGGTATAAGTAGGTACATAATTTAAAGATCACGGGATAAATGCACGAAACGAGCGATGCCAAAAAAAATCTTTTGAAAATTAACGTTAACGAAAGAGTTTATTTAGATCTAGATTCTGGAACAAATTAAGCCTAGATAACTATTAGTAAGTTGTTAATCTAACTGAAGTCTAACTTAACTGTGAACAAAGCTAACTCACCGAGGAATCGTTAGCCGAGTCGAATTTACATTTCGGAAAGTGGGCTAAGACAATATTCGTATTGTTTACCGTTATTTTGATGACTGCACACTCCTTTACACGATGAAAGAATAAGTTCAACTTTTACAGTTCGAGAATTCCAATGCGGTTTAATCTAAAATCTGTCCCAGGAACTTATTTTGAATTTAAAGATAACTGTTTTTCATCGGATTGCATTCCTGACTTTGCAACAATTCACCTAACGGAGGTGTCGTTTCGGACCTACGATAAAAAGCAAGCAACCTACTCAAAAAGTTCGAATACGACTCCGCAATTTAAAATAGGAAGACAGCACCACAAAAAAGTTTAGTTAAAAAAAGTTCTAGCAACTGACCTGATAAGTGCCTTGTGTCTTGCGCTGCCGCCGCCGCCGCCAGGAGCAGCAGCCAGCACCACCAGGCGCCCCTCATCTTCACTTCACCAACCACATCAACACTGCACACACGGTAACACACACAGGGTTTTTGGCACGATGAAAGTGGCGCGTTGGAAAGTTTGGTGACGTGTCGTATTCAGGCGCTCGGAGCGGGACAAGCGAGCGAAGCAAGCGCGGGCGAGCGACTGCCGGCCGGCGACAGGTGGGGTGGCCAGCAGAGAAACATAGCCTGCCGAGGTGGCGAGGAAACTACCTGGGAAATATTTTTTACAATTTATACAAGCTTTTTAAGTCGTAGAACATTTCAAGTTCGAATGCCAGGCTAGTTACTTATCGTAGCTGAAGAAGTTTCCAGCAGCGTCACCTTGTTAAGTAGCCGCTTGTCCGCTAGCTGAACTGATAGAATAATCTGCTTGTTTGTAGCACTTGATGCAAAAAAGGTAACGATGACGCTGCCTGGTTAGAAGAAGTTCAAGTGGGAAAACCCCACCAAATCAGGAAGGGTGCTAATTGAGTCATATAAAGATACTAACGGGATCTTAGCGTCGGTCATTGAGTGTAGGTTTTGGCTGATGCAAAGAGACTCATAATACTGAGTATGGAAATTCCATCTTTAAAATTTCTCGGACCAATTTTCCGCATATCATTAAACCTTCTATAATCTAAGCATCAAACTAACAAGTTTATGCTAACTTTTGTGGAAATTAAAGAAAAAACGATAAATGCATAAATTGTAAATTAGTTTTTTAGAACTAGATTTTTAATTACAATATTTGTATTTGTTTATTTCATGAATACGGCATTAAACCAATTATACTAATTACTATGACATAAGTTAATTGCAACACAATTATGTTCCGTTTACATGCGGGTCTTAAATGACATGTTTAGAATAAGTTATACATAAATATTAACCTATTTAGGTATATAAATGTTATCCAGAGCGATTCATTTCAATTTGCTATTTATGCTCAGAGCAAATAAAAAATCAAGAGAAAATGTAATTGAACAGTCAATTGAGACCGATTTTTTTATACATGTGGTGAGTGCGTCGGTGTTGCGCCGCCATAGTTCGAGCCAAGGCGTGGTTTCTTTGTACGTATATATGTATGTAATTGTGTCTGTACACGGCGAGGCGTAGTTTTGCCGGCTTCGCTTGTTCATAGTTCATAGATAGATAAGTTAATTTGTAAACTGCTTATTTTCAATCTTCTTCTCTATACAATAATCCAAATATCTTCAAAAAGTTTGAAATCTCCCCAAAAGCACGCAGTATGTCGTACACTCGCCACCCTGTAACTCACACAGGTGGTCGCGCCTCCGCAGATTACCACGTAGTTGCTACAGCCTCAACGCCACAGATTACAACCGAGCTAGTACGCCGCGTGACAGGTAGCCAGAGCCTACAAAGCCTTCGGTTTTACTGTTTTACTCCATTCGCACCTTTTTCTTGTCTTTTTGTGGCTTTATCTTTGAGTTTTTGATGATTGGGTCACGTGGTTTGAGGCTTTGATTCATTTGGAAAGTGAATTGTATTAGAATTAGAGACTGATTCTGACTGATAGAAATTCTATAGTAGAATTCTAACGCAGCGAGGGATTCAAAGTACGTCGCCCGAGCCAAAAATATATTTTGCGCCCGAGTGGTACACTTTACTTTTCATTACCTCTATGAGAAAATAAAAGGCGCCTTATATTTTATTGTAATATTATTATTTCATAAAACCTAGAGTAACAACTAAATTGAAATTAAATGGTATCTAAAACTTATATTTAGCGCACTTATAAAGTTTCTTATAGAAAACACCACCTTTGGGCGCACTTAAAGGCGAATCAAGTAGTCCTTTTCGAATAGGTACTCGTAGATCAGGTAGATGTGATGAAAACTCGTTTGAAAAAGTTAAAAGAATACAACCTACAGATGGCCGTCAGGGATCGGAACGAAGCGGTGATGGAGGCTCTGGGCCAGGAGAAGGAGAATTGCCATAGGACCTGAAACTGTGTAAGCATTGCGTGCATGCCCCAAGCATTCATGCTTGCCATCGAAGACTACTTCTTGCGGCGGCATTATGTACGTGTCGGGTCGTTCTCTTCCCTCAAATATGGTCGAGGAGAGCGATGGCGGGCACATGTATCATACTCGTGATCGGGTGCTGCTAGCGGGTCGCTGGTCTGCTTGTGGCTTTCACGCAATGCATCGACTGAATAGCTTAGACTAAGATTTAACCATGTACCAACTCTCTTTGTACAGTAAAATCTAATCATTATCTTTAGTTAACAAAGGGCACAGACCCTGGACTCTGTGGTTAGGTAATTTTTAATTTCAATTCCAAAATCCGAAAATAAAAATCAGCTGTTCAATACAAAATTGCAACTCGGAATCGACATAAGAATCAGTTGATTTTATTTCTCGGAAATTTGTGATGGGCTACAGTAAAAGTTGTTCGTAATGATAATTCAAAAATGTTCTTCGGCTTAATACAATGGTAAGCAGATAACGCTGTAAAGTACCTAGGTTAAAAAATATACCTACACATCATATAATAGTAGATTGTATCATATGGGAGCAAAATAATATTTTTACGGCGAGGGCGCTTTTTTGAATCCAGAGCGAAGTCAGGGTTTCTAGAGTAGAATCCCGAGCATAGCGGGGATTCAAAGTACGTCGCCCGAGCCAAAACAGTTACAGTATTACAGTTTTTAAGCCTTTTGCACCTCTCATGGCAATCCTTCCATCAATGTATACTTTCGAAGAGGAAACACATTGACAACTGACATTTGACTGAAAATAGATTTAATTAATTCGCAAATAATGGCACCACCGACTTCCACCATGTATAGAATTCGAATAGTTTGCACGAATCGATGTGACATCCATGTACATTATAGTTAATTTATCAAAAACGGCTCAGCCGATTTCGACAAAATTTTAATTGAGTCGCCGCGGGAGTATATGCTTTAGAATTAAAAATAGTAGATTGTATCATATGGCAGCAAAATAATATTTTTACGGCGAGGACGCTTTTTTGAATCCAGAGCGAAGAGAGGGATTCCAGAGTAGACTCCCGAGCGTAGCGAGGGATTCTATAGTAGAATTCTAACGCAGCGAGGGATTCAAAGTACGTCGCCCGAGCCAAAAATATATTTTGCGCCCGAGTGGTACACTTTACTTTTCATTACCTCTATGAGAAAATAAAAGGCGCCTTATATTTTATTGTAATATTATTATTTCATAAAACCTAGAGTAACAACTAAATTGAAATTAAATGGTATCTAAAACTTATATTTAGCGCACTTATAAAGTTTCTTATAGAAAACACCACCTTTGGGCGCACTTAAAGGCGAATCAAGTAGTCCTTTTCGAATAGGTACTCGTAGATCAGGTAGATGTGATGAAAACTCGTTTGAAAAAGTGGTCCTCGGATTTTACTGTTAAGTAGGTAACTCTACACCACATCACTACGCACGAGTCTAATCATCATCATCAATATCAGCAAGGCCGGCCGGACTGTGACCTTAGGGGCCCTAGCCGGGTTAGGATGCGTACCACGAAATATTTCTTTCGACGTGTCAGAACGAGACAGAGTTCTGACGAAGTATATCTGTCATTTTTTTCACACGTCAAAAGAGTTCTTTTCGTGGCTTTTCGTGGTCGCATGCTAAGCTAGCTGGGCTGATATACGATTTCCATCCATCCATCCATCCATCAGCCAAAGGACGTCCACTGCTGGACATAGGCCTCCCCTATGTATCTCCAATAAGACCGGTTGGAAGCAGCTTGCATCCAGTGTGATCTTGCGGTCTTAATGAGGTCAACCGTCCACCTTGTGGGTGGACGTCCTACGCTGCGCTTGCCGATACGTGGTCTCCACTCGAGAACGATTTACTTTATTATTATTAGTACTGTACCAGCCTTTTTAATAGTAGGACCACCCACGAAAGGTGATTGGACCATATTCACCACACTAGCCCAGTGCGGGTAGGTGGATTCACATACGCCATCGATTTTCTTCTACGGACGTATGTTGCCGACGATGTATTCCTTCACCGAAAAGCCAGTGATGTGAAATTGTGTACATAAATTACAAGGAATTTATTAGCACGAGACCGGGATTTGAACTCACGACCTCACGATTATAAGGCGGTTGTCATTACCATTAGACCACTACGGCTAACTCTAATTTTAGTTTTTCAGCTCCACTTTTATATTTTCTAGACTTTTACTTGTAGCTGGGGGCCCAGATCCCAAAAAAACATAATTATGGTAAATCTTGCCCTGAATAGCCCTGGGACGTCGACGGACATAGTTAGGGCCTCCCCTATGGATTTCCAAAGAGACTGGTTGGAAGCGCCCTACATCCACCGTGATCCTGCGATATTGATTAGATCATCGGTCCACCTTGTCCGTGGACGTTCTACTCTAGGCTGAGCGGTACGTAGTCTTCATTCTTTCATTCAATTTCTCCTCTGTAGGAGCTACAGTGCCACCAACTTAGCTGTTCAGTTGATGGCGTCGCTAGTGTCACAAATTCAGATGACAAGTTCAAAATAGCGGCTGACGTACAAGTACTTCCAATTTTCCCCACTTACAGAGCCATAGAGTAACTTAAATATACAGGGCTAAGTTGGTAACACTGTAAATATCGTAGACGGATGTGTACACAAAATATCTGGGTAGTAATTATTGTCTAAATATTGTGTGTATTTCTACAACCCACCTTTATTGTAATAATTATAATATTATTACCTACAGCCTACAGGTATTTTGGTAGGTGCCGAATTAATTCTATTGTCTGTAAAAAATATGATAGCAATTTATTTGCTGATACCTGCATACGTCCGTAGAAGAAATTCGATGGCGTATGTGAATCCACCAACCCGCACTGGGCCAGCGTGGTGGATATGGCCCAATCACCCTTCGTGGGTCCTACGTCCTGCAGTGGACTATTAAAAAGGCTGGTACAGTACAGTACAGTACAGTATTTGCTGATACAAAGTCCGATACCATATAATAGTAACAGGCGTTAAACGCCTCAATATAATGTTTATTAACTCTTTAAGAGTAGTATTTCTACGAATAGTAGACCTCCCGACACATCTTCGTAAACCTATATCTCGACTCACTATTGCCCAACTTGGTTCATACTCGCAAAGTTAGGACTTAGAGTCTTAGATACTTACCTAAAACAATCTTGCTAAATATACTATCGTAATGGGCTGAAATAAAACCTGATCAAGTTTTGTCAAGATTCGTCAAAAAATGCGACCTGTAGAGAAAAAACAACATCCGCCCTGTGAAGCACAGACCTTGCTTCGCTTCGCTCAATAAATTCCGGATGTAAGTATACCTTCGTGTACACACGTACACGTAGGTATACATCCGGATACATACTCTACCTCAAAATAATTTTTTGCCAGCCCTTAAACTGAAGTCATGTAAAAATCAAGTTAGTCCTCCTGCCGTTGCTTCGTGAAAGAGTAACAAACGAAATTTACAAACACATTTTGCTAATTATATTATTTGAAAGGATTATGGAATAAATTACAGATATCAATAAAACTCAGGTGTTATTATCGAAATTAATTTGACGATATTAAAAATTCGGTATCAACTCTCATAAAAACTGATTGTTGTCGCCATTTCTTTTTGAACAGTATTGTAAGGTTTATATAGGCAGTCAAATCCCTTTTCGCAGTTTGTCTCTTTTAGTATAGATCAAAGCCTCAGCATGAATGCAAATTCCTTTTTCTGTTTTAAATGAATACTAAAATTAATTATGTACCTTTGCAATTTTTAACCACAGAGTTTATTACTATAGGGCTAATCCTAAAGGAATTCTTCCGTTACCGGTATTAAAATTCTAACCAGATCAATGATTGCTGTTCTATAAAGAGCATTCAAAATGTAATTATTCTCTAATAAAAACATATTTTTAAAGCCCTGCGATATTTAGAAAATCGATAATTTATATTAGGAGTATGTAACGTGAA
This sequence comes from Hypomecis punctinalis, assembly GCA_949316475.1. Lineage (NCBI taxonomy): Eukaryota > Metazoa > Arthropoda > Insecta > Lepidoptera > Geometridae > Hypomecis > Hypomecis punctinalis. Next base: position 19,114,161 of record OX438810.1, read on the forward strand.
ACGGAACGGATATCTCGTAAAGAAACACGCATCTGAAAAATCTCAAAGCCAATTTAAAAAAAAAGTAAAATAGAGTTGTCAATGTCAAAACAAATTGATTGATCGATTTGATTTTCAACCAGTGTTACCACCTTTGCCTTTATGGAGCTAGATCTAGCACTGTTTACTGTAGGTGAACCTGTTGTGTGATGAGCTTATTTTCTTTGAAATATTGCACCAGAAACTGAAATATGAGCCATGATATTAAACTTTAATATAAGTGTTTTTTGTGTCATAGAATATTGATTTATTTATATTAATGTGATTAATGTTCTTCTTATGAACCAACTAATTAAATATGTGTATCAAAACACTATTATTTTATTAGTTTTTTTTTTAACGGACAAAAGTTCATTTATTAACTACAATATGATACAATACTACTTTATATGCTAAAACTACCTACACTACTAGTACATAGAAAGCAATTGGATCATCCATAGACCCTTGAAGGTCTAAAGATAATCCAAGTGCTCCAGCCCACTGCCAGTTGGCAGCGTGCCCAGCATACTGGCAGCATTGCCACGCTGAATGACAATGCTTATACGTTGAGCCTAATAAACACCAGCATTTTAGTCACGCGTCGCGTCCACCAGACGCTCAGAAAGACTTTTGAAAACAAGATGAGCTCCCGGCCCCCACGGATCCAAAATCTCGAACTCCAAATGGCTCAAATATGTAACCACTACCGAGGTTAGCTTATTTGCGCCGCTTGTTATTTATTTATTATTATCATTAGTAAATGTGTCAATTTGTCATAAAACTCAGTTTAATTTTAAAAATGTTATTGTAATTCAAATTAAAGTTGTATGATTCGGATTTCATGAAATAAAATAAAACTATACTCAACTAAAATCGAAAGTCATTACTGCAAAGTTTTAAATGTACCTAGATAGGTGACAAACTGATAATAATTCATTGTCACTATTAAAGAATTTAACACACAAGATACTTTCTGCGGTCAGGTCAAACTGCGCCCAGCATGTATTACTCATACTTATTTATTTGTACAAACATGTATTATGTCAATTATAACAATAAAAATATGCAATTTAAATATCACTTGTATCACATTATGCATGAACAACGTCTCTATATATTTTGATTGACCGAGAATGTTGTTCATACATCAGTGTATCAAATCTATAAGGATTTTTCACAAAAAATAGGACAATGTAATGAGAGTCCAGAGTATCGATACAAAGCACCTGGATCGAACATCCATATTCAAAGTAAACTCGAGCTAAGTGTTGCTGCTTTATGGTCAGATTTATGATCACTGTGTTAAAATTATATGATTTTGAATTTCCAATATACTTTTTTTAAATAACAATTTAAAAAAAATGCAGGGCTATATACTATTTTTTATTACTTCATGGAGCTTTAAAATTTAACTACATTCCTAGAAAAATTAAATGATCTTGGTTAGAATTTTAATACCGAGTTCCTTGTAAATCAGGTACAAGTCCTTTCTCCAAATGCGAACTTTTTATTCCATACTCCTCAACAGTCCATAAAGATGAGATCACAAACCTTTTCGAGAAAATTGCTCCAAATATCAAAGTTTTAGAGAACCGATCGCTTCGTCTCTTAGGTTCCCTGATTCTAGACGAGTCAATAAGGAAGTTTCCCGTTTTCTAGTATTATTTTTACTAAATTACACCAAGTCTGCAATAAATAATGGTGTTTTTATTTTTTAATTATCTTCAAAAAATGACGGAGTTATGAATTTTTAAACATGACCGCACGAAATCAAAAAACGTCGCGACGGATTTACGCGTGTGACGTCATCCGGCTCCATAGCCGCGCCGGGGTTAGGCGGTAGCAAGGAAAAAAGGAAATAAGGGGTTCAGTCTATTTCGGGTATTTTTCTAAGCCACGAATACGTTCTGGGATATTATTGTACTTATCTTTATGTTATGATCAACATTTACTATGGGACTAACTCCCCAATATTACGAATAAAAAGTCAGCATTCCCATAATTTTGTCGAGAGTAAATGAACTTTATATCTAAATGGAACAAGACTTGGTGTATGTGTTTAGTGAACTGCGGTTTTTACATCTGTAACTATTAACTAGTAGCTCTCCAAACAGTAGACCTCGCAAGTATACATTTTCTTGTAATAAGTTCTCAAAATGCACAACTTTCACAGGTAAATATATTCTTAATCATAAAAATGGTAAGGTTCTTTACTAAGATATTATTGTATATTATGACCAAATTTTACTATGGGACTAAGTAAGTAAGTTTGTATAGCCAGGGTGGCTAGCCCTGGTGTCACGAGTTTGGGACTGATCCTCTATACAGGGTTAGCTAGCTAGAACTGGTAAAGCGTAATATTTTTTGTTCTAATAAAATACTTTAGATAATTTTTTCAAGGCTTTTATTTTCTAGTTCCAATAAGTTGTCAAGTGCGTTTCGAGACATGCGTATGATAGGCTTCCGTAGACGTGACGATGATTATGATAATGATAAAAAAAAAGTTGGTTGATTACTAGGAAAACGTAATTTAGTATGAATTCTTGGTTGCCTGGAAGAAATCGCTTAAAGCGATAAGGTCACCAGTTAGAAACCTATAAATTGTATTGTTTTGTCCCTATAATTTGTTTTTTTTTTTTTTTTTATGTAATGTGGTTGTCTAAAGTAAAGTAAATTGTTATTGTTTGTTTGTTTGTATAAAATATGCTTGTGAGTTGGATGACCCCTAATGTTTAAAATTTCAATTTTCCTTTACAGCTCAAAAAATTATGATTCCACAATGCTCAAAATAATTTTCAGGGAAAGTTTTAAATATGGTCTATAAACGGCGTCCGTCCGTTACACGGACATAACGAAGTTTTAAGGGTTCCTCGTTTTACTAGGAAACCTTAAAAAATACTAAACAAAGTTACAGCTGTCATATTCTAGAATCCATACTAAGATGACATGTCAAGTCTCAAAGTGACAGCTGTCAAACTTAAATGCGGTTTATTTTTATAACTAAGGATTTTAGACCATTGCTGTCTTCACAAAAGTGATAGAACTCAACAAGATCTATATTTCGAATAACGGCTCTTCAAAGTAATTTATCTCCGTAACTGTCATTTCTAGACCATTACTTTAGGCACAAAATTGATAGAGCTCAACGAGATCTACATTCTGGATGACATCTGTCATGCCACTCTAGTATGAGTTCTATAATAATATGCCATATAATGGCAGCTGTCACTTTGACATCTGTCATTTTCGGAACTAAAATATAAGTCCTGAAAAAACCTATTACTTACAAGTACTTTATAAGAACAAATATTAGGCTGAGAAGTTTTGGATAACCCTGTACAGAGGATTAGTCTCATAGTAAAAGTTTTTCTTTCGAATGTCTGATTCGATTGGTTCAATAGTAATTGTTGTTCGTAATGATGGTTTTAATCGCCTCCTTCCGGCTTAGTTCAAGGCAAAACGGGCAGTACATTAAATAAATGGACTATATAAACTAGATGTTTTTAATATAAAATATATAGTAATAAAAAATAAAATCCTTACTACTGTAATTTGTAATATAATATATCCGAAAGTATATTTATTGTTGGTTGGTTACTCTTTCACCCAGCAACAAAGCAACGAATCGACTTGATTTTTGGCATGGATAAACAAGGTTATCCAGAAATAGTGTACTAAGTCAAAAGGGGGTTAATCCGACCATCTCTATGAACCACTATAACTATTGGCCAACTTCAAATTCGAGAAAAAACAGCTGTTTCAAACATATTGTCGATTGAGAGTTGCAATTCTGTATGGAACAGCTGATATATTGTTCTCGATTTCCGGGTTGTACTTAATAATGGTCTGAATCACCCCCTTTCAATTTAGTACAGGGCAAGCTGATAACCCCCTATGTAGTTCAAAAATCGGGAAGAGGCTACTTTTACCCCAAAAAAATTAAATGATCCCGTGGGATAGCATACAAATTAAATTCCTCGCGGGCGAAGCCGCGGGAAAAGCTAGTTAAGTATTCCTAAAATATAAACACAATTCGTTAGTTGAAGTGACAATAAACAGAGCACATACTCGTAGTTCGTAGAACGGATAGTCGATGGGGTCGTCAAGTTCTCGAATAGAAATACAGCAATAGCAGCAAGAACGTTCACCGACAAGGAGGACTGACGATCTGGATGCTCAAGACCGTAGGGACACGCTGGATACAAACTGGATTTAACGAGTCTATTATATCGGGTAGGCCTCTTTATGAAAAAACTGTTGAAATATCTTTGAATAACTTACCATTCATCAGTGAGTTGTCTCCGCCTTCCACGATCCTACTCAGATTGAATATAATAAAGAATAACACAATTTAATTCTAGTATCCATTTTGCTAAATGTATAATTAAGTGATAAATATTAAACTTGGCTGCCGCCAATAGTCTTATTTTTCAACAGGAAAACAGTAAATCCCTAGTAAAACATGTACCTAGTTACGCCGATAAACTTACCCAATGATAAGACGCAGCTTCAATAACATTATAATTAAAAAATTCAACACGAACTTGGCGCGTGTAAATAAGTATATTTTGTTACATGTACTTGCGGTTTCTTTATCGACGTATTTTTTGTTTGAAGCGAACAAAGTTTATCTCTTGATGATAGGTACCAATAAGAATAAAATTAGTACCAAGTTCATCAATAGTAATAATGTCTCATGGAACGTACTTCTTAGACAGCAAAATTTTAGTTGAAGTAGAGCACATCCGTGATTTGAGAATCATTCTAGATACAAAGTAGGTTATCTAGGATTCCAGAAAATATCGTAAAAAAGCTTTAGATTTTGGGTTACGCAATCGTATAGGTTTTTCCCTACCACTTGCTGAAAAACACCAAGAACATATTATCACAGGCATATGTATCCAGCTTCGACTTTCGGTGGGGGAACTTACCAAAATTCCGCCAAGTGCGAGTCAAACCTCGCTTTAAGGTGGACATCCATCTAATTAAGGACTGATGATCTAATTAGGATCTAATTAGAACTTCGCACTTTTATAGAGAGTAGCGTTTTTACTACCAATAATATTACTTTGCCAAAGACAATCGGGTCAGTTCAGTTCATTTATTCTCTAATCAATATATACAGATGTAATAACCTCAGTACACTAGGTACATACGCCAAGTCTTGTTCCATTTAGAAATAAAGTTAATTTACTCACGGCAAAATTTATGGGAATGCTGAATTTTCGTAATATTGGGGGGTTAGTCCCATAGTAAATTTTGATCATAACATAAAGATGAGTATAATGATGTCCAAGTATGTATTCGAGGCTTAAAAAAATACCCGGTATGGAATTAAGCACTTTATTTCCTTTTTTCCTTACTCCCGCTTTACCCACGGCGCGGCTCTTAGGCCGGATGACGTCACACGCATAAATCTGTCGCGAGTCTTTTTGATTTCATGCGGTCATATTTAGACATCCATAACTCCGTCATTTATTAAGTTATCCGAGTAATTTTTTCACTGTATCTAATATATTTCTAACGTCTTTAAATGTATATAATTATTTTTAGGTTTTATGACAAAAGAAACTTCCTTATTTAAGATTTTGTTGAGGAAAAAATTCGCAAATTTTATTCAGTGTCTGACCGTCTTTAAAAAATGAACATTCATATTGATTTTTGGCCTATTTTATTATTCGTTCCTGCCTTTTTGTCCCAAAATTTATGTATTCTCTTAGATGTTGTCAGCTTTGTAACCACTCTTTATTTTTACAACAGCTTGACAACGTACAAAAGGATACACACACCACCATTCTTAACACCCCTTTAGCGCTTGGCGCCAAGCCTCACTGCCTGTAAGGTTTGGTGGTCTCGGTATACGCAAAAGGACATGTCCACAAAATGTATGGAGGCTGGTATAATAATAATCAAAAATTCTAACCACAACACTCGTTACATTTCGAGAAAGTTCATATTTTTCTGAGTCTATTACCATAGTTAAAAACAAAAATGACCCCTCCGATTTTTTTCAAATTATTTTTGAATTTATTAGAAAAAATAAAAATATTTTGCGCAATAGGTAGTTTATCTCTATCAGCCCTGATTAAGTATCCTCCAAATTGTTAAATAAAAGCTTTTTTACCAATTAGACACACTTTTTAAGTGATTTTTTGTCATATTGTACCTACTAAATGGTCACACTGGTAGGTTATAATTTTTAATTATAGCATATTGAGAGATGAATGTGGAAGAATCAGCTACGAATGCAAGTAAAATAACGGTAGAAGCACTTTATTAATGCTAAACTAGAAAAAATAATAAGCTGTATTGTTATTTGTCATACAATTTATTTTTCGCATTTAAAAAAAATTGGAGGGGTGAAAAAATCTAAATTAAATATTTTTGGTAAGCCCATATAACAAGCTTTCAAATTATGTATATATTATCTTGGTTCGATTTTTCTCTGAATAATATACCACTTGTGGACGTCTCCTTTCCAGTGTAGCTTTGCCAGCTTTCTTGTCCTCAGTTTTCAGCACTTAAAAATTAGTAAAGGACATATTATCATCATTCTTTTCCAAATTTAGAGACCAGCAATCTGAGTAGCGCTGTTGAAACCTAGAAAAGAGCCTGCCCAAGCCAAACTTTGCCCAAGGCTCCCATTTCTCAGAGACAGTGGGACGAGCCGCTTTGTGAGTTGGAACTATAAAAAAAAAACCTCAAACGGCACAAATATGAGTCGTTGGACAGAATGTACCATTTTGTGCCGTTTGGGGTTGAGACTTTAGGTCCGTGAGGGCCGGACGCTCACCTTTTTTTGTATAAAGATCTGGCTAGGGGACTGGTAGAGGTCATAGAGGTGACACGTGACCAGAATGCTGGCATCTACTTTGGCCAAAAAATTAGTATATCAATTCAGCGAGGCAACGCCACCAGCATTCTGGCCACGTTACCCTCTGCCTCGGGTCTTTTATATCCATCCATCAGCCAAAAGACGTCCACTGCTGGACATAGGCCTCCCCTATGGATCTCCAATAAGACCGGTTGATAGCGGCATGCATCCAGCGCGATCCTGCGGCCTTACTGAGGTCATCCGTCCACCTTGTGGGTGGACGTCCTACGCTGCGCTTGCCGGTACGTGGTCCAAATTCAAAAAAAAATCAAAATAATTTATTGTCACAAGATACAAATTATACAACTTCTACATTGATACACTATTCCCCAAACTGTGTACAACAAAGCACCCGTATCTTGGTACTCCACCGGTCCTGTGCCCTGCCCATTGCCATTTCAACTTGCTAATCCGTTGGGCTATGTCGGTAACTTTGGTTCTTCTACGGATCTCCTCATTTCTGATTCGATCACGCAGAGAGACTCCGAGCATAGCCCTCTCCATAGCTCGTTGGGCTACTTGGAGCTTACTAATAAGGCCCATAGTGAGAGACCACGTTTCTGTGCCATAAGTCATCACTGGCAACACACACTGGTCGAAAACTTTCGACTTGAGGCACTGAGGCGGGTCTTTTAGATTAGTTTTATTTTAGTAATATAAGTTTTAGTGTTTATTATTAGTTTTTATTTTAAGTAGGTTAATTATAATAGAGTTTACACTTAGAGTATACATAACTATACCTTAGTTATGTATACTCTAAGAGTTTACTTGGAGTTTACAATTAATTTATATAGAATGTGCTAAGTATAATTAAAAAAAAATGTTGTGTGAATGTCAATGTCAAAATACTACGGAACTATCAAATTAATGGCTACGTTCCAAATTCGAAACAAATATTAATAACATTTTTACGAATGCTGTTTCGTTTTTACTTGTGTTACTCATATAGCTTTATCTCTTTCTTATGCTTGTATGACTTTTTCGTAAAAGATTAATTCATTGATTTGTGATTGAGTCTGTGGTGATTGTGTTGTGATGTCGCGTTGTTTTTGTAATTTCTTGTGATTATTCCGTATTCAATGCAAAGACTTAAATAAAACTGCGCGATGTCGGTGCCCGAGACACCGGACCTTTTATTTTTTGATACATTCTCACACGACACCAGCGAGGTAATTACAAATTGGCGTGCAAAGCTTTCAAATTTTCATGCCTACATTTTTTACAATTTTGTCCGAAAATGTGTTACAGGAGCTGAATTTAGACCTCGTACAGTTTCCAAAATCTGTTTATGTGCGGGAAATACGGATTATTCCTCTCGGAGCGCGTGTCGAAGGTGATTTTCCTGGGGGAGTCAGACTTGGTGCGACAAATCCAACAAAGTTTCACATTGATTTCTTCGTGAATGACCTGAGTAAGCCAGGAGCGTCGACGTTCGAGGCCCTTGGTAGCTTAGAGTACTGCCAAAATGGACAGATACATATGGAATGCAGCACTGAGCAGGATCAGCCGCGAATCCCGACTGATGGTCTTGTACTTAAAGGTTAGAATATTTATTTACTATTTAAAGTTAGGATTTATCACTAGTAAATGGTATATCAATTATTCTCTGCATTTTGATTCATTCTTTATTATTATCAGAGGCAAAATCAATCCCTTCTACAGGTTAAGCGCTGAGCAATCTGTGGATGGGATGGCTGCGCATATGTTTATTATAGCGGCCACTAAGCGCAGCCATCCCCTCCATACTACCCTCAGCGCTAAACTTATGTGCCACTGTACCTGTACAATACAATTTTGTATTTTGAATTGAAATCCTGTTCCGATTATAGCCTGCTGGTTCCAATGAAACATCTTTTCAGGGAGATGAACACAGTACAATGGTAATATTGGATGATTACCTTAGTTTCTTTTTTTTCTATAGTATTTTTTACTATCTTGGTAAAATTGATAACAGGCTATTCTAGCTTAATTGGTAAATGTGTCTAATAATGTTTGGGGTTGGTTTTCATTCTTTATTATTATCAGAGGCAAAATCAATCCCTTCTACAGGTTAAGCGCTGAGCAATCTGTGGATGGGATGGCTGCGCATAGGTTTATTATAGCGGCCACTAAGCGCAGCCATCCCCTCCATACTACCCTCAGCTCTAAACTTATGTGCCGCTGTACCTGTACAATACAATTTTGTATTTTGAATTGAAATCCTGTTCCAATTATAGCCTGCTGGTTCCAATGAAACATCTTTTCAGGGAGATGAACACAGTACAATGGTAATATTGGATGATTACCTTAGTTTCTTTTTTTTCTATAGTATTTTTTACTATCTTGGTAAAATTGATAACAGGCTATTCTAGCTTAATTGGTAAATGTGTCTAATAATGTTTGAGGTTTGTTTTCGTTAAACCTTGACCCATTTCATTTCATGTGGGGCCATTCAAGTATTACCTAAGCATTGATCAAGATTTACTTATTACAATTATTACACAGTAGGCAAAGCTCTTATCCCCCCCTCTCATTCTTGCATAAACATTGGTACCTGTATGCATTTTTCTTTTATTTATTCATGTGATGCAGATTTAATTCTAGATATAAGAAAATAGATTTAGGATAGAAGATTTTAACACACAAAATAATATGTGTAAAGAAATAAATAACTATTGCTGACATAATTACCATCTAGACCCCCCACCCCCATGTCATCATAAGCAAAGGATAAACCCCTCTGCACTATAGGGGTTTATCCTTTGCTTACTAAAAATCTTTTATACTACTTGTCTTATCTTGTATTAATTTTCAAGTATCTTTCAAGAATCGTTAACTTACTGTAAGGGTTCAAATAAACCAAAGATTTCATCATCACCATATGCGCTGCACATGGCCACTGCTAGATACAGTCAAACCTGGCTAACTGAGAACTGGATAAGTGAGAAACCTCTATAAGTAAGAGTACCACTTGTCTGAACCTCTATAAGCGATAGTTGAGGGTAATGAAATATCTGCACTTTATAACCAATTCTTTAATTTCATGGAACCAACTACTATTGCTTTCAGATCGTGTTCATTCAAACAATTTTTTTTTTCCATTTTGTGGAAATAAATACCTAACATTGTTTTTAACACATTTTTTTGTATGGCCACATGTGCGTCTATACTATCTTGTTTGTTGAAATAGTGTTCTATTCAAAATTACTTTGTGGTTTTTTTAATCTACTTAAAATTATTTTTGTTTCACAATATTTTTTTGGAATAGCCGCATGTGCGTTTACACTATCTTATTGGTCAAACTTGTAGAAAGTTGATAAATATGAATTAAGGAAAAAGGTTCGGTGTTCATAAATAAATCTTTAGGAATAAATAAGTTGATAAGTGATGAGCCATTGAATGCATTCAAAAGTGGAAAATATAAAATAATAAAACCAAAAGATCCTATACAGTCTCAGTGCTCTAAAGAACATGGCAATATTAAAAAGAGTTGATTTTCTGATTTTCCCAATATTGAAAAGTGTCTTTTAGAATAAATAAAACAAACGATGATAGTTTGTTTTACTAGTTTTTACCCGCGGCTTCGCCCGCATGATATTTTGTTTTTTGACGCAATATCATTATAATTTATAGCCTATGTGTTATTCTGATATATAAGCTATATTATTGCAAAGTTTCATCTCAATCCGTTCAGTAGTTTTTGCGTGACAGAGTAACAAACATCCATACATCCATCCATCCTCACAAACTTTCGCATTTATAATATTAGTAGGATGTTAAATTCTAATCAACACAACCCGAACAATTTTATTAGTACCTCTATACTATTTATAAACATATTGCCTCGGTGGCTCAGTGGTTAGTGACCCTAGCTACAGAGTCAAAGAGGCGTGGGTTCGATCCCCACCCAGAGCAAATATTTATGTGATGAACGTAAGTGTTTGCTCTGTGTCTGGGTGTTATTTAGATCTGTTTATGTATGTATCTATTTAAAAATAAGTATATGGTATGTAGTATATCAGTCTCTGGCAGCCATATCACAAGCTTTGGTTAATTTGGGGTCAGAGGCTGTGTGTTAGATGTCCCCTTAATATTTTATTTATTTTTTTATTGATCATTCTTCACGCATGTAGATACAAATTAGACATATTTAAGCCACTTCTGAAACTGAAAACTCTGAAACTCTGGATAAGTGAAAAACCTCTATAAGCGATAATGAGATGGCAGTCCCTTCAACTCTCTTTTATCCAGGTTTGACTGTATAGGTCTCACCTAGGAAATTTCAAAGAGACTGATTGGAAGTGGCTTGCATCCAAGAAATGAGAAGATTGATTCATTGACAAATAAAGCTGATTAAGCCCAGCCTTTATTAGCGTGTTCCGTCCCACTGCTAGGCAAAGGCCTCCCTATTCTTCTTCCACTCTTCACATTCCAAAGCTATTTGGGTCTAATTGTATCAAAAGCAGTTCGAGTCATCCCGCCATCTCCACCTGGGCCTGCCAACTTGTCTGACAGCCTGGGGAACCCACTGTGTAGTGAGCGTCTGCATGCGGCAGATATGTCCAGCCCAATTCCATTTTAGTATGGCGGCCTTCTGACCAACGTCAACGATTTATAATACGAGTATTTCTCTTGGAGCGCAGTATACTAACAAAGTCAAAATTGTTGTGTGCAGGGGACATTATTATCTAGTTTGTAGAATGGATTATCAATGGGTCCATAAAGTTTTTGAATAAAGGCCATGACATGACAAGGTGTACAGACATTGCGCATTGTAATCAAGACTGCAGAAAAAGGTATCATCAATCAATGAGTTAAGATTGAAGTATTTGGTTTAATTTGATATACATTATTTAGGTATTCAGTTTTGCTATAGTTATCAAGTATGAATAAGTATGTGAGGCTTTTCATAAACCATTCTAATTGAACTATGTTATAGAGAGTGCTGCGCTTGCCATACATGGTCTCTACTCGAGAACTTTATGACCCCATCAATCATCAGTCCTCCAGGACTATGTGCATGTGTACTATGTGCACCGCCTACTGCTATTTCAACTTGCCAATCCGCTGGCCTATGTCGGTGACTTTGGTTCTTCCACGGATCAGATCCATCTTGTAGGTGGACAAATGACCTTATTAAGATACAAGATGCAAGCTGCCACCCACTGTTACTGGTCTTATTGGAAATCTTTAGGGGAGGCCTATGTCTAGCAGTGGAGTTCTATGGCTGAAAAGAGAAGAAGAAAGAGAGTGATTTGTTATATCGAGTTGTAAAGAATATTTTACACTGTAGATTCAATTAACAACTCATTTACTTAATTAAGGTTTTACTGGTAAAAAATCATGTTGTGTTTTTACAGGGTGGTACACAACGATCACTCTTGCAGTATACGGCAATCTAACCCAAGTAGCCCCAGAAACTCCTATTGGAGTGAATCCTCCGCCGGTGGCGCCTCGCCCCTCAGTGGCTAGGGAGCCCCCAGTGCAACCTACCGTTCAGACCCCTGAATGGAACCAAGAACCTCCCAACCCTATCCCAGCTTACACTGGCAATGTCGCCGTAGCCAACCCGGATGCATATGGACCTAACAACTATCCAGACAACTACGACAATTATAGACCAGACTATTATGAACCTGATGCCCCGAAAGACCCTAGAACTTATCATCACATGGACGACCCTGAATGGGACAAGAGAGATATCAGCTGCGAAAGAGAAGGCAGAATGAGGCGCAGCTCTCGTTCCATGGAATTAGATAGGGAAAGGAGAGAAAGAGACAGTCGAAGTCGTAGAAGATCGATTGATAGACGCAGTCGTGAATCTTCCAGGTTGAGGGATAGGAGTCGGGATGACAGGATCGGGCATTCTAGATCGAGGAGTCGGGATAGGGACTATATTGCTAAAGGAGAGTACAGGCCTGTCAGTCGGTCACGCTCGCGAAGTATAGACAGGTTGCGATCATCCGCAGATCGGGATTGGGACAGGGTTTCGTACAAGAAGGACGATTATAGGCGACACAGAGACGCGTCGTACGATCGTTCTCGTGCTGGATCGTACGACAAAGACTCAGCCTCGTACGGTCGCAGATCGCCGTACGATAAACGCGCGCCTTCATTCGAGCGGAAGCCTTTTGAGAAACGTCTATCGCCGTACGAGAAACGCGGATCGTCATACGAAAGACGCGCCCCGTCTTACGAAAAGCAAAGTCCATATGATAGGAAGCGGCATTCGCCATACAGTCGCATTAGAGGTTCAAGTTATAGTAGTAGGTCACCAAGTCGAGATGACCCTAGAAAAAGGCCTCGAACGCCTCCCGCTGAAAGTAGCCGAAGGCCTTTGTCGCCCAGAGAGGGTGAAGTCTCCAGTCCCATCAACTCTATCAGATCTGATGAAGCTGTAGACTATGACAGAGGTAGCAAACAAATTCCAAGAGTTGACTTTTATCACCAAAGTTATCGACACAAGAGCTCTATAAGAAGCCCATCTGAGGAAGCGGAACGTCCATACACTGAACCGCAGCATTCAAGCCTTGTCACGGTTCCTATAGTAGACAACCCTCCAGTTAAAGTCATCGAATCTCCAATCCATGCAGATGAAGAAAAATCCATGGATGCAGAACAATTTGAACCAATTCTTTCAGATGAAGACATCTGTGATGATCTAGAAGGTCCCGCCTATATGGAGGTCGATTACGAAGTCAATGAATACTGCGGAGTGGATGATATTATAAAGTATTACAATCCATTCAAAACTGAATGGAATAGGTATGAACATGTGAATAAAATCCATCTGCTGAGCGAGAAAAAAGATGGTTCCAAGGATGTTCTAACAGCCTCTTTTGAAGAGCTTTGTGACTGTAGTCCTGATCTATTAAAACTGTCTGAATTGGCTAAAGCAGCTAAGAAAATGGAGCAGAAAGTTACCGTTAATTCATTTGCTTCAGTTGAAAATCCTTTACGTGAAGACTGGGTCCATCAATGTGAACAAGTGTTTGTGTCGACGACGAATTTGTGCAAAAACAGCGATATTATACTCCGAATTTTCCCTGAAGACAGAAGTAAGCTAACTGAAGAATTCGCAGATATTTTCGAATTGCTCACAAGCTTCTGCAAAATTGGCCTCGCTTTTGAATTGGCTTTGGCCCAACAACAGCCAACATATAAAATTCGTCACATGAAATGTGGCGTTCGCCTCGCTGAGGCACTCACGTCTCACGCACATAATGAAAAAGTCACCAAAATTCTATTAGACAAAGGAATAGATCTCCCGATGCTACTTCTGGAGATCTATTCTAAAGAATACATGGCGTTGAGTATTCGCCTTATGATTTTAAAAGCTCTAAATTCGTGCTTATCTTCGAAACTAGCTATAGATCATTTTATGAAAGAAGCAGTCTTCCCCAAATTTGACAAAAATGAGACAGACAGGAAACCAAAAAATGGATATCAAGCACTGATTACCATCATGCAATCAAATCCTCTGACCAGAATAAAGTTCTCCATCAGTGCTTTGATAAAGAAACTCAATGCTTATGAAATGCTGGGAAAACTGAAAGACACAGTCCTAAAGACAAGTACGTCAGTAGAAGCAGAATTGACTGAGAATGATACCAATTTCATAGTAGACTCTTTGGATGAAATCTTATACATGTATCGATCTCAGTGTTTCCATATGTCACAACCAAAGCGATTCCTGCCAGTTTCGGCCCAATTCGACATAAACAAGGAATGTTCCAATGAAGGATTACTAGAATTCTTCAAAATACACAAAATTCTCGAAGTCTGTCTGTACTTGTTGACGAAACCGACTACATGTAACAATCTAGTGGTGATCAGCCCAATCCATGATTTGATATACGAGATGGTCCATTCGGAAAGCGGTCTTAATTTCCTGTACAAAAATATGGAATTAAGCGAATTGATTTTCAAGACTTTAATTCAGCCGTATGGGCAAAATCCCGACGAGTTCATTTTTCCTCACGACTTGAGCAATTACACTGACCTGCAGATTTTGGGGTTGGAGATGGCGTACCGACTTCGGGCGATATATCATTTGCAATCTATATGTGACTTGCAAGCAGGAAAACCAGACGAAAATGAACTTATAGACAGACTACAATCTTTGTATTGCCTGTGCTTCGGTAGTATTGGAAGGACAGCGGTCCCCGACGTTATCGTTATGGGAGACCACGCCGACTGCTTAATGGATGTCTTCGAAACTGATGTAAAAGCTAAAGGCAAGAATGAAACTCCTATCAAGCAAAAATCGCCAGCAAAGGGATATGCTATAGAACTTATCGTATCTGCGATTCGATTCTCCGCTCACGTGCCATTCCTGAAGAAATATGGTCAGAGATTAATCAACGTGTCGAAAGAACACGATAGATTTGAGCCGAGCGTTTCGAGCGTGTTGCAGGAAGTTGTTCCATACCTTAAACCTATAGAAAAGGCGACTGTCCTCACAGGTGAAGACATGGCAGAACTGATCGAGATCATAAAAGTTAGCTCCGAACACGCCCCCGACTTGCCAGGCGAGCTGACCACATGCCTAAGAATCTTGCGACATTTCTGCATATCAGATTACGAGAAAAACATCACGATAGCCAACGAAACGGCTACAGAAGAATATGTGGAATTGAAGTATAAGTACAACGTTCTTCAGCTTTTCTCCCTGGATGGAGTGGCGCATTTGACGGGGATATTGGATAAATTGGCCGTACATTTTGACCAACCGAGTATGCATACCTCATTCTTCGCATCAGTTAAGGGATTGCTTCTGGCGCAAATGATTGTGCCATGTCTAAGGCTCGTGGATGAAATGTTAGCCCGTGTTGTTCGCTGTCGAGGGCCAAGGTTCAGAGACCTAACTGCCGCACCGATTTTGCTAAAGACGTATGGAATCGCCAAGACGTATCCCGTCGGCGCTGTTGGATACAGAACAGCAGCCAAAGCGGCTGAAGCAGCCGTTAGAGCTTTACTGGCATACGCACAGCCAATAGCAGACGATGCAAACGACGGAGACTCAATTCGCCGCGGTCCTTGGACGTCACTATGCTCAGAAGTCATATCCTACACAATGACAGCCCCTTACACGTTTGTGCCCGGACTTTTAGTCTTCTCCGAGTTGCTTCCTCTACCATTGCCGATGCACACAAAGACTACGCCTACAGAAAGAGAGCTAGCCGATGCTGCCAATGAAAGACGACTATGGTCTGCGCATCTTCACGCTTTATCCAACGATTTGACAGATATGATTCAAATAATCTGCATGTCAACATACAGGCCAGTTGTTCATATGCTGAGAAGGGTATGTGTACAAATCGCAGATTTAGCTCCGAACACAGCAGCGACGGTAGCGAAAGCCGCCGTCGGAGCGGTGACCAGAGAATTAAAACCGGGAGAACCGGCGACCTCTAACACCGCTCGAGTTTTAGGCTTTTTAGCGTGTTTAGTATCGGATGCTCCAGTCAAATGCGCCGTCCTGCACGCAATGAATAGCGGAGGACCTCGTGCGAACGACATCCAAAACGCTCTATGCGGTGTCTTGAGCTTAGCAAATGAGTCAAACGAGCACGCAGCGGCTCAAGAGTTCGCCGCTCACGCTTTAGCTGCAATCTGCGATGTAGAAATCACATTAACCCCAAACACTTCATCCGATCTTTTGATCGCAAACTCTTTGCCGAACAAGGAAGCTTTAGCAGCATTTTTGGAGGCGTCTGCCGATTGCTTGGAGTCCACAACTAAAACCTGTGCCGTTGCGCAATCCATCTTACGGGCGTATTTAGTGCTGACAGAACATGAATACGGATTTCAGCAGTTCAGAAAATTTGTCACTAGGAAGCGAGATGCTTTGGGGAAGTTTTTCAGATGGACTTTGGAGAGTACTGCCGAGGATCGGGCGGAGTGCCTGAGTCTGTACATAGATTTGATAAGGATATTAAAGGGAGAGGAAGGGGAGGGTAGCCCGGTGGGGAGGCGGTCGGTTCTGACGGCGCATGAGATGGCAGATATGGTGGGGTATACGGCGGGAGATGCGGACCATCCGGTTTTGAAGTTGGAAGGCATATTGAAGGTATGCTTTATTTTGTTATTTATTTTAGATGTGACTAAAACTTTAATGCCCTTTAATATTTTTTTCGTTGTTTTTAAACTATCGCGATTTGAACACATTATTATTATTTACTCGTACTACGGGACTAATCGCGCACTAAAATTACGAGATAAATAAATACCTCATCATTGGAAGGCATATTGAAGGTATGCTTTATTTTGTTATTTATTTTAGATGTGACTAAAACTTTAATGCCCTTTAATATTTTTTTCGTTGTTTTTAAACTATCGCGATTTGAACACATTATTATTATTTACTCGTACTACGGGACTAATCGCGCACTAAAATTACGAGATAAATAAATACCTCATCATTGGAAGGCATATTGAAGGTATGCTTTATTTTGTTATTTATTTTAGATGTGACTAAAACTTTAATGCCCTTTGATATTTTTTTCGTCGTTTTTAAACTATCGCGATTTGAACACATTATTATTATTTACTCGTACTACGGGACTAATCGCGCACTAAAATTACGAGATAAATAAATACCTCATCATCCCGACGTTTCGGCCGAGTTGCATCGACCGTGGTCATGGGTAGACTGGAGTATGAAACAGCTGGTACCGCCAATTTAACTTGAACTTGAAAAATTGTCACTACGACACAACACTGACGGTATCTAACAATGTCCTTCTACCTACACTACGCGATTTACATTTATAGACAACAGGATTCCACGACGCTGGTAACTTAAATCCATCCTCCCGGTTGAAATTGTATGTTTTTTGATTTCCACTGCTCGTCGCAACGTCGGGATGATGAGGCATTTATTTATCTCGTAATTTTAGTGCGCGATTAGTCCCGTAGTATATAATAATAAAAAATTTTTTTTTGGTAAACAAATTCAATGTTATTGAAAGGCAATGTAGATACAAATGTAGTCAAAGATCCTTTCTCAGTCAGAGGCAGCATTTATTTGTTTGGAAACATTCAGATTTACCTCTTTTAGTTTTCTCTGAGATGACAAATCACAAAAAGCAATCTGATATTCACTGTGAACTCAAAAATAAGGACAGTCTATCCCATTCTTTTCACCTGAATGGTAAATTCAAGTTGCTTAATACTTAGCGAAGGAAAATCAATTGTTTGGAAGGTATAGCTCGAATCATACAACTGCTGTGATATTAGCTGCAGTTAACTCAATCATCGCCCAACCTTTAAGTGAGTTTCAGTCAGGATTGGGTTTTCCGCAGTTAACATCGCTGCCACGAAAAAGTTCGTTTCGACCTATACACCTTCAAAGCTTGAAATCTAGCTTCAAGGTCTGACATACCACTCCGTATCGCCATTAAAGTCAAGGCCAAGATGAAGTTGCGCGAAAGCGTTTCGCACGCGGTCGTCGCAGTTTTACGGCACACCAGGTCCTTCACATACTTCGCCGACAACGAGGAAGACGCCATCAGCCGCTTCGTGCGGCGTGCGACGACTGCGTCACCTAAGGTCATCGTAGACTATAATTTAAAGATGGCCATTAAAGACCGAAACGCGGCGGTGATGGAGGCTCTGCGCGATATTAGTAGTAATTTGGAAAATTATATTTAAAATCAATGTAGTTTAAAATCGTATTTTAATTTTTTTATTAGATTTAGAGTCCTCTTGTAAAACCTTTAGTTATAAAAAATTTTGTTCAAATCTTTTTTAAAATGTATATCTTAAAAAGCACAGGAGTTACCCTGGAGTCTGTGGAGATTAATAAGTAAATAAAAAATAAAATCTACCTTCACCCTGGACGAATTCAATATGAAATCAAGGTATTGGTGTATTGAAGAAGAACTCTAAAACATTCCAGGAGCGCAACTCCGACGAAGACGCAGCAGCCGCCAACTTCCTCACGTCCCACCTCACCCCCCTCCCTGCCTCCCCTCCCCCGCGCAACACAGACTCGCCCGAGCCCGCGGCCGCGCCCGCGCCCTTGCCCGCGCAGTTCCACGCCAGGGCCGTCCACTCGGCGGGCGGCACGCCGGACGACAGACTCACGACGAGCTACTGGCTCAACTTGCCCGTGGTTAATGATGATGATGACGCCCATGAAAATGAATTGGTGAGATTTTTTTTTAATTACTACTTGATGTTTTTCGAACAGCGAAGCAACCGGAGGTGG
The DNA here is from genome assembly GCA_949316475.1 of Hypomecis punctinalis. Lineage (NCBI taxonomy): Eukaryota > Metazoa > Arthropoda > Insecta > Lepidoptera > Geometridae > Hypomecis > Hypomecis punctinalis. Next base: position 19,133,249 of record OX438810.1, read on the forward strand.
TACTCAATTCGACGCGTAGGTATATTTTTAGGGTTTCGTACCTCAAACGGAAAAAACGGAACCCTTATAGGATCACTTTGTTGTCCGTCTGTCCGTCTGTGTGTATGTCAAGACCCTTTATCTCGAGATCGCGTAAAGATATCGAGTTGAAATTTAAACTGTATACGTATATCTATGGTCTCTTGTAGTTGTGTAAAAGAAAAACTTCTCAGTTATCGTTTAAAAAAGTTAGAGCCCTTTATGTCGTAAAAAATGGCATACATATTTCGACACTCTCTCACACTTCACACTCGACAAAAATTAAAACCCACAGATATGGCTAACGTCACATAGGCGGTGCCAAATGACTAAAATGAAGTCATAAACGATTGCTATTACGATTCCTATTGCTTAGGCGGTCGGGGGGCCAGACTAACCCCTCAGATTCCAAGTTTCATTCGGCCTATTGTTTCTCATCGCAAAATCTGACTTCACCCATTTAGACATAAAACCCAACGAGTTATGCCTCTAGGTTCTCTGATGAGGTCGCATTCTGATTTAATGTATGTTCAACACAAGTATTGGGCGCCACACATTTCGGCGGATGGGAAGTTAAACGCAGAACGCTGCACAAAAGGCAAAATATAGGTATGCGCGGAAGCCAGAGAGATTCGCGCCTGGGCACGCCGACCAGCCAACGTGCCGGAGGCGTCTCATGCCTCCTGCGCGCTCCTTACGCCCGTCCTCACCACTACGCCACGCGGCGTCGGCATTGTGCACACATGCGCAATAACAAGCGTATTACGGCTATGTGTCATCTGCGGCTAACTTCTCATCCGCCGACTTATGTGGCGCGGATTATAGTAGAATACTCTTCAAACATGTCAACGTGTCGTTTTCAGGTGTCATGTGACCTAATGGAAATCGCAAACGTATGGCTGGCGTCATCCGGCGGCGGTGCGGCGTTATGTGCGACCGCGAGACGTTTGGCCGGCTGCCTCGAGGCGCGTCCCGAACCTAGGCCTACCGACGACAAGCGACCCGCAGGTAATGTGTCATATGACATCTGATGTCATCTCGTGACATTGTGCGCGACCGCGCGGCGCTTGGCCGGCTGCCTCGAGGCGCGTCCCGAACCTAGGCCTACCGACGACAAGCGACCCGCAGGTAATATGTCATATGACATCTGATGTCATCTCGTGACATAGTGCGCGACCGCGCGGCGCTTGGCCGGCTGCCGCGAGGCGCGTCCCGAACCTAGGCCTACCGACGACAAGCGACCCGCAGGTAATGTGTCATATGACATCTGATGTCATCTCGTGACATTGTGCGCGACCGCGCGGCGCTTGGCCGGCTGCCTCGAGGCGCGTCCCGAACCTAGGCCTACCGACGACAAGCGACCCGCAGGTAATGTGTCATATGACATCTGATGTCATCTCGTGACATAGTGCGCGACCGCGCGGCGCTTGGCCGGCTGCCGCGAGGCGCGTCCCGAACCTAGGCCTACCGACGACAAGCGACCCGCAGGTAATATGTCATATGACATCTGATGTCATCTCGTGACATAGTGCGCGACCGCGCGGCGCTTGGCCGGCTGCCGCGAGGCGCGTCCCGAACCTAGGCCTACCGACGACAAGCGACCCGCAGGTAATATGTCATATGACATCTGATGTCATCTCGTGACATAGTGCGCGACCGCGCGGCGCTTGGCCGGCTGCCGCGAGGCGCGTCCCGAACCTAGGCCTACCGACGACAAGCGACCCGCAGGTAATATGTCATATGACATCTGATGTCATCTCGTGACATAGTGCGCGACCGCGCGGCGCTTGGCCGGCTGCCTCGAGGCGCGTCCCGAACCTAGGCCTACCGACGACAAGCGACCCGCAGGTAATATGTCATATGACATCTGATGTCATCTCGTGACATAGTGCGCGACCGCGCGCCGCTTGGCTGGCTGCCTCGAGGCGCGTCCCGAACCTAGACCTACCGACGACAAGCGACCCGCAGGTAATATATCATATGACATCTGATGTCATCTCGTGACATTGTGCGCGACCGCGCGGCGCTTGGCCGGCTGCCTCGAGGTGCGCCCCGAACCTAGGCCTACCGACGACAACTACTACCCGTAAGTATTTTACATATGACTTTTTGACCGATGAAACGGTGGAAGTACTCAATTCGACGCGTATATTTTTTTTTGTGTATAACCACACCTTACATAAAAGTCCGATATTGATAATTTTTAATAAGTAAGAGTATACTTCGAAATGGGTCATCAAAATTTTTTCGAAATCAGCTGAGCCATTTTTGATAAATCAACAATAATGTGAAAACTACATCGAGCAGTGCGAAATATTCCCGTATTCTGTAGACGGTTTAAGTCGGCCATGCCATTTTTTGCAAAAAAATATTATATCATCACCTGCCAACTGATTCGGCACTCGGTTTTCAAATTCAAAAAGTGTGCAGCAAAAATAATTGCGGCGCACTTATAGAAAGGGTTAAGAACGCATTACTGCCCGCTAAAAGTTTCTTATAGAAAACACCGCCTTTGGGAACACTTAAGGTGTGATTCCTAACTCAGCTGGAGGCAGCAGCAGCAGGCAGCACTGCTGCCGCGACAATGCTGCTAATCTCTAAATGTGATCTCATATAAACTCATAGAGATTATATGGGGACCAGTTAGTGCTGCGTCAACAATGCTGCGGTGTTGCTGCTGCCTGCAGCGGAGTTCGGAATCATACCTTTAAAGGCGAACCATGTCGTCCTTTTCGAATAGATGGAAAGAAAACATTACTGCCCTTTATTATCCCTAAGGAAAACTACTGCCTAGTTTGCCTTAGGGATAATCCGTTACTATTCCAAGAAGGAAACTAAATTGACTTGTTAATATATTTCCAGTGGCGCTATCTCGTGTCAGAGGCGATGGCGGCGTGGTGGACGCGTTCCGGTCGCGGCCGCCCAACACCTCGCGCCCGCCCTCGCTGCATGTGGATGACTTCACCGCCCTGCATCATGTCTACCATCACAACAACAAGTCAGTACTAGGGTTCGGGTCACAGATCGAGATGTCTCGTGTCTCGAAGTCCCGGGACTTTGAAGTTGACGGGAATTCCCGAAACCTCCTCCCAACTCCAAATTCTCCCAACGTGGTCTTTGACCGAGTAACAGACACGCTACACGGGCGTTGCCGCCGCAGCGGCGGTGCAGCCGCGTCGTCGCGGCGACCAGTGTTGCCGGTAGCGTTTTAGACATTAAATCTAGAGTATTCGAGTATTCTATGAATATTTAGCAAGAAAAGAAGGTTTTGACGACAACCGTTCAATCTTAAACTGAAGATGAGAAAAATCCCTCGTACACGTTAGAAATCGCATCGTGTAATTTGTCACGACGAATGTCACAGTAACAGCTGTCCAAGTGACAGCTGTCAAACTTCAAAGTGATTTATCTCGGTCATTATCAATTCTAAACTACTGTTGTCTTCACAAAAGTGATAGTACTCGACAAGATCTACATTTCCGATGACAGCTGTCAAACTCAAATGTGATTTACCTCGGTTATTATTGATTCTAAACCATCGATGTCTTCACGAAAGTGATAGAGCTCAACGAGATCTAGATTTCGGATGACAGCTGTCAAACTTCAACGTGATTTATCTCGGTTATTATCGATTCTAGACTACAGCTGTCTTCACAAAAGCAGCAGTCTAGAATTGATAATGACCGAGATAAATCACTTTGAAGTTTGACAGCTGTCACTTGGACAGCTGTTATTGTGACACTCGTCGTGACAAATCACACGAGTCCATACTCGATGGGGTTATGAAATAATTTTCATGTCACTTTTTAACGCGTGTCATATTAAATCAATGCATCTTTCAGATTTTATCGATCGATCACATTATTCCTCTAGTATATCTATGATTAAACGAAAAAAAAATACACTTTCTGATTTATAATATTAGATTGTTGGAACAAGGTAAAGTTGGACTGCTGACGCTACACACAATCCGATTTTGCGGTTGGCTCACACAAAATCAGAATGTATATGAGAGATTTTACTTATCTTCAGCTTAAGGTTGAACGGTTATCCCTAAAACCTTTTTTCCGCTAACTGTCTAGATGTCATCAGTGTCTAAGGCAACACTGGGCGCCGCGGTGTCGCCGCGACGACGCTCAGCACCGCCGCTACATCGCGCCGCGGCGGCACCGCTCGTCTGGCATATCTCTAAGCGAGTGAGCGAAGCCTCTCAGTTTTGACTTGACGGTTTTGCTTTCAACTATCCCGATGTTGATTTTATAGATCACAATTTTCAACAAAACTTGGTACAGAGTTTCTATATCATTTTTGGATTTTTTTTGTTTGGTAAGGTCGTTCAATATCTAAATGCCTATTTGGTTTGCGAGTATAAATCAAATCGGTCAAAATCGAGAATCGAGAAGAGGCTTATGAAGTTAATTGTAGTATGAGTAAGCCATTGAGGGAGACGGACCTTGAAGATGTTAGTTGTTAACTCGTACGTCTACCTAGGACAAGTAGTCCAGTTAGGTACCTCTGACTTGTACCTCTGAAGAAAGAGGTCTATCGCCTAATTCAACTCGGCTGGGAGCCTTCGGAAAATTGCGTAACTTCTTCGATATACCTCAGTGCCTTAGGTCAAAAATTGTTGACCAGTGTGTGTCTATCAGGAATCAACGTCCAGGAGGACTTTTTAAATTTTCTGTAGGTTGAGACGTCAGTTGGCAATATGGTGTGTTCAATTTATGGGCGTCCAATTACAACCTCGTTAGCGAAATATAAGCCACTAAAATTAAGTTTCTGGACGCCTGAAGGTTTCTCATTTGGCTAAGCGGTCAAAATAAGCGAAGTCTACAATTTTTATATTTAAGATAAGATAACGTTTATTTTGCTCAAAAAGTTACAGGTTTTGAAGTTATTATACTCTATAAAATTTAACTTGATCTTTGCGACAGTGACATATTGACATATTTAGAGTTGAGATAGTGGTGGATAAAATCGATTTTCAAACAATGTTGTAATGAAATCGAATGAGTAGTTGAAGGTGAGAAATTGGATTTTATTTACTTACTATTATTTAAGATCAAGTATGTACACATGTAAATAATGTTATGATATTAATTAAATACTCATAATAATGTAACGATAGTATTTATCGACGTTTTCACTATTATCGATGCTAATGTAAGATATAATTGGGTTTAATTTAATTACACATGTAAATAATGTTATGATATTAAAATATACAGTAAAATTAATGATAAATTAAGTTTTATTTAAAATATCGTCAGTATAAACTATCGATATTTTAATTAAAACTCTATCTAAAACTCTGTGGTCACGATCATTCGTCGCCCATCACTAATCGGCATGCCCATAAAGTATGACATTGACAGGTACTGTCTGTACTATTAAGTAATTCAGGACTTCATAAGCGTGATTTTTCTGACAGCTGTCGAAGAGATCAAGTTAAATTTTATAGAGTAAATCTTGATGATGCTTAAAGTAATGTTAGTAGGCAGGTACTTAGATTAAATTTACAAACTTCCAGAGTGGAACCCTAAATCTCACACTAGGGTGGCCCTGTGTCGTGAGATTTAATCTCTTCCGCTTTTAGATAAGACATCTCATAATTATTACCTAATGTAATCAAAAGAGTGACTTAACAATGAGTTCTTAGTAATTTACTTAAATACGAGTACAAGTAATTTCCATTTTTCGATTGCGTAATGTGTGTGTGTAGCGTGCATGTTGGTGTGTGAGTGGATGTATGTTGCGAGTGTGTCTGTACAGTGAGGGCTTTGCTTGATTAATATTTTGAAGCAAATGACGTGTTTATGATTTCTTTTTTTTTATTCTTTATTTTAATAGATATGGATAAAAATTTAATGTCACTGTAATGTTGAGAATAGCTAAGATTCAGATTTGTGAGCATAAAGAGCCGGACGACTTTACCCAACTCTAACATAAAATGTTGAACTAGAATAGTTTTTTTCGCAGTTTCTAAACATTGTTATTGTTGTAAAAAAAATGTTGTTTGTTGCGTTCCAGTCGCGGCGCGCGGCGCGGCGCGGGCGCGGAGCGGGGCCGCTTCGCGTCGGCGCAGCCCATGCACGGACACTACCGCCACCTGTGCGTTTACCTTTATTTACTTACATATAATTAGCGCCACACACAAGTCGGCGGATGGAAAGTTATGCGCAAAACGCTGCGCAAAAGGCAAAATATAGGTAAGCGGGAGCCAACAAGACGAGACGCCGGGGCACATCCGCCCGCTAACCTCATGCCTCCCGCGCGCTCCCTTCGCCCGTTCTCACTACTTCGCCACTTGTGTAGACATTGTGCAATAATTAGCGAATCACGGCGAAGTGTCATCTGCGGCTAACTTCTCATCCGCCGACTTGTGTGGCGATAGCTATACCTTATGTCTATAGCCGAGGTTACACATTGGCTACAAATTATAGTCTTGCTTCCAACACACCAATGTGTGAATTAGCCTTGGACTGATATAAGGCCGAATTATGAAGGCGCCATCGTAATAGGCTATTTGACAAGATTGAAAATATAGTATTGATTGTGGTTATCCATACAGATAATAGCCTGAAAAAGACATATTTCACTTTATTTAAACTAAAATACGTCTAATTTTCGCAAATCGCACGAACTAAAATACGATATTTTTTTGATATTTTATCTGTGACGTGAACGGTCTAAGAAGGGCGACAACTCTGGTGACGTCACATGCTAGTAAACAAGAATTTCTCGATTGACTGTTGTTTGTGTAAGTTGTGTTTTGTGTTTTTAGAGTAATATTATTTGAATCTGTAAGTTACTTTTAAAGTATTTTTGTCAATTTTTAGATGTGAACTAGCGTATATACTAGTATTAACTAACGTTATTTACTAGTGTGTGACGTCACAAACCAGCGCCATTACAGAATGTCGTTTTGGCGGGATCTTGAATATCTATTCTTTGACACGTGATTTTCATTGTTAATACAGTAGATCTCACGGAAATATAAATGTAGTGTGCTTATTATATACTAACAATTTAAAACGATTTCCAATAACTAGTAAAATAACCTATTATAATTGCTATTTAGAATATTTCTGTTTCTTTTTCACTTAAAGCCGATAGAGAGAACACTTTTTACGTTGTTATTAAATTTACAATGGCGCCTTCATAATTGGGCCTATTGCTCGTCCTATATCAATCCAAGACCCATACATACAACCAAGTCGACAACGCCGCGCGATGCCAAAGAGCTCGTTTACAAGCACTATTTAGGTGACATAACGTCAAGATTCGAGAAAACGGGTCTGTACCAGCTTTTTTTTAATAGTCCACTGCAGGAAGTAGGTTTACCCACGAATGGTGATTGGCCATATCCACCACGCTGGCCCAGTGCGGGTTGGTGGATTCACATACGCCATCGAATTTCTTCTAAGGACGTACGCAGGTTGCCTCACAATGTTTTCCTTCACCGAAAAGCCAGTGATGTGAAATTCCGTACATAAATTCCAAAGAACGCATTTGAACCGACGACCTCACGATTGTAAGGCGGGTGTCACTACCTCTTGACCACCACGGCTACATCAAGAAAACGGGTCAATGTGAATTATTTAATGTACCTAAATATATAAGTCTGTATGTATGACGGTGCTCGGACATTTTTATTACTACTTTCACTTAGAGGCTGGGTCTCTGTAAATATTTGCTCGAAGATCGCATCGCACATTTCTACTTTTGGCATTTGTTACCACGAACAACTACATAACGCATCATGCAGCATACTCGTTTATGATCAGACATCGATTGATTTGATATAGATCAGAGATTGATTGATTCTCTGATCTATATCAAATCTGAGACTGCCTCGGTGGCTCAGTGGTTAGTGACCCTAACTTCTGGATCAGAGAGGCGTGGGTTCGATCCCCACCCAGGGCAAATATTTATGTGATGAACAAAATGTTTGCTCTGTAGACACAGAGCAAACATTCTGTAGGTGTTATTTAGTTACTATCTTTAAAAGTATGTATTTAAAAATATGTGTATGTAGTATATCAGTCTCTGGCAGCCATATCACAAGCTTTGCTTAGTTTGGGGTCAGAGGCCGTGTGTAAGATGTCTCAAAACATTAAATATTTGATTAAAGCGTTAATTCTGATTTTTGTATGTGTCCCAGTCGCGGTCGCGGCGCGTGGGAGATGGGCGCGGGACACTTCGGACACTTCCCGCCTTCCTCCCAGTATATGATGGGTATGTAAACATATACTTACGTAAGATTCATCATTATTAAACTTAGAGGATTTAGCTACTGGAGAAGAATTCAGTACGCGTACCCCTCTGCCACGGTATTAGAAAAATTGTGCCTACACGTAAAAGAGACACCGGACATTTTATTACACAATTTTAGACTTAAGCGTTCAAGCAATTAAGGCGAAAATGGATTATCAGCATCTGGGTGCATTGTTCTCGCTCGCTCCGCTCCATAAACCCGTCACCCGTTAACGTTTCGACTTTACCCTGATATGTTTAAGGTCGAAATTTCAGTGAACACCTCCTCCCCCGCGCCTCACGTAAAGCTGACAGAATTTAGTGAGTGCGAATGGTAGAGCGTTACTAGTCCGGAGATAAAACGTCCCTGTTATTAAATAAAGTATAGCACTCACGTGTTACTCACGCTATATTTTATTAGATAACTGTTGCTCGAACCGAAGCCAGGTCTTCGCTTCGACATGACGATTTTGCTTTCGTCTCTCCGGATGTTGATTTTTGTCTACAGGTCGCATATTTCAACAAATCTCGACGAACGAAAGCAAAATCACCGTATTTATAACGAAAACCTTCTCTTCGCTTCAGTTAACAACGTGTCAAAATTAAGCTACAATAAAGCCACGTATTTCCTAAGCAACAATTGTTTATAAACCGTATCAGAAACAAAATCAGTGTTTCTGAAACAAAAAATAATGTTTCAGAGACAATTATTTTGTTTCTGTAATCCGTGTGGAATACGGAAACAAATCAGTTCCAGCCGGGCTACCATGCGCACCACGAAATATTTCTTTCGACGTGTCAGAACGAGACATAGCGAAGTATACGTATTCGAAACAAACATTGTTGCTCTGAGAATTCATGGCTTAACATGGTAGAATTTTGTTTAGCAACTTTATTTTTATATCAGTCATTTTATTTCAGTTTTCATTTATGGGTTACTTACTTATGATAACTTATACTTAGTATTCCAACTTCCAGGAGGCATGGGGTGGGGCGGCGGGCGCATGCAGCGAGGCCCGCGACACCGCTCCTTCATGCGATAGACATTAGTATAGGCTCTAGACTAAGATATAGTTATAACGATAGAGAAAATAAATATTTAATTATTATGCTACTCTTTATTTATTTCCTTTCTAGAGTTAAAAAGATCTAGTGGGCGCAGTAAGGGTGGTTTCACTCTAGACTTTAATACGCGCGTATAGGCACTCCTTTTGGCATACGCAGAACCACTACGATTTTTGATGCGCTTTTAAGCTCGTATACTGACACGACACTGGATATAGCGAACACACCGAAATATTTCCGTTTCCGCGAGTCCCGAAGCGCGTAATGTAGCGCGCATAAGAGCCTATGCCGAAACGGCAGTTTACGCGCGAAAAAATAAGCGAATCTGAAACGGCTCTGAGAGATTGCTCGCCCTTCAAGCGTGGCGCGGGCGTGGGTTCAAATCCAAACTCAGTTTCATATAGGTCCTATCAACCACGATGGCTTTTAATGGCACCTGTGAAGTCAGTTGCAAGCTGCGCAAATTCCTTATCCTTTCGCCGCTGACATATGAATAAATTGTCATCACTCGCCTCGTATTTACAGACGCCTTTAAGTTTTATTCGGCCTATACCAATGAGTTCTTTGAAACTTATGTATGGAATTTCGCGACACTGGCTTCTCGGTAAAGGAAAACATCATGAAGTAACCTGCAACCAAAAAAAACGATAGTGTATGTGAATCCACTAAACCCACACCGCCAGCTTGTTGTATATGGCCTAATCACACTTTATGGGTTTGTTATTTACCGTTATATTCAGCATTATGCAGGTTATGTACGCATTCACTGAAAAAAAAATCGAAAGTTTTCGACCAGTGTGTGTTGCCAGTGATGACTTATGGCACAGAAACGTGGTCTCTCACTATGGGCCTTATTAGTAAGCTCCAAGTAGCCCAACGAGCTATGGAGAGGGCTATGCTCGGAGTTTCTCTGCGAGATCGAATCAGGAATGAGGAGATCCGTAGAAGAACCAAGGTTACCGATATAGCCCAGCGGATTGGCAAGTTGAAGTGGCAATGGGCAGGGCACATAGCGCGGAGAACTGATGACCGATGGGGTCGAAAAGTTCTCGAGTGGAGACCACGTACCGGCAAGCGCAGCGTAGGACGGACGTCCTACGCTCCGCTTGCTGCACCCACAAGGTGGACGGATGACCTTATTAGGACCGCAGGATCGCGCTGGATGCAAGCCGCTATCAACCCCAGTGTTATTGGAAATCGTTAGGGGAGGCCTATGTCCAGCAGACAGCAGGACGTCCTATGGCTGAAATGATGATGAAAAAAAAACACTGCACTGGTTTTTCGATGAAGAAAAATATCGTGAACGACATATACTAAGCGCCATACCAGTCGGCGGATGGGAAGTTATGCGCAGAACACTGCGCAAAAGCCGAAATGTAGGTATGCGCGGGAGCTAGGGAGACGAGACGCCGGTGCACACCCGCCCGCCAACCTCATGCCTCCCGCACGCTCCTTACGCCCGTGCTCACCACTACGACACGCGGCGTCAGCATTGTGCACACATGCGCAATAATTAACGAATCACGGCAAAGTGTCATCTGCGGCTAACTTCTCATCCGCCGACTTGTGTGGCGCTTAGTATACCTACCTACGTCCGTTGAAGAAATTCAATGGCGCTTATGAATCTACCAAACGATCAACTTGCACTGCCCCTCTCTTCGTGCGTAGGCCTACGATCTGCAGTGGACTATTAAAAAAGGCTGGTACAGTAAAGTACAGACAGTCCTAACTCTACAAACACCACGCCTTAGTCAAAATGTGGCTCAGCTGTTCCATCGGCGACTTGATGGTCTATGTACAGGCCGAATTAAACTTCTTGGCGGCTGGGATGTGAGCTACATGCTGCGCTAAGCCCAACCCTGACATAAGCTCACTTAACAGTTGCGCGAGAATTGAATTTCGCACAACTTGTAGCTGTGAAGTTAACTACAAGTTGCGCTCAAATTCAAGCCGCCAAGAAGTTTGGTTTCGGCCTATAGTATAGTACTGTACCAGCCTTTTTAATAGTCCACTGCAGGACGTAGGCCTACCCACGAAGGGTGATTGGGCCATATCCACCACGCTTGCCCAGTGCGGGTTGGTGGATTCGCATACGCCATCGAATTTCTTCTATGGACATATGCAGGTTGCCTCACGATGTTTTCCTTCACCGAAAAGCCCGTGGTGTGAAATTCCGTACATAAATTCCAAAGAACTCATTGGTACGGGACCGAGATTTGAACCCACGACCTCACGATTGCAAGGCGGGTGTCACTACCTCTAGGCCACCACGACTTTTATAGTATAGTACAGTTTTGTTAATATAATAAAAAATCTAACGTAGAGTAGGTATAAACGAAACAATCATAGAAAATTTAGAAACAAATCAACTTTATTTATCAAGATGAAAAAGATCAAATCATATTAATATATAAGCTTACTAAACAGATATGTAAACCGCGAGAATCACAATCGCACTAACATAACCCTGGCTTATATATACTTACTGCGAAACAAACGTCTCTATACATACCAATTATATATTACATATACATAAACAAAAACAAATCATCATCTTCATAAAACGCATTAACTAAAATATTAAAAGATGTAAAATTTACAATTACAATTAATACTCCACCGAAAATTTCCCATTAGCGTTTTCTATAATTGTCTTTGTTTTTTTTTTCCTTATTTTCGTTTATTCATTAAATCATAACATCTCACTAGCATAGGTATTATTTACATGGCCGCTGGGCCGCAGTCTGTTCCTTGTATAAAAGTATCACTCGCGACATGGCACGTTACTCGGGGCCCCGAGGGCCCCGGGGCCTCCCGGCTCGCTCCACGGGGGCCCTAATCACCGGGGTGCTCGGGGCACGATCTGTTCACTTCGAACCATTGGTCTATACACCTGGAAACAGAAAAGCACGTGTTAATAAACAATGTATATGTAGATCCTATAGCACTGAAAATACTAATTTAAATGTTGACTATCCAGGTACTTAAAGGTACTAGAGGTGATAATAAAAGTTATATAAGATCTGAATTAAATTTATCCCGTTTTATTATTTTTGTATTATTATTTGTTTTTTCTATAATTCTCTTAATTTGAAAAATATGAATAAAATTCATTTTATTATAAATAATTTGTTAGATTGAATGTTTTTATTTCTTTTATTTCTTCTGTTATGATTTATACCATCATTATGAATAACTTTTACTATGGGGCCAACCCGAAATACTATATAATTAAATAAAAATCAGCTGTTTCATACATTTTGTCAATTCGAGTTTTGAATGGAAATCACCTTCTTTCGGTACAGGACAACAGATAACCCCGTGTAAATGATTGAAGAAATGAAAAGGGATTGTTGAAATAGCCCTTTTGAGAATAGGAAAACACGAGTTTTATTCCTTAGAACCAAAGGGAACCACGCCACCTAGGGACGGGTATTATAGGGAGTTATTGCCGTCTCAGTATAGATGGCGCTACCCGTCAGATTTTAGCATTTCATCATACATGGATTTTTTGAACGGCTAGAACAGAAAATGCTAGGGACATGAAAAGACGATAAGAAGACCTTTCTAACCGGTCTGTTTGGAAATCTTTAGAAGCCTATGTTAAGCAGTGGATGTTCAGTGGAGGAAAAACACGGAGTTATTGATGATTATTTTATACAAACTTTAGTTTGTCCGAAGAAAGTTACACGATTTTATGTTTTTACAATAGTCTTAGTTATTATCACTGATCTTAGTTACATTCTGAGCAGTTTCAGAAATACGAGTAGGTAGAGTCTGGCTAACACAAGTTGATACTGGAATTTTTCGCAAACTTTTTAAATGACAACACACGGTGCTACTACCATCGCGGATTTACCATTAAATTGGGGTATTTTATCTTGTATTAAAACATTTTTCAAACCTACGTCAAGTACTAAACTGAACAAAATGATTCATTATTTATTATTATAGTCTGCATCGTAATGAAGTAGATACGTACCTATCTAAATCGTTGAAATCATCAATGCAAAGCCTCAGTTTGGCATAATAATAACGTCAAATAACAGAAAATAATGAACGTAATGAACATAAAACTCTTACACGACAAGTTTAAGCTTGAAAAAATATTTTTTGCGATTCCTCCAAAGATTTGGAAAAATCAAAATCGCAGTATGGTAACAATGCTACATCGTGTGAGTGAGAGAAAGTGTTTTCCTCTCAGTTTAGGGCTGCCATACTAATTATTTTTTAAATTTGCCGCGTTTTGTCAGTATCAACTTTCGTTAGCCAGACTTTACCTATCTTGCTATTTCAGTTGTATTTCTGCATTCGTACGTACAGATTAGCCGATAGTGCAGTAGCCATGGCGCCGGTTACGAGCCACTAAGTCATAGGCTTTATACCGCCTGCTGCCCCGGCAATCTAAGCCAGAATTTCTCAAACTTATGGATCCCTGTACGTTTTAAAAGCTTATGAGACAGTGAACCCTACTGAAATCCTTTAGTGCGGCGGGTGTGCGTATTTTTAACAGTAGTACCTCAAAAACTTAAAAATGAGCATATCATCGAAAATAGATACCTACCTATTTTCGATGAATGGTAATATTTAAGCCATTACTTAAAATGTCACGTCCTCCCGCGATGAGGTCTTTAAATGGTATTATCCATAACAAGAAAACCATGGTTGTTTTTTTGTGGTTCAATACATTTATTCTTCTAGTTCTTCGTTTCCGCGAGGGTTACTAATCTGCTATAGCTTTCGTGTTATTATATAATCTCATATTAAAGGGTACTAATGTAGCCTACTTTGAGATTCACTGATTTAAGCTATCTAGGCTATCGTGCCCTAGATCTGCCCTACGACGAGCTCTAGTGCCACTGAGCTATCGAGTGGCTTGGCCCTTTGAGGGCGCCCGGCGCTAGGTGCTAGGACGGAGTGCCTTTGTGCGATGCAATAGTCGATAGGCTTTGTTTTCATGTACATTACTGACGTTTCTATAAAAGAAGACAAAAGAACAGCTACACACAGACACACATAGTTTTGGCACAGTCTGTAGATAAGTTTAGCTAATCTTATTCGGTGTAGGAGCCATAGGGCCTATAGCTATAGCAGATTTATGTAATTCTGATGACAAAACAATAATATGGTACTGTCGAACTGATCTGATGATGGAGCCGGAAGATATGAACTGGAACTTCATGATGGAAAATCGTATCATAGCTGTTTTGGATTTCTTGTAATGAACTTTGACCACGATTAGGTTTCAAGGTCTGACGATGAAGCCGGAAGATAGGCACTGGCCATGATGGAATAACGTATCATAGTCGTATTTGCACTTTTGAGAAAGGCCACGTAATGGACTAAGCAAGTTATTCTAGTGTAAATCTATGTTTTGAATTAATACTGTGACTGACGTGTTGACTCTTCGAGTCAACACGTCCTGAAGATGCCTCGTTTTTCTTGCGAGCGACCTCGAAGAGTCAACACGTCCTGAAGATGCCTCGTTGAGAGGCGAAACACGTGTCGAACAGAGTGTAGTGCAGTGAGAATAAGGGTGTTATTTATTAGTGAAGTGTTTTCAATATTTTGTCATATTATTTTTAAAAGATTTTTATAATATTTATTAGTTGTTAACGGATTATTAATGTACTATTTTTAAAAATATATATAATATAGAGTGTAGTGAAAATAAGTGATATTTATCATTATTTTATCTATTTTGTAAAATTAAGTTTTTAAATGTATAATTATTGTAATATTAGTAATTGTTTGTAATTTTTTTTTTTTTTTTTTTCCATAAATGCAATAATGCCCTTAAACTTATTTGCCTACAACAAGATAGCGGAAATACACTAAATATTAATTCAAAACATAGATTTGAAGATGAATTTCCGCAAAGTAACGCCTGATTCTATCAACTATCTTATTCTAGTGTTTAAACTATTAATTATTATATTAGGTGAACGGATAAAAGCCACGATAAACTATGCAACTGCTCGAGCAGATCTTGCTATTATAGATTAGGACATAAGTTTCTAGCCAAGTAAGGTATCGTATCCACTGAGCTAGATTCAGAGGAAGGACAGTTGCGCTCGAACGTTAAGATTAATTAAAAAGTATTAGGTATGGTGTTTCATTTCCTCCGCATGAGATAGAAGACCCAGATTCATTAGTTATTATAATTATAAAATTGGTATGTGTACGTACCCCTTGTGGTAGATGCAGAGGCAGGGCAGGCGCGCGATGGTGTCGCCGGCGGACAGCTCCTCCAGGCAGATCACGCACTCGCCCTTCGAGTCGCTCAACACGTCCTCTGGAAAACGCACGTCACACCGTGTCATTACTTTAATACTATACAGAGGGCTAAGTGCGAGATTTTCGCTCGAGCTCGATGGCGTTAACATTTGATGTGTTTTCTATGGAAATGGCACAGCGCCATCTTGTGTCACGTACAGAAATCTGAATAGCTGAGTGTGAGTATTTTTTACGGTAATGTAACGAGCGCCAAACAGATCGAACACAAGCGCGGCAACGTCTGTGATTGGCTAATTCAAGTGTGTGTGTCAATGTGCTCGCGTGTGCGCACGGCGCGCTCGATCAACGCGACGTAAAAGTAATTCGATTTGATTTGCAAATCTCCCACTTGACACTCAGAGGGCTAAGTGCAAGATTTTCGCTCGAGCTCGATCGCGTTAACGTTTGATGTGATTTCTATGGAAATGGCACAGCGCCATCTTGTGTCACGTACAGAAAACTGAATAGCTAAGTGCGAGTATTTTTTACGGTAATGTAACGAGCGCCAAACTGATCGAACACGAGCGTGGCAACGTCTGTGATTGGTTAATTCAAGCGTGTGCCTCAATATGCTCGCGTGAGTGCACGGCGCGCTCGGTCAACGCGACGTGAAAGTAATTCGATTTGATTTACAAATCTCCCACTTGACACTCAGAAGTATACACTGAAGTTCTAATAACTTCGAGTTGAGTGATTACCTGTCTAATACGGGTATCACAGGTAGCGCCGCCAACGCTATAAGTGATGATGAAACACTTCACAAATTTTGATGTTGATGTTAGGAGGCGAACTAGTTTAGTTGAGAAAGCGTCGGGCTAGTGATCCGAAAGAGGCAGGTTCAAGTCCTGCGATCGCAAACATTTTTTGAAATTTTCATCACAAATATATCTCTTTGAGATAAACCTAGTTTAGGAAGCACTATAAAATTAAAAATCATTTCAAGTACACTGATAGTTGATACCTCGTTTGGGTAAGTCATTTAAATGGGAGAGTGGTTAAACACTTTAAATAGTCTTCTTATTCTTGTTGAATAGTTAGAACCCTCTTGTTTTGGTGCTATGTTCAACTAGTCTACGCCGTGCAGTACCGTGTGGTATCATTTTGTTTCTACTTTTAATCAACAGTAAATTTGAGGACGTAAGCGTGAGGATGGACTGGATAACATTAGTTTTCAATGGGAATTAGCGTCCGGAGAAGGGTATTAGATCTTGTGTGAATTTAACCAGTAACAGTCATCACGGGAGATGTGGCTTAATCGCCTTTCAAGGGGGCAGGCAACTGAGATGAATAAGTTACGTAATAACATAAGAGTCTACCTTAAAGTAGCTTAGCTAGGCGTTCCTTAGCGATCACCGAAGTGAAGCAAGGGTCAGCCTTCCAATGGACGACCACTGAATGCGTTTACAACTGAGCTTTGCCGAAAAACTGTATCGGATAAAGGATAACGCATTGTACAAACATCTGCGGCCTGATAATCAAGAGGTTCTGTGATTGGTCGAACACTATCCGCAGCTGTATGGTGGATGATAAACACAAAGTCTTTGGGCGGCTAAAAAGGTGACGTCCACAAGTGGTATATTATTCAGAGAAAAATCAAACCAAGATCATATACATCATTTGAAAGAAAGCTTGTTATATGGGCTTCCCAAAAAATATTTAATTTAGATTTTTTCACCCCTCCAATTTTTTTTTAAATGCGAAACATAAATTGCATGAGAAATAACAATACAGCTTATTATTTTTTCTAGTTTAGCAATAATGCTTCTATCGTTATTTTACTTGCATTCGTAGCTAATTCATCCAAATTCATCTTTTAATTTGCTAAAATTAAAAATTATAACCTACCAGTGTGACCAGTTAGTATGTACAATGTGACAAAAAATCACTTAAAAAGTGTGTCTAATTGGTAAAATAGCTTATATTTAACATTTTGGAGGTTACTTAATCAGGGCTGCTAGAGATAAACTACCTATTGAGCGAACTATATTTATTTTTTCTAATAAATTCAAAATTAATTTTAAAAAAATCGGAGGGGTATTTTTTGTTTTTAACTGTTGTAATAGACTCAGAAAAATATAAACTTTTTCGAAATGTAACGAGTGTTGTGGTTAGAATTTTTGATTATTATTATACCAGTCTCCATACATATTGTAGACATGTCCTTTCGATCTAACCTATACAGACTTAGTAATAATATGAAATGTAAGATAGTTACCATTATAGGAGAGCCTCGGCCTGGTGAGGCACATGACGAGGTGGCATTCTATGTCGTCCGGCAACACGAACTTGCTGCATACTGGACACTTTATACCTGCAAGCAAGAAATATAATCGTTAATAATTGAAAACACTTCATAATCATACATATTTCAGGGGTGTTAGGATAGTTGCGGGAACTGGTTTTTCAATGAAGGAAAATATCGTGACATCCTTATAGGTATTGTATAGGTCTTATAGGTCCATGTACGAGGGTCAAACTGAAAGTTCTTAGAAAATCAAAAACTGATTACATTAGCCAGTTATTAGTTTTATTATATCTTTTCAAAATATTGTCCATTCACGTCAATACACCGCTGCATGCGATGGAACCACTGGGAAAAGCACTTTGCCCACTCGTCCTTAGGGGTCTCTTCAATGGCATCGCGATACGCAGCCACCGCTTCTTCAGCATTCATAAACCGCTTTCCTTTAAGTTTTTCTTTAATTTTTGAAAATAAATAAAAATCACAAGGCGCGAGGTCGGGGCTATACGGCGGGTGACCCAGTAATTCAACGTTTGATGTCGCCAAATAGTCGATCGTTCGCTTGGCGGTGTGCGATGAGGCGTTGTCGTGGTGAAGGAGGATCCTACTGCGAGGTCGTTTCTCTCGAACTTTTTCCAAGACAAGTGGCAAACAATTGGTAGTGTACCATTCTGCAGAAACTGTTTTTTGATCCTCTAACACAATTGTCGCGAAATGACCTATCCTTCCAAAGAACGAGGCCACCATTTTTTTCCCCGCACTTCGATCTCTCTTCACTTTAGTTGGCAACTCCTCGAAAGGAAACACCCACTGAGCAGATTGTCTTTTGGTTTCAGGATCATAACAGTAAATCCAGCTTTCGTCACCTGTTAGTATGTCGAACACAGCATTTGAGTCACCTCCGTTAAATCTTTCAATCATTTTACGGCACCAATCCACACGATGGAGTTTTTGAGCCTCAGTCAAATTATGAGGTATCCACCGGGCGCAAAGCTTCCTGACCGCTAAATGTTCGTGTAGGATTTTGTGCACTTGACTCATACCGATGCCTAAGCTTGTCCGAATCTGCTGATAGGTCACTCTTTTGTCAGTCTCTATCATACGCCGCACAACACAGATGTTATCTTCAGTCGTCGCCGTAGAAGGCCGTCCCTCACGTAAATCATCAGTGAGATTAGTGCGACCACGTTTAAACTCATTAAACCAGTTGTAAACAGTCGCACGAGATGGGGCTTCATCGTGAAAGGCCAATCGTAGTCTATCATAACTTTCTTGTTGACTTAAATGACATCGAAAGTCATAAAAAATCATTGCACGAAAATTTTCTCGTGTTAAATTCATGTTGACGTGACACAGACAATTTTCAATTTGCCGCCAAATCGTAAAACAAATGACAAATGAATGAAGTATATACTCAGTAATATTGGCAAAGAGTTCTATTTTCAAATTATAGAATTATTTTTTTATTATATTGTTTATAAGTGGCCAGTTCTAAGAACTTTCAGTTTGACCCTCGTAGAAGTGATCCAATGGTGTATGTGACCCGCAATGGGCCGGTGTATGGATATGCCCCAATCACCCTAAGTGGTAGACCTAAGTACAGCAGTGGTATATTGCAGCGGTCTATTGAGAAGGTGTAAGACAAGGGCTTCAGATTAAAAGTAATTTCTTCTAGTCACCTAGAAATCCTAGAAGAGTCCCAGGAACCAGGAAAGAACTTGACATAAAAAGTATTTTCTCCTTTCATATAGCAACAAAATATTAGAGTATGTACTCTACCTAGGGCAATAAATACGTGTAGGTAGAGTATGTTGTAGACTACAACATTATTGTTGGATAGAGGAAATGGTAAAGGTAACGTTCAATAATATTAGGTACTCAGTATATGGATTCTGCTTGAGGAAACAGGTAATTGAAAACTATGCGTTTGCCAACCAATCTGCATCGGCGGATGTAATTTCCTTTCATACCTACAGACTTGCAGTCTGTAATAACAAATACTTTGTAGTGCATATTATTAGTTGTACCTACGTCATCTTCTTGCGAATTCGCCGATAGAGAAGTAATTCAGCGCTTTTAAATTTTAGTCACAAGTCATAAGTATTTATTAATAAAATGTCAATTTACACGATATATTTAGACCAAGTAATACAGGTAAAAAATAATGATAAAATAAATTGCCAAAATATTTATGAAACGCTGGTTTGGTACTAAACCAAAATAAGTGCACTTAGGGATATTTTTTATTGTTTATTAGATCAAGTAGGTTTTTTTAAAATGGCTAGTGTCTTTATTAATTACCACTAAATACAAGACTTACAAGTAGGTATGAAATCGTTAAAATCAATCGATTTCACAGTACAACTACAAAATATTCACCCAACCGAATGTCTAAAAGTTTCAGAGAGCCCGTAAGTCTCTAGCAGCCTATAGATTTTTTCACAGTTTCATCTAAGACCCAGACACACCTAAATTAAAATAACAAAACAAGCGAAGACGCTTAAAATAAAGACGCTCGATAAATTCGAAAGGACGTAAGCGCCCACTTAATTCTTGAATAAATAACCACCACTCCTGACGCAGGCGACGTTTTCAAAATGAAATTGAACTTCGCTCCTTCATTGGGAACCTGAATACGTGAGATATACGCACATCAAACATGCATAGCCTTTGATCCTAGACTGAAAGTCGTATATATGCTTTTTTTAGGCAAAGTTTGAATAGCTTTTAGTCTGTATTTGGCTGTGTTAGACCAATTCTGCTCAAACGAGTTTTATATTTACGTATCATTTATATGGAAAGGCCTCCGATAACTTAGAATAAGTCAAATGTCGCAGAAATATGAGGAGGCGGATAAAGGGACAGAGCAAAACAACGCAACATAAGGTTTAAAAAAAGAACCAAATCATCGAACAGAAAAAAATAACGCAAAGGATCTATAAGTTGTAGCTAAAACTCGTGAAACAAGCTGTATACGTACTGTAACGTAAAGTGGGGGGGAGAAAGATAAAAACCCACAAATTCACACATTTAAATTTATTTTAGGATAAAAGGGTCGCCGTGCTCGTCGGGATGTCTTGCTTATCCTAATTTACAACCTAATCTTCTTAAATTAAACTTAATCTTCCACTTCTTCAAGAGCTTGACAAGCGAGGATCCGCACAAAACGTCCCGTACCAAACGCCCCGTACAAAACGTCCTCCTATAAAATACCAAACGCAAAGCTATGATATTCAACTCCTATACTTACCTAACTCACAAAACATTCAAACAATAATAAAGTGGTTGAATTTACAATACTAGGGGTGTGCACGGTATTTTAAAATAGCTTTACACTCCTCCGGCAACGTATCTAAACCATCTCAATTCAAAAACAATCATCGGGAAAATTTACCTCCTTCGGGTAAAAATATTTGAAAATCTAAATATTCTAAATAATGCAAAAATAGCTTTAAACGCTTTTACATATTGCTACTGAGGTACTTTGACGGTAAAAACAATTATCCGGAAAAAATACTTTCGTCGGGTAAAAATATTGGAAACTTGAAAAATTCTAAATAATGCAAAAATAGTTGTAAACGCTTCTACATATCGCTACTGAGTTACTTTGACGGTAAAAACAATAATCGGAAAAAATTACTTTCATCGGGAAAAAATATTTGAAATTTAGTTATTAACCAAACCCGACCAAAAGATGCTAACTATGCCCTTAAATCGTTTTAGAACAAAAGGTCGTTTTAGTTTCGTTTTAAAAATAGAATTTAGGAGCACCTTGAAAATTATTTCAGAAATCTACCTTTTAACGCTTTAACACAAACAAATCATAATTAAATGTTTTACATCAAGATGAAAGTATCCCCACTATCTAAATTAAGTTTAGAACCACCGAGACACACAAAAACTATTGAATTCAAACAATTTGACACTTGACAAACAACGATCTTGTCGGAGAACTCCAACTCGAGTACATAAATTCACTTGCTCGCTACCCATTATTATGACTTTAATGGCTTTTCCCCCATTGAACAACATCTACCAACATTAGTTTACCCGGTATTAAATACTCCAAGCCTTTTAAAACGTTTTAAGAACTAAATTCACAAGTCCCACTTATGGAACGCTTCAACGGGAAAAGTAATTCACCCATAATTAATGGATTTTGAAACCAAGATAAAGGAAATTATAACTTACCAGTTAAGGAAGACGATAACCAATCCACCACGAACACACCAGGGTGCAGGACGCCGACCACGGAAGCCCGCAAACACTACAACCAATGAATATAACTTTGGTATCACAAAAATGGGGCGAAGTCGCCACGAGGTAGAAATGCTAACTAATACTCACCACAAAACACCACAAACACCTTCAAAGCCTCAACTCAAGGCATCAGGCATTTACGCCACTCTCAGACTCCTCACAAATATGACAAAAGTAGTAATTTTAGGAAATGCCTTGCTTTCAATTCAATGTCAAGATTATGCCCAAAATGGCACACCTCAGTGCAAGCGCATCGTCGCAATTAGAACGTGAGAACCCCGTCCCGGAAATCGATTACGTTCCACTACACAAAAACATCAAACGATTGATCTATAACATAAATCAATTGATCTATAACATAAATCATATCAACAAAGCTGACACATGAGCTAAAGCTTGATGACAAGCAAAACAAAATTTTATGCACAGTGGCAACACATATTTGCCAACATGTCAAATTTAGAAGAAATGTCACTGTAACTATAACTAGATACTGGCTGTCAACACCGAACAGAATCAAAGAATTCTTGTAAACAACCTAAAAAATTTCAATTAAAGTGGAAAAAGTTAATTACGAATGTGTCTACACACAAAACTACAGTATGTTAACAGTCCGATGGAATATGAATGCTTCAAATTATGGAGATACCAAAAACAAGGACCAGATCAACGTAAGTTTTTAGCTCACCAAAACAACCTATTGAATTTGGATCAAAAGCCGAAACTGCCAACAAAACCATTACTTCTTCATAAAACTTAGTACTTACACTATGCAGCTCCAATTTACTACAGTAGTTGTCATCACAATACACACGAAACGCGAAAAACGTAAAAAAAATATATCTAGGATGTAGTAACTCAGTATCCAAAAAAAACAGGGTTACAGTACCCCCTTCCTCACCAGAATTTTTTTTTTGCACGAGAAAAAAATTCCGCTGGCCCTCCAGCCACACAGTCGAAAAAAACGGTTACTAAACAAAAATAAACACTCTCTCAATAGTCAACAATCCCAAAAGGCAAAAAAAACCCACGACGGTCCACGGCGGCCTAAAAAAATACCCATCACCACTATAAATATCCTCATTTGAATTTTAACTTAAAGGGAAAAAATACACTGCTAACAATGAGGGCTCGAAACAGAGACCATCAATAAAACCACAAAAATATCAACCTTGACCCAACGGGGTAAAGAAAACAAAAACAAATGGAAATACGTAAGTTTTCTACGCCAACGAGCTCAGAAGAGATCGACAGCTCAAACCAGAAAAAACTCCTACATCCCAAAAGGTTAAAGGGAAAACTTAACCTAACTTAACCTAAGTGTAGAAACGTTGGCATCGCTGACGAGCTCGGGAAAGGAGCCCGACAACCCAAGTATACACTGGCCTACGGCCCTACACTGAACAGACATCAAAAGCTCTTCAATTATGCAGTACCTTTAATGTCTTTCACATGACATTCCGAACGTCTCCCATTCTCGTCTGCCAAGACATACACAAGTTTGGATAACTTTCGAACTATAGTACATTTTTCAAAACGTGGAGCCAATTTATAAGAAAAATGCCTCGCAGCATCACTCCTAATGTGTGTACGACGCCAAACTACGTCGCCCACCTGAAATTCGACATCACGTCTATGCTGGTTGTAATACTTAGCATTCCGCGCATGCGACTTTTTTAAGTTTTCGTCAACACGCCGAAAGACGTCTTTCAATTCTCCCAGCTGGTTGACATATTCTACACGAGAACCAAGAGCAATCTCGTCCAGATCTTCACCTTCACCATAAACATTTCCATTCACCACAGCTTTCCGCCCATGAACAACCATAAACGGCGTAAATGAGGTAGAATCATTTACCGCCGTGTTCACTGCCAACTGAATTTGGCACAAATTCACATCCCAGGCCCGCTGATCATCACCAACCAAAGCAGCAATCGCAGTAACGATAGTACGGTTATACCGTTCTACTGTGTTGACCTGCGGACAGTACGTCGGTGTGTAATGCACCTGGGGTATACAGTACTTTTCAAGTAACGCTCGCACCTCACGTCCAATAAACTGGGGGCCATTATCCGCTATCACGGTCTGAGGAATTCCATGGACCATGAAGACACGCTCTTCTAATCTCTGAGCCACTGCAGCACTTGTAGCACGTCGCAAAGGAAACAACAAACAATACTTCGAAAAACAACATACCACCACTAAAAGGTACTCATTCTGCTGTCGAGATTTCGGTAAAGGCCCGACCAGATCAATTGACAAACATTGGAAAGGTCTCCTACAAGTCTTGGGGCTACCGAATAGGCCAATAGGGGGCCGATTCGGATGCTTGTAAGCTTTACATGTCGTACATCCTGAAATAAAGTTCTCGACGTCTTGGTACATGCCCGGCCAATAGAATCGGAGCCGCAACCGCTTATAAGTTTTATCCACGCCTAGATGCGCACCGAGAGCAGAGTCATGATATTCCGAGATGCGAACTTGCCTTGAATCCGCTGGAACCACTTCCTTCCAGTCGAAATCCCCGGTCAAAGAGAATCTACTTTTCGTGTATCGGTAGAGTTTTCCATCAATAATTTGATAGTTGGGACAAGTCTGTGGCCTGCCCTGGCAACGAGTATAAAGGTTGCGAAACCACGGGTCATTCACTATCACTGAATCAAGAACAGAAACAGGCAACGCACGCGAGAGTGCGTCCGGCACAACGTTTTCCGACCCACGTCGATGAACAATAATAAAATTATACGGAGACAACCGACATCCCCAACGCTCCAAACGTCCAGTAGGGTTTTTTAGATTTAAAAACCACTTCAAGCTAGCATGGTCGGTGATAATCTTGAAGGGTTTATAGCCTTCAAGGTACGGCCGAAAATGTTCCACCACATTAACCACAGCCAACGCTTCCCTCTCAGTTGCCGAGTAATTTCGTTCCGCTGGATTCAGAGAACGACTGAAGTACGCAATAGGATGCTCCTCACCATCAAACTTCTGCGTTAACATTCCGCCAACCCCTACGTCAGACGCGTCGCAATGAACTATATAGGGTAAAGAAAAATCAGGACATGCCAACACCGGAGCTGAAGTCAAGGCACTCTTCAGTTCTAAAAACGCGTTCTCTGCTTTAGAACTCCAGACAAAAGGAGGTTTATCTTTACGCGTCGAAGTAAGAGCATTTAAGGGAGCAACAATGGTGCTAAATCCACGGATAAAACGGCGATAATAGGATGCTGTACCTAAGAAACGCTTAACGTCTTTAGGGCTCGCAGGCACCGGGAAATCCGTTATAGCTTTGATTTTATCAGGATCCGTTCTCAAACCCAATTCGTCTACAACGTAACCCAGATACTTCAGCCGTTTTCGAAAAAAACAACATTTCGACATATTAATAGTAAGGTTAGCGGAACGCAGACGTTCCAGCACACTACGCAGAAGATCAATATGCTCCTGAAAAGTCCTACTAGCCACAATTATATCATCAAGATATATAAACACACGCCCACCAAACTCAGGGCCAAACAGCTGATCCATCAACCTCTGCTGAGTGGCCGGGGCAGATGTCAAACCAAAACACATCACCTTAAATTGAAACAATCCCCGCGATGGGACAGTAAATGCGGTTTTTTCCTTGGAAGAAGGGGTAAGCGGGATTTGATGAAATGCAGCTTTCAAGTCTAAAGAAGAGAGGAACCGAGAATCCCTAAGCTGGTCGAGGATGCTGTTGATGTAAGGGAGTGGATATGCATCATGTTTTGACACTTCGTTTAACTTGCGACTATCCAAACAGAACCTCATCTCTCCATTCGCCTTCAGGGCCATGGTAGTTGGATTATTCCACGGGCTCTGGCTCGGCTCAACTACGTCCATTGCCAACATTGCATCAAGCTGCTTATTCAACTCACTCAACTTATCCGGTGACATCATGTAATAACGCTGTTTTATCGGAGCGGCGTTTCCTGTATCGATATGATGATGTATTACATGAGTCCTGCCCAATCCTTTCTTTTCCGCAGAAATTTCTTCAAACTCCCTACACATATCAGCAGCTAAAGCCTGCTGCTCATCGGTCAACTCCTCAAAAGGATGCAAACGATTTACTCCGGACACTAAAACATCACTAGGTTTTTGATAGAAAACCAAATTTTCTTGAGGACCTATCAAACTTAATACGTCAGGCGCCAAATGAAAGGCCTTCCAGAAGTCAATCCCAAAAATCAACGAGGACACCACACCAGGAATGACATAAAACTTCACTACACGCTGCACTTCCTTCACAGTCACAGGCAGGTACATAAAACCGAGAACGGGGGAGGTAGACCCATTCGCCGTCACAATCCCACTCAAATCATCAGATTCGTGCATCGTGGCCACGTCAGAAAATAGCTCTCTAGCCGTGCCACCAATAATTGAGATTTCCGACCCTGAATCTAAAAGGCCAGAAAAAGGTAAGCCACAAATTTGTACGTTCATAAAAGGACGAGCATCTACACTACAACTACTACGGACCGTTGCCACATTAGATTGGGACTTCATAAAATCACGCACAAAATTACACCAATCTTTCCATTCCTTAACGGAGGTTACACAGCGGCCCGGGTTACCTAGTTTTTTGAGACCGGTGTTGTATTAGAAGGGGCACAACGCGGACAAGTCCTAGCCGTGACACCTTTCTCACCACACTTAAAACAAACCAACGAAGGCGGCGCTTGGCAATGCATCAGATTATGATCGGAGACCCGACAACGTACACAAAATTTATCCGCTTCGGCTGAAACGACTTCACTCTTTCGACTCGTTCTGCTTTTGTAGGCCAAATCTGGGGATAAAGCCTGCAGTACATTGAGCCGAGGTTCTACGAATAATTCGGCACTCTGCTTCGCGGCCTCCAATTTCCTGCAACCCTTTTTGAACTCAGCCCAAGACAAGCACTCAACCAAAGCCAGCTGTGTAGTATAGAACGGTCTCACATTATGTTTCACAATCTCCAGTTTTTCAGCATCTGACAACTGACGACTCAGGCGGGCAAAATAATTGCTCATAATACTCAAATATTGAATTATGGTTTCGTCCACGCCCTGTGTCCTCGAGCGAATTTCCTGCAACAATTGATAATCAAAATCATGAGGAAGAAAGTCCTCCAACATCAAATTTTTAAGCTCGTCCCAACTAGAAACCTCATTACGAACACTCCGATACCAACATAACGCTTCATCACTAAAAAGCTCAGCAGCAGCGTTATATAATTTCACGTTAGAAATATTCCGCGACACACATAACTCCTCCAACCGTTCCAGAAAAGCGTGAACACTACCTTTCCCGCTAAATTTATGATTTAAAGCGTGTACATACGAAGCACGATCACATGGCATCACGCGCACGCTAGGAGTACTTTCACCAAGTTCAACAGCAACAGTTTCAGGTGCCCCCCCGACTACAACTTCCTCTACAGCAGGCTTAAATTCACAACTACTCTGGAAATTGTGCAAAATCCGGTCCATTTTAAGAGTAATGCGCTGAAGGCGCTCATCGAGCTCAGTTTTAAGACTCCGTTCATCACCATCATCTTCGGGTTCCACCCTACTCAAGCGATGGAAGAGATGATTTCCCAACGCGTGAATGCGGTTTAAATATTTGAGTAAGAGGGGCTTACGAGCACAGATCTCCTCCAATTCGTCTAACTTGGACTGAATAGTTTGCAATTCCGACCCTACATCACCTTCAAAAGAACTCAAATGGTCAGTGGGAATCTGAGCGTTTAAAATTTTAATTTGAGCACGCAATTTGTCTACTGTGTGTTCCGGAACCCCGTCGCGAATAGCCACTTCATAAATTAATTCGTCTTTGTTTAAAAGATGAAACTTAATAGGACGTTCCTCCATTTTCAAATACAGGCGCAACAACCTGAACGCGAATCAGTAAGACGTAAACTAGTTAGGTAGGTAACACACCTCAGAAACTGATAACTTAAAAAATAAATTATACACTGCAAAACACTTCATAAATACACTCTAACAAACCAAAAACTTTTATACACACAAAAAAAAATACAAGACAAACCGAACCGTCACTGAGCGAGAGACCAGTGGCGGGGAGTAGTACCCGAGACGACTAACCTGTCCCTGTTCGGGCGCCAAAATGTAACGTAAAGTGGGGGGGAGAAAGATAAAAACCCACAAATTCACACATTTAAATTTATTTTAGGATAAAAGGGTCGCCGTGCTCGTCGGGATGTCTTGCTTATCCTAATTTACAACCTAATCTTCTTAAATTAAACTTAATCTTCCACTTCTTCAAGAGCTTGACAAGCGAGGATCCGCACAAAACGTCCCGTACCAAACGCCCCGTACAAAACGTCCTCCTATAAAATACCAAACGCAAAGCTATGATATTCAACTCCTATACTTACCTAACTCACAAAACATTCAAACAATAATAAAGTGGTTGAATTTACAATACTAGGGGTGTGCACGGTATTTTAAAATAGCTTTACACTCCTCCGGCAACGTATCTAAACCATCTCAATTCAAAAACAATCATCGGGAAAATTTACCTCCTTCGGGTAAAAATATTTGAAAATCTAAATATTCTAAATAATGCAAAAATAGCTTTAAACGCTTTTACATATTGCTACTGAGGTACTTTGACGGTAAAAACAATTATCCGGAAAAAATACTTTCGTCGGGTAAAAATATTGGAAACTTGAAAAATTCTAAATAATGCAAAAATAGTTGTAAACGCTTCTACATATCGCTACTGAGTTACTTTGACGGTAAAAACAATAATCGGAAAAAATTACTTTCATCGGGAAAAAATATTTGAAATTTAGTTATTAACCAAACCCGACCAAAAGATGCTAACTATGCCCTTAAATCGTTTTAGAACAAAAGGTCGTTTTAGTTTCGTTTTAAAAATAGAATTTAGGAGCACCTTGAAAATTATTTCAGAAATCTACCTTTTAACGCTTTAACACAAACAAATCATAATTAAATGTTTTACATCAAGATGAAAGTATCCCCACTATCTAAATTAAGTTTAGAACCACCGAGACACACAAAAACTATTGAATTCAAACAATTTGACACTTGACAAACAACGATCTTGTCGGAGAACTCCAACTCGAGTACATAAATTCACTTGCTCGCTACCCATTATTATGACTTTAATGGCTTTTCCCCCATTGAACAACATCTACCAACATTAGTTTACCCGGTATTAAATACTCCAAGCCTTTTAAAACGTTTTAAGAACTAAATTCACAAGTCCCACTTATGGAACGCTTCAACGGGAAAAGTAATTCACCCATAATTAATGGATTTTGAAACCAAGATAAAGGAAATTATAACTTACCAGTTAAGGAAGACGATAACCAATCCACCACGAACACACCAGGGTGCAGGACGCCGACCACGGAAGCCCGCAAACACTACAACCAATGAATATAACTTTGGTATCACAAAAATGGGGCGAAGTCGCCACGAGGTAGAAATGCTAACTAATACTCACCACAAAACACCACAAACACCTTCAAAGCCTCAACTCAAGGCATCAGGCATTTACGCCACTCTCAGACTCCTCACAAATATGACAAAAGTAGTAATTTTAGGAAATGCCTTGCTTTCAATTCAATGTCAAGATTATGCCCAAAATGGCACACCTCAGTGCAAGCGCATCGTCGCAATTAGAACGTGAGAACCCCGTCCCGGAAATCGATTACGTTCCACTACACAAAAACATCAAACGATTGATCTATAACATAAATCAATTGATCTATAACATAAATCATATCAACAAAGCTGACACATGAGCTAAAGCTTGATGACAAGCAAAACAAAATTTTATGCACAGTGGCAACACATATTTGCCAACATGTCAAATTTAGAAGAAATGTCACTGTAACTATAACTAGATAC
This sequence comes from Hypomecis punctinalis, assembly GCA_949316475.1. Classification (NCBI taxonomy): domain Eukaryota; kingdom Metazoa; phylum Arthropoda; class Insecta; order Lepidoptera; family Geometridae; genus Hypomecis; species Hypomecis punctinalis. The sequence continues at coordinate 19,163,273 of OX438810.1, forward strand.
TGGCTGTCAACACCGAACAGAATCAAAGAATTCTTGTAAACAACCTAAAAAATTTCAATTAAAGTGGAAAAAGTTAATTACGAATGTGTCTACACACAAAACTACAGTATGTTAACAGTCCGATGGAATATGAATGCTTCAAATTATGGAGATACCAAAAACAAGGACCAGATCAACGTAAGTTTTTAGCTCACCAAAACAACCTATTGAATTTGGATCAAAAGCCGAAACTGCCAACAAAACCATTACTTCTTCATAAAACTTAGTACTTACACTATGCAGCTCCAATTTACTACAGTAGTTGTCATCACAATACACACGAAACGCGAAAAACGTAAAAAAAATATATCTAGGATGTAGTAACTCAGTATCCAAAAAAAACAGGGTTACAGTACGTAGAAAAATTCGATGGCGTATGTTAATCTACTAACCCACACTGGACGACCGTGGCAGATAAGACCAAATCACCCTTCGTGAGCAGGAGAGTGGTTCAGCAGGGGACTACTATAAAAGCCGATACAGTACAGGAAGCTGTTTACAACTGAATCATAAGGCAGAAAGTCGTCCCTGTTACAAGACATTAAAATTTCACATCATCCCTTCTACAGCTTGCACTGCATCGGAATCAGAGATTTTAAGTACAGAACATTCTGTATTTTAACTTAGCCGGGGTGTCAAAATCAAGGATACGAGTGGAGCGCCACACGTAGGTACATTATTTGTAAATCAATAGACCTCAAAGTGCGGTCGGCTCGTTGCTTGTCTGGTCACGTAATCCATCTCGCAGTGACGAGTGCCGCTTCTTTGTTTGTCGGCTCGGCTGTCGGCAGCAGGTGGGTTAATGTCGTTACCATCTTGTTTGTTTTGGAAGAGCGTGTATCCATGTTCACGATCTTTTGGCTAGAATCGTATTTGAGATTTATCTCTGTTTCTTACGTTTGAAGTGTCTTAATCATTCTTATACCGAGTGTTTCTCTAAGCGTTATATTCTAGGATATCATTGCACTTCTAACTATTGGGAATCCATAGGGAAGGCCTGTGTCAATGTCAGTGTAGCAATAGACATTCTACGGCTAGTAAAGATCATGATGATTAAATCAAGATTTTGATACGTCTCTTAAGAATTTCAATAAATCAGTGTGTTTGCAACATTTTAAATTATACACTCGTAATTTAACAAACTATTGAAAGCTGATGGCGGTACGGCAGTGTTAAGGGTGTCACCGTAAACAATAGCCTATAACCCAAGTAATACGTAAGTCGGTGCCAGACGATCAGACAATAAGCATTCAGACCACACACGGCCGCCGCCGTATTGTTCGAATTAATACATAAACTGATACAGATGACGGCGGCATATTTGAATATCAAGTGATCGAGGCGGTTCACAGACGGTTTAAAGTCAAGGTGCGGTTTGTGGATACACAAAGGCGTTCACTAGTTGCAATATTTGTGAAAAATCTGACAGAAAAACAGCTGTAAACAATCGAAAATATCGACAATAAGTAAGGGTTTTCAGTTTCTGCTGATAGCTTTATGAAAACATATTCTAAAATTCCTTCGCATTTCGGCATACAAATTTGATAACTTACAATATATATAAAAGCACATAATACAATATATTTTATTAGCATAAGAATATCGGGACATTGTTGTTGAGCGGGTCACAAATCTGTATACAAATTACTTACAATGAAAAAAAAGCGGGGACGCAGTGGCCAAATATTGGGAGAAAATACTTAACATAACTTTTTTGAACCATTGACACGACGAAGAAGAATGAAAAAAAAAAATGAAACCAGCATACCCATAAGTAGGCAAATGCATTATAATGCTCATAACATTCACAATATGTAGATAAAACTGTAGAAATTAAATTTTACTCAACTTTTTATTCTAAAATTCATGTAAAATACATTTTAATACTCCAGCCTCCATAAAACAAGACATTTCTCGAAATATGGGACGCGCTTAATCCGCCTTTTCATTGAAATCTGATAAATTTTAATCAAGAGTCACTGAAAATGTTCATACAAAGCTTTTAATCCATTTATCTCTGGCGCCATCGCTATTCTGCATGTTCAATAATGAATATTAAAACATTCCTACATTTGTTGTAGAGATACATAGAATCAGATCCCACCTTATTAACTAGTCTGGTAACGCTTTTTAATATTATTAGAATATTTCAATAATGAATAAGTGAATATTTCAAGCGTCTACATGTTACCGCGAAAAACGGCAAACAAATTAGGATTGTTATATGCCTTCCTTAAGTATTATTTTATTCAGTTTTTAGTACATTGTGAAAATTTTAACTTTCTAGCTCGGTTCATGAGATGCAGCCTGGTAACAGACTGGCGGACATCGGAGTCTTAGTAATAAGGTCCCGTTTTTATCCTGTGAGTACGGAACCCTAACAAAGCGTAAGTATGAATATGTTGCACCGAAACTATAAAACTAAACGAACACACCGGACATCGATTTAGCCGTCAAGCTACACAAGGTAGGTAACAAAGATAGAGCCTGGATAATTATATATCAATGTATAGTAGTTTCTTATAACTTTCTATCGATAGAACATGCATAATTATACAATACAATACAATATAACTTTATTGTACACCAGAAAAACAGCTTAAATAACAAAGTATAAATTTGCTTAAAATTAGGTGGTACAACGGCGGCCTTATCGCCTTAAGCGATTTCTTCCAGGCTATCTTTGGATGGACAGAAAATCAAGAGTACAAATACGTGTGTATGTGTATTATATGTGTATTATTCAAGATTATGGACGATTCAAGATCGAGCGATCGCTTGAGGTCGTAATATGCATTGCAAACTGAATCTGCAACTACATTATCACCTTCCTTTTTAGTAAAGTTTATTGTTATTACTTAGCAGTAGGTAGCGCTCATAGCCTAGAGCCTAGCGTAGTAAGGTTTGACTAGGTGTTTTAATCGATCACTCAAGTTAAGCAACTTTCAGTACGGTTAGACTTCGGATGGGTGACCGCAGGCGTGGTATTTTAATCAGTGCGCGGCTCGGATGATTCCTTAAATTTTTGATTCCTGTGTTTTAACAGTTTAGCCAAATCAGAGGTCTACAGGTGGCTTAAAAACTCTGCAGTTGAAATAAATATGACGTTTTATTTATTTCGACTGCACACTGACTAGATAATTGATCTCCAACGTAGTAACTATTAAGAGTAAGTGTAAAACGCCTTCACTACGACACAGATGATGCCGTGGTGGTCTAGAGGTGCCACACCTGCCTTACAGTTGTAAGGTCGTGGATTCAATCCCAGTTCCGTACCAATGAGTTCTTTGGAATGTATGTACGGAATTTCACACCACTGTATTTTCAGTGATAGAAAACCGTCCGTAGAAGAAATTCGATGGCGTATGTGAATCCACCAACCCTCACTGGGCCTGCGTGGTGGATAAGGCCCGATCACCCTTCGTGGGTAGGCCTACGTCCTGCAGTGGACTATTAAAAAGGCTAGTACAGTACAGCACAGATTGATCAACAGTGTCTACACAGGGGTTGATTCACTGAACCCTCGTGCCGAGTGAGTCGTCAAGAGCTAATTGGCGAGCTCGAAGGTTAGCTCCGGATAGCTTGTTAGCGTGCTAGCTGTCACGGAAACCACTATCTGCGACCACTCGAGCACTCAGCAAACTTGTAGCTTATCTGTTTCCTGTACAAATGATATAACGTAATTATTACTTGCAACTTATTTGAGCAAAATAAATTTAATAACTCACTACTCTATAATCCACGAAAGAAAGAGAGAGATAGAGGAAAAAGTTTCCACTCTAAACTGGAAAAACTCAATGATGGATAGATAAACGATGATGTTATTTAGTCATGTATGCTGAGTGTGAGTTTTGTCGTAAACATGACGCGCTCTTCGGCGAGCGAGTAAACATATCATGTTTACGACAAAACTCACACTCAGCATAATGTGCGATATTTTTCAGAGTATCTATTTGATGTGAGTATAACCAATGTGTGTGTGATCTTCCTAGAAACACTAACAAGGATGACCGATGGGCCGTAAAGTTCTCGATTCAAAACCTACGCACCGATAAGCGCAGCATAGGATGTCCACCAACAAAGTGGCCCGACGATCTACTCATACCTAATCAATACCGTAGGAACACGATGAATGCAAGCAGCTTTCCACCAGTCTTATTGGAAAACCATAGGAGAGGCCTATACAGGGTTATTTCTAATCAATTAGCATCCTTTTAGGGGCTTATTCTGTACATCAAAACTAACAACGTTTGTCAAAACTAAAATAAAAATCAGCTGTTCCATAATATAAATGGATCTTGTCTACCTATGCATCCATTTTGTCGCGGGTGAACAATATTTTTCTATGGAACACCCAATTTTTTTTTAGTTTTGATAGAAGTCGCAGAACAAAAGTTGTTAGTTTTGATGTATAGAATAAGCCCCTAAAAGGATGCTAATTGATTAGAAATAACCCTGTATACGTTCGGCCAATATGACGATGACTAACGCGCAACAGTGAAAGCTTTTAGGTTAAAATTTTCAATCTGAGAGTAACAACATTTAGACAACATCTACACGCGTTTTTAGTCGCTATTTACCATAAATTAGTATTGACTGATAAAACAACAAATAAGTTATAGCTATCCTCGCCACAATCGAACCGAAATGACAGGGTCGTTATCAAACAATATTTAGAGCGACTACACGATACTTTATTTTCAAGAATATTTACTGTGGAAAATTAGACCTACGACCAAGGAGTTTGTTTTCACGATCACAGTAAACATCGTGTTAGTCGATAAGTTCTAGAGCAAGCAGTATTATTGCTTGTGCCATGGAATAAGTAATACTAAGGCCCTTCGCACACGAATCGTAAGCGTAGACGTATCGTAAGCGTATCGTTACGACGCAACGCGTACGAGACGAGTAGTGTCCCACAAACGAATCTTCGAGTAGGCGTATCGTTTTGTAAGATCTTAGTTGAAATCATAGCGTTTTATGAAATCACTTTATTTTTGACGATATTATATTCTGCCCAAGCTTTATCTGTTACATTTTTGTTTGAATATTTACATAAAGACAAGGGAACTCTTCAAGCAGTTTCACGAATACAATCACTTTTTCATTCATATTGAAATTAAAAGTCATAAGTAACGAAAATTAAAATTTTTTGTTAATGACAATAATGAGCAGATTTTTTTGCTCCTGCTTTTTACGCCAGTACGCTACGACTGTCGTAATGACGATGAATATCTACTACGATTCGCTGCAGCACCGCTCTGTGTGCGGACTTGTTTGAATAAATAAATAAATATATTTTTATTGTACACCAAAAATTACAGTAATATACAACAGTAATTACAAAAAAAAGTTGTACAATGGCGGCCTTATCGCCTTTGGCGACTTCTACCAGGCAACCATAGGAATTGAATATGTACGCGCTCGAATCGATCTCGTCCTACGCGCGTATTACGAAATTACGATACGCTTACGATACGACGCCGTGTGTGAAGAGTAAGAGAATAAGATCAATGTCACACGAGGCTGTGACAATAAAACTCGTCTTCAATGCCCACGTAGCCAATAGCGAATCGCATTTCTGCGAGAGCCCTCATGCACTTATCGGAAAAAAGTTTTAAGTGGACGCAAACCATTTTCACCAAACTGGCAGTGTAGATCGCTCAGGCATCGTTGCTAAGTGCTAACTACTTAGCTCAATTTCGCTAATAGGTATGAGATGAGATGAAATTTTAACTTTAACTTGTTCATATTAGGAATGTCTAGGGTCGCCATCCGTCCGGGTACCCCGGATTTGTCCTAGTCTAGAGGGCGTCTGGGGACTTGTCCTGGCTGGCAAATTTTAGAGATGGCAACCGTAGGTATGTCAAAACACCACACGTTTTTGCGAAATTAATTGCAATGCCGAAGTTTTGGCGAAGCAAAATAACGGCTACACGTTCGTTCCAGTTCAGTATCTTCTCATATTATCTATTTAAATAATTAAACTGCAGATGGCGTTGCTGTTGCCTAGTGTGAGAGTAGTCTAAGAGGGTCATAAAATCACGCTCCTGGAAGCATCGTAAATCTGCGTATAATAAATGTATGAAACATTGTGCAATTTTTACATAACTTTATATGGCTTGAAAATAACTACACGACATCCATTTTGCCACTCGCGATAAACTTGCTAGGAAAACAACGCACAACTTGCTGGCAATAAATAAATATAAGAACATGGCTGCAGAACGTGTGAGAAACAAAATATACCAAAGCTTAATAATTTAAAATCCAATTAGTGAAGTTTTCAAGCCTTAATTAAAAAGTTGGGAATCTCACGTTGAAGACTATCATATTTCTAAAGTAACTAACTCAATAATCACCCTGCTACCGTTGAATTATATCGTAGTTTTGTGAAAAAAGAAAATTAAGTCTATTGTTTCAAGAAGTTTCGTAACATAGTTTTTCTTCTATAGTGAGTGGCAAGTATCTAATATAATTAACTAGTACAACATGGATAATATGACAGTCATATTGTAATGTACCAGATTGTACCTGCATCCGTACGGGCACCACTGATTTTTGAATGCCATTCCAGCGATGCGATGCACCTTATCTTCCTCTCACTCCTGTTCCTCATACCCTCAACCCGAGCAACTGTGGACTGCCGTAGCGCGTGCCACGACTGCCACGCAAAGCAACAACCAAAGGTTCGTACATAAAAATAATAACATAATAAAAATGTTTGGATTCCACGATACGGCTCACCCCATTGTGGGATCCAGTGCATACTATCTGTACTGTAACGACCTTTTGATAGTCATATAGTCCATTGCATAAATAAGGAGATCCGTAGAAGAACCAAAGATACCGACATAGCCCAACGGATTAGCAAGTTGAAATGGCAATGGGCAGGGCACATAGCGCGGAGGACTGATGACCGGTGGAGTCGAAAAGTTCTCGAGTGGAGACCACGTACAGGCAAGCGCAGCGTAGGACGTCCACCCACAAGATGGACGGATGACCTCATTAAGACCGCAGGATCGCGCTGGATGCAAGCCACTTCCAACCGGTCTTATTGGAGATCCATAGGGGAGGCCTATGTCCAGCAGTGGACGTCCTTTGGCTGATGGATGGATGGGATAGTCCATTGCTGTACATAGGTCCACCCACGACACGGCGATTGGGATATATGGGTCCCATGACACAGGTCACTCTAGTATGGAATCCTGTGCACAACGTGTGTTTCGAATGATCGTTTTGGAATAGATATTGGATTTCTGATTCTGATGATTTATTTATATTATTATATTCAAGGAAATCCTCGAAATCTACTGCGCGATGTGCAACGAATGCAAGGAACGGAGGAAAGAACGGCTCAAAGCAAAGATCCATCTGGCTCAACAAGCCGCTGCCACCACTACGGAGAAGATCACCCTCTCTGGGAGGAAGATCGATCGATCGGACGATCATAATGGTATTTACGTGGACCACCCGCCTGTCGTCATAGGTAACTTTCATACAAAAAAAAAATACTTATAAAACATTTTTTTTACAAATACTTAATCTGTTTAACTGTAAAATTAATAAATCGGTTCACAAATTGCGGAAAACGCGTAATGCACACAAAACAAATTCAAAAAGCTGAATGAAAATCTCAATTGAAAGATTCAAAAATATAGTTCGATTTATAAAACCATTTTAATATATCGTTGATTTTTGACGGAACAGATTCCCTCGAAGGACCAGAAGTACAAGGAGAGCATAGTAAGACAGCAGTCATCCAGGAAATACCGCCGGGTTGTCCGACCGCGCCGCCCTGCTCCGACGACGAGGCGCCCGAAACTACCACAACCACGACGACCACCACCACGCCCAGGCCGACCTGCCCTCCATTAAAGCCGTGTAAGAAAAAGACGACGCCTTGCATGCCCTGCTGCCCGATGCCTTGTGCTGTTCCTTGCTATCCCTATCCACTTACTTGCCCATACTCGTCCTCAACGCCCTACCCGTACTTGTTTTCAACTCCCTACCCGAAGAACGACCAGTCTCCGCAGCCCAACCCACTTCACTCCTTTCAAGGGCCTCCACCGGATCACTCTCCTCAAGGACCTCCATCGAATCACTCTCCCCAAGGCCCTGCGACCCACCCTCCCCAAATACATGAAATCACGGGGGATACTGCACCGCACGCAGCGCCACCAGGCCCAGCGCGGTCCAAATCGGAAGCTGATTATGTGTACATGTACGTTGGCGTACCGAAGAATATCTTGAGAAGGAACGGTAAAAATTAGATTACTGAGTGACTAAAAAATTAGTACGACTATGGTTGTTTTATTTCCGAACTTTATTTTTCTCTGCGGGCAGAAAAGCCATATTTTGCTTCATCGAAAAGTTTTATCAAATTCAAATTAAAAAGTTATGCTAAAGATACTCTACAATATCCCAACATGTCTTGTTGAAATTAAGTACTTCAACTTATGGACATGCACAGCACACAGCACTTTTCTAATACACCGATTCATACACCTTAACGTGAACACTGAATATCCAACAGCCGGATAACCTAACGTCTAGTAAATGAAAAAGAAAACGCTGCTCAAATCTCGTCATCTCGTCAAATCCCGAGAGATAACAAAGAACGAACTACAAAGAAACAATTAATTATAAAAAAGACACCAACAAACTTACAGGAAAACCTATATGCATAGAGGTAGTTATAAAGACTAAGCCCAAGAGCCCTATTAAACGTTATATCTGGTTCATACAGTTCTGATCCACCCGATTTAGACAAGTCACGAGCACACAGTTTAACACTCCCCAATGTTTGACTAGTGTCACAGGCGACAAGCAAACAATACTTAGGACGGTACTTAGAACTTGCTAGCGCTACTCATGTCTAAATAAAGGTAGAGGTTATCCAGATTGAAAGTTGTCAGTTCATCGACAATACGAAAGGTTAAACTAATAAAAGAAGGTGAAATAAATATTCTATAGTATATTTTAGAATTATATCAAAGTTACACGAAAATCGCACCAAAATACAAAACTTTCCTCAGTAAAAAGAGCAGCTAAAATCAAAATATTTGCACTCTTTTTAGCCAATCAGTTGTACTAAAATTGCTTTTATGGCATAAACCAGAGTTAGTACTGAAAAATTACTTCTGTCCATTGCTCTCCGTAGGTACACATCGTCAAACAAGAAAATAAATACGACGTTGCTTTTCAATAAAAGTAAAATAAAGCGTACTGAACACATATTTCATTCTACTCGTGTACATATGTATAATAAAGGGGAAACTGTAAGTGCAGTTCCCTTCTCTATGTTTGAACTCTCGTACATACCACGATCGCAAAACCACAGTCTTATTGGAACCATATAGTTATCGCTATCTGTTCTACCATTTCAATCACCATTATTCGGTCTTCATTATCTACAATGGCAGCCATTACGTGCCGTTTTCCAATAACACCGAGCGAAACTATTCCACGAAGGTAAACATCAATACATTAGATAGATGAAGCACCACGTACTGGACACAAAAATTCTAATTTCACTGATGGCCCGTGTTGTGACACGTGAAACATCGATATCGATATTCTGCAGATCGTAACTTTTGTGAAACATGACGTGCAGAGACTCGTGATACAAAGACATACATTTTTTATAATTTTGTTATATTTACGTGCTTTTTTTCCAATAACACTAAATGAAACTACTTCACTAAGGTATACACCGATATATGTACAAGACAGATGAAGCATCAAGTACTAGGCACAAAAATTCTAATTTCGCTGATGACCCGATTTCTGATTACTTATACCTACATCGATATTTACATTTTATTAGCTATAGACTCTACTATTGATCAAACTTTTAGCTCTTGTCAAAGGTATTTTATTTAATTATTTATCGCACGTGCTTAAGTAAATAGTACCTATACCTAATTATTGTTATGTCGATCTAATTAAATAAACTAAAATTAATGTCATTTCCAGCATGATATTTGAATACTAAAAATGTTAAAAAAATAATTTATCTTGTAGTAGTAAGTAGTCGAGTAAATAGGTATCTTCTAGGTAAGCGTGCTACATCCTAGACCGCATATCTGCTTAACATCAGGCAGTGTGTAGTCAAACGCAAACCTATTTGAAATAAAAATAAGTACTTAGTAGTTTATTTGATTAATAGATAACATGTCAACTGTTAAGACATAAATAAAAATATTTATAGAATAAAAATGAGATATCAATATATTGCATTTAAAAAAATAATATGTGCGGATAATAAGATTTATGAATATGTATATCAATAAGTACACTAGATAAAATGAAACCACAATAATAATCCAACAGGAAAATGGACATATAAATGCACGACGGAGCAATATTACATTGTAATTTAATATCGTAGCAGGAAATCGGTGACCAGGCTCGTTTATAGCATACCATGAAAGTATAAATAAGGATACTCATCGTGAAAAAATAATATATGGAAAATAACACTAAATATTAATGTTGCCATGCTGTTTACAGGTATATATTATTTTTTAACTTCGTATGGCTAGGAACGTATATGGAACTTTGACAGTGACATGGACAATCATAAATAAATTTCGAAAATAAAGTCATATGCAAAGAAATATAAATATACGTCCGAGGTCCGAGCCGTACGAAGTTTAAAAATAATACCCCAGGACGTTATTATGCAAAGTTAAGAGATTTTCAAAGATATATTTAAATAACATCACCTGTGAATTTTTTTTTCGTGATTTCGAGGGTGATACCGTAGTAAAATTGGTCATAATGACGAGCACAACTATCCTATCCTAGAGTTTGCTAAAGAATTCGTAGTCACCCCAAATAAAAAAAAATGTAAATTAAATAAGTTATGTCTCGATAAAAATTAACAGGGAATAGGCATCGCTACATCACTAAATTCATCGGCATAGTTCACAAGATACTAATATAACTGTAATCGATAATAAAAATAACGCTATAACATCACGGTAAAAAAAAACATACAAAGTTGTCTAACACACTACAAAGTTGCCATTACATAAGAATCGTGCGACTACGAGCCATGTTAACGTGCGATTACATCGTCAGAGCAAATTATCAATTACTGTTATAACCCTGATAAGTGTTTTAGGGTCATATGTCACGATATAGTTTATTCTTATCTCTGTTAGACGTTTTAATATTCCAGACATATTTCACTACATTACACATAGTAAAATAATTAATCGTATGTAGCACGGAGTGTTAAACAAGCTGGGTAAGACTTTTGGCCAGTATTAATTTTGATTCTAATCTGAATCTCCTGGGAATACGCGTTTGGTTTTTAAACGTATGTGTTCATGAATTACAGCAAGCTTTATCAAGCATTGTGAATATTGGGAAGAAATCTAAATCTACCATTCCGCAGCTGACCAGTGAGCGATCCAACGATTGATTGATTCTTTACGCTACACACCAAAACTATAAGTAAGGAAAACAAGTGTCATTTATGACGAGTGTACCTAATAACTGGCAGGCTTATCACAAAAAGCAATAACTTGCAGGCAACCGTTAAATGCATTACAATAGTATTTTTTATAACTCCAATGTTAAATCATCACTACATAATATAATAATCACTATCACTCATCAATACAAAGAAAAAATGCCAGGTCGATGCTATCACTACATATGTAGTATAAAACAAAGTCGCTTCCCGCTGTCTGTCCCCATGTATGCTTATATCTTTAAAAAACTACGCAACGGATTTTGATGCGGTTTTTAATAGATAGAGTGATTCAAGGGGAAGGTTTATATGGTATAATACACCTGTGCGAAGCCGGGGCAGGTCGCTAGTGATATGATAAAGCAAAGTGGCCTTTTTTGTGTGTCTGTCTAGTGTCTGTATTTCACTTAGGTACATCTTCTAAATAAACTACACAACGAATCGCAATGCCGTTTTCAATATGTTTTAGAACATTTCTTACGGTGGGTTTATAGCTTTAATTGATTCATAGCCGGGCGAAGCCGGGACGGGCAGGTAGTGTGATAATAATTTTATTTAATTATTACACAATACATATCATAATACAAATTATCCTATGACCTTTTGGCAATGAGAAGAAATATGTTCAGCAGAGAGTGATACACAGTCCGATGACGTTCACAAGACCCGTCCATAGCAGAAACATGGACGTACAATCAAATCGAAGTTTTCCATTCCTTTCGCGTGTTATCTGGCAACAGCTGCCGTTCCTCGCGAGGAGTTTGATAAGGGCAAGCTTTCGACAGATAGAAGCGGACCGGTGGAAAGTGCTATCTTAACAACCTGCCACTCCGATAATACGGGCCCTTCGGTGTGCTGCACGAATGTGGCGCAGACTTGCGATAGACTTCGCTAGATCAAGCTGTAGATAATGTTAATAATTATTTTTAGCAAAAAATGGCAAAATCGCCTTCCATCGTGTACAAAATTAGAATATTTCGCCCGAATAGTTTACATTATTGTTTAATTTTCAAAAACGGCTCAGCCGATATCTGTCAAATTTAAATAGGACCACCTCCGAAGTATACCCTTTCTAAATAAAAAATAATTTTTCGATTCGTTTCACAATTATCGATGAATATACACAAAAAAAAAACATACAGACGAACATAGAATCTCCTCCTTTTTGAAAGTCTGTTAAAAATAGACAGTAACCGATGCTTTTACAGGATACTAAAGTTTTCTTTGTATACATGGTTAATCAGAATGGATGTACTAAGCCCAAAGTGCTCAACACCGCCATTATAAAAAACTTTTACTATGAGGCCTATTGGTATAGTAAAAATGGAGTTCTAAACAGAAATTGTAAGAGAAACACGACATAAATCAATCTATAATAGTTGTAATTTAGATACAAAAATATGCCAACTAAAATGTCATCACAAGCAAAACATCAAAGGCGCCTTAAAGCGCCACGCAGTGCCATTTTATAAAAAAATCTTTCTTTCGTTTTAGCTTTTATAGTTTTTGGGGTGGGATAGTTGGCCAAAAGATTTTGAAAGATTGCCACATGCCTGATTAATCAAAAGTCTACCTCACTAGTCTTTATTCCTTAGTAGTCCTAAATCCTAATCATAGTCTCCGCATCCTAAATCTGTGGCAAGTACGTTATTCCTTGGCGGAGTAAAAACACGGGACCACTTGTTGCGTCGACTTCTGGTTATCGCATCCATTCGCCGGCTTCGCGAGCTGCCGACTCGATCGATGGGGTGACGACTCATTCAGGGATATAAAACATAACACTCCTTTTAAGGACAGTAGAGTAAAAATATACCTACAATAAATGTAAAATAAGGTTGAGGTTCAATTAATTGACATGTAGGACTAGACTTACAAACTACAGACTTACTAAGTACTGCCGCTTGAATCTAAATCTTAATATATATAAATCTCGTGTCACAATGTTTGTCCTCAATGGACTCCTAAACCACTTAACCGATTATAATAAAATTCGCACACCATGTGCAGTTCGATCCAACTTGAGAGATAAAATATATAGGATAGTTTAAATCTCAAATTATAGTCGCAATTTTAATTTATTTAGCCACAGCAACGCGTGGCAGGGTCAGCTAGTGTATAAATAGATAATTATTGTTGTTATTAGCCTGTTGTGTCCCACTGCTGGGCAAAGGCCAGATATGACGGTTATAATAATAAAATTATTATTCGCCAAAAATGGCATAAAAATAACCGATAACCGATTTTCACCGTACACAGAATTTGAATACTTAGTTCGCGCGAATCGATGTAGTTTTTACATTAATGTTGATTTTTCAATAACAGTTCAGCCGATTTCGATAAAATTTAAATGAGACCACCTCGGGCGTTTACCTTATACCTTTCGATATAAAAATATTTTTTTAAATTTGGTTCTCAACTGGCGAAAATATCGATGAAAATACATAAAAAAATACATACCTACAGACAAACTTAGTACCTACCTCCTCCTTTTTGGCAGTTAGCAAAAATATAAAATTAGGTTTAATTGATTGTCATTCAAGCTGATACACTACTTACAAACTACAGATTTACTACGCTTGAAACAAAATTTATAAATAAAAAACAGGACAGTTTGGACTTAGGGAGGATTAGTTATTTACCGTATTATTGATGTATTTAGGGGATTTTAGATGCATTAAGTAATCTATCGAGGAAGCCGTGGTGGTTTAGAAGTATTGACACCCTTACAATCGTGAGATCGTGGGCTCAAATCCCGGTCCTGTAACAATAAGTTTCTTGGAATTTATGTACGGAATTTCACACCACTGGCTTTTCGGTGAAGGAAAACATCGTGAGGCAACTTGCATACATCCGTAGACGAAATTCTATGGCGATCCACCAACTTGCATTGGGCCAGCGTGGTGCAAATGGCCCAATCACCCTTCGTGGTTAGGCCTACGCTAAGACCTTCAGTGGACTCTTAAAAAAGGCTGGTACAGTATTAGTAAGTAATCGATTATTCAGTAGGTTCTATAGAACATGCACACACATCTTTCCACGTCATAAACAGGGAAAGGAGGATTTCAACAGAGATGCCACAGAATATTTGAGCCTCGAACAAACTATATTTATAGCCATTGTAAATTATATTTACAGATTTTGTTGTTTGTCTTCGTATGGACTTACCCTAAATGATTTAGTCGCTACCGTACCGTAAGATATCATTATGGAAAAACACCTTGAACCAAAGTTGACAACACATTCACTGGCTCACAAGAATTGTAAGCTACATTGCCATAATTAGCAGTATGACCTTTGATGACCTAACACAGTGTACCTACAAGGCGGACTGCACGCATTCTGATCTATTTCCTGTAAACACCTTATGAATTTAAATTAACATCCCTAATGAGTATTCACCGTGTGACAGGATTGAGTACAGAAGATTTACACCAAATATTATTAAGAGGATCGTGTATCGACCACTGTTTTCGCGTTTTCTGTAGAACTTGGTGAGAATTTTCGGCACATTTTTGACAAAATTTACGTTCTGAGATGTTATTGGTGTCTATCGTTTGAATAAGAAATGCCATTGCACGTTCGTAGATACGACTTATTTTTTTCGTACCGCGATTTTTCTCGATGTTCTACAGAAAATGCGAAAGCACGGGTCAATTCAGAATCTTCTTAACAGTTAAACAATTTATAATATTGAGGCACTAGCCCTATTTAAAATTTATCTTAATAGCTCATTAAATATTATTATACACTTTGATATTAATCAGAGGTCTCATACACATCGTCGAAAATCAGTGCTGCCGTGCAAGGAAAAAAAGTAACGAAGAACGGACGTATTGACCCATTTCTTTAAATGTTGAAAAAATGTTAGATGTGCCTTTTTCTTAGCTTTTTTTAGCAGAGTGGAACTTCGAACGACACCCACTTTTGCTCCTAAAAAAAGTTTTCATAGTAATATGAGCGACAATTTCGTTCACAACAGCTTTCAAACAAGTAAAAAAACAGCTCTTAAATGGGTTCCTTCGTCTAAGAGCTACGACGCTCTCGTAGATCGCTACGATCGTAGCTGTAAAACACGGATAGTCAAATAGGTACACAAGTTTTTACTTTACAAACTCTCATTCTTCACTCTTTTCGCGTCGGAAGTTAAAGAAGAAACGAAGCATTTGTAGATATCCAAGATAGTTGAAGTCTTAACAGTTCAAGGCAAGAGATAGCTATTCGTATGAGTAGCGAACACCAGCCACAGTCCACACATGGATTTAATTACCACTGTTTATATGGACGGTGAGGAGACAGGAATGCTAATAAAGCAGTGTATTGTCGATGCCCTCGCATTGTTTCATGTTAGAACCGCTTTACGCTTCGGTTGCCTTATTGGATCGTATTAAAGTCACTTTATTTGTTCTGGACTGTACTGCGGGGTATGATAACGGTTTAAGGCCTAAGGCTTAATCGCAACAAGCGCCACAAAAGCTGACGTTAGATAACTATTTTTCGCAAAATTGGCAAATCGACTTCCATCGTGTACACAATTCGAATAGTGCGCTCGAATTGATGTATACAATTTTTTTTTAATTTCGATAAAATTTAACTAGGACCATCTCAGTTTCATTAACTAATGTTTCTCAGGAGTTTTTTCATTTTCATCATTTTTTATCATTTTTTGGTTCGGTAGACAAAATTTCACAATTGGCGAAAATATCGATGAACATATACAAAAAAAAAAAAATACTACCTACAGACGAACATAGAACCTCCTCCTTTTTTGGAAGTCGGTTAAAAAAGAATCCATTGGCTGCTACCAAGTTATCAGTAGTGCATTAATGGAATGTCAATACCTCTCTCGAATTCCAAGAAGTAATAGCAAAAGTTGTTCGTAATGATGGTCATAATCACCTCCCATCCACTGAGTTCTGGGCAATTAGATAACCCTGTAATAGCGTAGTTCTGGCTATTTGCGTGTGGTCGGCGTCATACAAAATCTGTGTGATAACGATAAGTTGAGAGCAGCCAAAAATCTGCACGCGGACAGAAATCAGCAGGACAGAAAAAGGGCAATTCGATTGTATTGTAAAGGGCTTTTCAGGTAGAGTGATTTTTGAAAAATCAAGAATAAGCTAAATGTTGCATACATCGATTCGAGCAAATAAATCGAATTTTATACCTACGTATATTGCAGTGGTTGAAGACAGTTGTGCCCTTTTTGGGAGAACAATAATTATTACAATACTGCACACATGTCACTTCCTCTCTAAGATAGTTAAAATAAATATTTCGTCAGTGCGAAACGAAATTAACTTGTTTACTCGTACTGTACAACATATTCATACTAGCGTTTAATCAAAATCTCTTATCTAACAGGTCAGTTAGCAGTAAAAGCTATGAACTGGGAACAAAACAAAATTGAATTTAATCTTATCATTCGAGTGGGGTCAACTGCTGCTTGAAAATCCCAGTTTCAAAGTATAACAGAGGTATTTTCTATGACACCGCATAACTTTTGCATATTTCTTTTGTGGACATAACGACAACATCACATCACAATACCAAATTAATTATTTTCCCAGTTAAGTTTTTTACTGATTTTAAATTCAATTAGTCAATAAGTTAATTTAAGTCATGTTGCCAATTTTCTAATTTATTGCCGTCATTACCATTGACTAATATTTGAAACCTAATCATTACCGTAATTGATGCCATTGCCGTTAATTGAAATAAATAAATTGAAATCACACCGAATTCTTAGCATAGCTAGCATACTATATGCATTCTAGCATACATTCTTAGCTAATCCAGCTTTACATGCAGCCACTACCACCAAGAGCTGCTGCCAGAAATATTACGCTGAACGATGATAGCCTAATGACCTATTGGCATACTCGTGCTGCCCACTTCCCAGACCAACAGAAGTGCAGCAGTAGTGCGAAGCTACTCAAAACTATGCAACCTAAATATACGCATAATAATTCTATCTGGAACCGGTCTGCCAACTGCAACTGACATCAGCGCGTACAGCGGCGGATAGAAACTAGTAGTGTAGCTGCGGCCGATTTCATTTGTTTTGACCACGGTTGCACTACTAGCTGGCAGTTACAGTTGGCAGCTCGGTTCCAAATGGCACCTTTACTGTGATCAGGATAGTTATTTACCATAGAGTATCCTCCTCGGCGGTCGGCGCACCTGCGCGCCGTACGCAGCCGCGTCCTGCTCAGCATCGGGCACGCACGTCCCTATGATGATCCCCATCATCACACCACACCACCACCGACGCACTCCACACTGGTGCAATGCACACCGAGTATCAACTCCACATACCCCTGGAAGTCCTCAGTCCGCGCACTTCCCTCAACTTCATACAAGACTCTTTGACCGATACGATTTTCCGCGCACTGTACTCTTCGTACAACTCATATAAGACACGATTGGCCGATATGATTCAAATATGATGTTGCGAAAGAAATACCATGGAGCTTCACGGCACAAACACTAGAACTGATCTACTAGAACTGATGCACTGTTTTAGATATAAAAGTATAGGGGCGAGTACAAAAGTTTGATTTTCCAGGTTCAGAAATGAAAGTTCCACAACGAAAACTAAAACTTCGCACTACTATAACAAAATTGTGGAACTGCTTGAAACAAAGAAACTTCTATCAAATCAGCTAAATATTAAAATCTCGTTTCGAAATCCAAAATCAAAACTGAAACTTTTGCCACGAATAATTTCCTGTTGATTTTGGAATGGGAGCGCGAATGCGGTCGCGCGTCTAGCGCGACTGTCGTGATGTGACTGGCCGCGCGACTGACGCGACTGACCGCGTGAGGTCGCGAGCCTCTTAAAGGTCCCCACTAATGATAAGACAGAATGAACGTCATCAAAATTGACATTTTTGCTTTGGACTTTATCGCTTGAAATTACGACTTGGGTATTCTTATTTTTGTTTTGGCGTCTCAATAAATATTTTGTTTAATAATTCAGCGACTTATGTGATTTAATTGGGTTTTACTTATAACTGAAGCATATTCTGTAAATTTACGCGTAAGTACACTGAATTTAAGTACCAATGATTGTGTAAAATAAAGGCAATCATTACCAAGTGATATTTTGGGCGATATTTAGATTTTCAACGATTTAATTATATAGCTCTATATCACCAATTGCTATGTAAAATATGAAGCCAAAACTATACTTCGCTATAATACCATTCGGACGTATAGTCAGTGGGGGGCTTTAAGCCTCTTGTCACATTTGGCGAGCTGTGACGTCAGTGGCAACGCACGTCACTCGCATAAGGCCATGCGACTATAAAAAGCACAAAAAGGGCCATTTCCGAGTATACTTATTTCAAAGAGGGTAAAAATAGTTGACCATTTAAGTAATTCTTGTTGCATGTAAATTATTGCAGCTGAAGTGGCGCCCGTGAAGTTAATTCCGTGCTGCATGAGAAGTATGAACTTTTGAATCTAATTTTCGTATGTAAATCTTGAGGTTTGCGCTTGTGAACGAGTAAAAGAGAATTTGCTATCTTTATAACTTTGGTGACACGAGAAAACAATTATTAAAGCAAGAGATAGGGGAATATTTATGTAACTCAACTCTACCTGACTCTATTACTTTAATAATTTAAAACTTCATAAATTTAATTGAAAAAATCTATTAGACAAAGCAAATAATATCTAAATTAAATAGCAGAATTTCTTATGCAAATAATAATTGAAATTCAGTAGGTCTAAATTAGGAAATTATAAATAAATAATTACCACTTATGTTGGAGGATCATTATCGTCTACAAAAAAATACATCGCAATCAAAAACGTTTAAACGTTTAAATGTTAAAAAAAGCAGTCAAAAAGATATTGAAAATTGAGCCAATAATATTAAAACAGCTCAATTTGTCAGGAGCAAGGCGGCAAGCTTACCTGTTTAACATTAAATAGAGATCGATAGCTCTAATTGGATTCACTATACTTTTTGATCCCGGTGCAATATTACAGATTAAATTAGGATTTTCCTTTTGAATAGTGATTAAAATTGAATGGCAAAGTTTTTTTTTACGTAGAATAGGTCTACATTTGGTCACCAATTCGCCTGATGAAAAGCGAAGTTGTAGCCGAAGATGGAGTAAATAGATAGAGTATACCTAGAAGAAGTTTAGCTTAGAGTTGGATTTAATAAGATCGCTTTCCATCATAGGCGAGTTGGTGGTCAAATGTAGACCTTTAAAAATGATACTTAATAAAACAAAAAGATTTACTATTATAGATTCGTCATAATTATCATACGCAGCCATCTTTAGTAGCTTCTCTATTAAAATACGGTAGAACTATATACAAACTTACTTCTAATACAAAAACAGCTCAATTTGCCAGCGGCACGACGTGTGTACCGCTAATAGGATTCACACGGCTCTGTCTAGCTCAAAATGGAGATCGATAACTCTAATTGGATTCGCTGTACGTTCTGCCTCCCACGCGTATTACCGTGTTATTTGTTCCCGGTGCACTATTGTAGATTAAATTGCGATTTTCACCCAATAGTTTCAAGCAAATAGTGATCATAATAGGCAGCCGTGGTGGTCTAGTGGTAGTGACACCCGCCTTACAATCGTGAGGTAGTGGATTCAAATCCCGGTCCCGTACCAATGAATTCTTTGGAATTTGTGTACGGAATTTAACACCTGCTTTTCGGTGAAGGAAAACATCGTGAGGCAACCCTCAAGCCTCTCAAAGCCTCAAAATTCACAAAATATAGGTTCAAACTTTAAAGTGAGTAAATCGTATCATGTAAGGTATCATATAAAAGAGCTTCATTAGGACATGCTAAAACAGGTTTTTTAATTATTTTAACAATGTGTATTTTTTTATGTATGACGAGAAAAGTAAAAAAAAAACTTTTTTTTCTATGATATAAGCAGTAGGTATAGAGATTTTAACAACTTACTTCCCAATTTTGTGAAATTTTTAGAGCAGGGCATTCCAATCTGTGGGCAATCCAATTCTTTCTAAAAGCCAAGACTTACAAGAAGTCAGTTTAACACCAATAACCGAGATCAATGCTGCATAAAACCAGAATCATAACCAATCAAGTCCGAACCCCGCAACGAATCATCCCCCACCCCTAAACATCATTTTCATTCCGTTTCAGATTTCCCCCCGAATATGAGTACGAGTATCTTAAGCAGACATTTGACAGACACAATCTACACGTAATAAATTGAATTCCTTTGGGTGGAAATTTTTCGCTATTCTCGAGAGGATGAAAGCGAAGCCTTGGGCTTTAGTAGGCTGCGACTCCACCAGAGATGTGCGAGGATGCGTAGCGAGGGATGCGTTTTGTAATTATTGTAATGTTAGATTAATTATAGATTAGAATGTAGTTATTGTTACGAGAATCTGTTGTCTAGACAAACCTTTATTAGGTTTTTAAGACAATATCATTAGTTATAATATGTTTGTAAAAACTATTTAAATATTAAAAAAAAAACCAATAGAGTATCTTCATGTATCTAGTGTCGCTACCACAGGAGCCTTCCACAGGAGCTGCGCTGAGCGAGGCTGGGTAAATGAAGGAATTATTGGTTCTTCATTTATTTCTCAAATAAATCGATAGGTGCAGAAGTGTACACTTATGATACTCAATATTTACAAAAAATAATCAAATGAATTACATAAAACAGTACAATTTAAAATTACACAATAACAAAATAATAAAAGTGCAATCAATTAGAACATCGTAATAATAAAATATAAATTAATCATAAGTCAATGCACGCAGAGAATCTTTGTCAGAAATATAATTGTTGATACTTGTACGTTTTTTGCATTAGTTCTTACAAACATATTCCCATGCTCCGCATCCTCGCGCCTCTCTGGTGGAAACACTAAGACGGGATATGGCGTATAAAATCGCTTTAAGGACGAACTGGAAACATAATCTTATTTTGGCGCATTTTCTAAATACTGCTTAGACAAAAATGGGAGGTTATAAACGTTGTCAATAAACTATAACTAAAGTTATAAATAAATACAAAAGCTTGTAAACAGGTAAGATAACATGTCTGTTATTGACTTCTTAATAGTACTTATAACGGTTAATAATATAATTAAAATTAGAATTGAGAATATGCATTTACTTTCTGTAGTTCTGTTATCAATTAACGCTTCTCACTCATACAGATGTAAAAACATGTTAATATTTCTTGTATACAACTTATATCGTACATATTTTATGAATATCGTTTAGTGCAAAACGCATTATTTTGTCCCCAACGAGAACTATGTACCTTCATACTTTTCAACATTGTCATATAACAAATCGAATAGTGAAATCAGGGTCCCCCGCTAGTAGTTATGAGTATGTCAAGTATTTTAGAAACGCTCGCTACTACTATAGACTACGCTTTTCTATGGGGTTTGTAAGACTATCTGCCGGCATCGAGTTGGGCAGTTTCATTAACATACAAAATGTTTGTTTACGTTTCTCTACCGAACAAAAAACTCGACAAACTTGTACTAGGAGTACTGATTTTCAGCAAACTGACTAAAGCAGCCGTAACCACAGAGCGTACGGAGGCTCGTATAGCGTAATGTAGGTACTAGGAAGTTATAACAACTACACAAGCACAAGTCAAAAATAACAGCCCGAAACCAAATTAAACAACCCGGAAAACTCCAAAGTCCAAGGGCATTATAGTCGTCACTAATAATCCCACCCCGAATGGTAAGGGAGCCTATGACGTGAAAGAGGATTTACTCGCGGAGACCTACTCGTATGCTGTACACTACTATTATTGGGTTCTGTAGATAATGTTAGAATGAAAAAGTATTGTGGCAAGTATGTGTTTACTATGTCGGTGGTGGGAGCACCTAGACTTACTATTTAAATCCTAAAATTATTCGGGCTCGTCAGATATTCACAGGGGATGAAATGAAACACTGAAGTAGTCATAAGACGGACGACTCGGAAGTGACGCTACTTCGTCGATTTTTGCAATTCGACTATACTCTATAAAATTTAACTTGATCTCTGCGACAGTAGAAGATTGACATTTTTAGAGTTGGGATAGCGGTGGAAAAAATCGATTTTCAAACAATGTTGTAATGAAATCGAATGAGTAGTTGAAGGTGAGAAATTGGATTTAATTTACTTACTATTATTTAAGATGTACCGTTATTATTTTACCGTTTAGCCATGTCAGAGGCCTTCAGGCGGCCTAAAAACTCTGACAGCAGGGCTAGCCTCCCGGCCTATACGAACTTACTTTTTTTACTTATTTAAGATCAAGTATGTACACATGTAAATAATGTTATGATATTAATTATATACTCATAATAATGTAACGATAATATTTATCGACGTTTTTCACTATTATCGATGCTAATGTAACATATAATTGGGTTTAGTTTAATCACACATGTAAAAAATGTAATGATATTAAAATATACAATAAAATTAATGATAAATCAAGTTTTATTTAAAATACCGTCAGTATAAACTATCGATATTTTAATTAAAACTCTATTCTAAAACTCTGTGGTCACGATCATTCGTCGCCCATCACTAATCGGCATGCCCACAAAGTATGACATTGACAGGTACTGTCTGTAATTTTAAGAAATTCAGGACTTCATAGGTGTGATTTTTCTGACAGCTGTCGCAGAGATCAAGTTAAATTTTATAGAGTATAATACCCGAGCATGTCAGATTTTTATCTTATTATCTCTAACATGTCGGCTCATTTTTTTTTTGCGAATAAGTCCGCGCTTGACCACCAATCCGCCCTATGGTAAGCGAATTTGTGCTTGAAGATGAATGTGACGATTATCTGGAAGGATATGTTTCATATGAAGATTAGAAGCGCGGTCCTATATTGAGGGTCATATGTAGTAGAGTAAAGGTCTACGACGGGATGCAAAGAACCTGTCGCGCTCAACTAAATCCACTTTACATTTGTCTTGCCTGGGGCAAAAAAAAAAAATGGATTAAATTGACCAAAACTATCGCAATACGGCAATGAAGCTGTTACTGACACCTATCATGAAACTCTCATACGAATTCTTGATTTTGACAGCTGTCATTATGACATCTGTCAATTTTTAAACTAAAAAATGTAATACCTAATTTAAGTTACAAATTATTTGTCCTCCTGAATTTAGTAGTGCCACGGGTAATGACCAAGTTCACGGGTAATTAGATTGTATAGACTAAGCAGCCATAGAAAATTGATCGTGCCACGGAAGAGAGAAATTTCCTTTGGCACTACTAGTTGAGCCAAGCAGTAGAGCCACGGGGATAGACGTTTAAATCAACGATATGCCGTGTTTTCTATAAAAAAATCAAATTCCCGTATACTCATCTTGGGCCCCCGCACTAGAGGCCTCTATTAGTCGGGGTGGCCATCGGTGGCCGGCGTCGGTGGCCAATCGGATGAAATGGCGCGGAAAAGGTTGAGTTGCGTGCTGCTAATCTTGAATTTACACTTCAAGGGGTAAGCTAACCACGGCATAAATAGGACTTCTCTTTGTTGATAGATAAAGTACTATATGATAGTAGCGATGTAGCTTTTTCTTCTTTGGGATAAACTGCTAACCATAGCGGTAGCGAGTTTAACTAGGTGTTTCTTAGCGATCACTAAAGTTAAGCAACGTTCAGCAAGGTCAGTGGAATGGGTGACCGCGCGGACTGGTGACATTTACTACTGAGCCCTGTCGTGATTCGGATTACATGTTAAATTGTTAATCCCGGTTATTTTAATCGTTTAGGCTTAAAATACATACCTAAACTTCTTCAAATCTACGCTATTTAACCTTTTAACGCCGCACCACCTTTTTTTTAATTTCAAATAAAGGGGCCAGATTTTTCGTTGATCATACACATCGTTGGCGCAAGGAAATGCTAGCCAAACATAGGTAACTCTGGCAGTCAAAGGGATAAAATACATGAATCTCTTCAAAGACATCATTTAAAAAACATTTCCGGCAGTCAACGAAATTACCTAGATATCGATTTAGATTTAGACAATGGGCATGATGAAATCTAACAAAGATTTGAAAAATATAACAAAGATTGACGAAGATAATTATATAGACTATAGATAAGATACTTATATAGAGAATTATATGACGTCACGCGGAACTTTAAATATAGTTCTGCCTGACGTCACGAGTGCTGTACGAATGTACAGGCTACGTCACACTAGTGACGTCACTAACCCCCACTCCCAAACTTTGACAAGGTTTGTCTTTATCATTTATGCGTTTGATTGACAAAGAAAAAGCACGTGGCCAATATTTTTTAGTAATCTGGACTCATTATGATAACGATTTTTTTACATAGTCATCATTCCTATTATCGTCGCCACTATAAAGTGTAAAAGGCCAGCCAAACAAATCTGGCGACCTTCAGGTTTCATCGCGAGCTTTGAACAGGAGAGACGTTCCGAAATCACAAGTCAAACACAATATTTGCTTTAGACGGGTCGACTCCGCGGCGTTTAATGATACAATAACAGCGTTGAGGTTTTACGTGTATTTCTGTAACTTTATGAGAATAGTACAATATATCTACTGGATCGTAGAGATTTACTGTATGACACTAGAAACATACTTTACTAGGGAAAGTTTGAAGATTTTAAAACGGAGCTTAATTTGTGATGTGACGTGATGTGAGAAAAAAGCCGGGTGGCTAGCTCTGGTGTCAGAGATTTTTGGGCCGCCTGAAGGCCTCTGCCACAACAACTAACAAGCGGTTATCCGAACCGGGATCTACAATTTAACGTGTCATCCGAGCCACGGTAGCGCTCAGTCGGAATATGCCACCCGCGGTCAAGAACATAATAAAAATTAGACAACAGAAATAGCCAAACACATCATTAATGTACTGTATAACGGAACAAAATTAGTAACTAATTTGTAAATAAATGGATTAATTTTATTGCTCTTAGAATTGAACATACAAAATTAATAGCGCATACAATGTTAGGTATCGTTTTTTACCCCAATACAAAATGTAAAAGTTTAATCCAATCTGAGGTATTATTTGCTCTACATGGCAGCGTTTATTAGTTACGAAACAACTCAATTCAGAATTTTTAAAAAAAGAGATAAAGATCATAGAAATTCCTAATAACAAAAAAAAATAGATCATAGAAACAAGAAATAAATAAGCCACTGACATCACAAAACTGCATTAGTCATCGCCAATGCAGTCAATTTGCAAGATAATAATGCGAACAACCATCTGCTTTCCAGTCATGGGTTTCTACGTCTAATAGCAGAAAATTATACAAACCCTCAAAGGATTTTTTCTTCACGTTGCGCAGTTTACGCGTCACGATAACCAACCATTATACTCATAAACTAGTTATTATTACGTAAGATTATAAACTAGAAACTAAACCACAACTAACTTTTGGCACGAGATTTTTAGTTCCGTTAACCGGTGAGTACGATACTGCAGAGCTTGAATTAGGCTTTTTTTTTAACAATTACTTACTATGCTTACAGCCTAGACTAGCCAACACGCATAGAAAGCCGGAAATATACACTAAAAAAATTAACACAATTACTAATAAAAAAGAACTTATCAACTTAAAAAACTTATGCATGCGTTTAACATATCATTGAATTTAAAACAAAATATATCGATATCCGGTGTGTGAGCAATCAGATCTTTAAGCAGATTAATGACGGGAGCATAGAGAGCTTTTATTTGTTTTAGTCGTTTGATTAAGGAAACTAGCGTGGTTTTAGCACATTTTAATTAGAATATAGCACCAGTTTTATTCAGACGTGCTTTTTTATAACCAACTTGAACTTTTTAGGAAGTCAGAAACACAAAATACTGTTGACTGTCGAAGTTCTATTCTTGTTTTCTGGAGGTGTATTAGAAATTATCTGTATTTTTGGAGCTGGATTTCGGAGTTTCAAAAACTTTGAGAATCTCTCGAAACAGCGTCCATATTGCGTGGATTCTTGTTTTCAAAGGTAAAATAATTTTGTTATTCTCAAGTTTTGAGTATTAATATTATCACAAACAAGGCAGTATAAATAACTTAGTATTGGAGTAACAAGACGAGTAACTAAAGAACTTGTCGATAAACAATTTCAAGTAGGTAAGTACAAAACAGCAAGCTTTGTTTACCTAAATACGTGTAGGTTTAAAATATTACTCGAGGTTGCTACGTAAATAAGTGAAAATGGAATTAAAAACTACCCTTGTTGTGGGCAGAGGTAATCAACGCTACGCACTACCGGTCCGTAGGGAAGGTCATTAGGTCCCTTGTTCCGCGGCGTTTCGTAGAACCATCGTCACGCAAGCTTGTCCAGTTTGTCCATGACTCGACGCCCTCTTGGTGATGTGAAAGCTAAATTGGTAAGTGACCATGCCCATCAATAGCTGTCAGTTTGAAAGTCAATATCGTCTATTATAAAACAATTAGGAAATGCTACGGATTCTACGGTTATGATTACGCCTGAACCTACGCCTACGTCTAGGACTACGCGGCCTACTGCTACAATATTTGTCTATTTGTCTATGAGGAAGATCTATTAGAAGAGGGCATTGTTCAGTAGCTTGTAAATGTGGATTTTGTGTAGCAAAGGTGATGATGAAGAGATTTCTTTATTGTGGCGATGTTCACGTAATAGAGTGGAAAAAGAAGCTTTAAGGTTGACGCATTGACAAACTATTATTTCGAAAAATCTCCCTTCACTCGGACAAATTTTATGCGCTCGCGCTCGGCAGGATCGCACCAGAGCGGCAGAAAGAAAGAAAAAAATCAAGTTAACATAATTTACAGATGATTTTTTGGAAAGGAAGCATCAGAGTTGTTTTAATAGATTTCCATCGATATCGGCGAATGCTCTCCGCCTTAAGTACAATGGTGCGATTGATTGAACATTTTCTTCTTGGAAATATTTATCTACTCCCCGGGCTCTTTGTACGGGAAATTAAATAACTACAAGATAGATTTCGCTACGGGCACGAAAACTTCACTTCGGATGGAAAGAAATTTAACTTTGTATTGAAATACGAGTTCGCGAGGGCCCATCAAACGAAATGGAACGACTTTATTAATTCAATTTTAAATTGTGCATTGACCTCAATTTGATTTGAATTGTCAATGGCTTTTTATACCTACTGATGCAATAGCGACAAAAATTGTCACAATGTTTTTTATGACACGGATAAAGGTAAAGCATGGTACGGGCAACATAAGGAGACTGTGAAATCACTAAAGCACAGTTTTTTCTAGATTGAATACAACTATGGACTACTCATGACAACTGCAACACTTGAATTGGAATTGCTTGCGAATGAGTACCAGTTGGCCTTTCCTGTGGGGTGAAGGTTAAAGAATATGCGATTTAGTTTATGAAAAAAAAAAAACAAAAGAACACGCTTAGTACTTACTCATCATCATTCCTTTTTTTGTTAAAATACAGTCTTCGTTATGTGATAGGTGTGCAAAGTTTAAAGAAAATCTGATCGCTCAAAGTACGTCAAATTCGAGCTCAAAGGGGTTGGTTACAAGCAAGCAAACATACAGGTGACACTAATAAAAGCGAAAAAAAAAACGTTAAAAAATATTGTAGACCTCTAACTAATTACGTAAGAACCTGACAAATCTTCAACATTTTTCGAATTAAGGTACTAACTTAGCCAGAAAGTAAAGAATACAGTCTGATAAGTCTCATCATGTAGATTATAGAACAGTCAGATGCCTAAACACCGAACAATGAATGACTAAACTTTGGCTAAAGACAACCCGTCGGCCAACGCTAGTCGTTCCAAGTCATCGTTCAGTTGAAACAGAGGTCCATTATTCGGCGAAAGGACCCTCTGGGCCTCGAAGACGATTACAAACAATCACCGGGAGTGAATCAACTGAGGAATTGTCTTTGTTAGCCGAAACTCTGAGATGTTTGTTCCGCAGCAGGGTTCCGCTGACAGAGTGGCGAGACCACAGACCTCGTAAGATGAGACATCGTTGATTAATTCATGCAAAGGGTCACTTTACAATTATTTTCTATAATTGTGAGTGTCTTTTTTCTTTCGTCATAGAATTGCTACATTTATCGCCCCTTCTATCGTACGGCTAGAGAGACGCGACCAAAGCGCCACCCTTTTATGGTGGACAGCCCACGCGTTAGAACCAAGCGTTTTGAGTCCACATTCCTCATACGAACTGCCAGAATGTGGAACGCTTTGCCTGAGTCTGTCTTTCCGTTATAGTACAATGTAGGTGTCTTCAAATCTCGAGTAAATAGGTATCTTCTAGGTAAACGTGCTACATCATAGACCGCATATCTGCTTAACATCAGGCAGTGTGTAGTCAAACGCAAACCTATTTGAAAAAAAATAAAAAAAATATAGTCTGAACTAAACAAAAAAAATTACTCATGATTTTTTACCGAATTCCAAAAGGAGGAGGTATTATGAACACGGTTGTTACATTAGTTATTAAATTACATTAGTGCCAGAGCACAACACATTATGTACCTATCCATATGCGCTTACACAACACTGTTCTGCAATGTAAGGTAAACGTACGTAACTGCGGACGAGTCCCAGAACGCGGACGTAACTCGGTTTTTTAATTTTTGTAATTTTCTACGAAAGTTTAACTTAATCTTATGAATGACAATAAATTCTTGGTTATATTTCAAAGTATTATACAGGCAAAACTGTACACGTAGTGTAATGGTGTCCAAACCAAATTATCTCAAAAGTGCGAAGTCGTAAAGTTTTCGTTAATCTGTTAATTCAGTAGCTGAATCTGGTGCCTACCCTGTCATCAACTTCAGTTAATTTCTTAGTTGCCTAATGTGATACAGTAAGTGTGCTATTTTATAACGATACTTGGATAAATTACTTAATATTATTACCTATAATCTAGACATAATCTTTATGATTATTTCAAATATTTGCGTATCCGCCTACTGGTACTCACTAAACCCGTACTTGTCCCAATGCACGGACAATAATCACATTTTCCGTCCGAGAAGTGTTCATCAGTTCTTTAATAACCGTTGTACCAAAGTTCGGATCTCGACCTTATTGCCTTGAAATAAGTCTCATTTATCCTTGCATGTAATAACATCGTTTTCAAAATTGTGCAAAATGCTATTATTATAATTCATTTGCGTCTTATTCCTTTGAATCAAGAATTAGTTTGGGCTGGTCCAAGCAATAGTCGTAACCAGTTTGCTTTAGTATTGCTTAAACTGTATTTTTATACATGACAATAAATGTTTTGGTCGATTTACAACGTAGGTATATTTAAAACAATATTATAATATTTATATTTTACTATGGAAATTAACGTGGTTTTCACACATTTTATACTATATATAACGGGACTGAACTCACGTGTGGGGATAGTCGTAACGACTATAGTTTCGGTCGCATTCGGCGACCTTTCTCAAGTTGGCGAGTGCTAGCACTCGCCAAAATCAAAATCTGAACCAATCAACAATCAACGTAGGCAAGCTTTTTCATAGCTCTTTCTCAAATAATGTACCAAGACTTCTGACTAAAACACTAATTCTCTGACCACCAGATGTAGTGCCACTTCTGTCATATCTAGGTACGCCGTGGTCTAAAGGTAACTATACTACTGAGGTTGCCTTAGAGACTGTGGGATATTAATATATAAGAATAGGCATTTTATTTTGTATGGGAAGACTGAATACATTACCTTGGGAATCATTTAAGCCGCTTATCTAGCAACGGACTAAATACGGTTCCTTTACCAGTGCTATTAGTGTTAACTACCTAACTTTTCAGCATTTTTTTTCATAATGTGATTATTGTTTGTTTGAAATATATTTTGTTGCATGTAAACTATTATTTCTTTGATTTATGAGACCTTAAATGGCTTAAACTAAAATATTCTATAATAATAATGAGTTATAATACAATTAGGCAATTTAATTTCTAATGTAAAGCAAATAGAGTTCTAATTCGAACAGCATCCGGGAATTGGGACGATTTGTCCAAGATTCGGGTCGATTTTAAAGTTCATAAAAATAATAATACAATAGTAAGACAATTTAGATTCTAATACAAAGCAAATAGAGTTCAATTTCGTATAGCGTCCGGGAATTGGGACGACATTCCGCGCATTAGGACAATTCGTCCGCGTTTTGGTACATTTAGGTATTTTTTTACATTTTGGATATTAATTCCCATTAAAGCTCAAACAAATTAAAAAAAGTTTAATTATTATAAAACTTAGATAAATGCCCTACCTGGTCATATTCACTTTGTTGTTGTAAGTCTATTAGTATAAGGGTAGTATTATTTCAAAGTCAGCAAAGTTCAAAAACGTCCGTACATTGGTACGTTTACCTTAGTTATGTTTCGTACATGCATTTTGCTGTGTAAGTTTGCTTCATGTAAGTCTACGAGAGTTTCTCTAAAGATCTCTATGACCGACGCAGAAACCGGAACTGAGCGGAAACATTACGGAATATTAACAGAGTCGTTAAATACATTATTGATAATAGCTAGGAAATAAACAACTACGCAAAGGCAGGAAAAACGAGTAATGGCATCGTCGCTTTAATGTTTATTTTACTATCGAAACAATTATATACTATTTTCATTTTTCACTAACGACCCACATAATTTCAATTATCAACCGACGGCCAAAATGCGATATTATTCTTATTTTTTGAAAACGTACTCAACTACTCAATCAATCTGTTTTTGTTGCTCCAGTACTTATTAACTGATTTATACTCTATTAGAGGGGCAATTTTGGTACCGCTTTTTTTCAAAAATGAATATTAAATCTACGGAACACTTAGCGTTAACCACTACACGCGCTTAGGCGTTTTATTTTAAGATATTGCGATTTTTGCAAAGTTTATTTAGGATAAGAAAATACGAGTACAAAATCTTTTGATACAAGATTGTTGGAGAATAACACGAAGCGGATTATGGCTGGCTGTCCTCAAAGGGCGAATCCTTTTGCGTCTATTCACTCTATGATAAAAAGGCGAGGGTTGCTGACTTGCGGCCGTATTAGAGAGTATTTTCATACCTTTTTGAAGCCGATTCAATCACACCAATACAATTTGTTGGAGTAGTGATGTGATTTGACGGCGGCGCTGTGAGTCCCTATTGATGCGTCAACTCCCACACAAATAAAGTTTTCAGCTAGACATGAGAAGTTGAATTTAATTTAAATTGAGATATTCGAGTGAATTAAACTCGTGAATGATAAAAGAGCTGCCTTTTTTTCTCACTTATATACTAACGCACATATTTAGATGCAGACAGTCCAGCTCAGTCAACTGCTAATAAAATATGTTTTTTTTTAAGTTCACATAACTGTATATATGCTAAAAATTACGCTAAAATATAACTTAAAATTATGGCTTATACAAAGTATATTATTATATGCTTCTAGTTGTGAACACAACATTCCTAAAAAAATACATTACCTAATACATAACTGAAACTAAACAAAATCAAACTAAAAAAATCAAAAATAAGTTAATTTAAATTTAGGGCAAAAATTAAGTGTATCTTAAAGGAAGAGACATAATCCTTAAACATATCTATACTATTACTAATAAC
Source organism: Hypomecis punctinalis (assembly GCA_949316475.1). Classification (NCBI taxonomy): domain Eukaryota; kingdom Metazoa; phylum Arthropoda; class Insecta; order Lepidoptera; family Geometridae; genus Hypomecis; species Hypomecis punctinalis. The sequence continues at coordinate 19,195,387 of OX438810.1, forward strand.
CGGTAATTAAAAACTTCCGGTATTTAGCTCTTGATTGAACAGATCAAATAGGCAGATACGAGTACATTTATTATTGACTAATTTTTACCCGCGCCGTCGCCCGCATGATATTTTAATTTTTGACGCAATATCATTATGAATTATAGCCTATATGTTATTCTGATATATAAGCTATATTATTGCAAAGTTTCATCTCAATCCGTTCTGTAGTTTTTGCGTGAAAGAGTAACAAACATCCATACATCCATCTATCCATCCTCACAAACTTTCGCGTTTATAATATTAGTAGGATTTGAACACATTATTATTATGTACTACGAGATCTGTCTATCGGAATGATGAGATATTTATCACAGAGTATTTCCGTAGTACATAATAATAATCTATACCTGTGTATCCTTTTCTTTCTATATTTTTATGTACTTTTTATTTTCTTTCTATATTTTGACTTTCAGCCAAAGATTTTCGAAGCAATATTGTCTTGATGCTTCTATGAGAACACTATAAAGCCGCCCCACCTAATGCAACCACCCATAAACTACAGAAGCTAATCGGCAAACTAGCACATTCTCCCGCCTCCATGAAATGACAAGCCTGTATGACGTCAAAGCTAACCATAACCAGCTAGTTAGGGTGTTCTTATCTTCTAATATACAGGGTTATTCAGAATTGGTGTACTAAGTCGAAAGAGAGTGATTCACACCATCAATATGAATAACTTTTACTATCGGGCCAACCCTGAATTCGAGAAAAATAAAATTATTTCGTACATTTTGACAATTCCGGGTTGGCCCATAGTAAAAGTTGTTCATAATACTGGTGTGAATGACCTGAATCGCTTCATAGAAAAAAATATCATTTTTAGGGTTCCATACCTCAAATGGAAAAAACGGAACCCTTATAGGATCACTTTTTGTCCGTCTGTCAGTCTGCCCGTCTGTGTGTATGTCAAGACTCTTTATCTCGGGAACGCGTAAAGATATCGAGTTGAAATTTGAACTGTATACGTATATCTATGGTGTCTTGCAGTTGTGTAAAAGAAAAACTTCTCAATTATCGTTTAAAAAAGGTAGAGACGTTTCAATCAAAACCTACAGGGTACTTCCCGTGGAACATAGAACTATAAAACGTGACATAGAACTATGAAATTTGGCGAGAAGCATTGTCTCAGAGTACACATATAATAGGAATAAATCTGAAAACTGAACATTTTTATTTAAATCACAAAAAATAGGGCCTCAAAATTCACAAAATATGGGTTCAAAATTCAAAGTGAGTAAATCGTATCATGTAAGGTATAATATAAAAGAACTTCATTAGCACATGCTAAAACAGGTTTTTAATTACTTTAACAATGTGTTTGTACGGAACCCTCGATGTGCGAGCCTAACTTGCAATTATCCGGTTTTTTAAACATTAAAATTGAACAGAAATTGGAAAAACTTCATTTGACATTACAAACACAGGATACACAAAAACAACAATAAAGATATAAACATATGTTATCACCCCATGTTGGCTTAATATGGGGCAATAGGCTATTTTTGTAGCCCTAGGACCTAGGTGATATTATAATAATCATTTTATATAACAAAACAACGTTGGCCGGGTCAACTTGTATGACGTCAGAGCTAACCATAGCAGGCTAGTTAGGGTGTTCTTATAAGTTATAAAAATATACTTATTCATCTCAAACAGACAGGAAGAAGCTCGTTAGTCGCATTGAAAGGGTGCGTTGACGTTCGCAAATTGAGGGCTCGTAGGTACCTACTTGTTGATTGGGAATCAAAGAACTTGTGTGGGCGAACTAGATTATCTAGTAATGAGGGCATGACATGTTGAAATTGATATTTATATTAGGAAAATGAGATTAGCAACAGAAATATGTTAATTAAGACTTGTTTGGGAAGGTATAGAAAAGGTACGTTCATCTTATTCGTAATGTATCGCAAAAATACAACTGTACTCTTAGTATGTGACTATTCGTTTATGAAATCTAATATATAAACCAACAAGTGATATAATTGTTAGCCTCTGTCGGAAACAACTATACTCTATAAAATTTAACTTGATCTGTGCGACAGTTAGAAATTGACATATTTAGAGTTGAGATAGTGGTGGAAAAAATCGATTTTCAAACAGTGTTGTAATGAAATCGAATGAGTAGTTGAAGGTGAGAAATTGGATTTTATTTACTTACTATTATTTAAGATCAAGTATGTACACATGTAAATAATGTTATGATATTAATTAAATACTCATAATAATGTAACGATAGTATTTATCGACGTTTTTCACTATAATCGATGCTAATGTAACATATAATTGGGTTTAATTTAATTACATATGTAAAAAATGTTATGATATTCAAATATAGAATAAAAATAAGGATAAATTAAGTTTTATTTAAAATATCGTCAGTATAAACTATCGATATTTTAATTAAAACTCTATCTAAAACTCTGTGGTCACGATCATTCGTCGCCCATCACTAATCGACATGCCCAAAAAGTATGACATTGACAGGTACTGTCTGTACTATTAAGAAATTCAGGACTTCATAGGCGTGATTTTTCTGACAGCTGTCGCAGAGATCAAGTTAAATTTTATAGAGTATAATAACTAACATAAGGAAATGGGAATCTAAGGCCTCTGATTCGAGTTATCACTCGAGTTTTTTCTCGAGTGAAACTCGATTTCTAAACTATACCATAAGCTAATATAAGCATAGCACTAAACAATATTTATGTCTTATATGATTGAATTTGTGACACCAATACATAGGCGAAAAAATCAAAATCACCACAACTATTTACACAGAACACGAGTGCATCGATCGTCTATGTATTTAATATAGGGGTTGTTAAAAAATCAATGTTCAAGCCCAGTGGTCTGTCACAACGGGGTGCGGGCGGTAGGGGGAGGCCAGGAGTGGGGGAGGGACCAATCAGTGCTCCAATTTAAATGTCCGTTCAATTGGTTTAACTAACATTGTTCTATTTATAGAGGTTTGAATATATAACGAGCTTTGAGCGACAGTTCCCAATCATAACATTGATATGGGATGGGTTGTTTGTGTTTTCTTAGAGAGTTGTCCTTGAAGTGTTCCATAGTTTCTACCTACATTATGAAAACGCGAAACGAAGTTTGCCAGGTGAGCTAGTATAGCTAATACAATTTGTTGGAGCTAGTATACCTCACCCGGCAAACTTCGTTTCACGTAATATCTTTATAAATTATAGCCTATGTGTTATTCTGATGTATAAACATTACTATAGCAAAGTTTCATCTCAATCCGTTCAGTAGTTTTTGCGTGAAAGAGGAACAAACATACAAACTTTCGCGTTCATAATATTACCAACTAGTTTTTACCCGCGGCTTCGCCCGCATGATAATTTGATTTTTGACGCAATATCATTATAATTTATAGCCTGTGTGTTATTATGATATATAAGCTATATTATTGAAAAGTTTCATCTCAATCCGTTCAGTAGTTTTTGCGTGAAAGAGTAACAAACATCCATACATCCATCCATCCATCCATCCATCCTCACAAACTTTCGCGTTTATTATATTAGTAGGAAGGATTAGGATGGAGAAATGGTACCTTTTATATAATGGAAGGTGCATTACGAGTGAAAAATAATACTATTGGAACAACCAAATTCTTCAGTAAAATCACTGTGATTGACGTGATTCCATTGGTGGATGATTTCCTCACACACTGTTTATCTACACATCTTAACTCTACCCAACCCAGTATTGACATGACAGGGAAAAATGTTCCGTTTCATGTTTTGCCGAAGTATTTTCTACATTATTTTCCCTTTATTGTATTCATTCCTCTGTCCATGTCAGTCTATTTAATTTGAATGGTTAATTTTTTACGAGTATCCCCGTCTGACCCCTTTCATTTCGCCTTTAACTTTCCGGCTTGCTTTACAATATTCTACTTGGTTTTATTTCAGCGTATTTTTAAGAGCCCGGCTCATCCTTCCGTGAATCAATTAATATCGTGTTGAAGGGACTTTTGTCCCTGTCACTAATTAATTTTTTGTGACCAAATAGCGTGGTCACTTCAAAGGGGATATTTAGCTGTTTAATTAATTTAAAATTTGTGAAATGCGCTATTTGAAAAAAAATTTAAGTGGGGAGCACTTTGCTACATTTTGCTAAATATAAGTTCGTATGGGCTGGGTGTCTCGTCTTTGTGTCTTTTTTAACACACCTGAATGCCTCAACCAGGGCCTATATTTGAACATGTTATGCGAGCCACGTTATTGCTAGTCAGCCAGTTGATTTTTTTTTTTACTATTGTACCAGCCTTTTTAATAGTCCACTGCAGGACGTAGGCCTACCCACGAAGGGTGATTGGGCCATATTCACCACGCTGGCCCAGTGCGGGTTGGTGGATTCACATACGCCATCAAATTTCTTCTAGGGGCGCATGCAGGTTGACTCACGATGTTTTCCTTCACCGAAAAGCCCATGGTGTGAAATTCCGTACATAAATTCCAAGGAATTCATTGGTACGGGACCGGGATTTGAACCTCACGATTGTAAGGCGGGTGTCATTACCACTAGACCACCACGGCTTATTTGACTTGACGAATTTTTTTGACTATTCATATTAAAATATTATATAATATTAAAGTAAGTAATACTCAAGCGAATTTCAATGAAGTTAGTTGTAAATTAGCTGTGAAATTGATATACAGAGACTTGGCAGACGTCCTGAAGTTCCTGACGGTAAGAAATAGCTGCCTCCTATGAAGATCAATCAATGACACCAGAAGGCAGGGTGTAGATGGATGGCAATTACAACTGACCGGCTGGTGGTTTTCATGACAAGTTTGATTTAAATTGTAAGCTCAGTTCTATGAACTATGTTAGAGAATACAACTATCTACACGTATTTACATTCTCACATTTTTTATGTGTCCTATATACTACAGCTATTTCGAGAACCTCAAGTTTTAATGATGACGAGCCGACAACAGAGCCTTGAAGTATAACCAGGTACACTCATTACCGCGATAACATCGATAATCGCTTAGTATCGATCCACCCATCTATCTGCCGAGGCTTAGTAAATGTAGAGCAGGTCACGACAATTATGCATTCGCTACACAAATCAGCAATTTCGAAAGGACTCTAAAACAGAGAAAATCAATGATCTATTAACATTTTCTTGCAATTGAAATAAAATACGGGTCAGAACTCTACATTTATCTATGCAACACGTTTGAGTTCACAATAATACGTTGAAGTTAGTTATTACACTTATGTCAAGAACGTCAGATATGCTTACTTGTTACCGATTATACTGAGTTGTATGCTTGTCCTGTACTACGCCGAATAAGATCATCATTATGAACAAAAACCACGTTTTACTATGAATCCAACCCGGAATTACAGAAAAAAATCCTCATTTGCGGTGACCTTAAATGGTCTATTAGGCCAAGGCCCAAGATCTGGCGTAAAACTGATAAAGCTTGTTTTCTCTTTTCGCAGATTGCTATAAAAACATGCAAATAATTTTTAACTGAATCTACATGGTCGTAATACTGAAATGTTAAAGTTAGTTCAAAATGCAAGCACTCAAGTCATAAAACGGAACAGATAAAAGTGAATCTAAATGAGTAAAGTTTGCATAAAAAATTAAAACAATCAGTTTCATTTTAAAACCAGCTATACCAGGGTTTTATAACTGGAAACTTGTCGTACAAGAATCACCAATATAAACCGCATGAATCTACATAGGAATTTCACTGAAAATATGTAACGATGCAAAGGTTGTGTACTCAATATTATTTTGGTCACTTTCACTCAAATGACTTTTGTAATGAGAGTAACGGCGACGGATAAAGTTGAGCGCATAAATGATAGTCATCGGCTAGCTACGTAATTTTATACTCAACTCAATTCGAAAAGTTTAGTAGTTATCATGGATATATTGGATATCTAGAGACGGCGATACGGACAATTAATTTATGGTCATATCCTTGATCCTTGCTTTGTTCATTGGAGATTTTTGTTGTTAATTCTGTTACTCGTTTATTGGTGAACCATCAACCGTGTCTACAGATACCGTGCAAGAAGTAAGAATGTTCTTATAGGCCGGATGGCTAGCCCTGGTGTCAGAGTTTTTAAGCCGCCTGAAGACTTCGTGATAAAGTTAGAAAGAAATATTTATTTCAGGTCCAACAAAAAATTGTTTATTTGCAGTTGGTCGAGGATTCCTTTTGAGACATTAAACAGTTTACAAACCACAGACTCCAGGGCCTGTGCCCTTTGTTAACTAAAATTACGATTGTTAGATTATACTGTACAAAGAGAGTTAGTAGGTACTTGAAATTTTAGCCTAAGTTAGTTGGTGCAATGCGTGAATGCCACCAGCAGACCGGCGACCCGCAAGCAGAACTCGATCACGAGTGTGACACATGTGCCAGTTATCGCTCTCCTCGACCATATTTGAGGGAAGAGAGCGAGCCGGCACATGATGCCGCCGCAAGAGGGAGCCTTCAATGGCGAGCATGAGTGCTTGGGGCATTCAACAGTTTAATAAGAAGAACGTTTTAACTGAATGATTAGTAGACTATTAGTATTTATATGTAGTGATATGTGCCTGTGGTACGCGTTAGGCTCACGCTACGCTTTACTAGTTCGCTTTACATCGCATTGATTCATTAACCGAGTCATCGAGAAGGTATAAGTCTATGGAAATTATAAAGGGTTTGGGGCCAAACTCGCAAACTTTACAGTCGGCTACACACGGAGGCAAGCGTAACATTTATTTCGTAAGTTTTACATTCACATTATGGAATATGAAAACGACTCGGGTCACGCTCGCGCGCCGCCCCGGGCTGTGGGTGACTTCATTCCACGGTTTGCTTTGGCTGAAAGCTGAAACTGTAATGAGATAGCCTCGCAGCCTAAGCTGTGGTAGACCTAGTCTAGACTAGGTACTCTAGACGATGGGGTACGTGAATTTGAGTGCAAGTGAGAGATTACGACAAGAGGTGATGGTTTAATCAAAATGGTCAGATAATTTCGCGGGTTAAGAACTAGAGTAGCGTAAGTGCAAAAAATGCTTTTTAAATCCTATATTTTTATGTGCCAAAACACTGGAGCTATGTAGTGTGTAGATTGCTAAATACAAAAATATCATATCAAAAAATATTTTTGTTTACTGCTAAGATGAAGTGTTTCTACTTACAATAATCTTGCCATTACTTTGTCAAAATTAGGACACCGAAGATGTTTTGAATGTAATCGCTCAAATAACGTATTTTGTCATACGTTTTTCGCACAGAATGTTTGATTATAAAGCTTATGTTTTTTTCGTGCCAAATAAGTGTAAAATACCATCATTTAAGGCCATTTTAACGGAAGTTCCGTTGCAATACATACTTTAATAAATATTTGTAACAGCCAAAATGACGTACATATGTCAAGCATTTTCGAAAATTATATATTTTTTTTAAATAAAAACGCTAAAGATTGCCCAACGAGTTACGCTATTCTGTAGCGGATAAATAAAGCAATATTATTAGTAAAAATCACATACCTAACTTCTATAGATTTTGCCATAGAAGAGCTATATGCTAACGGTAGCTAAATTTAAGTTGTTTTTCGGCTCTCCTGTAAAATTGTCATTTTGCCCTTACGTTACTCTAGTTCTTAACCCGCGATTTTGTAAAAGTTTTTCTTTTCACTTCATTAAAACTCGCGTGAGAATACATTATATTAGATAAAATACCGGTTTTAACTCACGTATGATATACGGCCGGGCCGCTGTGAAACCCGACCGGTTTCGGAGTAAAATTAGTACTCCTTCTTCATCAGGGAATACGCGCACTCCCGTCGCCTGGCGCACGCGCACTGACAGCACTGCGGCCCGGCCGTATATCATACGTGAGTTAAAACCGGTATTTTATCTAGTTTTTTTTTATTCTAATAAAAGGGCCGAGGTACCACGTTGACTACTTTCAACCTGATAACAGAAATAGGGTCTAGCTTAACAAAGGGGTGATCACACGCTGGAGGCATTAATTTAGTTTTGAAGTATCAATATCGAATGTAACAAAAAACATGTCAATGATTTGAAGATAGGTTAAGTTATTAAACAATAATGTCTAGGTCGCACACAGCACCCCGAAAACACATCAAAAAGTCCACTAACCCCAACACCACATAATTCCTACAACATACATTGATAATGGCTCCAAACCATGTCGCAATCAATTCACGCTCCTGACACCAACAAAGCCCTATTCAGTCCTCTGGCACCGAAGGCTTGTGAATTAGGCGTGTTACACACGCACGGCTGTCCGAGACATTCGATTCGGCAGAATCTGCTGGTAACATGGCCGAGCTGAAGCAATTAATGCTCATGTTCAGTTCGTGCCACCGAGCTACATAGGCATCTTCTGATTCTGAATTAGAATGTTCAAGTTACCTCGGCATTTCGGCATTGGACTTTATCGATCGGCATAGTCCAGAATTGAACAGGATAAACAGGCTTCTGGCAAGTGGGGAAGACAGTAAGAAACGTTTGTACTGATCAGCGCATTGGGACTTGAAGTAACGCGTTACACAGCAAGCGTATTTTTACAGTCATGCTTCATCATGCTCGTATCAAAAGTTACATTAAGCCACATAATGCCAGTCAGCACCTACTAAAATGTGAATCTTTCGAAAAACATCACCATCTTTCTAAAAGATTTTCAGTTAGCACAACCCAGGTGCCGTTCGAGTTTGAAATACGATTAATACGATTTCGGCGTCCAGCTGTGCCAATTGTGCCGAATACAACCTGTGTGTAATACGCCTTACACCCGTCGTCCAGCCCGCCGTAATGGACCAATCTGACATGTTGTCATCGTGTCAACTCCGAATAAAAATGTCACCGACGCCCGTTTGCTTTGTGTAGATGTCAACGTTGTATAAAGCTCACATAAGCATTGTTTTACGCTACTTCAATAATTCTAAGAAGGTGATGTGGTGATCGATTTTTTTTTCACCTACAATACCAATAGGTATTGTAGGTGAAAAAAAAATCGATCCATAGGTAGACAAGTACTCGGAGGATTCACATCAAGATTAATTTCAACTCCACGCTGTGATTATAAAGTTAAGATAATGAAGTTGCTGATATTTTGGCATTTTCGGCACCATTATATATATCATATTGACGTCTAGTTTATGTAACTATTTATTTATGATTTATTTAAATAACTAAAAAAGAAACTTAGGACTTTTTTAATATCGATAGTCAACTATTTCAAGGAATGAATGAATGTGGACTAGAATAGTCCGCATTGAAAACGTTTCCAATAATAATTATTTTTTTGCAAAAAATAGCATGACCGACTTCACCCGTGTACAGAATCATTACATAGTATAAAACAAAGTTGCTTTCCGCTGTCTGTCCCCATGTATGCTTATATCTTTAAAACTACGCAACGGATTTTGATGCAGTTTGTTTTAATATATAGAGTAATTCAAGAGGAATGTTTATATGTATAATACACATGTGCGAAGCCGGGGCGCATCGCTAGAACGCAAATATTATGCACGGATCGATGTAACATTTTTCACATTATTGTTGATTTATCAAAAATGGCTCAGCCATTTTCGATAAAATTTAAATGGGACAATTTCGAAGTATACTCTTTCCAATAAAAAAAGAATTATTGAAATCGGACAAGTATGAAAAAAGTTATGCGTGGTTATACATAAAAAATATATATATATACGCGAATTGTATACCTCCACCGGTGGTTCGTCGGTCAAAAAGACCGATACAGCGCTGGCGTGAGACATTCAGAAATGCGGCTAGACGCAACATGGAATGTTGGAGAAATGGAGATCTTGTAGAGATCCTTTCTTTTAACCGGCAAGACATAGCTATGAGCAAGATATACACCAAAATGCACTTTTACGACACATAAATTGCAGAATGCAGTGTTGTGTGAGCGAACTTGAATAGGTGGATTGCTGTGCTCTACGAGTATGAGTAATAAATGTTACGCGTAGTTGTGTTTCAGAGCGGACAGTTTCCACTGAAATTACGAGTAGGTCTACGCTAGATTGAAAGGACACGTCCTATCCCGCAAAATCCATGAATATTTGCAACTGGCTAAATAATTTTATCGGTCATATATTCGTAAACTGACATTAACTTTAGGATTTCCTTACAAGATACTTAGACGATATAAAACATCATTCCGAAAATGTAATACAATTTTGACTTTACTCGTATTTTTATTTTTTGGTTTGGAGAGCTTCTCGCTATTCGTCTGCCGCCCGCCCTGTGGCCGGAAGCGGAAATAAAGCCACCGACACCTCGGGGCGGGCGGCGGTGGGCGGACGGACAAGATCGTACAAAGCAAACTCTCTGTACTTTCATATATATAGGCTAGACAAAGCTGAAATATTTCAACTAGATGTTTATTTTGACGACCGACATATTCTAGAATATTTCCAACCTGTCTAACCACAATAGTTTTACGCACGCTTCAGACAATGTTTAACAGTAGAAAATGCACGGTTAAACAGTTTTTAAAGCTTGTTTAAATAATTTTTGGTAAGGCGGTTTATATTCATCATAATGACCAACTTAACTATCACTAAATACCTGCCTATTATAATTTGAATTCCCCTTTTTAACCACGCATTACTTTTTTCGTAATAGTACGATTTCAATATATTTTTTTTTATTGGAAAGAGTATACTTCGAAATTGGTCCCATTTAATTTGATTTATGAAATGGTCCCATTTGATAAATCAACAATAATGTGAAAAATGTTACATCGATCCGTGCATAATATTTGCGTTCTAGCGATGCGCCCCGGCTTCGCACAGGCGTATTATACTTATAATGTGAAAAATGTTACATCGATCCGTGCATAATATTTGCGTTCTAGCGATGCGCCCCGGCTTCGCACAGGCGTATTATACTTATAAACATTTCTCTTAAATTACTCTATCTATTAAAATAAACTGCATCAAAATCCGTTGCGTAGTTTTAAAGATATAAGCATACATGGCGACAGACAGCGGGAAGCGACTTTGTTTTATACTATGTAATGATTTTGTACATGGGTGAAGTCGGTCATGCTATTTTTTGCAAAAAATAATAATTGTGTGTTAGGCTGTGTATTCCCTTAGACTTTTTAAGCTACTACTCGGTTTTCAATATATTTTAGAATACTTCATCCGAACGGTTTATATAATTCATTCGTAACCGGCTTAAGCCGGGATGAACAACTAGTTTACTATGAAATCAACGCTGAATACACTAAAAAAATATATAATATAAAGTATGGCTTAAAAAATGTGTAGAACAGCTGATTATTCTTCATGATTACATATTTTGTTTCATTTTTCGGACAATATATTGAAGTATGCAGTGCTGGTGAAGTTTATATAAAAATAAAGACAAAGAAAAGAAAATTACACAATTATCCAAAAATAGAACATTGCACAACAAAGTTTAAAATTCATTAGCTTCTTATCGACGTTGTAAATGTAAGAAACCATTATCAATGTACAACATCATTATATTACTTTGTGCAAACTCATTACAGAGCCAATATAGCTAAGTCGTTTCTAAGGAAAAACATCAAATTAAGAAATTCCTCGGCGGTCTGCGTTACAAAGGAAGTAAAAAATAATTAACTTGACAAAAATCTATTTAAAAAACCGGACGATTTAACAGGCTCGCTTGATGAAATATCTCCAGTACTTACTTTTATTAAATAAGTCGAATAACAAAACAGTATATTTAAATTTTAGTATCAAGACTCACCGATCGAAAAATGTTGTATGACTGGAAACTAAAGAAATTCAGTTATAGTTCGCAACATATTCCAGTGATCACTGTTTACACCAAGTTATATTTACGACATTAATTAATCACATTTACGAATAATATTACCTTTCAATACACTTCCTCTTATATATTCAGGTATATTACTCAGGTACTTTTTCTCTAGTACGCAGTCTAGGTAGGCAGTTTAAAATTTAGTAGGTAGTAGAAATGGTAAGCCTCTAAGATATCTATATATCTCGATCTCGTTAGAGCCTTTATGTTGTTGGGAGTTTTTTTCTTATACATTATAGGCTTCTCTTCCTATTAGCACAAATTAGACAACAGTCAGTTATTAGCGCTCTACAAAAAAACCTAACTTAATCTCACTCAATGTATGTAATGAGCTCGTAACAAACAAAGTCTAATTTTATTAAAAGACATCAATAATTTTCATTACATTAATCGATGAAATTCTATTTATACCTTTTCATATACTGCCATAGGAGCTCACACGACACAGTAAAGTAGGTATTTACGGAACATTGTAATATTTAACCCCATGTTGACGTATCCCGGCGTTATTACCCAGATTCGACTGTAAGCACCTCGTAAAATTCCGAATTCGTGACGCCAAAAACAAATTGCCAAAAAGCTACGTTGAAATAAATGTTTTTGAGTCAATACTTTTGTTTAAAATATACGAAAAAAAGTACAAAGCATTGTAATTTTAGAGCTAGGCAGCCTTGTAGCTACGCTTACCAGATTTTAAGCTGTGATTCTAAAATTGACTAGGGAAAAAGTACTGTACTCCAGCCTTATTAATAGTCCACTGTAGGACGTAGGCCTACCCACGAAGGGTGATTGGGCCATATCCACCACACGGGTTGGTGGATTCACACACGCCATCGAATTTCTTCTACGGACGTATGCAGGTTGCCTCACGATGTTTTCCTTCACCGGAAAGCCAGTGCTGTGAAATTCCGTACATAAATTCCAAGGAATTCATTGGTGCCGACCAGCATTTGAACCCTCATGATTAACATATTTTCTCCATAACAATACAATTGTTGCCAAGGTGGTAACAATAATTTAATGATCTATTTTCACACCACGGGCTTTTCGGTGAAGGAAAACATCGTGAGGAAACCTGCATATGTCCGTAGAAGAAGTTCGATGGCGTATGTGTATGTCAATTCACCAACCCGCACTGGTCCAGCCATTCATTCCCCCTTCGTAGGTAGGCCCACGTCTTGCAATGAACTATTAAAAAGGCTGGTACAATAATAATTAAGACTGTGCAGGATCGCGCTGGATGCAAGCCGCTATTGATTGGTTCTATTGGAAATCTCTACGGTAGACCTTCGAATACATAGGTGTATCTAGATGATGATAATCTCGTAGGTTTTTTTATGGAAAACTAATATTCGACCTACAAAAAGGTATTATAATTCCTTATAGAAGTAATTTAAAAACTAGAATGGATATTCCTGGCGGTGAAAGAAATTTTCATAATGTTATGAAATAATTTTAATAAAAGACTTTCCGTGAAAGAACCGCTTACACCGATAAATAAAATTCTTCAGTATCTGACCAATACGCTTCTTAGCACTTTCTCTTAAATTTCGAACAAAATATAAATTTAAACACATTTCTTTAGAAAAAAAAAATATTTTTTTAAACTAGGAAATGAGAAACGTAACTTTAACTCTACGGGTATTTGGTTCATATTTAACTCTATATTAGTCTATATTGTCGTAGCATTTCGATGTTTAATGAGTACGTGATATTAAAACTTTATTTCTTTAAATAAGTTCGGACTACAACAAAGTTGGTAAGTTTCATAACTGATGAAAATAGTTTAATGCAATTGAATATTTATAAACTCTAGCTGGGTTTAGCAACTGACTAAAAAATCCAGGCATGATTGCATTTCCATTATATTGCATTTTGATCGCAGCGTATACTGTATTCAGGGTACACTGTATTCAGGGTTCACCATATTATAATGTAGAGTAAAATTAAAAAGGGATATATGCAAACTGTTTAGAGATTCAGTCACGGATAGAGCACTGATTGGTTTCTGGGATTTGCATGCGGCCAGAGCTCGGTTAGTGGTATCGTCGGATTCATCTCCAGATATTCCATCTTGTGTAGCGCTCTTATGCTTACTAAAATCCGTATTTACATTTTGACGAGCCCCGTTTCCTAATTTTAAGCAATGTTTACCAAACATCACGAACTGAGGTTGTTGAAATCTCAAACGTATGTGATGTGAGCAAATATCAATTAATTCTACAGCATTCAGATGTAGAGTATCAAATTGATTCAACTATCCGACGTTGAAGTTTTGAAAAGCGACGGCCAAAACATCGGGCTATCAAAACACACCGGTCACAGTATCGACAATGCGATTAAACACAAAGGCATCGACGGAAAATAAACACGAGTATGGGGGGTGAGCGGAGCGCTACGGACGCGTCCGCTCCCGACGGGCGCCCGCCTGCGACTGAGTCGACCACAACCACTGCTGGCTCCACATTTCCACAACTTCCAACGGGGCACAGAGGAAAAACGAGAAAGAAAACTTGGGGAAAATATAACCACAGATTGAGTAATAGTCGCCACGCATATAACGTACAAATAGGACCTTCGTACGCGAGTTATTGCCGCAAATTTTAGCAGAAACTCCACTGAAAAATGTTCTCTTTTTTGTGTACTGTTTGAGGTAAAAAGTACTCTTTTTTGCACGTAAGGGCTTCGCAGAGGAAGTTAACAGTGCTAAAAGGTATGTTAGCTCCAGCGCGGAAACTGTTCCGTTAACGAGCTGGCTCGGCGAAAAACTACACTTTTTGTTACTTTTGCTCGATGTCGGTTGAGTTTCAACTTCTGAAACCCTCGGGGTATTTATTTATACTCCAGTTACCTGTCCATTATAAAGCATCTACCAGAGTAAAATGTATTAAACTATGTATCTGACTAAAACGGCGAGGTATGGCTAGTTATAAATAAATGTAAGTTTTTGACAAATTTGAATCACTTTTGAGTTATTAAACTGCGGCTTGAAATGCCCCAAAAGTGGTTGTACTTCAAAAGTGCTTAAGGCAAAGGCTAAAAACTTTTACGTGTTTGTGACAGTGGTATTAGCTCCAAAACAAATGGATCGATAGTTGTTGGTTCTGTTTGTAATCAAGATGGTGGGATGATAGTTTTTAGCTAAACATTAAAAGCTACGACCTTAGGTTTCCAAAACGTTTATTGTTACCCTTGTTACATAATTTAATCAATTAGTTTCTTAAGATCGGTAGTCTGGATCGATGCAATCAAGCACAGAACCTCGCAGAATGAATTTAAATACAAGCCAAGCGAACCTTGGCAAAGCACAAAGAAAAACCGTTTAAATTGAATTTCTAAGCAACGGCAGGACCGCTTTTTATCTGGCAATAACTAAGACTTAATACAGACTTGAAGTAATTGGAGCAGATCCAAATTCTATTTATTATATGCTGAGAAGAATTATTTTAATTTCGGCTGATATTAGGCTAATAAATATTTAATTCTCGTGAAACCTTTTGTACCGAATTCCAGTTAGGTATTGTCAACAATTTGATAAGAATTACCAATGAATTGTATGTATTTACAATTCCGAATTCTATTAAATAGACATTGGTAGTTGAAGGTCTTTACAATAAAATAAATTTTAGATGGAATTCGTCAAAATGAATTTGGTGAGGCATGATTCTTTGTTGTCGTTGGTTATGCTGTGCAAGCAGTATGATAATATTTTAAATTATTGTAAAATATTTATCTTAAACTATTGAAAAGTTAGTTGAGTCTGAAAATTGCGAGGCTGTGCGAACATCCCACGAAAGCTGATTGAAAATGTGAAAATTCTCCTTTGAAGTCTATTCTAAGAAAATCACCATAATGTGTTTAAATTATAACCACATTTTACTATGGAAATTAACGCGGTTTTCACACATTTTATACTATCTATACCTTTCTCAAGTAGGTGAGTGCTAGCATGCATATGCATTGCATTGCGAGACGGTTCCGCGTGCTCACACTCGCCAACTTGAGAAAGGTCGCCGAATGCGACCGAAACTATAGTCGTTACGACTATCCCTACACGTGAGTTCATTCCCGTTATAGATAGTATAAAATGAATAACCACATTGAAAATATCTCTTGTAATCTAAAACAGTGAAGGAATTAGAAAAAAAATATCTAGATAATAAAATTCTGAAACATTAATTTTGTCTTCGATTTCTTCGACTCATAACTTGAATGATCGATTCCTACGAGGAAAGAATACCGGATCCGATGCAAATAGGACCATACGTTTCAATACAAAGCAACAAATCCGTCCGTTCCGTGCGCTCAGATTCCGACACAGTGAACGCATAGATTAATCTGCAAACGTAGTATCTCTTTTACGATTGCGAATAAGTTCGATGCACGAGTATTAAGATACTCCTTCATCATCAAGTCTCCTCTAGTCAAGTTTGTTCTGTATTGACTTGACATCACGGCATTCAGTTGTACAAATTGTTACCTAAACAGCAATAATCTGACCGGACATCACGAACACGACATATGCTCTAAAATGACGGCTCACAAGGGCTCCGCAAAAATGAATGTAGACAACATTTGTCTTAACCCCTTTCAACGTCAAACGTGAGGGCAGGAATGTTAAGAGACAGATGGAGAACTTAAGACGGAAACGGAGACTTTTAACAAATGTTTATTTTTCTTTTTAGGGTTCCGTACCTCAAAAGGAAAAAACGGAACTCTTATAGAATCACTTTGTTGTCCGTCTGTCCGATTGTGTGTATGTCAAGACTCTTTATCTCGGGAACGCGTAAAGATGTCGAGTTGAAATTTGAACTGTATACGTAGGTATATCTATGTCACTTGCAGTTATGTAAAAGAAAAACTTCTCAGTTAAAAAAGTTAGAGCCGTTTATGTCGTAATTTCTTACGACATAAACGGTTAAAACAGGTGTGCTAAAACAGGTTCTTAATTATTTTAACATTTTCAGTAATTTTCGATGTATGACGAGAAAAGTGAAATAAAAAAAAACTTTTTTGTCGATGGTATTAGTATAGAGATTTTAACAACTTACTTCTCAATTATGTAAAATTTTCTGGATTTGTAAGGAACCCTCGGTGTGCGAGCTGACTCGCACTTGTCCGGTTTTTTTTTCAAGGAGTTTAACAATCGTAATACATCGTCTTTTTAGCGAAGTTTTAGCTCAAAAATTTTAATAGAAAAATTTTGGTATCTAAGAATGCTTACAGTAGAAAACCTTTTATAGTCCCTCAAACATAAAAGGCCTAACAATTGGGCGATTCTATCTTAGTTATATTCGATTTGGGGGGTGATGTGATGTGTGCTGACATCCCTCTTGCGGTGTGTTGAGCATTTTTCTAGCCGACAACACGCTACTCAAACCAGCCAAGCTTCTTAAAATAGCACAGGCTTGAGTCTTAGGCACATTTGATCCCAGTTACACATCTACTAAGCAGTATATTCTGTGCATGCATGCGGTTTCGGAAATGACAAACCCATGCCAAATCCAACGGAGCAGAAGTTCATTTGGGAATAAATAACGAGCTCGCAGCGTTTCGGTTACATCCATCATCAGAGGAATTACGCCGCTCGTTATGTGGAATCCTATTTGAGAGCACAAAGGCATAGGTAAAACAATATTTACATGTTGACTTCGCGAAAAGGTAAAGACAAGAATGGGAGGAAGATTTTAAATCGAACAAAAATATATAATGCTTCTTAACGATCACTGAGAGATCTACAGAGACGGTTAGAGATACATTGAGTATTTCGCGTGTCAACACTGAGAGAAAAACTAACAAAAATATAGTAATCTTTACTAAAATTTTACTAAATCCGAGGACAACAAATGACTTGTAATAAATACAAATCGATTTTTGTAAATGCAATTCGTAGGTATTACAATATCAGTTCTTTTATATGTAGTAAGGCCCCAGTAGTTTCAATAGATTAGCTTTGTAATATCTAGTAAAGTCCATAGTACTCTTTACTAAAATGTTACTAATCCCGAGGACAACAAATGCCCTGTTAAAAATACAAATCGATATTTAATAGGTATTACTAATACCTGTTTTGTTATATCTAGCAAACTCCTTAGTACTCTTTACTAAGATTTTACTAATCCCGAGGACAACAAATGCCCTGTAAAAAATACAAATTGATATTTAATAGGAATTATTAATACCTGTCTTGTTACATGTAGTAAGGCCCCAGTAGATCCAATAGATTAGTTATGTAATATCTAGTAAAGTCCTAGTTTTTTCGAAATTTTAGTTCTGTATCATCTAGTAAACACCTATTAATTTTGATGAATTCGTTTTGTAATATCTAGTAAGCCTTGGTACTTTCGAAAGTTTGGTTCTGTATTATCTGCTAATCACCTAGTAATTTTGATAGATCAGTTTTGTAATATCTAGTAAGCCTTAGTACTTTCAAAAGTTTAGTTCAGTATTATCTAGTAAAAGTCTAGTAGTTTCAATAGCTTAATTTGGTATTATCTAGTTGATTTTTGTAATTTCTAGTATAATTTCTGTGTTATCAATTTAGTAAACCCTATCAATGTAAAAGTTATAAAACACTTCAAATCGAAATATTAAAAACTGTATACCTGCTTATGACAATGACCTATAAGTATACAGTTTTTAATATTTCAATTTGAAGTGTTTTATAACTTTTTTATGGATAGGGTTTATTAAGTAGATATCACAGAACTAAACTAGACATTACAAAAACCAACTAAATAATACAAAATTAAGCTATTGAAACTACTTGAGTTACATATCTTACAAAACGAATCTAAGGTTATAAACTAATACTAAATGTAAGTTACAAGGTGAATAATAATTGTAGACATAAAAATAAAGATTCAAGTGAAGTCATGTTTATTAAATATTATACATGTATAATATAACACACGAAACAGCCACATTTACAATAAAACATAATTTACATTGCCAGCGAGTATAATGTATTCACGGAGAAACCCAGTTACTCCGTATATTCTGGGTAAAATTGTCAATTTTCACTTACACTGGTTAAATCTGTACTTATGACACTTAATTAAACACAGTTAGTTGGTACGCACTGAACTTCATCCTCCATGTTTACTCTACTGCACGCAACGACGAAATGGCTGCTTCGAAAAAAGACGGGATCGTATTCACTGAGACCCCAGTTACTCAGTATGACTGTATAGCTGTTATAACACTGACTCCTGGGTAAGATTGTCAATTGTCACTCAGAGTGTTTAAATCTGTTGGTAAAACACAGTTTGTTGGTACTGAACTTCACTCTCCTTTACATGTTTACTCTACTGCAAGCAACGACGAAATGGCTGCTGGAAAGGCGGGATCGTATTCATGAAGCAAAACACACCGGACACTTTAATGGAAATAACAAAACATTTCGTTGAAATTACTTAGCTTATTGCTGGATTTACAAAATAGACCAAAAACTAAATGTTTTTGTTGCATTAACTAAAGTATTGTAGTAAAATTACAATAGTATCTTGAAATTAATAAAGCCTCATGCTTGACATTAT
Organism: Hypomecis punctinalis; assembly: GCA_949316475.1. Lineage (NCBI taxonomy): Eukaryota > Metazoa > Arthropoda > Insecta > Lepidoptera > Geometridae > Hypomecis > Hypomecis punctinalis. The sequence goes on from OX438810.1 coordinate 19,214,815, forward strand.
TCTTCCTTTCAATACAAATGACAACCGTGTTTTGAAAATGATTAAACCCACGCTTGTAATTACAAAACAAGGTAAATCAATTTTTTTTCATCTTTCAAACCAGTGGTATATCAGATACCAATACTTGTCTATATCAGTACCTATCTAGGTACCAACGCGGTGGATTTTATTTGTAAGTACATAGTACTAATCGCCTAAGAGCATGTCAAACCCTACGAAGTACTCGTATGATACAATTTTTATTGGATTTTGTTAAATGCACCTTTATATGTTAGTAATAAGGAATCATACTATAGGTAACGTTTGATGAAATATGTTAGCATGCACTACAAATGACCTATAACTAGTTGTTATTAATAAAGAGTAAGAGTAAGTAAGTAAGTAAGAGTAAGATACTTAGTGTACTGAACTACTGAAACCAAAGTCAAAGCCGTCAAATAAGAATATTTCAACGACGTTGGCGGGAACAGAAAACGCGGCATCAGAAAAAATCTTAATGCCAATTAATGCAATTAGAATTAATGCATAAGTATTAATTTGAGATTTTTCGAGTATTAAAGTGTAAACTTATCTCGTATATTATTCCAGTAACTTCAGTGCCCTTACCATGACTTTTGATAGTAAACGTAAACTTTTTTCCGTTTTTGTTTAATAGCTTCATATATTTAACCATACCTTATTAAATTTTAAAGCCAAAAATTTGCTTTTTATTTGTAAGCGTTTAGAATCCAGCAGCTATGCTTATTCTTCATTTTTTTACTCTTGACTCAAGACCATAGCGTAAAATCATTTTATTATAATTTGTTCTGGGAAAAATATTGTTACTTACTACTACTTATGATCTAATATTTGCTATTGTTATAGGCGATAAGTTTACGTTTTACGGCTAATTTTGACAATTTTATTGTTTTGTCAATTGTTTGTTTTTGAAAAGCAATAATGCTTTGTTTGGGAATTTTGTCATCTTGTAATTTCAATTGAGATTATTATCGTAAGAGCGCTTATAATGTTTGTTTCTGAAAAAACAGTACGTCATATTTTGATTCCTGTAGGCCACGCGGGCGAAGCCGCTAAAAGCTCATAATAATTAAAGCGTGTTCCTTGGAATTACAAAAAGGGATAAATTAATTATATTTGTTGTACCAAATAAAGTTCTTGCAAAATTTTACAAACGTGTGTTGAAATAAATAAAGCATGTTGCTTGGAATTACAATAACGGAAACACTAAATATTATTCTTGTACCAGTTAAAGCTATTTCTAATAATTACAAACTAGTGTTGAAATTAATAAAGCGTGTTGCTTGTTATTGCAAAAAGGGAAATATTAGATATTTTTGTTGTACCAATTAAAGTTATTTTTAATATTTACAAACGGGTGTTGAAATTAATAAAGCATGTTGCTGGGAATTACAAAAAGGGTAAAACAAAATATTTTTGTTGTACCAATTAAAGTTCTTTCTAAAAATCACAAACGTGTATCGAAATTAATAAAGCATGCTCTTTGGAATTACAAAAAGGGGAAAACTAAATATTATTGTTGTACCAATTAAAATTATTTCTAATAATTACCAACGTGTGTTGAAATTAATAAAGCGTGTTACTTGGAATTACAAAAAGGGAAAAACTAAATATTTTTGTTGTACCAATTAAAGTTATTTCTAATATTTACAAACGCGTGTTGAAATTAAAAAAGCATGTTACTTGGAATTACAAAAAGGGTATAACAAAATATTTTTGTTGTACCAATTATAGTTCTTTCTAACAATTACTAATGCGTGTTGAAATTAATAAAACGAGATGCTTGGAATTACAAAAGGTAAAAACTAAATCTTTTCTTGTACCAATATTTTTATATTTTCTAAAAATTACAAACCCGTGTTGAAATAAATAAAACGTGTTGATTAGAATTACAAAAAGGTAAAACTAAATATTTTTGTTGTATCAACTATAGTTAATTCTTAAAATTACAAACGTTTTTTAAAATTGATTAAAAGTATTACTTAGTATTACAAAATAGATAAACTGTTAGAAACACAACTACCTTTTCTTGAAAATAGTAATCGAATTTGCGGAATTTACAAAACTCTAACAATATTTACTATAAATTTGTAATAAATATTAAACTTTTGCAATATCTGCATTTACTAAAATCGTATTTTAGGAATTACAATTACAAAAACAAAACTGTTAGTAAAAAATAATAAAAATTGCAAATACAGCAAAACTTTGGTAAATTATACTAAAATTTAGTGTTTTCGCCAAATACAAAGGACTTTTGTAATATTTAGTGGCGATTTTTTTCTCAGTGAAGAGTCAGAAAAAAATGTTCAAAAGCTTTAAGAAGGAAAGCTAGGTTTCTAGTAGCATGAGTTTATCGTTTAATAAAAGAGATGCAAGAGAGAGATTAAAAAAGAGTTCCATATACTACAGTATACATACATAAAAAATAAACTGCCTGACTGACTGCCTCGGTGGCTCAGTGGTAAGTGACCATAACTTCTGGGTCAAAGAGGCGTGGGTTCGATCCACACCCAGGGCAAATATTTATGTGATGAACATAAGTGTTTGCTCTGTGTCTGGGTGTTATTTAGTTACTATATCTATATAAGTATGTATTTAAAAATAAGTATACTCTGCAGGTATATCACAAGCTTTGCTTAGTTTGGGGTCAAAGGCCGTATGTAAGATGTCCAAAAATAATCCTAACGGCTATATGCGATTACCTCACTAACTACTTTTAGATAGTAATAAAATAACTATCGTAAAAAACTTTTCCAAAATCCAATTCATGACAGTATTAACTTGATCAGATTTACTTTCTAAGCCACCTAAGCTTAGATAGGGCTTCACGAAGCCCAAACTAGAATTCTTCAGGCTTAGACTGGGCTAATCCGATTATTAATTTCCAGTAATTTTAACTAAATTAGCCGATAAAGTCGCAGAATATCACACGGGTGACGTGACACGTAAATTGATTAGATTCCATTCAAACTTATTAATTATCAGCATTACCTATTACTAGGCGTAAATCGTCCATTTCTGGACATAGGCCGCTAAGCTTAGCAACATCTTAGACTGCATCTGCTTAAGATCAGACAGGATGTAGTCAAACGAGTTTCTATTATGCATTAAAAAAGCGAGAAACTAACGTGCCGTCGCATTCAATATTTTCATGCATGATCACAATCCACGTAGAAGAGCGATGGGGTATACGGCGTAGCGCATGTAGCAGTGCTACGTACGTAGCATACACAAAATCTCTAATTTCGCTACTCGTAGCTCTAAAAGCTAGCTACAAACTTTGAGTAATACCCGCCGCATAGTAAAAAGTTGCTTCAGGCGCCAAATCGTGAAATCGACTGGAACCAGTAAAAGGAGGTATGTAAACAACTCAACTATCTTAAAAGTTTTTTAATAAGACCGCGGGGTATAAACTCTGACTACACGGAATCTTGGGCCAGTTGCACTACCTCAGGATAAAGTTGTTACAACTAAATTTAGCATACAAATTAAAAATAGGTAATTACTGCTTGGAGACAGTAACAAATAATTTGAAAGTCAGTAAACATGTCTAAAATAAACGAACATTTAAGAAATCAGACTTTATTGCGCTCACAAAAATACATTTCGATAGAGAATAGAAAGATACGGAGTTGGTTATAGCGTATATCTAATGCTACAGATATATTGACGTATTTAGCCATGTATGGAAATATAAAAAAAAACCGGACAAGTGCGAGTCAGGCTCGCACATCGAGGATTCCGTACAAACACGTTGTTAAAATAATTAAAAACCTGTTTAAGCATGTCCTAATGAAGTTCTTTTACATGATAGCTTACATGATACGATTTACTCACATTGAATTTTGAACCCATATTTTGTGAATTTTGAGGCCCTATTTTTTGTGATTTAAATAAAAATGTACAGTTTTCAGATTTATTCCTATATGTGTACTCTGAGACAATGCTTCTCGCCAAATTTCATAGTTCTATGTCAACGGGAACTACCCTGTAGGTTTTGATTTTTGTGAGTGTCAAAATATGAAATTTTTTACGACATAAACGGCTCTAACTTTTTTAAAGGATGTCTGAGAAGTTTTTCTTTTACACAACCGCAAGAAATCATAGATATACGTTTACAGTTTAAATATCAACTCGATATCTTCACGCGTTCCCGAGATAAAGAGCCTTGACATACACACAGACGGACAGACGGACAACAAAGTGATCCTATAAGGGTTCCGTATATTCCGTTTGAGGTACGGAACCCTAAAAATCTTATAGTTGTGAAGTTTCTATCAGATAACTTAAAGTTAGCGCTATCAGCAGATAGTGCAACCCAACCCAAAGCAATTTTATACAGATTTCCGAATGAGCGAGTACGCTCATAAATCCGACGAAACTTTCTAAAGACAAACAACGGGGAAACTCAAAAATGATGTCGGGCGAAAATGGACTATCCGACATTACCCCCGGTTAAGGGGGAGATACACAGTCATATAATCGGCCAAGTGCGAGTAGGACTCGCGCACGAAGGGTTCCGTACCGTATGGAAGCCCCCTTAATATATTTTATTTTAATTTAATTATTTATTTTTGAAGAGAATATACAACTTAATATTATAAGCATCTTTCTGTTGCCGTTATTAATATCGAGAATAAATCACGTTTCTTGTATGGGAGCCCCCGTAAACATTTATTTTAATTTAATTATTTATTTTTAGAGTGAATATTGACTAAATATTCAGTGAATATTTCAAGTATCTGCCTGTCACCGTTATTACTATCGAGCGAAAAACAGTAAAAAAATTTAGGTTTTATGTATCGGAGCCCCTTTAAACATTTATTTTTTTTATCCTGTTTTTAGTATTTGTGGTATAGCGGCAACAGAAATACGTCCACTGTGAAAATATCAACGTTCTAGCAATCTCCGTTCATGAGATACAGCTTGGTAACATGCAGACGGACGGACTATTTGTAAACGGAAACTGCAGTAGTTTTTATGTAGCTCTATTTTTATATAAGCTTCCCCTGGCGGAAACGAGGAAGAACTAACAATAACTTATGGACCCACACGAAAATTGTAATAGTTTTCTTTTACGATACAAACTCATACAAGGCCTCGCTGTCATTCGCATATTCGTTTACTTTTGAAGGTATAAAATTACCGGACAAGGTTTTAAAATTACATCTTAAATGTATCAAGCATTAGGTACAATTAATTTTCTTAACATTGTATTACAATAACTTTTATTTTTAGAAAAATAAGTTATAATCTTTTTAACTCCTTTGTAACACCGGAACATATTTCGTTCCGTGTTTATGTATTCCGTATTTATTATAAACATTATAATTATTTTATCTTCAAAAATGTATAAACGTGCGATTGAGGTAGTTAAAAACCAAGTACATATTAACCTTAAGTTTAAATAACTACGACCGGTTAAGAAAACATGCGCCCGGTTGCGTACAAACTAAACCGGATAAAATTGATGAAAAGGAAAAATATCCGTGTTCCCAAAACCCGTGCAAAATACAACCGGATGAGGGGAAAACTAGTGAAAAATGAACAAGGTGATTGACTGGTGTTATTGGATTTGGAACGAGCTTTCCTCGAATGATTTGTTTTCGACATTACTCTTGTAAAGTTCTCATTACTTTCCGTCATAGGCGCCATTTTATTTAACGGGAAAGATTCTTCTCGGACTAACGGTTTCAATTTGTTTCTGTTTATCTATAATTTGGGATTGGTAACAAACAAGAGAGAAGGGACATGCGGTTTAATCTCTACGACTACGCGTAACGCCAAAAGTTACATAATTATTTAATTAAATTTATTACAAAAGTAATCAATATATTATTGTTTATGGCATACAGACCACAACATAATGCATATCGTAGTTCGCACGGTAATTCTGTGAGTAACATTCAACTTTAAACTGCTTGTATTATAAACTGTATTTAGTAGACGTTGGTAATATTAAAAAACCGAACAAGTGCGAGCCAGGCTCGCACATCGAGGGTTCCGTACAAACACATTGTTAAAATAATTAAAAACATGTTTTAGCATGTGCTAATAAAGTTCTTTTATATGACACCTTTCATGGTACGATTTACTCACTTTGAATTTTGAGCCCATATTTTGTGAATTTTGAGGCCCTATTTTTTTTGTGATGTAAATAAAAATGTACAGTTTTCAGATTTATTCCTATATGTGTACTCTAAGACAATGCTTCTCGCCAAATTACATAGTTCTATGTCAACGGGAAATACCCTGTAAGTTTTGATTTTTGTGAGTGTCGAAATATGCGGTTTTTTACGACATAAACGACTCTATAAATAACGACAAGATAACTTTTTAAATGACAACTTATAAGTTTTTCTTTTACAAGACAGCAAGAGTTCATCGATATACGTATACAGTTTAAATTTCAACTCGATATCTTTACGCGTTCTCGAGATAAAGAGTCTTGACATACACACAGACGGACAATAAAGTGATCCTATAAGGGTTCCGTTTTTTCCTTTTGAGGTACGGAACCCTAAAAATAGACAAATTTTGAAAATTAACATATTTTTTGTCTATAACCCATTGCTATTATGGTTAGAACAATGAAAAAGTTTATTTTCAAAATAACGACTAAGCAAGGCTTATTCATGCACTATTAAAATTATAACACCAACGGAAGACAAATACCTGTCAATAAGTATTTAATTTATTATTATTTTGTTTTATTATTAGACACTATTTAATTTTAATTTAGTTGTTACTCTACGTTTTATTAAATAATAACATTATAGTAAAATATGAGGCGCCTTTTGTTTTCTCATAGAGGTTGCTCCCATATGATACAATCTACTTTTAAATCTTTGTGATTTATTTTTCCGACTTCTCTGCTGTGTACAATAAAGATATTTACTATCTGTCTATTTATCTCTAAATATCATCCCAAAACAACAAGAAAACAACGTGTAAACCAGGTTGAGCCGACCGGGTGTTTGTCAAGCAACAAGATAACCGGTCGAAATGTAATAGTTCACCGGAAGCCGGCCGGATAACCGGATATAGGTTCCATGACAGAGCACGATTGCGATTCTCGCGTCGATCGCGATATATTTGCCGTTCAATCTGCGAGCAAATCCCGATTCTCGATATCCTATAAAATAATAATGCGGCGCAAATAAAATGTAGACAGTGTGGTAGATAAGAACACAAGATATTGGGTGCATTCGCGGACGACGAAACTACTATAAGTTATGATTATGATACATTTTTAAGGTTCTCAAAGGGTATAAAGGGTATAAATGGTGCTAGAGTCTGGCCAACGAAAGCTGTCCAAGAAAAAAGGCGGGAATTTTAAAAAATCAAGAGCTGTTAACCCTGGCTATACACTGCATAAACGGAGTTGATACTATTTATTTTTCAGCAAGTACATTTTTCAAATAATCCATTATTTATGTACAGTCGAGAGGACCCCGAGGAGCCGTACAAATATAGGAGCTATGAGTCATAGTTAAAATCGGATTCCAAAAACTTTACACCTGATATTGAATCAGCTTCATTGCTTTCTTCGCTGCTACTGCTACTGTCCCCAACATGTATTATGAATGGTTCAAGTTCGTTTTCAGTAGTACGAAACGTCAAAGTCTTAAATTATTGCCATTTCAAAACTTCTGAAAATAATACGTGGACAGCTTTCGTTGGCCAGACTCTATTACTAAGACTCCGTTGTCCGTCTGTCTGTCTGTCCAGCCAGGGAGTGTGTCAAGAACCGTTATAGCTAGAAGGTTGAAATTTTCACAGATGATGTATTTCTTTCTGTTGCCGCTATAACAACATGCAAATACAAAAATAGAATAAAATGAATATTACTTTTTACCCATTTTTACTATTACAGTGGCTTCGACGACACCTAATATTGTAGGGCCTAGTTTTTCATGTCAGAGCCTTTCGGTCAGTTTAAAAACTGTAAAACTAAGACTAATTACAAAACCAATACGAATTCGAACTTACATTACTTACTATAGGATCCATAGTGAAAACTGCTGATTTTTTTGCTGCGATTTCAGTGTTGTCTTCATAGTAAAAGTATGATATCTTATCTTTATCTGGAAAACTTTTATCATCTAGAAATACACCCCTATAAATATAGTATGTTTTTGTATATCATGTGTATTTTTGAGAGGGACAACATATTCACGGGTGCAGAAAACATTGTGGATTTATTTCTTAACGGGAAAAAAATAACAAAAGCTGTTTTTGTTGTCTTACAAAGATATTGTAGAGGGTCTACGAAGGGTCTACGGATTCTACTTATAAGGGTGCAAGTATTTATATTATATTATACTAAAATAGAATTTCCATGTTTTAATATGGATAAGAAAACAGGGAACCTAACTTAGAGTATAATTATTAGTATGTAGTTTTTTATTCACATGATGTGATGTGTCTGAATGTTAGGTAGGTGTTCAATTTGAAATTTTGGAAAATACTTCAAAACTGCAAAAGATCTTTTATCTCTTCATGCACAGACATGATTCCATATCAGATAAATTGAAATACTGGCCTCCCGACTCGTAGTCTTACCTTTGTTTTTTTAACGCGAAAACGTCCTCGCTTAGCCACCAACTTGCCTGATGCTTAGAAATGATATAGTCGAAGATAAAGCTAAAGATACCTACTATAGACACTGACGTTGACAAGCTTTGCGTATATCTCTCTAAGTATTAATATCAACATATATTTAAATACACTATTCAACAGTAATGGTCCACAATGTACAATATGGAGCAGCGATTGCGGCGTCTCCGCTGGCACGGGGCGCAGGCGTCGTGCCAAGCCGACTGTGGCCGTCAGTGGGTTCGATACCCTCGCCGGACTTTAAAAACTCACGGCTGACAGATTGAGATTTATACTCGGTTTTTGTTTTCTTTTGCTTAAAATTCATATTTGAATTTGCTCTTAGTCAAAATTAAAAGCATTGTTTACTGTTTTTGTTTCAAGAAAGTTTGCGCCGGCGCCGGCTACTCCGTGTAAGTGACAATTTTTAACCGACTTCAAAGAAGGAGGTTCATAATTCAACTCGATTTTTTTGTATGTATGTTACGCAATTACTGCGCCAATTATGAACTGATTTTGATGATTATTGTTTGTTTAGTAGATCATACTTTAGAGGTTTACCATATAAATTTTATCGAAATCGGCTGAGTAGTTTTTGAAAAATCAACAATTATGTGTAAATTATGTACACCATTGAAGTTAAGCCATTTTTGGTGAAAAATAATTATTCGATACTTTTTTATCTCCAGATATGAATAAACAAAATACTCTAACTAATAATAAACAAAAAATACTAGAACTAATAAACTAGTAAACAATAGAAAAGTAATATATAAAGTAAAGTAATAGATAAAGTAAAGTAATAGAACTAATAAACAAAAAATACTCTAGAACTAAGTATAAAGTGGTAGAAACGAGTCCAAGTGATCGAATTGGTTGTGTGTTTTTAACTCCTGACAGATTCGTAATAGCAGCGCTCTTTCAAATACAATACGAAATAAATAAATCTTACAAAATATTTAACTACCAACATATTAAGTGGAATCTCAAAAATAAAACAGTTTAGTGATAAAACCTCTTTATTACACGTCCAAAATAAGAACATAATAAGCCCGATTATAGAGGCGCCAGCGTAAATTAAATAGCAACGTAAAAAGCGTTCTCTCTATCGAAGAAGAAATCTAGTGAAAAAGAAACAGAACTATGCTATTTAGCTATTATAATTACGATGGCGCCTCTGTAATCGGGCTTAATGTCTTAATGCACAGGCGTTAAGCCGAACTGTGAACAGTAAACGCGTACTGAGAAATGTAAAATAGATATTTCTTTCCGTCCAGAAATGTTACTTTTATACAGTAGTATCAAAGCATAGAAAGTATCACGTTGTAGATGTTTAAGGATCCACATAAAATAAATCGAATTCAACGTAAAGTGTCCCAATAAAGATATCACTCAACGATATTGGAACACAAATGCTTTATTGGACCTACAATGTGGCCCAATAAACCGAATACGAAATGGCAACACTGTAACTCTTTTCTGTAAGGTTGCAATGTCGAAGAATTATACATGGTCATAGGTATCAAACGCAAAACCTTTTAAGGGCGGGTCTAGTAAATCTAGACAAACAACTTTTGTACTGCGACATTTTGCCGCGTTGACGAACTTTTTGTATGAAAAAGCTGATTTCTTCCAAAAGTACTAGAACAAAAGTTTTTTGACTAAATGTACTAGACCCGCCCTTAAATGATTTTGCGTTTAATACCTATGACCCCGCATAAGTAAGTTCGTATATAGGTGGCTAGCCCTGGTGTCAGGTTTTTTAATACACTCAGGTGATAGCTAGACGATTAAAGAACCGAAACCCACTATATAACGTGTCACATACGGTAGAGCTCAGTGGCAAATGCCACTCGCTGTAACCTATCTCAAGGCTGACCGTATTTTAGCTTTCGATTCTAGTTTTCTTTAAACTATCTCGCTTTGGGGCACGAAGGATTGTTGACCGAATAAAAACGGAAGAGGTACTCAAGTCGACGCGTATTTTTTAGGGTTCCGTACCTCAAACAAAAAAAGGAACCCTTATAGGACCACTTTGTTGTCCGTCTGTGTGTATGTCAAGACTCTTTATCTCGGGAACGCGTAAAGATATCGAGTTGAAATTCTCTTTGCAGTTGTGTAAAATAAAAACTTCTCAGTTATAGTATAAAAAAGTTAGAGTCGTTTATGTCGTAAAAAACGCATATTTCGACACTCACAAAAATCAAAACATACAGGGTACTTCCCGTTGACATAGAACTATGAAATTTGGCGAGAAGCATCATCTTAGAGGATACATATAGGAATAAATCTGAAACTTGTACATTTTTATTTAAATCACAAAAAATAGGGCCTAGGTACACAAAATATGGGTGTAAAATTCAAAGTGAGTAAATCGTATCATGTGAGGTATCATATAAAAGAGCAGCACGTGCTGAAACAGGTTTTTAATTATTTAACAATGTGTATTTTAAACTTTCGATGTATGACGAGAAAAGTGAAAAATAAAACTTTTTGTCGATGATTATAGTATAGAGATTTTAACAACTTACTTCTCAATTATGTGAAATTTTATGGGATAGTACGGAACCATCGCTGTTCGAGCCTGACTCGCACTTGTCCGGTTTTTTATGTATAATCACGCATAACTTTTTAAACAGTTATACTTCGAAGTTAGTCACTTCAAATCCCGAATAAATAGGTATCTTTTAGGTAAGCGTGCTACACCCTAGACCGCATATCTGCTCAACTTCAGTATCAACTTCGTATGTAGTCAAACGCAAACCTATACGGAATAAAAAAGTCACATTTAAATCGGCTGAGCCATTTATGATAAATCAACAATAACGCGAAAATTGCTACATCGACCAGTGCGAACTATGTATCGCGAAAACTGTACAAGTGTAGGGTTGAAGTCGGCCATTGCCATTTTTTGCGAAAAATTAATTAACTTAAATAAATAATTAAATATTTCTGGGACAACTTACACATGGCCACTGAACCCAAACTAAGCAAAGCTTGTGATATGGCTGCCAGAGACTGATATACTACATATACTTATTTTTAAATACATACTTATATAGATAGTAATTAAATAACACCCAGACACAGAGCAAACACTTATGTTCATCACATAAATATTTGCCCTGGGTGGGGATCGAACCCACGCCTCCTTGACCCAGAAGTTAGGGTCACTAACCACTGAGCCACCAAGGCAGTCGCTGTCTTACCTGTCGTCTGTCTTACGATTTACCTGTCGCATACTTAGGTCAAAAGAGATCTGACTGACAACAACCTTGAAGTTATCTCAACTTGTAAGAACTTCATCTGCCGTACTTAATTTCGTATTCTCGCTTACCTGAAACAGAAATATGCGTAATGAAACAACAACCGTGGAAAATAACACACAATTTAAAAGGCAAATTAGCTGCTTCTAAAATGATAGTTATTATAATGTTAAATATAATTAATTAATACTGTAATTAAGGCTTTAGCTGTTTTAATTGAGCTCTGCTTTAATTTTGGTAGAACATTTAGGCTACGGGCACACACGAGTGATTTTAATCTGTTTTTTGTGATGAGTATTAATTTATTTGCTACCGAAATTGTTTGTGATCAATGATACTAATTGAATAATAACAATTTTAATAAAATAGCGATCGTTACCGGTTTGGTCACGGTAATGGTATCTTTGGTTAGGTTTTGATTTAGGGTTTAAATTGGTTGGAAACGTTCTGTTTCTAGTGTGAAAATTACTAATGTTGCAATAGGTAATTAAGTATCGCAGCTTTCGTTACATTTACACGTTTTTTTTGACGCAATATCATTATAATTTATAGCTTATGTGTTATTGTGATTTATATAAGCTATATTATTGCAAAGTTTCATCTCAATCCGTTCAGTAGTTTTTGCGTGAAAGCAACAAACATCCATCCATCCTCACAAACTTTCGCGTTTATAATATTGGTAGGATTATGTTAGTAATGTTAATTACTACACTTCGATCGTTCGGACGATGATGGTCTTCGTTTTTATGACTGCCTCGGTGGCTCAGTGGTTAGTAACCCTGACTTCTGGATCAAAGAGGCGTGGGTTCGATCCTCACCGATGGCAAGCTTTTATGTGATGAACATAGGTGTTTGCTCTGTGTCTGAGTACTATGTATTTAGGTACTATTTATATAAGTAGGTATTTAAAATATGTATATGTAGTAGATCAGTCTCTGGCAGCCATATCACAAGCTTTGCTTGGTTTGGGGTCAGACACCGTATATAAGACTAGTTTTTACCCGCGGCTTCGCCCGCATGATATTTTGATTTTTGACGCAATATCATTATTAGCGTATGTGTTATTCTGATATATAAGCTATATTATTGCAAAGTTTCATCTCAATCTGTTCAGTAGTTTTTGCGTGAAAGAGTAACAAACATCCATCCATCCATCCATCCTCACAAACTTTCGCGTTTATAATATTAGTAGGATAGGAAGTAGGATGTCCCCTAATATTTATTATTATTATATTATTATTTTCTTTGCATTGCGTCGTTTGCAAGATCATAGCTTTTTGCTGACTTAGGGATGATTTATATCATTATTTAAATGTTTGGAACGTGTGTCGTACGCACCCCGTCCGCGCCCGTCACGTTCTAATATAAATCATTCCTTATACACCATAGAAAAAAAGAGGTTTTTTTATTGAAGATCCTGCATAATGTTAAGCAGAGATGCTATATAGGATGTAGTACGAAACCCTACCTTATTTAATACTTTACTAGATACCTTATTTAATCAAGATTTGCTAAGGGTTCGGCTTTACAAATGTAGAGTATAAAAGTAGACTGTGTAAGTTTAGGTATACATCGTAGCCTTACGTACCTAAGATGTAGTTTCTGACTAACACAGTCAATATCCACGAAGAATTCGCGAATAATTTCCATTTCGCCAATATTACCAACGAACATGTACGCGCGAGTATATTACCTAAGGATATTACCTACATTTTCTCGACAGTTGTTCTAAACTAGACTTCATTACGAGCGTGCCTATGTTAAGCAGAATATGTAGTCGCCTATATTACGCAGAGAAAATGAAATCGTGATACTTGATCTCATCTCATCGTAACAAACTGTTACTACACCGATTACTACTAAAACAACAATTACTACACTATTCGATCACTGCTATACTGCGAATTCATCACCAAAAGATAAGAAGATATAATAATACTACGTACCTATAGGTAGTCATTATGATCAACTGTCATTGTGGGATCAACCCTGATTTTACAAAATAGTTTCATAAACATGCATTTGCAGTCTAAGAGAATTTATGCTACTTATTTCAGACTTATTTCTTCATGTGTCATGTGTCACAGGTTGAATAAGGAGAAATACTCTCCAGATAAGTCTATCTGTATACCTCAGCCGTGCCGTGCCGTGGCCGTGGTGGTCTAGTGGTAGTGATGCCCGCCTTACAATCGTGAGGTCGTGGGTTTAAATCTCGGCCCCGTAGGTACCAATGAGTTCTTTGGAAATTATGTACGAAATTTAACACAATTGGCTTTTCGGTGACCCGCACTGGGTCGGCGAGGTGGACATGGCCCAATCACTCTTAATGGGTAGGCCTACGTCCTGCAGTGGACTATTAAAATGCTGATACAGTACAGTACATATACATCAGTTCACATGACTCCCTTTCTCCGCATAGATCGTTTGATTAGAAGATTCACTGCCATATGTCCTACTGTGGACACCCTTTGGCCGAGATCATCATGGTTAGGGTGATTGTCATGAAATTGAAATGCTTTCCAATTTAGGCAGCGGACGCTCAAAGCGGCTACTGTTACCACAGACATACGTAAATACATTGGCATCTAATTAGCGATCCAATTGCATAGGGGAATAGCAAACTGCGGGACGCGGCCCAATTCCAATGATGTTTAACAAACAAGCAGCAACCTAATCATGTCTGTCATGTAGACCTTTAATTTTACATATTAATTTGTACCCAGATATTTGTACCTAGATACTAATACATTTATTAGTTGCTATAATTTCGAGGTACATACATGTAACATATTTTATAGAATACGTTTATACGTAGAAACCATAGTATTTTTAATCTATAGGTTCTAGGATTCAATCTGTGCTTAAACAAAATATCTCTTTGCCTCTCATTGGTTATTGGTTTCATTTTCATAAAAAACTATTACGAGTTTTCAAATGATTTCAAAAATCATTATTTGAAGTCCTGTGAAAGCCCTTCTCGAAGTTTCCCTTAACGATAAATATTTTTCGCAAAAAATAGCATAACCGACTTTGGCAATTTCACATTATTGTTGATTTATCAAAAATGGCTCAGCCGATTTCGAAAATAAATTAATGGTACCAACCTCAAAGTATACTCTTTGTAATAAAAAAGAATACACGCGTCGAATTTAGTACCTCCTCCGTTACGTCGGTCAAAAAGACAGTGGTGTGAAATTCCGAAGAACTCATTGGTACGACACCGTGATTTGAACGACCTCACGACAAACTGCTAAACCAGAAGGGTTTAGTAGCAAAATGACAACCGGGGCGCATATTGTCTTTGGAGCAAAATGTTCAAAAATAATTACGTCTAAGGCGCACAATGACTAGGAAGCAAAATGTCCAAAGCGCACAATGACTAGGAAGGAAAAATGTCAATAGCGCACAACGTCCAAAATTCCAATTAATACTACAAAATTTATAGGGTTTAATATTGTGTTATAACTGCGATGATATACAAATTATTTTGGTGAGTCTACACAGTAACGAGCATATTTTAAACAAAACTACAAAAGATTTTACAAAGTTGTGTGGTAACTACAAAGTATAAATTTAGTATAAGTATACGACTATCCTCAAATTATAACTTAAATTATTGGGTTTGGACAGTACTAAAAACCCAATGATTCAATAATAGATGTACCAGTTACACGTTTACCTGCAGACCTTCACGTCGCGTGTTTAATTTTAATCGATCTTCGTTTCAACTGCCTATTATACGACCGTGGACGGCAATAGCTTAACTTCAATGGTTAATAAATCAATGGTACAGTTTAATATGATTAATTAATGATAAATAAATAGCAGGGGAAAAGAATGCAGAAAACGGCTATTGTTTGTTTGCCTTATTTGGAATTATTTTCTGGGTACATATAAATAAGTTAACTTGACAGAAAATCTTGAAACAGCTCTAATTTTCAACCTTCGACGATTAAGGAGTATTGTAAGGGGGCGAGGTAGTGCCCCGTCAAGACGGACCAAGCAAAGGGCACTCTCTGACCATCACATGGAGTGAAGATTTATTACAGTTAATTAATTCACTGTTATACTAATAGTACTTGAAGTAACTAAACAGCCAAGCCACATATTTTGTCTAAGGTCACAGCCCGGACACTCCGCGATTTTTCATACAAAATCTGCTGTCTTACGCACACTACACAGTACTTACTCAGAGACAACACACATACGCACGGTCGCTACACGTGCATTTGTGTGCGGAACGTCTATGGCTGTCAGCGATCACCACGACGTGACGTCATGCCGCGTGAGTGAGACAGTTGTGTATTCAATTTTGCAAAAATGAATATATATCTAGTGCTTATAAAAGTATAAAAATTACTTAATTTGGAAGCATTTTAGCAATAAGTAACCGATCTACTTTATTTAAAAGAAAATATGAAGAGATAGTTACCAAATAATGTAAAATAAGTTCCTTTTACTTATCCTTAGATAAACATTAAAAAGTATTGTTTGAATGAAAAAAAAAAAAAAAAAAAAATGAAAATGTATTTATTAACATAAACATAAGATACACAAGTGCATGAGAAGTTTTATTAAGAGAAAACATATGTTTATGGATAGTTTTATACAATGCTAGATAAACAGCGGTTCCCGCACTAGGCTGGGCCTGTATCGCGGGAAACCTGATACGATTAAAAATGTAAGTAATAAAAGTTTTGTTACGTATTATTGATATTCAACCATAAACAGCACAATTCTTCCCTATTGTCACAGTCTAGGTATTTTTTATTACAAAATCTACCGGCCAGTGCAGCCCGCGCGCAGAGTACACGATCGGTACGTGAAACGCGGGGTGGAAGTGAAGAAGACTCAAACGAGTGGGGGGTAACGAGTGACCGTTCTATACGTAGTATTATTATATCTTCTTTGCTAAGGTGTAGAGTTTGTGAAGTTAGAAGCTTGTTAGTGCGAGTTATTGTCCCGTCTTGGCAACATTTTACATGAAAATGTTTTTGTGGGATCTGTATGCCTTGTCTTGTATCTATTTGTGGCATCGTAACTCACACAATAATGATAAAGCTGTCATTTCTGTCTCAGAATTAATTGATTTGTTGTGATCGAAATGGTCGTCTGTGCTATAATTTAACACAATAATATGTAGTCGAGGGTTTAAAGTACTTACTATACTTGGTATAGTAAGTACTAAAACACTACTTATCAAAGTCAAAGTCAAAATTTCTTTGTTCCGTAGACACAATACAGGCACTTGGAATCGTCTAGTTACAATTTTTAAAAGTTCTACTTAATTAAATTTTTAATAATATATTAAATAAATTATCTTTATCAAAAGAATAGTTTAATAAATTGTCTTTATCAAAAGACAAGATCAAGTTACTCTACGCCTTTAAATTAGTGCAGCTGCTTCACTCACTACACAATGAACAAAGTACATTACTCAAACCACTGAGACTTTATCTCTCATCCAGCATTCAAAGCCGGGATAAAGCTTAACAGCTGGAACTTAATCCGATACCTTTATGGCTTAAAATAGCTCGACTCGACTGCTTTGACGGCTTGGAATTAGCGCAACTCCATTAGCTTGATGCAAACACTTCCATCTGACAGCTCCATAAAGGACGAACGGGCGCCATGTTTGCAGCACTGGAAACGTGTATGCCAGCTTGTCAGCAGAATTTAGTGAGGACGACACTATCGTAATGTCTGAACAAAAGTGGAAATCTCCCGTGAAGTCACTTTGAAGCTAAAGAATAGCTAATTTATAAGATAAAATGCTACACAAGCTGGCGAGCCTGTAGAGGCATTACTAGTCCGTTGTATACTGTCCGTTGTATGTAGTCAGCTGGATTAGCCATAAGACTCCTCTATAGATTTCGTTTATGGAGTGACATTGTAATCATCATAACTATTAAAGTAAACATTAACAGAGATGAAAAATAAGCCAGAACAATATATGTTTCAACGGAACCCAAACTAGAATATAAGCTTTGCCTGAAATTCTTGGTGTATCTACATTTACATAATATAGGGGGCCAATCTTTGGACCCGTTATCATTGGAGTAGTTTTATCGTTTAAGTGCTTTGTTCGTGCATACACGGATATGCTCGTGGCTTATAATGACAATGTTACCACAGGTATAAACTTAGCTGAAGGTAAAGAGGCAAGAAAGCCAGACGTGCAAAATAATTGTTCCCGAGACGCAGACGGTGGCTGCCGGATTGTTTATAGCCGAGCTGATGGAAGCTGATTGGTTCACTGAGTAAATAGGTGGAAATACAGAAATAACAAAGTAAACTTCGAAAAAAAGTACCTACCTACAGACGCAGATGTACTAGCTTATAATGAGAATGTTAGTTCAGACAAGATTAAACTTAACTGAAAATAAAGTGAAGTAAGCTAATGGACGCCGACGAAAGAAGTGTATATGGGACTTAGTTCCCTATGAAAATAGGTGAAAATCCAGGAATAATAAAGTTGAATCATCGCAACCAGTTACTTACATTAAAAGATCTAATAGTAATAAATGTAGCAGTAGGAAGCAAGATGTTTTAAGCGGCGGTTTTCAGAAATCGGCCAGCACATGTGCACAACACTTGATATCCTATGGCAGATGTGATGATGACAAAGCTTTTAGGTTCAAGCCACTCTGCCCTTATAATACTTGGCCAACTTTAATGAATGTTTTCAGTATATATCAGTTATAACTAATATAAATAGAAAAGTAAGAGAAATAAATAGGATATAATAATTGATTGAATCAGGCGTTACTTTGCGGAAATTCATCTTCAAATCTTTGTTTTGAATAAATATTTAGTGTATTTCCGCTATCTTGTTATTAAAATATTTTTTATAAATGCCCTGAAACTTATTTGCCTACAAGAACATAGCGGAAATACACTAAATATTTATTCAAAACAAAGATTTGAGGATATCATGAATTTGAAAATTTGTTTTTTTTAAAACAGTCACGCTTTTTTGTCGTTTTTTCGTTGTCAAGCAAAAAAATCTTTAAAATAAGATAATACAGAAATATATTCCCTTGTATTTTTAACTACTGGATAGGAAAGTGGTTCAATCTTGTTGTTGCATCGATTTTTGGCCGTTTCCTATCTAAGCTTATGAAACAAAATAGTCCATTCCGCGTAACACCTCAGGCACAACAGTTCCCGACACTCCTAAACTTTATAACACTATTACCATTTAAAACTGCTCCTTACATTTTAGTTTCCACAAGTATGGTATAAGTACGCCGCAGTTTCGCCCGCCACTGCATCCGGGTACAGACCGAGCACAAATTATGCAATACTTGTCTGAGTAGTCTGCACCCCAGACAACTAGTACACTCGCGTACAGTTTACATGAACTTACCAGTGGCGTAGCGTGCCTTAGCGGGGCCCCGTATAAACATTTGTTTGGGGGCCCTTAACGAAAGAAAAATTTTTTTTGCATATAATTAAAAGAAATATTTAGTCATCATAGTTATGTATCTGTCACTTTTTTTAAATTTTTACAAACAATTCAAATTAAATATACGCTCTCTTTGGCTTTTTTCGGCAAACTGAATTAGTAAATCATTTATAGCTGATGATGACTTCAGTTTTTCTAATTTTATTAATTTTTGCTTAGGCACGTCGGGGGCCCCAGTGGCCCGGGGGCCCCGTATAATTGATACGGCAGATACGGCGGTAGCTACGCCCCTGGAACTTACATACCTAAATGATATTGTAGAGGTTACGAGGTACGCTTTTGGTGTTACAGTTGCCAATAGGTACCGATGACCTACCATTAGATTCAGGAGAGATGTCTGATTTTTGCCATTTCCATGATGTCTTCCTTATCATACTTCTAGGTATACTGTGGCATCTCCCTCGCTTCTCCGGTAATAATGTCCAGGTTCTACCAGCAATGGAGACAATATGTCGACCCATTGCGCTGCCGGACGAGACAAATAAGATTGCTTTTCTACTAGAGATGAGCTAGGGTGCGAAGCGAAGCTGTGAAGACCGTGACTCAGCTATGACTTGATCAAATGCGAACTCAACATTTGATAGATAGATAGAATTCAGTTTTCTCCTAGTTTGTATTAAATGTGGAATTAAAGTGCATTCGTACATCTGCACCCGCCAAGATTGTTTGTCGCCCTTTGTAGGTACGCCAGCAGCTGTTCAGAAAAGGCCGGAAGTTCAAGAGGATTATTGTTGTGTGGCGCTGTAGTCGCAACCGTCATACTCGCGTTCTAATTTTCCATTGTCGGAAGTGCAGTTGCTAACGAGTGTACCTAGTAATATCCTATTGTCTAGCTCTGTTTCTCACCTGGCGTCGCCTGCGATCGATACGGCGCGACGTTCCGCCGTCTGGACGCGCGCCCGGAAGTACGATAAATCGCATACTTGAGGGTAGTTCGCCAGTAATGGGTGATGTTCAATGTAGCCTGCGGACGAACGTGGGCAAGGCGCCAGCACTGACTAAAGGATTACTAGTTTGCTGACTATGATAATAGATATTATAATCAATTTGTACGTATATTTGGATAGCACCAATTGTCTTGTAACATAGAATTTATACTATCTACAAAAAATATGTAGTTGTTGATATATTTTTGTTTTAATAAGCGTCCTCCGTCTGGTTTTCCGGAAGTAAGTTTTAGTGTACATGGGTAGTTCGCCAGTAATGGCCGATATTCCATGTAGCCTGTGGACGAACTTGGGCCATGGCTAAAGGATTAGATTGCCGACTATGATAATGGATATTACAATCAACATTGCACTCGTATTTTGACAAGAATTTGTGTGACCTATAATACAATTGTTGTATATGAAATTAAATAAAATATTATATACATTATAAAATAAAATACCTTTTGAGCTTTATAACGCAAGAATTCAGTGAATATTTAAACATTTTAAAATAAAGTATATGTAGTATATCAGTCTCTGGCAGCCATATCACAAACTTTGCTTAGTTTGAGGTCAGAGGCCGTGTGTAAGATGTCCCAAAATATTTATTTATTTATAATATTTTTTTT
The DNA here is from genome assembly GCA_949316475.1 of Hypomecis punctinalis. Lineage (NCBI taxonomy): Eukaryota > Metazoa > Arthropoda > Insecta > Lepidoptera > Geometridae > Hypomecis > Hypomecis punctinalis. Next base: position 19,235,726 of record OX438810.1, read on the forward strand.
TTTTTTTTTTTTTTTTATTATATAATGACAATACTACACTACTACTACATAGAAAGCAATTGGATCATCCACAGACCCTTGAAGGTCTAAAGATAATCCAAGTGCTCAAGCCCACTGCCAGTTGGCAGCGTGCCCAGCATGCTGGCAGCATTGCCACGCTGAATGGCAATGCTTATACGTTGAGCCAAATAAACACCAGCATTTTGGTCACGCGTCGCGTCCACCAGACGCTCAGAAAGACTTTTGAAAACGAGATGAGCTCCCGGCCCCCACGGACCCAAAGTCTCAACTCCAAATGGCTCAAATATGTAACCACTACCGAGGTTAGCATATTTGCGCCGCTTGTGCTGCTCAGCCGAATTGGCCGCCGCTCCAGCCCTACTCTGAGTCTCAGGAAGATGTGACGGTGCCAAAGTATCGACACAAGTTGCGTCCCATACTAAGGGCCGTCCACACTTCCATGGGACCAGCGTCATGCCGTCAGGCCTTTTGCCATCACCACGCGCCAACCCACTCGGTTCGAGTACGGCTGCGATATTGGCGGTGACAAAAGCCCTGCGTATGACATCGTTAAGGCTGGCGTGGCGTCCAATCCGACCAGCGCTTCTTGAGCAAGAGAGACCGTGGTGACCGAGCTGGTCAACTGCAGTACCACACTGACAGCGATGGGCTTCACAACACCTTGCACCCAAGCGTAAGCTGACAGCTAGACGAAATGCAGTTGGGTCTAAAAGGTTACCAGTATTGAAAGAGGGCAATGCTTGCAACCAAAGACCGGACTCCCATACAGAGACTGCAAGGATACGAGCGCGATCCGCGACGCTAGGACACGTGTCTAGAAGAGATTTCCGTGCTAGTATTTATAATAATTAAAACTCTATCAAAATGGTTGTATACTATTAATGAAAATTTCTATCATCAGAACAACCCGATAATATCGACACTAGTTGAATACATCTTCATAATATCCAAGCCTGGATCACCCTATACTCTCTTTCAGTATGATTTCCAAAGCTTGCGAGCAAAAGGCAATAACATCTCTCGCAGAAATACACAACTCACATTTTCCAATCGAGCTCCGGGTATATTTTCAGAACTAAATAATATGCCTTATTCATGTCCGCATATGCAATCCTTGTTGCATATTTGAGTTCTTTGTTCGACAGCGAGACGAACAATGAGGTATATAAATAACACATGTATCATGTAAGTAAAATATTGACTGGCAAATGTATACTTTAAAGGCATTCGATCGTGTTGCTGATGGAGATTCGATTTGAACTCATCGTGTTATTGGGAAAGGAAGTCGAATGAACAAGAATAGAATTCACTTATGCTTCTAACTAAATACAGCTACGTTAAAGTATAAAGTAAGACGAGCCGTGGTGGTCTGGTGGTAATGACACCCGCCTTGCAATCGTGAGGTCGTGGGTTTTATTTATGTACGGAATTTCACACCACTGGCTTTTCGGTGAAAGAAAACATCGTGAGGCAACCTGCATACGTCCGTAGAAGAAATTCGATGGCGTATGTGAATCAACCAAACCTACACTGGGCCAGCGTGGTGGATATGGCCCAATCACCCTTCGTGGGTAGGCCTACGTCCTGCAGTGGACTATTAAAAAAGCTTGTACAGTACAGTACGTTAAAGTACAATAACTATACTTTTGAAAGCGGATTACGTATTACCACAGCAGACAATATTTTGGGAAATAAGATAGAGAAATAGGCCTAAGTCATGAAGTCATAACTCGTTTACAGCTGGCTACAATGAACATAATTCTCACGAGAGTTGTGTGTGTACCTATATTCTATTGTGCTGGCCTTGGTAGTTCACTGCTGGATATGCTATAGGCCGCGCCACACAAGTTGACGGATGTAAAGTTAGTTACAAGCTGCGCAATATCCAATCCTGGCTGAAGCTCACATAAAGCCGCACGTTGATTGAACTTCACATCCGCCAACTTGTTTGGTCTACCCACAGAACAGCGAACTACTTTAATTAGAAAGGAAATCGATGACAATTTTCAATGAAAACCGCTGTCGCCAAGTATGTATTACCACTGTAAAATATCTGCACAATAACTGTGCAATTTCCACTAGCTTCGGAAATATTTTTTTTACTTTAAAATAGAGCGTAGTATACTTTCTGTCACATCACCAAGATACGTTAAAGCCCATAACATTAATTTGGTCATAATTTAAATGCCGAGTTTAAGTTATTAATTACACTTTATTTTATTAATGTTACATCACAATGGCAAATGTACCAACATGCCAAGCCAAAAAAAAAATAATGGGCCAATCTCGAATTTGAATATGGTATCACAGTTATTTTTTGGCATTTAGCTAGTGATGAGCGATGTGATTGTGCAGTTTAATTTTATCGATAACGTGATTTTATACTTTTTGCATAATATATGGATTATGTAACTGAATCTATATAGTGTATAATTGATGACAATGATTGTGCAGTTTTATTAGTATTTAGGAAGTTTTGGAATAAACACTGAAAAATCATGTCAACGCGCCGTATTGTATTAATTTGTAAAACTTGTGTTTCTATCAGTGGTAATATGTGAAAATTTGTGCTATTTCGAAGATTATGAACTGAATTACGTACAATAGTGTAGACAAAATAATGTAATGTGTAACGTGATTTTTTGTGTTGTTACAAAAACTCCATAAAGGGCGGCGCTATTAGTAAATTCGCTACTGCTTTACTCAGGCATGACTTAGATGTGACAGTGACTTTTTACCTACTTCCAAAAAGTGAAGGTAGGTACCTACTACCTACCAACAGGGCTAACCACCCGGCCTATACGAACTTACTTACTTACTACCTACTATGTTCGTCTGTATGTATGTTTTTGTATATTTTCAGCGGTATTTTCGCCAATTATGGACCGTTTTATTTTTTATTTTAATTTTGAAATGGTATACAAGTACACCCTAGCTGAAATCATTTAAATGATATCAAAGTCAGCTGAGCCGAAAAAAAAATGTAAAATCAACAATAGTGTTAAAAATTACTACATGGATGCCACATCAATTCCTGCGAACTATTTGGATTTTGTAAACGGTGGAAATCGGCCAAATGCCATTGTTGGCAAAAAATAATCAATTGTATCTAGATTTTTGTGCTGCCTACGACTGTGACTATTTATAAAATTATAAAATCATAATAGAAACATTTTAATAAACAACACCATAATTACATGTAACAATAGTAGTAATTATCATAACATCATAATAGAACTTACACTTGACACTGGCAAATACATATTCCATGCGACGCCAATATTTAAAAGAAGCAGAATAATTTTATTACAATCGAATTGTTCTAGTTTGGAGCTCTATAATTGAATCATTGGATTAGCTGAATGTATACGTAAATGGTTACGTGGTCGAGTGAGAGCGCGTGCTTGTGCGAGCGGGAGATTTTTCGGGGTGATTCGTTTACATCTTTTCAATTTTAGCGTCTCTTAGTCAATATAATTATAATTAAAGATATCTTTTAAAAACGGAACCGCTATACCTAGACACACTAAATTTTTTTATATGAACTATAAAATTGTATTAGGTAGGTACTTCAGAAAATGTAAATCTTTACTACGGCATCCTTCGTGCGCGACTCCCACAAGGCCGATTATGCTAATAAAATCAGATTATATTTTCAAACATACGTCAAAATAAAATGTAATTTAATTCAATGGCAAATCACCCCCAAAATAACTCATATTTTAACAAAACACTAAACACGTCTTCCTTCAATTCTATTACAGAATACATTATGTGTATACCTTATCATCGAATGTATAATTACGGTTTCTATTTTAGGTATTGATGGTGGCTTCAGGCATCTTTATTATGTGAGCAATCACTTTTCCAAAAAAAATGTAGGAATCCAGTCATGTCGTCCTGTTGCCTCGATCCATTTACTCTTTGTCAGTGCTGGTCCAGCATGCGACCACGAAAAGCCACAAAAAGAAATCTTTCAACGTGTGAAAAAGTGACAGATATATACATCGCCATCACGCTGGCTCGTTCTGACACGTCGAAAGAAATATTATTTCGTGGGCATCCTAGCGGGAACTTTTATTCATAAGTAGTATAACAGTTAGAATGTGGTGCAAATACAATTATGTATTACTAAAAAGTACATCACAATCACAAATATTTTACTAAATATGCAGATAACAATAAATGTCTAATTTCGAAAATATTAACTTACTATCAAAATTTATCGATATCGATATTTTTTTTGATTATAATATGCTATAATTACAAAACATTTGAAATTAAAATAATTATATTGACATCGATATTTTTTTATTCCGACATATAATAACTTTGTAGCAAAATTTATCGATGTTGATAAAATGTTTGCAAGTTTTGCCACCACTATCAACGAAATTCTAGGCAGTAAAAGATAACGTTTATATAAAAAAAATGCCCACAATTTAGACTTGCTATTGGAAGGATATTCCTCCTTTTTGTAAACTAAAGTCTTTGCTCTGTATTCGACACGTTACAATAGCGCGAACTGGCATTTTTTGGGCAAAAATTACCTCTGAAATCACTTGAACGACTGAAACAGTAAATGTCACGATTTCACGAATCTTGAGTTATAACTCATGATAGTGGCTACAAACCCCCCTCCACATTTCCTTTCTATTTCCTTCTCTTTTCTGTGGGTCTACCCATGAAGGGCGATTGAGCCATCTTACAACTTGGTTCAATGCGGGTACATGAATATAGCTACCTAGAAATTTTATGGAAAAAATATTCATAGATTTATAAAAAATAACATAGTCGGCGTAATTGGTACGACTGCTAGCCCCTCTACACGGATTTGCCTGGCGACAAATAATCATGTGAAGAAATGAACCCAGGATTTTGTTTTATGTACTGTCGGAACTACAACTGGGAAGCAAACAACCGCATTTAGCTCCCGCGGCGGGTATTATTCAGGGGTAACCAACCTTAAATCACGGAGGCCGGTTATTAGCAGCCGCCTCGTTAACGCAGGGGCCGTCAACCCTGGAGCGAAGCCTGGTCTAGCCTAAGCCTCTACTTACTTATACTACAGAAGAAATTATAGAACCTTTGCCTGTCTAGTGTTTACCGCTGTTTTTGCTCTTTAGTTCTGTTGTTGGTGACTATTTGAACTATCAGTACCTAATGAGTAGTACAGTCTTACACTAGTGAAATTTGACTGGAACCCCGTCTTCTTTTAACAATTCGATTGTATGTTTTTTTTTATACTGTATGTTACGATTACTCCGCCAATTATGATCCGATATTGATATTCTTTTTTTGTTTGGTAGATCATGCTTCAGAGGTGGTCGCGTTTAAAAGTTATCGAAATCGGCAGAGTCGTTTTAAAAAAAAACAATGATAATGTGATAATTTACTACATCGATGATACATTGATCCGTGCGAACTATTTAAATTCTGTACACGATTAAGGTCGATAATGCCATTTTTGACGAAAAATAAACTATTTCACAACTTTGTGTTCTCTAGAGGGCGTCATTATACATTGTTCACTAGCCTATCACCAGCGGGCAACAAAGTCACGTCCAACAATATTTAATTTCATCTGGTAAAGAAAGTTAAGCAGGGTCCAGTTTCGCTCATAGTGTACGTAGACTAGGTGTTTCTTACTGATTACCAACAACGCAAATTATGCCACGATCGGCACGGCCAGTCTTCGGATGGGTGACCGCGGACGGCATTAACAACTGAACTGCCTTGGATGGCATGACTGGGTCCCGGTTGTTTTAACCGCTTAGGCATTTCGATGTTTTAGGGCTGTATAGACAAAAACTCAGATGTCAGATATTCACGAAATTCACTTACGGGTGTCCACACTCGCGGTATACACATAGGGCGGAGATATGATGACCGATGCGGTCGAAAAGTTCTCGAGTGGAGACCACGTACCGGCAAGAGCAGCGTAGGATGTCCACCCATACGGTGGACGGATGATCTCATTAGGACCGAAGGTTCGCGCTAGATGCAAGCCTCTTCCAACCGGTCTTATTGGAGATCCATGGGGGAGGCCTATGTCCAGCAGTAAACGTCCTATGGCTGATGGATGGATGGATGGCTATATCATTGAAAGTCACTAAGTAATTTACTCGTACAACTCTATTCCCTAAATGTGATTGTATTTGTATGAGGTTACCATAAATCTGATAGTTTGTGCGGAGTTCATCACCTTGTCACATAAATCTCGAGGTGCTTAGAGGAGTCAGAGCCGTCCAATTAATAACGGGCCTTGCGTAGTTTCAAATGGACACCGACCTCTTAAGATACTTGAAATAAAGGCTTCAAAGAAAAATAGAGACAATACAATGACCTTCAGTGAAAAGTTTATATTTCAGCTTAGATTTAGAAGCCGTATAGCCGAGAGGCGCGCAGACGTCCCAAGCAAATTCTTTGCATTTGATTTGGCGTCTTAGGGGACACTTGTTAAATTATATTTTTTAAATCTTCATCATAAAAATAAAACCCCTACAATCAGTTCATTTCGAAACGTGTCAAACTAAACGTAAGAATGTTGTTTTTAAACTTTCGCGATTTAAACACATAATTATTATATACTACGGGACTAATCGCGCACTAAAATTATGAGATAAATAAATACCTCCTCATCCCGACGTTTCGGCCGAGTTGCATGACCGTTTTGTTGCGTGACCGTTTTGTTGCGTGACCACGATCGATGCAACGGGTAGACCTACCCGTGACCACGGTCGATGCAACTCGGATGAAACGTCGGGATGAGGAGGTATTTATTTATCTCATAATTTTATTGCGCGATTAGTCCCGTAGTATATAATAATTAAACGTAAGAAGTTTGTAAATATTCACTATTAATATATAGATACGAAAATGCAGGATTTGTCATAGCCGAATCCTATGAAAATAAAGTTATACCGTCATACTTTTAAAACAGGGCTTTCCAGTAAAAAACAGACTATTTGTACTGTACGTAGTTGCTAAAAAAATTCTATGCTATACACGAATTTGCTTGATTTCTTAAACACTCTTAAATAAAAGATGTCTGGTAGAATCGATTGGTCTAAGCCGTCGAGAGAGGAATCTTACTTTATGCCGGGGCCAAACAGTGGCTATGTTGGCTACAGATTGTAGTCTTGGTTCCAACACTCCAATATGTAGATCGGTCTTGGACTGATATTTGGACGCAAACCGAACAATAATAAATAATAGGCTTATTTGCTAAATACATATGTAGGTAATTACTCCGTCAAATAGTTTATTCAAAAATAATAGACACGTATTTTTTATTTTAAAATTAATGAAAATGTAGCCCGTTAAAGTTCCGTGTGACGTCACTAACCTACTATAAATGTACCGTTACCGGTACCGGCTAGTGACGTCACGACCCCCACTCTCAAATTAGACAAGGTTTAGGCGCTGCCCAAAGACGAAAATCCATAAAACGTCATGTTCTTCGTTAGTTCGCACAGTTAGGCGTAACTGTTACTGATACAAACTTGGAAAAAATACGGAGCACACAGTAATAGTTCACAAGAGAGACTTTTACAATAAATAATATTGCAAAAAAATTATCTGGTATCTTGAAAAAAATTCACAAAAAAAGCTTTAGAAAAAAATCTTTCGTTTCGCATTTCTCAATATTTAGATCGATAACTACTATATTTTATGAAATCATAAAATAGGAAATTTACTAAACTAAAGACATATCTATATATTTTATTGCAAACACGGCTTAATTTATTTTTAAACGAACTAAGTAATTAACTGCGAAAAATTATCGAATTAACATCTCGAGTTTCGTCTAAAAACAAACGACACGCGATTTTAGACTCTATTTGTATAATGCAAGACGTTATTGTAAAATACCAAAAAGTTTACTGTTGGAGCGTTTTGACAAAAGAAAAATTACGTGTCCAATATTTTTTAATAATCTAACTAGCGGACTAATTATGATTATGACTTTTATACCCAGTATACACTATACATGCCTATTAACTATTCAATTCGTAGCCAAGCTTGGACTCAAGCAATCGTCCAATGTGTGGCCTCGGCCTTAGAATGTATGTAAGACTTATCATACTACACAAAACCCAGAGTGCCTATATCTTAAGCTGAGCTTAAATTAGATTGTACGAGGGATTTGGAAAGCTTTGTCGGTAGAGTTACTGCATTGTGATATAGACACTCTACATTTTTGCTGGAGACTTTTGCCACCAATATACGCTAGACATCAATTAATTTCTATAGAAACACAAATTTTTACACCTGAGTACGTCAACGTACATAATGTAGTACTGTATCAGCCTTTTCAACAGTTCACTGCAGGACGTAGGCCTACCTACGAAGGGTGATTAGGCCATATCCACCACGCTGGCCCAGTGCGGGTTGGTGGATTCACATAAGCCATCGATTTTTTTCTACTGGCGTATGCAGGTTGCCTCACGATGTTTTCCTTCACCGAAAAGCCAGTGGTGTGAAATTCCGTACATAAATTCCAAAGAACTCATTGGTACGGGACTGAGGATTTGAACCCACGACCTCTCGATTGTAAGGCGGGTGTCACTACCTCTAGACCACCACGGCTGTTAGACCACCACGGCTGTTCATAATGTAGTAACAATTCATAATATTTTTTTCGCCAAGAAATGGCAAAACAGACTTCCATCGTGTACAAAATTCGAATAGTTCGCTCGAATGTATACAATTTTCACATTATTGTTGATTTTTCAAAAACGGCTCGGTTCATTTCGGTAAAATTTAAATGGGAACACTTCGAGAGTATACCCTTTCGAACCAAATATTGTTTTGTTTTGGTTCATAATTGGCGAAAACATCGATGAACACACACAAAAAAAAAATACATAGACAAATAAAGAACTTCTTCCTTTTTGGAAGTTGGTGAAAAATAGTAAATAGACAAAAAATATTAGTTACTATCCTACTAATATTATAAACGCGAAAGTTTGTGAGGATGGATGGATGTTTGTTACTCTTTCACGCAAAAACTACTGAACGGATTGAGATGAAAATTTGCAATAATATAGCTTATATATCAGAATAACACATAGGCTATAAATTATAATGATATTGCGTAAATCCTACTAATATTATAAACGCGAAAGTTTGTGAGGATGGATGGATGTTTGTTACTCTTTCACGCAAAAACTACTGAACGGATTGAGATGAAAATTTGCAATAATATAGCTTATATATCAGAATAACACATAGGCTATAAATTATAATGATATTGCGTAAATGTTCCATAATATAACGATAAGTGTTAAGTAAGTAGGAAAAATTCTGCTATCTGCGAGCTATTCTAGAGTACGCTTTAAGAAATGCCAAAAAAAAACAACTGTCGAATCGAACAACCGTCAAATCGTTTTTTTTTTTTTATTATATTCCACCTCCATAAAGGAGGTGGAATATAATAAAAAAAAAAGGGTGACGGTGAGTAACATAGTCTACTTTTTATCCCGGATAAATAACGGGTTCCCATGGGATAGCACAAAAATCAAAATATCATGCGGGCGAAGCCGTGGGTAAAAACTAGTATTCTCATAAACGTAATTTCTTGTAAACGGAGCGCTACATATAAAGTGGTGGCTCCAACACTTAGACTTATTGAACGTAATGAACAAATTGAGGGCCGGCTTCGACCAGCCTGATCCGACCTCCATCGGGCGCAAGGCCACTGCACTAGTTATCATTCTGCAACTGTTAGGTAAACAAAGCATAGCGGATTGACATGTCCCTAAAATAATTTCACGACAATAATTATAGGCCGAATTATACCACTCGGAGGCTGTGATGTTTTTAAATAAATAACGTTTACATCTCTCATGTTCGGTAAGTAGGTTCTTATTACCTCCAAATGGGGCTTGTAGGTGACTAATTAGCGCTCTAGGGTAATAATGTAGCTAGAAAAACCCTAGGGCGGTAAGTAATCTACTACTAATTCAACAGAAGTGATCGAAATATTTATTTTTTGTAGATTTGTACGATTTACTCTGTCAAAAGAGATTATTACGAAACATGTGTATTGTAATGTACTCACACAAATGCAAATATTCATCCTTGTCTTCGTGTGAGTATAATAGTCATCAATTTTAAATATCGAACGGCGAAGCTCAATTTCAATAAAATGTTTTATTCTTGTAATGCCGGTTTTTTTCTACTTACCTCACAATCGAGATGTAAAGCAGAATAGTTAGCTCGGGTGTAAGCACCAATTGCACCCTCGAACTATATAGCAACTAGAGCAAGCAACTAGAACTCGGGCTGCAATTGATGCCTTACAGCCCTTGGGTACTAATCTACTATTATTGACCAGAATATACATACGGTACAGTTATAAGGGGATGTTTGCTACAAGCTGCGGATAACCCAATACTGACTGAGTCTCACTTAGAAGCTGCGCGAAGATTTATCTGCAGATATCAGCACTATAAAATATTTCAATTTATTTATTTTCATAAAACGAACAAGTACATTGATAGATACATTGATACATTGATACATATTAGTCATAATACAAACATTACTTAAAAAGTTAAGACATTTATTCTAGGTATTCGTTTTTTCTGCTTTGTAACTAACCAAGATTCACCCTACCTCCCGAACTAGTTTAAACTGTATCTCGGGCGGCAGTTTTCCTCTCGCTCATTTACTAGGCAACGTGTAACGTGTACGATATGGCCTTTATACGCCAGTACTTACAAATAGATGGGACTAATAGTGCTCCTGCCTCAGGTACAAATGAAGAGAGAATAAAGCGAAAATACAGATCGCACAATAAAATTAATATTAAAAAATAATAAAATAAATATTGGGGGACATCTCACACACGGTCTCTGACCCCAAACTAAGCAAAGCTTGTGATATGGCTGCCAGAGACTGATAAACTACATATACATACTTATATAGATAGTACCTAAATAACACCCAGACACAGAGCAAACACCTATGGTTATCACAAAAATGCTTGCCCTGGTGGGGATCGAACCCACGCCTCTTTGATCCAGAAGTCAGGGTCACTAACCACTGAGCCACCGAGGCAGAGTAAAATGCCAAGCGAGTCAAGAGCCAAGAGAAGTCGTGTGAATAAAATATATACCTAATTATATTCAGGATCCTGAACTCGGCACCAATAATAGTTTCCACAACTTTAGTAGGGAAAAGGTCAATAAACAGACACAGAAATACATCTCTATCTCTATTAAAACTAGACAGATACTATTCTAGCTGTTATACGTCAGAATTCACAATAACAAACGTAAAAAATGTTTGTTTAACACCGTCCAAATTTTCGCAGCAAAACGAAATGAGGTGGCAAATTGTAGATTGCTGAACCCGAACTATTGCCGGCTGCCAAATAGTATGCATTGACGGGATTGTCTAGATTCATAAATACAGATTTATTTCGGCCAAGTGTGTGTACACTGTGTACCTACGTTTGGCAACCTATCCTAACTTTCAAGCACATCCTAACATTCACATATGCACATAATAACATGTATTACCTATAGACGCTCAAAAATATTTGCCCGATGGGATCAATCGATAATTTACTGACCTTTGGTGAGTAAAATTAGAGTAAGTATTTTAAAAATTCAAATATAGATACTTAAATATAGCTAAGAACAATCAAGTTCGATAATCTCGTGAAACAGAAATACCTACATGTGTTGTAAGTATGATGTACAATATCTTAAAGTTGAACAAAAAAACAACAAGTTCAATTCATTAATTTGGGAGGCATATGCCACAGAGGGGTATCATACAGATACACTGAGACAAAATTACTTATTCGTAGTCAAAAGGGAATGAAATGAGACGTTTCTTACATTTCGAAGAGTAAATGATAGACAACACTATTTATTATTAACAAAGGATAATAAATTAGGAAAAAATAAGATGGGGCAAATGTAGTGGTGCCTCATCATAACAACAGTGACAATTTTCCCATCAGGGGCTTGCCGCTGTAAAATAATTAGTTAATACTTTTCAACTTTCTGCTAATAACAGGTAATATTACAATAACAAAGCAGCTCGTATGTCGCAACACATGTGAAAATGTAAATTCAATGACGAATCTCACAAGGAGAAGGTGACGCCATAGTTCCGCGGACAACGACACATTTTTCAAATAATACCGTTACATCTTACAACTACATGTGTCAGCGCAAAATAATACGAAAACAGAGAAAAGTTCATACGAGAACTGGGCTAATGCCATGTTATGGTATTGTGACAAAGAGACTGATAATTTTGTAGATGGACAATGGAATGAATTTGGGTATTTTGACCGTAAGTTGTTGTGGAACATACGAGTACTTTCTCGAATCAGTTAAGGAGTAACGAACTTCTTAGGTATTCCGATTGATTTGTCGAAAAATAATTACAGTAATTTCGAGTAGTGGACGTCTTGCGGTTGCTATGATCACGGTGATGTGCTCGTATGATGAAATGAAAACAAAAATATGACAATGTGTCTACTGTCATGCCTTATTACTAGTAGTATACAAAGTGGGCCTCGCGACACATCTCTTTATCTGAATCTTCATAAGTCTATTTATAGACTCGATTTTGGCCGATTTGGTTAATACTCGCAAATCTAGTTAGTATTTAGATACTAAATAATCTTACCAAATATTATCGAAATCGGTTGCTAAACAGCGCGACAGCAAATTTCCATCCTTTATGAAGGAATTACTTCCCCATATAATAGACAGTCTACAATATAGATATATTGTAGAAAAACCACTCAGAAAATCAACAGAATCAGATATACGAGTACAAACTTTCGTACATCTATGGAAAGAATTAGGGGGCGTGGAGTACAATCAGTAGGTACGATTTGCTTCAGTAAATAGTCTAGCAATCACGTTTAACACAGCTTTAATAAAAGACACAATATAATCGTAAATACAATATAGCACGTATTAATAACAAATAATATACTTAGTCCGATAAAATACGCAAACGATACTTGTTAAAATCGGATGTAATAATCGCTACGGGTTGGCTATAGCCGTCCGGTACCTGATTTTGATGAAGGTGTGAGTGTAGGGGTATCATTGGAGTCCACCTGAAGCTCTTCCAGCAATTTTTTTTTGCCGGAGGCGTAGTTTAAATTAATTATGATTAAATTAAAATTTAATAAAAACATGTGAAATGGAACGCAATGTTGAGAAAATGGTACAATATTGTGCATTAAGTTGTCAAACTGAGTGAAACGAAACGTATCACAAGCAAAAAAAGCCGGTATTTTGTCTTACTGACAGATGGACTGTCATCCATTTATTCCGTTTCTCTCGTAGTTTCGTGAATGTATGCTTTCTTGTTTTTCGATTTTTGTTACGACTTTGGAAGTGCCAGAAGCGAACCGCCTTGATAGATTTGGTGTGAAACAAAACATAGGTTAGGTTAGGTTAGAACATGACAAAGAACGCACGAGCCGAGCGAGCGAAGCGAGCGTGCCGCGGCAGCGGCCGGCGAAGTGCCAGAAGTGAACCGCCTTAATAGATTAGGTGTGAAACACAAAATAGGTTAGGTTAGGTTAGAACATGACAAACAACGCACGAGCCGAGCGAGCGAAGCGAGCGTGCCGCGGCAGCGGCCGGCGAAGTGCCAGAAGTGAACCGCCTTGATAGATTAGGTGTGAAACAAAAAATAGGTTAAAAATACTGATGTAGCCGAAAGTGAGGTTAAGTACTAAAAAAAATATTACTCAAAAACTAAGGGCCTCCGGCGGGGGGGGATTGCAGGGGGGGCTTCCCCTCTCCCCCCACCCCCTCCCCCACCCCTCCTCCCCCCTCCCTGCGGGTACCGGACGGCTATAGTTTAACCATCGCTACAATCATCAATTGATTCTCAACCACCAGGATTATACTAAATCATACTACATCTACTTCTACTTTCCCCTAATTTCAACAAGGTCACAAAATATTCTTCTATTCGTTTAAAAAAAAGGCCAAAATAAAATTAAAACCGAGAAACAGCAGAGGTCGCAACGTTTAAACATAAATAATAGCAGGCAGCCGTTGATTACGGCAAGTTATTTCCCCGTAATGGCTCGAGAGGGATGATGAACGGTTTCATAAATTCCCCCCGCCGGGGAGATGAATCACCCGCCCGGGTTAAAAACGAAACTGTAAGGAGTATACGGAATAGACGAGAAAAGAACAGTTAAATAAATAAAAATAATTTTATTCCATGACAACTGCAATCAGTGATTCTCGCCAAAAATCGCTTAACCGCTATTATAATCGTTTATACGTACAAAAATCGAATAGTTTGCTCGGATTGATGTATACATCCTTCGTCCGTCATTACCCTTCGTGGGTAGGCCTATATCCTGCAATGTACTATTAAAAGGCTAGTACAATATAGTACATATTATGTATACCTACCATGTTTTTATTTCATTGTTTGTTTTTTCAAAAACCGCTCAAACGATTTCGATAAAGATACTACCTCTGAAGTATGTATCATGAACAAAAAAAATAATGACCAAAATCAACTGATAATATAATTACTTGCAAAGAAAACATACAATCGAATTGGGAAACTGCTCCTTTTTCAAAGTCAAAACCATATCAAATAAATGGACGAAATATAAAATTGTGCTCCATTGTCACTGCACACTGTTTTGGGCAGTCCAATAGAACTGTGTACCAATGTGCTAATTTTTTTTTTATGTAAGTAGTTGTAGTTTTAGTATACAATACTCGACCGTGTATCTCCGCTCCGGAGCGCAGGAGGAAATAAACAATTCAAGAGAGCATTCGCTTTTCGCTTATGATAACAATTTTAAATCTCACGCTCGTTGAATTTCTTGGGAAAGGAAATATGGTGGAAAATACTGCTGATGGATCTTGCTACATTTTATGAAAGAGGTAAAAATCACAAGCATTTTAGCTGTACTTTTTCTTGATTTAATAAAATGTAATAGCGTTTCTTGAATTTAGTGTACAAAGTTAGTGACAAGTGTGAGGCCTTCAGGCGGCCTAAAAACTCTGACACCAGGGCTAGCCACCCGGCCTATACGAACTTACTTACTTTTAGTGTACAAAGTTATGAAGGGTCTAGTATTGTAAATAAACAGAAGAATATCAGAGAGTCCTCGGGAGGGAATCACATTTTTTAAACGATACATTTGGACGAACATTTTGAAACAGTATGCAACCAGCGCGATCCTGCTGTCTTGATAAGGTCATCCATCCACATTGTGGGTGGACGTCTTACGCTGCGCTTGCCTAGGCTTGAATAGCCTCGGAGATCGATACACAACAGTTGCAGGGGCGCGCGGTAGTGACGTTCGAAAGTGTGGGCTTGTAATTAGTAAGCTTACGAATTACCTACCATATGGACAGCCCTAGTGCGTGTTGCGTACTACGTGGTCACACGGGTCCACGCGGGGTGTGGATATTTATTTCGAGGACAGGGCCGAGTCGCAATACTGCATAGATATCATTACCATGGCCAAGAGATAATTGAAAAGCCATGGACCAGAGTTAGCCGACCTCGGTCCCCGAAACTACGGCTCTTGGCAGCAGTCGGTACAAGATACCGTACACTAAATGAGACTTCAGATAGTCTATGACAACGTCTTTTGTCTCTTTTGATCGGCGAATTAATATGCGTTGTAAATTATATTTTAGTAATAATAAAGTGAGACGTTCAGGGGCACTGATCTGTGCAGAATTGTCTGGCTCTATAAATATCCCTCTAAAGCATTAAATTAAATTAATTCGTGAACAAACATCAAATTGGTAACAATAAGCTCGTTAGTAATGTCTGTGTTATATCTTACAAGATCCACTAATACTTTGTATACATTCTACGAAACCTGTGTAATAATTTTATTATTATTTTAGTCAACTGAAATCACAGGCTTAGCCTGGTCCTTTATTAGGCATCAATGGAGCCTAAGCCAACATTGAGAGGCCCCTTTTACAATTTTATTATGAAATATAAAAACAGTGGTAGGTATAAAAAAGATAGCGTGAAATGGAAACTATGGCATATAAAATGACTTGAAATATTGTAACTGGGCTATTTTGGTGAAATTTTAAATGTTTTGTAAAATTAGACTATGGAATGAGGTACGGCACCCGCTAAATATGCCCCATTTCAAAATTTCGTAGCGGGTGGTGACTTGCCGTCCACTAAATGGGCCCCCCATAAAGGCTACCGTGAGTTGGCACCGGAGGGGCAACATTTGTGTGGACGGCTTAGGGTGTCGAGAGGTGTGCTGCGCTTTCACTAGACGCTACTCGCGGCGTTATGCCCTTTAACACTTCCACCCTGGAGCTTAGCTTCATATTTTCTAATTTGATTTTTGTTCAAGGCTGCCATAACGCCGCCACCAAGCAATGTTAAATGACAGGAAATCTGTGGTTAAAAGATAATAAGATCCCAAAATTTGAAATTCCTTTAAATGGAGATTGTTACAATGATATCGCGTCATTGTCCGTCTCGCTCTCGTCTTATGTTTTTTTTTTATCTTAGATGAAAATAGATAGCTAATGAGGTTCTACTTAATTAGCTGTCAAATAACAAAGGAAAAAATCATGGATTTTTTTGTTTTGGCGCGAACATGAAAGAAAATATTAGAAAATTTATATTTAAAAATAAATAAAGAAAATAATTAAAAACTGTACATTGTAATGGCCTAAGCTCGAAATATTTTTGCATTATCTCTTTTGTTGTGTCTCTTACATTTCATACCAAATCAAGTACAATAATTAAAATAGCTTTACAACCATTTGCCTTGGCACAAAGTCCAGCTAAGTAATAAAGCAATGGAATTTCAGAAAGTTGCTCAATTCCTGGTTGATCGGCCTGCCACAATTGGGCGAACGAGACAAATCCTTCGAACCAACTCGACTGTGACCGGACTCACCATTTCCTTATTGGACTGACGCTGTGATTCAGCGACAATGTCAGTTATCATTTATACTGCCATTGTTTGGGTGGGCCTCATTATTTTTTCTTATATTTGTAAGTCTCACGATTTTCTGAACTTTGTGGTTCTGAAGATTGATTGTACTGTCAGTAACATCACAGCATTCAAGCCACAGTAAATCTGTATGAGATGAATCGATTTAATATGGCACGCGGCTGTTGTCGGATTTTTAGACAAGGAACGTCAAGTCCCAATACTTATTTGACAGTTTTGACAGCAGTTTGGAAGATTTTCCATGCATTTTTGCGGTCGAGAATTGCCTCAAGTGATAACAGCGGTATCTCTCTGGTTGTATTAGGTCTGTGATTCAAACAGTATCTTTGTTGTTTGTGTGTTTTTTGTGTTTTTGTGTTTTCTTTTTTGTCACTAAATAAAGAGATTGATAGCAATTGCTTACAGTAGAATTTCCAGTAACAATAAATGATGCTGTGATTCAGCTACAATGTCAAATTATTATTTATACTGTCATTGTTTGAGTGGACCTAATTATTTTTCTTGTATTTGTAAATTCGACAATTTTCTGAAGGTTGATTGTACTGTCGGTAACATCACAGCATTCAAACAGTAGGTATCTTAGTTCTTTTCTATTTTGTCACTAACTAAAGAGATTGGTAACAATTGCTTACAGTAGAATTTTAACTAAGAATAAATGATGCTGTGATTCAGCTACAATGTCAATTATCATTTATACTGTCATTGTTTGGGTAATAATAATATATATAATATAATAATAACATAATCATTTGTCTTATATTTGTAAGTGCGACAATGTTCTGAAGGTTGATTGTAATTTGTATTGTCAGTAACATCACAGCATTCAAACAGTTCTTGTCTATTTTAGTTTTGTAGATCTTTTCTATTTTGTCACTAACTAAAGAGATTTGTAACAATTGTTTACAGTAGAATTTTGATTACCAATAAATGATGCTGTCACTGTAATGGTCCGTGATGCTGTGATTCAGCTACAATGTCAATTATTATAATTTATACTGTCATTGTTTGGGTAGGCCTAATCATGTGTCTTATTTTTGTAAGCTCAACAATGTTTTAAAGGTTGAGTTTAACTCTCAGGTAACATCACAGCATAGTACAAAGTGTCATTGTGCTTTTCGGTTTTCTAATAAAGCTATTTTTGTTATGTTTGTGATTCTCACAACGTTAATCTTTGCTGCCTTGTGACATCACAGCATTGAAGAAACTATCTTTGATTTTTTTATATCTAGTCACTAAAAATGATTTTTATTTTGTTTGAGTGGGTCTGATTATTTTGCAGATATTTGGAAGTCTAAGAATGACGTTGATAGTGCTCTGAAGGTTTAAAATGACATGCGACATTACATTATTTAAAAAATGCCTAGAACGTAATAAAGAGATCGGTATCAATTGATATCGATACCGAGTTTGATATCAATCTATATTTAAAGATTTATTGATAGAAGTTAATAATAGAATTGAATTGTAGACACCTATAAATATATGTATTATTATAACAACTAACTCTATTTAATTTACTTAAAAGGATTGCTTATTGTCATAAAATAATATTCGTATTTTTGGTAAGTTAGGGCTGATAACTAAAGTCTTCAAAATATACGCTCAGCTGTATAATGAAAGGCTTTACTTAATAATACTTACGTTTTTTTTAATACTTACTACTCAGCTGTGTCAACTTCAACATTGTCCTAATATTACGCGTTATTAATCAAACTTCGTCAACGTTTTAAACGATAATTAAATAAATGATAACGTACATATACATACGTGTAAATATTCAAGTATTACGTTACTACATATTATAATGCATCTACGTCATAATCTTTTACGATATATTTTATCAGGTGCATTTTAGCGGCATTATCAATATCCGAAATGGTATTCAATAAACCTTTGCGTACGTTTACAAAGCATACCAATGGTGCGTATTTGGGATGTTTTTCGCAGGCACGTGGATTCAGAGCCAGAATGTAAATATACGCAATATATCGTAGTATATTGATATTGTGGTCAGGGCCTTGATTCAGTTACTAGACAGCAACCTAAATTAAAACGTTTGTAATCTTTATAAGTATTTTTGCTTTGAGAAAGCTGTCAAGAAATGTTTCTCATCTCATCTTAGTGAAATTGGTCGCCGAAATATATATATGCCATATAATGTTGAATAGATCTTCCGAATAACATATTATTAGAGATTAATACATTAAGAGAGCCGTGGTGGTCTAGTGGTAGTGACACCCGCTTTACAATCGTAAGGTCGTGGGTTCAAATCCCGGTCCCGTACCAATGAGTTCTTCGGAATTTATGTACAGAATTTAACACCATTGGCTTTTCGGTAAAGGAAAACATCGTGAAATCCGATGGCGTATGTGAATCCACCAACCTGCACTGGACCAGCGAGGTGAATATGGCCCAGTCACTCTTCGTGAGTAGGCCTACGTCCTGCAGTGGACTATTAAAAGGCTGTTACAGTACAGTACAGTTACAGAGATTAATATTCTTATTTTTAAACAGTTTTCAGTTTTATTTAATCCATACTATGTTCTAAAGTTTTGTTTCTGGTGAAACAATTCACTATGACATATTGTATTAGATATCGTACTATCATAGACATAGCATAGAACATATATTCAAAATTAAATTTCAGTTACACAAGTCACAAACAAAATTGAATCATACTGCAAAAAAGTCCATGTACCAAATCCTTCTTTGATTAGCCAAATTTTATCTACTACCTCATAAATAAACTCCTTTATCAGGATGAATCACTCTAAAGAAACGTTTATCAGTGATGACTTTATCGTACGGGAAGTGATAGTATTAAGTGCAATCAAAAACTTAAACACCTAAAGACACTTGCTTTTGAGAACGTTTAGTAATCAGAATGAGGATATAACAGAATAAGAGGTTTGCGTAATGAAATAATATGCTATTAGTGTGGAATGAAAACAATGAATAGAGCTATAGGTATCCTACTAATATTATAAAGGCGAAAGTTTGTGAGGATGGATAGATGGATGGATGGATGGATGATTGGATGGATGGATGGATGGATGGATGGATGGATGGATGGATGGATGGATGGATGGATGGATGGATGGATGGATGGATGGATGGATGGATGAATGGATGGATGGATGGATGGATGGATGGATGGATGGATGGATGGATATATGGATGTTTGTTACTCTTTCACGCAAAACTACTGAACGGATTGAGATGAAACTTTGCAATAATATAGCTTATATATCAGAATAACACATAGGCTATAAATTATAATGATATATTGAGTATGCGGGCGAAGTCGCGGGTAAAAACTAGTACTGTATAATAGAGAGAGAGAGTGACTGAGACAGTTACTTCGATATTCGAGAGTTTAGAAGAAGGTGGTTCAAATCCGGCAATCACCGTAATATTTTTAAGCCATTCATCGCAAATAATCAACCAACCCGCACTGGGCCAGCGTGGTGGATAAGGCCCAATCACCCTTAGTGGGTAGGCCTACGTCCTGCAAGTCCACTGCAAAAAGTCCTTAAAAAGGCTGGTACAGTACATCGCAAATAATTGTTATTACATTTCAGTTTGATAGGAGCAGAATAATCATAGTAAAATCAGATTCTATCGGCTTACAGGAAATTATTTTATCAGTCTTTTAACAATAAAAATATACCCAAAGGTACCGATTGGTGTCTATGATAGAGACGTTCCATTTCTGAATTTCAGCAAGTAACAATGCCTATAATATATATATTGTAATACGGTGCTCTGTACTTATTAATACATAGTAATATCAGCTTACACGTGTAGTACCTACCTAAGTAAATTCACTACGACACATTACTTTCAGATGATAAAGATAACAATATACAAAACCTAAATGGCGATAAGTATGGCGAAGTAAGTGCGCAATAATCTAGTAATCCTACTAGTCCTACTAATATTATAAACGCGAAAGTTTGTGAGGATGGATGGATGGATGGATGGATGTATGGATGTTTGTTACTCTTTCACGCAAACACTACTGATCGGATTGAGATGAAACTTTGCAATAATATAGCATATATATCAGAATAACACATAGGCTATAAATTATAATGATATATTGCGTATGCGGGCGAAGCCGCGGGTAAAAACTAGTATAATAATAGAACTTACAAGTCATAAACTTAAAGATGTTTTCGATGTACATAGATGATGATTACGTACCTGAAAAAAGATAAGACTGTTAAAAATAAGGACAAAAGAAATAGTTTCAAAATATTGTGAAATACCTAGTGTAAGACACATTATGTATCTTTTGTGAAAAGTGAAGTTACTAGTATTTTAAAAACTAAACTTGTAAATTTAGCTTAACATGTTCCACGTTAACGTGGAAGTAACAGTTCAGTTGTGTCGCAAACGAAAGTAATAGATGAAGATGCTTTAGTAAACAAAGCCTGAGATTTACAAAATTTGCTAAATAATAAAATTAACAAACATATGTCTAAGCAGTTATAGAAAAGATTTAGCCAATAATGAATTTGAAGTAATCTCCATTATACTGACTGTGGTTGATACAGATACAAAAGCATTACAGGAATCAGAATAAAAAATTTAGAAATCACAGGAGTAGACTTTAAACCGGACGATTTTTTAAACAAAACAGGAATATTTTAACAGATATTGTATTACCAATCAACAAAACATTGACTTGTGTACATAAATAACACAATCAGAACACTCCTTGACCTTATTGCGGACTGTAATAAAGCAGTTATATAACGTCAAACAGTCGGGTAATTGTCGTACAGATTACAATTGAATTACCGCTTTGTGGCTGCACTGCAATGCAATTATATGTGTTTTTTCAACGGTTTTGCGCTTTATATTATGTACTAATGTTTTTTCTTCTTTTATTATTGTTGTGTGTATGTCCGCTAATAGCTCTTCAACTGTCTGAGCATTTTTTAGAAAAGTAGATTAGATGTTATGGCTTAACTTTGCGGACAGAGATTACAAAATGGCCACAATTTTGTACTTAGTATTATAATGTCTATGGTTGTTACAAATAAAAACCATGCCTGAAAATCAAAGATCAATCCGTGATCAAAAAACTAATATTATAAATGCGAAATAGATAGAATATAGATGAATGTTCGTTCCTATTTCAAGCAAAAACTTCTGAACAGATTGAGATGGAACTTTGCAATAGTAATGCTTATACATTAGAATAACACATACATAGGCTATAATTTATAAAGATAGTGCGTGATAGAACGAAGTTCACCGCACAGTAAGGATTATTTGTTTTCGAAAAAAAAAAAACACTTTTAATATTGCAAACATTGATCAAACCACTAGTACATAGCCTTGTATCGACTCAGATTGGAGCAGCAATCAACTTTTAATTAATTCCATCCACCCCACATTTTTACAGAAAAATTATGAACTAAAAAATCTATAAGTGTAATAAACGAATTAGAACCTTAGTACAAACGAGCAAACGCCTGCAATTCCATTAAACCCAACATAAAAGTGTAATAAAATTGAAACTGGCGAGATTGATACTCAAGGAGGCTGCATGAAAGCATAAAAACGCTGTAAAGCGTTCCCTTTAATTGCGTCTCTCGACGACGGTAAAAACTTCAGTCTGGGCTCTACCGCCGGTGGTACTGTCTAGGTAGAAGTTTAATTCCTGGTTAAAGATATAAAGGCCGTGGAACAGACAGTTTATAAAGTAGAGTAAAACGCTTCAAATTTTAAACGCAATTTTAACGTCGCCGCTTTGGAGCTCAAGGCTAACAACATTTAATTTTATATAAGTGACAAAAGTAGGCACAGTTACAATTTAGAATAGTGTATTTAGGAAAAACTTACATTTTGATGAAAATATAAATTCAACAATAATGATCTGCACTGTCCAGATAAGAGTACAGCTGAAAGGTCTCTTAAAGCTACAGAAGCTTCTAACTCAACGACTCTATTCGACGATAAACATCCAGCTAAATTTAGTGTTTAGTCTGTATCAGTGGTAAGGTAACTAACGAGCCAAATGGATTACCGCGATAGTAGTTTCGATATTTGGCTAAAACGAAAATTTTATAAAAGAGAATAAACAATTGTACAGACGTCCGACGTGTGCATTTGGGCAACCAAACAGATTTTCAGATGTACAGGGTATAAAATGTATCTGGTGTTAAATGGGCATAGTAAAGGAACAATGATGAACCATACAGTCCAAGTACAGCCAAATGTCTCTTAAAGCTACGGAAGCTTCTAACCCAACGAATCTATATGACCATAAACTTCCAGCTAAATTTGGCTAAAACGAAAACTGTACAGACGTAAGACACACGTAATGCGTGTACAACCAAATAGATGTTCAGATGTACAGGGTATATAAAATGTATCTGGTATTAAATGAGCATAGCAAAGGAACAATGATGAACCATACAGTCCAAGCACAGCCCGGACACTCCACGATTCTTCATACAAAATCTGCTGTCTTACGCACACAACACTATATTTATTCACAGACACAACACATACGCACGAACGCTACACGGGTATTTGCAGCGGCCTGTGCAGCCCGCGCGCAGAGTAGTAAATCGTGTCCTGACGCGGGGTGGAAGTGAGGAAGACTCAAACGGGTGGGGGGTAACGAGTGGCCGTTCTATACGTAGTATTATTATATCTTCTTTGGTCCAAGTACAACCAAAATGTCTCTTAAAGTGTAAGAAGCTTCTAACTTAATGTATGTATTTGAGGATAAACTTCCAGCTACACTTAGTCCTTTGTCTCTATCAGTGGTAACTAACGAGCCAAATGGATTACCGCGATAGTGGCTCCGATAGACTGCGACCAATGCCGTGCATGCTGCTAATGGCCTGGCTATGGCCAATTCATTTTATTGTCGAGGTAATGCAGAGACCATTAGAGATTTAAGATGCAGGTGAAGTATGCTTCCCTTTTATTGTGGGGTGGTATTTATTGACGCTATTTACGACTTTTGTACCGCTACCTGAACCGGGCGAAATTTAAAACTTATTTAGTTTCTGCATGTTTAGTGTTAATACAAAGTGTATTGTTATTTCGTATTCTCATAAATTCAGCAGTGCCATGAGGGATTAACGAATCACCGATTTTAGTCTATCCCACGTAGTGTAGTAATGTAAAAAAGTCGTTGGTTGCGTACGCGGAATGAAAAATTCTTCCATGGCAACTAGTTGCCTACGAAGAGGAAAAACTCCTCGTACGCAACCAGTTGCGAACATTGGTTGCGTACGCCGCCGAAACCGTTTGTTTACCGGTGTCGGAGCCTTAAGCGGTGACATATATGGCAAATTTTTAATAACTTTTACTGTGGGGTCAACTCTGAAAACGCAAAAAAGACAGCTTTTCCATAATTTTAGTCGAAAGTCTATAAAAAATTCTATGGCATTGCAGTTTTTTTACGTTTTCACAGTTGGTCCCATGGTAAAAGTTGTAAAAATTTGCCATAGATGTCACCGCTTAAAGCTCCGCAACCGGTAGACAAAACATATTGTATATAATAGTAGCTTTTGCCCGCAGGTTCGTCCGTGTGGTATTTAAATTTTTGTGATATCCCATGTGTACATTTTATTGTTTTGGGATAAAAAAAATAGCCTATGTCACTTTCAAACTATGTCCATGCCAAAAATCAAGTCAATCTGTTGCTTTGTTGCTGTGTGAAAAAGGAACAAATCAATAAACCAATAAACACACTTTCAGATGTATAATAGTATTAGTAAGGACAACAAATAATAACAATGAGAGATTTATCGAAGAATACATTCTAGTTAGAATGCGAATATACAACGAATAGAAAAAATACCTAAACGAAAAAAAGGCAGTCCAAAATCAATAGCGATATTATATTAGATCGAATCGATATGGTAAAAACAAAAAACAAACTAAGTCAGAAATAAAATCAAATCAAATAGCAGCAAATCAAAAAGAAACATATAAAAACACAAACACACAGACAAAAAAATTGGACAAGTGCGAGTCAGGCTCGCACATCGAGGGTTCCGTACAAATCCAGAAAAATTTAGAACCATCGACAAAAAGTTTTTTTTTCACTTTTCTCGTCATACATCGAAAATAAAATACTTATTGTTAAAATAATTAAAAACCTGTTTTGGTATGTGCTAATGAAGTTCTTTTATATGATACCTTACATGATACGATTTACTCACTTTGAATTTTGAACCCATATTTTGGGAATTTGAGGCCCTATTTTTTGTGATTTAAACAAAAATGTACAGTTTTCAGATTTATTCCTATATGTGTACTCTGATACAATGCTTATTGCCAAATTTTATAGTTATATGTTAATGGGAAGTACCCTGTAGGTTTTGTTTTTTGTGAGTGTCGAAATATGCGATTTCTTACGCCATAAACGGCTCTAACTTTTTTAAACGATAACAGAAGTTTTTCTTTTACACAACTGCAAGAGACTATAGATATACGTATATAGTTTAAATTTCAACTCAATATATTTACGCGTTCCCGAGATAAAGAGTCTTGACATACACACAGACGGACAGACGGACAACAAAGTGATCCTATAAGAGTTCCGTTTTTTTCCGAATGAGGTACGGAACCCTAAAAAAAAAACAAACCAAGTCTATGATTAGTTAGCAGCAAATCAAAAAGGAACATATAAAAACACATACACACAGACAAAAAACAATACAACTAACGCAGTAGGGTAAAACATTAATCGTTTAGTCATTTCATAACAATAACAATGCCTAGTAGGCCAACATCCAAGTTGCATCAGACCATGCTTCCTGCACTTTAAAGGAGTACCTACTCGTAAGTAGTAGTTGAGTGAAGCATACGATGTATGAACCATTAGTTACGATGATGCTAGATTGCGGTGCAATGATATCACCTTTTGACGTGATAACGTCTTATAAATTAATGAACGCCGGCTGCACGCACGAAAAAGCAAAGTTAAACTTATGTCACGTTCAGTCTGAGACAAGTGTGCAAGTAGTGCAAGTAGTATCACGTAAAACTATTGTCCATAAAAACCGACTTTACAAACAGCCAATGTTTTTTACGAAGGGAATATCTTCACAAGACACCCGAATGCTCTTGGGGTGCAGCCGGTTATTATGTAGGATTGTACCCACTAAAACCTTCTCGGTCGCCTAACTTTTAGTTTGTGTGCTTTTCGTAGAGGATTTAAGGCGCTCTTGGGAGCTCCGGGATCTCTAGGCGAACGCACCGTAGCTCCCAGCCTTAGAGTATTAATAACTAGTTATTAATACTCTAAGCTCCCAGCACTTTGTATAGCTTCTCCATTATCCATCCATCAGCCAAAAGACGTCCACTGCTGGACATAGGCCTCCCCTATGGATCTCCAATAAGACCGGTTGGAAGTGGCTCGCATCCAGCGCGATCCTGCGGTCTTAATGAGGTCATCCGTTCACCTTGTGGGTGGACGTCCTACGCTGCGCTTGTCGGTACGTGGTCTCCACTCGAACTTTACGACTCCACCGGTCATCAGTCCTCCGCGCTATGTGACCCTGCCCATTGCCATTTCAACTTGCTAATCCGTTGGGCTATGTCGGTAACTTTAGTTCTTCTACGGATCTCCTCATTCCTGATTCGATCCCGCAGAGACTCCGAGCATAGCCCTCGCCATAGCTCGTTGGGCTACTTGGAGCTTACTAATCAGGCCCATAGTGAGAGACCACGTTTGTGCCATAAGTCATCACTGGCAACACACACTGGTCGAAAACTTTCGACTTGAGGCACTAAGGTATGTCGGACGAGACGAGACGACTGTATAACTTCTTGGTAGCGTGAATCATCATTATCATTTCGTTACAATGGCTGGGTTGTGTAGATAAATACAATACAATAGTGAATAGTAGGATGTTATGAAGCATTAATTACGCAAATGCTAGATTGCGGTGCAATGATATCACCTGCATACAAACATCTGCCGCCAAGATTAATGCGCAGTCGTACGGCTGACGTGGTAGATATTTTATTATGCAACGGCTTTACAATCTGTGAGTGAATTCTAGGTAATAATACTTAACGGATTGTCAACCGGCCACAGTTGTCTTACTTGCACATGCAAAAGATCCTAAAATAAAAAAAAATTGGCGTTTCTATATTCCGACGAATGCAGCAATTCTTTGATATGAGAGTAAGACACAATTAGAGGAAAAAATTGGAAAGCCTTCTCGCTATTTATCAGCGATTTGTAAGTTTAAGTAGGTTACATTATAGACACTGAAAAACTAAAATCACCGTGAAGGATTTATCAATCATAAAACAAATATGTATTAAAGAAAAGTTGGTTTAGATATAGGTAGTTTGAAAAAATAGATTGAAAAAATCTGTTATTTCTGTCTTTTTGGAAATCTTCAATTAAAATATAATAAAAAAATACTAAAAAGGTAATTTTATTATGACCAAATGCTATAATAACATTAGAAATAATAAAAAATCGGCCAAGTACGAGTCGGACTTGCGCACGAAGGGTTCCGTTCTGTATGGGAGCCCCCCCTTAAATATTTACTGTACTGTTTCAGCCTTTTTAATAGTCCACTGCAGGACTTAGGCCTACCCACGAAGGGTGATTGGGCCATATCCACCACGCTGGGCCAGTGCGGGTTGGTGGATTCGCATACGCCATCGAATTTCTTCTAAAGACGTATGCAGGTTGCGTCACGATGTTTTCCTTCACCGAAAAGCCAGTAGTGTGAAATTCTGTACATAAATTCCAAAGAACTCGTTGGCACGGGACTGGGATTTGAACCCACGACCTCGCGATTGCAAGGCGGGTGTCACTACCTCTAGGCCACCACGGCTTAAATATTTATTTTATTTTAATTAAGTATTTATTATTGAAATATATACTGAATATACAACTAAATATTCTGTGAATATTTCAAGGATCTACCTGTTACCATTATTAATATCGAGCGGAAAAACTAAAAATTCAGGTTTGTTGTATGGAAGTCCCCCTTAAATAAGAATTTTATTTTGTTTTTAGTATTTGTTGTTATAGCGGCAACAGAAATACATCATCTGTGAAAATTTCAGCTTTCTACCTATAACGGTTCATGAGATACAGCCTTGTGACAGACAGACAGGCAGACAGATGGACGGACAGCGGAGTCTTAGCAATAGGATCCCGTTTTTACCCTTTGGGTACGGTACCCTAAATATGATAATATTTTTTAACAGTTTATGAGAAATTCGTATTCTGTTGTTTTTTTATCTTTATTATATTTATCAACGTTGGATTGCGCGAGAGAGATGGATAATCGACGTATAAAATTCCCTTAAAAAAGCAATTAAAGCAAATCTCAAAGCAAGAATAGCTCGGCTAGCTATGCCAGTTGGCATTAGAAAAATATAATCCTTAGTAATCAAAGATCTACGATCAAGCAAAAAAACTGTCTACGATTTGATTAATTACTAAACCAACCAACAAACTAGACACGAGAGGCCATTAAATATTTTTCTATTTATCCAATAATTAATATATTATATAGGTAGTTAAGAATTTAATTTCTATGTTTTTTAAGTTATGTAAATAAATATTATTACAAGCATTAATATATTAATATACGGGATTATTTCTAATCAATTAGCATCCTTCTAAGGGCTTATTCTGTACATCAAAACTAATAACTTTTTTTCTACGACTTTCGTCAAAACTCAAAAAAAAGAATATTTTTCCATAGAAATATTTAGTTCACCCGCGACAAAATGTATAGAACAGCTGTTTTTTTTTTAGTTTTGACGAAACTCGTAGAAAAAAGTTATTAATTTTCGATGTACAGAATAAGCCCCTAGAAGGATGTTAATTGATTAGAAATAACCCTGTATATATTGATTAATTTATCAATGAAAACTCTCGACATCGCATTCCACCGTGTACAGAATTCGAATAATTTGCACGAATTAATGTGACATCCATGTACATTTTTGTTGATTTATCAAAAACGGCTCAGCCGATTTCGATAAAATTTGAATAGGACCACCTCGGAAGTATAACTATTTCGAACTAAAAAGTTTTTTTAAATCGGTTCCCAATTGGCGAAAATATCAATGAACATACACAAAAAATACGTACAGACGAACATAGTACCTCCTCGTTTTTGGAAGTCGGTAAATACAAGAACAATGCGTTATTCGAAATAGCATCATGTACGTATATTTGTATACCATAGCGCTCATGATCCACCAACCCGCACTGGGCCAGCGTGGAGATCACCCAATCACCCTTCGTGGATAGGCCTACGGCCTGTAGTGGACTAGTAAAAAGGCTGTTACAGTACAATAAATAGAGCTCATAGAGTTGTTTGACTAGGTGATTGTTAGCGATCACCGTAGTTAAGCACGATCAGTCTTCAGATGGGTGATAGCGGGTGGCACTTACAATTTAGCGCTACCGTGGCTTGGATAACACGTTACATTATAGGTCACGGTTGTTCTAACAGACAAGACAGACTGGAAGATTTCGTCAGAGGCATTCAGGCGGCATAAAACCTCTGATACCAGGCCTACTTACCAACATATAACAGTCGATTAGCAAGTTAAATCAAGTGACAGTTAACCAGGGACAAATATAATAAAACACTAGTACAACAAAAGACATACGAAGAATAAACATAACATAAATAACGACTATCAGACTCAGCACAACTTGTTTTTGGAATAAATTAAACAACCGAACAAACCAGCAGAAGCAAGAGCCCACGTCACAGCAAAAACCAATGTAAACAAATATAATGCTGTGCCAATAACGATGATGTTTCCGGCGCGCGTCAGCCGCGGAAATAGACGAGAGCCAGGAGCGACGACCGAATATAATGATATCCACTCCAACTGCTTGTAGCCCGGGAGGTAGCGCAAAATATGCAACTACTTTCTAAAAGCTGAATTTTTAGTATTACGTTGCCGTGGTGGTGTACAACAATATCCCGGAGTCAGTCAGCTGGATTCCTTAGCATTTGGTGTAGCGACCCGTTAGAATTTAAACAAAATAAATGAGTGAATATAAAGTAGCACCGCCTCAAAGCCTGACTGACGGGCCCTATTTTCGGTGATTAGCTATTATTATTAAAAAGTTGGACGACAACTTATTTTGAATTATTTTTCTACCTTACACCAATTTTCAGCTTAGTAGATGTAGTATACTCATTTAATTTTTTTAAATTCAAAAAGGTATCCCCAAACCCTAACCAAACGCTAAGGAACCCAGATGACTGACACTGGGGTATTGTTATACACTACCACGACAATGTAATACCAAACATTCATCTTTTAAAAAGTATTTGCCTTTTTTTGCTCTTACCTCCCGGGCTATAATGATATCCACTCCAACTGCTGGATTGATTTAGGAAGTAGTTGATGGCACAAGTTCACGAGTTATGGTTTTCTTTTAGACAAACCTGACAGTTATTGTGTTTGGGGTTCGGCCAGACGCGTGTAAAGTATTAAGAATGATCTTCGCGCTTTCTAAACTCTTTGATATTGATTTCTTAATATACATACTTTCGAGATTTTCAAGAGTTTTACTGTGAAGCCAGATTTTAATGCAAGGCGATAAATAGCTTGTACATTATTTATCTACTAGTTTTTACCCGCGGCTTCGCAAGCGTTTTTTACTATCCAAAAGGAACCGTTAATTTTTTCAGGATATAAATAATCTATAACACTGTCCGACCTTTAAACTACATCCATGTGAAAAATCAAGACGATCCCTCCCTTTGTTGCTGCTTTAAAGAGTAATAAACAAACCAACAAACACACATCTGGATTCATGAAATTAATAAGGATGGCGATAAATAAGAATAAGATCTTTACAAAATAGGTATAAAACCTAACGTTATATTTAATAACACTCGGATACTCAGTTTCAAAAGCAAATATGAAAGATTCAAGCGTAACCAGGTGATTCGCCTTAATGCCATTGTTGATTCAAGCGTACGATATTGAGCCAGCCGGTACTGGTACCAAGTGACAGAAGAACTAAAGTTTTTACTCCTATCAACTGGTACAAAGTGAATAAAAAAAATATTACGAAGGCAAAGCGGCTAAAGAAAGAAGAGGCTTATGCCTTGCAGTGGATTGAAACAAGCTGAAATTGGTAAAAATTACTAAAGCAAGTACAATATCATCATAAGTATCAACAAAATTATATCCGGCACTACGTTTGAATACAACGTCCTACACCATCGACTACACACTAGAATTTGAGCAAAAAGAGAACCGTATTGGCATCACGGTGAACTAACAATAAGATTTTGATTAGCAGCCAAGGTACCGACTTCTTGGTAGACGCGAGTCTACTAAATTGGTGTCCACCAAGTATCAAACACTTAGTTGTACTAGCAATGACAGATCAGTGTTGTCAACGTAACAAAATTAGTAAAATGGCACACGGGCGACCTCACCTACGACACTTCTCTTTTTGCATCTAAATGTTTTATTGCTCACTAAACGTCTAAAACGATATATTAAAATACATGATCCAACGTTACTTTAGTAAGGATTAGGTCAACCTTTCAACTTCAATACTGAATTATTGAAAACCCTTCATTCCGCCTGTGTCATGATCGTGACGGGTATCTTTATTCATTTATTTATGCCGCCTTAGTACCGTTCGTATGCCGTACAATCATCTACATATACCTATCAGGCCAACCGGTCACTGACATGGGTGATATCGGATGTTTGGGTAGGACGACATCCTCGGCAGATGGATTCTCCCGTGACAACTGTATCTCAAGCATATTTATGTGCTCCGTAAGCCGTAGTGACGATTTTAGGATCTCCATACATTAGATATCGAGTGGAATATTTGGCGAAAGTTTTATCGGTAGATTTTGGGCTAGGCATATTGACAACCGGCTTATTGAAAGCGAAACTGACAATCGGGTTTTAGATTACGATGAATGTGGCATGAAGCAAGGTGTTATTAATTATTATGTAAGTGACAATTAAGTCTTTAATGTTCTAGCTAGACGCTTTTAGAGCGATTATTGTATTTTCGTTTTATCTTCGATACCTACTGATTTGGTGGGACCGTGGGACAATACAACAAATTAGTATTGAAATGTTTTTGGCTAAGCAAAAATCTCTTTTCATTACAAAGTAGTGTTAGACCATAATCCATTTGGTTAGTCAAATAAATGTTGGTTAAATTGGTCAAATGGTTGGACATCATTTATCTTTAATAGCATAAATAACTCTTAGACATACGGATACAACAATTCAGTCACGCAATACGAACTTTGTAAAGTATGGTAATTAAATGGGACAGATTTCTTTTAAACTCCAGAAGTTAAGGATGCATTTCTCAAAGCCCAAAGTTTCAATGAAAGGTCAATTACTAAAAGCATTCGGCAAGAATACTGTTACCGATCTTTCTTCACCAAACCCATCAATATGGGATAAAGGGATCTCAAATCGAAAACCAAAACCTTTCCAAGTGCCCCTTGTCCACAACATCAAAGCTTTAATCCAACAAACCTTTTATCCCGAAGCGCAATCTCAATGCACACAATCGCAAAGGGTTTGAATTGGGTTTGAAGCATAATTGAATGCGTCAGTCAAACCTTCAGGCCTGCGTCAATTGGCGTCAACGATCTCGCACAAGGCAACACACTCTAATGCTCTGTGAACGTACTTTTATCTCAAGTTCGAATGTATTGTTATGGATTGCTTGTTCTCTTGAATACGAAGTAAATAATGATCACGAGATAATTTTAAAATAACAGATTGAACTGAAGTTTTTGAATTCCAAGAACCGGTAAGCGCAACGCAGGACACCACGAGGTGGAGAGATGACCTTGTCATGACCACAGGAACGTCTTGGATGCAATCCGCTTCCAACAGATCTTATTGGAGATCCATAGAAAGGCCTAGCAAAAGACATGCTGTGGCTGATAAATGAATGGATACTGGACGAATAAATGACAGTAAGATCTGAATTATGAAAGCCTAATAAATTTATCTGTTTCAGAGAAAACTGCTGAACGAATATGGCAAGAGTAAACAAGTCAGCGAGTAAACTAGTATTTTTTGCTATTTCCCAACATGAGATAAAATAAGTAAACTAGGGGAGAATTTAGATATGATGAATTGTAGAGATGAATGGAAAAAGTGTACATGATGTACCGAACCAACCTAAATAAGTGAGATAAGGATACGCTGATGATGAACCCTGCATTATTTTTATCTTTTGCATACGCAGACTTTAGTCAAATATTAGAAATAATATGTTGGATATACTCATTACTGACTCGGGGCGATGACAACATCACAGCACCCGTCGCCACAAGGTCGCCATATTTCTCAACGGTCCACGGTACTGTATGTACACACTTGATGCGTCACCTTGAAATGCAAACATGTTTTGGCTGGGAAACTTGTCATTACTTGAGAATGGTGCTATTTTTCAAGGCCCAAAAACATATGCGGCTCATCTTGATAGTTACAATTTTTGTCCATCCATCCTTGCATTAGCCATAGGAAGTCCACTGCTGGACATAAGCCTTCATTTCCATTAAGACCGGTTGAAAGCCGTTTGCATCAAGCGCGACACGCGCGCACATAGGCGGACATCCTACGCTGCGTTTGCCGGCACGTTGTCTCCACTCAAGAACTTTTCGACCCCATCGGTCATCAGTTGTGCCTTGCCCACTGCCATTTCAACTTGCCATCATTATTTGGGCTATGTTCACTATTTAACTTTTGTTCTTCTACGGATCTCCAAATTTCTCACACGATCTCGCCGAGAGACTCCGTGAATAATTTTTGTACATAATACAAAATACCTAGTCAAGGCGCGTTTATAAAAAGGAGGACAGTGCGAGTTTACCCTAGCAGAAAAGATACTGATTGACAAAAGCATATAAATTTGAAAATGATGATAAAATAGATGAAATAAAAAAAGAACCAACTGAATCAATGTTGATACGAATATCCAAGAAACCAGCAAATATAGTGATGATAAATTATACGGAATAAAAGATCCAACAGTTTAATCTAGTTCGAGACTTGAAAGTTTAATAATATAGCGAACAAAATATGGTCATTTTAGATCACAATCTACATTACAATCTTGGAGACTTTCTAAAACCAAGTCTGGGTAGACTTGTAGGCGGCATTGAAATACTAATGCACTTTAATGTACAGTTTGCTTGCAAACTAACAGCTGCAAAATTATTACATTGAATTCAGAAAAGTACTTATAGAATCAACGAGATTAAGCCTGTTATACTGGCAGAAAGAGCAAATCTATATGATATATAAAATTTGTTTTAGTCAATCTTTATGAATCAATCAGTTTCAGGAAAATAAGAAATGAAATAAATGACATAAAAACTATAACAAACAACATGCAGAAACCCTATTACTACATCGTATTGGTATAGTTATTGCATACAATACAAACGCAATGTTATTAAGATTACTGGTTGCGTTGTATTTGATATTGTTATTGATTTTAATATTTATCAATGTTACTATCTATGCAAACATAGATTTGATATCATGCATTTTGAAAGTCACAATAACATGCCTAAAGTGCTAAAGAATATTGCGAAGTTAGAAAACAAAACAAAGTCAAATGTGTATTAAAATAAAGGTCAATAACACATATTTGGGGCATTGTGTCTTAAGTTATCGCCTCTGATAATGCTATCAGTGTCTGGATTACCTACAGTCTTATTTATCAGTATTTTCGTTCGTTTCCGCGTGTAGAATCATGTGAAGAAGTCGCATCTTATCATCGTGTTTTTCCATTTAATATGCAATCAGTATTTTATTAACTAAAGATATTTCCCAGCCGTATAAAATGTCATCACTGAGTCTATCACGAGTTTATTCTATTACTTTTTAGTCTTATTTTCCTGCATACATTAAATATGTTTGGCCTTTTTTCGTACAACCAGTATCAAAAAGCTTGAATTCTAATATTACGAAAGTTCGAATTTGTTTTTAAAGCTTTTTGGACATATCACTTAATTTGTCAGAATAATAATGTGGTGCAGAATATAGAGTGTAGTAACGAACAAACTTTATATATTAAATTCGAATAACTACTTGAACAACTTAGAACAAAAATGGATTTATCAGACTGGACACGCCCAAAACTGAGATTCCTACGAAACAATCAATCATACCAGACTGCTATCATTCTATCAATCAGACAATACGATTGCGTAAGTATTGGATACTTCTAGATGTCTTATTGTGAAATGGCAATAGAGTTTTACAATAGGTACCTACGATTCAAAACCGGACAATGTCAGGTAAGGTTGAACCGTCTAGACCAGACGCAGGCCGGCAAAAACAAGTTTAAATCATCTGATTCGACATTCAATGAGGCCTTTCAGTGATTATAATATTCCAACCGATGTTAATCGTATATAAGGTGTAAAAATAAGTCTCACAGTATTGTATCACATTATATCAATAAAATTAGATAATTATATGGAAATCACGTCTCCATCAGGTGATTAAACAGGTAACTGTCTAATATCGAATAGTGGAAACCCCACTACTTGGGAAATTTGTAGGAAAAATTGCAAAAGACGATCATTACTTAGAATACACAACAAATCATACACATTTTCAGGAAAAATATCATATAAATTTTTATTATGTATTTCGTACGACTCACGTTTTCCTTAAGCTGTAATTCGAAACTAAATCTGCCAAATCCTTGGGCAAAATAAACATGAACTCGATGGTTGTCGTACGGCTTCAGGCAATGCCAATGACAAGGTCTACACCATAGATGTAATAATTCCTACAGGTTGTAGATGCGCAGGACTTACAGTATATTCCGTAGCAGGACTACAATTTTCTTGGATACATGTGCTCCGGCCATCAATATGGAATGTAAAAAAAGCCTAGTCATTGGCTACGGCGGAGATAAATGAGGGAGTCACAATTAACACTTCTTAGTACGTACTGATATTCCTATGGTTTAGATTTATTTAGAACAATATGAATTTAGCAAAGTACCAAAACAGTGTCTTGTTTTTTTATTTTTGGTTAAGTTAAAGATAATAAATTAGTCGTCATCGTCATAAGTCGATACAAACAATACAACAATAGAGGCCTCATTTCTTCTGAATCTGATCTTCGTGTCCGTCTCAATGATCCATATGAAGCCTTGGACCGTAGTACCTATTTCAGCACCACTCAGGTAGGTACATATAAAAGCGAATAAATCTAATTAACTTACTACCTAACCTTGAATTGGCCGGTATATGTCTGACCAAATCTTCTTACACGTCTGAGACCTCATTAAAAACTTTGCAACTCTGAAAAATGAACTCTACCAGTTTACCGCATAATATTAAAGTCAAACAGGTCTCAGCGGATTAATTTTAATTCTGACGAATATTAAATGAGCAAAATAATACGTGAACACGAAGATGACCTGGGTAACACGGGTGGGTAAATGTGGAAAAATAAATTAATTTAATATTAAAGAATAAACAAATGGAAGGAAGTGGGAGAGACCTATGCCAGAAGTGGGACAGCATAGGTTGAGAAAAAAAAAATAAAGAAAACGATTAAGTACAATGTTTGGTGAGTGGTAATAGTGACTCTTGATAGGGATATTTAGTAGAAGAAGCAAAGAAGATATAATAATACTACGTATAGAACAACCACTCGTTACCCCCCACCCGTTTGAGTCTTCCTCACTTCCACCCCGCGTCAGGACACGATTTACTACTCTGCGCGCGGGCTGCACAGGCCGCTGCAAATACCCGTGTAGCGTTCGTGCGTATGTGTAGTGTCTGTGAATAAGTATAGTGTTGTGTGCGTAAGACAGCAGATTTTGTATGAAGAAACGCGGAGTGTCCGGGCTGTGGAAGAAGATTATTGGGCTATCAACTTTACTGTTTGTTAACGAACTAGGATTCTTTGGATGCATTTGAATGAAATTTGATGTGTACAAAATTAACATCGATAACAGCCTACTCTCCGCCTTAAAAGAGCGCTCTACTAACTGTTCTATTTTAGATTAGTTTTTGCGCCTTGACTTCATGAGCGCGGAAATCGAGGTTTTTCCATGTTTGAAGCTGTCTGTGTGGCTAAATGATTTTGCGTCATTTTAGGTTCTAATCAACTGTTGAAGCCTAAGGAGGAAGGTAATATTGCATACCTTTTCATTCTATTAATACACTAGTATTATGTTGCCCGCTCATATATGTATCCATGAAGGAAAGTACTCAGAATTCCCGCTGTTGTCAAAACCTAATTCGACTTATTTTATTTTAATAACTGTTCTTCATCATCATTATTTGTAGCTTGAGGAGGGATGATTGGCGCAAGAGTTTCACGTGATCTTGCGCCAATCACCCCTGTTTTTCTCCAGTATCATTAATTATTATCCAGTCTTATCATCATCTCAATAAACTTAAACTAACTATCACTGTACACAAAATATTCTTTTTTGAAACCCAAAAATCAAACTATCTAATATTTTTATTGTCGAAACCCCTTCTACGATGTAGTAATACTGCAGAATAGCACCGATTTATATTTTTCATCCCATCTATTCCAAAAGGACGACTTGGTTCGCCTTTAAGTGGACCCAAAGATGGTGTTATTTAGAAGCTATTAGCGGGCAGTAATGAGTTTTTAATCCATTTTATAAGTGCGCCGCAACTATCTTGCCGCGCACTTTTTGAAATTGGAACATATTAGCGTTCAGCGCCAAAGAAATCGAACGCAAATATTGTTAGTTGTTTATTAGATTCTATTTAATTTCAATTTAGTTGTTACTTTATGTTTTATTAAATAATAATGTTACAATAAAATATGAGGCGGGCGGAAAATATATTTTTGGCTCGGGCGACGTACTTTGAATCCCTCGCTATGTTCAGGATTCTACTAAAGAATCCCTTACTTCGCTCTGGATTCAAAAAAGCGCCCCTCGCCGTAAAAACATGATTTTGCTCCCTTATGATTCCGTCATAGTCTATACCTAGGTATACACATACGTAACACTAAGTTTTCTGTTGAATGCTGTCCCATTTTTCTATACTAGCAGTTTTAACTGCATCCAATCATGACTCTAGCACCAAAATAATCACCGTTTTGCGGTGCGAGCCGGAAAAAATTGCAGCATCCAATTGTCCAAATTAAATCTGCCTCGGACTAGATCTGCACATGCCATCCACTCATGCACAGTTTTTGGGAACTTTCTAGACTTTTAGACTAAATTTATTGGACGAGCAATGTGGCATTGGCGGTTATGAAATACCCACTTTTATAAAAATTATCGAGTTTTATTATGGAAACTAAAGTGGTTCTCGCACATTACATTTTGAATATATGTAATACAAGTATTAAAAAAATTGCAGCATCCAATTGTCCAAATTAAATCTGCTTCGGACTAGATCTGCACATGCCATCCACTCATGCACAGTTTTTGGGAACTTTCTAGACTTTTAGACTAAGTTTATTGGACGAGCAATGTGGCATTGGCGGTTATGAATTACCATTTATAAAAATTATCGAGTTTTATTATGGAAACTAAAGTAGTTCTCGCACATTACATTTTGAATATATGTAATACAAGTCCTACTAATATTATAAACGCGAAAGTTTGTGAGGATGGATGGATGGATGGATGTATGGATGGATGTTTGTTACTCTTTCACGCAAAAACTACTGAACGGATTGAGATGAAACTTTGCAATAATATAGCTTATATATCAGAATAACACATAGGCTATAAACTATAATGATATTGCGTCAAAAATCAAAATATTATGCGGGCGAAGCCGCGGGTAAAAACTAGTATTACATATATTTACTTTAAAACACTTTAATTTTTAAATACTATATGGACACTCGTTCAACGATTTTAAAATCACACTTTACGTAGAAGTATTTGTGTATGCCTATTATTATGTAGTGTATTTTATTGTTTTTGGATATTTATAGCTTTACTTTATTCATTTATGTTTACACCACCGTCCACGTCAATCACATGTTTCCACACAGTAGAGGTTGTCTGGAAGAAATCGCTTTTAGCGATAAGACCGCCTTTTGTACCATTCTTCTGTCGTTATTTCTTTTTCTGTAATGTTTTACTACTTGTGGTGTCAATAAAGTGTTTTTGTATTGTATTGTATTTACGTCAGATTTTTGTTACATATTTGAAATAAAACCTTAGTCTTCAGAAGAGTTAAGCTGGGTTCACAAAATATAATATTACATACTAGTAGGTCCGTGAGATCCAGTGTGATTTGACTACAAACTATGTTACTTAAATTTTTTTAAAGACATGTCACTCCGGAAGTCACTAAGCAATTTAACAAACGTGTACTCAGCTCAAGACAATTATCATTGTAACACAAAAATGGTCGAATTGTACGTTATTACGTTTATTGATCAGTCAACTATGTGCAAGCAAGGTTGTGGATGTGTCATGAGCGATATACGAAAACCGACCATTTTAGATTATAACAATTCAATAACGTCTCATTAGGTTCATTAGGTTAGGTCATTATTCATCTGATATGAAACTATGATACACACTTATATAATGGATATGAGAGGAAACGCATGTTATCATGACGTTGGTAACTGTGACTAACACGCTCGTTTTACTATTTACATATAAACCTTCCCCTTGAATCACTCTATCTATTAAAAAAAACTGCATCAAAATCCGTTGCGTTAAAGATATAAGCATACATGGGGACAGACAGCGGGAAGCGACTTTGTTTTATACTATGTTATGTAGTGACTACACTCATAGGTCATCTTTTATTATAACACATGCCAGCCGAGGTAACATCCCTGCTTCATTTCAATAATGCAGTCATAACATCTGCGAATGTCATTATCCGTCCAAATTATATACGATATTGCATAACTTGTGAAAAATGTACCATCCTTGACATACGCTTAATTTCCTTGATTTTATTCATTAAAACTCTATTCAGATTTCCAAATTAACATTGGACAATTAAATCGTACCGTTCAAGCAATTCTCATCCGAAGCACATTCGTATTAACGTCTACATTCAACTTGGCCGAGAGAACAGTTGCACGGTTCATAAAGTAGAGGCTGGCGCTTATTTTGCGCTGGCGTAGGTAGCCGTTGCCAATGCCCTTGTCCCTAATTCCCCAAAAACCGAAGGTAATTTCCCCGAAATTATCCCGATTCCCCACAAGTTCCCTACTATAGTTTTAATGACTGAAACAGGTAATTTTATGCATATTTTCCGTAAGTATTGCTTCTCGTGTCGCCAAAATCTCAATTCTAGGGAGACTTTACCTTGCCTTAAATGCATCTTATCGAATCGCATAACGCGGAGGCCTGGCTTTACCAAAGATACCTCGGCAAATCACAATCCAACTTTTTCAATCCAATTTTTCTGTGAATTTTTGGGATTTTTCATTGGATTTTTGTGTTTTTCCATTATCCTCGCATATTCTCTGCATATAATACAATCAATCTCCACTGGAAGTAAAATTCCCCGAAATTTGGGGAATTCCCACAATTCTGCAACCCTGGTAGGTATAGTCACAGATGGATCAACAGTTACTATGTGGCAAAGTTGGTTTCCGTGGAGTGGATCTCCTTGAAGACCAGAGTAGTCACGGCTCGGTGGCCACGGATAGCGCAAATAGCGCTCGACCAATGCACTCAAAATGTAAGAAGGACGATTATTGCTCAAAGGTACATCAATATGATAACAAATGGCTGTTTTGCAAGTCATAATCATAAACA